>OX291541.1:45385353-46694353 GCA_946406115.1 Apoda limacodes
AATTTATTTTTATGACGGTTAATTCATTAATGTAATCACTTATTAACTGCAACAAAGTTTCTTTAATACCTTGGAGAAACGAGTCAGGCGTCTCGAATTCTACCTGCGCTACAGTTTGTTTTGGGGTTATTCTATAGGTTAATATGCGTACCCCAAATGCAGTTTCAATTAAATGAACAATTGAAAACTTTTCATGACAAATTATTACATTGTTTTTGTGGGAATTACTTTTTAAATGACTAGTAAAATGTTTTTTGTGGATTAAAACTTTGCATTCAATCTTATCAATATTAGAACTTACATCTAAATTAGTAGACGATGCAGCTGCTGATGATGTTGATGGTACTGCTTCTGGTGCACCCCTTGATGTAGACGCTTGTGGTTCAGATGTACGAGGCCGTTTTTCAAGTACATTTTCTTCACCTGGAGCAATTTTTCTTTTATCACCAACTTGGCTGTAAACAATAAAAAAACACAAGTTATTATAAAAAATAAAACAGAAATATATATTTAGAAATTAAGAACATTATAAATTACTCACTTAAAAAACAATCACACGTTATTTACTATTTTTACAAGAAGTGCAATATACTACGACCGGTAAAAATCCATCAATTTGATCTCCCCCATTAATAACATGCGTATTACATGGTGTATAATACGGTTTAAAGTCAGGATCCTCAATCATTGATTTAGAAAGCTTGCCACTTACAAACCAAAATCTAATATAACGATGGAATCTACTTAAAATCTCTACTCACTAGTAAGCGACCACATTTTGTTATACTAACAGTAACAATAATCTCAAACTAAAATACATACTTTTATATGACCCACCCCTCCAATGCTAAACGATAATTTTTTTTCTATTGAATTTGGTATTGAGGTTTAAAATTAAAAATATGTAATGTTGGAAGCTTTTTACAAGTACGAAATAAGGGGGGCAACAGGTAGGCTTAATAAGTTTTAAGAAATTAATAAACAGAAATAAATAAATAAATAAGTCTAGGTATAAATCGCATCTTTTTTATATTAGGGGCATAAGATTTTATAATTTTTTTGGGCTGGTTTATAATTGAAAGTAGAGTAATTAGTAAAAAGATTCTCACCAAACGCAGGGATGTAAAAAACCTAAAGGTTAAATTATAAAATCATTATTAAATGACAGATTTGTGGTTAAATTCTTTTTTGAAAATCCTATGTTTTTGGGTTAGTAGCTAGTATTTAGTGGGTGTTGAGGTTAAAAAATTAAAATGAATTCGTATTATCATAAATATATGTAATAATACGTACAAAAGAGTTGGACGAAGGAGACCGAAAGGTGATGGATGTTTAGGTATCTAAAATTCCTGAGATATTTTTTACTAGCTTTTTCCCGTGACTCCGTAGAATAACGTAGCTATCGTCGAAATGCACATTTGGTTAGGTGGTCTAATAAGCAACATTTACCTATGCTATGCATTTACATTTCTTTCCGACAGCCAAGTTTAGAATAACCGACTTCAGGTCGCAACCGCCGCCTGCAAGCGGGTCGAAAGAAACATGTTTTGATTACTTTGCCTAGTATAGTATTATATAATCTGTGACTTCGCTTTGTTTCTTGATTTTTGCTTTTTTTGCGGTGATTTTGTGTAAAAGAAAGTTTCGTGTATTGATTTTTTTTAGAACAATTGTACAATGATTTTCTTAAAATCAAGTGTAAGCAGTGCCAAATTATAATTTCTCATGGTGGGCAGGGAAAACAGCAAACAATACGAGTATGAACAACAATAACGTAAACCAATCCTGATACCCCAGTTAGGTTCTATGATTAAATGTTCGACCACAGACAATTCCACCTAGTCGCAATCCTAGTCGGCGCTCTATGCCGAAGAGTCGCCAACTTGTCGCCGACTACGAAAGTGGCCGGATGGTTGGCTTTACCGACTAGTCGGAAAATCCCTACTTTTAAGTGACCTATTGGTTTATTTTCTCGTACACTAATCGCTTCAAGTGTGCCTATAAAAATTTTGAGAGTCCCCCGATTTCTCCAGGATTTCATCATTTTATCCTGACTGAATTTTCCGAATCGGTGAAGGACTTCGAGTAATCGGAAAACATACATAAAAAAAGATTTCGAGGAATTAGGAACTACCTCCTTTATAGAAGTCGATTAAGAACTTGTCACTTAAATATACGACAATATATTTCCTAAACAACTCATGATATCTGAAAAATTAAAGGAAGATTAAAGCGTATTTAATTATTTATGAGTAAAATAAAACTACTTTTAATATACCTACTTACTGTTTTACTAGTTTATGTAATATTGTCTTTTGTGTAAGTGACTAACTAGTTTTTGCTTGTAAGTGTACTAAAATTTTGTCAAAAGTCGGTCGAGTTAAACTAATGCATCGCTTAATTATTAACCGATCGATGCAAACGATGATGTCACGGGGTATCAATTTTTTGTATACTTCTCCAGAATGTAAAAAATACTTTTCTGAAAACCGTATCAAAATCGGTTGAGCCAAACGCGAGATAATCACGGAAAAACATGCATACAAACATACGGGTGAAACTGTGAACCTCCTTTTTTTTAATTGGCTAAAAATGTAAGTGCTATTATCTGAAGTGTTATCCCATCTAAGGTAGGTGCACTTGTGCAATGGCATGCTGTTCTTTAAAAGTGAGCTATCCTTTTCACAAAACAAATTTTTAAGAACTTAGACGCATTTGACCCAGGATTTATCTAAAATACTAAAAGAATTTTTATACTAAAAGAAACAAATTCTACTGAGGTCAAGTTAATGCTTGTGTGCGTTTGTTTTATAATATATCTAAGTATTTAAGTGGGTAAATACCAAATATTCTTTTGTATTTGGTGGGGTAGTACACCTATTCATATTATTCAGTGAAACCGTTGTGTGTCGTTGTCAAACTCAAAACATACGAACAGTCATCTATCAATCAATAGTTAAAATTTATTAACTAAACCGGCACGTAGTTCAATTTATTGCCGCTTAAAGTACAACTACCTCATTCAATTTATGTAAAATTTCGAAAATTTAATAAAGGCGCCTATTACTTCATTTTTCTTAGCTTAAGGGACATTTTGATATTAAAACAATAATTTTTAAGGGTAACCGACCCTTCTTTTTCAATAAAACAACAACCTTAATAACAAATCGATACATACAACGCCATCTATTGATATGAATTTAAATCATTTCTGTTTTCTTTCTGATAAGACCCCATGGCGTGATCAACTATTTGAGTTGGATTCAAAAACGTCTACATTAGCAAAGGCCTTAGAAATAGCGCAGCAGGCGGCATGTGCGCGCCAGGCTCGGGCTAGCGTCAACACAGAAACGCAATCTGAGGCGAGATACGAAAAATAGGAAACCGGTTGAACGTTGTGCCGTTTGCGGTATGAGAAATTATAGTGCAGTGAAATGTAAGAATAAATATAAAAACCATTATTGCCAAATTTGTTGTCAAGTGGGTCACCTAAAGAAAGTCTACAGTCCTCGAAAATTGAATCAGTCAAAAGTTCTCAACATCTGGGTTGTTGGATGACTTTGATTTTAAGGAATGTCAATGTTATAATATGAGGTATGTCAATAATAAGCCTATAAAACTGAGAGTAAAAGGAGATAACGTTAGTTTAGATATGGAACTAGATTAGGGTTCAAGTACTTAAATTACCTGCGTGATTTCGAAAAACTATATTTAAACTATTTCTCATATCTAAAACTTCAAAAATCTCATCAAGATATGTTTATACAACGGACATAAAATCACCTTTTTACATAATGTATTTTATATAAAATAATAATGTATTTTAATACGAAAACAACACTTATATTTTACAGTTTCATGTTTTACGACTAACAGGACCACCTTTGTTGGGTCGTGATTTTATGTCAATATTTATATTTTATTTTATTTCCGCAAATAATAACATATCGTTGAAATGTCGAAGAGGCACAGCAATTACTAAATAAATTTTCGGAAATTTAGAAAGATGAGTTGAGACTGTGAGAGTCAGAAACGCGGTTTAAAGAACCTAAAAGTAGTGTAACGGATTAAATCGTACCGCTACAAGCTAGGCTGACTTCACGCGTCCTACATCGCGCTATCAAAGTTTCTTCGGCAGTTCAGCATATATAGAAACCGAAGCGCAAATTAAGTGGACCACGGCGGTCCCCAGGCATAACACCTCGCCTGCAAGGAGATCTCCTCTTTGCCGCCACTCTACAGTAAAATTAAAATTAAGAGACAACGCTCAGCTAAAATTTTTTAAGCCCCGCGCAGTGCCCTTAGCATTAAAAAGCAAAATAGAAGAAGAATTAGATAAGCTTTTAAATTTAGGTTTATTAGTTCCTGTAAAATGGTATAAATACGCAATAACAATTTTACCAGTGCTAAAAAAGAACGGGAAAAATTGTATAGCAGGGGATTTGAATTGCACTATTAATAGAGATTTAATAATTGACAAATTCCCAATGTCCCGTATTGTAGAGGTGTTTCCTAACCTAGGAAGGGGTCAACACTACTCAAAAATTGATTTCAGCTATGCTTACAACCTGTTAGTGCTTTCAGAAATCTCCCAAAACTTTACAACAGTTTCTACGACTAAAGTTTGTATATACTCGCTTAGTGTACGGAATTGCTAAAGGGGCAGCTATTGTCCAGCGTACTCTTGAAACTATCCTATCAGGTATAAAAGGCGTGAGTATTTGGCTTGATGATATCGCTGTGACGGGGCCCACTAAGAACGTGCATATCTCCCGACTAAGACACGTTTTAAGAAGGTTCTGTAACCTTATGGGATTAAAATTCACAAAGATAAATGTACTTCATTTCTAGACAGCGTAACTTATTTAGGATATGTAATAAATAAGAATGGCCTAAAAATGGCCAAGAAAAAGTAAAAACTGTTCCGAAAGCAACAATTCCGAAAAACATTACAGAATTAAAACGTTTTTAGGTATTCTCAATTATTATCGTAATTTTATTCCCTACGCATTGTCTCCATTGCACGAATTATTGCGAAGTGGGGTGCAGTGGAAATGGGGATCGCGACAGCAGAAAGCTTTTTAATTTGTCAAAAACGAAATAGATTCAGAACGCGTTTTACCGCACTTTGATCCAGCTGCGCCGCTAATACGGTCGGCGGGCGCGAGCCCGAAGGGGTTGGGCGAACCTTTCACTTGTCCTCGGTTTTCGCGGTAACGACAGTCGATATTACGGTCTAACACCGTGAAGCCGCTCGCTTGTGCTCCTCATTGATTACGCACTTGTATACGCGAACCGCTATTTTACCGCTTTGCTTATATCTTGTGTAATTTAATTATATAACGATAAACAATATATATATCTACAAACATTTATGTGAGTTTTTATTGGACTGAACCCCTAATGCTGTAAAAGTCTACAGTAAACGAGGATTCTTCCAATTTTGGTCCAAGGAAAGTCCTAACATAGTTTGTAATTTTTACAATTTCTACTTTATATTTATTGTTTTAAGTTAGATCCTGTCCCTACCTTTTATGTCCTCTCATATTACTGGCCTAAATTTAGGGCTCCCATTAGGTCCACTTAGAAGACATTAGGACAGACAGATGTGGTCTATGTTGGTACAACAATGGTGAATAATCGCCTTGGACTTTCTAGGTTTGGTTTAGCTGCATCTTTCATTATTGATTAAACCATTAGTAGCAGAGCGTGGTTACCGACCTACTTTACATTTGTCTCTCCCACCACACTAGGTGTTATGTCTCCTTTTGGACATAATGAAAATACTTCAGTATCTTGATATTTCGTTTAATTGACACAAGATTACAGAATTCAATAATTTTTACACCGCATGTGCAGAAACCATAGAGAAGAAAAAAAATAAAAAAACAATAAAGGGTTGCACGTAGATAAAACAGAGTATGGTTGGGCGGTGACATCTTCACCCTCGTTGAAGATCTGAAGTAGAAGCTCTTCAACTATATTGATACTCGAACGAAGGTAATGGGCACAGACGAATCAAAGGACGTCGCAAAGATCCTTTGATGGTTTTCACATCAGCGACTCGTGCAATATTGTCACGGCAGTATAAAGTTTTTCAACCCGTCCAAGACGCCAGCATAATGGTGGTGTATTGTCTTCCTGCAGCAACACAAGAGTCACCGAGTTTCAGGCTAGAAGAGTTTGTTTTCCATTTGGTTCGTTGTTGTAACTCAGCCACGTATTCTCTCTGCCAGCAAATCCAAAAATGCTGTCGCATTTGTTAATACCAGCGTAGCGTTGCAGCTGGTTTGGATGGTGGTCGTAGATTGGTGATGGCAGAGTAGTCAATGCTCGACCAATAAAAAAGTGCCCAGGGGTAAGGGCGGAAAAATTGATAGGAGAAGGAGACAAAGGGCATAGAGGACGGCTATTAAGAATGGCCTCAACTTGAGCAAATAAAGTAGTAAGCTCTTCAAATGTCAGATGGCTATTGCCCATTACGCGCATAATATGGTGCTTTGCTGATTTGACGCCAGCTAACCCTCCAAAATGGAAAGCGTAAGAAGGAGAAAATATAAATCTTGTACCTTCCTCACTCTCAAAGTCAGATAGGGAATTTTGATTTGCTTTGAAAAAATCAACAAATTCTCTAGCTGCTGCCACAAAATTGCAGCCATTGTCGCAAAATACTTCCGATGGCTTGCCACGACGAGCAATAAAGCGACGAAAAGTCATAATGAAAGCATCTTTTGTAAGCTCACTAGTAGCTTCTAAATGTAAGCATTATATCTAAGATAAACAAATAAGCAAAAATAATATTTGATCACCTTTCTCCGGTCTTTGGTCCGGCAAAATCTATTCCTACAGTTTTAAACGGAAAGTCTACAGTGATTCGCTGATTAGGCAGATTTCCCATCATGGGATGTATAGTGTTTTACCCTGATGAGGTCTGCATACTACATATTTTTTTACTGTACGGCGAGCAAGTAACCTACCGTTTATAGGCCATATGAAATCTCGAACTAGTGACAGTAGCAGTTGTGGGCCGGCATGCAGATTACGTTTATGCTCATGTTCGAACAATAAACGAGTTAAATGATTAGATGAATGCAGAAGAACGGGATGCCTTTTATCGTAATCAAAATTAGATGCATCGACCCGACCGCAAACACGGATAACCTTGACCTTGTTATCAAAAAATGGACTTCAGGATAGTAAGTTTGATTTGGAACTTAGTGTTTTTCCCTTTGATAATAGGTCATACTCAGCAGGAAATGATTGTTGTTGTGATAAACGGCAAAGATTTAAAAAGGCATTGTCTTGTTCATCAACGGTTATAGAAAGTAATTGCTTTCTTTTAGGATTTTTTAAATTGTTAATGAATCGCAAAATATAAGCAAATATTCTTTTTAATTTGTTTAAATTTTAGTAGTTTGGAAAATTAATTATTGGTTCGATGTTTACTGTAGCTACATTAGATTTGATTTCTGTAGGATCCATGTTTGTTTCTGAATTTAAAATAGGCCATTCAGCTTCAGGCAGTAGTAGAAAAGGAGGACACGGCCACCAGACGTCTGTTTTTCAATTTGATTAGGAAAAACACACCTCGAAATGAGGTCAGCTACATTAATGGAAGTAAGTACATAGCGCCATGAGTTTGAATTGGTTAAGTCACATATTTCGGCAACTCTATTAGCTACAAATGTTTTAGATCACGGAACTTGTTTTTAACCATCCTAATACGACACTGGAGTCGCACCAATGGTAACTATAAACAGATTTGTTGCGTAAGGATTTTAGAACAGTCTTACACAGTTTAGCAGCAAGTAGAGCAGCGCAGAATTCCAGTCGGGGAATGGTGGTGGCCTTTATGGAAGCAACTTTCGACTTCGCACAAAGTAATCTGACGGTAACGTGGTTGTCTGGATCTACGCTACTCGTTATAAGCAGACTGCAAAGCGTCACTGAAAGAGTGAAGTTCAATTAGAACAATGTCATCACACAAAACTCGCCTGGGTATTTGTAAAGCGCCAATAGATAGCAGTGTGTTAACAAATTTGATCCAAGATTTCAAAATATTTTGGGGAACAGGATCATCCCATCCTATTTTTTGAAGTCATAATTTTTGAATTAAAATTTTAGGTCAATTTATATATGGACTTGGACCATGGGATCAAATATTTTAAAAGAGGAAGATAGAATACATCTTTTAGTAACTACCCCATTTGCTGGGGGAATAGTAAATGAAAAATAATATGGTCTATGAATATGGTCTACATCTGGTTTCCAGCCCATGACTAGGGAATAAGAAGATTTACTGGTGATTAATTTTTCATCATTTACTGTTTTAGTAGAGTGAAACAAAGAAGAATATGTTTGTTTTAAATTTGCGTAAGTTGAACCAGCCTTGTTTCAAAGTTTCAGTTACCAATTTATTGATGGGCAATGACTCGAATTCTCTCCATAAGATCAGCTAAAGGTTTTAGTCGTCATCGTGCACTTGTATCTGGCAATACATTTTTTCAATGTCGCCAGTCAGTACATATTTATGTTGACGAGCTCTGATCAATATGGAGAGAAGAGAATCCTAAATGTTTGGGCCTACCATAAGGATGGCGAGTTTCTTGCAGGATTCTTCTCGGTAGAAATCAACAACATTGTGAACCGGCGGGAAGGTGGGAGGGTTCAAAAAATAATATTTCATAACTTTGACGATTCAAAAGTGATTGTAAATCCTTATTTAAATAAATCATTTTAACTTTGACTTTGACTTTGATGTCGTTAACAGAAAAGACGGATGTGGTAAAGGCGGATCCGTCGAAGACAACATGAGTTTTTGTAGACTCACTGCTGTCTTTAAAAATAGCATGATGGCATAAATAATAAGAAAGATCAGGCTTTGATTCAAGTGATGAAATTGAATAGTAGGGATTTTTTAAAATTTTGAATACATGGGGCCTACTATCAACCATCCAAACTGGGCTTCTTAATTGAGGTAGTTTTGGGCCTAGAGTATGTTGCTTGCAGCCAAGCATCTCCCATAATATGTCAGCACCAAGCAGAATATCAATTGCTGCAGGTTGGTTAAAATTGGGGTAAGCTAACTTGAAATCAGGCAACAATGAAAAATATTCGCTTGCATCAATGTAAGATTTAGGCAGCTTACCCGTCAGCTCATTAAGTATTAGACAGTTAGCTTAGTGATGCTGTAAGAGTTGTGTAAAGAAGCTAGTTTGGCTGAGCAACTTTCAGTCACCTGGTTGTTGAAAGAGTTTCCGATACCTATTATGTTAATTTGATTCGTTATAATTGTAGCTAGTAATAGTATTTTCTGAAGGGACCTTGTAATAAATGATGACTGACTCCCACAATCTAGGAGAGCACGTACTCTCTCACTTTTTTTTGTTACTGGATTACAGATTTCAATTATAGCGGTAGATAAGATGACCTCATTGTTTTTTTGATTAGAAAAATTAGATACGGATTCTCGTTTGTAGAGACTGGTTTTGTAGGAATATGAAGTAGCGTGTTGTGCCTTAGTTTGCATTCACGGCATGGAGCCAGCCGGCAATCGCGGGCAGAGTGTCCCTGACGTAGGCAAGTGGAACACAAATTTAATTTAAAAATGCTTGATCTTCTGTCTTCTACGTTCCTGGCCTTAAATACAGGACAATCATAGATTCTATGCTTTCCGCTACAAATGACACACTTAACAGTGTTTTAAGGTGTAATTTTTTGAGAAGAACAGGCAAAGGATTAGGTTTGTGACCGATTATTTTATTGATTGGATTGGATTTATAGGTTTAGAATGAATTTCAGATTTATTTCGGTTAAATGATTCTATGACATCGGCACGGGCAATTAGAAATTTATGGAATTGTTTTAAATTAAGAACCTCTTCTAAGGAATTGCGGTGTTCTTCCTACATAGCTAAAGTTGAAGCTCAATTCTTGATTGTTGGATGAACATAGAGCTGAGATGTGAGCAGAGTTGAGATCTTTAGTTACTTCTTCGCTCCTTTGTGACGATACCATATTTATGCCTTAACATTTTTGTAATAAAATGTTTTTATTCAAGTTTTAGCGCGAAGATTTTCATAAGTAAACAATTCTCAATGGACGTACTACCTATAGCAAAATGCATCTTTAAATTAGAATGGCGCGTTCAAGTATTCAAGTTCAGTAATTTTATACATTAGATGAGAAGTTATGATTTGTTTTATGAAAGGTTTAAAGCTAACAAAATATAAGTACAAATGACTAAAATGTAAAATATTAAGTTATTAACTTACGAATCAGACATCAACACGGAAATTATTGTTAAATGTAGGTAGTAATCTAACTTCCTATTAATTAATTCGGACTCTAGACAAAATAAAGTTGCGTAAAATTTTGACCCTGTGGCGCGAGAATGAATGGTTAAGCTAACTATGATTGGGTGTTTGTTTGAAAGTTCATTTGAGAATGTTTTAAAACAAGGTTGATTGGTGGTTTGTTTGAATGTACTGCGATTGGTGGTAGTTTTATGACTAGCGCTGATTGGGAGCGCTGAATGTTGAATATAACCGCGAAAGTTTAAGTTACTTAGAACTTTTATAACATTGAAAACGCCCGCGAGACTTACCTGAGTCAGTCGTTTAACAACCATTAGGGTAGCATCGTACAATAAAAATTCTAATAATGATAAGAGGTAGTTGTCTTGGTTTTCACGTATTCCGTATAATGGTTAGTTTATTTGAAATTACCCGGGGTTTGTTAGAACTTCACGAACATTTAGAACATAATATTAATATTCTATTAGGATTCTTTATAGAAACTTATGTTTAGGATAATAAGGCAGTTTATCTAGACATATCATATTAATTTAGGACTCTATAATAGTACACCAACCAACATAACTAGTTTTATACTTAAAAGATATTTTTTTTTCTTTGTTAAAATTAGTTAAGCCCGGACATCCGTCCGGAATAAAAAGCAGGGTGGGGGTCTGAAATGTGGAGTGAGAAGGTTGTTTGAGAGGGGTTAGTGGTGATAAAAGTGAGTGGTCCCATACTTACATACTATTCAATTGCCGTCGTTTAAAATGTCAAAACGCTGCCCGAGAAGGAGGAAACAATAGTCTACGCTTGTGGGTCACTAGAAGCTAGGAACCACGTGGGGTTAAACTAAAGCTAGATTGTGCCACCATTACTGGTTAGTAAATACTTTTATATTAGAAATTATTATATTGTATGTTCGTTGTGAAATCCTTTAGGTTGTGTTTTCCTAAGTGGGGTCCTTTGAAGGTTGCAGGCGGGTCAACCACCACGTGGCTTTAGATAAATTATTTCTGGGGACCTGTGAGGGCTTATTTCAATTAAAAATATCTAAATTAATGTTAAAGCATCGTAATGACAAGTCCGCCTTTTCTGTAGATAGACCTTTATGGTAGAAATAAATCTCAATTACCTTAATAGGAAGGAATATATTAGCGGACCTTGTTTCTAGGACATTTAAGGTTATACCAGCCATAATAATTATATAGCCCACTAAAGAACTAGATCTGCCAAGAGATACAGTAATTACTATGTTTAATCCATGTCCATCCTTAACGGCGTCGTTGGGGTTTTACTATTTTGGCTGGTTAGCTAGTGTAGGTGAGCGCTAATGTACATTTTAAGGGGGCGCCCCTTAAACCTACTTTCAGGTCGCAAGTCCTGAACACATACCACTCTACAAAACGATTAGAGTTAGCATTCGTATGGATTTTACTTTCAAATGTGGAGTAAGCATAAATAAGGGTTCCTGTGTGTTAGGGATGACGGAAAAATCATATAAATCTTTAGTACCTATGTTCTTTAACCTGTGTTCTTTAGTTCAGATATTCGAGTATTTGCTTTGTTTAGGTGTATGTGCTGACTTTAGAAATAATAAAAACTCAAAGTGGGCATTATTTATGATCGTAGGTTTAGTTATATTTATTTTCTTGATTATTTCTTTTATACTTATTTTGTATACTATTGATTGCTTCATTACTCTGACGTACCTCCAGAAGAATAGGGTTTACTACTTATTTAACACAACGGTTTTCGGGTCCTACCACTTTTGACGATCACGCTTGGCCAATTGAAATAATTACCTTCATTACTTTAATTATTAGATTCTTTTGATTTCTCTCTTTGAATTTAAGTGTTGAGGTTTCGAGGTTCTTAGAATAATTTAATAATCCGTTCCGTTCCGTTCCAGCGTCTTACCAGCCATCGTTCCACTGCAAGGACTCAAGGAACGGGTCACATAGGAAAAGAACTCGTCGATGAGATGGTTTTGTAGAGTGCTCAAAACTGCGGGCTGTAACAGCGCAAACGTTCAATAAGGTGGTAACTGAAGAAACGGAGGGTCCTCAACCACAGGAAGGTATGCGACGTTTCTTTCGTTCGTTCGTTCCTTCGTTCTTAGAATAATTTAATATTTTATTTCGATGCGATGTGAACAAGATTATATTCAATTTATTTATGTGAAATGGAAGGGGGTTTTAAAAGGTTCAGAGTATTATGGCATTAAATAGAATACATCTTACTTTGTTGTTAGGTATTTCTAGCTATTAACGGTATCGGGGGCGCGATCCATTTATATATAATTGTATTAATTCATCTGTTTTTTAAGCACTAAATAATTTAGTTAATTTACCTAGTCCTAAATTTTATCAATGTTACATAGCGGGGACTGCAATTAAAGAGTACTACTACAGTATTTAGTAATTAGGGGCGTGGTTCTTTTCCTAAGCTATAATTATAGCAGTACTTTTGCTTTAAAGCCGCTCCCGTTAACAAGTGCTCTAAAATCGTCCCAATGTAAATACATATTTACAAGGCTTAGATATCACTAGTTATATAACAACGTTGTTATTTCCTATTTATCACTAAAGTCACATGTCTCTTCACTGTGATATCTTTACAGGACCTAAAATTTATAATGGCTGCGAGATATTGTAAATCGGTTGTATATGAGGAACCGCAACTCTATTCAGATATATATCAAAGTCTTAAAAATATTTGCTAATTTAAGTTTATTTGCCTAAATATTAATGAATTAACGAGGGGCATGCAAAAAAACAAATTAGGAATCTCTAGACCCAGCGGTTTGGGCTGTGCGTTGATATGTTGTTGTTATTCTCTCGAACCTATAGCCCAAGTTTTCGCCCTCGATGATAGGCTAGACCGTAAAATTGGCGATGTATGAAGGTTGGTAAAAGCGCTCTTCTGTGATTATTTTAGGTCGATTTCCTTTGTTTCCATAATGTTCAATGTCCATTTAGCAATATTTATTCTAATTGCCAGACCGTTATGTCGTTGCTTTTTTGGTACCAGATACTGTTTTAGTAATTCGAAAAATATTTTTATCATACAATTTTAGTATTGCTATAATTATAGCTTGGGTTTGCCAGTCAGTTTTGTCCTTGCTAACTTCGTGCCAGACATTATTTTAGTAATTTTAAAACCATTGTCAAACCATTTTAGTAAAGCTGAAATCTTAATATAGGTATGCTATCACACTACCTTGTATAAATTTACCTTGTAAAAAACTATATTTGTATTTTGAAAACTAATTCTTACCATTTAGGTATGGCCAAATTTTAATATTATGTGGTTATGCCTGGGTATTTGACACAAGGTTAGTTAAAGAGACGGAAAAGGATATAAGCTATATTAAAAACCGATCAAGAATTCCTGTATAGGAATAAAAATCCTATCTCAAAGTTTGTACGGAAATTCGTTATTTTTTAATTAAACTGGATAAAAATTGGTACATGGCCTTTCGTTTGAAAATTATGAATGACGTGTTTCACCGTTTTTGGAAAACAATCCCCTAAGGTCTAGAGGGGGTAAAATTTGTATGAATAAATTCAAACAATGCAGCCGATTTGGCTAAAATTTGGAATACAGATAGCTTATATCTTAACATAACACATAGGCCACATTTTATCCCGGAAAACGCACAAGTTCCTACGGGAACTTAATATGACTTTTGTTACTCTTTCACGTCGCACCACTGCATCGAATTCAGATTAAATTTGGCATAGAGATAGTTGAAAGAACGAAGAAGGATAAGGCTTTTTTCCCGATTGAGAGGTCCCATAGGAATGAAATCCTATCGCGATAATCAAACTTAGCGCGGTAAAACACGATTTAATTGGGCGGTAATTTGTAACAGGGATAGTTGAAGATATGGAAAAGGATTGAAACTCCTTTTTATCCCGATTCGGAAGTTCCCGTGGGAATATAACCATGGTAAAATATTATGCAATTGAGCTGAAATTTGGCAGAAGGTTAGTTGAAGAGACCGGAATAGGATATAAACAGCATTTCATACTGATCAAGAGTTCCTGTGGGAATAAAAACTTTTCGCAACATTTGTATGGAAATCCATTATTTTTCTAATTAAAATGGATGAAAATTGGTACATGGCCTTTTGGTTGAAAGTGTTGTTGTAAAGTGTTGTAAAGTGTTGAATGGTGTTGTATGGTATGGTATGTAACTCAATTTCGCCGGGGTAGACCTACGACAGGACTGTTTTTCCCACGGTCAGATCTATGTGGCGTGCTCCCGTGCAAGTTCACCTCAAAGTTTGGTTCTATTACTACCACCTTCAAACACCTTTCGTAGACTTAATTGACCTGCTTAATTCACCTAGGTGCATTAAGTCAACCAAATAGTATACCTTATGCACCCAGGTGAATTAAATCTACAAAGCACTTATTTCTATTCTAAAAAAAGTAGATTGAAGATGAGACTGATGCTGTGGTTTATAAGGAAGTACTTTATCCCAAGCGAAATAATTTTTAATTAATAAATTAGCTAAATCATAAAATTATAAAATTAAATAACACATTTCTAAGATATAAAGTTAACGTTTTATACTGTAAGATATTGTTAATTTAAACAGTCGTTCCTACACTAAGTCGGGCCTGTTTCGTTGGGGCCTAGAAATTACAAAATAACATTTATCTGTTTCTTTACGCTAATAACCAAAATTTTTGATTATCACCTTCTTCTTCGAAGTGACAAATTCACAACAAAGTTTAAAAAACTCTACTGGATGATTTACCTACTGCATCGTCAGTGTTTACTGTAACTTTAGACTTTTGTTCATCTGTTATTGAATCTACTGACCAATCTCTCTAAAGCTATCAAATCGTTAAGTAATCTCATTACCGGCTCATTAAGTACTATACTTCCATCTTAATTAGTAATTTTAGGTTTTATGTACTTACTTAATACTTTTGTTTTTCTACTCAGAAACCTACCATTTCTACCAATCAATGAGTAATGTCTGGATTTCTTTCAAATTCAGCTGGATCTTGAATTGTATATATTGTTTTGCGCAGGCAAGGTCCCAGTTTTCTAAATTTTAAATTACCACAAATTTAACGCGAGCGAAGCCGCGGGCAAAAGCTAGTATTATATTTCATGAACATGAACACCATTTTTGCATCCCGGAAACGTTCCTATAACCGATATACAGCTAAGAATTGCTAGTTGGGTAGCAAAAAAGCTAACC
Source organism: Apoda limacodes (assembly GCA_946406115.1). NCBI lineage: Eukaryota > Metazoa > Arthropoda > Insecta > Lepidoptera > Limacodidae > Apoda > Apoda limacodes. Next base: position 45,400,872 of record OX291541.1, read on the forward strand.
TAAATACATAAATACACGCACACAGAGACATCTCTCTAAAAATGATGGCAAACGATTCTCCAAGAGAACCTAAACTTCCTTCAAGAGAAGCTAAAAAGTAGACAATTAAGGGTGGACTCCATATAAAATTAACATGTTGCTCTATTGCCGAAATACGTAATAATACATACAAGCTTCAAACTTAAAACGATTATAGTGTAACCTCTCAGGTCTAATAACAAATAAGTAATAAGAACCTGTCAAGCGCGAGTCTGGCTCGTGTACGTGGTTGTACGGAAACCCTCGGTGCACGAGTCCGACTCGCACTTGGCCGGTTTTAATGAAAACTGTTTACTTTAAATCTTCAAAGTATATTCTACATAACATACTATATAAGTAGTAAATAAGTATAACAAATAGGTAATAAGAACCTGTCAAGCATGAGTCGGGCTCGTGTATTCTGCGCTAGTTCCTAAACCCTCGGTGTGGGAGTCCGACTCGCACTTGGCCAGTCTTACTGAGTACTTTTAACTTTTCAAGATTTTGAATGCTTTACTTTTTTAAAATACATATTCAAACTTGAGCTGTTGCATGACAAATTTTCAAGGTTTTCGATTACAAAGTGCTTTTTTTTATGAAAATAATTATTATCTCAGCTGCTCGTAGTTGAAGGCTCCATTTTGCACACGAATTTCTTTTTGGTACCACAAAATATATCTGTATTAATGTTTTAAAATGTTAAAGTGAGTTTGTTTGTTAGTTTGTCCTTCCGCAACGGAACATTTTTGAAGTGACAAGTCACAAGACGAAAACCATAACCATGCCACGACTATTATAATTTTGAAGTGACAACGTCTTTAGCGGCGTTGTGCACTTTTTTGTGATGGGTAGAATAAAAAGTAAGGAATATAGGATAAAAAGTAAGAGAAAATTGGGTTGATGAAAAGATGAAAGTGCGGATTATATATGTTAAAATGTTATATCCAAGTTGTAGGTTTTTTAAATGAAAACTTCAAAAAAGGAAAATTCATAGATTTGCGTCAGATTTATTTACATTAGGTTAGTTTTTTATTTTTGTATATGGCGATTATGAGTAGTACAGGGAGGTTGGATATGGGATTTTAATTCTATGACAGATTGAGACGTCAAATATACTACGTCAAAAAAGTAAATAAACAAACATTATTATTAATAATAATGAAAGTGCGGATTACACATGTTAAAATGTGATACGATACGATACGAGGTGAGATAAAAGTAATTGTAGAGCATAGCTTACGTTACACTGGATAGAAGGTATATCTATGTGTTGACGTGTCAATAGGTGATTTTATAGGAAAATAACATAATAAATAAACAATCTTTATTTATTATGTTAGGTTGTGACAAAAAAAATAGTCGAAAGTTAGAGGAGTTAGAGACTTGTGATAGGATAGAGAGCCAGTTCAGTAGTAGTGGCATAGTAATATATTACGTTTAATAATATAGCTTTTTACATTATTGAGAAATATAGGTAGGATATTGCTCAAAAATATACAATGGGTCAAGACATTTCTTGTGACATATTTAAGCGCTACGCGCGAATTGTGTGTTAAGGATATTGGTTCTGTACAATTAAATATGACGTATGAGTTGTCTTGTATTATATTTGAATTTTAAGCGCGAATCGTGTGTAAAGGACGTTGGTTCCCTACAATCGAGAAGGACTCGTGCACCGAGGGTTTCCGTACAACCACGTACACGAGCCAGACTCGCGCTTGACAGGTTCTTATTACCTATTTGTAATTAGATTTTAGAGCTTACACTATAATCGTTTTAAGTTTGAATCTTGTATGTATTATTACGTATTTCGGCAATAGAGCAACATGTTTATTTTATATGGAGACCGCCCTTAATTGTCTACTTTTTAACTTCTGGTTCCCTACAATTAAATACGACGTGTACACGAAGTGATTGGAAGTAAATAGCTAGTATGTTTTCACTCCCGGAGTGCAAGCCGTTTTTTTATACCAATAACGTGGCAAACAAGCTTACGGTCCGCCTGCTGGTAAGCGGTCACCGATTTTGCTGAATTTTGCACAAAGGTTGAAGAGACGGAAAAGGACATAGATATACTTTTTATCCCGAAAGTTTCAAACATATTTTAAGGAATATCTAGAACCTAATTCCAGGTGGATGAATTACAGCTAAATCTTGCTATGGCATAAGTGCGTTTTATAATCCAGACGTTGCTGTAGGAATACAACGTCGATATTGAATTTAGCGCAAGTGGAGCTGCGGGCAACTGCTAGTATGTTTACGAAGTCAGTATTAATTATTTGGTTTTGCGTTTCGTTTCGACTCCTTCCTGTTGACACAATTGTATTTTAAAGAACGTCTAAGCTGCATTTAGTATATAACGGAAAGGCAGCAAGCGATATTCAGTTCATCTTGCAGCTTCAATTCCTAAACATGAAATTTTCACTCTACCTACTGCTCCTGCTGGTAAGTTTAAAATATATTTTTTTATTGTATTTAATGTTTTTCACTTGCAATTTTTTGCTTTTTCATCATTTCTAACAGGAAATACAAAGTTACCGTTGAACCAAAGCACTTGATGGAAGTGGCTTAGGCAAACAGTTTTCCGATAGTGTGTCACTAAAGTGATTCTTGTTAAGTATGTTGCAGCAGCTATATTTTTTACTTACACTGAGCTACACCTCACTTGCCGCCACTGTCTAAAAAAATGAAGTGTATGGGCTGACTGAAACAGGCTTTACCGTATATGGCACGTGGCGTAGTAGTACTAGTACTGCAACTGTGTCGTGATGTTCCTTTATACTACGTATTTCAATAACTGAACATGAATGTCTTACAGAAGACTTGAGCCAGTACTGGAGAGTATGACGGTCTCTCATAGTGAATTAGTTATACGAAATTTCTCTGCGGGACGTTTGAGTAGGTTGTGTATACGTACATAATCAATAACGATCTTTATTTACTACTAGCTGACCTGGCAAACGTGGCTTCTTTTTTTAAAACTGCCGCACCAACCTAATGTGAAAGGGTTGTACTAATTCAGAAATCTTCCCCGGCAGGTGCATAATAACTTACAAAAATTCTTTGCAGTCGGTTTCCTCTTTTTGCGCGAGTCCGACTCTTTCTAAGAAACATTCCCCGGCGTGTGCATAACGACTTACCAAAATTTCATTTAAAGCGGTTAACCCTTAGTGCGCGAGTCCGACTCGCACTGCACGGTTTTTTCTTTTTATAAAAACCGTGCACTAACACTAACATACACAACAAAAAAAAATACCGGAATTGGTCTCACAGTCTTCTCTCGAGTTCGACTCGCACTTGACTTTTGCGATTCATTTTTATTTATATAGACTAGCTGATCCGGTGAATGTACAGTTTCGCTATAGTACCCTCTCCCTTATATACAAGATATAGCCGTATAGAATTATTTACCTTTCAAATAGTGAAAGAATTTTCCAAATAGGTGCAGTGGTTCTGGAGATTTTCCTTTGCATATTAAGAAACTTACAAAACTCGCTATTGTTATGTAATATGGTATGTTATATTGATATAGACTAGTATTCTTAAAGACAAAAGCACGAAGAAGGCAAGTCTCTGTCACTCATTACGTGAAACATGATGATTAGATCGTGTAACACAGCCATACTCAAAGTGTGCTCTGAGCCCTAGGGTTCCTCGAGGCACATCCATGTTTACTTCCTTAAAAATATGAACCTAAGGCCTTCATTAAACTTTTGGTCAAAGTTTAAGAAAGCAGCTTTTTAAATCCCATTTTTTCTCCTTTTTTTAAGAAGAATATTTATTAACCTCATCTTGAATCGATATAGTATTAGATCCGTTTCAGTCCTTCAATTCGTTCTGTTCTGTATGACACTATTCAAATCTTGGCTCATTCTCTTTTGTTGGATTGACATTAAGTGAATAATGTTCGTAAATAATGTCGGTGTTCAAAACGCGGTAATTATCTAATTTAGCTATTCTGTTTATCTTATTTTCATCAAATAATAAACAACGCCAACGTTCAAAAATATATATAAATAAGCTTACTGGGCTTCATAAAATATTGAGTGTCTCAAAAGGGTTCCATCGTCAATAAAGGTTGAGAACTGTTGGTGTCACGTAGCTAATGTTTGTGTACGTTCCAGGTTGGGCTGGTGTCCTCCAAAACCGCCACCGACGAAACAGATTCCTCTGACGGAGTCGACCTTGGCAAAATTGCCTCAACGGATTCCACAGACGGTTAGTTCAATTAACACGTACTATAGTAGTTATTTTGTACAAAGCAAGGCTTGTTATATAAATACCAAGATAACGTATACAAATACATACATTTTATACACAGAAAAAACCAAGATTCAAGACAAACACAAGTATAAATGTTCGTTCTGAACGGGAAACGAACCCACGTCTCCGGTTCAGCAGGCAGATCATGACCCATTAAGCCACAGAGGCTTTATTGTATAATTTCGACGTAAAATGCAATTGAAGGTCAGTAACTGCAAAATTAATAAATTATTTTTCTGAAAACGGCATAGTTGTTATATTTATAGTACATACAGGAAAAATGAACAAATGTCAATTAGCTAAAAATATCAATAATCTAAGCTTATTAAATGTTAAAAAAATTATTGTGTTCACTTTTCATTAAAGTAAGCACTTGCATTACAATGATAATCTCTGGACATATAAATAAAACTTGTAAATGCACATAATGTCACAAGAATATAGAAATTTACATGTGATTTACATTAATAACTATATAAGTAAATCAAAGTAGGGATGGTCCGCCGTAACGTGCTTATTGAAGAACCATTCCATTGTATAATATTAGCTGCTACCTGTAACTTAGTTTCTTGGTCAATGAGCCGGCGATTTGCTAAGTCGACTTATAAATTGTTAAAAAATCCGCGCCTATGATCGATTGCCTAACGTCAGCAAAAACGAACGTCCAGCGAAACGCGCGTCGTAAGTTTAAATTTAGTATTAAAGTTTTTGTACCGTATGTACGAATTTCGGTACCGTTTGCTGCGTAAAGTTTTCCGTGTTCATATGGCTTACTTTTCTTACTCACCAATTTGTCTGCTGGGATTACCGACATATTGGCTCCGATGTAGATCAAAAATCTCAGTTCATTGTCCCTATCCTGTATCATGCGGCATGATGTTGTTGCTTATCGTAGTACAGTTGCCCGCTGTCGACTGCACCTGTCCTAGTTTTCATTTTGCTCCTGCTCTGATTCCGCTTTCCAGCTGCATGGCTGCTCGCACTTGTACGATTTCTTGCCGTATTTTCTGTGATAGAAACATACATCTTCATGCTGATCTTTTTTTGTATCTTGATCTAAATTTTTATGATATCTGCGTTGCTCACGAAACATCGGTTTTCTTGTTCTATTTCGGATATTCTTATGTTCAGCTTGGCGACTTCTGCTAGAATTGAGGCTAATTCTGACGCCTGTGTGTTGCTACTTGTCTCCTTACTTGATATTTGAGCTATTTGTATGGGTTTCGCACATTCCCATACTTTACCCGCTATTTCCGCCATTTTGTCAAGTTTTTTTGTCTCTATTGACGCTATTACCGCTCGTACGGCTGTAGGTAGTCGTCCTTGTCGCAGAATTATCAGCGTTTCTTCACTTATTTTACTACCAGCAAGTTTTCTCATAGTTCCATGTCATTCATAAGTTTTTGAATTTTCTAGTTTCAGACTCCTCGTATATTGACAATAATCAATTTTTTAGTGCTTCGTTATTTTTTGTTTTCAGGTGGGCTGATGAGGATATCTGTTACCTGTTGTATACCTTCTTTTCCTAGTTTAGCTATAACAAACTGGAACTGTTGTTCATCGCTGATCTTTTGCCGAATCAGTGCTGCTTCTGCTTTGATGAACCATATTCTAAGTTGGTCTGTCCAGAACTCTGATATTCTTACTGTCAAGGATATTGTTGCCAGGTCATCCTTGTTGCCGCTGCTTTTTGCTGCTAACCTTACTGGAGTTTGTACTGCCATTTGCTTGACTCCTTGTTCGGATTGTACAGGTTGCTCCTTGTCGGGCTCGTGAAGGTTGCGCCTTGTTCGTTGTCAGGATCGTGAAGGTTGCGCCTTGTTCCTTGTCAGCATCACCAATGTAATGGCACTCGTCGTTATCTCCTAATAGTAGTTTTGTACGAAATTATACTCAACTGTCCTGTCAATAGTATCTCTATTTGAATATTTTTGTATAAATAATTACAATAATATATGTATCTTATAACGTTACAGGAGTATAGTTACGGAATACTGGAAACTTACTGTCATCATCATATCAGCTTAAATTGGTCCACTGCTAGTCGTGAGCCTCCTCTGTGGCGCGCCATTTCTCCCGATCCACTGCCTTCCGCATCCAGCCACCACCAGCCACCTCTTTAAGGTCGTCGGTCCACCGGGCTGAAGGGCGTCCCACGCTTCGCCTTCCCATACGCGGTCTCCACTCTAGGACACGTCTACTCCATCGATCATCGGTCCTCCGTGGCCAGCCCACTGCCACTTCAGCTTGCTAATTCTGGGAGCTATGTCGGTAACATTGGTTCCCCTCCGGATGTCCTCATTTCGAATTCGATCCCTTAGAGACACTCCGAGCATAACCCGCTCCATAGCGCACCGGTGTCCACGTTTCGGCGGTGTAAGTCATGACTGGTAGGACGCACTGGTCAACTTTCGTCTTTAGTCTTTGCGGTATAGGCAACGTGAAGACTTGACGAAGTTTACCAAATGCTGCCCACCATAGCTGGTTCCTCCTGTCGGCTTCCTTCTCAAAATTGTTCAGGCCCAGTTGGATTTTTTGTCCAAGGTACACATAATCCTGGACAAAATCGACTAAGGTATCCGCGACGTATACTGGCATTGGCACGACGTGTTGGTTGAACATGACTTTTGTCTTATCCAAATTAATGCCAAGGCCCAATCGTCTAGAGGTGCCATCTAGGGAGTGCAACATTTCGCTCAGTTCTTCCAATAAATTCGCCATAATAACTATGTCGTCGGAAATCCTTAGGTGTGCGATGTATTCGCCGTTTATGTTAGAACGTGTACTACGTGGTTATATTTGTTAAGGCAGCAAATTACAAGGCTGCAGTAACCAAGCCTCAAGACAAACACAAATATAAATGTTCCTCCTGTGCGGCAATCGAACCCACGTCTCCGGTTAAGCAGACAGGTTATTACCCATTAAGCCACAGAAGCTTAATTCTATTTTAATTATTTTATTGCTAAATTAAATGAGCTAGTTATAATTTTGACGTAAAATGCAATTGACGTATAAAATGCAAAATAAAGATGACGACCCTAATACCCTAAACCCGGTTTACTTACTAATTCTTGATGGAAAAAGTGACACATATTACAACATATACAGAAGCCAAACAGAAGATTACAATTATTGCTTTCTATTAATAAAAAAGAAAAAGAAAATAGTCATAATATATAGTTTTTTGTTATGCAAGGCTCCAGCCTATGCGTGAGTGGCTATATTGAATACCGAGAAAGCTAAGGGTTCAAAGTTTGAAGCCACGAGCGAAACTATTGGTTCAAAAATTGAATCCTGAGCAAAGCGAGGGATTCTTAGGCATGAAACCCAAAAAAAAATCCACCCGTGCGAGACACACAATTTTTCATCACTACACAAGGAAAACATATACAAAATACAATGCAAACAAAAATTTAGTGTTCAATTAAGTATTGATAACATGATAACATTATTAGTTTTTGAAATAGGTTGAGCGCCTGTTGAGTGTCTTGTTGACATTTTGACAGTTAAATAAACATAATAAGGTTTTCATAAATAAGTACTGTAGAGGTTACGACCTCTTGTTAAGTGTAAAGGAAGTAAATATGCTAGCGAACGATTTTACGCAGCAGATACTTCGTAGTGTTTTTATGAAAATATAATAGATGGTGTCAGTGTGTTTTTAAATAAAACCAATTGGAATTTCGAGTTTGTCATAATTTTTATATTGATTGACATTCCAGAGAAAATAATGATCGGACAAGTCTATATAAATTTGGAGGGTCGATTCCTGTCTCTATCAGGGAGCCCTAGAATTTGTAGAATGGACTAATATTGCCAGTAGATTTAGGGTAAGATACTCCAGTATCCAAAATGCACTAAGCATCGCCGACATTGCGATTAAATGTAGATATTACCCAATGTACCGACACGATGACCCGAGGCCTATTGAAGGATGGCCTAATGAAAGAAGACGTACTGCAGATAAGTTTAAAATTGTATAATAAATCTCCTAGGTAGTAGATGAGTCTAAAGGATGTATACTCTAGTGGCGATTGAAAAGAACATCTGAATACATAAAAGGACTACCGATGTCGTCTTTTTATTAGCAGAGATCCCGATACCTAATAAGAAATAGGTAGAAGCAGCTTTTTTACGCCCCCGCACGCTGCAGTGCATATGTTGCGATGTCAAAGTTAGAACATTGTCTAATATAAGTGGTCCAATAATATTTTATTTACCTCACTAGCTCGGAAAGGCTTACTTTGTCGTTTAAAATCTGATTAAGTCTGCAGATATACTTATCATCAATGTTTTAAAAAAAAGGGAAAAAAAAGGGGTTTAAACGTTATAATAATAAAAACATAATATGAAGAAAACTTAAAAACATATTATTTTGTTTTTAGTCGTCGTCGACGGTACAGAGTCCACAGCCGGCAACGCCAAAGACGAGGACGGTTAGTTCAAATAGCACATACAACAGTAGTTTTTTTTACAAAGCAGGGCTTGTAACATATATATACCAATATAACGTAAACAAATACATACATTTGTATGTATAAACGCTTGGTTTGGGGAATGAGCTCCCTGCCAAGGTTTTCTTTAAGGACTACAGTATGGGGTTCTTCAAGAAAGAAGTTATTGGATTTCTAAAGGGTCAGCAACGCCTCTCAACCTCTGGTGTTACAAGCGTTCATAGGCCACGGTGACAACTTACCATCAGGCGGATCGTGTGCTTGTTAGCCACCTCAGTGGTATTGAAAAAACAAACGTATACACAGAATAAACTAAGACTCAAGACAAACACAAATATAGATGTTCGTCCTGTGCAGGAATCAAACCCACGTCTTCGGTTCAGCAGGCTGATCATAACCTTTCACAGAGCCACAGAGTCTTAATTGTATTTCAAATTTTTATTGCTAAATAAAATAAGTTAGTTACATTTTCGACGTAAAATGCTATCGACATCAAAACTGATTTTTGATTGAAAAAGTGACACAAGTGGTGACAAATACAGACACCGAGGAAAGACATTATGAAAAATAAACATAAAATAGTTATTTATTTTGCAAGGTTTGAAAGTTGCTTTTTGGCTTGAGCAAGCAAAGGATTCAAAGATTGAACTTAGGAATGAAGCAAGTAGTTTAAAAATTTAATCCTGAGCAAAGCGAGGAATTCTAAAGCACGAAACTCACAAAACTTTCCAGCCGTGCGAAAGACACAATTTTTTCATCTCACTACCGCGAGGAAAGTATATATTTTATTGTATGATTTAAGTAATCATTTCTTTTTAATTTTTTTTTCTTTTTTTTCTTTTTCTTTCTTTTTCTTTCTTTTTTCTTTCTTTTTTTTCTTTCTTTTTCTTTTTCTTTATTTCTTTTTTTTTAATGTTTATTATTTCAATTTAATTTTTTTTTTTTATTAAATTGAAAACACGAAAAGTGCGTTCCACATTGCCAATTTAAAAATTCGTGGATCAATATTTATACTTAAAACTTATTTATTCTTGTTATATTTAATTATTTAACCAACTACAATAAATTATCTATTAAATAAAATTAAACAAAACATTATCTTTTATGGAATTGTACAAAAAAATTTAACTAAAGTATATAAAATAATTAATTACTAAAAAAAATAACGGCCGAACCTCACGTTTTTCCATTTTTGATTCATAACTCATCAACTTTTAGCAGGAACATGATTTATTTCACGAAATGTTAAGTAACTATAAGGCAAAAAACTTACTGTTATAGAAATTTATATCCACATTGCCACAGAAAAATTAGCTCTATTAGAGATTAACATTGCCGGTTTCAGCTTAACACCCAGAAAGCAAATGTATAGGCTCGCTGGGGTCCCGCCCCTCTTAAGAGGACGATATAGGCCAGAAATTGCTGTAATACTAACTTTGTGTATGTAAATGCACTATATATCATTAGACAATGTCATATACGTTTCTATGAGACATATTTGTTATATACACCTTAAGTAATGTATATCATAATGATTCCTTGAAAATTTAAATTTTTGTATGGAATTTAACGTTATTACCGTTTTCTAGCCACATTTTTTTTGACTTTTTGATACAAATTAGAGTCAATGCCAAGTGCAATACAAGCTATTCAAATTATTAAACTATCTTTCATTACAAGCTAATGCATAACAGGCTTTAAAATTTGCTCAGGAATTGAAACAATAGTAACTTCCAGATTTTTTATTGCATTAAATACAGTATATTTTTTTCAGTTCTTTATATGCTAAAGTTTGAACACAAAATTTACACAAAAAAGGCGTATTTTCGCGGTCTAAGCTGTATCGCAGTCTTACGTATAAACAGTCTTCAATTGTAATGTTTATATTTTATTATTAACGTTCTAGAATCCGGGGCTACCTACGTCGCACCTGGCTCCAGAGGACACTGATTTTGCCGCCCACAGCGACATGGCTGCCTACTTTACACGATTACAGATTACAATAAATTTGTAACTTAAATATGTGTTTGAAATTGATGATTTGAAATGATTTAAAATATATCTGGTCATAATCTCATCTGACTAGTCCATAAGCTAAAAGGTGCTCAGCGGGCTATGGAAAGTGCTATGCTCCGGGTTTCCCGTAAAGTCCGGATACGCAACGAGGCAATCCGACATAAAACTGGGGTCGCTGACATAGCCGCTAGGAGTAGCTGGCCGAAATGGCAGCGAACTACCACTTGTGTAGACATGTTCTTGAGTAGAGGCCGCGTGTTGGTAAACAAAGTGTGTTACGTGACGGTCCTAGCTCCCATCGCGTCGATACATGCGGAACTACTGAGGGCGATTGGATGCGAATAGAGAGACCCTTGAGAGATGCCTATATCCAGCAGTGTACTGCAGTGGGCTGATAACAATTATTAGATTGCAAAGTTATCTGTTTCCAAATCATACATACTTATGTATTATATAAATATTTTGATTTTAAATTCTAATTCTATGGAATACTTTCATATTGGGACCAAAAAAAAATCCGGCCACCGTAGAAAAATGTGTCGCTTCTGTTCAAAGCATTAGCACGAACATTTTGTACTACGAAACTGTAGTACGAGATATACATGATATGTACATATACATGAGATATACATTAATAAAATAAAGCAGTTTAGGTCGGCTAGTTTTTTTTACCCTCTAGTAGCAGTAGTCCGGTTGTTAGTCCGGTTGCCCGAACTACTGAAACTGTATAGTTGCAATAGTTCGGTTGTGACAAAGAACCGAACTATTGATACCTTTTTAGTAGCAACAGTCCGGTTACTTAATAATTTAAACAAGATACCTATATTTACAAACTATTTTATATCAAAAAAAATTTTTTTAGCAAAATTAACGTTATCTGAAAAAAAACAAATGAGTGTCGAAAAACAAATGAATGTCTATATTTTTTTTTATCATAAAAACCCTTTTTTGGAAACTTTTCTTTAAATTTTTCTATTATCAATTTGTAATCATAAGTGAAAAAAGAAAAATTTTTTTTGCGGTAAAGTTAGTATTAATCGTTAAAACCATATTTTTTTATCACACTTGCTCGGAAACTGTGTCATTACGGGCAGGCAAAACCTTAATTGCTCACACGGGCAATTAAACCCTCAGTGCGCAAATCAGACTCACACTTGACGTTTTTTAACTAGAACAACTTCCATTATTTTAAAAGTCTGTTAAAAAGGAATAATGTTTAATTCATTATAAAACCTTCACGAAAACCTCATTCGAGAACCTCCGTTTTTAAAGTCGGTTAAAAGCTTTAATTTTATCATAAAATCTATCACTTTTGAAAAGTAAAATTTTCAAAATAAGAGCCCGTGTGAGCAATTAAGGTTTTGCCTGCCCGTAATGACTGTTAACGAGCAAGTGTGATAAAAAAATATATGGTTTTAACGATTAATACTAACTTAACCGCAAAAAAAAATATTTTTTTACTTATGATTAAAAATTGATAATAATAAAAAAAAATTAAAGAAAAGTTTCCAAAAAAGGGTTTTTATGATAAAAAAATTGACATTCATTTGTTTTTCGACACTCATTTGTTTTTTTTAAGATAACGTTAATTTTCTTAACAAAATGTTTTTTTGATATAAAATAGTTTGTAAATATATTTTGTTAATATTAAGTAACCGGACTGTTGCTACTAAAAAGGTATCAATAGTTCGGTTCTTCGTCACAACCGAACTATTGCAACTTAAAAGTTTCAGTAGTTCGGTCAACCGGACTAACACCGGACTACTGCTACTAGAGGTTTTTTACTACTTCCTAATATAATAAATAAATAAATAAATATATAGCTGATATACATTTATACAGAGAAGAATCCGCCATAAAATACTCGATAGGTACCCATTTAAAAAAAAAAACATTTAGTTAACAGCATAACTAGTACACATAAAAAAAATACAAAAATAATCAAAGTTTGAAATAAAAAAAGAAATAATAATAATAATACAATTTATTGAGCGTTGATATGGATGCGGTACGTGTGGCAGCTGGGAGTAGGTAGTTGCGTTTTAGTGTGCACATCCTAATAAAATTGTACAGTGAGATAAGTATGGTGATCACAAAATGACCTAAGAATCAATTTGGAGATGACATTTTGGTTATTTTGCATAATTTCTATCAAGCCTTTAACCAGTTAATAAATATTTTGTTAATTTATGCACATCTTCAATGTCATTGCTTGCACCTGTGAACAGTCAGTAATAAACTAGCTATCGAACAGAAAATTTGTCGTGTCTTATCCACACACAAACGTACAGATCATTTTACGACTAAAATTATTTTATTTCATATGGCGTTACTTATATGAAACTTAAACGTTTTTGACCATAAAGTGCATGAGCAGATATTTTAGGACGTTTAACGCAAATAATCAAATTGAATAAAATAAGTATAGACAAATGTAATCCGTTGCTATTGACTCATTTATGGGATGAATCATACCGATTGGTGCGAAACCTCGTGCATCCACGGGAATTGGAGAAGCCGAAGTACGAAGAGCTATTGCTATAGTTGATATACACAACAGTCACTTCACTCCGAAAAGGTCGACATTTGTCGACAGGGCAATGTTTTATAATGCGACAAAAATGGAGGTTATAAGGGCAAAAAACTATACTGAGCGTGATCAACTATTTGAGTTTGATTCAAAAACGACTACATAGATGAGAGGCGCGCGTCAGCCGCTTTTCCGCTGGACGGGCGTATAATGTCACCGTACTTAGGTAATTATCCGCCCTTGCCTACCTACCTTTATTATGATTCCTCTTTATTTATTTTTAAGGTATGTTCCTTAATATATACAGTATAAAAAAAAGTGATAAGAATGAGCTTGCCTTATTACTTTAGCCATAGTAAATTTATTTACTAAAAACAGCCATAGTTTTTGTCAAATAGCACATTTTTCGGAATCAACATAATCACTATGCTACTGTTAATAAAGTCCAAAATGCAAGACCACACGGCTCAACACAAAATGGTGGCCGGATCTTACAACAAAACAATTTTCGATAAAAAAACTATTAAACGCACAAAATATTGTCCACCCAAAAATACTACAACGTAGGACAGGCTATTGGCTTCACTTGTAAATACTTACAATTAGCCTTTCTGATAAAAGTCATCGGACAAAAATTCATTCCGCGACACAAGTCGCTCAGAGTCCACTGTGGGACTTAGGACGCGTGACGGGTAAAATAGCGCAGCAGGCGGCATGTGCGCGCCAGTCTCGGGCAAGCTAATATATACAGTATAAAAGAAAGTGATAAGAATGAGCTTGCCTTATTACTTTAGCCATAGTAAATTTATTTACTAAAAACAGCCATAGTTTTTGTCAAATAGCACATTTTTCGGAATCAACATAATCACTATGCTACTGTTAATAAAGTCCAAAATGCAAGACCACACGGCTCAACACAAAATGGTGGCCGGATCTTACAACGAAACAATTTTCGATAAAAAAACTATTAAACGCACAAAATATTGTCCACCCAAAAATACTACAACGTAGGACAGGCTATTGGCTTCACTTGTAAATACTTACAATTAGCCTTTCTGATAAAAGTCATCGGACAAAAATTCATTCCGCGACACAAGTCGCTCAGAGCCCACTGTGGGACTTAGGACGCGTGACGGGTAAAATAGCGCAGCAGGCGGCATGTGCGCGCCAGTCTCGGGCAAGCGTCAGCACAGTAACGGAGGAGCCAATGTACCGCGTCACTGTAAGCGTCACCCAGTTCCGTAAAGATGTACGAAAAATAGCAGACCGGCTGAACGGTGTGCCGTTTGCGGTATTAGAAATCATAGTGCAGGGAAATGTAAATATAAAAGCTATCAGTGCCAAATTTGTGGTCAAGTGGGTAATTTCAAGAAAGTCTGCAGGTCTGGAAAGATAAGTTAGGCTGTTTAAAGAATCTCATAGTAGAATTAAAATTAAGAGACAACGCTCAGCTATTATTCTTTAAGCCCCACGCAGTGCCAGTAAAAAGCAAAATTGAAGGAGAATTAGATAAGCTTTAGAAATTTGGTGTATAAGTTCCTGTAAAATGGTCAAATCCTCAACCCCAATTATGCCAGTGCTCAAAAAAAAAACGGAGAGGGCAATAGTACTCAAAATTTAAGTAATGCTTACAACAATTTCTACGACTAAAGTTTTGTTTAGGTATAGTCACTTAGTGTACGAAATTGCTAAATTGCTATTTTCCAGCGTACTCTTGAAACTATCCTGATATGATATCGCTCCCGACTTAGAGAAGTTTTAAGTTACAGAACGCGGAATTAAAATAACAAGATAAATGTACTTCATTTCAAGACAACGTAACTTATTTAGGATATGTTATAAATAAGAATGGCCTAAAAATGCTTAAGAAAGGAAAAACTGTTCCGAAAGCATTAGTTCCGAAAAACTGTTCCGAAAGCATTAGTTCCGAAAAACATTAGAGAATTAAAACGGTTTAAGGTATTCTCAATTATTATCGTAGTTTTATTCCCAACGCCTTGTCTCCATTGCTAGAAATATTGCGGAGTGGGGTGCAGTGGAAATGGGAATCGCGACGGCAGAAAGCTTTTTAAGTTGTCAAAATTCAAAGCTTGTCAATTTAGCGCACTTTGATCCTGCTGAACCGCTTATACTGTCGGCGGACGCTAGCCCGACGGGGCTGGGCGCACCTAACGAAAGACGGCCGGTAACGTCCTGTCACCTTCGCCTCTCGATCGTTGTCAGCAATTGAAATAAATTAAAGCCAAATGCAAAAACAAGCGACTGCAACTAGTTTTGCAGTTGAGAAATTCCATCAATATTTGTACGGTGGAGAAGAAACATTTATATTAAGTACGGATCACAAACCCTTGCTTTCTATTTTCGGTCATAATAATAAAAATCGGTTACACCGGCGTCTAGACTACAAAGTTAAGCAATTGTTTCTTCTATTAGCTTAGAACCATAAAGTTCAATATGTAAGTATCAAGGACAGTGTAATGGCAGATATTGTTTATCTCGTTTACCGCTACCTACATGTTGAAATAACGAGATAAATGACTAGTATAGTTTGTTATTTTTACAATTTCTAGTCGCGAACCTGGAACCGGTTTCGCTTGCTGACATTGAACGAGCCA
Source organism: Apoda limacodes (assembly GCA_946406115.1). Taxonomy (NCBI): domain Eukaryota; kingdom Metazoa; phylum Arthropoda; class Insecta; order Lepidoptera; family Limacodidae; genus Apoda; species Apoda limacodes. The sequence continues at coordinate 45,416,768 of OX291541.1, forward strand.
CGTCAAACGACAAAGTTTTTATGACAGTGTGTAAGTACGGTCAGTTGCAAAACTGCATATAGAGTTTCAAACCAAAATAGAGTGGCAAGGCGTAGTCACTCACACACTTAAAGAAATAAAGTAATATGTCTTGTAGAACCTGAGTAATATTAGTTTCATTTATTATTGTATATAAAAATTTCACTAAAAAAATTATCGTATCCGTAGCCTAGTGGATAGACGTATCAGATCTTAATACGTGTACTCAGTGCAATGCAGGTTGTGGATTCGAATCTCACCTTATGCCTTTCTTTTTGTGTTTGTTACATTTTACGAATTATGAATAACTTGTTCAGTTAAACAGCTTAGACCAATTTTCTAATAGCTATTAAGTTAGTAGCGGACACTACGTGGGTAGACATATTATTTTTGTCGTTGCCGATTTGTTTCTGGGGGTGCTTGTACTGACAATGTTGTTTGGTGTTTTTATTGATAAGGTTGTTTGGTGTTTTTATTAAAATTTTTTGCTGAAAATAATATGCAGGACAATATTAATATCCAAGAGAGGATGCGTATTATAGAACTATATAATATGGGTTACGATATATCTCAAATTTGAAATGAAACTGGTTTTACTGTAAGTATTTTATTTGATGTTAATGTTATATCATTATTCTTATATTAAAATATTATAATCTGAAAAAAAATTAAAATATGATTCAGTAGTTTGAAAAATGTTTATTTTGATCTGGTTATTTGGTTTTTAGTGGATTACCGTAAAGCGTTGGATTTCATGCAACCAAGAGGACTGCTCTAGTTCTTTCATTATATTGATCTTTGGGTATTGAACATTAACATATTGACATGGAAATCGATAACAGTTTCAGGAGTTTAATTCACAGGAATAACAGTTTTCAACAGTTTAATTCACAGGAATAACATGGAACAATTTAAAAAAACATCTTTTACTTATTTAGCAAAAATAGACATCAACCAGCCAACCAGGTAAAAAACAATTCTCCCGCACCATGGAATCATACTTTCTCAGTATAGAATCTCATCTGTTGTGAGTATCTAATGCAATATATAGGGAATAAAACACATTGTTAGAACAAGAATAAACAAGAATGAGAAAATAGAAGGAATATGTAAAATAAGCGACGTAGAAGATTACTTATTTGACATCTAATAAAGTTTTAAATTGGTTGCACTTATCAAAATAACATAATGCAAATAAGAACTAACCAATGGTTAGGCTTTGGTTTTATATTAAAAACCTGTAAATAAACCGTGTAATAAACAAAAATAAAACAAATCAACACAAATTCTACCAGACTCAAACTCATAGATCTAAAAATAATTTATTTCTACTGATGTAGGAGCAATCCATGCCTACATTTTTTTTATACTACTAAGGTGCCAAACAAGCACACGGTCCGCCTGATTGTAAGCGATCACCGTGGCCTATGGACGCTTGTAACACCAGGGGTATCACTCGCGCGTTGCCAAGCCTTCAAAAATCCAATAACTTATTTCTTGAACCCCATACTGTTAAAAATATATGTTATATATGATATACTGTTATGTTATGTTAATCATACATATATTGTAATGTAAATGTTCGAACAAAGGTTAAATAGGCTGAAGTAAAAGTAGATGTAAAAAATTAATGTCTATTACACTTTATTACTGATAAAACGTAGGATGGGTTAATAAAATATAGAAGTTTTAAATATTTTAATCAATATATCACAAAATACTTCAAAAAGAAAATATACCATACGTTATTCCAGGAAGAATAAAATAGCTAACCTATGGCCTGGCAAAAGGATGCTTCTTACTACCAAAGAAACACTTACAGCGAAAATGATTATTTTTATTATTCATTAACAAAAACCAACGACAAATTATAAGGTGCACTATTATCCTGAAAATATGTAACTTATCTGTAACGATGTTAAATTGTTATACTTTCCTTAGGTAAGTATAATAATTTAACATCGTTACAGATAAGTTGCTTGGTGAATCCATTATTTCGTTGGTGTAAGTTCGAAATATTCAGATTATGTGTCTTACATAAGAATAGTCAATGCGTATTGATATATATACGTATGTGAAGTCTACAATTCGCACTGGGCCCGCGTGTGGACTATGACCCAATCACCCTCGCTTATGAGGGTAGGCCCTGCCCCAGCAGTGGGGACGTATGAAGGCTGGCAAGCAAATATATCTGAATTCTGTCGCACAATTGCGAATGTGTGGCGCATCACATGCTGCACTGCGCCCCTATGCTATTTTATTAAATTGATATTCATAGTAAATATAATATTAGACTTAAAATAGACTTATAGTAGAGAACGACTTTGTTTTTGGTAGCGTTACCAATTATTATTATTATATTAAGTATTTATATTTCTAAGTATTTCAATTGTGCATGTACTTATTAGTCAATTTACAAAGTATTGTATTATTTGTAATCAATTTGTCAATCGTACGAAATGTATAAGATCTAAATATATTATTATTATTTTAATATATTTTGGATAAATTTACAAATGGCAAGTCCATGTTACAGATTTCATTTTAAATCTATAACGCGTGCTTATTTTGTTTGAAGTTACATGTCAATCAATTACAATAAATAATATACAGTATCATTACATTGCAGGAGATAGCCCTGATTTAATGAGATGTGGACTGCAAGCTTGTTTTCCATCTCAATAGTATAAAAAAAAATTACATATTGCGTCAAACAAGGTAAAGTAACTTACGTAAGCAACCACGATTAATAATCAGTTTTAATTGGAAACAAATATTATATAGTAAATCTGGCTTTTCAACCTCAATAAAAAAAAGAAAAAGAAATTATAATACAATTTTTAAATTAAAAACGCGTTAAACCTTCTTTATTTCTCTTGCCGTCAAAATGTAACACGCTTCCATGTTACATTTTGTGGGCAAGAGAATTAAAAAAGGTCTAAGGCGCTTTTATTAAAAAAAAATGGGATAAAATGTACATATAGTTTTTTTTATTTTTGACGTGACAACGTCTTATAAATTGGTTTGCCGGGTGACACTTCAAGAAACTGCGTTACGCTCCGCTCACGTTATGCGCTCACAATGAGAGCGAGTGAGAGGCACGCGGCATGGTTAGCCCGCCTAAGAGCGAGAGAGACAGACATAAAAAGTGAAAGGCACAAGTTGTCACGTAAAACTTTCGCCCGTATACCGACTTTACAGGCAACCAGTTTTTTATTTCTTTTTTTAAGTTTTTAGTATTTATGATTCGGGTTTTTTATCATGTTGTTCCTACGAGTATTAGGACACAAACTGTTAACCCTGCCAGAGGTACGTTGTAGAGAGATAAGTACTTCAGTTCAGCAGGATTCTCTCTTGTGCCCTGAGGCGCAACGTTAGCGATAGTACATGTTTATACACCTTCGTACCATTCAGACGCACGTGCTCATCTTTATTCATTATTCATTATTCATTAGGTCATCCATCTAATCAAACAGAATTCACATTCGTTACAAATGGATTTTCCCAAATCTGATGGGGTTGCATATGTATATTATCTAGGACCAAAGTAATCAGCAGGACGAAAGTTACGTCGTTTTATTAAGGAGATCCTATGGCCACCTTCCAGCTTCATATTGAAACCCTGGTTACCATTTAGGACCAAGGTACTCGTAAAGACGAATCAAACGAGCCCAAATGGGGTTATGTCGTTTAGTAACGGATTTCCTATTGCCACCTTCCATCTCCATGATCTGACCCTGAATATTATATAAAGACAAAGTAATTGTCAAATCGAATCAAACGAGTCCAAATTCAATGGCGTTGCGTCGTTTCATTACAGAGTTCCTATGGCCATGTGTAATAAAAGAGTAGGTATATTTTAACTAATTTGTTAGATTAATTACAGTTCCGCTAAAATTTATGTTGCAGTTATACTTAGCTTTGAACCAAGGTCTCCGTATACTAACACGTAACACTTTTATGATTCACCCCGTAGTCATCGATTCGCTTTCCGCGTGTTACTCCTGTTTCCGTCAGTAAAATCTTGACTGCCCTTCCACATTAGCCTTGGGTAACTCCGGACATAACTATATCTTTGGATTAATATCCGAGGCCGGATATGTTAAAACTCCTTCACTATGCGTGAAATAAACATGTCCTATATCCAGGGATAATCCAAATAAACAGCGGAGCGTGGCCCCCGTGTCGGTGGCGCGGAGCGGCGCGGCCGAATAGCGATGCACGCATATCACTGAGAGTGAGAGAGAGAGCTGGCATTGAAAGCGAAATAGTAACGTTGTCGTGTCTTGTATTAAATAATCGATATCAGCGCGTTTTAAATCATCAAATATGTTTATTCATAACTATTTTATTCATAGTACTAAGCCTATCAAGTATGAAGGGATATCAAATAGTATATATCTATAACAAACGAGGGATACACTAACGATTTGTGCACTCGTGATTGAAAGGTACAAAATCGATCCGAGGATTCGTTTCACAGCGGTGTGCTAGAAAATTGCATATTTCCGCGGATATGGATAAGCGATGCGGATAATATATCTTTAATCGGAATGATATGTGACATATCCAATCTTTGTCCGGAGTTACTAAGCCCATGGCTATTCCACATAGCATTAATTTCTCCCATGCGCTTGCGCACCCTTGTGTCGGAGTAAAGCTGTAACTCTCAATATTAAAATTAATAACACTCGACCTTATTACGTTTGCAATAAGCTCGAGTCTCTATTCTCCATTCTCTCATACCCTTAAACTTTGCAGAATTAACTAGACGCGTAGTTATACACGTGCGACCCATTACCCGATTCTAAGAAATTTTCTAGAAAGTCACGACAAAAAAGGTTAAAAGATAACAAAAAATATTGTACCTGACTCTAGCATTCTTGACGAAGTGTACAAGATTTAAAAATTTTAACACTGCCAGTTATAACTAAATCGCTACATCACATATATTTATATAGGTATACCCGTGTGAACGTGACAATCCCCTCCTCGTGGAATCTATGAAGCTGCTTGTCAGGCTTTGTGGACTTTACGTACAGAAACATAATCTCACTACATCGGATATCTAACAACATATTTAAAAGGTTTAGGAACTCTACACTAATGTTACAATATTGCTCATTCATCTATCAACCTCATGCAAAGTTGACCAACAAAGCTTTCCCTAACGGCATATACTATTAATTTTGGTGCTAACATGCGTTCTCGTTCCTCGTACCAAGCTCGTACACTCTGTTGGCTCCTTCTCGAATACAGCTGAAATTTAAAGGATAACGCATTGCAAGCAAACTAATTTATTTAACCATAAAACTTTATTCAAGCCCTTCCTTACGTCTGTGCGTGTGGAAAAATGTTATCCAGGTCTTAATAGTCCCCACTCTTGGGTACAAGTAAGGGGTACAAGTTAGGTTATGGTAATCATTTTCGTTTAACATTAATAATATTGACCATACACCTTTATCACTTTGCTCAACACTGTAAAATATATTCCAAATGTATGTTTCTAATCATTACAATAAATCACTACTGTACCAGCTTTGTAAGTCATCATTCTAGTTCAACCTTTATTACGTTAATTATTTTACTGTATCGTATATAGTACTTTAGAATAAAAATCATAGCATCCTTATATTGGTGCGTATTCATTTTATCACGTGAAAATCCTCACTATCGGGAATCGAACCCTGAGTTTTATTTGAGTTCAACTGAGTATGTACTTTTATGTTTAACTATAACCATTTCATCCATTTAGATTTATTGAACAACGTTTTTATAACCATAGAAATCGAATTTAGGCAAATGACATACCTATTGTAAAACTTAATTACTATGTATTCACTACAATAGAAATCAATAGCCTTATCGCTATAATTATCATACGTTTGATATTATTTACGCTCACGATATAAAGTAAATCATAGAATACTATTCATCTTTCAAAGATTGAGTCAACGCTCCAGTCTTTTATTCATATAGGCATCCTTCTTTACCTGCCTATTGTGCTTTGGCTGTGATTTGTTCAGCCGAACCTTGTACCACAAAGTTAATTTGATACCTTAATCGTGCTGAGACGACGTAAGTCTCTCTGAAATTGTCTTGTTTAAAAATCTGAATGAAATCTTGGTAATCAGGATTATAATTTTAATTATCATTTAAATCATTATTATATTATCAACCAAGTCCACAACACAATAGAATCTAGATTTTATATCTATTACTTCTTAGATGTTATTTATAAATAAATTATGAGAACTTCAATAACTCTTATACTTATGACACTCAACCTAGTTCTCTTACTAACTATATTTTGTTTTGTTAGGCGTAGTGTGCTAGACAGATAACTTCACTCTTCACATTTCTCTCTATCAACCTTGTCATTTGTTACTCAAATAGCTTAGCTTCAAAGCAGACTTTACCCTGTTAATGTGTTTTGCTTTTGTAAACACCTTAAAATTAGTTATAGATCCTAAGCTTAAACCTCGTCTTATAATACTCCGTTCAATACTTTCGTATAAAATCAGTTCAATATTCATACGACTAATTGTAGACAAACAGATGGTTAAACAATCTAGCTTGCCGAGGATTGAATTGACAGATGGACAGATAAACAGGCGGACAGATAGATAGGCGAACAGATAGACAGGCGGACAGATAGACAGGCGGACAGATTAACACACAGACAGACAGTAAACCTTATTTCATGCTGCACAGGGTTTACTTTAGAATTTTTAACCTTATAATATCACCTTATATTAATATCTATCTAATAGTAATTCAATGCAAGTATTGTCTTATTTATCATTAGCATTTCACAGTTGACATTAGATAGGTATATGTGCTTATCCTACTTTGCCTTAAGCAGACTTAAAGCATCACATGTCTTGTTCCTTACTTCTTATGTACTAGGTACCTAATGCAATATTCATATGAATTTTTTACAAAGTAAAACCACTGTGCTTTATTCCATAGTCAATACTTTTTATCTCTTAACTTTTTATATACCTATGTCAGAAGACTTAACAGGTAACAACTTTACTGTGTAGTTATGACTATAGCATTCTTGACAAAGTGTACAAGATTTAAAAATTTTAACACTGCCAGTAATAACTAAATCGCTACATCACATATATTTATTTAGGTATACCCGTGTAGACGTGACAGCCACCATCCAGTTCCATGATCAGATCAACTCTGTCATCATAATATTGCATTGTCACTCAAAATAAATATGCGTGCAAAATTTTAGCTCAATCGTGAACCGGGAAGTGTATCAAATTTAACTTCCAAGATATCATTACAGACAGACAATGGACAAGTGAAACTGAATAAAAGCTTGTAAAAACAGACAACAGACTACTTACACACAGCGAATTGCAAATAATTCAATCGACATTCTTCTTTTGCATTTAGTTATGTTCGACTTAAAAAAAACATCGAAGCCGAGACCCAAAAACGTTTAAAGAGGTTAAGAATAAGTGGAAGTTACACACGGTAGTTATACTCCTTTTTTACAAAATCACAGCCCCTGGGACCACAATGAAGTTTAGCTAAATAAAAGCTTTAAAAACAGACAAGTTATTCACAGCGAATTGCGAATAATTCAATCGGCATTCTTCTTTTGAATTCAGTTATGTTCGACTTAAAAAAAAAACACCATGGTTTACATTTTCACATTGCTTACATAACACTGTCTCGACGTCGGCGTCAGACACAAGAAAGGTAAAGAACGAGAGTGGACGTGGATATAACTAAATGTACCTACTGTTTGTTAGCCATTGTAGAGCATCATCCACGAGGGCTGCAAATCTTACACCTATGTCCTTTTCTGTCTCTTCGACTTTTTCTGCTCAAAATTTCAGCTTAATTGGATGCTCAAACAGTCAAAAGTGTGACTGTTGGACAAACAGACACACTTTGCCGTTTAAAATATTAGGTACTAGCTTTTGCTGGCGGTTTCATCCACCCTAAATTCGGTTATCGGTGTAGAATTTCAACGACAACTTCTGAATTACAGAAAAAAAACTTACTCACATATGACGATTTCAAGAAGACTTTCCTTGGGACAAACTATCTACATGCCAAATATCAACTTAGTCAGTACAGCGGTTTAAGCTTGAAGATGTAACAGTCAGACAGAGTTACTTTTGCATTTATAATATTAGTATGGATATGGACTAGTATCGATGGATAAATTTTGTAAGAACAAAAGAAATACGTGTACAAAATGGAGCCTTTTTACTACGAGCAGCTGAGTTAATAATTCTTTTCATAAGAAAAACACTTGGTTTTGTACTCGGAAACCTTAAAATATACAAAAGAGAACAGTTTTTAATATGTTTATTAAAACGACAGGTAACTGAAAGTTAAGTACTATAAGCCACAGAATGCGCTTAAATTTCTATTAAGCCATAATAACACATACTCTGTATAATATAATAATTAATATATAATTATTAAGAGAAAGTTTTATATCAGGCAAAAAAAACTGTTTCCAAAACTTGATAACATATATAGCATAGCAAAAAATCGTTTATATCTGAGAGCCTACGATTTTGAGATCTTTAGATTAACAATCGAAATAACATCTCATTTTGCTATTGTGTGGCACCCAAGCTAAATCAGCATTGGGCCTGCATGTTGGACTAAATATGGCCCAAGTCGCCCTCGCACTTGGTATGGGTAGGGCAGTAAATTGAGGGTGTTTTAAGGCTGGTAAAAAAAAGTAAGCTGATCGCATCAAAATGACCTAAGAATCCATTTGGACGTGTTACTTTAATTTGTTTAGAAGATTCTATCCATATAACCAATGGATAAATATATTTCAGTTCATTTATTAATAATGGAGCAACACTTAAGAACGGATCGACCGATCTGGCTGATTTCATTTTCGTTGTATTCATAATTTTTAGTACAAAATTTGTATAAAATATATATATATTTGTTTAAAACCGCGTGACAATCATTATTCACTTACTGTAGATTCGAAAATAATTTATTCAGATCTTGATGTAACTTTTGAGAAACACTTTACTGAAATGCCTACTATTACAACTAATGCATTAAATTCCTCTCAACTACAATCAGAGTTACTTTTAAAATGTAATGTAAATAAATGCATGGCTGTATTTGAATTTGAGCATGTTACCTCTGAAAACATTATAAAGACATTTAAATTACTAACTCAGAAAAAAACTGGTGACCTATGGGGTATATCAGTTTAAGTCCTTAGCAAAATTATTGAAATTATAGCATCAATCTTAGCCACAATATTTAATAAATGTGTTGACGAAGGGATTTTTCCCGACTTAAAGAAATATAGTAAAAAAATAATAATTTAAAAGTGGAAATAAAAATGATTCTAATAATTTTAGACCTATCTCTATACTGCCTGCCATAAGCAAAATTTTTGAAAAACTTATGTTCAATCTGATGCTTAAACATTCTAACTTATAAGGATTACTTCATCCTCAACAGTTTGGTTTTACAAAAGGGCGTTCCACAACTGACGCAGGTGTTGCCCTTATACAACATATACCTGATGCGTGGGAACAGTCACAAAATGCCATTGGTATGTTCTGTGATCTATCAAAGGCATTCGACTGCGTGCAACATGAAACTCTTATACGAAAACTGAGTCATTATGGTATTGCAGATTTGGCTCTTGAGCTTATTCGCTCATATTTAAGTAGTAAAATGCAAAAGGTTCAAATCAATGATGTAAAATCGAATGCCTCAGAAGTAAAATGAGGAGTTCCTCAAGGTTCTATTTTAGGTCCCTTTCCATTCTTAAGTTACATAAATGACTTGCCTTTCTTTGTGGAGAAGCTGTGCAAGATTGTACTATTTGCAGATGATACTTCTGTTTTATTCAAAGTTGACAGAAACGAAACTAATTTTTACGACGTAAGTAGTGCACTTTCACAGGTTCTTCAGTAATTTACGGCAAATAACTTACTTTTTAATGCGAAAAAGACCAAGTGTTTAAAATGTATGATGCAAAATGTTAGAAACAGAAGAACAAAATTATCCAAATTAACAAATTAAGCGGAGTAGAAATATAACTATTAGACTCAACAGTGTTTCTAGGTATTACATTAGACAATAAGCTGCAGTGGAACCCTCACATCTCAGTTCTTGCAGGGAAACTTAGTTCAGCTGCCTATGCAGTTACAAAAGTGAGGCAGCCTACAGACATTTTGCTTTGGGGTAAGGCAGCTGATATTGATAGTGTTTTTTTTTGCAGAAGAGAGCAGTACGGGCTATCTATAAATTAGGCCCTCGAATTTCTCTTAGGGAAATTGATATTTTAACTGTTAACTGCCAATATATTTTCGCTTGAATAATGTATGTACGCAAAAATTGACACTTATTTGCTAAAAACAGTGACCTACACAGTATTAATACCAGGAATAAGGATAATTTGGTAGTTCCAAAATGTCGTCTTCAGAAGGTGCATAGCTCTTTCGTAATACAAAGTATATTTTTCTACAACAAAATTCCATAACATGTGGTTAACTTACTCTCAAATAAATTTAAAATATATGTCAAAAATAGTTTAATGAAAAAAAGCTATTACAAATTTGATGAATACATAAATGACAAAAATGCTTGGAAAAATTAAAACTTTTATGATTTGTATTTGTGTTGGGACATTTGTTATATTTTTTAAATTAAAACATTGTATTTATTGTTATTACCTAGTGTAAGGCTATATTGTATTTTAATATGAAGTTACAAAAATATAAAAATAAACTGCTGAGTTTCTTGCTGGTTCTTCTCGGTAGTAATCATTCCGAACCGGTGGTAATTTTTTAAATTAGTAATTAAACTAACGATTCAAAAGTGCTGTTTACAAGTCTATTTGAATAAAAAAGTTTGAGTTTGAGTTTAGTATTATAATAATATAAAAAATTGCCCAGCCAGAAACAGCTGATATGAAAATGAAGCTGGTCGTATGACATTTTTGTTTAATAAAATCTTACCCATATCTTATTATCTTATGTCAAACAAATTATTGCAAGTCCTATACTATATGCAGTTAGTAAAGCACACATAATTGCGCATCATCAACATTACACTATCAGGAAAAAAAATACCTAGGAGTGTGTGCGGTCGATAGTGCCGTTAAGTTTACACCATTTTAATATGGCAAAAAAAAAATATAACTACAATCTAGCACTAAATTTGTCTCAGGTTGTGTGATGGCATAACCACATTATATTAAAATTTTCGCCATACCAAAATGGTAAGAATTAGTTTTCAAATTACAAATATACTGTCTGACAAATGTATTTTAGGTTGTGTAATGGCATATTCATATTATTTTCAAATTTTTGCTTCGTTAAAAAGGGATATTTTGTACTAACGAAATAGTATCTGGCATGGAATTAGTAACGAAAAAACTCTCTGGCAAATTTATTCAAGGTTGTGTGATAGCATATCTTTATTAAGATTTCAGCTATACCGATTTTGCTCAAACTCTTTTCAGATTTAAGTTATGACGAGGCGTATCGCTTGATATGGTCACGAGACAAACAGTTAAACAGTAGTTCAAACGAGCGAGTCTGGCTCGTGTACGTGGTTGTACCGAAGCCCTTGGTGCACGAGTCCGTCTCGCACAAGGTTTTAATGAGTACTTTTTACTCTAAATCTCAAAAGTATACATAATATATATAAGTAGTATATAAATATAACAATTAGGTAATACGAACCTGTCAAGCACAAGTCGGGCTCGCATTTGGCCAGTTTTAATGAGTACTTTTTACTTTACAGGATAAATAGATACCTACAATTTTAATATACATATTCAAACTTGAGCTGTTGCATGAAAAAATTTCAAGGTTTTTCATTACAGATTCCTTTAATTATGCAAATAATTATTATCTCAGCTGCTTGTAGTTCAAGGTTCCATTCTGCACACGAATTTCTTTTCGTTCTTACAAAATAAATCTGTGTTAATATTTTAAACGTTAAAATGAGTTTGTTTGTGCTTCCGCATCGGAGCATTTTTTTTATTTATTTATTTTTACACAATTAATACTATCATTACAGCAAACCCAATTCGATAGTGTAAAACAACAAAAAATCAGTAGAATTAAAATTAACAGTTAAAAATTAAAAACATGCAATATGATACTAGGTCAAATGTCAAAGAATAAAAATAAAAATTTAAAAAATTTAAATTAATGTAAAATGTCAACAAATAAAAGTATAAAATCCAAAAAATTAAATTAGTCTATTAAATTTTTTTTTATAACTTGCGTCTAAAAAAATCTCCCGTTTAAATTCCTCAATCGAACATTTTATCAAATCAATTTTCTGGGCAACTCGATTCAGTGCATGCAATGTTCAAATTATTAGTGACTTTGCGAGCAAATCGGTCCTAGCGCGGGGCACTGCAAACATACGTTGTTATACCAACAAAGTGACAAACAAGCTCACAGTCCGCCTGCTGGTAAGCGGCCACCAATTTTGCTGAATTTGGCACAGATAGTTGAGTGAAAAGGACATAGGTATATACTTTTATCCCGAAATTTAAAACATATTTTTAGGAATATCTATAATACAATTTCACGTGGATGAATTACATCTCAAGCTTGCTATGGCATAAGGTCTTTCTATAGGAATACCACGTCGATATAGAATTTAGCGCGGGCGGAGTCAGTATTAAATATTTGGTTTTGCATTTCGGATCGACTCCTTCCTGTGTACTCAAGTGCATTTTCAAGAACGTATGGGCTGCATTAAGTATATAACGGAAAGGCTGCAAGCGATATTCAGTTCACCTTGCAGCTGAATTCTTCAACATGAAATTTTCACTCTACCTACTTCTCCTGCTGGTAAGTTTTAAAGATGATTTTTTATTGTATTCAATGTTTTTTACTTGCAATTTTTTTAATTTTAATTATTCCTAACAGGAAATACAAAGTAACCATTGAACCAAAGCCCTAGATGGCAGTGGCATTTCGCAAACAGTTTTCCGATAGTGTCGCTAAAATGATTCTTATTTAGTTTGTTGCAGTAGCTTTATTTTGTACTTACTTTCACTGAGCTACTATCATTTCATTTACTACGTACCAGAGGATACAACTCACTTGCCGCCACTGTCTAAAAAATTGAAGTGTATGGGCAGCAGAATATATTAAGTCACTGACTGAAGCGGGCTTTACCGTGTATGGCACGTGGCGTAGTAAGTAGTACTGCATCTGTGTCGTGATGTTGCTTTATACTACGTATTTCGGTAACTATACATGAAAGTCTTACAGTAGATTTTAGCCAGTACAGGAGAGTATGACGGTCTCTCATAGTGAATTAGTTATACAAAATTTCACTTCGGGACTTGAATCGGAATTTAATGCCAAAACATTATGGGATGATTAGATTTACATTTTTTTTTAAATTATATAATGCTCGCTAGGTTTGAGCAGTTTGTGTGTACGTACATAATCAATAACGATCTTTATTTAGTACTTGCTAACCCGGTGACCGTACAGTTTCGCTAAAGATTAGTATTCGTATGGACAAAAGCACGATTCATACTAATATTAAAGAAGGCAAGTCTCTGTCAATCATTACGTGAATCATGATGGTTAGATCGTGTAACGCAGCCATACTCAAAGTGTACTCTGAGCCCTAGGGTTCCTCGAGGCACCTCCATGTGTTCCGCCGTAACAATATGAACCTAAGGCCTCCATTAAACTTTTGGTCAAAGTTTAATAAAACAGCTTAACACATCCCGTTTTTCTCAAATTTTTTTAAAAAATATTTATTTACCTCAACTAAAATCAATACAGTATTAAATGCGTTTCCCTACTTCAATTCGTTTACTTTAATAATCCAGTTAAATAAAACATACATACATTCTGTATGACACTATTCTAATCTTGGCTTATTCTTTTAAGTTGGATTGACATTAAGACGACGATGTACGCGGAATTCTCAAAAATGGTCTATTTTACTTATTCTAGATTGAAGAAGTGGCACTAATTACAGAGCTAAAAAAAATACATAGGCTAGGAAAAAACATAATGTAAAAAGACAATCGAACAGTATTTTGAAAAAGACATCAAAGTCAAAAGTCAAAGTCAAAATGGTTTATTCAAATAAGGATTTTACAATCACTTTTAAATCGTCAAAGTTATAAAATATTATTTTTTGAACCCTCCCACCTTCCCGCCGGTTCACAATGTTGTTGATTTCTACCGAGAAGAATCCGGCAAGAAACTCGATAGTTACTCTTTTAAAAACACTATCAATAATACAAATAAACTAAAATACAATTAATGTTTTAAATAAAAAATTTTTAGTCGTACAATTTTATGTTATTTCCATTTTAATTTGGGTTACCTATGCATCCTGTAATTGAGCATCATCAGTCCCAAGGATTTTTATCATTTACATAGTCTGAAATATTGTAGTATGCCTTTTTACAAAGTACCTGCTTGATAAAAGATTTAAATTTACTTATTGATAGATTTTTAATTTTATTGGGAACTTTGTTGTAAAAGTGTTTACATTGCCCCATAAAAGAGTTACTTATTTTGTGTAAACGTGTATCATGCACCAACAGCTTATTTTTACTTCTAGTATTTACTTTGTGAACGTCACTTTTCTTGCTGAAACTATTGATATTTTCATATATGTACTGCGACACTAAAGTTAAAATTTCTACTTCCCTAAACCTATCCCTCAGAGATATCTTAGATCCTAATTTATAAATAGCACGAATTGCCCTTTTTTGTAACAAAAATATTGTATTTACATCAGCAGCGCTACCCCACAATAGGATACCATATGTCATTAAACTATGGAAATAGCTAAAATATACTATTTTTGCAGTGTCGACATCGGTCAATTGTCTTATTTTCTTGATCGCATAAACAGCAGAGCCAACTTTTTGGTTAGGTTATAAATATGAGGACCCCATTGAAGTTTGGAGTCCAGCGTTATGCCAAGAAAGACTGTTGAATTAACAAGTTCTAATTGCTCGCTATTAATATTAATACATGTCTGTCTCTGACTAACATTTGGTAATGTAAATTTAACACATTTGGTTTTTTTTTCATTAAGTAACAAATTATTAGCGTTAAACCAATTTACAATTTTAGAAAGGGCATTATTTAATTCATTATAACATGTCTGTCGTCTCTTAACTTAAAAAAGCAAATAGGTGTCATCAGCAAATAAGACAATGTCATGGTTTTTTACATTATATGGGAGATCATTAATGTAAATAAGAAATAGGAAAGAACCTAAAATTGAGCCCTGAGGGACTCCTATAGTGACTGCTGATCCCGGAGATCTTCCACCGTTGACATCTATTTTCTGTACTCTCCTATTCATATAGGATGTCAAAAGGTCGAGAGCTTTGCCTCTAATACCATAGTGATGTAGCTTCCTGATGAGATTTTCATGTTGAACACAGTCAAATGCCTTAGATAAATCACAAAACACTTCAAGGGCGTCATGCAAATCCTCCCAGGCGTTATATATATTTTTTAATAGTGCCACTCCTGCATCGGTTGTGGAACGGCCTTTCATAAAGCCAAACTGTTTACTACTAAGTAGCTCATTAATACAGAAATGGCTTAACATTTCACAAAGTATGATTTTTTCAAAAACTTTACTGAGTATAGGTAGTATTGAAATAGGCCGAATATTATTAGGATCTGTAGAACTACCTGATTTAAAAAGAGGTTTAACTTTGCTAAGTTTCATCTCATCAGGAAACACACCACTATCAACACAACTATTAAATATAATGGCTAAGGGTTGTGCTATAACATGAATAATTGAATTTATAGTTTTTACAGAAAGTCCCCAAAGGTCTGTGGTGTTTTTAATTTCTAATGTTTTAAATGTATTAATGATATCCGTAGGACTAATGTTTTTAAATACAAAGGGAACGTTACATTCAGGAACACTAGTTTTTAATAATTTTTCTGCTAAGATTGTACTTGAGTTTAGATGTTCAGTTGTTTTGAATGGGATATTCCTAAAAAACTGTTCAAAGGCAACTGCTACCTCAGAATTTGTTTTAAAACTAGCATCATCTACAATCAACTCAAAGTCCTGACAAGAATTCCTAGCTTTACCAGTTTCATTATTTATTATGTTCCATGTAGTTTTTATTATATTTTTTGAATTTTTTACTTTATGTCTGAGGTGAATTGCTTTTGCAACAAGACAGACCTTTTTAAAGGTTTTTGAGTATTTTTTTAAATATGCCCTAAATATTTGGCTATTATTATATGTTTTTTCTTTATATAATTCATACAGTTTACGCCGACTTTTATGAATACCTGGGGTAGCCCATTCACTAAAACTAAAGCGACTGGAAATAAGTTTCTTTTTTGCAGTAAATATTTTATTATACTCTGTAGTAATAGTGTCAAGAACAGTATTGTACATATCATTTGGGTCGCCATTATAAAGCAAATCTGGAAGATTATGCATTAAGTTAGATTTAAATGATTCAACCCGTTTAGTTGTTATTGGTATAAATTTAATTTCCTTTTTAGTAATACTATTCTTTCTTTCTAAAACCACTAACTGTCCACCGATCCGAAATCGCAAAAAAGGCTTCAAAATAAGTTTACTTGTCGTAGATCTCGATAATTTGTAAGGGTATCATATTAATTTTTTATGCACTGGAAATATATTTTTATATCCTTAACATAGAATAGAACAGAATTTTGAAACAGTGTCTCCTTTTTTTTAATATATTAAAAACCCAAATACGAGCGAAATTATTCCATGCAATATAAAAGTAATACAGGCTGGATTTGCAAAATTCATCCTTATGTGAGTATACGTGAACTGACTCTAGCTTGCTTTTGTTCTTCAGTCTACGGCCTGCGGTCGTAGTTAGAAGTTGTGTTTCGGACGCTCTATCTCTCACTGCAGTGATGCGTATGTTTTGCGTTACGTTGTGCTAGGAACAGTGTTTTTTTTAAGCTTTTAGGTATTTGGTGCAACTGCGGCTTACTTTGAGAGGACACTTTTCGTTTTTTAGGACGTCTAAAATTAATACTTTTTATTTATTTTACGTACTTACTGGTATCAACTAGTTATATATTATTATTTGTGAATAGTGTTTATTACAAACATTAATTGGCCACGAATTTAGTCGTTACTTTTTTATTTATTTTCATTAAGTTTGGTATAATAATAACTAATAACATAATAATAAATAACAAACAAGATTTTTTTTTACGAAAAATATACAACAGAAGATAAAAAAGGAGAATAAAAATCATAATGGCCTTTTCGGGTGGGTACCTAGTAACCTATTTATTGATTTGTATTTTCGCATTTTTACAATAAATGTAGGTAGGTACGCATTTACAGCACTTTACTGATCCGCATAGCTTAGGTACTAGCGGACAATTAAAGCGGCGCCGACGGCGGAGACTCTCAATCAGTAACGTGACGTAGATAAATAGGTACCTACCTAGGTAACAATGAAATCTACTTGATAAAGAAACAAAGTCCGCGGAATTTTGTCGACACCTGACGTTAGTGACAATTATATTAGAAATTTGTCATCATCTTTACTTTACATCTTTTTTTTACAAGTTTTAGGTCTATATCAAAATAGAACCTCAGAAACTTTTACTACCTATTCTTTTTTTTTAAACAAAGTTCAAAACTCTAGAACAAAAATATAGGTACAAAAACTCGCCTATATTAAATGTCAGTACCTATTGATATTATAACTGGTAGTACAGTTAATTCCGATAATACCGACCATCTAACATCCAACCAAATTAAGATAGGCACCTACTTGCAGTTTTGTGAAATGTTTAGTAAATTTTAATTGTACCTATATATTTAATCTAGTATAATATAATAAAGAGGTAAAATTCATCCTCATACCTTAGAACCTAAATGGTCACGCACTGTGCGGTTTGATAGGTGCTTTCTCCCGCGAACTCTAAGGTTATGGAATGAACTCCCTGCCGAGGTTGTCTCCAGGGACTACGGCATGGGTTTCTTCAAGAAAGGAGTGATTAGATTGGTATTGCAAACTTCCATAGGCTAAGGTGACCGCTTAACATCAGGTGGACCGTAAGCTTGTTTGCCACCTTGTGTTATTTTTTTTTTTAAAAAAAAAGAACATACGTATGAAAAGAATATACATACCTACATGAACACTAAAAACATTACACTTCTTTTTTGGGCAGTCGTGTAAGAATGTAAAAAAAATGCTCCTGCATGTTCCTCTCAGTCAGGATAAAAAGTAGCCTGTATATTCTGTGCCAAAAAATCTTTTCGTTTCCTAGCTCTCATGCTGTTATGAAAGAGCAAACCAACGACCGTACTGACACACTTTTTTATTTCTAATAATAGTATGGATTCTTTAATAACTTTAAATTACACTACCTAATTTGAATCATAATTTAGTATTTACTTTTACTTGTCCTAAATTTTTGCAACGCATGCGGGCCCTATTCTTATTAGCTTCATTTGAAATATCTTACTGCCCGCCGGCGCGATGAGTCTAAGTTCGACTGCATAAATAGGTTGATGAGACGCGCGGTGTGCATTTTTACTAGCTTCGCTCAAACCAGCAAGGTCATTGGCGTATACCCCAGTCTTAAGCGCATAGTGTTCGTACATAATGTCGGTGAACAAAACGCGGTAATGATCTAATGCTTAATTATCTAATTCTGTAAAATTTGCATCAAATAATAAACAACGCGAAAGTTTAAAAATTTATTTAAGAATATATGTTGAACCGGTTACCTACGTACAATGGCCCTATCATGAGGCTAAGTTCGGAAAACATAGGTCCAACTAACTAACTATATATTGAAAAAATTTGGAAAATCCAAAAGTGCACGCCTCATAGCGGTAATTCACATTTAAAAAAAAAATCTAAAACAAAAACTCAAGTTTTTTAAAATAAAATAACAAATAAGGTGAGGAAAAAATATACTATAAAATAAAAATAAAAAATATATATAGATATACAGTATACAGTGGTATATTAGTTTTTTATAAATTATAATTAATCGACAGTACTTAGAACGCTAATATTAACTAGGAATCACCACAGTGAAATACTTTATATATTAAAAACAAAAGTATTCCGGTAAGATGAATTTTTCGACCAATTTCTCTGCCACATACATGGTCACATAAACACAGACCCACGGACGTCCAAGAATGATTAGTTTTAATGTTATTATTTATTATATTAAACAATTTAATTGTTTATAAAATGTACCATATGTGCTAGACAGATTATTTAACTTCATATTAGTGCACTCATATTATGTAAGTGTTATATTAAAAAAAAACGTCATTTAAGTTTCGAAAGACTGGGTTTTTTGACATGTCGACAGTAGAGCAGTACCTCACCGCTCCGCTTATGAGTAAGTTTGTCAAAAGGGTTCCATCGTCAATAAAGGTTGAGAACTGTTGGTGTAACGAAGCTAATGCTTGTGTACGTCCCAGGTCGGGCTCGTGTCCTCCCAGACCGCCGCCGGCAACGACATAGATTCCACTGACGGAGTCAACCTTGACACAATTGCCTCCACGGATTCCACAGACGGTTAGTTCAATCAACACGTACAATAGTAGTTATTTGGTACAAAGCAAATCTTGTAACACAGGAAAACCAAGACTCAGACAAACACAAATATAAATGTTTGTCCTGTCCGGAATTCGAACCCACGTCCCGGGTTCCGAGAACCGTTTCAGCAGGTGTGACTTATCATTGCCCATAAGGCAACAGAGAATTTATTATATTTTACTTATTTTTTTTCCAAAATGAAATAAGTAAGTTATGATTTCGACGTAAAATGCAATTGATATTATTTTATTTACTAAAATAAGTTAGAAGAAGTGGCACATTGCGACAAATAAGGAAGCCGAGGAAAGACATAAATAAAAAAAAACAAAAAAAAATAGTTATATGTTATGCAAGTCTGTCTGGAAAGTTGCTTTTTGGCATACAAAAAAAAAACAATAATTAGTGTTGATAAATTGGGAATAGTATAAGTATATTTATTTTTAATTGTTAATTAAGTATTGAAAACATAATAACGACATTATAAGTCCCTGAAATAAGTGTAGGAAATCTGCATGTAGTCAATAAATCGCACAATCAGAGGACATTTTACGTCACTGGTGGAGTTACTCTTTCTTTTAATTATTATCTTTAAGTTAATTTAGTAAAATTAACACGTTCATAGTAAGAACAACCAAAATTATGTACCTACTACTTACTCTTTATAAAAATAATGCTACTGTACGTGTGTATGATGTCGATGTCCTCCTCCTAAACGGCTGGACAGATTTGAATTTTTTTTTGTATGCATTTTGGTACCGCCAAATAATTTGAATGTTATAATAATACTAACACAATATGAACAAAACTTTTAAACATATTATTTTGTTCTTATTTTCCGTCTGTAAGTCCGTATTTTACTTATTTTGTTACAAAATGAAACAAGAAAGTAATAATGTCGACGAAAAATGCCATTGACGTAACAACTGCAAAATTTAAGACACCGATGTGCTCTAATGACAAACAAAAAAAGGACTGGCACATTGCGACAAACACAGAAGCCGAGGACAGACATAATTAAAAAGGAAATTCAAATAGACCTAAAATAGTTATTTGTTATCTAAGTCTGTCTGGAAAGTTGCTTTTTGGCATACAAAAAAAAAACAATAATTAGTGTTGATTAATTAGAAATGGTATAAGTTTACTTATTTTAAATTGTTTAATTAAGTATTGATAACATAATAACGACACTATAAGTCCCTGAAAAAAGAATAGAAAATCTGCATGTAGTCAAAAAATCGCACAATCAGAGGTACTTACCTATATTTTGCGGAAAAACTTCGGTATTATACGTCACTGGTGGAGTCACTCTTTTTTTTTTAATATTATCTTAAAGTTCAAATAATTTAAATAATAATATCACAATATGAACAATACTTTAAAACATATTATTTTGTTCTTAGTCGACATCGGCGACGCAGACTCCACTGCCGACACAGGTGCCTCCACCGGCAACGCCGTTGCTACGGACGGTTAGTTCAATCAACATGTGCTATAGTAGTTATTTTGTTCAAAGCAAGGCTTGGAATATAAATACAAAGGTGAGGAATACAAATACATGCATATTATACACAGGAAAACCAAAACTCAAGACAAACACAAATATGAATGTTCATGCTGTGCGGGATTCGAACCCACGTCTCCGGTTCAGCAGGCAGGTCATTACCCATTAGGCAACAGAGGTTTGAAAGTAAGCATTTCCGAGCGAGTAAATGAAATAATATTATCGGACTACTTGTATTAGACAATGTTCTAACTTTGATATCGCAACATATGTACCTATTTATGAAATCCTGATTATGTTTATTAAAATTAGGTTTTTACAAACACTTTTTAATCGTCAAAGTTATTTTACACTATTTTTATGTTTTGAAACACGTTTCAGAGTGTAGTGTTCTACTAATAAGAATCCGGTAACTAACTTGATTCCTACCCTTTTAAAAAATCACTTAGCCAACAGAACTAGTATGAATCAAAAGAAAATACTTATAAAAAAAAATGGACGAAATGGTTTTAAATGTTATACTAATAATAAAAAATATAAACAAAACTTTTAAACTTATTATTTTGTTTTAAGCCGCCGACAGTGGTAACGGCGACACCGCCACAGATGTCTCCACCGGCACAAATGCCTCCACCGGCACCGACACTGCCGTTAACGGTTAGTTATTTTGTACAAAACAAGGCTTGTAATATAAATATGACGATAACGGATACAATAACATACATATTATACACAGAAAAAATCAATACTCAAGACAAACACAAATATAAATGATCCTCCTGTGCGGGAATCGAACCCACGACTCCGGTTCAGTAGACAGGTTATTACCCATTAAGCCACAGAGGCAAAACTGTGAAACGCAATAATATAAAAGATAAATCAAATAGTCATAATATAGATATTTATTATATAAGGCTCCAGCCTTTACATGAGTGACTTTTTTGAATAACGAGCAAGCAAAGGGTTTTAAATTTAATCGTTAGCAAAGAGAGGGATTCTAAGGCATTTGTATGTCATATGCATTTGTATATCTGCCTGCAGTTAACAAATCACACGCTCAGATGTACTTACCTATTTTTCGCGGTTCAAACTTAGGTATTTTACGTCACTGGTGGAGTTACTCATGTTTTTTTATTATTAACTGTTTTCTTTTTTATAACGTTTCAATTAAATTTTAAAATAAAATATCGAAAGGTGCATTCCGAGTTTGCATCATTCAAATTTAAAGTCTTAAAATAAACATAAACAATTATTTATTCTTGTTGTATTTAATAACTGAATAAACTATGATAAATTATCTTTTCAATGACATTCAGTAAAACATAATCTTTAGTGAAATAGTATCAAAAATTAAACTTAAGTTTTATTAACGGATCACTAATGTATATTGTAGTGAGGAAGTACCGCATTTCAGACAGTTTCATTGTTAGTTTTTGTGGAATAAAAAAAAATTTTACGTGCAAGCGGATAAAGTAGGCTTTTCCTCGCTGACTTGATGACCAGTAAGATGAAATAATATTATCGGACTACTTATATTAGACAATTTTCTAACTTTGAGAACGCAACATATGTACCTATTTATGAAATCCTGATTATGTTTATTAAAATTAGGTTTTTACAAACACTTTTTAATCGTCAAAGTTATTTTACACTATTTTTATGTTTTGAAACACGTTTCAGAGTGTAGTGTTCTACTAATAAGAATCCGGAAACTAACTTGATTCCTACCCTTTTAAAAAATCACTTGGCCAACAGAACTAGTATGAATCATAAGAAAATACTTCTAAAATCAGCAAGGTTTCAAAAAAAATGGACGAAATGGTTTTAAATGTTATACTAATAATAAAAAATATAAACAAAACTTTTAAACTTATTATTTTGTTTTAAGCCGCCGACAGTGGTAACGGCAACACCGCCACAGATGTCTCCACCGGCACCGACACTGCCGTGAACGGTTAGTTATTTTGTACAAAACAAGGCTTGTAATATAAAGATGAAGATAACGGATACAATTACATACATATTATACACAGAAAAAATCAATACTCAAGACAAACACAAATATAAATGTTCCTCCTGTGCGGGAATTGAACCCTCGTCTCCGGTTCAGTAAACAGGTTATTACACATTAAGCCACTGAGGCAAAACTGCGGCAAGCAATAAATACAAAAGATAAATCAAATAGGCATTATACAGATATATGTTATACAAGGCTCCAGCCTTTACATGAGTGACTTTTTTGAATAACGAGCAAGCAAAGGGTTTAAAATTTAATCGTTAGCAAAGCGAGGGATTCTAAGGCATTTGTATGTCATATGTATTTGTTTATCTGCATACAATTAACAAATCACACGCTCAGATGTACTTACCTATTTTTCTCGGTTCAAACTTAGGTATTTTACATCACTGGTGGAGTTACTCATGTTTTTTTATTATTAACTATAAGTTAATTTAGTAAAAGTAATATGATTACAGTTAAAACAACCAAAATGATGTACGATATATGTAATTCCAAATAAATATTTCAATTCGTTTCATTCTGTTTTCTTTTTGATATCGTTTCAATTAAATTTTAAAATAAAATATCGAAAGGTGCATTCCGAGTTTGCATCATTCAAATTTAAAGTTCTTAAAATAAAAATAAACAATTAATTATTCTTGTTGTATTGTGAAAGCGGATAAAGTAGGCTTTTGCCTCGCTGACTTGATCAGATTTCAAACGACAAAGTAAGCATTTCCGAGCCAGTAAGATGAAATAATATTATCGGACTACTTATATTAGACAATGTTCTAACTTTGATAATGCAACATATGTACCTATTTATGAAATCCTGATTATGTTTATTAAAATTAGGTTTTTACAAACACTTTTTAATCGTAAAAGTTATTTTACACTATTTCTATGTTTTGAAACACTTTTCAGAGTGTAGTGTTCTACTAATAAGAATCCGGAAACTAACTTGATTCCTGCCCTTTTAAAAAATCACTTGGCTAACAGAACTAGTATGAATCATAAGAAAATACTTCTAAAATCAGCAAGGTTTCAAAAAAAATGGACGAAATGGTTTCAAATGTTATACTAATAATAAAAAATATAAACAAAACTTTTAAACTTATTATTTTGTTTTAAGCCGCCGACAGTGGTAACGGCGACACCGCCACAGATGTCTCCACCGGCACAGATGCTTCCACCGGCACCGACACTGCCGTCAACGGTTAGTTATTTTGTACAAAACAAGGCTTGTAATATAAAGATGAAGATAACGGATACAATTACATACATATTATACACAGAAAAAATCAATACTCAAGACAAACACAAATATAAATGTTCCTCCTGTGCGGGAATTGAACCCTCGTCTCCGGTTCAGTAAACAGGTTATTACACATTAAGCCACAGAGGGAAAACTGCGGCAAGCAATAAATACAAAAGATAAATCAAATAGGCATTATACAGATATATGTTATACAAGGCTCCAGCCTTTACATGAGTGACTTTTTTGAATAACGAGCAAGCAAAGTTTTTAAAATTTAATCGTTAGCAAAGCGAGGGATTCTAAGGCATTTGTATATCATATGCATTTGTTTATCTGCATGCAGTTAAAAAATCACACGCTCAGATTTACTTACCTATTATTCGCGGTTCAAACTTAGGTATTTTACGTCACTGGTGGAGTTACTCATGTTTTTTTATTATTAACTATAAATTAATTTAGTAAAAGTAATATGATTACCGTTAAAACAACCAAAATGATGTACGATATATGTAATTCCAAATAAAAAAAAAAATTCACGTGCAAGCGGATAAAGTAGGCTTTTCCTCGCTGACTTGATCAGATTTTAAACGACAAATATTATTTTGTTTTAAGCCGCCGACAGTGGTAACGGCGCCACCGCCACAGATGTCTCCACTGGCACAGATGTCTCCACTGGCACAGATGCCTCCACCGGCACCGACACTGCCGTGAACGGTTAGTTATTTTGTACAAAACAAGGCTTGTAATATAAATATGAAGATAACGAATACAATTACATACATATTATACACAGAAAAAATCAATACTCAAGACAAACACAAATATAAATGTTCCTCCTGTGCGGGAATCGAACCCACGTCTCCGGTTCAGTAGACAGGTTATTACCCATTAAGCCACAGAGGCAAAACTGTGGAAAGCAATAATACAAAAGATAAATCAAATAGTCATAATATAGATATATGTCATGCAAGGCTCCAGTCTTTACATGAGTGACTTTATTGAATAACGAGCAAGCAAAGTTTTTAAAATTTTATCGTTAGCAAAGCGAGGGATTCTAAGGCATTTGTATGTCATATGCATTTGTATATCTGCATGCAGTTAACAAATCACACGCTCAGATGTACCTACCTATTTTTCGTGGTTCAAACTTAGGTATTTTACGTCACTGGTGGATTTACTCATGTTTTTTTATGATTAACTATAAATTAATTTAGTAAAAGTAATATGATTACAGTAAAAACAACCAAAATGATGTACGATATATGTAATTCCAAATAAAAAAAAATTTCACGTGCAAGCGGATAAAGTAGGCTTTTCCTCGCTGACTTGATCAGATTTTAAACGACAAATATTATTTTGTTTTAAGCCGCCGACAGTGGTAACGGCGCCACCGCCACAGATGTCTCCACTGGCACAGATGCCTCCACCGGCACCGACACTGCCGTGAACGGTTAGTTATTTTGTACAAAACAAGGCTTGTAATATAAATATGAGACAACGGATACAATTACATACATATTATACACAGAAAAAATCAATACTCAAGACAAACACAAATATAAATGTTCCTCCTGTGCGGGAATCGAACCCACGTCTCCGGTTCAGTAGACAGGTTATTACTTATTAAGCCACAGAGGCAAAACTGTGGAAAGCAATAATACAAAAGATAAATCAAATAGTCATAATATAGATATATGTCATGCAAGGCTCCAGTCTTTACATGAGTGACTTTATTGAATAACGAGCAAGCAAAGTTTTTAAAATTTAATCGTTAGCAAAGCGAGGGATTCTAAGGCATTTGTATGTCATATGCATTTGTATATCTGCATGCAGTTAACAAATCACACGCTCAGATGTACTTACCTATTTTTCGTGGTTCAAACTTAGGTATTTTACGTCACTGGTGGATTTACTCATGTTTTTTTATGATTAACTATAAGCTTATTTAGTAAAAGTAATATGATTACAGTAAAAACAACCAAAATGATGTACGATATATGTAATTCCAAATAAAAAAAAATTTCACGTGCAAGCGGATAAAGTAGGCTTTTCCTCGCTGACTTGATCAGATTTTAAACGACAAATATTATTTTGTTTTAAGCCGCCGACAGTGGTAACGGCGCCACCGCCACAGATGTCTCCACTGGCACAGATGCCTCCACCGGCACCGACACTGCCGTGAACGGTTAGTTATTTTGTACAAAACAAGGCTGGTAATATAAATATGAAGATAACGGATACAATTACATACATATTATACACAGAAAAAATCAATACTCAAGACAAACACAAATATAAATGTTCCTCCTGTGCGGGAATCGAACCCACGTCTCCGGTTCAGTAGACAGGTTATTACCCATTAAGCCACAGAGGCAAAACTGTGGAACGCAATAATATAAAAGATAAATCAAATAGTGATAATATAGATATTTGATATACAAGGCTCCAGCCTTTACATAAGTGACTTTTTTGAATAACGAGCAAGCAAAGTTTTTAAAATTTAATCGTTAGCAAAGCGAGGGATTCTTAGGCATTTGTATGTCATATGCATTTGTATATCTGCATGCAGTTAACAAATCACACGCTCAGATGTACTTACCTATTTTTCGTGGTTCAAACTTAGGTATTTTACGTCACTGGTGGATTTACTCATGTTTTTTTATGATTAACTATAAGTTTATTTAGTAAAAGTAATATGATTACAGTAAAAACAACCAAAATGATGTACGATATATGTAATTCCAAATAAAAAAAAAAATTTCACGTGCAAGCGGATAAAGTAGGTTTTTCCTAGCTGACTTGATCAGATTTTAAACGACAAATATTATTTTGTTTTAAGCCGCCGACAGTGGTAACGGCGCCACCGCCACAGATGTCTCCACTGGCACAGATGCCACCACCGGCACCGACACTGCCGTGAACGGTTAGTTATTTTGTACAAAACAAGGCTTGTAATATAAATATGAGACAACGGATACAATTACATACATATTATACACAGAAAAAATCAATACTCAAGACAAACACAAATATAAATGTTCCTCCTGTGCGGGAATCGAACCCACGTCTACGGTTCAGTAGACAGGTTATTACTTATTAAGCCACAGAGGCAAAACTGTGGAAAGCAATAATACAAAAGATAAATCAAATAGTCATAATATAGATATATGTCATGCAAGGCTCCAGTCTTTACATGAGTGACTTTATTGAATAACGAGCAAGCAAAGTTTTTAAAATTTTATCGTTAGCAAAGCGAGGGATTCTAAGGCATTTGTATGTCATATGCATTTGTATATCTGCATGCAGTTAACAAATCACACTCTCAGATGTACTTACCTATTTTTCGTGGTTCAAACTTAGGTATTTTACGTCACTGGTGGATTTAATCATGTTTTTTTATGATTAACTATAAGTTTATTTAGTAAAAGTAATATGATTACAGTAAAAACAACCAAAATGATGTACGATATATGTAATTCCAAATAAAAAAAAAAATTTCACGTGCAAGCGGATTAAGTAGGTTTTTCCTAGCTGACTTGATCAGATTTTAAACGACAAATATTATTTTGTTTTAAGCCGCCGACAGTGGTAACGGCGCCACCGCCACAGATGTCTCCACTGGCACAGATGCCTCCACCGGCACCGACACTGCCGTGAACGGTTAGTCATTTTGTACAAAACAAGGCTTGTAATATAAATATGAGACAACGGATACAATTACATACATATTATACACAGAAAAAATCAATACTCAAGACAAACATAAATATAAATGTTCCTCCTGTGCGGGAATCGAACCCACGTCTATGGTTCAGTAGACAGGTTATTACTTATTAAGCCACAGAGGCAAAACTGTGGAAAGCAATAATACAAAAGATAAATCAAATAGTCATAATATAGATATATGTCATGCAAGGCTCCAGTCTTTACATGAGTGACTTTATTGAATAACGAGCAAGCAAAGTTTTTAAAATTTAATCGTTAGCAAAGCGAGGGATTCTAAGGCATTTGTATGTCATATGCATTTGTATATCTGCATGCAGTTAACAAATCACACGCTCAGATGTACTTACCTATTTTTCGTGGTTCAAACTTAGGGTTTTTTACGTCACTAGTGGATTTACTCATGTTTTTTTATTATTAACTATAAGTTTATTTAGTAAAAGTAATATAATTACAGTAAAAACAACCAAAATGATGTACGATATATGTAATTCCAAAAAAAAAAAAAATTTCACGTGCAAGCGGATAAAGTAGGCTTTTCCTCGCTGACTTGATCAGATTTTAAACGACAAAGTAAGCATTTCCGAGCCAGTAAGATGAAATAATATTATCGGACTACTTATATTAGACAATGTTCTAACTTTGATAATTCAACATATGTACCTATTTATGAAATCCTGATTATGTTTATTAAAATTAGGTTTTTACAAACACTTTTTAATCGTCAAAGTTATTTTACACTATTTTTATGTTTTAAAACACGTTTCAGAGTGTAGTGTTCTACGAATAAGAATCCGGAAACTAACTTGATTCCTACCCTTTTAAAAAATCACTTGGCTAACAGAACTAGTATGAATCATAAGAAAATACTTCTAAAATCAGCAAGGTTTCAAAAAAAATGGACGAAATGTTTTTAAATGTTATACTAATAATAAAAAATATAAACAAAACTTTTAAACTTATTATTTTGTTTTAAGCCGCCGACAGTGGTAACGGCGACAACGCCACAGATGTCTCCACCGGCACAGATGCCTCCACCGACACCGACACTGCCGTGAACGGTTAGTTATTTTGTACAAAACAAGGCTTGTAATATAAATATGAAGATAACGGATACAATTACATACATATTATACACAGAAAAATCAAGACTCAAGACAAACACAAATATAAATGTTTCTTCTGTGCGGGAATCGAACCCAGGTCTCCGGTTCAGTAGACAGGTGATTACCCATTAAGCCACAGAAGCAAAACTGCGGAAAGCAATAATACAAAAGATAAATCAAATAGTCATAATATAGATATTTGTTATACAAGGCTCCAGCCTTTACATACGTGACGTTATTAAATAACGAGCAAGCAAAGTTTTTAAAATTTAATCGTTAGCAAAGCGAGGGATTCTAAGGCATTTGTATGTCATATGCATTTGTATATCTGCATGCAGTTAACAAATCACACGCTCAGATGTACTTACCTATTTTTCGTGGTTCAAACTTAGGTATTTTACGTCACTAGTGGATTTACTCATGTTTTTTTTATTATTAACTATAAGTTTATTTAGTAAAAGTAATATAATTACAGTAAAAACAACCAAAATGATGTACGATATATGTAATTCCAAATATAAAAAAAATTTCACGTGCAAGCGGATAAAGTAGCCTTTCATCGCTGACTTGCTCAGATTTTAAACGACAAATATTATTTTGTTTTAAGCCGCCGACAGTGGTTACGGCGCCACCGCCACAGATGTCTCCACTGGCACAGATGCCTCCACCGGCACCGACACTGCCGTGAACGGTTAGTTATTTTGTACAAAACAAGGCTTGTAATATAAATATGAGACAACGGATACAATTACATACATATTATACACAGAAAAAATCAATACTCAAGACAAACACAAATATAAATGTTCCTCCTGTGCGGGAATCGAACCCACGTCTACGGTTCAGTTGACAGGTTATTACTTATTAAGCCACAGAGGCAAAACTGTGGAAAGCAATAATACAAAAGATAAATCAAATAGTCATAATATAGATATATGTCATGCAAGGCTCCAGTCTTTACATGAGTGACTTTATTGAATAACGAGCAAGCAAAGTTTTTAAAATTTAATCGTTAGCAAAGCGAGGGATTCTAAGGCATTTGTATGTCATATGCATTTGTATATCTGCATGCAGTTAACAAATCACACGCTCAGATGTACTTACCTATTTTTCGTGGTTCAAACTTAGGTATTTTACGTCACTGGTGGATTTACTCATGTTTTTTTATGATTAACTATAAGTTTATTTAGTAAAAGTAATATGATTACAGTAAAAACAACCAAAATGATGTACGATATATGTAATTCCAAATAAAAAAAAAATTTCACGTGCAAGCGGATAAAGTAGGCTTTTCCTCGCTGACTTGATCAGATTTTAAACGACAAATATTATTTTGTTTTAAGCCGCCGACAGTGGTAACGGCGCCACCGCCACAGATGTCTCCACTGGCACAGATGCCTCCACCGGCACCGACACTGCCGTGAACGGTTAGTTATTTTGTACAAAACAAGGCTTGTAATATAAATATGAAGATAACGGATACAATTACATACATATTATACACAGAAAAAATCAATACTCAAGACAAACACAAATATAAATGTTCCTCCTGTGCGGTAATCGAACCCACGTCTCCGGTTCAGTAGACAGGTTATTACTTATTAAGCCACAGAGGCAAAACTGTGGAAAGCAATAATACAAAAGATAAATCAAATAGTCATAATATAGATATATGTCATGCAAGGCTCCAGTCTTTACATGAGTGACTTTATTGAATAACGAGCAAGCAAAGTTTTTAAAATTTAATCGTTAGCAAAGCGAGGGATTCTAAGGCATTTGTATGTCATATGCATTTGTATATCTGCATGCAGTTAACAAATCACACGCTCAGATGTACTTACCTATTTTTCGTGGTTCAAACTTAGGTATTTTACGTCACTGGTGGATTTACTCATGTTTTTTTATGATTAACTATAAGCTTATTTAGTAAAAGTAATATGATTACAGTAAAAACAACCAAAATGATGTACGATATATGTAATTCCAAATAAAAAAAAAAAATTTCACGTGCAAGCGGATTAAGTAGGTTTTTCCTAGCTGACTTGATCAGATTTTAAACGACAAATATTATTTTGTTTTAAGCCGCCGACAGTGGTAACGGCGCCACCGCCACAGATGTCTCCACTGGCACAGATGCCTCCACCGGCACCGACACTGCCGTGAACGGTTAGTTATTTTGTACAAAACAAGGCTTGTAATATAAATATGAGACAACGGATACAATAACATACATATTATACACAGAAAAAATCAATACTCAAGACAAACACAAATATAAATGTTCCTCCTGTGCGGGAATCGAACCCACGTCTACGGTTCAGTAGACAGGTTATTACTTATTAAGCCACAGAGGCAAAACTGTGGAAAGCAATAATACAAAAGATAAATCAAATAGTCATAATATAGATATATGTCATGCAAGGCTCCAGTCTTTACATGAGTGACTTTATTGAATAACGAGCAAGCAAAGTTTTTAAAATTTTATCGTTAGCAAAGCGAGGGATTCTAAGGCATTTGTATGTCATATGCATTTGTATATCTGCCTGCAGTTAACAAATCACACGCTCAGATGTACTTACCTATTTTTCGTGGTTCAAACTTAGGTATTTTACGTCACTGGTGGATTTACTCATGTTTTTTTATGATTAACTATAAGTTTATTTAGTAAAAGTAATATGATTACAGTAAAAACAACCAAAATGATGTACGATATATGTAATTCCAAATAAAAAAAAAATTTCACGTGCAAGCGGATAAAGTAGGCTTTTCCTCGCTGACTTGATCAGATTTTAAACGACAAATATTATTTTGTTTTAAGCCGCCGACAGTGGTAACGGCGCCACCGCCACAGATGTCTCCACTGGCACAGATGCCTCCACCGGCACCGACACTGCCGTGAACGGTTAGTTATTTTGTACAAAACAAGGCTTGTAATATAAATATGAGACAACGGATACAATTACATACATATTATACACAGAAAAAATCAATACTCAAGACAAACACAAATATAAATGTTCCTCCTGTGCGGGAATCGAACCCACGTCTACGGTTCAGTTGACAGGTTATTACTTATTAAGCCACAGAGGCAAAACTGTGGAAAGCAATAATACAAAAGATAAATCAAATAGTCATAATATAGATATATGTCATGCAAGGCTCCAGTCTTTACATGAGTGACTTTATTGAATAACGAGCAAGCAAAGTTTTTAAAATTTAATCGTTAGCAAAGCGAGGGATTCTAAGGCATTTGTATGTCATATGCATTTGTATATCTGCATGCAGTTAACAAATCACACGCTCAGATGTACTTACCTATTTTTCGCCGACAAACTTAGGTATTTTACGTCACTGGTGGAGTTACTCATGTTTTATTATTATAAACTATAAGATTATTTAGTAAAAGTAATACGATTACAGTAAAAACAACCAAAATGATGTACGTTATATGTTATTCCAACTAAATATTTCTATTCGTTTCATTCTATTTTCTTTTTGATAACGTTTCAATTACAATTTAAAATAAAATATCGAAAGGTGCTTTCCGAGTTTGCATCATTCCAATTTAAAATTCTTAAAACAAAAATAAATAATCATTTATTTATTATCTATTAATAATAGTTATATTATAAATTATTTATTCAATTTCATTCAATAAAAAATTTAATGCAATAGTATCAAAAATTAAACTTAAGTGTTATTGACGGATCAGTAATGTATAATGTGGTAAGGAAGAACTGCATTTCAGACAGTTTTATAGTTTCTTTTTGTAGAATTAAATACAGAAGCATTTTACGTGCAAGCGGATCAAATTGGCTTTTCCACGCAAGACTTTTAAACGACAAAGTGAGCATTTCCGAGCCAGAGAGATGAAATAATATGTGGGACAATGTTCGAACTTTGACATCACAACATTTAGTTATTTATTTTTTTATTTATTATTTTACAATCAAATACTCCACTTACAATTTTACCCAACGCGTGTAGTAAGTGAATTTGAAAACGAATTGTAATAAGTGTAAATATTTAAAAACTTGTAAGCTGAAACTAAAGACATATTGTATGACATCGCAAATATGTCGGTTTCCAAGTGCTGAGGGATCGTTGAGTTAATCAGAAGACACTCCTGAGAAGTAGTCGACTGTCGGGCGTGTTCCGTCCGAGAGGGGTGTGAGACGAACAGAGCGCGCGGTCGACGCACTGGTCCCAAAGCACTGGCCCTTGGTGTCAACACACCAAAATAGTTTAGCACGCTGGTGTTATCTACCTTATTGTGGAACAGTAGATAAAATATTTCCAGCAGTGCCATTTTATGTCTTAGCTCTAGGGTGTCCATTCCCTACCATTTCCCCCCACGAGCAGAGAAGGAAATAAGCAGGGATAATACCCGTAAATTTTTCTATATAAATATCTAGCAAATTTAAGAGAGGAATCCGGCAAGAAATTCTATAGTTTCCCTTTTAAAAAAACATATGGCTAACATAACTAGTATTAATCATAAAAAATACATATAAAATCATCAATGTTTTAAAAAACAAAAAAAAAACATTTAAATGTTATAATAATAATAACAAATCTGTTAAACATATTATTTTTTTAGGCACAGTGTCCACAGCCGACGATAGCGTAAACTTCGACGCAGGTGATTACACGGGCGACACCGAAGGCACGGACGGTAAGTTCAAATAGCACGTACAATAGTGAGAAGACTTGAGACTTGATACTCAGCATCTGCCAATCTTATTGGTCCTTGGAGTATCCGCAACTGGTAAACCGCTCCCTAATCCCCGCAAAATAACCGACTGGGCCATTTTTCACAATGCCATGCTCAGCTACAAACTCCCGGCTGGGGGCATTTCTACTCCCTTAGAAGTCGAAGAGGCAGTTGATACCTTCACAACTGCCATTGCACAGGCTCTAAGGGAGTCAACCAATGTCTCAGCCACAGCCTCTGGCAAACAGCTTTTGCCGGCGCACCTCCGCGCTAAACTTAAATCTAAGAGGGACCTCCGAAAACTCTGGTGCCATACTCGCTGCCCAGTAGTAAAGAGGGACCTCAACAAAATTAGCGCGGAGCTAAGCTCAGAAATTGCCATTTTTAGAAAATTCTCGTGGGACCAGGTGATATTTAAAGCTAGTGAGGACGACACGGCTCTTTATCGCCTGGCCCGTCAAATAACAAAAACACCCGCCCCAATCTGTCCCCTTATTGACTCCGCTAGCATCCGCCATTACCACGCAGAACGTGCGGAACTATTTGCGGACCACTTTGAGGACCAATTCAAACCGAACCCCATTATAGACCATCACCACACATTAGGAGTTATAGAACGCGAAGAGCAGTTTCTCGGGGCCCCAGGCCCATCACTCAAAGGTGATTATTTTATTTCGCCCAAAGAGGTTAGGAAGGAGGCCTCAAAGCTTAACAAGCGCAAATCACCCGGCCCCGACGAGATACCAAACACAGCGATTATTATGCTGCCTAGGAAGGGTCTGGTGGCACTCACTCGCATCTTTAATGGGATACTGCGCACTGGACATTTCCCATCTTCATAGAAGATTGGTAAAATCATTGTTCTCCCGAAACCAGGGAAAGGCCGTCATCGCCCAGAACATTACCGACCGATTTCACTGCTGTCCAATCTAGCCAAGCTGTTCGAACGCCTGCTATTACTCAGGATATCCCCGCATGTCCAGCTTAGGCCTGAACAGTTTGGTTTCAGAGACAGCTATAGTACCACTCTTCAGCTTGTACGAGTGCTCCATCACATGGCCTTCGAGCTAAACAAGGGCAGGCGCACAGTCGGAGTCATTCTCGACATGGAGTAGGCTTTCGACCGAGTTTGGCACGAGGGCTTATTACACAAGCTGTTAGAGACGGACATCTCACCGATGCTCGGGCGAGTAATAGCCTCGTTTCTGGACAAACGGAGCTTTTATGTCTCGGTCGAGAACAACCAGTCAGCATGTAAACCCATTAGAGCAGGGGTACCTCAAGGCAGCTGCCTATCGCCACTGCTCTATGCGTTATTCACCAACGACATCCCCACTCTCAGTGACTCCGGTTTAGCTGAAGGTGTTGAAGACGTCCTCCTAGCCCTTTGCGCGGACGATAGTGGCTATATGTCCTCCTCCCGCAAAGCTAAGTTAACAGCCAACAAAATGTAGCCACTATTGGATATTTTGCCTGGCTGGCTGGACAAGTGGAGAATAGCCGTTAATGCCAGCAAAACATCAGCAATACTGACCGGCCTGCAAAGGTTTCTCCCACTGAAACTTGTGTTTCGGGTCAAGTTATTGAGTGGCAACCCAGCGTAAAGTTCCTCGGTTGCATTATAGACCGCCCCTTGCGCATGTGCAAAATGCTAGACCATGTGTCAGCGAGCGCGGTCGCATCACGGGCGTGCCTTAGACCAGTATTTTCCTCTGACTTGCCACTCAGAACTAAAATTCGCCTGTACAAATTGTACATCCGGTCGAGACTGACCTACGCAGCGCCTGCTTGGTACGGTCTTCTATCTTCTACCAGTAATCTTAAGCTCCAGGTTGTCGAAAATAAGTCGCTGAGAATAATAAACGGCGCGGGACGCTATGTCCGTAACTCCACCATCGCTAGAGGCACCAAAACCGAGTCACTCGCAGAGTTCATATCTGGTTTGACGAAACGATTATTCACCCGCGCTGACAACAGCCACTACACTCACCTCAGGGGCATAGCGCCTTTACACGCTCGTCCGCCGGAAGGCAGGCCACTACCCCGAGAGCTTATCCCTGTAGGTGAATAATTTTACTCATTCACCCTCCTACATACTCCCTTGCTTCCCTTATTTTTAAATCCGATCTTAATTCTTATTTCGCTTTGATCTTGTTTTATTTTTCATTTTTATTTCGCTTGTATTTTGTTTTTATTTCGCTTTTATTTTTGATTTTGTTTTTATTTTGGTTTTTTTTTCTGGTTTCGTTTGTTTTTGCTGTGCTTTGTTTTTATTTTATTTTTCTTTCATTCTTTTGCGTTGTTTGTATTTTTATTTCGTTTTTATTTTTGGCGCCTACGTTCGTTTTTATTTTCTGTTCATATCGCCTCAGGCGATACAATATATTCACCATCAGGGGGCCTGAAAAGTAGGCTTCCCTTTAATTTTTACCGGGGGTGTTCAACACCCCTGAGCTTCTGCCCGGGTCATGGTGGGAGGTAAATTCCCCTCCCCCAACACCCGCACCTCAACACCCATAGGTTGAAAGAGAAGACACCCACGGACCGAAGGCACGGATGGTAAGTTCAAATAGCACGTACAATAGTAGAAATTTCGTACAAAGCAGGGCTTGTAATATAAACACCAAGATAACAGAAACAAATACATGCATATTATCCTCAGAAGGAATCAACACTCAAGACAAACACGAATATAAATGTTCGTCCCGTGCAGGAATCAAATTCACGTCTTCGGTTCAGCAGGCTGGTCATAAATTATTAAGCTGTAGCTTTGGCATTAATTATTAAATACAATAAATGAAAATCATTCATTTTATGCACTAGACAGTAGCAAGTTAAAAACATATATTTTTTTCAATCCTTTAGATGCAAAAACAAATTGTACAAAAACGGCGTATTTTCGCGGTCTGGCCTATATCACAGCAGTTTTACGTATAAACAGTCTTCAATTGTAATGTTTAAATTTTATTATTCATGTTCTAGAGTCCACGTTTACCTCTTCCCCGACGCAAACTAGCTCCGGACGTGGACACTGATTTTACCACCCACAGCGACATGGCTGCTTACTTTACACGATTACAGATTACAATAAATTT
Source organism: Apoda limacodes (assembly GCA_946406115.1). Taxonomy (NCBI): domain Eukaryota; kingdom Metazoa; phylum Arthropoda; class Insecta; order Lepidoptera; family Limacodidae; genus Apoda; species Apoda limacodes. Next base: position 45,453,764 of record OX291541.1, read on the forward strand.
GTAACTTAAATATGTGTTCACTATTTATTGAAAAATATATCTGTTTATAATCTCAGCTGACTAGTCCATAAGCTAAAAAGTGCTCATCGGGCTATGGAAAGAGCTATGCTCAGGGACTTCCGTAAAGACAAGATCCGCAACAAGGCAATCCGACGGAAGACTAGCGTCGCTGACATAGACACTAGGAGTAGCTCAAATGGCAGCGAGCTACCACTTGTGTAGACATGTTCTTGAGTAGAGGCCGCGTGTTGGTAAACAAAGTGCGTTACGTGACGGTCCCAGCTCCCATCGCGTCGATACACGTAGAACTGCTGAGGACAATTGTATGCGTAAGGCGCAGGACCGTGCATAATAGAGACCCTTGAGAGATGCCTATGTCCAGCAGTATACTGCAGTGGGCTGCTAATGATAACAATAATAATAATATAATGCAAAGTTATCTGTCTCCAAATCATATATACCTATGTTATTATTTATAAGTATTTGAATTTAAAATTGTAATTTAATCGAATACTTTCATATTGAGCCCAAAAAAATTAAATCTGGGCAACGTAGAAAAAATGAGTCGCTTCTGTCCAATTTTTTTTTTACTATAGAACTGTAGTAGCCGTTGAGGTCGGCTAAGTTTTTTACTACTTTCCTTATTATCAAAGTCATATACATTTTTTTTAATTAAATTAAGTTTTTACAAATACTTTTGAATCTTCGAAATTACTAAATACTATTTTTTGAAATCCGGTTAACAATATACGTTTCTACAAAGATGAGTCCGGCGAAAATCCTCGATAGTAAGGTTTACCCTTTTTCTTTTTACATTTAGTTAACAACATAACTCGTACACACAAAAAAAATACAAATGTAATTATCAATGTTTAAATAAAATAATAAGAATAATAACACAATTTATTGATATGGAGTAGCTGTGCAGCTGGGAGTAGTTGCGTTTTAATGTGCGCATCCTAATAAAATTGTATAGTGAGATAAGTATACTGGTCACAAAATGACCCATATCTGCTATCTAGTTAATAAATATTTTGTTAATTCATGCAAATCTTCAATGTATTGATTATGCACAGTAACTTGCACCTGTGAAATAAAAAATATTTCCACACACTAACGTATAGAACATTTTGGTGACGAGTTCTTACCCACTTTAATTATTTTATTTCATATGGCGTTACTTATAAGAAATTTAAACGTTTTTGACCATAAAGCGCAATAATAGAATTTTTTTATAGGACGTTTAACGCAAATAATCAAATTGAATAAAATAAGTTTAGATAAATGCAGTACGTTGCTGTTGTCTCTGTCTGAAATAAGAAGAGCTAGTTGAGATACTCCAAAGTCACTTTACGCCGACAGGGCAATAATTTATAATGCGACAAATATGGAGGGCGGAAGTGCAGAAAAGTAGGCGGTGCGGTTGCATGGCCTATTGGCCTCGCTGTTTATTGTAATTTTGGATCGAAACTCATGTACCGGGAAACTTTGTCACTGGGGTCTTTACTTAAGGTGCCTTTGGCCGTAAAATAAGGCACAATATGAACATATTTAAAATTATAGTTAATGGTGGGGCGATTTATGAATTTAGGATGTGGAGACACCCTTTCGGCGATTTAACATACAGTCCATGTATAGGGTGAGATAAAAGATGTGACTCGCAAGGGTGTTTAGGAAAATAGAAGACGTGCATGCACCAACCTTTAAACGACGACTTGCTGTGATCACACACGGTTTGCGCTACCCTTACGAAGTCGACTCGTATTAATTATAGGGGTGCGGTTTGCGATTTGTATAAAATTGCGATTAAGAAGCGAAATTCCTCAAATGTACGTTAAGTTTTGAATGCTATGCTCTTCACAGCGCGGCGTAGTGATTAGCTGATGTTGTAGGTGGCCTCCGTCAGGATGCGCTGGCGTCGTTGTCGGCCGGTGCGAATACACGGTAGCCAAAGGAACGAAAGGAAAGCGAGGTCACACCTATTTAATTATATTATTTAAAATGCCCATAGATGGCGTCAACAGTTAAGTTAATAAGGTTGTTTCATTAAAAAAATATTTTGATATAAAAAATATATATTTAATCTTGCTTTCTATGATAAGATTGGAAATAAAAATTTACAAGGGTGTTTGTATGGCACAAATAAATATTTTACAAAGAGTATTAAATTTTAGAACTTATTGTTTAATGAAAGTTACATTATGGCTAATGACAATTTAATATAGGTTAGTGTATAATTTGGTACAAACATTGTTATAATTGAATTTGTTAATATATAGGTTTTTCTTAAAAAAAATATTTAAAAATTGTGGCAAATATTTATACGAAATTTGCGGGCCTTGCCCGTGGTACAGTTGTGATAGTTCGGTTAACCGGACCATTGTTGAAATTTTGTGCGGTAGTAAAGTTGACCGGACAGTCGTTAATTTTTACTAACTGTGATACAGTCGACTAGACAACCGTACCACTGCATTTTTTTTAGTACAGTTAACCAGACCACTTAAAATTTGAATATCATCTCTCCTAATCCGCCGTACTTATTGACACCTGAAACATATTTAGTTTATGACCATAAAATTACTTAGATCCAATACATAATAATATGTTGACCATGTAATTTTCTTACAATTCGAGCGATGAAAACTTTCAGTTATGATAATTCGGTTGACAAGAATAGTGTTCCTTAAAAACACATAAATTATTTAACTTAATAGAACTAAAAAAATAAGACGCTTGAAGGAAAAAATAATTTTAATTGAGTTTACAAAGGTACCACAAACAAGGAAATTATAATCGTGCATTTAAGCACGAAGTTTTTCAAGAGCATGCACAACTGATATCTCTTCATTTATAATTTCTAATTGAACGTGCCGTATTGCGTCATCTCTTAATACGAATTCACGCCTGCGTTTGTTAGAATTTTTTTGGACTTTGATTTTCAAAAGTCTAATTTGTGTTTCTTTATCTATTTTTTGTAAGACATGGAGGAGTCTTAATATAATAACAGTATTCTTATTTAAATAACGATTAATTTTCGAATTCCAGCTTTCTACTATGTTATTTGACCGATGCCGTAGCCAGATACTAAAACATCAGCGAAATTTACTTTTTATCCAATTTTTTTATGTACTTGAAAAAAAAATTAATAATAAATTTTGTAAAATAATTTCCTATTCTTACGACAGATAATTAATATATATGTCAAACGTTAAAATTTGTCATATTCACATGCTTTCTAGAGCGGCCAGTACTAGACCAGTTGTCAGTGTGTAAAAAGATTTTCTTTTTCCGTGGTACAGTCAAATGGACTAAAGAAAACTTATTATATTCCCTGGTACAGTTAACTGGACAAAAGAAAATTTATTAATTCTATGGTACAGTTAACTGTACCAGGAATATATAAATTTTTCAGTTGTCCGGTCAACTGTACTACCGCATAAAATTTCAACGATGGTCCGGTTAACCGACTTTCACAACTATACCACGGGCAAGGCGCGGGAAATTGGTGGTTAGTAAAGAGTTTTTTGAAATTTTCAAGAAAAACAAATACTGTTCTATGCTTTGTCATTGAGTAAATGACATGTGATATAATTGTAATTAAATATTTTCCACTTTCTACACTAAGCTGTTCGCTTATCTATTATTTATTTTTACTATAGTAAAATTAGATCTATTAGAGATTAACAGCGCCGGATCCAGCTTAAAGCCCAGAAAGAAAATGTATAGGCGCGTTTCTGTAATACTGACGTTATGTATGTAAATACACTATAAATCATTTGACAATGTCATATACGTTTCTATTTGTTATATACTTCTTAAGTAATTTATAGCATGATGACTCCTTGAATATTTTTTTTGTATGGAATTTAACGTTATTACCGTTTTCTAGTCACATGTTTTGACTTTTTGCTACAACTTAGAGTCAATGCACTAGATAACAAGTTATTCTAATTATTAAACAACTTTTACAACTAGCGAATGCAAAACACGCTTAAAAAATTTGCACAAGTGTTGAAACAACAATAGTCACTTCCAGATTTTTTAATGCATTAAATACAATAAATGAAAATCATTCAATTTATGCAATAGACAGAAGCAACACAAAATTTGCACAAAAACGGCGTATTTTCGCAGTCTAATCTGTATCGCAGTCTTACGTATAAACAGTTTTCAATTGTAATGTTCATATTTTATTATTAACGTTCTAGAGTCCGAGCATACCTCTGTCAAGAAGCCACCTAGCTCCGGAGGCGGACACTGATTTTGCTGCCCACACCGACGTGGCTGCCTACTCTACACGATTACAGATTACAATAAATTTGTACCTTAAATATGTGTTTACTATTTATTGAAAAAATATCTGCTCATAATCTCATCTGACTAGTCCATAAGCTAAAAAGTGCTCATCGGGCTATGGAAAGAGCTATGCTCAGGGACTTCCGTAAAGTCCGGATCCGCAACGAGGTAATCCGACAAAAAACTAGGGTCGCTGACATAGCCGCTAGGAGTAGCTCAAATAGCAACGAGCTACCACTTGTGTAGACATGTTCTTGAGTAAAGGCCGCGTGTTGGTTAACAAAGTGTGTTACGTGACGGTCCCAGCTCCCATCGCGTTGATACACGTAGAACTGCTGAGGGCGATTGTATGCCTAAGGCGCAGGACCGTGCATAATAGAGAGACCCTTGAGAGATGCCTATGTATACCTATACCTATACCTATGTATTATTTATAAGTATTTGAATTTAAAATTGTAATTTAATTTTACTTTCATATTGACCCCAATAACGGCAACGTAGAAAAAATGTTCTGTTCAAAGCATGAGCACGAATTTTGTTTACTATAGAACTGTAGTACGAGATATGGCAACGTTCATTTTTTTTACTACTTTCCTTATTTTCAAAGTTATATACATTTTTTTTAATTTAATTAGGTTTTTACAAATACTTTTAAATCGTCAAAATTACTAATTACTATTTTTTGAAATCCGGTTCACAATATACATATCTACAGAGATGAGACCGGCAAAAATCCTCGATAGTTAGTTAGGTACTGCAACCAGCTAGGGGTTCACTGCGCTGGGCTGCTTGAGTTAATTAATACTCATCGGGGGATGCTACCAGGATATATAAAGGATACGCCGAGAGGTTCAAATAATATGTATATTTTTCTTTGTAAATGCTAATGCCTATAAAAGATTTCATTACTTACATCTAATTAATTTACATGTCCAACTTAACTTTATTCTTGGGCGGAGTTACTGGTTCTCTCATCATTCGTGAGCATATATAATTATGCTGCAAATAAGCCTGCCTAATAAATAAAGCAACTATTCGACTGAGCGGCCACATACTGATCACAACTCCGCGGACTACACTGAATGGAGTTCCTGATACTCATCGTCAGCCTCTATAACAAAACTTACTGAATATTAATGGTGTTTTTGGTTTCATAATATTTAGTATACTGTTTCTTTGTTTCTATCATATGTGTAAAGTAATAATTTTTGGCGCGGGGTAGATTTTGGTGCGAGGGAATGAAACTATGGCAAATATGTACACAACTTATAATGTGACAACAGTACAGTACACTAATTTAACACCACAGAAGAGAGGTGATGCCTTGTGCGTGAATCGCGAAGAAACTGCCGCCCTTTGGTCCAGGGCCTCTTTCTGACAACATCTGCACAAGATATCTTTCCTCTCACCCCGCACGTTCCCCGCTTGCACATGTAGGCTTAAGACACTTTTTAATGGAATGTACAAGCAAAAAACGTGCCCTTTCTTCGTATTTAACGATACAATACATTTAACTTATTAATACGTATTATTAATATTTACGAACCTACAGAACATGAGACAAAATTATTTATACAATACAAGCCTTATACCTACCAACAATTGTTTATACCTACTTATATACTATTTTACGCCCTTGTGAAGGTGTGCTCAAGGCCTACTAACAATTGTTTATGCCTACTTATATACTATGTTACGCCGTTGTGAAGGTGTGCTCCGTAACAATATGTGTGATAGCGACTACTCAACTATCATATAGAATTATTCTATCAAAGAGATATTTTAAATATAACTAAAGGTACTAGTAAACTAAACGTAAAATACAGGTATATAAAATAAAAAGATGTCATAACAACTACTTAATACTAGCAAATCTAACGTAAATACTAGTAATTAATACAAAATGATAAAATCAAATTAACTAAATATGAATGTTGTTTTTGGTTTCATAATATTTATTGGTAAATAAAACAAAAAAATATTATGAAAGTTGCTAAGCAAAAATTTGTTTTAGGGCTTGTAAAATATACATTTTCCACCACATTTTTCACAAGTGTTTTGTTGTTTCAACCAAATCTTTATTTCATATTGCAATATTCTCAAGATAAAACTACATTTTGGCCTGAACCATTTTAGTTTTGTAAATCCAACCTCTGGTTTTTGTATAGGTTACCAAAGTTTTTTTGTAAATTTGCCAACCTATGCGAGTTTAGTAATTTCAACCAAACTTTTTTTTCAGTATTCGCTGTTTCTACTGCATATCAATGCCTTTTTTACATCAATTACATACATTGCTATGCAGATGACAGCTGGGGCATGAATATCGAAATCTCAGAATACCGTAACTCCGGAATCTCGGAACGTTTTGTCCGATATTATAGTTCCGATACTAGATGGCCCAATATCGGAATTAGTAAAATTTTCTAACTGGGATTTAAATAAATCGTAAATATTGCCAGCCCACGCTTTTCTGTTCGTGCAATGTAATATTGTCTTATTAACTCTTTATCTAGCTGTTCATGAGCTACCATACGCAATTTCAGCCGTTGCGTTTGGTTCATTCACACAAACATAAAAAAAACTAAATGAGTTAGTGATTCGGAAGTGGTCAAATAGACTATACTATATTGATAGCAGGGAGCACTACACTGACTTCATAGATTCAAAATATCTACTACTATCATGCTTAGTAGACTACTCATTTCCTAATAACATGAGAAGGAAATGGAGAAATTTTACCATTTTGATAGTTTGGGATTTCTTATAAACCTATATACGAAAAAAGAGAAAACAATGAATCTATCGACTTCAGTAATACACGTATCCTTCATCAGTATTGGCTCTCACTGTAGAAAGTGAGCGTGTTTTATATACAAACGGAATCGCAAGTGAAGTGGATCAAGACGTTCTCACCTGGCGGGGAATTCCCGTTTACTGCCGCTCCACAGTTGGTAACCATGAGCTGAACAAATTTAACGCACCTTCCGCCGCAGCCCTTTATCTACCAGGTACATGAACCAGTTGTCAACCGTACCGTAGGTGCATCAGGACCTTTGGTTATTTAATTCCAATAAATTTTACTTGTTTTTAGTAAACAACACTGTTATTCCAACAAGACTAGTGTGATTCCTGTTAGTAAATACAATAAGTAAAATTTATTGGTAACCGTCAGTGTAATGTACTTTTCCTCGGAATGACTAATATTTTAGTGATTATTAGTATTATTTACTTGTGGTTACTAAAGTTTTTTCTCTGTGTAGAAGCCAGAGACAATGGCATCCCTAGCGCATGAATCAGCAACTTCATTGCCCTGTATCCAAGAATGTCCTGAGATCCAGGCTTATACAACGTATATATCTGTAGCCGAAAATGCTACGAAATTTTGTGTCACATGTTAATATTACAAGACTTACCCCTTTTGGCGTCAGATTATTTTACTTGTACATTTGTGGTGTAGTGAGTTGTATGTTTGTTCGTGTATGTGTGATTGGTTTTCAGCTGACTTATCCACTTTATATATAAATATTGGCTGACTGAGGCACCCGCACGTACACAGAGTAAGCTAAGATCCTATCGCCGGACCAACCACATAAATCCTTACCAAACAAACCCCCGCCCCAGCCAGACCGTGTCTGGATGAGGATAAACCGAACCAGAGCCATCCATCTACTTGCAATCGAGAAAGCGTCGCGACGGCACGCTTCAGCACTGAATCCCCTACCATGACCTCTGCGAACCGCGAGATACCGTCTGAACCGGGGAACAATAGCACTATGTGACCTAATCGCCATTGCAAGGGCTGTAAATTTGAGTCCTTTAAGAGAACAAGGTCTCCGATGCGCGGGCTGTTGGTTTTATCCGTCCACCGAACACGTTGCTGTAACAAATGTCAATATTCCGAAGACCACCGACGGTGGAACAATTGCGTAATTTGTTGAAGCAACTGAAAACGCGATAACCTATTAACTGACACATCGATGAAGGGGTATTCAGGCAAGGAGGTTAAAGGACTACCGATCAAGAAATGGCCTGGAGTTAGCGCTTCCAGGTCATTAGGATCCGACGAGATCGGACAAAGCGGTCGTGAGTTCAATACCGCTTCGGCGTTGCAAAACACAGCTTGTAATTCCTCAAACGTGAGGACCGTTTCACCAATCACACGACGGAGGTGAGTTTTGGTGACCTTGACAGCCGGGAGGATCAAAATCCAAGTCACGCCCCGTTTGGACAACTCCGAGGCAATATACGTGTGATTGTCCGACAAGAACTGAAGGACTTCCTTCAGGTAGCGATCTGCACCCTTAAAGTATGTGCCACAGTCCGAGCGAATTAAATGAGGGAGACCACTCCGACTGACAAACCGCGACAAACAGGCGACAAAGGCCTCCGTAGACAAGGCTGAAACGAGCTCCAGATGCACAGCCTTGGAAAACAAACAGACGAAGACGCATAAATAGGCCTTAACCTGTCTGGCATTGCGAACACTTGAAGTCTTCACCAAAAACGGACCCGCGAAATCCAACCCAACATTAGCGAAAGGTCGAGCAGGCCGGACACAATCGGACAGCAAGTCACCCATTTGTGGCTGGGTCAAGGTTCCCTTTAACCTGTAACAAGGGATACATTTAAAGATGACGCTCCGAGCTGCTCGTCTGGTGGACAAAATCCAAAAGTCTCGCTGCAGACAAGCCAGCAATGCGTTGAGACCGGCATGACAGTTCCTAATATGGCGGTCCCTGATCAGCAACTCAACAAAATGACCGCTCTTTGGCAACAAGGGAGGATGCCGAGCCCCATAGGGCCCAATTCTGAGTTACGAAGCCTACCACCCACTCACAAAAACTCCGACTCGTCTAGGAACAAATTAAGACGAGCAAGCCTCCCCCGCAATTTCCCGTTCTCTGAACGGAGAAGACGAATTTCCTTCTCAAACGACTGGGCCTGTACCAGTCGAACACAGGAAAGAAAACATCCTGACGCTATTCAAGAGACAAGACTGTAGACGTCCTTGGATGTGACCTGTTCCGTAAGTTGTGGAGAAACCTCTTAGTCCAACCGGTGACACCAACGAGCTTGTTGAGGGAACTGAACCGATTAAGTAAGAAGTTCGGTGAAGTGTCCACAGTCTGCTCAACAGCAAAGATCTTTAACCCCGGCAGGGGGTCAACAAACTCTACAACTGTGTGAGGCCAAGTGTCTTCAGGAGAGGCCAGCCAGTCAGGACCCCACCAGAGCGGGTGATTAAGCGATTTGTGCGATTGATGCGAGGCAATCAGGCCACGGGAAGCGCAATCTGAGAGATTCAAGGACCCTGGCACGTGTCGCCAATCCAGAGACACCGCAGAAGACTGGAGTTGGGAGACACGATTGGCTATGAAGGTCTCTAGGGCATGAAGGGACGCCTTGAGCCAAGACAAAACGATTTAGCTGCCTGTCCATGCTGTGACGGAGCCAAATTGGACCCATTGACCCAAGGTGGAGAAGACATGGTTGAGGAGTCGAGTCAGCAATGTAGCTCCGGACAACTCCAGCTTAGGGATTGTCAATTTCGTTCGCAAAGGTGCAACCTTACTCTTTGCAACCACCAGACTGACGCGGACCTAACCGTTGCTGTCAACGGTGCGGAGATAAACTACAGCCACATAACCGGATTCCAACACGTCAGAGAAGCCGTGAACACAGGCCCGATAACGACCTGGGGGTAAGATCGACCGAGGCACGGAGACATGTTGAAGGTTTGAAAGTGTCTCATAAAAACTTAGCCAATAAGACAACACACTTTATATATAAAGATTATCGCAAAAACAAAAACGGAGCCGCGACGAGACGCACAGATTATGACAGACTGACTGAGGCGCCCGCACAGAGTAAGCTAAGATCCTATCACCGGACCGACCGCATAAATCTTTACCAAACAATATCTGAACACAGACAGCTATATAAGGCTTTTTTTATTGTTAAGATGATTGGAAATGGAGATCTGCAACGGCATTGATTTGCGAAAATTGCCTGTAGACAGCTTAATGAATCGGACAGAATTAATAAAATCATTCATTCATTTCTTGTCAATTGTTTTATCAGTTATACATATAGTGCAACAAAATTTTTTGACACGTTGGTTACAAATCAAAACTACAGTCGCCATGTTCAAACTTACAACGACACTAGCGACCAAACACTCATAGCCAGAAGGTCAGAAAAGTTGGTTGCACTATAAATTATTATTTTATATCAAAGCGACATTGTTCTTACTATAAATATAGAATTTAAAAGAAACACATTGTCAGTCTAGTGATGATACCAAAAAAACATTGCGTAACTGATAATAACTGTCTTTTTGTGGCTTGAGAATAGTGTTGTCTACGTACACTATCCACATTGTGCATTATTGATATATTATTAATGACTCATTTGGCCGGCGATGTGATGTGACGGTAGAAACATTGAAAATGTTGAACTTCCCAAGTTTGCAAAATACTTAATAAGTAATTATATTTAATTAATGCTTATGATTTGAAGGAGAATTCTAATTGATCAGGAATTTTGTTAATAGTGGATAGTGTTTGAATGTTTTAATTACATAGTTATATTCAAGTTGGTGAGCACTTGTCTTGAATGTGATGCTTCAGATGTGACGATGAACCGGAAAAAAACCGCCAAGTGCGTGTGGTACACGCATTAAGTTAGGGTTCCGTAGAATTATTGCTATTATCTGAAAAACTTATAAAATTAATAAATTTATTTGGTTCGAGCCAATTTCATTTGAAAGTATAAAGACCTATGTTTTGTATCATTGCTATCAGGGCCGCGCCTTACGCACGAAACGCTGGGTTACAAACGCAGCCTTTTTTTTATGGCAATACTGTATTGTTGCAATTAGTCTGCAGAAATAACCTATTACAAAAACATAAAAGTTTCTGTCTATTTTACTTAAAATTAAATACGAATTACACTTATTACTACTGCGTTAGCGTAAAATCAACAAAATGTAAGAAACTAAACTATTGCCTACTAAATTTTGTACAAATGTATTAACTGATATTACATTCCATTACAAGATGTAATTATATTATGTTGATTCTTTATTTATTTATTTTAATCAAAAGCTGATGAATCGTCACTGTCACTCGATGAGCTCTCCCCAACATTTATTATAAGTTCCTGTACTTCTATATTATCGAATGCCCCATGAAATTCCCAATCCGACGCTATAATGTTTTGGGTTCTTCTAACAATTTTTTCCAGTGTCCGGCAGTTACACATTTAAACATCTTGTTTGCTGTAAAAGGGGGATGGGTATTGTACTTTGATTTGTGCCCATATTAGTTCTATAGCATTGTACTAGCAATGATACGGCGGAAGTCGAATGACCACATTCGGCAGCTATTTCGTCGGTAATATATCTTTTAGGGAGGCTTTTTTTCGATTTTAAAATATCCACTAATTGTACTTATAATAAAGTATTATCCACATTTTAACCATGACGTTGGAGCCAGTCAATTCTCTCGTTTTTTTTAATGGCCTGCGTTGGCATTTTATCAATTTGTCTGGAGTGATATGTAGCGTTGTCCATTAAAATTATCGACGGTTCTTCGAGAGATTGCACCATTTCTTTAAACCATCCTTCGTTTTACTCCGCGTTTATTTCTTCGTGGTAGTCCACTGTTTTCTTTGATTTAAAGGCCAGTAAAGCATCTGACACGAATCCTGTCGAAGACCCTGCATGGCATATGATAAGGCGTTCACCTTTTCCCATTGGCACTGAACTAGTGGAAGCGGCGGTGTCGTCAGTCCTGTTCTTAGATATTGGTGGTTTGCATTTAACCAATTCTCGTCAGTGAAAATAACTTTTGACCAATCTGATGTCTTTTTGGCTTCACTCAAAAATTCGCAGCGAGCCATAGCAACGTCGTGACGCTCCATCAATATTTTACGTTTGTCCGATTTTTTATAAAAAAATCCAATTTCTTTCAAAACCAAGCTTAATGACGATATTTGGCCATGGAACAAACCACATTCACGTGAAGAAACAACAAGTTTTTTAAGTGTTGGAATTTCTTTGCGCAAGTAATAGTCATATAAATGACGGCGAATAGCGTCAGCGTCGAAGTTGTCAACCGATGTCACACGACCTGGTCGTTTTTTCTTCGGCGTACGAAGCTTATTGTCCTGTATGCCGCCTGTACCGTAAGCTTTGGTAGTAATTTTTGAAACACTAATTCCTAATGCGGCTGCAACACGCTTTCGCACTTGGGACAGTGGTAATAGCGGGCCACCATTTTGATACTCTGCTTCAAAGTAATTACGAACCTTGATCACCAGTTCTCTCGCCTGCTATTTCAGAACAGATCCTTTAGGCATTTTGATATTTGACAGCTGGGCAGCAATCAACACGGCGGAACACAAAATACACAACAAAACCTATGGATAATGTAAAAAAACTCAGCTAATGCAATTTAGAACTGTCATCGAGAAAATAAATAAATGGAAATAGTATAGCATATCTCTTTTCCACGCTGTGTTGGTCTTTAGCGTAGCGTAGAATCCTAGGTCTGTGGTTCTTACTCAACTTTTTGTTAATTTTGTTTCAAAAATTTGCGTAGCTGGTATTTCACTTAACGATTATAATTATACATATCTTGTATTATGATGAAATTACAAGAAAAAAAATCTTTTAAAAAACAAACTTTATTATGTTCTTGTTAATAAAAAAAACTATAAAATTAAAAATAATAATTTAAATGGAACATTAAATAACCTTAAGCATCATTACACCTTCATTATTTTTCTTTTGTAATCACTATGTAACACGCTTTTAGATATAAAAATAGTTATTCCGACACCGGATGTTTAGTTGTGACTGGCCATTTAATAGCATCAAGTGTGGAAGAGGATTTCTACGACTGTTACTTTGACAAGAAGATTAATTTATTGTTTTTTTCAATCTGACAATACTTATTATGTATATTTCAATAAAAACTCATATCTCAAGAACATTTTATTTATTAATTTCATTCAATAAATTACATTTAACAAGCTGAATATCACAAAGGAGACCGAACAATTGCAGGTACCTAAATAATGATATTTCTCTTATCATATTTAAATTATTATTTTAATTTTTTTTTTTTAACAAGCACATAATAAAGCTTGGTTTTTTTTCTAAAAAAATCTTTTAATTTTATTTTTAACTTTTTAGTATTATTTTATATTTTTGTAATTTTATATATTAATTAGATATGATATTACAGGTTTGTTACATTTCTCATTCTATCCATTTCATTTATTGCCTCAATATAACAAGGTTTCTTCGAAGTCAACTTGGAGCAGTCAAGTTCTTCGATTTGAAGACCCGCTAAAGACCATCCAGCTCCATCATCAAACTCTGGTTACCAATTAGCACCAAAGTACTCGTCAAGACAAATCAAACTCGAATCTCGATGGGGTTGCGTCGTTTCTTTACTGAGTTCCCATGACCACCTTTCAGCTCCATCATCAGAACAGACCATGGTAATCATCTAAAAACAAAGTACGCGTCAAGACGAATCAAACGAGTCGAAACTCGATAGGGTTGCGTCGTTTCATTACAGAGTTCCGGTCAGTCCTTAAGTGTCAACCAACAAAATATCTGTTTACTAATTTTAAAGAACATCCACTGTTTTACCTCCTCAGCATGTGCAGCTAATGTTTTTAATACGTAAGTGCCACCAAATTTAACATAGAGCGCATTTATTTTTATTCAACAGATAGATGGAATGCGCGCATTGAGTTCATTCAATGCGTAAATATATAAATTACAAAAGCTTTTTTGCGAAAGCGATTTTGCTGATATTGTTAGAGCAGCCCGCAGAAATCGGATCACAATGCTATTGCTTAAATGTGTAAAATTTTCTCAATTTACATTTATTATTTCATACGTATGAATTTCGTACTTGTGAGTAGTTACAGTGTCATTTAATTATATACGGCGCCTATTCTAAAAAGTCCTCTTAAATTTTTTGTATTTGCTTTTATATTTTAATTATTTGTTAGGACACCCGCATATATGTTTAACACATATTCTAAGAAAATTTCAGGCTTTTGCCTACTTCTAGCTCTTTAAAGGTTAGGACACTTCGGGTAACGAAACAAGTAGGGAGTAATAAACTATATAGTATTTTAATCTCACATTACATAGGAAATGTAAAGATTATATATTATATGTTATTTAAAAATAAATCAATAAAATTAAAAGATTTAAGTATTACATTAAAATAGTTTTCTAAAAGAAAATCAAACAAAAATCAATATAAACCTGACTCAAAATCTCTCTGCAAATCTTGTAAACATAACCTAACTTTACTTAATGTTAACTTTTTCTGGTAATTTAATCATAATTCATTAAAATACTTACATGATTACCTTTATTGTCACATTCTTTAACTGGTTTTCAAATCACGACACTGATTAAACCTACAAAATTTCAAATTTACAATGAGAAATATTATACGTATTTATGTTTATGTTGCATAGACTAACAAAGCGAAAGACGCGTGTCAAGGTCATTTTTGTTTACACGAATTGCAAACAGATTCTGAGTCCGGTTTAAGTATATTATATTTGTTTTTCTTAAGACCTAATAAGTCAATCGTTGCAATTGAATAACTTATATTACTGATTGACGTCTCAGAATATTACAAAAACACTGTAAATTACACTCGCCCTATTTTTAAAATATTTGAATGTCTAATAGTGTTGTTTTTTGTAAAACCAGTAGTGCGGCTGGTAGTGCTATCTGCAATAAACGTTACTTTACACACCCAATTGCGCGTGTACGTACACCGTCTTGTTAATAAATTATCTAGTATTGAAACTAACGTTGAAATTTTATAAGCGGAGTCCAAAGCGTGACGTTAACTTTATAGTTCCATGTCAAGAATAGATATTTTTTAAACTATTTATGTATTTAAGGATACGGTAAATAATTAATTTCGTAGTTAATAAAATACATGATAGGTACTATTTTTTCTAATGATATTTACTCCTAACTGTTATGTTTTTTTTTATTTAAACATTGCAGAAGTCCGGGGTAGAGGTTTTTCGGTATTTAGATAAAATGTGTCACAGGGGTCATCAATACATAAATACTTTATAAACCTGCAATAGTGTAATGTATGTAAGTGATGTTAGGTGGAAAATATGTATTGTCGTTTCAGTATTCGTCTTACTAACCTTAGGATGGGAAATGAAGGTACCTATAGAGTTGGCAACCTAGACAGAAAAACATTTGTTATTTGTTTTGCGAATAATTATTTTGAAGTGATTTGATAACTTGTGAAAAGTGATTTTTTATCATCAATCCTTTTTTGTCAAATGTTTAGCAATCTTTTATTGCACAAATCGACCTTTTTATAACTTTATGCGGGAGTAAAGTTCGCGTCGACGCACAGATTAGGTATGATGTAGTGTGACGGCAAGTACACTAGGCGACACATCGAGCTACCCACAAAAACATACCTATAACTAAAACGTTTCGCTATAAATTGTAGGAAGAGACTGAACGTAGCTGCGTCTGCGAACATATCTAAAGGTATATCCAAAATCCTCAAGAAGTAAATAAACACATACTCGAACTCAAAAATACTGAATCTTCAGGAATTGATGGTATTACATCAAAAGTATTAAAATTGTTAAGACCCTTTATAATTCAACCTCTTACTTTTATTATAAATTTAAGCTTCAGAACCGGAACCTTTCCAGAGAAATTAAAACAAGCACTGATTATCTCCTTTTTCCTCTTTATAAAAAAAGCCCAAAGCACTTTCTCTCAAACTATCGGCCAATTACCTACGACCTCAAAAATTTGGTATTGGGATAGACACACAAAACTCGCATAAAAACACGTGTTACGCCGATCACATCCGAATTCCGCCGGAGCCGGAGCAAGCGGCGTGCGGTTGGATAAAGGGTCGCACTTGGTTGCACTCGGCCGCACTTGCAAAGGGTTGCCTGTCACTGTCTGGGCGCCCTGAGCCGTACGCGTTGCATTTGGTCGCAATCGAACTAACTCGCAAATAAAAGCCTGTCACTGTCCGGGCGCCCTGAGCACTTGGTCGCACTCGGACGCAATCGCAAGCCACAACGTCCCGCGACTCCCACGTGTCGGGTACGGGCGCGCAGCGGATTGCGGGGCCGCGTCGCACGCACCGAGGCGTCACAGCCCCGCTCCAGACTTACAAGTTTTACCGTCTCGGTCCTGACTATTTTACTGTAAGAATTATATATCGTCGGTATGGCCTCCTTTTTTTTGATACCAAATATGATACGGATGAAGCAAAAAATTAAAACAATATCGAGTGTTGTGCAATATACTGCATTGAAATCGGTCCAGCCGTTCGGACTCTGGGAGAAGATATAGAAAACTACATACATACATACGCGCAAAACTCATTACCCTTGCGTTTAGATTCGGGTAAAAAACCTACGATCACTGATTTTTTAGAAATTAACATTTAGTATGCGCTTCTTTTTTTAAACCGAGCAAAAAACGCTCTAATATAAACCTTGCAAAGTGAGTGACGTCACCAACATCGTTAATTTATATACATCTCTGAAAAATATCGACAACATTCTCTATCGAGCTAATTGCTCATTATTCATGTTTCGTAAATCGTAGTTCGTATTAGTTTGATCAAAATCTAATGACCTCGTCAACTTTGTCAACTACCCTAACACACTTTCTTGTAGTAGTTGAAACATTAAATGAAACATTTTAATTTACAAAAAAAATCATCGGTAAATTTCTAGAAAAATATCGAACTTTTACGTACTTTGTTTAAGAGCAAGTGTAACATATATAAAGTTGTACTCTGTCTGCTTACATCAGTTTTAAATTTGCTGATGTAACGTCATGATCAATCCCCGGCGAGGCTAACTCATATGAATTGCTTGCTTCTGGAACATACAGAAATTCGTAAGGATATAAGGTATTTAACTACGTATAATTTAATATATCAAGGATATAGATTGGGAAATAATAATAAAGATAAAAAAAATTGTAATATGTTTTACAAGAAATATGATTGTGACACAACCCCTGACGAGGTTATCAAAAATATTAATTGATGCTCAATTATAAAGTAGACTATAATAATGCTCGACTGTAAACTGGACTATAATTATGCTCGATTGTGAACAAGACTAGTATAGTGCTCGATTGTAAACTAGACTTAAATGAAGCTCGATTTTAAAGTAGGCTATAATGAGTCTTGATTGTAAGCTGGACTATAATAATGCTAGATTCTAAACTGCAATATAATGATGGCTGATTGTAAACTAGACAATAATGATGCTTGATTGTAAACTAGACTATAATGATGGTCGTTTTTTTATTATACTAAAACGATACTCGATTGTAAACTACACTTTAATGATGCTAAATTGTTAACTATACTATAATAATGCATGATTGTGAAATGTGATGATGCTCATTTAAAATTTAGCAGTTTATCTCAGTGGGAACATATTAATCATAAGCCCAATATACCTATGTCATTATTATGATCTAGTAGGGTGAGGCGTATATACGCATCCGGGTTTTGAAACTTGGTTTCTACTAAAAAGTTTACAATCGTAAAAACCTACTTAAGAGAATACTCGAACTGTACATTCTCTAACTCGAGGCATATCCACCGTATTTGAATAAAAAAAACAAATAGCTACAAGAGTCTGTTCTGAAACTAATACTTTACTATCATTGACTCCGGTTATTATACGCCGCCGTTTAATCATTTTAAATAATTTTATTTTTTTAATTTAAACGATATATGCAGTAACCGCGGGCACAGCTAGAAGATTTATAACCTTATAATCAAATACAAAAATAACCCACTGTTACCCTATTTCTTTCTAAGTTAATTTTTATTACAGACCCTAAGTGAAAATTTTATAAGCATTGATATGCCCTTGTGTCGAGCCATAAAACCCATTATTAATATTATAACATTTATTATTACAGAATTAATACCCAATATTAATCTCTGAGACGAAATATTAACATCAACCATGGTTTAGTTACCTAAAGGAGCTTTGGGTGTGTTGCGCCGCTTAGAGTGGACATATTTGTGAAGTTCGCTGATTCCTCTGTCTAAGGCTACACAACGGTAATCGGAATTGCAATTTTACCTACTATCACAGAGTTCGATGCGCTTCGATGGCAGGGGAAGATAGAAAGTAAGATGCTACCAGTGATTCTTTGTTAAGCTGTTACAGTCCACAAGCTGCATGGTACAACTTTAAAAAAAGCTGTGGTGGATCTGGGATTAAAACTATTCGCAAAAGGGCAATGCCCAATGGCAAAGGGCTATGTAGCGTTAAGCCATGTAAAAACGCTAGATGGACTTATTATTGGAGCACTAGATCCACAAAAAAATTTCAACGAACCTGTCGACCATTCTTTTTCCTTGAATGATGAAACTAAAAAGTTATAAATAAAAAAACTATAAAAAATTAAAAAAACCCGACTGTAAATCATTTAGAACTAAAAAGCAAGTAACAGTGAAACTTAGCCATATTAATTTCTGTACCTATAAAGTCACGGTCACAATGTCGTTTATTAACATTTTTCATGAATTTAAATATATTGAGACATCATGATAATATAGTACTTAACCAAATATTTAACTATAAGCAGGCTGGACTCATTAAAGAGCAAGTGCAATAGTTGTACAGTATAGTAGTACCGATTGTTTACACTAGTCATTATCTTATAGCGAGTGCGTTGTCGTTACTTTTAATAACGACTGCACTACTATTTGAGTTTACACTAAAATCAGTCCTGCATGCACTCAGGTTTTTTCAATTTTTTTAATTAATTTTTTTCGCTGATGTTTCTTAATAACAATGATCTGTCATAATTACTCATATGAAAATGTTGTCAACTAGCCTCTTTATAAAGTCCCGGTAGGGGTTCATTATAGTCCAGTATATTAAAGTACAGTTTACATTATTTTTGCTCCAATTTTGGACGATTTACATTTTAACCGACTTCAGAAAAAAAGGTTCTCAATTCGTCGGAATCTTTTTTTTTATGTACGTTACCTTGAACGAAATGCCTTTTATGTTGATGATTGTATGAATTTTTGTTACGAGTATGGATGTTTTTAGTGTACAAGAAAAAAAAGCAATTCGTCACCCAAAACAAAAAAAAAACTTTTTAACAAAAAACCAAAGTTTAAAACATATATTTAAAACAATGGATATCAACCATTTAATTAAAACGTTACTGGTTTATGAATTTAAGGAACGATCAATTAATTTTGAGTTACATCCCCAGTTTCTGATTTACAGAACTTACTTTGTGATTCTTTACAATCTCCCTGTTTAGAGTTTAGTCCTTTACCTTTCGCACAAGACATAGAGGTTATTAATAAATGCCTTTTATTAGTAGCTAATCGCATTTTAACTGTACCTATTAATGGCACTAATAAAGAAAATGTAAGTACATACTCACAACACGTATCTCGAAGGCTAGAAAAAGTAAATCTATTCCCTAAAACGAGCAATTCTTGTATATATATTTTATAATCTGAATCTCGGAAACGGCTCTAGCGATTTTCATGAAATTTAGTATGCAGGGGGTTTCGAGGGCGATAAATTGATCTAGCTAGGTTTCATTTTTAGAAAATGTTGTTTTATCCGTGTTTCCAAGCAATGCTAAACTGAAAATGAAATATGACTCTTCCTGACATCTATTGGCGAGTATTAATACTATTATTTTTACCAACACAGCAACACTAAACTACTTGACAATAGATAGCGTTGTAAAAAAAATCGGCCAAGTGCGAGTCGGACTCGCGCACGAAGGGTTCCGTACCATTATCTACAAAAACGAGCAAAAAATCACGTATGTCGTATGGGAGCCCCCTTAAATTTTTTTTTTCTGTTTTTAAGTATTTGTTGTTACAGCGGCAACAGAAATACATCTTCTGTGAAAATTTCAACTGTCTAACTATAACGGTTCATGAGATACAGACCCCGGTGACAGACGGACGGACGGATTTCGAAGCCTTAGTAATAGGGTTTATTTATTTATTTAACTCTTATAGTACATTATAATTAAAGTGTAAAATTAACAAATTGATACTTATGTACTAAGGTGGACTTATTGCATAATGCGATTTCTTCCAGCCAACCTTACGGTATTTCCGAAAAAAGGTTAATTTAAATTTAAGTAGTTAGAGTCCAAACGAAAAAAAAAAAGGAAAATCATAAATAAAATAATTCCAAGTATATGTTATTATATATAATAATAATTCCAATATTCCAAGTTAATGAGTATGTGTCATCAAATTTGCAATATGATTTGACGTTGCCAACCGAATGTCGGAAGGTAGATAATTCCACAGCAGAGCTGCTTTCACAGCAAATGATTTGCCATAAAAGGTAGTGGATTGGGGTATAGTTAAAGTTCGTTCTACCATTGACCTTAATAGTAAGTATGAAACTCTGAAATGTGATCGTATTTCCGTAATCCGAAAATGAATCGGATACATAATTTTTGGAGACGTTCAAGTTTGTCGAGTAGCTCCTCTGTAAGGTCTAGATAGCTTACGTCCGCGTAATCAAGGATAGGAAGCAATAAAGACTGCGATAGCATAACCTTAGTCTGGAATGGTAAAAAGTTTTGAAGATGTTTGAGTGAGTGTAATGAAGCAAACAGCTTTCGGCTAAGTGCATTTATCTGAGGGCGCCATGATAACGTGCTGTCAATGAGTATTCCGAGGTTCTTAACTTTTAACTTAAGCCTGAGATTTACTGGGTCCAAAAGACTTTGCCCATTCAGATATAGTTTTAAGGTTATTATTAATGATACCGATAACATTCTGAATTTGGTCAACTTTTGAACCTGTGTATAACTGCAGATCATCAGCATATAAGTGGAACTGTGTAGTTAGTCGATTTTTCAGGGAGTTTATAAAAAGGGAAAACAATAAAGGTGACAAAACACCACCTTGTGGAACACCTTGAGGCACAACACACCAGTCCGAGAAGCCAGAATCGATACGTATGCATTGTTGACGACCTTTCAGATAAGTTTCAAACCACATGGCCGCTGCCGGAGATATGTTAGGCGATCGTAGTACGCAAAGTAGAATATCAAAGTCAACAGTATTAAATACATTGCTGAAATCTAGTAAAGTTAACACAGTAATATGTTGACTTTCCATGTTGTGTCTAATGTCGTCTGTAATTTTCATTAATGCGCTAACAGTACTGTGGCCTGGGCGAAAACCTGATTAAAAAGGGCTGAGGAGGTTGTTTGAGAAAAGATATTGACTAAGTTGCTCATAAGACGATAAGGGAAGAATGGATATAGGTCGGTAGTGAGAAAGTATAGAAAGATTGGAAATTTATTGGTAGAGGGATGATGAAAGCTTTCTTCCAGCTATCAGGGAAACGGTTAGTGAGAAAAGAAAGATTAATAAGATTGGTAATATGAGGAAGGAGTATGTCAACTATGGGAAGTATCATAAACAGGCTAACATTATCGCTACCAGTTGCTCTGCTACCCAACCCGCGTATCGCTCGCTTAACATCACAGCCAGTGACCATTTTGAAATTGAAGTTATTAAAGTCAGGACATGGCAGACCAGAAAATTGAGCTAAAGTGTTTTTTTTAGTTGTTTCGTCAATTGTAGGAGGTGGGGAGGAAAAATGTTTATTAAGTGAGTTGAGATCGTAATTGATTGAAATGTGGTCTGCGGATTTGCCAATACCCAAAGACTTGAGAAATCTCCATATATTTGAGGAATCACACTTGTCAATAGAGCGGTAAATGTATCGGCGTTTCGAATCTCTACACAGTCTGTTACACTGATTTCTCAGTTTTTTAAAAATGACCAGGTTAAAGTCAGTCGGATTTCTTATAAATCTGGCACTTGCGCGGTCACGCTTTGCCATATGTATTCGTCTGTAAGCCACGGGGCTACTAAGTGACGGATTTTTACAGGTCGCAAAGGTGCATGTTTATCAAATAATGTGATCAAAAGGCAGTTAAATTTCTCAAGTCTGTCGTCTATATTATAAATATCATTTAGAACAGACCAAACAAACATATTAGCGTCCTCACTCAAACGCTGCAAATCGATTCCGTTATAATTACGCTGGAGAATGGTACGCTTTTTGGGTTTAGGAGGTCTAACTTTGTATGAGAGCAAAATAAGGTCATGATAAGAGAAACAATCTTCAGGCATTTGACCAAAGTCAAAAATGAGGTTAGAATTTGAGACAATAATTAAGTCCAGAAGAGTAGGTGAAGAGTTTGGAGGATGATGGGTGGCTTTCAGCGGTGGTATATAGAAGTTTTTGGATGAAACTAAAGATAAAAGAGATTTTGAACGCTGGTCAAATTTAATAAGGCATGTGTTAAAGTCACCCATAATTATGGTATTATCAATATAAATAAATACTTTCATATCAAAGATGCAGTCAAAAGATTAACGTCGAGCCAGGACTTGAACCTGCGACCCTTACATTCCGTGTAAGTGCTCTACTCTAAGCTACCGAGGTACAAGTCTGAGTGATGAAAATCCCATCTACATCTTTGATTTGGAAATACGCTCGTAACACACACAACTCCTAGTGACTTATAAAGTCCTAGTACATCAATCTTATAAACACACAAAATCTTCATTGAAGTAAGAAATACAATATAAATATACATACATATAAATAATCTCTCTTCGTTTATGGCTCCCTGAAGGTTAGAGTCTTAGAAGAAAATATATTATACATGCCATATCCATGGCTATAATATCATCAATATAAATAAATACTTTCATATCAAAGATGCAGTCAAAAGATTAACCTCGAGCCAGGACTTGAACCTGCGGCCCTTACATTCCATTTAAGTATTTATTTATATTGATGATATTATAGCCATGGATATGTGAGGTATGTTAGGTTATGTTATGGATTTTAATTGAATGAATCGTACCTATGTATATAAACAGTGCAAATATCATAACTCAGACTCAAATTTGATTTTTATTTCACTTTAGTTTTAACATTAGTTTAATTAGTCAATTAAGCTAGTTTGTTCTTTCCCTCGCTTTCTAAAACTTAGGTTTTTCCCTGCAGGGAGAGCAGGGTAATATCCCATATATAACCTTATTAGGTTATAAATTTTTGAACTTCACTTCAAATTATTATTTTCAGATGGACATCCTATTCTGACTCAGTCTAAGCTTGATTTTTAATCAAACTAATGCTCTACATTTATTTACATAAGAATTTATAAATCCTTATTTGTTGTATTTATTTAAAAAAAACAATAATCTCAATTTTACGTGAATACAACTTTCTATACAAATCTTTATATCTTCGGACTTCATTGAAATGAAATGTTCCTAAACCCCAAAAAATCCCAAAGGTACAAATAGAATTTTAAAAATATTTTCTTAATAGATGATTATCAAATCTATTTAGCCCGGACACAAATAAATATTATAGATCTTTTTACAAATTCTTAATAAGCTTAAAGCGTCACTGACCTTTTCTGACCTCGGCTTCTTAAGGCGCAGTAACTACCTAACAAGCGCCGCCAAAAGATAGTTTTGATTTCCTCTTTGTTCGAACACGTTTAAAAATGTTACAAATCAATAACTCAGAACTAGTTATAAGCTATTTTCAGAACGTTGTGTTTTGTATTTAGAATATATCTGCGGTTGTAGATATCGTTTCTGCTAAAAACAGCCACTTTTAGCTAGTTAAGTAGGTACTGCGCCTTAAGGCTCTTAATACTCCTTAAATTAACGCTGGAATTTCTGAATAAATTCTAATTTAAAGGCAATTACAGTGTAGGATTAAATATAAGTTGTCGACGAAATGTCTTATCCTTATATATATTAAATATAATTAGAACGAAACAATTACCTATAACTAAATGAAGAGGCACCTATATAAGTACTTTATTAATCTTTTTCTTTTGTTCGTAACAAGTTTAGATTATAATTAAGTGTTTTTGATTTAGTATTAATATGACGACACAAACGACACTACAAATACGAAAAATAAATCAACAAGAGATTCTTGCGATAATTTCTTGCTAATTCAATTTATAAGTGTAGCGTGATATAATTAAGTGGAATTGGCATATTCTATGTGGATATCATTGGACCAATAAATAAAATTGTAAATTTTTAAAAGAACTAAATTTCCTTAAAATATAAGTTGACAATAAGGGGTCACGTGCACATGATTTTAAACTTAAGGCAGTATGAGCCTTCTGTACAACGTTGCACATGGTAAGTAAGCATTGAGTATTATTATAATAATAGAAAACTGGTAGTAAAACGTGGTTTAATTACCCTGGTAACTTGTAGGTAGCGAATTTAATTTATTTCGCGTGGCAAATTTGCTCATTTGTTTGGTTACGTAAGTAATGGTCACTTTGAAATTTGCTGGGATCATATATATATTTATATATATATATACATGTCTTCTCTAGCTATTCTCTCGGGTTTGCCTTTTGAAATATTTAATTATTTAATTTTATATAAAATTTTCATTGTTGTTTCAGTGTAGTTTGTATTAGTTAGTTAGTCCTCGATTGTAGACTAGTACTTACACGCGGATTAGCTTCAATTAATTACAAATCGCTCATATTATTATTATTTGTACCCACGTTAATATTATTATTTATATTTGGCTGTGATAGCTTAATGGCGTAATCGTCAAGCTAGACCCCTCGTTGTGACCGATAATTACCAAAATCCTTAAGAGGTATGGATTTAGTTAGTCCTAGGCATGAAACAAAATCTAACACTAACTCTACATTATACCTAAATTATAAGTATTCCCAAAATAACTAAATTTTAACCGCTGAGTCACTCCGTCCTAGTTATTACCAGACAAAAATTTAGATTTCTAAGGTTAGGTCCCTAATTACATCTCTGCGTAATCAACTATGCTAATACAAACCCGTAGTCAATGATATTCAAGACTAGGCTACACCATTTACGTTTCTAGCTACCCCCTTATGATATTGGGCATGACTAGTAATATCGCTGCCTACCCCTTAAGCGTAATAAGTCATGAAGTTATAACATTATGATTGTATATGGAACTTCACTATAAAGACAGACTTGCAAGATTAGGTATACAAATAGCCGACGAATAATATCGCTAGCTACCTCTTGAGTGAGAAGTCATGTAGTTATAACCTAATAATTGTGTATGAAACCTCACTATAAAGACAGACTAACAAGATTAGGTGCAACTGACTAATAAAATCGCTAACTATCCCTTACGAGTGAAAATTCATGAAGATATAAACTAATAATTGAATATAGGAACTCGCTAAAGGACAGACTTACAAGAGTAGGTGCATTAGCAACCTACTAATCATATAGCTAGCTACATAGTAAGAGAGAAAAGTCGTAAAGGTATAAACTTATATCAGTATATGGAAAATCACCGTAAAACCAGACTGACAGGCTAAGTACCTTAGTAACCTACTAATAATATAACTGCCTACCACTTTAGTGAGAAAAGTTGCGAATTAATAATCTTATAATAGTATATGAGAGGTTACTAAGAAGACGGCCTGACAGACTAGATATCTAAGTGACCTACGTTCTGACAAAGGGTTCGCCGTGGAAAATGCTACGGGCCCCGGCCTCGACCACGCTCGCAAGTGCAACTTGACTGATTGTCGGGAATCGCTAAAATTAATCTTTGAAAGAAACCAATCGACACGACAGCTATATCCATTTAAAAATAGTTTACCACTGTGGCCAAGCGCCATCTGTGTGTCGAACGCGGAACTACATATCCAAATAGTGTCATTGCTAGTTATCTGGATCCCATCGATGTCGAGAAGGTTTCCTGGAGGGCGCTGTTGACGTTATTATTTTGATATGAAACCTCATTTAAAGTGACTAATTATACTTTTAATGCTTGTCTACAGGAAAACGTAATTGGGATTCGTCCAGGCAAGTTCACATAGCCAACAACACTTTAAGGGTTTATAATTTGTGCAGGTCAGTCTAGCTGGACCCGCGACACGGTTATCTACTCGACCGATTAATAACTAAGTAGCTAGACTATACAGCAAAAATAACTATCCAACAAAGTCCCCAGCTGGCAAATAGTTCACGTGATCGGCGCAGAAGATAAATGGACGTCTTTTGCGCAGATCCATTGAAATTAGCCATTAGGTATTAACCAAATCTACAACTGCAAATTAGTCTACACGTCTTTAACTCATCTACATTAGAACATCTTGATCTTCACACACCTTCTAAACCGATTAACAAGAGTTATATATGTTTAGGCCTAGGATTAGGTTAATCGATACCAACATAATACTGTCGCTTTAGCTGAGGGTTTATATAAACTCAAATCGACGAACCGATATAGAACGATACTATAGATTGACAATGCCTGTTTTTTTTAATATTGTTCATCTAAATATACACGGCATGTCCGGCAAGGAATTGGAAAGAGAATTATTTTTGAAAAGTCATAATATACATTTTTTTTTTTTTTTTTTTTTATACCACTAAGGTGGCAAACAAGCTTACGGCCCGCCTGATGGTAAGCGGTCACCGTAGCCTATGGACGCTTGCAACACCAGGGGTATCACTTGCGCGTTGCCGACCCTTCAGAAATCTAATAACTTCTTTCTTGAAGAACTCCATACTGTAGTCCTTGCAGAAAACCTTGGCAGGGAGCTCATTCCACAACTTAAGCGTTCGCGGGAGGAAGTTTCTCTGAAACCGCACTGTACGCGACCATTTAGGTTCTAAAGTGTGAGAATGAATTCCCTGCCGATGGCGAGCGGTGCGATGGTAGAAAGTAGCCGTAGGCATCATTTCGAACAATTCCTCAGAACACAACCCATTGTACAAGCGGTAGAACACACACAGTGAGGCAAAGTCTCTCCTCAGACTTAAGGGCTCGATACCGCAAGTGAGTTTGGGATCGTCGACAATTCTCACAGCCCGTCGTTGAACCGAGTCAAAAGGGTCAAGCTGGTATCCGGGTGCACCTGCCCAGAGATGGCAGCAGTACTCCATATGGGGCCGAACTTGCGACTTGTAAAGTAACAACCTTTGCCCCGACGTGAAGAACTGCTTCGCTCTGTTGAGTACACCAAGTTTTTTGGACGCCAGCTTTACCTTATCTTGTAAATGATCTCGGAACTGAACATCGCTGGAGATGTCGACACCAAGGATCCCAATGCTCTTGGAGATGGAGAGGGGAGTGTTCTGGAATTGTGGGACCACAGTGAATGGAGTTTTCTTAGCGGTGAACGCGCACACTTGTGTCTTTGTAGGGTTGAATCGGACCAAGTTTACCCGTCCCCAGTCAGAGACCTGGGACAGTGTGGTCTCGATTTGAGACACAAGTTCTCCGCGGTTTTCCTCCAGAAGGGAACGAGGGATGTTTGCACGACCCGTGTAAAAAGTGTCTTCAGTACTGTCATCTGCATAGCAATGTATGTTGTTGATGTCCAACATGTCATTGATATGCAGTAGAAACAGCGTAGGAGACAGCACAGAGCCTTGCGGGACACCAGCATTAATGTCCATGCTATCAGAGCAACTACCGTCAACTACAGTTCGTATGCGTCTGCCGGACAAAAAGCTAGCCACCCATTTGCACAAACCCTCGGGCACTCCGTAAGATGGCAACTTCGATAGAAGACCGCGGTGCCAGACCCGATCGAACGCCTTCGCTATGTCCAGGCTACATGCCAATGCCTCCCCCTGACTCTCAATGGCTAGTGCCCATCGGTGTGTGAGATACACTAGAAGGTCACCAGTCGAGCGACCGTGGCGAAAGCCATATTGACGGTCACTGACCAGATCGTGTACTTCTAGGTATCTTAGAAGCTGTGTGTTGATCACACGCTCCATCACCTTAGAGAGGAGAGAGGTAATAGCGATAGGCCTGTAATTCGATGGATCTGATCTATCGCCCTTTTTGGGCACCGGGTGCACATTCGCAGTCTTCCATGTAGACGGAAATTGCCTAGTGTGGTAGGAAAGCGCGAAGAGGCGCGTGAGTACAGGACATAACTCAGGAGCACACTGCTTAAGCACCACTGCTGGTATACCGTCTGGCCCACTCGACTTATGAACGTCTAGAGAAAGCAACGCCCGCCTGACCTCCCGCTGCGTTATGGAGATTTCCGGCATGGACTTACCGCACCACGGTATAGTAGGTGGTACAGCGCCTTCATCGTTCATATTCGAGTTCGAGGCAAAGAGACTGCCCAGTAGATCGGCTTTCTCTTTAGCACTATGGGCCAAGTCACCATCGGTCTTTCGCAGTGGTGGTAACGACGACTGGCAGAAGTTCCCTTCGGCAGCTTTGGCAAGCGACCAGAAAGCACGACTCCCAGAAGGATAGCTCGCAAGTCGCCCACCTATTTTGCCGATGTATTGGAATTTTGCTCTGGCAGTTGCTTTCTTACTGAACCTCGAGGCAGCATTTAATTTGCGTTTTAACTCAGAAATATTCGGATCCTTATTATAACGAGCCGTGGTCCAAGCCTCATATGCATTTTGCTTAAGAATTTTAGCTTTTCTGCAAGACCTATTAAACCACGGTCGTTTTTTGACGCCGGCAGCTACTCGCGGGTTAGGAATATAGCATTCCATACCAGCAAGGATTGTCTCAGTGACTGCGGCTGCGCAGACGTCAGGATCTTCTGAGTTAAAGCAGATCTGCCTCCACGGGTACGATGCGTAAAATTCATGCAATCCATCCCAGTCTGCCGACTTATAGTGCCACACACGACGCCAGTTAGTTGGCCCAGAAGGATCAGGTTGTGTGCATGACACTTGAGTCCGAACGAGACAGTGGTCCGAGGAGCCAAGAGGCGCATCCACTGAGACGGAGTACCCGTCCGGACGAGTAGTCAGCAGAAGGTCCAGTAAGGAGCTCGTATGTTCCTCTATATCTGGTATTCTCGTTGGAGAAAGTACCAGCTGAGAGAATCCATAGGTCAGAGCAAATTCATGAGCAGATATCCCAGCATAGTTATTGGTTCGAGAACTGAGCCACTCGCGATGGTGGGCGTTAAAGTCTCCCAAAATAACTAGTTCTGCTGTGGGATATTGCTCTAGAACTTTGTCAGTCGTCAAACTCAGGTGCGTGAAGAGTCGAGTTACGTCCGTGTCACCGCTATGAGCTATACATATGTTGTGTGTAACTGAGCAATGGCTTAACATGAATTAATGTTAAGTTTCCCCAATCATTATTTGTCTAGTGCCTTTATTCGAAAAAATGCAATTCGAGGGGGTTCGTTAATAGTTGTTAATAATAATATACAGTGTAAAGACCGAAAGGATATAGTTGGCCTCTCACTTAAACGCATAAAAGAATTGTCTTGTATAGAACTTAATAATTATATTATACTTTGTGTGTATCGCCCCGCTTCTGTAAATTATAATTCTT
The DNA here is from genome assembly GCA_946406115.1 of Apoda limacodes. Lineage (NCBI taxonomy): Eukaryota > Metazoa > Arthropoda > Insecta > Lepidoptera > Limacodidae > Apoda > Apoda limacodes. The sequence continues at coordinate 45,483,509 of OX291541.1, forward strand.
TTGAGCCTGTAATGGACCAAGTTCTAAAAAAAAAATATTTGTAATTCTAAAAAGTCAGTTATTGTTTGTGGTGACTTTGATGTTGACCTTTTAGAGAGTTCTTCAACAAGAGATAGGTTTATTCACTTATTTACAAGTTTTGACTTAAATTATTTGTTTCTGGAACCATTGACTTCAGCTACATGTTTACATAATATTTTCTGTAACGTTGAACTAAAAGATAAATCTTTTATTAACAATTTGCTATCGGATCATTGTGGTCAAATAATAAAAATTGTACACAACTATAAAAAAAAAATCAACTATTAACTTGTAGACCTGTGAACATGAGACAATTTTAAAGCAAATATTGAAAAGAAAATTCCATTTTTACATTTCATGCATGATAATGCTAATAATATTTATAATTATTTTTTGATTTCTTAAGTAATGAGTTCGAGCAAGTGTTTAAAGTAAAAACTTATAGGCTAAATGATAAAATTAAATTCAAGGACTGGGCTACTGTAGGAATACACCGAAGTCGAAATCGGTTGTATGAGTTGTATGAAATGAAACAATATAACCACAGTCCCACGTTCACCAACTATGTCAAAATGTTTTCAAAAATATTAATAAAGTGTGCAGGATTGCAAATCAATACATTTAAGTAATAAAATTAAAAATTCTAATAATAAAATAAAGTCCACATTGTAATGGCCTCCTGGTGATGCTTGGAATTCGCATCTACTTAAATAAATTAAATAAAAATACAAATAACCATTCTCGAAATAACATGTGCATCATAACAGTGAGACACATCTCACAAAGTTATAAAAAAATTAAACAACATCACAGTGATTTCATCTGCTAAGACACATTAACTAAACAAAAGCTTTTAGTAACTTAAAAGCGACAATAATAATTAATAAATACTCTTAAAATGACAAAGCTTGGCTCGTAAGTTTTATGAATGCGAACCAAATGTCTGGGAACTTTAGCTACTTGACCCATCGCGTTAACAATTATAAAAAAAAAACGAAAAAATCAAAGCGACCTATGATCCACCACAAACGGACGCGCTATCTCCAACCTATCTCTTCTGGAATTAGGGCATAAAATGGTTAAACGCTTCTAGCTACTTTATTTCCACACTTAACATTAATCTTTATATTGCAGTATCACAGCATATTACCCTAGCCAATAAGAGACCTGGGACCCGAACGGAGCAAAGCATAGTGGGATGCAATAGACCCCCGTTTTGGGAACAACGTCAAAAATCGGGCATCGGGCATTCAGAAAATAGTTCTAGAGTAATCAACTCGTCTTTCTCTAATCTTGTTTTATTCTTTTTTGATTGTGTTTCTTTTAATAATTAATTGTCAATAAAATAGTACCTTACGTAAAAGTAAAATTAAAGTATTGTTAAATTTGTTTAATCGTAGAGTCAGTGTCAAGCGACTACGATACTTCAGCTAAGTATTATAGTATCACTTTCATTATTATTTGTGTACCTATCTGTTAAAAATTGTGTGTTTTGTGGGTCTTTTCAGTAAACAGATAACTGCTTGTTTCATCTTAAGCCCTAAAAGGGTCTGTGCCAAGTTATTGAACTTACTATTATAAATTCTAGTGGATAACTGTCATTCTTTTGAAGTTACCATTACGAATTGTAGAAAATACTTTCATGTTATTGAATCTACTATTATAAATTTTATAGAATAGCTATCATGCTTTAAGACTAATTATTATAAATTGCAGAGAATAGTTATAATTCCTGGTGAAAGTTTTGTTTACTAAAAACACCTAGATTTATTTATTTTTTCTTCCTTTTCTTTTAATATATTTTCTTCTGTGTTAAAGGTAATTTAATATTTAATTTTAAGATTTACAATGTTCTTTATAGTAGTGTTAGGAGTGGGGATAGTGGTTATGTTTGGCAGCTCTTCCTTTGTTACACTATCAGTAGGCAAAAACCCCTAGCAATTAGAGAAGAACCTTTGTTGAGGGTCACCCTAATGGATGACTAGCAATAAAGAAATTACTCAAAAGCTTTGAATACAACCAAATATATATATATAATTTGAAAAACTTTTCGTCTAACAATTGGTTTTCTTTTCACTTATCCTATACTACGTATCTGAACTTATACAAAGTACATTTACCTATTAAACTCAACTATTCGGTCAGTTCTCGTAAGAAACGTAGTCAGGCTTTAATATCAAAGACTTACAAAAAGGGGTAACCTATATATTATAGAAAGTAAATGGTTGGATAGGTATTTATATATTATTATTTCATTACTACAAAGAGTTTCTAACTATCAATTAATTTCTGCTTTAAAGCTATGTTATTGGCTAAGAGTGTTCCTATTATATTATAAAATCAGAGCAGGACTGGGGGTTTGACAATTGATTTTTCTTCCTTCAATAAATAAAAGGTACCTTAAAATAAATGATCATTATAAAAACTGATTGGCCAATCAAAACGGACGTACGTTTCCAGCTTACAACTGATGGCGTCGTCACAAACATATATATATATATATATAAATTAAATAAATGAATCCCCATGGGTAACGGACATTGGGTCTAATACAATGACCCAAATAAAGAGAGAATCGATCTATCTCACCTCAGATTCGTATCCAGATACGATACTGCCTAAACCTCTGATTTTCAGGTTACAATCTTAGTCAATACCTATTGTTCTATTTAAAGTGATTACCTATTACTTTTATCTGAGTTGATAAATCACAAAATGATTATAGTTAATATACTTTGGAAATGTAACTGTAAATATAACGTAACTTGAAATAATAGAAGCTTAATCACTATTCAAGTTGGTTTTAACAGCAAGTAGCAATCTTTGACAAAAATATCCATGAGAACCAATTGCGATACTGAAAATAACTAGACCCAGGATCAAATACCCACTCATTTCCAACAATAGACGATCACGAAAATTATTTAGGTCTTCAGGGCTGAACTCCGAGTACGAGAGACGATCTTCGACGGGATCTTCATCTATTAGGATTATCCTAGTACTCGTAATGTTTAGGTGAACAACTTAGTTAGTCATTCAACTAGGAACTAATACCTTCTAGTTACGTCTAGGGTCCAGCACATGCCTTCCCGAAGTAGTCGGAAAAGGATTTCCCTCAGAGGGAAAATTTTCTGATCTTCTTGGTACTAGGGAAGTTTGTTTACTATGAGGAGTACTATTACCATGCCCTCATGTGAATTATTCAGTTTGTTTTTCTTCTTTAATCCATTAAATCAGCCTTTAATTAGAATCCGATTTAGTGAAGACAAATGTTAAAGGTACGACACATGTACATGTATTATGTCCTAGGTTTTTTTTTTTTCATTACGGGATGGTTTATTAATGCCATCGCACTAAACCTTAACGTCAGCACTATTTGACACACAGGTTCACATTGATATTTGGTATTTTACTACAAAACAACGTCGTGTTTATGGGTACCGACTGTTTTATTCGTCAAGAGTTTTGTTCCATTTGTATTGTAAAACAGACCAACACAATTATCCCCTACTTACTTAATTAATATCAACTAGTAAGCTTATTATCCATCAGTCCAATATTTTATAGTTAGGCTATAAGTTTACCACGTTACCTAATTACATTAATATCCTAAGTTATTTGTTCCTAAATACTAAGCTTCTCATCCCAACACCTAATAACATGCAGGTCGTGCAAAGGTATTCCTCTTGCGACTGCAAAGCCCTTACTCGATTATAATTTTATACCTATTCTTTTGTCTGCTCAGATATTTATCTACGAAATTAAATATTTAGCACTAAATCCTGAACTATACCTAGGCTTACTGACTAGTGACCTTAAATCGTAACAGTACAAGCATTGTACAAAAATAAATTCTAGTTCATCGTTATATAGTTCTTACCCACTTTTTTTTTCACAGTATGTCACCATCATCTGATTTTAATGACTTGACAAAGGAGTCGAACCTTTGATCGATTTCACTTATGAAGACACTATAAGTGTTGATTAGTTTTAAAATCATTATGAGATTCATCAATATTTGTCGCGTTCATTTAATACCTCAGAAAATGGTTATAATCATTTGGGATTCGAACCCAAAACTAAATGACATCTATCTATCGACTTAATAGATCAGAGCGTAATACCTTATTACTTAACAAGCTCCCTTATTGCTATAGTTATTGAATTCTAGTTACATTTCTATAATCCGGATTCGTTAAATCTTATTCGATTTGGTTATACTATTAAACATAGGGCGCAACATTCCAATAATTGATTAGCTTCCACCAGTACCAGTGAAGTCGAACCAGTCCTTTGGATCTAGATAAGTTCCTAAGATTTATATTATTTGTAGGTACATCCACATGAAGGTTCATGTCGCAAACTATCACAAACATTACTGAGATTTTTACATTTACAAGGAGAGTTCGAACCCCATACCATATTCACCTACATTTACCATGCGCATACACAAGCATTATAGACTATTACTAGCCTTTCTCTTTCTCCTACCTATATAAAATTTTATTTATCGTAGATCAACCACTGAACTTGTAATAATATAATTAGCCGACTGTGCTCTATAATTTCCCGTGCTTGACACTAATGTTTTCTTAACTTACGGTTCTTACAGGTATTTAACTAATTACCTGTACATTTACATTTACTGAAATTTGGCTGTTTATCCTCCAAAGTTAATAGTCACAATCAAAATCGCCCTCGCCCACGTTTAACTATTCTATTGACTACTAAGTTATTGTAGGTGAACATGTACAACATTTAACGGTTAGGTACCACTTCACATACACACATAATTTTCCTTAAGTTATCGTTTTTTAATACATATCAAAATAATAATCCTTAGTTTACACTACCTCCCCGAGACTATAGTATCGGCTAAGTTTTAACTAGCCTAAATAATAAGTACGATTTAATTTAGGTTTCGTCGGGATCCCGTAGGCAATCACATATCGATAGACAGACGTGCCAACTCCCCTGTTCATTATTATAGTATAAGGTCATTTAGGTTCGTAGTCAAACAGACAAACTCCCTAATTTGTACAACGGACATTCAGTTGACAATCAGGATCGGCAACTATTATATCTACCGATATTAGACAGACAGACGAACATACAACTGATTAAGGATGTGGATCGGAAAACAACCCACACTTCGTTAAAGCACTTGATCCATAGTAAGTTGACAGACGGACAGACAGGTTGCGTTAAATTTGGTTCCAATCTCAGTTAAGTGTAAGTACATTGCTGTTCGTAGACTCGAAGGCTCTCGTGTGCGATGGTCATAACATTCGGAGACAGTGAGTTAATATATAGAAAATAGAAAGAAAATAGGTATTGTTTGTACCTAAACAAGTCTCCTGTGGATTTAAGATTGCAATCGAAGCGATCTTCGTTCACTGTGTGTAGCTTAAATATCCTTATTATTAGCTTAATATCTACAAACACACAAAAGTTGAATTTTTTTTTTGACGTGACAACGTCTTATAAATTGGTTTGCCGGGTGACACTTCAAGAAACTGCGTTACGCTCCGCTCACGTTATGCGCTCACAATTAGAGCGAGTGAGAGGCACGCGGCATGGTTAGCCCGCCTAAGAGCGAGAGAGACAGACATAAAAAGTGAAAGGCACAAGTTGTCACGATTCCGGACGGTTGTCCGACACTATTTTTTTTTTTTTTTATACCACTAAAGTGGCAAACAAGCTTACGGCCCGCCTGATGGTAAGCGGTCACCGTAGCCTATGGACGCTTGCAACACCAGGGGTATCACTTGCGCGTTGCCGACCCTTCAGAAATCTAATAACTTCTTTCTTGAAGAACTCCATACTGTAGTCCTTGCAGAATACCTTGGCAGGGAGCTCATTCCACAACTTAAGCGTTCGCGGGAGGAAGTTTCTCTGAAACCGCACTGTACGCGACCATTTAGGTTCTAAAGTGTGAGAATGGATTCCCTGCCGATGGCGAGCGGTGCGATGGAAGAAAGTAGCCGTGGGCATCATTTCGAACAATTCCTCAGAACACAACCCATTGTACAAGCGGTAGAACACACACAGTGAGGCAAAGTCTCTCCTCAGACTTAAGGGCTCGATACCGCAAGTGAGTTTGGAATCGTCGACAATTCTCACAGCCCGTCGATGAACCGAGTCAAAAGGGCCAAGCTGGTATCCGGGTGCACCTGCCCAGAGATGGCAGCGGTACTCCATATGGGGCCGAACTTGCGACTTGTAAAGTAACAACCTTTGCCCCGACGTGAAGTACTGCTTCGCTCTGTTGAATACACCAAGTTTTTTGGACGCCAACTTCACCTTATCTGATAAATGATCTCGGAACTGAACATCGCTGGAGATGTCGACACCAAGGATCCCAATGCTCTTGGAGATGGAGAGGGGAGTGTTCTGGAATTGTGGGACTACAGTGAATGGAGTTTTCTTAGCGGTGAACGCGCACACTTGTGTCTTTGTAGGGTTGAATCGGACCAAGTTTACCCGTCCCCAGTCAGAGACCTGGGACAGTGTGGTCTCGATTTGAGACACAAGTTCTCCGCGGTTTTCCTCCACAACGGAACGGGGGATGTTTGCACGACTCGTGTAAAAAGCGTCTCCAGTACTGTCATCTGCATATCAATGACATGTTGGACATGAACAACATTGCCCTTTTGACTCGGTTCATCGACGGGCTGTGAGAATTGTCGACGATTCCAAACTCACTTGCGGTATCGAGCCCTTAAGTCTGAGGAGAGACTTTGCCTCACTGTGTGTGTTCTACCGCTTGTACAATGGGTTGTGTTCTGAGGAATTGTTCGAAATGATGCCCACGGCTACTTTCTTCCATCGCACCGCTCGCCATCGGCAGGGAATCCATTCTCACACTTTAGAACCTAAATGGTCGCGTACAGTGCGGTTTCAGAGAAACTTCCTCCCGCGAACGCTTAAGTTGTGGAATGAGCTCCCTGCCAAGGTATTCTGCAAGGACTACAGTATGGAGTTCTTCAAGAAAGAAGTTATTAGATTTCTGAAGGGTCGGCAACGCGCAAGTGATACCCCTGGTGTTGCAAGCGTCCATAGGCTACGGTGACCGCTTACCATCAGGCGGGCCGTAAGCTTGTTTGCCACTTTAGTGACATGTTGGACATGAACAACATACATTGCTATGCAGATGACAGTACTGGAGACGCTTTTTACACGGGTCGTGCAAACATCCCCCGTTCCGTTGTGGAGGAAAACCGCGGAGAACTTGTGTCTCAAATCGAGACCACACTGTCCCAGGTCTCTGACTGGGGACGGGTAAACTTGGTCCGATTCAACCCTACAAAGACACAAGTGTGCGCGTTCACCGCTAAGAAAACTCCATTCACTGTAGTCCCACAATTCCAGAACACTCCCCTCTCCATCTCCAAGAGCATTGGGATCCTTGGTGTCGACATCTCCAGCGATGTTCAGTTCCGAGATCATTTATCAGATAAGGTGAAGCTGGCGTCCAAAAAACTTGGTGTATTCAACAGAGCGAAGCAGTACTTTACGTCGGGGCAAAGGTTGTTACTTTACAAGTCGCAAGTTCGGCCCCATATGGAGTACCGCTGCCATCTCTGGGCAGGTGCACCCGGATACCAGCTTGGCCCTTTTGACTCGGTTCATCGACGGGCTGTGAGAATTGTCGACGATTCCAAACTCACTTGCGGTATCGAGCCCTTAAGTCTGAGGAGAGACTTTGCCTCACTGTGTGTGTTCTACCGCTTGTACAATGGGTTGTGTTCTGAGGAATTGTTCGAAATGATGCCCACGGCTACTTTCTTCCATCGCACCGCTCGCCATCGGCAGGGAATCCATTCTCACACTTTAGAACCTAAATGGTCGCGTACAGTGCGGTTTCAGAGAAACTTCCTCCCGCGAACGCTTAAGTTGTGGAATGAGCTCCCTGCCAAGGTATTCTGCAAGGACTACAGTATGGAGTTCTTCAAGAAAGAAGTTATTAGATTTCTGAAGGGTCGGCAACGCGCAAGTGATACCCCTGGTGTTGCAAGCGTCCATAGGCTACGGTGACCGCTTACCATCAGGCGGGCCGTAAGCTTGTTTGCCACTTTAGTGGTATACCAAAAAAAAAAAAAAAAAAAAATTGAACTTTTGTGTGTTTGTAGATATTAAACTAATAATAAGGATATTTAAGCTACACACAGTGAACGAAGATCGCTTCGATTGCAATCTTAAATCCACAGGAGACTTGTTTAGGTACAAACAATACCTATTTTCTTTCTATTTTCTATATATTAACTCACTGTCTCCGAATGTTATGACCATCGCACACGAGAGCCTTCGAATCTACGAACAGCAATGTACTTACACTTAACTGAGATTGGAACCAAATTTAACGCAACCTGTCTGTCCGTCTGTCAACTTACTATGGATCAAGTGCTTTAACGAAGTGTGGGTTGTTTTCCGATCCACATCCTTAATCAGTTGTATGTTCGTCTGTCTGTCTAATATCGGTAGATATAATAGTTGCCGATCATGATTGTCAACTGAATGTCCGTTGTACAAATTAGGAAGTTTGTCTGTTTGACTACGAACCTAAATGACCTTATACTATAATAATGAACTGGGAAGTTGGCACGTCTGTCTATCGATATGTGATTGCCTACGGGAACCCGACGAAACCTAAATTAAATCGTACTTATTATTTAGGCTAGTTAAAACTTAGCCGATACTTTAGTCTCGGGGAGGTAGTGTAAACTAAGGATTATTATTTTGATATGTATTAAAAAAGAAAGTAGCCGTGGGCATCATTTCGAACAATTCCTCAGAATACAACCCATTGTACAAGCGGTAGAACACACACAGTGAGGCAAAGTCTCTCCTCAGACTTAAGGGCTCGATACCGCAAGTGAGTTTGGAATCGTCGACAATTCTCACAGCCCGTCGATGAACCGAGTCAAAAGGGCCAAGCTGGTATCCGGGTGCACCTGCCCAGAGATGGCAGCGGTACTCCATATGGGGCCGAACTTGCGACTTGTAAAGTAACAACCTTTGCCCCGACGTGAAGTACTGCTTCGCTCTGTTGAATACACCAAGTTTTTTGGACGCCAGCTTCACCTTATCTGATAAATGATCTCGGAACTGAACATCGCTGGAGATGTCGACACCAAGGATCCCAATGCTCTTGGAGATGGAGAGGGGAGTGTTCTGGAATTGTGGGACTACAGTGAATGGAGTTTTCTTAGCGGTGAACGCGCACACTTGTGTCTTTGTAGGGTTGAATCGGACCAAGTTTACCCGTCCCCAGTCAGAGACCTGGGACAGTGTGGTCTCGATTTGAGACACAAGTTCTCCGCGGTTTTCCTCCACAACGGAACGGGGGATGTTTGCACGACCCGAGTAAAAAGCGTCTCCAGTACTGTCATCTGCATAGCAATGTATGTTGTTCATGTCCAACATGTCATTGATATGCAGTAGAAACAGCGTAGGAGACAGCACAGAGCCTTGCGGGACACCAGCATTAATGTCCATGCTATCAGAGCAACTACCGTCAACTACGGCTCGTATGCGTCTGCCGGACAAAAAGCTAGCCACCCATTTGCACAAACCCTCGGGCACTCCGTAAGATGGCAACTTCGATAGAAGACCGCGGTGCCAGACCCGATCGAACGCCTTCGCTATGTCCAGGCTACATGCCAATGCCTCCCCCTGACTCTCAATGGCTAGTGCCCATCGGTGTGTGAGATACACTAGAAGGTCACCAGTCGAGCGACCGTGGCGAAAGCCATATTGACGGTCACTGACCAGATCGTGTACTTCTAGGTATCTTAGAAGCTGTGTGTTGATCACACGCTCCATCACCTTAGAGAGGAGAGAGGTAATGGCGATAGGCCTGTAATTCGATGGATCTGATCTATCGCCCTTTTTGGGCACCGGGTGCACATTCGCAGTCTTCCATGAAGACGGAAATTGCCTAGTGTGGTAGGAAAGCGCGAAGAGGCGCGTGAGTACAGGACATAACTCAGGAGCACACTGCTTAAGCACCACTGCTGGTATACCGTCTGGCCCACTCGACTTATGAACGTCTAGAGAAAGCAACGCCCGCCTGACATCCCGCTGCGTTATGGAGATTTCAGGCATGGTCTTACCGCACCACGGTATAGTAGGTGGTACAGCGCCTTCATCGTTCATATTCGAGTTCGAGGCAAAGAGACTGCCCAGTAGATCGGCTTTTTCTTTAGCACTATGGGCCAAGTCACCATCGGTCTTTCGCAGTGGTAGTAACGACGACTGGCAGAAGTTCCCTTCGGCAGCTTTGGCAAGCGACCAGAAAGCACGACTCCCAGAAGGATAGCTCGCAAGTCGCCCACCTATTTTGCCGATGAATTGGAATTTTGCTCTGGCAGTTGCTTTCTTACTGAACCTCGAGGCAGCATTTAATTTGCGTTTTAACTCAGAAATATTCGGATCCTTATTAAAACGAGCCGTGGTCCAAGCCTCATATGCATTTTGCTTAAGAATTTTAGCTTTTCTGCAAGACCTATTAAACCACGGTCGTTTTTTGACGCCGGCAGCTACTCGCGGGTTAGAAATATAGCATTCCATACCAGCAAGGATTGTCTCAGTGACTGCGGCTGCGCAGACGTCAGGATCTTCTGAGTTAAAGCAGATCTGCCTCCACGGGTACGATGCGTAAAATTCTCGCAATCCATCCCAGTCTGCCGACTTATAGTGCCACACACGACGCCAATTAGTTGGCCCAGAAGGATCAGGTTGTGTGCATGACACTTGAGTCCGAACGAGACAGTGGTCCGAGGAGCCAAGAGGCGCATCCACTGAGACGGAGTATCCATCCGGACGAGTAGTCAGCAGAAGGTCCAGTAAGGAGCTCGTATGTTCCTCTATATCTGGTATTCTTGTTGGAGAAAGTACCAGCTGAGAGAATACATAGGTCAGAGCAAATTCATGAGCAGATATCCCAGCATAGTTATTGGTTCGAGAACTGAGCCACTCGCGATGGTGGGCGTTAAAGTCTCCCAAAATAACTAGTTCTGCTGTGGGATATTGCTCTAGAACTTTGTCAGTCGTCAAACTCAGGTGCGTGAAGAGTCGAGTTACGACTGTGTCACCGCTATGAGACCTTTATAGGCACGCATAGATACGAGTGTGGCCGCCGTAATCTACGCGCACCCACAATATCGACAGGTCCCTGTCTTCAAGGCTATGAAGGCGGCGACAGCAGATATCCTCCCGGACGAACATACATACACCGGCACGACTCACAAAATTGTGCTCAAGTTTGTAACCGGGATAATGAAGGTATGATGTATCAGCCGGGCAGGATATCTGCGTCTCCGTTAGAAAAAGAATGGTCGGCTGCGCAGTCTCCAGATGGAGGTGGACTGCGTTAAGATTTGCGTGAACACCCCTCATGTTGCAAAAGTCCACATTAAATGTGGATGGAGCGGCCGCTGAATAAACTCTTTTTCTTTTATTTCTTGCCATTTTTTTTTTTTTTATATGTATCTAATATATATCTTATATGTATCTAATCTTGTTTGAGAATATATCTTGTCATTTCATTTGTTATTAGTTAATGACAGGATAGTTTTTGGAAACTTTGATCATTACTTATGAGATTTATTAATAGTCTCTGGATTTATTTTAAGAGAATCTCATTCTACTAATTGTTGGTATTCCCTATGATCTACTCAGGCTTAATCTGATTCGGTGGCGCGTTCTCGAAAAGAGACTTACTAGTGGACAATTCTAGACAAAGTCTAGATTAGATTCATACCCGTCGAATACTCCTTATAAGTAGACAGAAATAACATCGTTGAAGTATGAAGTTAATGATTGGCTCGGATATTATCACCGGTCTTATTTTAATATGTCTTGACCTACATGATAAGGCGTCAATCGCGGAAGAATCTTAAAAATCAACACAAAACAATTACTCGTTAAATCTGTCCTATTTGTAAAGTGGCATGGTAGTTCTAGTTTATCCAATTTTTTTCCCGCGGTAAAAAGTAGTCTATGTTCATCAGGGATAATGTCGGCTTCTAATGGTAAAAGAATTTTTCAAATCGGTCCAGTAGTTTCGGAGCCTATTCAATACAAACAAACAAACAAACAATCAAATCTTTCCTCTTTATTATATTATTAAGTATAGACAAACGTATGAGACCTAATGGAGCTCGTAGCGACCACATAGTAAAAAGTTGCAATCAGTACGATACGAGACAAGTATCTCGTAAGGGTATCGTACGAACCCTCATAAAAAAATCATTAGTGTTGTGTCATCTTTTGTACAGTGCTACTGTTTTTGTCATTCATGATAAAAAATATTGAAAAAGATCGCGTCAAATATTGCAGTTATCATTTAGAAGGCATAAGAGTAATAAAATGGATGGACAAGTTTTGATGATAAGTTTATTGAGAATTCATGATGCTCCGCTAAAATTAGGATTAAGAATGGACGATAAGAAGAGATGAAGAAGTCAGAATGTGTGTATGGTTACAACGGCAAAAAAAAGGAAAAGATTACAATGACCAGATGTCATCTTACTATAGCACCCTAAAGCGAGGAATAAATTACGGGAAATGTACAGGAAGTGGTATGGAAATATAAAGACGACGACTGATGTAGTCTCTAAATATGTTCAATACTAAGAAAAGACGTTGTACTGATGCTACAAAAAGGCAAGACAAACAATAACAAGCAGAGCGGCTTATCAGCCTTATTTATCTAAAAGTAAAGCAATTCAAAGAGTTTTGTGTCAAGTGCAACAAAACTTTGAGTTTAAATTGTTATTATAAAAACATTGATTTTGAAATGTTCCTACTACTTTATTTTTATATATTTCGGGTCTTACACGCAAACTATTATTTACCTTTTTTTGTTTTAGGCCGAAGCCAGGTTGCACTGGCCGTGGTCACGAGTAAACTATTTTCAGCGAGGTGTTGTGTATCAATAGTGGCGATCAGTATTAAAACTACCCACATATCCGATGTTGTTTAGACTAAAAAGTCACAGTGTCTGAAAATTTGATGTCTCTGCACTCAACACTAACGGTATCTGAACGTCTATGATTGTCGTGTGATAAATGACTTGCTTTTATAGTATTAATCACTGGGTTCCATGGCAAGGATAAACTAAAACCGTCTCCCCGATTGTAATTTTTGAGTTTCTTAATTTCAATAGCTTCACGCATAATTAACTGTAATAATGGCGATCAGTGAAAAGGATTTGTGGGGCATGAAGCTCTATCCAGTGATTAATACCAGCTTTAATCATATGTTCTGCAATAGCAGACTTATTTGTCTGGCTGGCTTTGCAGGACTTGGTTTGTCCGATATAAAAACTACCGCAACTGCAATCAATTTTGTAGATGCCTGGTGCCTGGTAAGGAATCACTTCTGTAAGAGTGCGTATATGATTTCAATCTCTTTTTTTAATAAAAATAATGTGTTTATAGCGCGATAGTTTAAAAAGTATTATTGTTCCTACTGCTTAAAATAAACAATTATAATCATAAGTGCATTTTATTCGATTACGAGACCCAAAAGTACTCGTGATATTCATTTTTACAGTGCATTACGAAATCCAATAGATCTCGGTTTTTTTGTACCTACATTTTGTTTTCTTATCGAATCTGAAGACGCGACTTTATATGTACCAATTTATCTATTTTCCTTTGATACATGCAAGAAAATACTAATTTTCAGGTTTTTTCAAAATTATACCGATTTAAATCTAACAATCCGTACGAGATCCGAAGGATCCGATGGATCTCGTTCCGTTATAGGTAGACAAACGGTAACGAGAGCATTTAAGTCTTGTAACGCACCAAAGGAAAGGTATCACAAATTTGCCCACGCAGTAAACGTGTTATGGTTGGAACCCTGACACTTTTTATCCACTTTTTAAAAAGCTAGTGATTTTTTTTTTATTTTTAGAGGATAAGTGTCCTGCGCCACTGGAGTTACCGGCCCGTTTTAGGCCTTCACCTGTACGCTCCCTTCCGCGATCCCATGCGATAATTGAGTCCCGAGGAAGGGCATAGGCTACTTGAAAAGTCAAGTGGCAGTTGGTTTTTTTTCTATAATTGAGGAGTTGCCGTTGAAGTCCTACACCGATGACCGAATTTAGGGTGGATGAAACCGCAGGCAAAAGCTAGGGTTAATATTTTAAACGGCAAAGTGTATTTGTTTGTCGTTCCTTCACGTCGTAACGGAGCATCCGATTTTGCTGAAATTTTGCGCAGAAATAGTTAAAAAGACAGAAAAGGACATAGGAGTAGGGTTTGCAACCCTCGTGGATGATGCTCTACAATGGGTAACCAACAGTAGGTACTTTTAGTTATACCCACGTCAACTCTCGGCCTACGCCTCTCGTGTGCTTGACGCTGTGCCTCGACACAATGTTATGTAAAAATGTTAAAAATGTAAACCGTTATGGTTCTTAAAAAAACACATTCTACATACACTACATCTTATTTTTAATTTTTTTTTGTCATTTAACAAACCAAAGGTCTTTCTTCAGAAGCATATTTATTTAAAACAAACCCTCATGAACTACAATATTTTGTACTTTGATTCAGCAAACAAAAGTCAATCAATTAGACATAGACATCATTTATTGGTAATATTTAGTATTAGTATTATTAATTAAATTCACTACTAATATTTCTAACATTTGTTAGATCACATTTTAACAACTTGGTACATTTTTAACTAGAGTATCTATTATTGCTGTTTAAATCTGTCCTTAGGTCCCATCATTACCATCAGAACTTTGACCTTCTTCAGATACTGTACACTATTCACCAACATTCTTCTATACTTTTGTTACTTGGTTTATTTTTATACAGTTCCTGTCTTATAAACTTTATTCCATTTCACATAGCATGGTACTAAGCATTTTGTAAATTGGTCTCTGAAAATAGAATATAATTGTGTAATGACATTAATCGTATATGCAATCATAAAATTTTAATAAATATACATATAATAATAACTTCGTTGTGGTCCAAGGGGCTGTGATTTAGTAAATAAAACCCGGCCAAGTGCGAGTTGGACTCGCGCACCGAGGGTTACGTACCTACCACCATTTATGTAATCTACAAACACAAACAATAATAGTTTTATATTTGAGTAGATTGAATGAAAGGTAAAGGTACAACTTATGACGTATTAAAAAAAATACTTACTAGATCTCGTTCTAACCAATTTTCAGTGGAAGTTTGAATGTTAATGTACATCATAAATTTTTTTAGTTTTATCATTCTCTTATTTTAGAAGTTACAGGGGGAGGGGACACACATTTTACCACTTTGAAAGAGTCTCTCGCGCAAACTATTCAGTTTAGGAAGAAATGATACAAGAAACCTCAATATCTTTTTTGAAGACCTATCCATAGATACCCCACACGCATGCGTTTGATGAAAAAAAATTTTGAGTTTCAGTTCTAAGTATGGGGAACCCCAAAAATTTATTGTTTGTTTTTCTATTTTTGTATGGAAATATATATGCGGTTCACAGAATACATCTACTTACTAAGTTTCAACAGTATAGTTCTTATAGTTTCGGAAAAAAGTGGCTGTGACATACGGACGGATAGACAGACAGACATGACGAATCTATAAGGGTTCCGTTTTTTGCCATTTGGCTACGGAACCCTAAAAATGGAGCATAACTCCCGTATGTAACTACCACTGATTCGCAATCTCTTTAAACGATGTTGGGTCTCGGCTTCAATGTTTTTTTTTTCAAGCCGAACTTAAGTGAATTCAAAAGAAGGATGCCGATTGAATTATTTGCAAGTCGCTGTGTGTAAGTTGTCTGTTTTTACAAGCTTTTGTTTACTTTCATTTGTCCGTTGTCTGTCTGTAATGAAATCTTGCAATTCAAGATAAATACACTTCCCGGTTTCCGATTAAGGTGATATTGTACACGCATATGTTTATCGTGTGACAATGCGATTATGATGACATAGAGCTGATCTGATGATGGAACTGGAAGGTGGCCATAGGAACTCTGTAATGTTACGACGCAACCCTATCGAATTTCTACTCGTTTGATTCTATTTGACAAGTAATTTGTATTTAGATAGTATTCAGGGTCTGATGATGTAGCTGGAAGTTGGCATCGCATTTGGGCTCGTTTGATTCATTTTTTATAATACCTACCTTAACGTCGCTGAGTACGGAACTTGAACGTAATTTCATTAAATTGATACTTAGGTATGGAATATGATTATACCTCCATTAAATTAATTCGTTGATACGGTACTTGAAAGAACTTTCATTCAATTGATACTTGAATATGGAATATGAATATACCTCCGTCAAATTGGTCCTTGGGTACGGAACTTGAACCGTTTCTTTCTAATTAAATTGATATTAGGGTATGGAATATGAACATACCTGCATTAAATTTGGACCCTGGGTACAGAAAGTACTTTTTGTACTTATTGAACGTACTTTCATTAAATTGATACTTGGGTATGGAAAATGATAAAGTAATGATAATCACTAAAGTAATAAACGTAATATATATAAGTAGTATATAAGTATAAAAAATAAGTAATAAGAACCTGTCAAGCGCGAGTCGGGCTCGTGTATTCTGTGGTGGTTCCTCAACCTTCAGTGTGGGAGTCCGACTCGCACTTCGCCAGTTTTAATAAATATTTTTTACTTCACAGGATAAATACATTCCTACTGTTTTAATATGCATATTTAAACTTGAGCTGTTGCATGACAAATTTTCAAGGTTTTTGATTACAAAGTCCTTTTTTTATGAAAATAATTATTATCACAGCTGCTCGTAGTTCAAGGTTCCATTCAGCACACGAATTTCTTTTTGTTCTGACGAAATATATCTGTATTAATTTTTTAAATATTTAAGTGAGTTTGTTTGTTAGTTTGTCCTTCCGCAACGGAGCATTTTATTATACCACTAAGTTGGCAATCAAGCTCACGGTCCGCCTGATAGTAAGCGGTCCCCAATTTTGTTTAATTTTGCACAGATAGATAAAGAAACGGAAAAGGACATAGGTATAGACTTTTTATCCCGGAAATTTCAAACACATTTTTAGAAATATCTTTAACCAAATTCCACGTGGATGAATTGCAGCTAAAGCTTGCTATGGCATAAGCTCTTTCTATAATCAAGAAGTCCCTGTAGGATTACCACGTCGATATTGAATTCAGCGCGGGCGGAGCTGCGAGCAAGTGCTAGTATGTTTACCAAGTCAATATTAATTATTTGGTTTTTTATTTCGGTTCGACTCCTTCCTGTGTACTCAAGTGTATTTTTAAAAAAATTCTGGGCTGCAATTAGTATATAACGGAAAGGCAGCAAGCGATATTCAGTTCACCTTGCAGCTTCAATTCTTTAACATGAAAACTTCACTGTTCCTACTTCTCTTGCTGGTCAGTTTTAAAGATTTTTTTTATTGTATTTAATGTTTTTCTCTTGCGCTTTTTTGAATTTTCATTATTTCTAAGAGGAAATACAAAGTCACCGTTGAACCAAAGCCCTAGATGGCAGTGGCATTTGGCAAACAGTTTTCCGATAGTGTGTCACTAAAGTGATTCCTGTTCAGTTTGTTGCAGTAGCTATATTTTTTACTTACTTTCATTGATTACGTACTAGAGGATAAACCCCTTTTCCGCCACTGCCTAAAAAATTGAACTGTATGGGCAGCAGTATATTTAGTCACCTGAAACAGGCCTTACCGTGTATGGCACGTGGCGTAGTAACTAGTACTGCATTTGTGGAGCGACATTGCTTTATATTACGTATTTCGATAACTGTACATGATAGTCTTACTAAAGATTTGAGCCAGTACTGGAGAGTATGACAGTCTCTCATAGTGAATTAGTTATACAAAGCCTTTCACTGCAGCATGCTGATGATGCCTGCAGGATTTAATGTCGAAATATTATAGGGATGGTTAGATTTACATTTTTTTTTAATATATAATGCTCGCTAGTTTTGAGTATTTTGTGTGTACCTACGTACTACATAATCAATAACGATCTTTATTTACTACTAACTGACCCGGTAAACGTACTGTTTCGCTATAGTACCCTCTCCCTTATATACATGGTACAACCGTACGTAATTATTTACCTTTCAAATAGTGAAAGAATTTTTGAAAAAGGTGCAGTGGTTCTGGAGATTACCCTTTGCATATTAAAAATCTTAAGAAACTCGCTCTCTCTCTTTATAGGCATATTGAATGAATATATCTATATATTTGTATCAACAAATGCACGATACACACTGCTATTGAACTAGGCAAGTCTCTGTCAATCATAACGTGAATCATGATGGTTAGATGATAAAGTGTGCTCTGTCTCTCTCCATGTATTCAGCCTTAAAAATATCAACCTTAAAGTTTAAGAAAACAGCTTCATTCCTCCCGTTTTTTATTTAAAAGAAAAATGATTCATAAACTTTTACTAGAATCGATACAGTTTAATATGCGTTTTGTTCACTACTTCAATTCATTTAATATTATCATCCAGTCAATTTATAAATACATATATTCTGTATGACACTATTTAAATCTTGGCTCATTCTTTTTAGTTGGATTTACATTAAGCGCATAATGTTCGTACATAATGTTGGTGAACAAAACGCGGTAATACTCTAATGTAGCTATTCTGCAAGATTCTCATCATAGAATAAACAACGTGAAAGTTTAAAAATTTATTTAAGTATATATATTAAAACAGGTTTAGCTTATTTTTGGGCTTCGTAAAATATTAAGTGACTCAAAAGGGTTCCATCGTCAATAAAGGTTGAGAACTGTTGGTGTCACGTAGATTATGTTTGTGTACGTTCCAGGTCGGGCTCGTGTCCTCCCAGACAGTGTCCACTACCGCCAACAACACAGAGTCCACTGCCCTCGAAGACACAGAGTCCACTGCCGTCGAAGACACAGAGTCCACTGCCACCGAAGGCACACAGTCCACTGCCGGAGTCGATACAGTTGCCACGGACGGTTAGTTAAATCAACACGTACAATAGTAGTCATTTTGTACAAAGCAAGGCTTGTAATATAAATACCCAGACAACGGATACTGTAACATAGCGATAGATAACTCATTATCTGACCATAGCTTATCGCTACATCTCGATTGTCCTTATCCCTCACGTACCAATACGTATAGTTAAGGTATTGTAGTAATGATTAGTATATAAGAGAAGCTATATAATACAGAGCTCTCATTCTATGGTCGATCTTTATTCAATATCTATAATTCAACAGTCATTATACAAGATATAAGAACAATGTCTTTTCTTTAATCCTACGACCAGCCTGTTTATCTCATGGCGACCGTGCAGTGGGTTTATAAGAAACCTTCGCGAGTGTAAAAATCAAAAAATTTAGCCGTACATTCAAGAAGAGCTATTCTAAATCTTAAGTCTAAGAAACCATTATTTTTTCTACGATCCACTCTTTATTTAATTGAGCCCATTGCTCAACCCATACAAAAGAAGAAACCATTATTGCTCAAGTGACATCAGGAGAACAATACAAAACTCCAACAGCTTCACAAAAAGTTAGAAGCAAATAATATGACATTGATTATAACTACTATATTGATACCATTGAGAATTTTAGCGGGCAGTTACATTTTTTTTACAAAACTATGGATTAACAAATTATGGATTAAAATAAGTGAAGACAACCTAGATCGCGTTGTCACCAGTGCATAACAGAGTTTTCTTTTTCCCCGTCTATCTTCTCCACGAACAGCGTATTGCCAACACAGGATTGAAGAAGAAGCAATAGAAAAATATACGGATTAATTTTAGGTAATTGTAAATAACCTCGAAACCGATAAAGGCTACAGTCAAGCAAACGACCACAAAATACCACGTATCAAGTTGTATTAAGTTGGTTTTTATTGTAGTTAAACATCTGGACCCGTAGTCGAAATTTGACAGTGACAGTTGAAGTTTATTTACTTTCGTAAACTGTAGATTTCTGCTTGTTCTAAGGTTTTCGGGCTCTTAACTGAGATTTATAAGCAAAGATGAATCAATTCTACAACTAGTTTAACGAATATAAAACAACAAAGTTCAAGTATTCAGATAAAAAAAAGGAAAACCATGCTATGAGCAGTAGTTATTTGTAGTCAGTTGGTTTAGGTTGGATTATTTTAGATTCACGTCGACCCGTGGTTGTGACGTAATTTGGTCATATTTGGTCGAATATAGTCGTTGTTTATCGTACCTGGACCGCACTCAATGAGTCAATAACGAATGTAACCCAATTATCAATATTATTGCAAAAAAAATTTAATACTTTATTTATAGAGATGGCAAAAATTTACAAAAAGTAATAATTATAATTTACAAATGGAGTCATTTGACTAAAAAAGCGCTATCTCTTTGTTACACATAACAAACAAAGACAAATATCAGTAAGACAACTAATAAGCGGCTTAGAATTTTATAAAAGCGTTTTAAAAACGGACGATCACAAAATATTAATTTCCTTCTTCTGAATACACGTCTCACAAAAGAGATCAAACTTAAATTTAAAGGTAACTACGAGTCTACAAGACTACTACTTCCTAGTACTATTAAGACATTTTTACTTCCAAAAAAATTCTTCACAGCTATTTTAAGTAAACTACAGAAATTACCAGAGAGATCAAAGCATCGAAGAATTCGAAAACTAGAAAATATTATCAGACCCGTCTCGACTCTACGTGAATCTATTCGAGCGACGCTCAACGAAGATATGTCCTCCCGGAAGCCGGAAAAATTACAAAATAATTCAAAGTTGACCTTATTAGGAAGGTACCTGTCTATTCTTCTAAATGCAGATTCAAATGAAATTAACAAACATCTTTATGAGTATAAAAAAAGGTAAAAACTAAAAAGTATCTAACTAATACTTCCCTATCTACGTATTTATATTTATAATTGACAAAAACAAAATAAAAGAAAAAAACAAAAAATATAAAATTACTGATAACCTAAATGTAATATTTATTAAAAATTCTTACAATTTTCTTAAATTTAACTAGGTCGCTATAGAATCGTGGTTCCGCATCTTTAAATAAATGTTTACACTGTTTAAGATTTTTTGCAGCGTTTTTCAATGCGGCGTGTCGCTGTCCAGCTGTGTTTTTAAAACGACATGGGCCTTCTTCCAGTAGTCTGCACCCCGCAAGTCGGCGACGTTGTATACTTTTAGCTCCACAAAGTATGCTCCTACGGAAAATAATTAATATAATTATTACAAAACTAAATTTAACAATTAAAGTAAAAAACTTTTCTGCAAAACAAATGAAAACTATAAATAACGACCAGATTTAACGATCTTGGAAGGGGTCTTAGTTAGGTTAACTGGTCTGTAAAAACCTGAAAGAAACAAACATAGCTTACAATGGATTACATGAGGTCCGTCATATATACTTTAAGTATTATATCATGTAAAGTTGTCTATTCTCTTTTACATAGTAAATAAATGTAATTAAGACAGACAAATAAATTTAAATTTTAACAATGTGATTTTCCTGTGATATTATTGTAAATATATATGTGTGTGTGTGTGTGTGTGCGTGTGTGTGTGTAAGTAACTTACCATCGAGTGGTGCAACGGGCCTTATGCAACCATTAGCGACTTTAGTAATGAAAGTAGAGGAAACTGACTGCTGTAGCTTTGTGGCGATGGTCGAGTCTTCCTCGCTCAAAATCCCTAACAAGTCCTCTTTCTTAATAGTAGCTTTTTTCTTTGCTGGAGTTGCTCTGTAAACAAAGTTATGTGGTGTAAACATTTTTAGGTCTATATACAATAGTACGCTGTAACTGATAAACGGCTAATAATGTCTCTCTATAGTAACAGACCTTCGGTGTACGTATGTGTATTATATAATCGAAGTGAAGAATTTTTTTTATTAAATACGGCTTTTAACAAATACTTATGAATTGTCAGAATAGTTATTTTATGGATAGGTAGATATAGCTAGCACCTTTTCAGGATCTTTTTAGTAAGAAGTCATATACACATTTTTAAAATCATCATCAATACATAAATATTAGTTTTTTTTTTGTAAATACATACATATCATACATAAATACACCCAGACTCAAGACAAACACAAATGTTTATATAATGACATAAATGTTTGTCTAGTGCGGGAATCGAACCCACACCCTCTGCACAGCAGCTGGCCACACTACCAACTAGGCTGCGAGGGATACTTAATATTTTGATAGTAAGTTAAAGATACATAATTTGATGTTTCGCTGGCGGGTGTTTTTCTTTTTGGGGCTCGTTATTGCGAGGGCTTGGGCACCTTCTCTGGAAGATTTTCATAAGTTTCTAATTCTGAATCCGACTTGAAAAGATTTTGCAAAATTTAATAATAAATAAGCAAAACACTAATAAGACCGCCTAAATTGTTACCTTTATTTTCTAATTGGTTTTATTGATGAACAATAAAGAGTTATCTGTCTATCTACTTCATAACAGTGCAAATCAGGCAAAATAGGGTGAAATTATTATTATTAAAATACGGTATTGTTTGCTTATAATAACAATGACTACTTTGAAATCATAATCATTTATTTTTCTACAAAACCGTATTAATATTACTGCTTACCTCAAAGTTATTTAAATTAAAGGAAATAATTAGAAATCATATTATGAACATCTTCGGTGATTACTTGTAAATGTGACTGATACGAAAACAATCTTTGACTTTCTTCTTAGAATTAAAATGAATTAAACATTAATGATAGACCAAGACCAAGTCAGTATTTTAACATCAAGTTAATAAAAAAAACCGCATTGATTTAAATCCGTAGATTTGGAAACAATTTAAAAATAATAAGAATACTCACTTACATTTTCAACTTCTGAAAAGTCACTTTACTTCACTGTATTTCACTACCACAACTTGTAACTGATGTTCCAAGTTGTGGTGTTGATGCACTTTCTTGCACAGACTGAGACTTTATAGCGCGAAATTACTTACATGAGCAAGTTTCCGATTGTAGTGTAGAAGGTGCAGTCTTAAAACTCAATGAATTTTAATTGGATTTCATTGGTTCATAGTGTGTTTACCTACATGTAAATAATACGAATGTCCATTATAAAAAATGTGGAATTAACAATTTTCTTGAAATCTTGAGTATTGAATGTAACGTTCGTAATTCCTAATTACACAATTTGTAACTTCAACCTAAAGTATGTATTATATCTTAATAACTTCTAAGTATTTTCTGACTTTTAGTGGTATATGCAAATAAAATGTAGTCAGAAAAACCATTACCAGACTTTTCACAACATTTCGAACATCGACCTACCTATAAATTATTAATACCCTAATAAAAACTTAACAATAATAGAATTCATTATTATTGATAAACCATAATTTATAGCAATACGATAATAACAATGGACTAAAACGACAATGGAAGTCATAATTTATATTAAATACTTAACTATATACACAGAAGTACCTTTAATTGAAACATTATGACAGCAGTAAATAATAATAAACTAAAATAGATTGGTTTCGATCTTATCGAGATATCGAGAAGAGAAAAGAACTTCAAGAACAAGCAAGGATCGAGAAGGAGAAAGGAAACCTTGTGAAAATTTTATATGATAAGCTTGTAATACGCAAAAAAACCGAAACATCTGACAATAACAAAAAAAATGCTTTCTACATCTCTTGAAATAAAAACCACCAAAGGAGTCGAAATAACAACAGAAACAAAAACAAATACACAGGCTAGCAAGAAAAATAAAACCCAAACGCCAATAAAAAGAACTTCTTGCTTCTCAGAGGGAATTTTAAAACCAGGCATGCTGAATTACATAATTAACAAAAACCCATACAACCCATCAGATCCACAGGACAATAAAAATAATAATATATAGCAATTACCGCCCCCCTCTTGCAACGCCAACATACAAAATACTGTAACAGAATACGAAACTCATCTTCCAAGCTGGATGGTCACCGTGGAAGATCATGACCAAAACCCTCCAAAGAATGAAACAAACCCACAAAAAAACTTAAACATATTGACATATAATGTCAAAACACTATCATCATGCGAACGTTTAATAGAACTAAATGAAGCTCTCAAAGAAATTAAATACGACATAATAGGGCTAGCTGAAACGAGACGCATTGGAAACAAAATCGAAGAACATGAAAACTTCATTTTATGCCATACAGGCCACACACCTGGAAGAAATGGCATTGGTTTTATAATAAAAATCTATCTCAAAAACAATATAGAAAGTTACCTAGGCCTTTCCGAAAGAGTAGCCATATTAAACCTGAAATTCGAAAATACTAGCTTATCCATCATACAAGTCTACTAAGGTAGGGGACCTTACAAGCAAGCGACGCTGAGATCAACAACTTTTATATGACACTAAATAGGGCATTAGATTTGGCCTACAAAGACTACATACTAATGGGCGACTTAAATGCAAAGATTGGGATACCAAAAAAGAGGAACATCTAATCATGAAAGCACATGGATATGGAGATAGAAACGAAGGAGGACAAAGATTAATCGATTTTGCTAGTGAAAATAAACTGTCAATTTTAAATACATTTTTCAAAAAAAAACAAAAAACAAGTGGACCTGGCAATCACCAGATGGGACCTGTAAAAACGAAATCGACTTTGTGCTATCAAATCAACCTCACATATTTGAAAATATAGAAGTACTGAACATAAACTACCCTTCAGATCATAGACCAATAAGGGCTACAATAACATATGATACACCACTAAATAAAAACAGAACAAAATACACTAATTGTCAAAGCACCACACCAATAAGCGGAGAAGAAATTAAAAACTTCGAGGAATACCTAAACTGCTTTATATTTAAAGATCAAATGTTCGCACAAGATATTACTTCAGTCCAAAAATTTTACGATAACCTATCAGACTCACCACCACAAGCTTGCAAAACGCTAGAGAAGGACAAAACTATAAGAAAACCTATAAAATACTGTCAGAGCGCACACTTAAACTTTTAAAGAGAAGGCAAGAACTGCAAAATAGTAAAAACAAAACTAGAGTAACGAAAAACGAAATTTCAGCCTTTTACAAGCTTGTTGGCAAATACATAAAAAAAACTACACTTACTACAGATACAACTATTGAAAACACCTGAGTCAAACTGGAAGCACCAAAAAGGCATACAAAGAGCTAAAACCAAATAAAACTTGGATAGACGGGCTAAAACGAGGCAAAATCACAAACAACAACCGCAGTGACATCATCAGCATAGCAACCGAGTTTTACAGGAAATTATAATGCGCTAAGGAGCCAAAAGACACTAGCCATGAAAAACAATGTACCACCAATTAAGGCAACAAACTAAATGCACCCAAAATCGAAGAAAACGAAGTCATTGAGGCGTTGAATAACCTAAAACCAGACAAAATACCGGGCTCGGACAACATAACAAATGAAACTTTAAAAATAGCTACCCCTATACTAGCCACACCTATTACGAATCTATTCAATTTTATCCTTCAAACTGGAGAGACGCCCGCCCAATGGTCCGAATCTAACATCATTTTGTTATATAAAAAGGCGACCCAAGCGATATAGGAAACTATAGGCCAATAAGCCTACTGCCGAGTATATATAAGTTATTTTTACAATCGTCAACAAAAAAAAATGAGATCTACATTAGAAAAGAGACAACCCATTGAACAGGCAGGATTTAGAAAAGGATTCTCTACAATCGACCACATTCATACAGTAGAACTTCTAATCCAGAAGTACCAGGAAAGGAGTAGACCGCTGTACTTGGCATATATCGATTATAAAAAAGCATTCGATTCAGTGTCACATTATTACATTTGGGAAACTCTTACAATACAGAGTGTGGAAATAGAATATTTACGAGTAATCAAAAACATATATAACAACTGCAAAAGTAGGATAAAACTAGAAACAGCTGGTTCTTGGTACCCTATTACGAGGGGCGTAAGACAGGGAGACCCACTATCACCTACACTATTTATAGCCACACTAGAGTCAATAATAAGCAACCTTGACTGTAAAGAACGCGGTGTCATAGTAAAAAATTAATCCTTAAGCCACCTGTGTTTTGCCGACGACCTAGTGCTAATATCAGATAAAGGAACAGAACTACAGTACATGGTAGAGTCATTAAATAAAGCTTACAACTTGCTGGCCTAGAAATGGACCTCTCTAAAACTATGATAATGACTAACAGCACCAAGGTACAAATATACGTCGATGACGAGCCTCTTCAATATACTGAAAAATACACATACCTAGGTAAACAAATTAGCTTCGACAGTACAAGCAATTACCAGGAGGTCGAACGCAGGGCACAATTAACATGGAACAAGTACTGGAGTTTAAAGGAAATATTTAAGAGCAACATGCCAATCAACCTAAAGACCAAAGTTATGAATTCTTGTCTTATACCATGCTTGACCTACGCTTGCCAGACGTGGAAGTTTAATAAAATTATAAGAAATAAGATTACAACATGAAAACGCGGAATGGAGCGCAGTATGTTAAATATTAAAAAAAAAAAAAAAATACGACATACAAAAATACGAAACATTTCAAAAGCAACAGACGGTCTGGCAAAAGCTCTTGCAATTAAATGGAAGTGGGCCGGACACATAGCACGCCTTCAAGACCAAAGGTGGACGAAAAGTGTGACAGCATGGAGCGGGCCAGCAGGAAAAAGAAAAACAGGGAGACCCCGTAAGAGATGGGACGACAAAATACAACACATAGCGGGTCAAAACTGGATGCAAACAGCTCAATCTAGAGAAGACTGGCTCACTTTGTAGGAGGCCTTTACCTGCAGAGGGGTTCTTGCAGAATAAATTATTGAAAAAAAAAATACACTATTTTAATTGATAAAAACTCACGACTAACCTTACTAACACTAAAAAATAATTATATGTTAAAACTTGATACTAACAACTACTACTATCAATTACTTTGTAAACCAAATTTCTGTTAGAAATAAAAGGCATTTATTATTTAATATATAGTTATATAAACACTATTCTTATTTTTTTAAATCTATTTCACTTCAATTTAGTTTTCTACCGAGACAAATCCGACAAGAAACTGCATAGTTATTTTTCTAAAAAAATCTATTGGCTAACATAACTAGTATAAATCATAAAAAAATACATATATCTTTAATTTTTCAATAAAAAGAGTAAAATGATAATAATAATAACTCAATATAAACAAAACTTTTAAACATATTATTTTGTGTTAACACAGGGTCTACAGCTGATGATGAGGCCGGCAACGTCGCCGCAGATGTATCCACCAGCACCGACGATGCCACGGACGGTTAGTTCAATCAACACGTACAATAGTAGTTATTTTGCAGAAAACAAAGCTTGTACTATTAATACCAAGATAACGGATACTAATTCATACATATTATACACAGAAAAACCAAGTCTAAAGACAAGTACATATATAAACCGTCGTCCTGGGCGGGTATCGCACCCATGTCTCCGGTTAAGCAGGCAGGTCATTACCCATTACGCCACATAGACTTTATTGTATCTTACTTATTTTTATTGCAAAATGTGAAAAGTAAGTTATACCATCAACGTAAAATAAAATTAACGTAATAACTGCATAGTCTTAAGAAATAAAATACGACATAATAGGGCTAGCTGAAAAGAGACGCATTGGAAACAAAATCGAAGAACATGAAAACTTCATTTTATGCCATACAGGCTACACACCTGGAAGAAATGGCATTGGTTTTATAATAAAAATCCATCTCAAAAACAATATAGAAAGTTACCTAGGCCTTAAGAGTACCCATATTAAACCTGAAATTCGAAAATACTAGCTTATCCATCATACAAGTCTACGCCCCTACCTTACAAGCAAGCGACCTCGAGATCAACAACTTTTATATGACACTAAATAGGGCATTAGAACTGACCTATAAAGACTACATACTAATGGGCGATTTAACTGCAAAAATTGGGATACCAAAAAAGAGGAACATCTAATCATAAAAGCACATGGATATGGAGATAGAAACGAAGGAGGACAAAGATTAATCGATTTTGCTAGTGAAAATAAACTGTCAATTTTAAATACATTTTTCAAAAAAAAAAACGAAAAACAAGTGGACCTGGCAATCACCAGATGAGACCTATAAAAACGAAATCGACTTTGTGCTATCAAATCAACCTCACATATTTTAAAATATAGAAGTACTGAACATAAACTACCCTTCAGATCATAGACCAATAAGGGCTACAATAACATATGATACACCACTAAAGAAAAACAGAACAAAATAAACTAACTATAAACAAAACTTTTAAACATATTATTTTGTGTTAACACAGGGTCTACAGCTGATGATGAGGCCGGCAACGTCGACGCAGATGTCTCCACCAGCACCGACGATGCCACGGACGGTTAGTTCAATCAACACGTACAATAGTAGTTATTTTGCAGAAAACAAAGCTTGTACTATTAATACCAAGATAACGGATACTAATTCATACATATTATACACAGAAAAACCAAGTCTAAAGACAAGTACATATATAAACCGTCGTCCTGGGCGGGTATCGCACCCATGTCTCCGGTTAAGCAGGCAGGTCATTACCCATTACGCCACATAGACTTTATTGTATCTTACTTATTTCTATTGCAAAATGTGAAAAGTAAGTTATACCATCGACGTAAAATAAAATTGACGTAATAACTGCATAGTTCTTATATTTATAGGACAAACAGGATAAAAGAACAAAAGTCAATTAGCTAAAAAAAAAAAAAAATTCTGAGTGTATTAAATATTTAACAAGTTTTTTTAACAAATATTTAACAAATTATGTTCACTTTTTCTTATAGTAAGCACTTTAAGTAAAATGATAATCTCTGGAAATATAAATCAAACTTGTCAATGGATATTTTGTGACAAGAATATAGAAATTTACATGTGATTGACATTAATAAATATATATATATATATATATATATATATATATATATATATATATATATAACTACTATTATGGAGGCAAACATAAAAACTGTATCTCAAAATTTTATATAAGACAGATTGTACGTTCACTATCAAATTGCCTCTTATGGGCAAGATTATAGTATTAAGACTTTGGAAACTATTCTATATGATTTTTTATAAAATTCTTCAACAGATAGTCCTTCTGGCTTAACTCTTGTTTCTGAATAAAATTCACCTGAATGTTCTGCCGAAACTGTTAACAAAAAACATGTAAAAGGTTAAATATGCTTTAATCATCATTCATCAAAATATAAAAGATATGCTAGGGAAAGACTTGGAAAAAGAGTTATTCATGAACTTCTGTGACATAGATATTATTTGCATCACAGAACACTGATTAAAGTCACACCAGATCATCTTCAACTTTAGTAGTCATTAGATTGGAAGTTCGTTTAGCAGGGAACATGCTATTTTATCTGCTTTCGTGGTATTTTAATTGGTTATATAGCGTAGCTAAGGTGTCGTGACTTGGCGAAGGTAATTAAATGAAAAGGGTTCACTTGAAGTAATTAGGTTTTAATTTTGTTATAAGCAAAACGGGAATGAGGTTACAAGTTTAGCTTAGAGCTAGGAAGCTAGTACCCAGTACGGATGCGCGGCGGTGACTGGCAAATTTTTGGTCATTATTTTTTTATATATACAACTTTTTGGCAATTGAAAAAGTAATTAAGAGACGAAAAACAATGGTTATCTATTTGTACCACAATGCAAGGTTTGCGAGTTATGGATGCTGAAACAAATAGACACTTTTAATATAGATCATAGAACAAAAGGTAGTGTAAAATTGTATAAAAAAATATGTAGGCAAAAATGTTTGAGTTGAATGCGGTTGCTGTGACGCAGTTTGTTCTGCTACTTGGAATGCTTACGTTTTATTTTAGACGAAACTAGTATTTGTTTTGTTTGTCTTTGGTGTCGCATCTGCGATGCTTACTTTCCTGTGGATCCAGGATTTTATCCTGTCTCTACAATATTTGTAGAGTAGTACAACCATTATGGCAGTTAGCAGTACTGCCGTAACTAGCACTAAAATCGATATGTTCTGTATATTATTGTCGTTATGTTGAGAACTTAGAACTCGTTTATATTTTCTTGTTCACTTTGGGT
This sequence comes from Apoda limacodes, assembly GCA_946406115.1. Taxonomy (NCBI): domain Eukaryota; kingdom Metazoa; phylum Arthropoda; class Insecta; order Lepidoptera; family Limacodidae; genus Apoda; species Apoda limacodes. Next base: position 45,513,695 of record OX291541.1, read on the forward strand.
TTTTCCCATAATTGCGTTATTTGAACGCAATTTTTACAGTAAATGAAATAATGTGTAATTATGTGGTGTATATATGTATAAAATACTGATAAAAAATTAAGCAATAATAAATTGTTAGTTAAAGTTAGTAATGTTAGTCGGGCCACGTCGCAATTCTCAGTACCTGGTCGGATTACAGGTTAAAACGCACATATGGTTTTACAATGCGCCGAGATTTTGTCTGTCAGAGAAGTGACGACCTTGCCGCGGGTGAGTGGCTAGTCGGTGTTTTTATGAGACGGGTCACCGTTGAACAAGTAGGCCGCTTTTAGCCTATCTATCGATATCCACTGTTCTTTGTGGCCTAAATCGTTTAAATAATTTTTTTCTCATTTGTATAACTCTGAAGAGACCTTGGTAGGGTGCTTGTAGAGACCTTCTGACTGAGTCCGTCCGGAGGAAAACGTGTGTACATGTATGTAGGTCTGTATGTAAGAATATTGTTCCTCAGTCTGTGTTTCTTGTGTGTTTGGGTTTGAGATTTCCTATTGTTTGGCGTAATTAAAGGAACAATTCGTGTGAGTCTCCTACGTTCTCACTTAAATTGTCATAAAATTCGCCTGGAAGTCGTAGCGTCTGTCCGTATGTCATTTCAGCGGAGCTTACTTGGTTGTCAGTTTTGGGTACTGAGCTTAGACCGAATAGGACAGTAGGTAGCTGTTCTACCCACGACGTTGTGTTGGATTGCAGTCTAGCCATGAGGGCTGCCTTGAGACTGCGGTCAAATGTTTCCACTCTTGAATTGCTTTGGGGGCGATAGCTCGTTGTACGTATTCTTTCAACCCCTAAGTAGGCCATAAGTTCTCTGAAAAGGGAACTTTCAAACTGTGTATCTTCATCCGTGGTGATCTTAACCGGGCAACTTAAGCGTGTGACCCAGCCTTCGTACACAATTTTTGCAATTGTTTTTGCGAAAATATCGTTAATGGGGAAAGCCTCAGGCCATCGCGTGGCACGATCGACCATTGTGACGTAATACCTATAGCCGTCCGGTGACGTTGGTAGTGGCCCTACTATGTCCAAGTGGACATGTTCAAAACGATTACACGGCGGAAAAGTACCTAATTTTGACACGGTGTGTCGGTGTACTTCCGACTTTTAGCAAAGTATGCAGGTTTTGGCAAAGTTTCCTACATCTACATTTATTCTAGGCCAGAAGTATCTGCCTGCCATCATCCTACGTGAATGCAGATGCCTGAATGGCTCAGGTTGTGAATTAGGTCAAAGGCTGACCTCCTAAGAGTTTCAGGGAGATAAAGTCTCGGTTTGTTACGCGAAATCTCGCAATAAATTTCTACGTTGGTGCCTGGGATGAAGACTTTTTCGATCTTGGCAGAGGTTTTTGAGTTCAGTAGTTTTTGAAACTCGAGGTCACGGCTTTGTGCCTTGGCTAGTTCCTGGACATCGATGTTCGATGCGTTGATGCTGTTTATTTCGACCCTGGACAGGCTGTCTGCTGGAATATTGTTCTCGGTGCTAATGTGGCGGATATCTGTTGTGAATTCACTTATATACATAAGTTGTCTTGTCCGTCTTGGTGTGTCCTTGTCACTTGGCTTCTTGGAGAAAGCATACATTAGTGATATGTGGTCGGTATAAATCGTAAAAACGCGACCTTCAATCATATAACTAAAGTATTCCACTGCTGAATATATGGCTAACAACTCTCTATCGTACGTGCTGTACTTTTGTTGAGCTTCAGACATTTGCGTTGAGAAATAGCCTAACGGTGTAATCTTACTTTTTCGCTACATGTTCAGCACGGCGCCCACACACGTGCCTGACGCGTCGGCCATGATCGCTAGCTTCGCGTCCGGTGTCGGGTAGCTTAGCGCCGCAGCGTTTTGCAATCGCACTTTGCAGTCGGCGAATGCTGACTCGGCCTCCGGCGTCCATGCGATGGGTGTGCGGTCTCGTTTCTTGGATTTGTGCAAGTAGCTATTAAGCGGAACTTGTATTTCCACTGCTATGGGAACATGGGCTCTATAAAAATTGGTCATGCCTAAAAAGCGACGTAGTTGTTCTACGTTCTGAGGTTTCGGAAAATCGTTAATAGCCTCCGTTTTTGATTCTAAGGGTTTGATGCCTACGGAAGATACGTCGTAGCCTAGAAATTCTACGGAACCTTTGCCAAAAACGCATTTTTAGACATTAATAGTCCAAAACACCAAATTTATTTAGTCTCTCGAAAATTGCTTTACGGTGTTTTTCGTGAGACACGTGATCTTCTGATAAAATAAGAATGTCGTCGACATAGCAGAACAGAAAATTGGTGCTAGAAATTAATTCCCTCTTTTGATTGGGTACTTGAATATTACGGAGCACGATGTCGTTCATGAAACGCTGAAAGGTTTGGCTGGCGTTTTTCATGCCAAAATTAAAACGGAAAAAGAGTAAAGGGACCATGGTGTCGTAATTCATGTTTTATCGATGTCTGATGAAAAGATCCTAATATTATGATATGGCCTGTTTAAATCGATTTTGGTTAAAGTCAGCCCCAAGGATGGGCTGCTTAACGTCCCCGAAGAACAAACTCCGAAACCGAACAAAACCGAAAGACAAACTCAAACATGAACACGACAACGAAACTAAACATATAGCTACGTTTAGCTAATGTTCACCGCGCGAATAATTACAATCACACAACATGACTAATAGAACAATCCCAGTAATCCAACACTTCAGATGTTCGCATCTGCCTTACAAGCTATTAGTCTTGTGTAGTACATGAATGATGAATGAAAAGGAATTAATTCCCGGTACTGTACTAGAAGGAACTATTCCCTATAAGTAATCGGTCTCGTTGCATGTGCGACAGCAAAGAAACAAACTATTGAAGAGAGAGAATGAAACTAATGCTTGGCGTAATCGTTCGGTCACAGCGCTGCGTTCATCGCTGGAAAGAATTGACTTCTATCTCGGTTTTTTTACGATGGACGCATGAGTGAAAGCGGGATGCGCGTCCGAACTATGACCGCGAAATCTAGAAAATAAAAGAACTAAGCGTTTCGTGCCTTGTATTAATTACAACTTTAAAGACCACAAGATAAAATCTATTTTACGAAAGAACAGTACAAGTTAATCTAGTAGGTACCTGAATTAATTCAGTCAGTAATGTTCCATAGTTCATTGATACTTGTCGCTTTTTAGTTGATGTCTGTCACTCAAGTTACTGCATTCGTTATTTATATGTAGTGTTTAATGTATGTGCACGGAGCGATCAGTTTAGTGACTGAATAAGAACAAGAATACAAGCTATCACCAAGTATTGATGATGCTGATGAGACCTGATTGGTGGCTCACTCTACTTGATACAATGAACTATGATATTCGCTCAAAGATCGAGACTCCAAGAGTACTACAAATCATCAACAGTGTGTGATTTGCTCTTTGATATAAAAACTACTACACCCTCACCAAAGCTCGTGTATGGGTGCAAGTTCCCTTCAGACCGCTTTTAATGACCAAACATTATGTCCCTACTTCACTATTGGCAAACCAAAAAAATATGAACTCATTACACAATATTGCAAAGTTATTTACTCTAATTGTAAGTATAGTCTAAAACTAGATTTATCGCAGATAATTTACTCCTAATGTCACAAAAAAATAATCGTAAGTAAATGTTAGTTTACGCCAAAAGCTCACGAACAAAACTAATTGAACGCAAATACGATATATAGCTAATACAAAAGTAACCAAAATAAGATTTTAGAAAAAAAACATTTGACTACAAAATTAACAATGACTAACATAAAAGATACTGCAATTCTAACTAGGTTACATTGACTAATTTAATGTGTAATATAACCTAATTAAGTTTGAAAGAAGGCACCTATGCTGATTAAATTTATTTAACCTCGAGTCAAATCTGGAGATAACCAACCACGACAAAACTAAGAAACGTAAAATTAATTTCCTTGACAATATCTACTCAATTAAGATTTAAAACTAAATAAATAACTCTAAATTTGTAATGTTTTAAAAAAAATTGTGTTTATGTGACTTAAAGTCAAATGAATCTGCACTTCGATCTACTGGAAAAATTTAATTAATTAATTCACACTTATAGCTTATCAAAAAAATCACTAATTTAAAAAAAAATAATTAAAGTATCCATTCGATAGCAGTAAAATCGTGTCGTTACCTTATAACAAAGCAAAAAAGGAAAAACCGCGATTTATATCTCTGTACCTACCTATAAATACTCTTATTATATCTATCTCTTACGTTTTCTTAATAACAGCACTAATAATACTTTTAAACTTATTACTCAGTTTTCTCAAATGTTAAACCCTAGTTGAGGTATTATAATAATAATAATAATAATATACTTTATTGCGCATATAGAATACAAAACAATAAAAGTAATAACAAATTGTATATAACCTTTATGTAACATAGTATGGACCAGTTGACAAAATAATAGTGATAGGTACTTGTATTTGAACGGGCGTGTTAATTAATTGTTAAATAAGTATTTCTCATAAAATACTAGCGACATAAAAAAGGAAACTATAAACCTACACACAGTCATCAAAACTTCAGATTTTGATGTTCTTTTGTAATTAACACAATACGAATGCGTATCAAATAAATAGTAGGGCCTGTGCAACGCCAGGGGAGGTAGCTAGTATTAACATACACCTGTTATAAAGATTTAAGACTACTTGAAAATTTCACAGGGAACCAAAGAGCTACTTACGACTTTTTTAATAAACAAATGCATTTTAAACACAGGAGAAATAAGTAAACAGCCTTATTAAAAAAATACGTAGGTACATTTATTAAAACAGGCGGTAACAATCAGTATTTCTCATAAAATCCTAGCGACATAAAAAGGAAACTATAAATCTACACACAGACAGCAAAACTTCGGATTTTGTTTGTCCTTTTGTAAGTAACGAATGTTTATTAAATAAATAGTAGAGCCTGTGAAAAGCCGAGGGATGTCGCTAGTATTACCATTCACCTATTATAAAGGTTTAAGACTATTTTAAAACCTCACAGTGAACCAAAGAGCGACATAAGACCCTTTATACACAAATGCTTTTCATACAAAGGAGAACCAAGATAAAAAAGCACACCTATAGGTACAACTCCAATGGAACTTCACAAAATATCCCTTTAAATGTTACCTATCTTACTACTACTTACCTGCTTACCTATCTTACCTACTTTTCCTAGGAGAAATTAATATTTTAAATACAACGATAACAATCAAAGGTGTAACTTATGAATACTTATATACTTAACTACGTAATATCAACGTAAACATTACTCTGTATACCAAATAAAATAATCACAAATTTGAGAACTCTAGTTCTGTCAGAATATTAAACTAGTTTTTCTTAGGACCCAAACATCACAAGTTGCACCGCTAATAGTCATAATGCGCATTATATACAGCGGAGACGTAATAATCTACGGGACCTTACGTGGTAGGCACCGAAAGAACGCTACATATTTTTGAATAAACTAAGGTTTAAACTACCAAACCATTAATTATTTAAAAACGGAATAAAAGAACGGAACGGAAATTTAAAATAACAAGTCTTGCAAATCTCCAACCAAAAAAAAATACCCGAGTTAACAGTTGATAAAGTCAATATGGAACGAAAACCTACAACATATTAAAAAATAAACTCAGCTCCGGCTGGGTTGATATAAAACATTTCCTGATGTTCTAATGATTAAAGTTTGGTTTCTGATTTACAATTCTCTTGTAAAACCTAAGTGGGGTTAACTAACCTGTTAGAATTTTGGACAGCACGGCAAAACCAAAACCAACACTCCAAAACAATAAAATTTAATTCCTATACCAATATGATTACTTAACGTCTTCCAAATCAATAATAGAAACTAAACTCATGAACATTACTCAACTACACACTTAGAACACCTGCATATCTACAAAACAATGTACAAACTAACTTATTCAAATGACACCTTTTTAACAAATGGGGCAACACAGAGATACAAGGCTCGTCGGGGTAATCATTTAGTTCTGCCGAAAATAATAACAAATTTGGGTAAAACATTGGACATTTGCGGGATCTTACTCATACAACAGACTCATAAAAATAGCGACTACACTACACATTTTTAAAACGAACGAAATAAAATTATTACTTGTTAGTAATAATTACCGCAGTAAGCAAGAAAGTAAACAGTATTATAGAACCGGAACAATTATGTCACTACCCACACCGGGTATAAAAAATATTCAAATATTCTTGTTCTCATGTAAATGACCTAACTCTAAATGAGATATGTATTCTATTGAGTTTTGAATTTACCAGACAATTACTGTAACTAAATGAATTTTTATAAAAACATTACCTTTCCTCCATACATTTAATGCCTTTGCACAAATATAAATACTATTTAATGAAATTTTACTTTAATATTAGAAAAAGAACCATGCCCCTAATTACTAAATACTGTAGTAGTACTCTTTAATTGCAGTCCCCGCTATGTAAGATTGATAAAATTTAGGACTAGGTAAATTAACTAAATTATTTAGTGCTTAAAAACAGATGAATAAACACACAATTGTAAAGGAATCGCGCGTTAATAGCTAGAAATACCTAACAACACAGTAAGATATACCATTTAATGCTATAAAGCTCCAACGTTTTAAACCCCCTTCCATTTCACAAGCAACAAATTGTAGGCCTTTAGGCCTACATAAATAAATTGAATATAATTCTGGTCACATCGTATCGAACTGTAACGCCCCCCCTTTTAATTAATTCAAAATATAAATATAATAAGATAATAACATAATAAAGTGTTCTAAGACACCTCGCAGCCCTACACTATTATTTACACGTGAAAAGGCAACTAAATCTATTTAAATATTGATGTTTGATGTAGATAATTATCTTAATTTGGCCAAGCGTGATCGTCGAAATTGGTAGGACCCGAAAACCGTTGTGTTAAATAAATAGTAACCTCAGTTCTTTTGTAAGTACGTCAGAGTAATAAAGCAAACAGCAGTATAAAAATTAAGCATAAAAGAAGATAATCAAGAAAATAAATATAGCTAAAACTACGATCGTAAATAATGCTTAATTTGTGTTTTCACCATTTCTAAAGTCAGTACAAAAAGCCCTAAACTAAAGGACACAGGCACTTAAGAGTTATATGATTTTCTGCCATCCCTACACAAAGGAACCCTAATTTATGCCCTAAGTAAAATCCATATGAATGCTATTACGATTCATCGTTTCCATTCGGTTTGTAGAGTGGGAACCAGGTAGCTAAGCGTTTAGGACTTGCGACCTGAAAGTAGGTTTAAGTGGTGCCCCCTTACGATGCACATCAGCTCTCACCTACACTAGCTAACCAGCCAAAATAGTAAAACCCTACTAACGCCATTAAGGATGGACATGGATTACTGTATCTCTTGGTAGACCTAGTTCTTTAGTGGGCTATATAATTATTATGGCTGGTATATTCTTAGTTCCCACTTCTAATTTTATAGAATATTTATCCTAACTATACCTAACTGAAAATGTCCAAGAACAAGGTCCGTTCATATATTCCTTCCTAATGAGGTTATTGAGATTTCTTTCTACGATAATTTCTAACTGACAGAAAAGGCGAACTCGTCGTTACGATGCTTTAATATTAATTAATATATTTTTAATTGAAATAAGCCCTCACAGGTCCCCGAAATAGATTATCTAAAACCACGTGGTGCTTGACCTTCCTGCAACTTTCATGGGACCCCACGTAGGAAACCACAACCTATAGGATTGCACAACGAACATACAATGTAATAACTTCTCACATAAAGTATTATCTAACCAGTAATGGTGGCACTATCTGGCTGTAGTTTGACCCCACTTGGTTCCTAGGTAGCTTCTCGCGACCCACAAGCGTAAACAATGGTTTCCTCCTTCTCGAGCCGCGTTTCGACAAATTAAACGACGGAAATTGAATATTTTGTATGTATAGGACCACTCAATTTTATCACCACTAACCCCTCTCTAACAACTTTCTCACCCCACATTTCAAACCTCCCCATCCTGTTTTTTATTCCGGACGGATAACCGGCGTTAATTAATTTAAACAAAGAAAAAGAATATCTTTTAAGTATAATATGAGTTATGTTGGTTGGGGTACTATTATAGAGCCTTAGATTATTATTATTATAGAATGTTAATATAATGTTCTAAATGTTCGTAAAGTTTTAGCAAACCCCGGGTAATTTCAAATAAACTGACACGTCATACCATTATACGAAATACGTGGAAACCAAGACAACTACCTTTTATGATTGTTAGAATATTTATTGTACGAGGCTACCCTAATGGTTATTAAACGACTGACTTAGGTCTCGTGGGTGTTTTCAATATTATAAAACTTCTAAGTAACTTAAACGTCCGCGATTATACTCAACATTATAGAATTTCCAATAACAGTAGCATAACTATTTAACTAAGGCAATAAAATTATTAAGAAAAGAAAACCGCGGATAACAAAACAACTCCTATGTACAGTGCTTCATATTTATCCTACGTTTAATTTCGTGAATACAATTTTATTCGACTAAAAGTTATGAAACTATCTTTAAAGGGCATATGAAACGTGCTTCCATTTCTATATCACTTAACTACCAATCAGTGTGTGTCTGAAAACGTCCTCCAGTCAACTTTAGTTCCAAACAAACACCCAATCATCGTCAGTTTTAAACCATTCATTCTCGCGCCGCCTTATTTTGTCTAGAGTCCGAATTCATAAATCGGAAGTTAGATACCTAGTCAAATTTATGCAGGGCGCAAGGACTTTTTTAAAAATAATTAAAAATTGATATAAAATGTATTAACTCTACAATAGAACGTGTTTCTTACATGGAGTCTACAATAGAACTAACTTAAAACTAAGAGCTCGAGAGGAGCCCGGCGACCGCCGTGCGTGTGGTTGTCCGGGCCTTAGTCAAAACAATCCGGTGCCCACGCGCTTTCGTGGAGGTTTGGTTTTGCTGACTAGGTATTTCTACGAACCTGACCGTATATAGGACCAGCAAGCATAACTCGGGAGGAGTTAAGTTCGAAGTCATCAGAGGGATTATTTTCAGTCATTAAAATAAAAGATTTATATTTGTATAAAATAAGGGTTACAATGCTTACAACTATGATTATATATAATATTAATGTCCCGATGCTAATGCTATTCACTTTTATCAAGCTTTTACATTCACTATATTGACTTTCACTTTCACTGTTTTGCAGGTTACGTTGGTTAGATTTGTTAATTCTGTATTATCCAAATTAATTAAGGTTTTTCTTAATGGTTTTTCGTCTTGCATCGGCAACTCTGGAAAATGCATTATAGGAAGCTTCTCAAAAATAACTGCTTCGCCTAGGTAGTGGTGTTTTTTCAGGGTCAAGTCTTTGATTTTAACTTCGCAGTTGTCATCCAGGGTTAGAATGTAAGTACCTTTAATTATTCTCTAGACTCTTCTGAATTACAAAATTTTGACATCATTGTTTCGGTCTTACAATAAATTATCCAGCTATCTTTTTGTATTAACTCTATTTTAAGTCTTTAATTTGAGTTACAATTGGAGTGCACGTACTTAGATTTTTGGAAAAGGTCATAAGTGCTGTAATACAGTTTTCCTTTGTGGATGGCTGCAGTTCGGCCTCGTGGCACAAGTATGTAGCTTTGCTGATCTCTTTACACGGTTGTAGAGGAAAAAGTGCTTTCGACCCTTTCAATATTAGGTAGGGGTAGTTAGGTATGGTTAGGGTAGTTTGGTAAAGGAAGTTGGTTATAGGTAATGGTATTACTTTGTAGTACCTGTACATATCCCTTTTGACATATCCCTTATGGAATATCAAAAATGAACGTTATCTGACTTTGTTTAGAGTAGGCTTTTAACTCTATACATTGCTCTTACATTAATAAATTGTCAACATTTGAAGGGTACATAAGCTTATCTGTTTTTTCAATAGTTTTTAATATTTCTAACAGTTCATCTGGGTCTATTAAAGACTGATGTAATGTTTTTAATTTGCTAAAGGCTTTGACATTTTCAATTTCATCCAATCTGATATAGAGCGTTTGGAAATTGTGAAAATAGAGATTGTAGGTGTTTATTACTTTACTGATATTTATAGCTGTTTTAGTTTCATTAAAATGCTTTCTAATTTCCCAAATAGCTTTATCTAGCTGGATTAAATTGTCTCTACTTGAGCTAGAGATATTGATAAATAAACCCACCATTTCGGCAACTAGCGTGATCTTTTTATTAAACGCATTCTGTCGTATTTTTTCATCACTTATCAGTTTATCGTACCTTATAGCGTCGTCATTATCTAAGTTACCAGTTAATACCTTTATAAGGGAACCCAGAGGGTTCAGAATTCCTGGTTTGAGTCGTTTAGGAGGGATTAACTGTAAATTTTTTTTAATCGTTTTATTCATAAGATGGTCAGTCTGAGTCTTCATATCAGACATTTCATAATAAAGTTTTCCTTTAAAGAAATTTGATACATGTTTGATTAAATTAGCAAATGGGTTAATATTAAATTCTAAATCTTCGTAAATTAAACTAAAATCTAATATCTTAATAGTAGTCCAACTATCGTAACTAATAAAAGACTGACTTTCTTTTATTGGCTTAATACCCGGATTCTTATCGATCTTTTGAAGTTGTAGGCTGCAGGTCTTGGTGGCTTGGGCTAGTAGCAGGAGTCGCATCTGGGAAGAACGTTTTATCTCTTTAACTGGTACTCTTGTATCACGTTTTTTTTATTAAAACAGGTACTGTATTTCTAATTATTTCACCGGTGACTTTAACCTTTTCATATCGAGGTTTGTCTTTACTACGCCTAGTATTTTCGCCTTTGATAAAGACATCATCTCCTGTGTTAATGTAAAATTTTCTATTATTTTTTCTTTACACTGTATAATTTTGTCCGTCAAATATTAAAATAAGTATTTGGTTCGTTTCACAAGGTCGCTAACTACTTTTTGTGTGTCCTTTTTTTTAAAATCTACGTCAAAAATACTAGTTGAGTCTGTGTGACCAAAAACTACTTCAAAAGGGGTAAGACCGATAGTAGAGTGTATTGTTTGGTTATATGATATAATTGCATAGGTCATTACGGCCGCAGCGTCACTAATTTTTGTTAGTGCGTTTTAATTACATAAACGTTTCTTTAATGCCTCTGTGACAAGTCTTTCCCTGATAATAAGTGAGTACTATTATTACTTGCTCGTCCTCGTTTTCTACGTCTATTACGCGTTTCCTATACTCATATATTTAAACAGTATTTATATAATTTAATAACTGTTTGCGGTGTATATCGTCTTCGAAATAAATAAAATATCTTATTTTAGGCTTTATATTTTCTATTACAAAATTCTTAACTAATTCAGGTTTATCTACTAACATGTGTACTTCTAAAACCTTTTGCTTACTTCTTGATAGATTTTTCATTGATGTCTTGTTTCTATTCCAAGTAAAAACAAGAATTTTTGCACATTAACGTTAACCAACTTTAACTAAAATTAAAACTTTTAAAAATATTATTTTGTTTTTAGCCTTCGACGGCGGGGTGACTGGCGACGCAGGTTTCGCCAATGGAACAGGTTTCTCCAATGGAACAGGTTTCTCTAATGGAACAGGTTTCTCCAATGGAACAGGTTTCTTCAATAGAACAGGTACAGGTGTCTACAATAGTAGTTATTTTATACAAACTAGGGCTTGTAATATAAATACCAGGATAACGGATCCAAATACATATATATTGTACACAAAAAAAAAACTAAGAATCAAGACAAACACAAATATAAATGTGCGAAATGTGCGGAAATCAAACCTACGTCTCCGGTTCCGCAGGCAGGTCAGTACCATCGATATGAAAATACAGTAGATATATCTAAAAATCACCAACGGGCTAGTCAAATTTTTAGACTAAGTTGAGTAGCGCATCGAATGCAACAAACAAACACAAAGTCACCAGCGGTGAGTAAGCACGTCTTGACGTTTGTGTGTTTTTCTTAAATAATGTTCGTACTACCTCAAAACCTGTAAAATCATAACAAAAAATAAAATAAAAATAGCACCTAACTATTAATATTTTTCACAAATAATTGATTTACTTTAATTTAAATAATTTGACGTAGATTATTTGCAACAGCGGTGGTGGCAGGTGCTGTTATCTGTATCTAAATAGTGTTCAACGGGTCAACACTGACAGACCGTTCTTAAAAAGTGTTATTTTTGCAATTTTAAGACACTATATACCGCTGGTGTTACAAGCGTCCATATACCATGGGGACCGCTTACCATCAGGCGAACCGTGTGCTTGTTTGCCACCTTAGTGGTGTAGGATCGAGACAAGGAAACAAACTTTAAGTTCAACGAGTAATTTATTACTACTACTGTTAGCATAGGAAATGAAAAATTAATATAAGTAAGGATTACGTCACTACACGCCCCTTTTAATGAAAAAAAAAATGATGTACAAACATTTTTTGAACAATGTATAAATGACAATTAAGAATTACAATATTAATTTCAAAGTCTGTTTTATTTATTTTTCGTAACGAGCTATTATCAAACATATGAACAAAATGAATAATGATTTACAAGTTCAGAACACATTGGTACGACTTAGGTACATATTTATGCACGTGTGGCACTCCAGACGCCGCCGCCATCGCACTCTTATCGCTAAGCGACGAGACGGAGCTTAAGTTAAAAGTTATACAATTTTATACATATATTCATGTTATGAAAGACTTGCGCTGTATTATGATTAAAAAGACACATTACAAATGGTTAGAATAAAGTAATTGTTGAACACATAATGTATCAAGATTAGGTATATTAGGAAACGTAGTTGATTTTATATACTAATAACTTATTTACTACACAATTTTTCTTACAAGCGCTTTCTAATTATACGCAGGTACCTACTTAAACATTAAGAATACATCACATATATATAAGTACAGTCAACAAAAATTCTCAATACACTTACAGACTGCAATTTTTTTCCAAATAAGTATTACATAGTTTTATTTAATACTTAGTTGTCTACTGCACAGATTTACGTCACTACTCTTTATATTACTTTGTTCTATTCTTATGCACCAAATCTGTTTTACCATTATCTAATTTAATTTCCACATTTGGTGGTAATTCTCTTATAACTAAAAATGGTCCTTGATACAATTGTTGAAGTTTATTTACATTTTCACTTTTTACAAGTACTTTCTCATTGCCTTTGTAGGAAATTGGATTTATAAAGGTGTCATACCTGTCTTTTCTATGTTCTTTACTAGATATTAAGTTATCTCATAATAATCATTTAATATTACTTTTCTGTCATCGTCGTCATCAATTTTTATGACGTCATTTAATATAAATAATCGCGGTATACTAATTTTCATTTGCAACCATTTTTTAACTTTTATTTCTTCTACTAATATTTCGATAAACTCTTTATTATTTTTATCTCTTAATACGTATAATTCATCAACTTTTATTTTCTAACAAAACTCTGCTAGTTCTCTTACAAATTCGGCTGGCGAGAATTGTAATCGAGAAGCTAGATTTATATTTAAAGTATGACTGTTGGCACAAAACTAAATAATTGATTTCTTTCTCAATTTTATTTAACTTTCGTAACTTCCGTATATCTCTTTCATTCATAAATATCATTGCCATGGATTCCTTCGGTTTGATATGAGTTTCTACGAGTTTTGGCCATAACTCAGTAAGAACCATAACATCTGTCGGAGCCCTGTCACACTCATCTTCTAACTTTCTTTTATGTGCACTCGCCATAACATTCACAGAACACTCTGACATCTCTTTCAAATCTTTACATGTCATTTTTAGGCGTGACAACGAGTCTGCAGCCACATTCTCGGCACCCCTTAGATATTCAACTGTAAAATCATACTCTTCTAGAGCCAAGCGAAATTTTATAACCCTACTTGACGGATCTTTCATTCCAAATAAGTATACCAATGGTTTATGATTCGTGTAAATTTTTGAATTTGTGCCGCTAGAGATAAGGTCGCAAATGTTTAATGCCCCATACAATGGCTACTAATTCATTTTCTATCGTGGGCTAGTTACATTCTGCTTTATATAATCGTCTACTCGCGTAAGCTACTGGTCTACTGTCTCCATTTGACAAAACTGCTCCTACTGCATAACCTGAAGCATCTGTGGTTAAACAGAATGTATTATTTTCTGAAAAATTAGGATGAACGGGTGGTGTTGTTAAACAAATTTTTAAATGTTCAAATGAATTTTTGCAGTTAATATCCCAATTAAACACAGCATTTTTATTTGATAACTGATATAATGGTCCTGCTATTTTCGCGAAATTGTTCATAAATTTTCTATAATAATTAGCAAATGCTACAAATCTTTGTACCTCTTCCACATTTTTTGCAACAGGCCACTCTTTTAAAACTCTAACTTTTTATGGATCTGGCAAAACGCCTTCTGAAGTAACTGTATGTCCCAGATACAAAATTTCTTTCTTAAGAAAATCGCATTTTTCTGGATTTAATTTTAGGGGAACATCTCTAAGACGTAAAAATACATCCAATAGGTTTTTGTTATGATTTTCTAAGTTATTTCCTAAAACAATAATATCATCTAAATAAACAAAACATTTTTCATACGTTAAATCCGATAAAGCCATTGTTATCATTCTAGAAAACGAATTTGGTGAAATTTTTAGGCCCATGGGGAGTCGTTTCATTCTCCATTTACCTGAAGAAAAAGCGGTGTGGTCCCTGCTGTTTTCATTTAATTTGCATTGGTCGTAGCCTAATAAAAAGGTCTAAATGAGTAAAATATATAGCACCCGATAGCGAATATAATATTTCCGTAATATCAGGAAGCGGAAATTTGTCATCCTGAATGCGTTCGTTTTATTTTCGGTAATCAATAACTAATCTAATTTTTTTCTGACCATTGGAATCAATCTTTTTGGATCTAATAGTATTGGGCTTGACCACTGACTGTTGGCTGGTTGTATGATTCCTTCTTTATACATATTATCTATTTGCCTATTTATTTCATTTTTATGAGCATGCGGTAATCTATATTGTTTTACGAAAACTGGTTATGCGTCTGATTTAATATTAAAAGTTTGCTCGTATAAATCGGTTGTAGATAACTTATCCCCTTTAATATGAAAAATATCTGATAATTTTGCACATAGATTTTCTATAGACGTTCTTTCTTCGTCGGACAAATGGTTTCAATGTAATGAGCTAAAAAGATTTTTTACTCTATCAGCATTTACAGAACTCCTGTCAAAAGAACAAATTTTATAATCGCTTAATCGTTGTAAGTGAGGTCGCACCTCATTTAATGTGACTTCATTTTCAGTCGTGTTCAGTATACGAATAAGTATTTTACCATTTTTCAGTCGTCCTATAGAGTAAGCAATAAAAATACCTTTTCTTAAATCTAAGCCTGAGACTAAACAATCATAGTTTATATTACCACCTACCTCTATAAAAAGCACCGACTCACTTCTCGCTATAACTGTAATCTGATTCGCTGTACGCTTACTTTGTTTTTCGTGCTTTAGGGACGAAAAAATTTTGAATCCTGTTCTCCTTGAGTTGAAATCTCTGTTGACCTTGATTTGAATTACTAAATTTCGGTTTAGGGTAATTTTGGTAATGATTGAAATTTTTATTATTATTAAAACGTATGGGTTGTCTATTCTGTGAATAGTAAGTTTTGGCGTATATCTGTAACTTTGTGGTCTATTTTGGTAGTTTTGTGGCTAACGGAAACCTTGATTAGGTAAGTTAAAGGTAGGTTTGTTGTAGTAATTTTTATGTTGCTATTTATTTTTCTGTGCAAAAATTATTTGCTCATGTGACACGCGTTGGATGACTCTTCATCCACAGTCGCTTGGACTGAGTCTTTCAGATTATCAAAATTCCTAGCAGCTATAATAGAACTTAACCGTCGGTTTCGTAACCCATCGGCAAAGTTTTTGATTGCAATTTTTTCACTAAGCGGTTCCAAAACTTTATAATTTTCAGAATTGCCCTCTGCCTGCGATATAGTTAGATTTACAAAAAGGTCTGAAACTTCTTTTCTAAAGGTCTTAAAATATTTAAATGTTTTAATAATAATAACACAATAAATACCCACTTGGCTAACATAACTAGTATTTATTATAAGAAAATACATATAAAATAATCAAAGTTTCAAAAATAAAAGAAAAAAATATTATAATGTTATAATAAAAATTACACACTACAAACAAAAGTTTTAAACATATTATTTTGTTTTTAGCCTTCTACAGTGGGTTCGCTGGCTACCCAGGTTTCTCCAACGGAACAGGTTTCTCCAATGGAACAGGTTTCTCCAATGGAACAGGTACAGGTCTCTACAATAGAAGTTATTTTATACAAAGTCAGGCTTGTAATATAAATTATCCAGGATAACGGATCCAAATACATACATATTATAAACAGAAAAAACTAAGACTCAAGACAAACACCAATAAAAAAAATTCGCAATGTTCGCCAAACTTCAAACTGTATCTGTTTTACGAGATTATATAAGTATAGTTTCAAAATAGTACAAAGCAAATTAAAACGAGACGTTACAGTACCTCACCTCTATTTCAATAGAAATTGTTGTTATGTCATCAGTTCCTACAATTATTTAACTAATCTGAACTGTATTACAAGGAAATAAAGAATTTAGTTATGCGCCATCTACTAACAGTAACAGGCAGAACTAATATCTACTTCTGCAGAACAGCGATATACTCTCATGTTGTTAGTACTGACGTTATAATGACATCGATGTTTTTAGCAGTTTAAGTCGATAGAAACACAGCCGCGGATTAAAAAATAAATTTATGTGCGGACTGTCTGGAAAGCTACAGATTTTTTTTATTAAGTTTGATATAACTAAATAAAAGTTGACTTTTTTTTCATTCCGCTAAATAATAAATTTTACCTATGTATGTCATTGTTCGCTTTTGTCAATACTAATATTATAAGAAGGTACTCATAAAATTTGTTGGCATGTGTGAAGGTGATTTGGAATATTATAAACGTGCATTGTCAGATCACTTTTAAAAACTCAGAATTAGACAGCTACTTATACTTAAAACGACCTTGATCTAAGGAAGTCTTGCACCATGATAAACACATTCTTTTCCGCCAAACCCATGACTGAGATCGGGCTATGTTTCAAGTATAGCTACTGACGAACCATCAGATCGCCCTAGCGAGTTTTCTATGGTGCTGATTTAAAATGTTGTGTTAATTTTTTTAATTCAACAGAACGGATCAAATATGGAGCGTATTTTTCTACAAAAAATATAACGATGGAACTAAGTTCTATGGAAGTTGCTGAATTCGAAAAATTAGTGTTTGACTGCTTATGAATGGTATAGGCATATCTATTTTAAATAGTTTAATGAAGTATTGATAACATGATAACGACATTTTAAGTTCTGAAATAGGTAGAGCGAGTTTTTATGTGTGCATGTAATCAACAAATCGCACGCTCAGAGGTACTAACTTATTTTCGCGGGAAAACTAAGGTATTTTACGTCACTGATGGAGTTACTCAAGTATTTCAATTATTATCTTTAAGACACTTTACGGCGCTTCGCAGCGAGTTTCATACAAACGAATTTCTCATTTGTTTTTGATATTTACTGATCAATCCCTGTGAAATTTCTTACTCATAATCCCAAGCCGAATGTGTTTTTCCCAAATCTTGTAAACCACTTGTATGAATAACTAGAATCCTGTATAACTTTTAAACTATAAAATTTGATAGAAAACTGGAACACTACAGACCTAGATATTTATTACTGGAACATGCCTTCAAACATGGTATTTGATGAACAAGACCAAAAAATAAGTGAGAAATTCGATTGCATGCAGCCCGCTGCAAAGCGCTGCCAATTATATTCTCTAAAGTTCATGTAGTAAAAGTAATATGTGAATAGTAAAAACGACCAAAATACTACGTACGTGTCATTATCTAGTAGTATTTATTATAAAAAAATACATATGAAATCATCAATGTTTTAAAAATAAAACAAAAAAATATTTCAATGTTATAATAATAATAACACACTATAAACTAAAGTTTTAAACATATTATTTTGTTTTTAGCCTTCTACGGTGGGTACGCTGGCTACCCAGGTTTCTTCAATGGAACAGGTTTCTCCAATGGAACAGGTACAGGTGTCTACAATAGTAGTTATTTTATACAAAGTTAGGCTTGTAATATAAATTATTCAGGATAACGGATCCAAATACATACATATTATAAACAGAAAAAACTAAGACTCAAGACAAACACCAATATCCATAATAAATTGCACTAAAATACAGTTTCCGAATTTATCTGTTTTGCCGTCTTTTTCCTATCTAGACGATGGTATCCTAATTTTCCCTTCAGGTCGACTGTATTGTCGAAAATATCAATTAATCGTAATATGATATAATATTCACCAATTTTCAGCAATCTATGCCATTACCATTCTTTTCAGATTGAGAAATTAAAAATCAATATGGCGAAAAAAGCCAATCCGCAGAATCAATATAGCAATAATCACCTATCCAAATAAATGCACTTAGGTACCTGTTGGGAGGGTTTATGGTAGAACCCACAACCCTGAGATATTTTATCGAGAAAATCAAACCTTCTCTTATTAAAGCTCGTGCGGTGAGTTTCTCTTGTAATTTACATCTCCTTAGTTCCTGTTTCTCGCATAACTTGATGCACTCCAAAAAGATTAATTCCTATTTATTTTAGGTAAAAATTGCAAATTTTGTTTTTAACATCTCTCCTAGAGAAAATCTCCAAAAGACTGACTTTGAATAATCTTCCATCTGTCATCTTTTTAAAAATCAGATTTAAAAGACGGTTGACGTAAATGAGTATCGCATTCCATGCATGTATGGATATAGAATTTTACAATGATTTTGAAATAATAACACGCAAAAGGGTAATTTAAAGCTAATTACACACTACATATACCAAATAAAATACTTCACTCGCTACAATATGCGGGAATCGAACCTTTGTCTCCGGTTCTGCAACCAGGTCATTACCATCGATATGATAAAATAAAAACATGTCTTAAAAGCACCAACAGGCAAGCCGCCCATAGTCTAATTCTTAGACTATGTCGAGTAGCGCATCGAACTTATGTAACAAACAACACAAAATCACCAGCGGTGAGTAAGCACGTCTTGATGTGTGTGTGTTTTACTTAAATAATGATCGTTTTATGTCCTTAAAACCTTTAAAACTATAACAAAGAAAAAAAAATCACACACATCTGACTATAATTTTTTTACAAATAACTGATTTACTTTAACAAAACTAATTCGTCGTCGATTATTTGCATAAAGGTGCACTATCTGTGTCGTAATAGTGTTGGTCAACACTGACATTCCGTTTTTAAAAAATGTTATTTATGCAATTTTAAGACACTTTTGTAAACATTTATTTTTGTTTGTTATAAACAGTATAACCAAACTTCAAACTGTATCTGTTTTACGAGACTATATAAGTATAGTTTCAAAATAGTACAAAGCAAATTAAAACGAGACGTTACAGTACCTCACCTCTATTTCAATAGAAATTGTTGTTATGTCATCAGTTCCTACAATTATTTAACTAATCTGAACTGTATTACAAGGAAATAAAGAATTTAGTTATGCGCCATCTACTAACAGTAACAGTAACAGCAACAGGCAGAACTAATATCTACTTCTGCAGAACAGCGATAGTACTCTCATGTTGTTAGTACTTACGTTATAATGACATCGATGTTTTTAGCAGTTTAAGTCGATACAAACACAGCCGCGGATTAAAAAATAGATTTATGTGCGGACTGTCTGGAAAGCTACAGAATTTTCTTATTAAGTTTGATATAACTAAATAAAAGTTGACTTTTTTTCATTTCGCTAAATTATAAATTTTACCTATGTATGTTATTGTTCGCTTTTGTCAATACTAATATTATAAGAAGGTACTCATAAAATTTGTGGGCATGTGTAAAGGTGATTCGGAATATTATAAACGTGCATTGTCAGATCACTTTTAAAAACTCATAATTAGACAACTACTTATACTTAAAACGACCTTGATCTAAGGAAGTCGATCACCATTATAAACATATTCTTTTCCGCCAAACCCATGACTGAGTTCGGGCTATGTTTCAAGTATGGCTACTGACGAACCATCAGATCGCCCCAGGCCATCAGATAGTCAACAAATCGCACGCTCATAGGTACTAACTTATTTTCGCGGGAAAACTAAGGTATTTTACGTCACTGATGGAGTTACTCAAGTATTTCAGTTATTATCTTTAAGACACTTTGCGGCGCCTCGCAGCGAGCTTCATACAAACGAATTTCACATTTATTTTTGATATTTACTGATCAATCACTGTGAAATTTCTTACTCATAATCCCAAGCCGAATACCTATGTCTGTGTTTTTTCCAAATCTTGTAAACCACTTGTATGAATAACTAGAATCCTGTATAACTTTTAAACTATAAAATTTGATAGAAAACTGGAACACTGCAGACCTAGATATTTATTATTGGAACATGCCTTCAAACATGGTATTTGATGAACAAGACCAAAAAATAAGTGAGAAATTCGATTGCATGAAGCCCGCTGCAAAGCGCTGCCAATTATATTCTCTAAAGTTCATGTAGTAAAAGTAATATGTAAATAGTAAAAACGACCAAAATACTACGTACGTGTCATTATCTTTTTTTTGCAGAATTTAAAAAAAAAACCTTGTGCGCTCAAGCGAATAAAGAAGGCACTTTCACGCAGATTAAATCACATTCTAATCGTCAAAGCGAAACACTTTTGAATCGTCAAGTTATTAAATACTATTGTTATTTTTTGGAACCAATTTACAATTTTCCTACCGAGAAGAATCCGGCAAAAAAACTCGATAGCTACCCTTTTCAATAAATCACTTGGCAACATAACTAGTATTTATTATAAAAAATACATATGAAATCATCAATGTCTCAAAAATAAAAAAAAAATTTCAATGTTATAATAATAATAACACACTATAAACTAAAGTTTTAAACATATTATTTTGTTTTTAGCCTTCTACGGTGGGTACGCTGGCTACCCAGGTTTCTCCAATGGAACAGGTTTCTCCAATGGAACAGGTTTCTCCAATGGAACAGGTACAGGTGTCTACAATAGTAGTTATTTTATACAAAGTCAGGCTTGTAATATAAATTATCTAGGATAACGGATCCAAATACATACATATTATAAACAGAAAAAACTAAGACTTAAGACAAACACCAATATAAATGTTCGCAATGTTCGCCAAACTTCAAACTGTATCTGTTTTACGAGATTATATAATTATAGTTTCTAAATAGTTACAGGCAAATTAAAACGAGACGTTACAGTACCTCACCTCTATTTCAATAGAAATTGTTGTTATGTCATCAGTTCCTACAAATATTTAACTAATCTGAACTGTATTACCAGGAAATAAAGAATTTAGTTATGCGCCATCTACTGACAGTAACAGTTACAGTAACTGGCAGAACTAATATCTACTTCTGCAGAACAGCGATAGTACTCTCGTGGTGTTAGTACTTACGTTATAATGACATCGATGTTTTTAGCAGTTTAAGTCGATACAAACACAGCCGCGGATTAAAAAATAAATTTAAGTGCGGACTGTCTGGAAAGCTACAGAATTGTCTTATTAAGTTTGATATAACTAAATAAAAGTTGACTGTTTTTTCATTCCGCTAAATTATAAATTTTACCTATGTATGTTATTGTTCGCTTTTGTCAATACTAATATTATAAGAAGGTACTCATAAAATTTGTTGGCTTGTGTGAAGGTGATTCGGAATATTATAAACGTGCATTGTCAGATCACTTTTAAAAACTCATAATTAGACAGCTACTTATACTTAAAACGACCTTGATCTAAGGAAGTCGTGCACCATTATAAACATATTCTTTTCCGCCAAACCCATGACTGAGATCGGGCTATGTTTCAAGTATAGCTACTGACGAACCATTAGATCGCCCATCGAGTTTTCTATGGTGCTGATTTAAAATGTTGTGTTAATTTTTTTAATTCAATGTGACGGATCAAATATGGAACATATTTTTCTACAAAAAATATAACGATGGAACTAAGTTCTATGGAAGTTGCTGAATTCGAAAAATTAGTGTTTGACTGCTTATGAATGGTATAGGCATATCTATTTTTAATAGTTTAATGAAGTATTGATAACATGATAACGACATTTTAAGTTCTGAAATAGGTAGAGCGAGTTTTTATGTGTGCATGTAATCAACAAATCGCACGCTCAGAGGTACTAACGTATTTTCGCGGGAAAAGTAAGGTATTTTACGTCACTGATGGAGTTACTCAAGTATTTCAGTTATTATCTTTAAGACACTTTGCGCCTCGCAGCGAGCTTCATACAAACGAATTTCACATTTGTTTTTGATATTTACTGATCAATCACTGTGAAATTTCTTACTCATAATCCCAAGCCGAATACCTATGTCTGTGTTTTTCCCAAATCTTGTTAACCACTTGTATGAATTACTAGAATCCTGTATAACTTTTAAACTATAAAAGTTTATAGAAAACTGGAAAACTACAGACCTAGATATTTGTTACTGGAACATGTCTTCAAACATGGTATTTGATGAACAAGACCAAAAAATAAGTGAGAAATTCGATTGCATGAAGCCCGCTGCAAAGCGCTGCCAATTATATTCTCTAAAGTTCATGTAGTAAAAGTAATATGTAAATAGTAAAAACGACCAAAATACTACGTACGTGTCATTATCTTTGTTTTGCAGCATTTAAAAAAAAACCCTTTTGCGCTCAAGCGAATAAAGAAGGCACTTTCACGCAGATTAAATCACATTCTAATCGTCAAAGCGAAACACTTTTGAATCGTCAAGTTATTAAATACTATTGTTATTTTTTGGAACCAATTTACAATTCTCTTTCCGAGAAGAATCCGGCAAAAAAACTCGATAGCTACCCTTTTCAATAAATCACTTGGCAACATAACTAGTATTTATTATAAAAAAAATACATATGAAATCATCAATGTTTTAAAAATAAAACAAAAAAATATTTCAATGTTATAATAATAATAACACACTATAAACTAAAGTTTTAAACATATTATTTTGTTTTTAGCCTTCTACGGTGGGTACGCTGGCTACCCAGGTTTCTCCAATGGAACAGGTTTCTCCAATGGAACAGGTTTCTCCAATGGAACAGGTACAGGTGTCTACAATTGTAGTTATTTTATACAAAGTTAGGCTTGTAATATAAATTATCCAGGATAACGGATCCAAATACATACATATTATAAACAGAAAAAACTAAGACTCAAGACAAACACCAATATAAATGTTCGCAATGTTCGCAAAACTTCAAGCTGTGTCTGTTTTACGAGATTATATAAGTATAGTTTCAAAATAGTTCAAAGCAAATTAAAACGAGACGTTACAGTACCTCACCTCTATTTCAATAGAAATTGTTGTTATGTCATCAGTTCCTACAAATATTTAACTAATCTGAACTGTATTACAAGGAAATAAAGAATTTAGTTATGCGCCATCTACTGACAGTAGCAGTTACAGTAACTGGCAGAACTAATATCTACTTCTGCAGAACAGCGATAGTACTCTCGTGTTGTTAGTACTTACGTTATAATGACAACGATGTTTTTAGCAGTTTAAGTCGATACAAACACAGCCGCGGATTAAAAAATAAATTTAAGTGCGGACTGTCTGGAAAGCTACAGAATTTTCTTATTAAGTTTGATATAACTAAATAAAAGTTGACTTTTTTTTCATTCCGCTAAATTATAAATTTTACCTATTTATGTTATTGTTCGCTTTTGTCAATACTAATAATATAAGAAGGTACTCATACAATTTGTTGGCTTGTGTGAAGGTGATTCGGAATATTATAAACGTGCATTGTCAGATCACTTTTAAAAACTCATAATGAGACAGCTACTTATACTTAAAACGACCTTGATCTAAGGAAGTCGTGCACCATTATAAACATATTCTTTTCCGCCAAACCCATGACTGAGTTCGGGCTATGTTTCAAGTATAGCTACTGACGAACCATCAGATCGCCCTAGCGAGTTTTCTATGGTGCTGATTTAAAATTTTGTGTTAATTTTTTCAATTCAATGTGCCGGATCAAATATGGAACATATTTTTCTACAAAAAATATAACGATGGAACTAAGTTCTATGGAAGTTGCTGAATTCGAAAAATTAGTGTTTGACTGCTTATGAATGGTATAGGCATATCTATTTTTAATAGTTTAATGAAGTATTGATAACATGATAACGACATTCTAGGTTCTGAAATAGGTAGAGCGAGTTTTTATGTGTGCATGTAGTCAACAAATCGCACGCTCATAGGTACTTACTTATTTTCGCGGGAAAACTAAGGTATTTTACGTCACTGATGGAGTTACTCAAGTATTTCAGTTATTATCTTTAAGACACTTTGCGGCGCCTCGCAGCGAGCTTCATACAAACGAATTTCACATTTATTTTTGATATTTACTGATCAATCACTGTGAAATTTCTTACTCATAATCCCAAGCCGAATACCTATGTTTGTGTTTTTTCCAAATCTTGTAAACCACTTGTATGAATAACTAGAATCCTGTATAACTTTTAAACTATAAAATTTGATAGAAAACTGGAACACTGCAGACCTAGATATTTATTATTGGAACATGCCTTCAAACATGGTATTTGATGAACAAAACCAAAAAATAAGTGAGAAATTCGATTGCATGAAGCCCGCTGCAAAGCGCTGCCAATTATATTCTCTAAAGTTCATGTAGTAAAAGTAATATGTAAATAGTAAAAACGACCAAAATACTACGTACGTGTCATTATCTTTTTTTTGCAGAATTTAAAAAAAAAACCTTGTGCGCTCAAGCGAATAAAGAAGGCACTTTCACGCAGATTAAATCACATTCTAATCGTCAAAGCGAAACACTTTTGAATCGTCAAGTTATTAAATACTATTGTTATTTTTTGGAACCAATTTACAATTTTCCTACCGAGAAGAATCCGGCAAAAAAACTCGATAGCTACCCTTTTCAATAAATCACTTGGCAACTAGTATTTATTATAACAAAATACATATGAAATCATCAATGTTTCAAAAATAAAAGAAAAAAATATTTTAATGTTATAATAATAATAACACACTATAAACTAAAGTTTTAAACATATTATTTTGTTTTTAGCCTTCTACGGTGGGTTCTCTGGCTACCCAGGTTTCTCCAATGGAACAGGTTTCTCCAATGGAACAGGTACACGTGTCTACAATAGTAGTTATTTTATACAAAGTTAGGCTTGTAATATAAATTATCCAGGATAACGGATCCAAATACATACATATTATAAACAGAAAAAACTAAGACTCAAGACATACACCAATATAAATGTTCGCCATGTGCGGGAATCGAACCTTTGTCTCCGGTTCTGCAAGCAGGTCATTACCATCGATATGATAAAATAAAAATATGTCTTAAAAGCACCAACAGGCAAGCCGCCCATAGTCTAATTCTTAGACTATGTCGAGTAGCGCATCGAACTTATGCAACAAACAACACAAGATCACCAGCGGTGAGTAAGCACGTCTTGATGTGTGTGTGTTTTACTTAAATAATGATCGTTTTATGTCCTTAAAACCTTTAAAACTATAACAAAGAAAAAAAAATCACACACATCTGACTATAATTTTTTTACAAATAACTGATTTACTTTAACAATACTAATTCGTCGTAGATTATTTGCATAAAGGTGCACTATCTGTGTCGTAATAGTGTTGGTCAACACTGACATTCCGTTTTTAAAAAAAGTTATTTATGCAATTTTAAGACACTTTTGTAAACATTTCTTTTTGTTTGTTAAAAACAGTATAACCAAACTTCAAACTGTATCTGTTTTACGAGATTATATAAGTATAGTTTCAAAATAGTACAAAGCAAATTTAAACGAGACGTTACAGTACCTCACCTCTATTTCAATAGAAATTGGTGTTGTGTCATCAGTTCCCACAATTATTCAACTAATCTGAACTGTATTACAAGGAAATAAAGAATTTAGTTATGCGCCATCTACTAACAGTAACAGTAACAGGCAAAACTAATATCTACTTCTGCAGAACAGTGATAGTACTCTCGTGTTGTTAGTACTTACGTTATAATGACATCGATGTTTTTAGTAGTTTAAGTCGATACAAACACAGCCGCGGATTAAAAATAAATTTATGTGCGGACTGTCTGAAAAGCTACAGAATTTTCTTATAATAATAATAACACACTATAAACTAAAGTCTTAAACAAATTATTTTGTTTTTAACCTTCAACAATGGGGTTGAAGGCGGCGCAGATTCCTACAATATAACAAGTTTCTCCAATAAATCAGGTACAGGTGTCTACAATAGTAGTTATTTAATACATAGTAAGGCTTATAATATAAATATCAATATATCGGATACACATATTATACACATAAAAAACAAAGAATTAAGGCAAACACAAATATAAATGTTCGTCATGTGTAGGAATCGAACCCACGTCTCCGGTTCGGTAGGCAAGTCACTACCCACTAAGCCGCATTTACACAAGCCCTTTATTGTATTTAACCTATTTTATTGCAAAATGAAATAATTAAGTAATAGTTTTGACGTTAATTGCAATTGAACTGCAAAAGACGACGATGTACCCTAATACCCAAAAACGGTTTTAATTACTAATTCTGGATTGAAGAAGTGGCACATATTACGACAAATACTGAAACTGAGGAAAGACATAATAAAAAATAAATATCAAATAGACATTAAATAATTATTCGTTATTCAAGGCTAGAAAGTTGGTTTTTGGCGTAAGTGTCAATATTGAATACGCAGCAAGCGAAGGATCCCAAGATTGAACCCACGAGCGAAGCTAGTGGTTCAAAATTGGAGCCTAAGTAAAGCAAGGGATGCTTAGGCATAAAACCCAAAAAAATATTTCAGCCGAGTGAAACACACAGTTTTTTATCTCACTACAGCGAAGAAAATATGTACAAGATACAAGAAAAACAATAATTTAGTGTTTAAATACTTATAAGTGGAACAAATATACTTAAATTAAATAGATTAATATATATTGGTAACATGATAACAAACTTATTATTCTCTGAAATAAATTTTAAAGATAGGTAGGGCACAGCGAGTACTCGCTCGAATAACCTGCTTGTATAATTAAAGCGGGGCATAACGAGTACTCGCTCAAATGAGCAGCCTGAACTGGGGAAGTAACTTCACCTTACAGAAAACCGCGGCCTCAATAACTCAACACAAAATTGAGTAGTGTTGTGGTCCTGGCGGTGAGTAAAGTTGCCAGAGCTCTTTAAAATTTGCTGCGCGGAAAGCGGAGGACCGGCGGTGCTCATTACTGTCATTGCTCGGCACGAACTTGGCGTGCTAATACGGCGGTCAGGGAGACGTGATGAAACGGCTGACCACTAGCCGTCTGCAGGTTGAACGGGCTCCAAAACCCAACTTTTATATAACATACGCCTTAAGAGGCTGAACCGCCAACCTGTGTAAATTCTCTAAAGTAGTAGTCGTGACGAAGAAGGAGACCGGAGTGAACGCGGCTACTACAACTCAGAGGGATCAGGGACCGTTCTGCACACCGTGACAGCATCCGTATTATTTGTGCCAAGCTTCGGCAGTTCTAGTACCGCACCTTTTGTCCTGTAGGATCTCTGTGCAGCGAATCCCCATTTTTTATTCTAAGTAACTTTTAAACAAACATTACAACGAAAAGTAAAAGAATTTTTACATGGGCCTTTTCCATCCACATTCAATGTGGACTTCTGCAATATTACGGGTATTCACGCTAACTTTAACGCAGTTCACCATCACATTGAGGCTGCGCAGCCGATCATACTTTTTCTAATGGAGACGCAGATATCCTGCCCGGCCGATACATCATACCTTTTTTTTTATGAGTCGTGCCAGTGTATGTATGTTCGTCCGGGAGGATATCTGCGGTTGCCGCCTGCATAGCCTTGAAGACTAGGACCTGACCAAGGAATATTATGGGTGCACGTAGATCACAACGGGCACATTCGTATCTATGCGTGCAGTTTACAGGTTCTATAGCGGTGTTACGGACGTATCTCGGCTCTGTATGCACCTCAGTTTCACGACTGATAAAGTTCTGGAGCAATATCCCACAGCAGAAGTTGTTATTATGGGAGACTTTTGCGCCCACCATCGTTAGTGGCTCAGTTCTCAAATCACTTCGCAGGGATATCGGCTCATTAATTTGCTATAACCTATGGATTCTCTCAGCTGGTACTTTCTCCAACGAGAATACCAGTGTAGAGAACCATACGAGCTCCGAACTGTACCTTCTGCTGACTACTCGTCCAAACGTATAATCCGTCTCAGTGGATTCGCCTCTTGGCTCTTCGGACCACTGTCACGTTCGGACTCAAGTGTCACGCATATGTACCAATCCATCTAGGCCAACTTATTGGGTTGTGTGTGGTATTATAAGTTGGCAGAATGCGACGGATTGTGTAAATTTTATGGATCGTACCCGTTGATGCAGCTCTGTTTAGCTCAGAAGATCCTGACGTCTGCGCAGCCGCAGTCTATAGGACAATCCTTGCTGGTATGGGATGTTTAATTCCTAATCCGCGAATAGCTGCTGGTGTCAAAAAATTGCCGTGGTTTGATCAACCATTAAAAAAAGCCAAAATTCTTAAGCAAACTGAGCATGAGGCTTGGATCACGGCTCGTCATAATAAGGATCTGATATTTCTGACTTCAAACGCAATTTAAATGCTGCCTCGAGGTTCAGTAAGAAAGCAACTGCCAGAGCAAAATTTCAACTCATCGGCAAAATAGGTGGGCGACTTGCGAGCTATCCTTCTGGGAGTCGTGCTTTCTGATTGCTTGCTGAAGCTGCCAAATAGAACTTTTGCCAGTCGTCGTTACCACCACTGCAAAAGACCAACGGTGACTTGGCCCATATTACGAAACAGAAAGCTGATCTGTTGGGCAGTCTCCTCGCCTCAAACTCGAATATGAACGGTGAAGGCGCTGTACCACCTACAATACCGTGTTGCGGTAAGACCAAGCCGGAAATCATCATAAATCAGTTCCGGCGGGCGTTGCTTTCTCTAGACGTTTATAAGTCGAGCGGGCCAGAGGGTATACCAGCAATGGTGCTTAAGCAGTGTGACCCTGAGTTATGTCCTGTACCCACGCACCTCTTCGCGCTTTTGTTCTACTTTAGGTAAATTTCGTCTTCATGGGAGACTGCGAATGTGCACCTCATGCTCAAAAAGAGCGATAGATCAGATCCATCAAATCACAGGCCTATCGCTATTATTGTAGGATACCAAGAAGAACACAACCTGGTCAGTTACCGTCAATATGGCTTTTGCCACGGTCGCTCGACTGGTGGCCTTCTAGTGTATCTCACACACCGATGGGCACCTGCCATTGAGAGTCAGGGGGAGGCATTTCCATATAACCTGGACATAGCGACGGCGTTCGATCGGGTCTGGCACCGACCTCTTCGATCGAAGTTGCCATCTAACGGAGCGCCTGAGCGACCATGCGAGCCGTAGTTGACGGCAGTTGCTCTGAGAGCATGGACATAAATGCTGTGATGCATGGACAATAGTGGTTAGCCTTGCGGAAAGCTCTGTGCTGTCTTCTTTTCTGTTTTGTCTGCATATCAATGACATGTTCGATATTAACAACATACATTGCTATGCGGATAACAGTACTGGAGACGCCTATAACATGAGTCGAATGAACATCCCTCGTTCCGTTGTAAAGGAAAAGCGTGGAGAATATCTGTCTCAAATCGAAACCGCCCCGTCAAAGGTCTCTGCCTGGGGACGGGATTACTTGGTCCGATTCAACCGTCCAAAGACACAAGTCTGCGCGTTCACTGCTCAGAGAACCCAATTCACTGTGACCCCACAGTTCCAGAACACTCCCCTCTCCATCTCCGAGAGCATTTTGATTATTGGTGTTATCATCTCGACTAATATTCAATTCCGAGGTAATTTACAAGACAAGGTGTAGCTGGCGTCCAAAAAACCTTGATGTACTCAATAGAGCGAAGTGGTACTTCACGTAGGGGCAAAAATTGCTGCTTTAAAGTTGCAGATTCGGTCCCATATGGAGTAATGCTGCCATTTCTGGGCGGATGCTCCCGGAAACCAGCTTGGCACATTTGAATCGGTAAAACAACGCGCTGTGAGAATTTTCGACGATCCCAAACTCACTTGCCGTATCGAGTCTAAGGAGAGACTCTGCCTCCCTGTGTATGTTCTACGGCTTGTACAATGGGATGTGTTCGGAGGAATTATTCGAAATGATGCCCACGGCTACTTTCTACCATCGCACCGCTCGCCATCGACAGGAATTCAATCTCACACTTTAAAACCGAAATGGACGCATACGGTGCAGTTTCACAAATAGCTTCCTTCCAAGGTTTTCTCTAAGACCTACAGTATAGGGTTCTTTAAGAAAGAAGTTATTAGATTTGTTAAAGGTCGGCGATGCGCGAGTGATACACCTGATATTGCAAGCGTCCACAGGCTACGGAGAACGCTTACGATCAGTCGGACCATAAGATTGTATGCCGCCTTAGTGATATTAAAAAAAAAAATTTGAGCGCCTTTTGTATGCCTGCATGTAGTCATCAAATCGCAGGCTCAGAGGTACTTATCTATTTCTTGCGGGTAAATTTAGGGTATTTTACGTCACTGTTGAAGTTACTCATGTTTTTTAATTATTCACTTATAGTTAATTTAGTAACAGTAATAAGTATATGCTAAAAACAACCAAAATGATGAACTTACTACGTATTTCTAAATGAATGTTTCTAAATAAAATTATACTTAAAACTTAATTATTCTTTTTTTATTTTTTTATTTAACAAACTACAATTAATTATCTATCAAATAACTGTCTTCGATGCAATAGTAACAAAAATGTTATTAACGGAACACTTAGGTATAAAATGGTAAGCACGAATTGCATTACGGACGGTTTTTTTTTCAATTTAAAAAAAACCTTTAGCGCCCAAGCGGATAAAAGAGTATTTTCCACGTAGATTTCATCAGATTTAAAAGGGCAAAGTAAGCCTTTCCAAGTCGGTGAGATGAAAACTATATTATGGACCACTTGTACTAGAGAATGTTCTAACTTTGACATCCCAATATATGTATCTATTTATGAAAATTTTATTACGTTCATTCAAATTAACTTCTTATAAACATTTTTGAATAATCAAAGTTATTAAATACTATTTAAATTTTTTGAAAGCCGTTTCACAATGTAGTTTTCTATCAAGAAGAATCCAGCGAGAAATTTTATAGTAACTCTTTTATAAAAACTATTTGGGTAACTAGTTTAAATCATAAAAAATACATATAAAATCATCAACGTTACAAAAAAAGAACAAATATATTCAAATGCTAAAACCAAAACTTTTAAACATATCATTTTGTTTTAGCCGCCGCCGGCAACGCAGAGTCCACTGCCGAAGCTGACCCCACGGATGCCACGGACGGTTAGTTCAATCAATACGTACAATGGTAGTTTATTTTGTACAAACCACGGCTTGTAATATAAATTCTAAGACAACGGATACAAATACATATATATTATACACAAAAAAAACAAGACTCAATACAAACACAAATAAAAATAGTTGTACTGAGCGGAAATAGAACCAACATCTCCGGTTCAGCACGCAGGTTACACATTAAGCCACAGAGGCTTTATTGTTTTTTACTTCTTTTATTGTAAAATTAAATAAGTTAGTTATAATTTCAACGAAAAATGCAATTGACGTAAGAGCTGCGAAATTAAAACGACGATGCACCCTAATACCCCAAAAAGTTTAACTTATTTTTTCTACCTTGTAGAAGTGGCAAATATTATGACAAATACAAAAGCCGAGGAAAAACATATTAAAAAAGAAAAACCGAATGGAATAAAATAGTTATTTGTTATGCGAGGCTGGAAAGTTGCTTTTTGGTGAAAGTGCCTATATTGAATACGGCGCAAGTGAAGGATTTAAAGATTCAAAAATTGAATCCTGATCAAAGCGAGAGATTCTAAGGCACGAAACACAAAATCTTTCCAGCCGTGCGAAACACCCAATTTTCCAACCCACTACAGCGAGGAAAATATACACATGATACAAGAAAAACAATAATTAGTGTTTAAATACTTGTAAATCGAACCATTATACTTATTTGAAAAAGTTTAATTGAGTATTGATAACATGATAACAACATTAAAAGTCTCTAATATAGGTTGAGCGCCTCATCAAATCACACGCTCAGAGGAACTTACCTACCTATTTTTAGCGGGTAAATTTAGGCATTTTACGTCACTGTAGAGGTTACTGATATTTTTTAATTATTAACTTTTAGTTTATTTAGTAAAAGTAATATGTTTATAATAAAAACAACCAATAACATGAACCTACTACTAAATTCTAAATAAATGTTTCGAAAAAAATGAAGCATAAAACTTATTTATTCTTTTTTTATTTAATAATGTAACAAACTACAATTAATTATCTATCAAATAACTATCTTTGATGCAATAGTAACAAAAATGTTATTAACGGATCACTAATGCATACAATAGTAAAGACGAACTGCATTAGAGACGGTTTCATTATGTTTGTTTTTTAGAATTTTTAAAAACACGTCTATCGCCCAATGTTCTAAGTTTGACATCCGGATATAAGTACTTATTTATGAAAACTTTATTATGTTTATTCAAATTAACTTTTAATAAACTTTGAATAATCAAAGGTATTAAGAGAATACGAATTTTCCTTTTATTTTTGATATTAACTGATTAAACACTGTGAAATGTTGTGGACATGATTTCAAGCCGAATATCTATGTCTATGGTTTTCCAAAATCCTGAAAAATGTTTTAAATAACTCAACATCTTAATTGAGTCCATTTGTATGAAAAACTAGAATCCTTTATAACTATTAACGTATACAATTTAATAGAAAACTGGCACACTGCAAACATAGATATTTATTCCTAGAACACGTCTTCAAAATTTTGTAATGTTTGATTAGTAAGTGTCAAAAATAAGTGGAAAATTCTTTTGTATGAAAAACTAGAATCCTTTATAACTATTAACGTATACAATTTAATAGAAAACTGGCACACTGCAAACATAGATATTTATTCCTAGAACACGTCTTCAAAATTTTGTAATGTTTGATTAGTAAGTGTCAAAATTAAGTGGAAAAGTCTTTTGTATGAACACGCGAGGCATTCTGAATCGGGCTCTCTTAAATAGTATTTAAATTTTTTATAAGCTGTTTAACAATGTAGTTTTCTACCGAGAAGAATACAGCGAGAAATTCTATTGTAACTCTTTTATAAAAAATATTTGGGTGAGATAACTAGTTAAAATGGTAAAAAATACATATAAAATCATCAATGTTAGGAAGAAAAGGACAAATATATTCAAATTTCAAAACCAAAACTTTTAAACCTATCATTTTGTTTTCAGCCGCCGCCGGCAACGCAGCGTCCACTGCCGCAGCTGACTCCACGGATGCCACGGACGGTTGGTTCAACCAACACGTACAATAGTAGTTTATTTTGTACAAAGCAATACTTGTAATATAAATACAAAGACAACGGATAGAAATACATACATAGTACCTATACACAAAAAACAAGACCCAAGACAAACAAATATAAAAATAGTTGTCCTGAGCGGAAATAGAACCAACATCTCCGGTTTAGCAGGCAGGTCGTTACCCATTAAGCCACAGGGGCTTTATTGTATCAAATAACACTAAACAAAACATTATCTTTGATGCAATAATAACAAAAATTAAAAGAAAATATCATTAACGGATCACTAATGTAAAAAGCAGTAAGAACGAACATTCATTACAAAAGGTTTCATTCTGTGTGATTTTTTAGAATTTCAATAAAACAAACTTGCGCCTAAGCGAATAAAGAAGGCTTTACACGTAGAATTAATCAGATTTTAAAGGGCAAAGTGAGCCTTTTCAAGCCAGTGAGTTGAAAAAAATATTATTGGACCACTTGTAATAGACAATGACAACAAGACAACTTTGACATCCCAATATATGTACCTATTTATGAAAATCTTATTATGATTATTCAAATAAAGTTTTTAGAAACATTTTTGAATAATCAAAGTTATTTAATACTATTTCTAGTTTTTGAAACCCATTTTCAATGTAGTGCTCTACCGAGAAGAATCCAGCAAGAAATTCTATTGTAACACTTTTAAAAAATATTTGGCTAACATACCTAGTTTAAATCATAAGAAATTACACATAAAATCACCAATGTTACAAAAGGAAAGAAAAAATATATTAAAATGTTTTAATAATAATAACACTATAAAAACAATAGCTTTTTTTAAACATATTATTTTGTTTTTAGCCGCCGCCGGCAACACAGAGTCCACTGCCACAGCTGATTCCACGGATGCCACGGACGGTTAGTTAACCAACACGTACAATAGTAGCTATTTTGTACAAAGCAAGGCTTGTAATATAAATACTAAGACAACGGATACAAATACATACATATAATACCCAGAAAAAAATCAAAATTCTGTGCGAGAATCGAACCAATATCTCCGGTTTAGCAGGCAGGTCATTACCCATTAAGCCACAGAGGCTTTATTGCATTTTACTTCTTTTATTGCAAAATGAAGTAAGTTAGTTATAATTTCAACGAAAAATTCAATTGACGTAAGAGCTGCAAAATTAAGACGACGATGTACCCTACTACCACAAAAGGTTTCACTTACTAATTCTAGATTGAAGAAGTGGCAAATATAACGACAAATACAGAAGCCGAAGAAAGACATATAAAAAAAAAAAGAAAAATCGAATGGAATAAAATTGTTATTTGTTATGCGAGGCTGGAAAGTTTCTTTTTGGCGTAAGTGCCTATATTGACTACGGGGCAAGCGAAGATTGAATCCTGAGCAAAGCCAGAGATTATAAGGCACGAAACACAAAAACTTTACAGCCGTGCGAAACACACAATTTTTCATCTCATTACAGCGAGGCAAATATATACATGATACAAGAAAAACAATAATTAGTGTTTAATTACTTGTGAATGGAACAATTATACTTATTAAAAATAGTGAAATTGAGTATTATATAACATGATAACAACATTATAAATCTCGAAAATAGGTTGAACCCTTTTTGTATATCTGCATGTAGCTGAGCCATCAAATCACATGCTAAGAGGTACTTACCTACTTTTCGCGGGTTAATTTCGGTAATTTACGTCACTGTTTGAGTTGCTCATGTTTTTTAATTATTCACTTTTAGTTCATTGAGTAAAAGTAATATGTTTATAATAAAAACAACCAAAAACATGAACCTACTACGAAATTCTAAATAAATGTTTCTTTTCTTTAAATAAAAAATTTAAAGGTATGTTCGGCATTTGCACCTTACCTATTTTAAAATTCTTAGAACTAAAATTATACTTATAACTTTTTTATTCTTTTTGTATTTAATAATTTAACAAACAACAATTAATATTCTATCAAATAAAATTAAACAAAACATTATCTTTGAAGCAATAGTAACAAAAATTAAACAAAATTATTATTAACCGATCACTAATGTAAAAAGCAGTAAGGACGAACTGCATTATTAAAGGTTTCATTCTGTTTTTTTTTGAATTTTTTAAAAAAGCCATTTGCACCAAGGCGAATAGAGAAGGCTATTTGTAGGTATTTTATTTAAATTTAGTTTTTTATTTAATAATACAGTGTCTAAAATTTTTCTTTTATTTTAAAAGTTCAAGTCTCTTAGAAGAAAAAAAAACTTTAGTCCATAGGCCAAATTGATAACATCAATTGTGAAATTTTCAACTCCTAAAGCTCTTTTTTATCAGTATTATATATAATTTTTAGTATTAGGTGAAAAACCAAAGCTGTCAGGACTGACATTACTTCCTTAAAATATAATTAGTGGTTTTGTTTCTCTTTTTTTGATCATAATATATTCGTATATGTATAAATATGTTTAGGTATCCATGCAAATGTTACGATTAAACAAATGATAGGTAGATATGCACTAAGAGTAAGTGTTCATATGAAAAATTCTGTTATTATTTTCACTTTTAACATATAATCTAAAACTCTACTACGTTTTATTTATTATTTGTATTTAATTATGTGCTTGTAAAATTGCGTGTAAAACAAGAGTATTGATTAATATTTGTGTTATCAATGTCTGATTTAATACTGTTGAACTTCTAATTAGAATAATTGTCTTTTATATTTTTTTTATTTCTTTTGTTTTTAATTAATAGGCCAATAAATCAGCCATTTAAAATTACTTTCTAAAATATCATATTTCTAAAAACATTTCGTAAATAATTAATTAGCGGTTTAATGCTTCTTTTTACTATTTAAATAATGAACCTAAAATGGCATCAAAAAAAAAAAGATTATCTAGTTTCAGCGTATATAAAATATTAAAAGAATTGAACTTAAATGCTGAAACACCTGAATTTAATTACAGGAATGATATCCACAATATTTATGAAAACATTTCGAAAAAAATAGGCCTTTAATCTAAAAAATAGAAAAAAAATATGAACATTGGAAAAATATTTTAAATAGTAAAAAGGGCAATATTTCTCCATTTTAATTATGCTATGATTCACAGACCAACGCTAATAATCCATTAAAACGCAAATCGTTGTCTACTGATTTTAATCTCGAATATAGTAAATCGGATTTACCCCTCCAAGCTCAATTAGATAACATCGAAAAATTGGATAGTACTGATAAAACTCCTGCTACTCTTTTACAAGAATATAAAAAAGTATCTCCTAAAGCTCCGGTAGATCCCAAGAATAGTTTAAATATATCGAGTCCTAATACGTCTTCGGTTCTTCCCCTTACTGCAGAAAATCAATTTACCCCAGTTAAACGAAAAAAATGTAAATATTTCGAAGGAGAACCTTTCTATTAGATCTTACTTGATGAGACCTAGTTTTTTCGATAGACTATTGAGTTACCTTGACATCTTACATAGTTTTGTTTTGGCAGATTAGGTCTGACATACTAGCTGCCAGCTGCATATAAACTGCTATTTTCGCAAAATTATATTTTGAATTTATTTGATTTCTTAAAAAATAACACGATATGTCGTTGATTTTTATGCGTATTAAAACGTAAATTTATTGATTACGAATACTAATTTTACTTAAATCCCAAAAACTGCATCGTTGATTTGTGTTTTCATAGTTAATTATGCCGTTTTAAAAAAATCAATACGGAACCCTTCTAATATATCAAACTTGATGAGACCTAATTTTTTCGGTAGACTATGGAGTGTCCTTGACATCTTACATAGTTTTGTTTTGGCAGATTAGGTCTGACATACTAGCTGCCAGCTTCATATAAACTGCTATTTTCGCAAAATTATATTTTGAATTTATTTTATTTCTAAAAAAATTACACGATATCTCATTGATTTTTATGCGTATTAAAACGTTAATTGATTGATTACGAATACTAATTTTACTTAAATCCCAAAAACTGCATCGTTGATTTTTGTTTTCCTAGTTAATTATGCCGTTTTAAAAAAATCAATACGGAACCCTTCTAATATATCAAACTAATTTTTTCGATAGTCTATTGAGTCACCTCGACATCTTACACAGTTTTGTTTTGGCAGATTAGGTGTGACAAACTAGCTGCCAGCTTCATATAAACTGCTATTTTCGCAAAGTTATTTTTTAAATTTATTTTATTTAAAATAAAAATTACACGATTCCTCATTGATTTTTATGCGTATTTAAACGTTAATTTATTGATTACGAATTAAAATAAACCATAAAACGCTATATCCACGTGGATTTAATCCGATTTGAAATGGTAAAGTGAGCCTTTTCAAGCCAGAGATGGAAAAAATATTATTGTACCACTTGTATACTACTCTGAAAGTAGCCATGGCTTCTTCACTTAGCATTTATTACCAGAATGCTCGGGGCCTGCGCAGTAAAACGAATATTTTTAAAAGGAACCTTTTACTAAATAATTATGATATTATATCTATTACTGAATACTATTGGACGGCATTAACAATAACGAACTTTTTGACAATAGATATATTGTTTGGAGGCGCGATAGAAATTATTTAGAGACGAGACAAGGCCGTGGAGGAGGTGTACTGATCGCAGTAAGCCAGAAATTCGCTACGGTCGAGCGGGTTAACTGGCGTTCTTCAGCAGAAGACCTCTGGGTCACAGTAAGTCTTGGCAATGAAAATACAGGAAACTACCCAAAAATCCATTTCTCTACTGTCTACTTGTGCGCTCAAAACTTAGGGAATTCATTTAACTCGCAGCTGACTAGTTTTAGTAATCAACTCTTAACAATTACTGACAGTTTTCCAACAGATCAATTTGTTATCATGGGAGATTTCAATCTCAGTAACATTGACTGGATGTTAGAAAATAACTATCTGAAACCCCAAGGAATTTCGGGAGACGCACAAGCAAACTTTTTTGATGTAAAAGAACAATGTTCATTGAACCAGTATAATAAATATGTTAATTTCAACGGTAGGATCCTCGACCTCGTTTTTGCAAATAATAATTTAGAAATAATGGCTGTTACTGATCCATTAGTTCCAGAAGATCCACATCACAAATCATTATGTATTATTTTCAAATTAAATAAGGAAAGTTTCCTCCTTAGCAACCCCAGAATTAAGTACTTTTATAATAAGGGTGATTATGATACTATCCGTTCAGCATTAAATATAATTTCTTGGCATAGCATGCTCTGCGAAGGAGTTTTAAATGACGCTGTAGCTTTATTCTATGATACCTTAAAGGAACTAATAGATAAACACATACCTCACATATACTGTAATAATAATAATAAGTTTCCCCCATGGTAGAATTCAGCATTAAAAAAAATACTTTAGGAAAAACAAAAATATTTCCGTAAATATAAAACATACGGTAATTCACATGACTATCAATCCTTTTTCATTCTACAAAAAAGGGCCAAGTCCGTTGAAACAGAATGCTTTCTGACATACATGAAGAAAATGGAGGATTCCGTATCCAAAAATCCTAAAGCATTTTGGTCATATATTAAGTCCATGAACAGAAATCGAAGTAAATTTCCTACTTCCATGACATATAAAACCTATAACCTTGACACTCCACAGGCAATATGTGATAGTTTTTCATCATATTTTTTGTCCAACTTTCTGTCTACAAATCAAAGCTCTACCGCCAACGCTTCTAACCCATCTCAATCCACTTCTGCTGTCGAAATTGGTGAAATTGAAATAAAAGAAAGTGACGTGTTGCAGCTATTGGAGGCGTTAGACGTTAAAAAAGGTGCTGGTCCTGACGTTATACCTCCAATATTTATTTTCAAATGTGCAAAAAGCTTAGCTACACCGCTTACTATTTTATTTAAGCGATCTCTTCAAGAGGGAAAAGTACCAGATATTTGGAAAACTGCTTTTGTTACTCCAGTACACAATAGTGGGTCAATCTCTACTGTAGAAAACTATAGACCCATTTCAAAGCTATGTAAGTTCAGCCTTGTGCTAGAAAAAAATATCTATCAACAACTTTATTCCTCACTTAGTTCTTCATTTATGTCAGAACAACATGGATTCCTTAAGAAGCGATCAACTGTATCCAATCTTTTGACGTGTGATGAATACATTACAAGGTGGATGGATGATGGAGGCCAAGTTGACGCAGTGTTTACAGACTACAGCAAATGTTTCGATAGGATAGATCATTTGATACTTCTTCAAAAACTTCAAGCTGCGGGAGTTCATGGAAACCTATATAAATGGTTAACTTCCTATGTTGAGAATAGGACGCAAGCAGTGACACTAAATGGCTTCTCCTCTTCCTGGGAGACGGTTCCATCGGGAGTACCGCAAGGCTCCTTATAGGTCCGCCCCTATTCACAATCTTTATTAACGACATCATTGGCTGCTTTAGAAATTCAAAAGTGCTACTTTACGCAGATGATATGAAATTATTAAGAAAGATTGAGTCCATTGATGATTGTGAACTACGATAACAAGATCTCATTCGTTTCGAGAACTATTGCTATTCAAATAAACTAGATTTGAATGTATTAAAATGCTATCATATATCCTTTACCCGAAAATTAAATAAGATAAATTATAAATACACACTAAAGGATCAATATTTAAAAAATGCAGATGACATTCGTGATTTAGGGGTTATACACGATTCTAAACTTCTCTATGACAAACATATTGAATTTGTTGTGTAAACTTCCACAGCATCAAAGTTATAAAGGTTCTTTATTGCTCTTACGTGCGCAGTATCCTCGAGTATGCATCACAGGTCTGGAATCCCCAGATCAGATCTATATAAAAAGAATTGAATGCGTACAAAAAAGGTTTCTAAGATATTTACAATTTAAATTAAATAAATATGATGATAGTTACACTGACCGTTGTAAAAGGTATCATTTTCTACCTTTAGAAATAAGAAGGAATATAGCAGATATTGATTACCTCGTCAACATTATTAACGGCAAAGTTGACTCTCCGTACTTGCTAGAAAACATATATATTTATGTACCAAATAGATCCCGTAGAAATTCTCCCTGTCTGCAAGTCCCTACTTTATCTAATACCAATTATAGGCTTAACTCCTATTTTTGCAGAGTACCTAATAAAATAAATAACATTATTAAAAAGCATAATATGTTTATAATATTAAAAGGTATTCTGCAAGGACTACAGTATGGAGTTCTTCAAGAAAGAAGTTATTAGATTTCTGAAGGGTCGGCAACGCGCAAGTGATACCCCTGGTGTTGCAAGCGTCCATAGGCTACGGTGACCGCTTACCATCAGGCGGGCCGTAAGCTTGTTTGCCACCTTAGTGGTATAAAAAAAAAAAAAAAAAAAAAAAAAAAATATCGACTTA
Source organism: Apoda limacodes (assembly GCA_946406115.1). Taxonomy (NCBI): domain Eukaryota; kingdom Metazoa; phylum Arthropoda; class Insecta; order Lepidoptera; family Limacodidae; genus Apoda; species Apoda limacodes. The sequence continues at coordinate 45,554,868 of OX291541.1, forward strand.
TTTCACACTACTTCGATAGCAATCAAAAAGATATTAAGTCACAAATTCTTTGATTCTCGATTTCCCTAGCACTATATTTCTTAATAAAATACCTTGTCTGCACCATTATAAACAGTTCTCAACCGTTCTCAAATGTCTTTTTTAGTGTTTCGGTTTATTAGTTTTTTGTATTTTTTTTATTTTGTAGTTAACTAATTTTTTTCTTCTTTCTATAATATTTAAACTTTTTTTGTAATTACCACCAAGTAAATATCACGACTTATTTATATATTTATTTAACTATTGGTGAAAACTAAAAATGGTTTGTATAATAATTTAATATAATACTCTCATATGTATAATATATAATACCATATGTTTTTCCAAATAAATTAAAATAAAAAAATAAAAAAATAACACAATGTTCTAACTTTGACATTCCAATGTATGTATTTATTTATGATAATCTAATTATGTCCATTCAGATTAGGTTTTTATAAACATTTTTGAATAATCAGAGTTATTAAATACTATTTCTATTTTTGGAAACCCGGTTCACAATGTAGGTTACTACCGAGAAGAATTCAGAAAGGAATTCAATAGTTACTCTTTTAAAATAAATATTTGGGTAACATAACTAGTTTAAATCATAAAAAATACATTTGAAATCACCAATTTTACAAAATGAAAGAAAAAAATTTAATGTTTTATTAATAATAACACTAAAAAAACAAAACTTATAAACATATTTATTTGGTTTTAGCCGCCGCCGGCAACACAGAGTCCAATGCCGCAGCTGACTCAATGGATACCACGGACGGTTAGTTCCATCAACACGTACAATAGTAGTTCTTCTGTACAAAGCCAGGCTTGTAATAAAAATTCCAAAACTCAAGACAAACAAAAATATAAATAGTTGTCCTGTGCCCGAACCTACATCTCCGGTTGAGTAGGCAGGTCATTACCCATTAAGCCACAGAGGCTTTATTGCATTTTACTTCTTTTATTGCAAAATGTAATAAGTTCGTTATAATTTCAACGAAAAATTCAATTGACGTAAGAGCTGCAAAATTAAAACGACGATGCACCCTAATACCCCAAAAGGTTTAATTTACTTATTCTAGCTTGTAGAAGTGGTGAATATTACGACAAATACAGAAGCCGAGGAAAGACATATTAAAAAAGAAAAATCGAATGGAATAAAAAAGTTATTTGTTATGCGAGGCTGGAAAGTTGCTTTTTGGCGTAAGTGCCTATATTGAATACGGGGCAAGCGAAGGATTCAAAGATTGAATCCTAAGCAAAGCCAGAGATTATAAGGCACGAAACACAAAAACTTTACAGCCGTGCGAAACACACAATTTTTCATGTCATTAAAGCGAGGCAAATATATACACATGATACAAGAAAAACAATAATTAGTGTTTAATTACTTGTGAATGGAACAATTATACTTATTAAAAATAGTGAAATTGAGTATTATATAACATGATAACAACATTATAAGTCTCGAAAATAGGTTGAACCCCTTTTGTATATCTGCATATAGTCATCAAATCACATGCTAAGAGGTACTTTCCTATTTTTCGCGGGTTAATTTTGGTAATTTACGTAACTGATTAAAATGCTCGTGTTTTTTTATTATTCACTTTTAGTTCATTGAGTAAGAGTAATATGTTTATATTAAAAACAACCAAAAAGATGAACCTACTACGAAATTCTAAAAAAATGTTTCTTTTCTTTAATTTTTAAATTTAAAATTTAAATAAAAAATTTAAAGGTGTGTTCGGCATTTGCACCTTAGCAATTTTAAAATTCTTAGGACTAAAATTATAATTATATTCTTTTTGTATTTAATAATTTAACAAACAACAGTAAAATATCTATCAAATAAAATAAAAAAAAACATGATCTTTAATGCAATAGTAACAGAACTTAAATAAATTTTTTACTAAAGTATCACTAATTTATAAAGTAGTAAGGATGAACTGCATTTCGGTCAGTTTCATCAAGTTTGTTTTTTAGAATTTTTACAAGCACGTTTTGCGCCCTAGCGGGTAAAGGTGGCTTTTCCACGTAGATTTAATTAGATTTTAAAGGGCAAAGTTAGCCTGTCCAAGGCGGTCAGATAAAAAAAATCATCAATGTTACCAAAAAAAAATGTTTTAATAATAATAACACTATAAAAACAAAACTTTTAAACTTATTATTTTGTTTGTAGCCGCCGCCGGCAACGCAGAGTCCACTGCCGCAGCTGACTCCACGGATGCCATGGACGGTGAGTTCAATCAATTCGTACAATAGTAGTTCTTTTGTACAAAGCAAGTCAAATACAACGAAAAAACAAAACTCAAGACAAACACAAATATAAATAGTTGTCCTGTGCGGGAATCGAACCCACATCTCCGGTTTAGCAGGCAGGTCATTACCCATCAAGCCACAGAAGTTTTATTAGAGTTCTGTACCCAAAAGGTAATTAGCGGAACCCTATTACTAAGACTACGCTGTCCGTCTGTCCCTCTGTCACCAGGCTGTATCTCATGAACCGTGATAGTTAGACAATTGAAATTCTCACAGAAGATGTATTTCTGTTGCCGCTATAACAGGAAATACTAAAAAGCAGCATAAAATAAATATTTATGGGGGCTCCCATACAACAATCGTGATTTATTTGCCCGATTTTTTTCGATATTGATAACGGTAACAGAAAGACGCTTAAAATATTTACAGAACATTTAGTGTTTATAGTCATTTTATAAATAAATAATGAAATTAAAATTAAACAAATATTTAAAGGAGTTCCCCTTATAAGAAACGTGATTTTATTTCCGTTTTTATAGATAATGGACGGAACCCTTCGTGCGCAAGAACGACTCGCACTTGGCCGATTTTTGCATTTTACTTCTTTTATTGCAAAATGAAATAAATTTGTTATAATTTTAACGAAACATGCAATTGACGTAAGAGCTTTAAAATTAAAACGACGATGCACCCTAATAGCCCAAAAGATTTTAGTTACTTATTTTAGCTTTTATAAGTAGCAAGTATTACAACAAATACAGAAACCGAGGAAAGACATAATAAAAAAGAAGAATCAAATGGGAAAAAATTGTTATTTGTTATGCGAGGCTGCAAAGTTGCTTTTTGGCATAAGTGCCTACATTGAATACGGTGCAAGCGAAGGATTCAAAGATTCAAAATTGAATCCAAAGCAGAGCGAATGATTCTAAGGTACGAAACACAAAAACTTTCCAGCCGTGCGAAACACACAATTTTTCAGCGCACTACAGCGAGGAAAATATAAACATAATACAAGAAAAACAATAATTAGTGTTTAAATACTTGTAAATCGAACCATTATACTTATTTGAAAAAGTTTAATTGAGTATTGATAACATGATAACAACATTAAAAGTCTCTAATATAGGTTGAGCGCCTTTTCTATGTCTGCATGTAGTCATCAAATCACACGCTCAGAGGAACTTACCTACCTATTTTTAGCGGGTAAATTTAGGCATTTTACGTCACTGTAGAGGTTACTGATATTTTTTAATTATTAACTTTTAGTTTATTTAGTAAAAGTAATATGTTTATAATAAAAACAACCAAAAAGATGAACCTACTACAAAATTCTAAATAAATGTTACTTTTCTTTATTTTTCTCTTCTTTTAATTTTTTAATTTTTAAAAAATAAAAAATTAAAAGGTGTGTTCCAAATTTGAACCTTGCCAATTTTAAAATTCTTAGAACTAAGATTTATACTTTTTTATTATTTATAGATGATACTTAAAACTCATTTATTCTTTTTGTTTCGTTAATTTAACAAACTGTAGTTAATAATCTATCAAATAACATAAAACAAAACATAATCTTTAATGCAATAGAAACAAAAAATAAATAAAATTGTTATTAACGGATCACTAATGTATAAAGTAGTAAGGACGAACTGCATTATTTCGGTCAGTTTCATTTTTTTAAAAATTTGAAAACTCGTCTTGCGCCCAAGTTCATAAAATAGGCTTTTTCACGTAGATTTAATTAGATTTTTAAGGGCAAAGTTAGCCTTTTCAAGCCAGTCAGATGAAAAAAAATATTATTGGACCACTTTTATTAGATAATGTTCTAACTTCGACATCCCGATATAAGTACCCATTTATGAAAACTTTATTATGTTCATTCACATAAACTTTTTATAAACATTTTTGAATAATCAAAGTTATTAAATACTATTTAAATTTTTCAAAAGCTGTTTCACAATGTAGTTTTCTACCGAGAAGAATCCAGCGAGAAATTCTATAGTTACTCTTTTAAAAATACTTTTAAACATAACTAGTTTATATCACAAAAAATACATTTAAAATCATCAATGTTACAAAAAAAAAAACAAATATATTCAAAAGTTAAAACCAAATCTTTTAAACATATCATTTTGTTTTCAGCCGCCGCCGGCAATGCAGCGTCCTCTGCCGCAGCTGACTCCACGGATGCGACGGACGGTTAGTTCAATCACACGTACAATAGAAGTTTATTTTGTACAAAGCAAGACTTGTAATATAAATACCAACACAACGGATACAAAAACATACATTGAATACACAGAAAAAAAAAAACAAAACTCAAGACAAACACAAATAAAAATAGTTGTCCTGTGCGGGAATCGAACCAAAATCTTCGGTTTAGCAGGCAGGTCATTATCTATTAAGCTACAGAGGCTTTATTTAGTTTACTTCTTTTATTGCAAAATGAAATAAGTTAGTTATTATTTCACCAAAAAATGCAATTGACGTAAGAGCTGCAAAATTATCCTACGATGTACCCTAATACCCCAAAAGGTTTCACTTACTAATTCTAGATTGAAAAAGTGGCAAATATTACGGCAAACCAGAATACAGAAGCCGAGGAAAGACATAATAAAAAAAATCAAATGGAATAAAATAGTTATTTGTTATGCGAGGCTGAGAAGTTGCTTTTCGGCGTAAGTGCCTATATTGAATACGGAGCAAGCGAAAGATTCAAAGATTCATAATTGAATCCAGAGCAAAGAGAAATATTCAAAGGCACGAAACACAAAAACTTTTCAGCCGTGCGGAACACACATTTTTTCAGCTGACTACAGCGAGGAAAATATATACATGATACAAGAAAAACAATTATTAGTGTTTAATTAGTTGTGAATGAAACAATTATACTTACTTAAAATAGTTTCATTGAATTTTGATAACGTGATAACAACATTATAAGTTTAAAAAATAGGTTGAACGCCTTTTGTATATCTGAATGTAGTCATCAAATCACATGCTAAGAGGTACTTACCTATTTTTCGCGGGTAAATTTAGGTAACTTACGTCACTGTTGGAGTCGCTCATGTTATTCAATTATTCACTTTTAGTTTATTGAGTAAAAGTAATATGTTTATATTTAAAACAACCAAAAAAATTAACCTACTACAAAATGCTAAATAAATGTTTCTTTTCTTTTAATTTTTAAATTTAAATAAAAAATTTAAAAGTTGTGTTCCGAATTTGCACCTTGCCAATTTTAAAATTCATAGAACTAAAATTAAACTCAAAACTTATTTATTCTTTTTGTTTTCGTAAATTTTAAATCAAATAACATTAAACAAAACATTATCTTTGATGCCATAGTATCAAAAATTAAACAAAATTGTTATTCACTGATCACTAATGTAAAAATTAGTAAGTACGAACTGCATTTCGAAAGGTTTCATTATGTGTGCTTTTTTAGAAATTAAAAAAAAACCATTTCCGCCCAAGCGAATAAAGAAGGCTTTTCCACGTAGATTTAATCAGTTTTCAAACGGCAAAGTGAGCATTTCCAAGCCTGTCAGATGAAAAAAATATTTATAGGTATGGCGTACCTATATAGTCCTATGATAGTCTTTGCACTACACGCTAGGCACGCAGATTAAAGTCTGATTCCACTTAAATTCAAAGTTTATTCTTAAAAGCAACGAAACAGTTTGTAGCAATGTAAAGCCGTAGAAATAGTTTATATACAAGAAGAAATAAGAACAAGATTGATAGGATAGAAACTTAGAGAGATTGGTAAGCAATTAAAGATCGTGTAACGCTCGGTCACTCGATAGCGAAAGTGAAAGGTCCGGCGGCGGCGCAAGGCGACGTGCGTTCGGTAAGATAGCAATTGCATTGTGGGTGTCGCTGCTGGCCGGCATCTGGGAGCAGGTTCTCGTGCGCGTCCCGTGCCGCGATGCAGTCCCCGCGCTCGCCCGGTAAAGTGATGTGCGCTGCATCTACTAGTGATGGGCTCGCACCACATCACCCCCTTGGGAGTCTTCAAGACCTGCGGAAAAGAAATCAGGAAATGTTACTCTTCGCCCAGACTGAGTGCTCCTGATAGGTAACGAAGGTATTGACGGTTGTTCCTTTACTGAAGATTAAAATAAATGCAGGTTTGACTCGGTTTATAGAAACTGTAACTGGTCCTCTGGGTAATTCCACACTCACGGTTTTATCAGTTTGTGAAAGTATTCGGTATGGGCCAGTATATGGTGGCTCAAGGGCACCACGAAGTGCATCTTTGTGTAAAGTTGAGTTGATGTTTTAAGATCTTCGTGTACAAAAATTGATTTATTGCTATGTCTAGATGCTGGTACAGGTCTTAAACTTGAAATGTGCTCTCTCAAATGTGTAATAAAATCTGAGGCCGGAAGGGTGTGTGAGTTACAAGAATGAATAAACTCACCCGGAATCCGTAATGGCTCACCATATACCATTTCAGCGACGGAGCACTGGATATCCGCCTTCCACGCGGTCCTTATCCCAAGTAAGACGATGGGTAGAACATCGGTCCATTTTGTGTGGTTGTGGGCCATTAGAGCAGCCTTCAGTGTTCGATGTACTCTCTCGATCATGCTGTTTGCCGCAGGATTATATGCAGTGGTATGTCGTAACTGGATGCCGCAGAGTGATGCTAATGCCTTAAACAGATGAGAAAGAAATTGACGACCTTGATCTGTTGTGACAGTGTGAGGACAGCCAAATCCTGAGATCTACGTTTGATAAAATGCAGCGGCTACCGTTTCTGCTGACTTATATCCTTTAATGGTATTACCTCTGGCCATCGTGTGAATCTATCTATAATAGTAAGGCAGTATCTGTAGTCAAATAAAGGTGGCAAAGGACCGATTAGATCGATGTGAATGTGGCTAAATCGAGATTCTGGTAGTTTGAATGTACCAACAGGAGATGAAATATGACGTTGTATTTTCGATCGCTGGCAGAACTCACAAGATTGGACCCAGGTATGGAAATCTTTCCGCACACAGGGCCACACAAATCTTTCTGTTAATAATTTTGTGGTCGCTTTTATACCTGAATGGCTCATAGTGTGCAAGGTATTAAAAATTGGGCGACGCATTTCCTTAGTGATGCACGGTCGTGGTCTTGCTTGAGAAACGTCACAATAAATAGAAATATTGGTACCTGGTATTTGCAATTTTTCCAATTTAAGTGAAGTAGTTTTGGTTAAAATAATACTTTGAATTTTTGCATCAGTCTGTTGAGATTTTGCCAAGGCTTCGAAGTCTGGGGGAGCTGACATCGCTTCCACGCGAGATAATGTATCAGCTGTCACGTTGCTTCGTCTTGATATATGCCTAATGTCAGTCGTAAACTGCGAAATAAAATCAAGTTGATTAATTTGCCTTGGACTGCATTTTCGATCTTTTTGTTGAAATGCTTAAATAAGAGGCTTATGATCAGTATATATTGTAAAATGTCTTCCTTCGACCATGTACTGAAAATGTTTGACACTTTTGTAAATTGCTAACAACTCGCGGTTATAAGCACTGTATTGTTGTTGGCTTTGTGCATTTTTTTAGAGAAAAATGCTAAAGGTTGCCACTTGCCTTCTACTTCTTGTTGTAACACCGCACCTAATGCTAAGTTTGAGGCATCAGCGACAAGAGTTAATGGAAAATCTGGTTCAGGGTGTGCTAATATAGTGGATCTAACAAGGCTGGATTTGCATTTTTCAAAAAAATCTAGTAGATTGTCATTCCAACTGAGTAGTGAACTCTTGACTTTTTTTCCTGATAGCATGTCATGTAGTGAAGCCTGATCTTCAGCAGCATGCCGTATGAAACGCCTGTAGAAGTTCAGCATACCCAAAAATCTGCGAAGGCCGCCGACCGTCTTGGGTGGCGGGAACTCCTGGATCGCCTTTATCTTGTCATCCATGGGGCGAGTACCTAGTTCTGATATGGTAAATCCTAGAAAAGTTACCTCAGTTTGACCAAAACAGCACTTTGACTCGTTGATGAGTAGACCATACTCTTGTAAACGGTTGAAGACCTGTTGTAAGTGTTTTAGGTGATCTTGTGGTGTTTTCGAAAAGACTAATAGGTCATCAATGAGCGAATACGTAAAATCCAAATCCCGAAGCACCTCATCGAGAAAACGCTGGAATGTTTGAGCAGAATTGCAAAGACCGTATGACATATATGGAAAATGAAACAAACCGAAGGGCGTAGTTAAAGATGTCTTCGGATTATCCTCTTTATAGACGGGTATCTGATTGTAAGCCCTTACGAGGTCAATTTTTGAGAAAATATTACAACCAGATAGTCTGTGTGAGTAGTATTCAATGTGTCTGACAGGATAACGATTAGGTATTGTCCGGGCATTCAGTGCACGGTAGTCTCCACACGGTCTCCATTCATTTCCTTTCTTCGGTACGAGGTGTAGAGCAGAAGCCCACGGAGAGTCAGAACGGCAGACCATCACGAACCATTTCTTCAAATTGTTCTTTAGCTATTTTTAAACGGTCAGGTGCTAGACACCTTGGTCTGAAAAACACAGGTGGGCCAGGAGTAGTGCAGATATAATGCACCGTCGAGTGTCTGATTTATCGATGGAAACCAGATGGTCTTGTTAGATCTGGGTATTGAGATAAAAGTTTATGGTACTCACTGTTACCGGAGATAGCCTTGGTGCTCATTTGTTGACATTGTTTTATAGACCCAGCAACTGATAATGTAGTTATGCTGTCCAATATTTTTCTGTTCCTGCAATCAATAAGCAATCCATAGTGAAAAATAAAATCTGCACCAATTATGGGTTTGCCTACATCAGCTACTACGGAGTTCCATGGAAATTCACGTCTCAACCCCAAATTCAGACGCATTTTCAATAAACCGTAGGTACGGATGATGGAGCCATTCAGTGAGAGTATAATCAGTTGGTGGTCTGTATGGGTGTAAAAATCTGCGAGGCAATACGCAAAGATCAGAGCCTGTGTCTACAAGGTATTGTACTTTACTATTTTTGTCAGTTATAAATAGGCGACTAGTAGGCATACGACAGTCGTTAGTTGCCTCTATTGACTGTCGTGATTGTTTCCCGATTTAAAATTGCAGGGAGAAATGCACTTCTTTGCGTTATTGTTAAATTTATTATGAGACCAGCACATACCTGTATTTGCGTTTTTTTTTTTCAATTTGACCTTGACCTACTTCGAGACCTCGACCGCCTTCCATAATATCTTTTTCTGGAAGAATGCTCAACACTTGTCAGCTGCTTAATTTGTTGAGAAAGCTCGTTTTGTATTCTGGTGGAGATTCATTGCTCTAATTGTTGAAACATACTTTGAAACGTATCAATGCTTGCCATTTGATTTTGGTAAGATGGTAACGGTGCTATCTCATAAATTTGATCAGAGCTAGCGTAGCAATTTCATCCAATTATGTTGCGCTTTGTGATGCAATTATGGCCTGTATGTGAGTAGGTAAGCGGCTCGATCGTAAACTGCATAAAAACTTGTCACCTACGCCGTCAATTGCTAACGTTTTAAGATGGCGAAGAAATTGCGATGGTTTTCGATCGCCAAGTTGCTCATGCGTCAATAGTTGCCGCATTTTCTGCTCACGGGAAACTGACAAACGTTTTAAAAGCTCTTGCTTTAATTTTTCATATTTTTCAGTTGTAGGGGGATCAGTAATAACGTCCCGAATTTCTCTGGCCGTTTTATGGTCAAGTTTCCGAACAACCTGGTAGTATTTAATTGTATCGCTCTTGATTCGTGACATCCCGAATCGCGCTTCAACTTGAGCGAACCATATTTCAGGATCTTCAGCCCAAAAAGATGGTAAACGAAGCAATTAAAGATGGCGTAACGCTCGGTCACTCGATAGCGAAAGTGAAAGATCGGGCGGCGGCGCAAAGCAAAGCAATTGAATTGTGTGTGTCGCTGCTGGCCGGCATCTGGGAGCACGTTCTCGTGCGCGTCCCGCGCCCTCGGTGCAGTCAGCAAAAAAAAACATAAAATCGCTAAGAAAACCCCATTCACTGTAGTCCCACAATTCCAGAACACTCCCCTCTCCATCTCCAAGAGCATTGGGATCCTTGGCGTTGACATCTTCAGCGATGTTCAGTTCCGAGATCATTTGCTAGACAAGGTAAAGCTGGCGTCCAAAAAACTTGGTGTACTCAACAGAGCGAAGCAGTACTTCACGTCGGGGCAAAGGTTGCTACTTTACAAGTCGCAAGTACGGCCCCATATGGAGTACTGCTGCCATCTTTGGGCGGGTGCACCCGGATACCAGCTTGGCCCTTTTGACTCGGTTCAACGACGGGATGTGAGAATTGTCGACGATCCCAAACTCACTTGCGGTATCGAGCCCTTAAGTCTGAGGAGAGACTTTGCCTCCCTGTGTGTGTTCTACCGCTTGTACAATGGATTGTGTTCTGAGGAATTGTTCGAAATGATGCCCACGGCTACTTTCTACCATCGCACCGCTCGCTATCGACAGGGAATTCATTCTCACACTTTGGAACCGAAATGGTCGCGTACAGTGCGGTTTCAGAGAAACTTCCTCCCGCGAACGCTTGGGTTGTGAAATGAGCTCCCTGCCAAGGTTTTCTCTAAGGACTACAGTATGGGGTTCTGCAAAAAAGAAGTGATTAGATTTCTGAAGGGTCGGCAACGCGCGAGTGATGCCCCTGGTGCTGCAAGCGTCCATAGGCTGGTGTTGCAAGCGTCCATCAGGCGGCCCGTAGGCTTGTTTGCTACCTTAGTGGTATAAAAAAAAAAAAAAAAAAAACTAGTGATGGGCACGCACCACATATTATTGGACCACTTGTATTAGACAATGTTCTGAATTTGATATTCCAATATATGTACATATTTAAGAAAATCTTATAATGCTATTCAAATTAAGTTTTTACAAACACTTTTGAATAATCAAAGTTATTAAATACTATTTCTATTTTTGGAAACCCGTTTCACAATGTAGTTTTCTACCGTGAAGAATTCAGCAGGAATTTCTATAGTCTCTTTGGCAAACATAGTTTAAATCATGGAAAAAAAAAACATAAAATCACCAAAGTTACAAAAAATATTTAAATGTTATAATAATAATTGCACTAAACCAACAAAATTTTCAACATATTTATTTGTTTTTAGCCGCTGCTGGCAACACGCAGTCCACTGCCGCAGCTGAGTCCACGGATGCCACGGACGGTTAGTTCAATCAAGTAGCTATTTTGTACAAAGCAAGGCTAAAATACATACATATTTAAACAGAAAAAAACAAGAGTCAAGACAAACACGAATATAAACAGTTCGGCACATTTTTTTTTTATACCACTAACGTGGCAAACAAGCCCACAGTCCACCTGATGGTAAGCGGTCACCGTGGCCTATGGACGCTTGCAACACCAGAAGTATCACTCGCGCATTGCCGACCCTTCGAAAATCCAATAACTTCTTTCTTGAAGAACCCCATACTGTAGTCCTTAGAGAAAACCTTGGCAGGGAGCTCATTCCACAACCCAAGCGTCGCGGGAGAAAGTTTCTCTGAAACCGCACTGTACCCGACCATTTCGGTTCCAAAGCGTGAGAATGAATAGTATCATTCCTGCCGATGGCGAGCGGTGCGATGGTAGAAAGTAGCCGTGGGCATCATTTCGAACAATTCCTCAGAACACATCCCATTATACTTCTTAAGTCATTTATACCATATTGACTTTAAAATATTTCAATTTTTTGTATGGAATTTCACATTATTACCGTTTCTAGTCACATTTTTGGATTTTTTGCTACAACTTAGAAACAATGCACTAGATAACAAGCTACTCTAATTATTAAACCAACTTTAATTACAAGCAAAAGCAAAACACGCTTTAAAAATTTGCATAAGTGTTAAAACAATAGTCAATTTCAGACTTTTTAATTCATTTAAATGAAATTCGCGATCTAGCCTTTATCGCAGTCTTACGTATATACAGTCTTCAATTGTATTTTTTTTTACGTTCTAGTGTCCGCGAGTACCTCCGACGCGACGCGGTGAGCAAGGGTATCCCTAGCTACGGAGGCGGACACTGATCTTGCCCCCCACAGCGACATGGCTGCCCACTGTACATGATTACAGATAACAATAAATTTATAACTTAAATATTTGTTAACTATTTATTGAAAAGAATATCTGCTCATAATCTGATCTGACTACTCCATAAGCTAAAAGGTGCTCAACGGGCAATGGAAAGAGCTATGCTCCAGGGTAACCGACAGAAATCTAAGGTCGCAGACATATCCGTTAGCAAGCTACCATTTGTGTAGTTGTGTTACGTGACGGTTCCAGCTCCCATTGCGTTGATTCACGCAAAACTGCTGAGGGCGATTGGATGTGTAAGGCACAGGATTGTGCATAATGGAGAGACCCTTGAGAGATGCCTATGTCCAGCAGTATACTGCAGTAGGCTGATAATAATGATTACAATAATAATAATAATAATAGATTGCAAAGTTATCTGCCTCCAAATCATACATATTTTTGTATTATTGATAAGTATTTGTATATAAAATTCTAATTCAATGGAATAGGTACTTATAGGGCCCAAAAAATTAAAATTTGGCCAACGCAGAAAAAATGTGTCGCTTCTGTCCAAAGCATAAACAAGTTTTTTTTTACTATGAAACTGTAGAACGAATTGCGACTTCGTACAGTAGGTGTCGAGACTAATTCCTCAGGGGAAAATAAATGAAAATGTTCGTGAAGTCCGTTAATACAATTTATTTATGAGTTTATGTACAATCACTATTTCACAAATAAACAATTGGAATTTCTATTACTCCATAATAAATTGCACTTTATTCCGTTTTCGTATTTATCCATTTTGCCGTATCTGTTTCATCTAGACGACTGTATCGTAGACTTTTCTTCGGGTCAACCGTATTGATGCAAATATCCAATATCCGTAATATGGTGTAATATTCACTAATCTAAAGCAATATATGCCATTACCATTTTTGTAGATTAAATAATTAAGAATCAATATGGCGAAAATGGCCAATCCGCAAAATCAATTTAGCAGTAATCACCTATCCAAATAATTGCAAAGGATTGATTTCACTACCAAAGACCAGGCGTTTTCGGGATAGACTGCAGCTGTGGAAGGTCGTACGTAGGCCAAACGAAATGCACTGTAGCCGAAAGGGTCAAAGAACACATAACTGCTGTCAAAAACTGACAAACAAATAAATCAGCCATAGCCGACCATCTACTCAATGGCATGCAAAATCATTGGATTGAACTTCACGAACCGAAAGTCCTCTCCATTGAGCGCCACTATTATCCACGATTTGTACGCGAAGCTATTAAAACAAAGAAATGCGACAAAAATGTTAATAGAGAAGATGGATATAATCTTTCAAAGGCGTGGAATCCTTTGATTCATAGGTTTAAACCGCGCGACAGTAATATCGGTAATAAACGCAATATTGATGTTGGCGGCCGATCGTAAAATCCGCCAGATCACGAAATTCCTTGGCAGATCGTAAAGTATTGAATATTAATTACTGAACAGATTATAATATGAAGCTTGGTTGGAACGCTCCGCTCGCTTCGCTTGCTCCGCATCTACATTTACAAAAGAGAAACTGAACCTAACCTATCATACATGACTTATACAGTGCGATTTCTGTTCCTTTCGTTTCCATACTTTACGATCTGCCTAGGGATTTAGTGATCTGCCGGATTTTACTATCGGCCACCGACATGGACATCGTCAGTGTAGTGTGTAGAGAATATTTAAACAATGTGAGGGTAGTGGAAGAAACTGCACGAGCGGCCAGAAGTCGACGCCGCGCTCTTCAGCCAGGACAGCCGTGACCACGATAAGGTGCAATCCTTGTCGAAACGTCGGCACCCAATACAGGTACATTTCTGTATACGTACTTACGTGCATCGCGTTAAGACCTAAGTTCTATAATAATAATGAGTGAAAAATGCGAAAGTTTAAAACTAACTAACATTTAAATAGTAAGTGACATGGCAATAAAAGTTTTCTTCAATCGAATAGCATAACATTTTGGTACCTCTGTTAAATCTGGATGTCATCTAGATGTAATAAGTCATCGGTCGAGGTCTAATTAATATAGAACTCATGAGCACTCGGTTTAATATAATTCAAAAGAGAAATCAGATCTGCTTTTTTCGCTGCTGCTATAGGTACTGGTCCAACGCAACACTTCTCAATACTCTCTAAATTAATACGTTGTTCATATCTTTTCATATCGTTTCTTTTCGCTTATGACATAGAATTGTAATCGATGGCTCCGTAGCTCTCTTTGTAACTAAGTATAGGAAACTGATTTTGTGGTATACTTCAAAATTTGAATATTCAGCCACACAAACTTTTCGCCTATGTAATTTACTTTCTTTATTTGAAGATGGTTTTTGGAATAATCAGCAAAATCATAAAAATCTTTATAACACATTTCTATTACAGTAAGTTGATTAGTACGGTTAGAAGAACTTCGTACCAACTGACACCAATCTCTTGGTCTCTCATAGAAGTGCGCTTTGTATTGCGTTCTATTAAAGCATAATTAGAATCTACTTCCAAATGTGTGTGACCAGGAACTAGAAATTTGTGTTCTATAGTAGTTAATTGTTCTAAGTTCTGCACAAGTAGGAGTGACATTGTTGCTACCACGGAATTCTTTCCTTGCCCGGCGCATGAATCTGAGTACATAATCAATTTTGACGCGTTTGGAGTCAATAGTGGTAAACGATTAATAACAAAGTCATACAAGCAGAAAGAAATTTGATTTACTGCTCTGCCTCCACTTGATTCTGGCCACATGTAGCAATAAGCATAATTAGTTTTCGCTTATGAACGTACTCTATCTCTTTCGCGCCAGTAAGATAGAATCACGGAATTATATCAATTGACACCAACGGACGTTTTGAAATGCTTGCAAGGAGTTGATAAGATTTTTGATGTAACTATATTGTATTAATAGACACGAATGTAATAGTTCATAAGCAGTCTTGTGAAAAATAATGTAGATCGAAATATATTAGAAGAAACCAAATTTTGACATTGTTTATTAAGTTTTAAATGTATTATATCGAATATTCACGTTATTGATATTTAAAGATGCAATCTTGAACAACAATACATTTTTAATTGTATCATTACACACAATGTTATATCAATATATTGTCTGTGGGTAAGATGATTAAACTAAATTTGTATTATTTTATACATATAATTTAAAGAAGGTCTATTCAATTTTATGAGTGGATGTCAAGTTATATTATCACACACAAGGCATTAAAGACTCTTCGCTGATATAAACTAACTTTTATTATTGTGCACGAAAAATATCTCCGTATACAGTAGAGCTAAGGCTTCGTGGATGAGATAGATAAAAAGAGCATTTGACACTCATTAGATATGTCTAATAATCTTAAAAGTGCTATAAAACGACTTATATCAGTTTTCACCTAGGGTACAGAATTACGTTCACCATCAACTTGGTGCTTACGTGTCAAATAGACAAGAAAAATAAAACATTAATTAAAAGACGTCGCTTGACGTAAGACAACAATTTGTTTTTATAGAAATTATTTAAAATATTGAATCGAAGAAGGCGTCCTATCGACATTAATGAAAAATTAGTATTCACAATTAAATATAAATACAAATGAAAGCATTTTTTGTATGCTAATCGAAAGACCATTGAAAATAAAATTATGTTTCCGCTAAAGGAAATACAAGACAAAAAAGAAAAATAAATATTAATAAAGGCCTTAACGTTATTTTTATAAAAACTACTGTGTCGTTAAAATGACTTCTTGAATTTTGAAGATGTAAAAGAAGAATACAAATTGAATAAGGTCTAAATGTTATTTTTATAATAACGACGGTGTCGTAAGGATGACTTTTAGAATTTTGAAAATCATAAAACAACATATAGTGTGTTTAGTAAAGAATGAATCGTCTGGTTGGTGTTCGGATCGTTCGAGCTAGGCATTCGTTCTGTGCATACTCTGTGCGCTAGTCAGTCGTCATTAATCTGTGCGTCTCGTCGCGGCTACGTTTTGTCCTCGCGCTAATTTTTATATTTAATAGTTAAAGTGAAACTAATCACACACACGAAAACAAACATACTACTCACTACACCCCATTTTACACAAAAAACGTTATCAAAAACATATGACGCCAAATTTGGGTAAGTCCATGCAATTTTCTTACGGCCTACGTGTGGCCTTTTTAGTAAACAAGTTTGGAAGCTTAGAGCCTAGTTCGGACCAGATATAGGTATTTGGATCGTATTACAAATTATTTTAAATTGTCGGTTACTTTGTTTTCGTCAAATTTACAGTAAATTACAATTTAAAATTCGTGACGTCGTATAGTTCACCGGTCTTATCTTATGACTTACCTACCTCTTTGTTATTGCGGTTAAAATAGATTGGAATAAATAGGTTTTAAAATAGTTGTTTTGTTAGGATTACGATAACGTAACAATTTGTGTAATGGTGTAGTCAGGGTTATTGTACATGGTAGTTAGGGTTTTTTTGTGGTTTTGTAACGGGCCATATAATACTTAATTTTTTTAATATTCATTATTTGTTAGCAGTTATTTAAAACTAACAACCGGTTAAAATTTAGAAAACCATTAGCCATGGGCGGCTTATTAAATTACTTTAGCGTCAATAAATTTTACAACTTAATCACCAGTCAGAGCCATTCTCAAAAATGTACATTTTTACTTGGAACAATGTAAAAACTAAAGATAAATAGCTATCGTAAAAGCCGTTCGTGGGAGTTTTGCTCTAGGCCCTGCACGTGTTAAAACAAAAGAATAGAAATTGAGAATCACTAAGAAAGATGCAATACAGTAGCGTATTTAGAATTGTATTTAATGTAGAAATTAATAATATATTTAATTTTAATTAGTACTGATAATCAAATGCTTGCTTGAAAACGTGCTTAGCTTGTATTTACTTATGTACCTTAAATATACTACTACAATACTTACACGATAACATTAAGAGCGCTCTTATAATACATCACTAGTCACTAGTATTATACGTTATTCTGTTATATATATAGTTGTAAGATATGTATGGAAAGAAACCTGGATGATAAGTCTATCTTATATAACTAGTCAGTTATAGGCATGTTAAGCTAATAATAAGCCAGTACCTAAAAATTGTGCATGTAAACCATAATGTAATAATTATAATGGATTTGACCAAATATTATACATTGTCAGTACTTGCTACCAGGACAGATCAATAAAATAATTTACTTAGGAAATAAATAAAGTATCAGAGAATTCCGATACTATTCGTTAAATATATTTAATAACCCTAACTGCGAGTCCTTCACTGAAGTCAGTAGAGAGTTTAACAAAGGGCTTATCGAGTTGCAGACGGCAGGACGGGGTTAGTTAAAATAGTTGAATGAAACTCGACCCTAATGTTTACACAATAGAGTCGTGTAAATATTAATATGTTCCTCGAGTCTGTTTTAGTATAGCTAGCGGCGCGGGCGGCGAGAAGGAGCAGGACGGTCAGTCATGTTTTAACCTCCGTGAGTTGTGGTCGTCAGAAAAATTCCGACGATAACGTGAATGTCAGTGAAACCGCGAGCCAAGTCTGCGAGTGAAAGAACCAAAGTTGAGTATAATTGAAATATTATTTGATTTGGTTTAGAATTTAAACTTAAAATCGTACTAATGTAAATAACAATTAGCACTTGCACTTGAATCTTTTGTTTAGTATCAAATTATATTAACTTTGGTGGTTGGTTACTCACATAACCAACCGCGATATAGGGTTTGATTAATACAAAAGTTCCTTTATAGCCGTCATCGAACGCACTTATACATAACGTAAGATTGCTATATATCCATGATTAGAATTTGGAAATCTTGTTCTATTTTGTTTGCTGAGCGGATATCATTTTTGAATGAAGATTAGTTATAGAGTCTGGAGACTTCTCCATGAATAGGATCATGTAAGAAAGCAGATATTCTATTCCGGGAGAGAGATCTGTGGACTGAGGGCGCTGTTATACCTTCCTGGAACAGCCTGGGAAAGTCCTAACTTCTGGTCAATGAAGCCTAGGCCTTGTTGGACAAAATCTAAGACTTTGGAGAATAAGGTGGTCCTATTCGGCGTTTCAACCCCATTTTCCTTTACGTTTTCTATTACAGCATTAAACGTCTCTTAGTAGACCAAATATATACACCTTAAATTGACCAGTTTCAGGGAAACTCTTCAACTACGAGCACTGCCAAAAGAAGGGAGACACACAAGCTTGAGCAGAGAGAAGGACCCAAGGAATCAAAATTGTTCGAGGCAAATAGGCGTGATACCATAATCAAAACAACCAACTATACAGTAAGTAATTCATTTGTTTTCTGCTTTTTCGTTTTGCATATGTACGGCACAGAGTAAAACACAACGTAGATACGTAGTTAAACTTTTAATTAAAATTAATTAAACGAAATTATATAATTAAATATATAAAATAAAATATATAATTAAAATTAAACTAGACGATCCGGAAAATAATCATATTGATTTAGCCATCATTAAAAAACCAACAGAAAATTAAATTATAGGTAAGGCGTTATTAACGCGTTATATCGCTATAGTCCAGGTAGGAGTCCTCCACAGTTTATATGGTAACTTAGTTGATGTATCAAACTGTTTATACAACAAACAGAGTCGTTTGTTTGTGTCTTTGTTTTTGTTTTGGATTGTTTATTGTGTGTTAATTTAGTTATAAAATAAGAAGTCATCGGTCAAGGAGTTAAGGGCTATTATAACGAATTTAGTGAGATGGATTTCATGTTGTTTAGGGCTCGTTACATGGGGAAATCGGGTGTTTGCATTAAGGCAAAGAGCAGCTCAGTTTCCGACAAGAGTAAATGAGTTGGATAAGGCATACCAGGGTCTCTTATCGTTAACGGATGACGAAACTATCCTAAAGGCGACAAATTCTGACTATGACTTTTGTATGTCAGTAGTGGACGAGGTTAACGAGGCTGTGTCGACATTAGAGACTAGCCCGCAGCTGGCAAGTAGGAAGGTTTCGGAACAAAAATGCAACGAACGGTTGCCAACTTTGGATATTCCTCATTTTAGCGGATCATTGGATGAGTGGACTAATTTTATCACACTTTTTGATAGCATTGTGCACCGACGGACTGACTTATCTGACTCACAAAAATTAAGTTACGTTTTGACGTCTATCAGGGATGAGCCCCTCTGTTTAGTAAAACATTTGGACATCACCGATGTCAATTATAATATTGCAAGGGAGTTATTAGTGAAGCGGTATCAAAATAACCGTCGCATTGCGGATACACACTACTACACAGCTACTGCCATTTTAGGTATTCCTCGTCCCCAGTGCGACATCGACCTTCCCCGCCCCGCTCACCGCGGGCGAACCCACGGGATGGTCGTCGGTCACCACCCTCACGTGCCCCTTCCGCTCAGGTAGGTATTGCGGAACGGGCACATTACGCAGGTTTTGAGCCTCTACCCCTCCCTATCGCGGAGCGTCCTCGCGTTACTCGCGAGTTGAGGGCGGGAACGGGTAGCTATCGCGCGTCTCGGCAGCCACTTATGCCCGCGTGGGACCCGTATGCTTATGCGGGTTCAAGCGTGGGGCATTATGAACCACAGGAGCCCCGGGGCCAAGTACGGCGCTCGGGTCGGGCCATCGCCCGTTGACTCGTGGCAGCAGCTTCACGAGTCTCTCCACCATCTGTCACAACTGTTTTTCCCACCGTGCAGGTTCTAGTTCATTCACCGCGCGGACCTGGTGTAGTTGTGCGCGCCATTTTGGACTCAGGCGCTCAGGGGTGTCTAATGTCACTGTGGCTAGTGAAGCGTCTCCACTTACGGGTAAGTTCGCGGAGTCATGGGATTTCTGGAGTAGGAGGTCTACGGGTGGATAAAGTCGTGGGTACAGTATCGTTTTCCTTTTCCTCCTTGCTCCATCCTAGTATGCGGTATCAACTAGCAGCTGTTGTCCTAAGGGATATTTTAGGTCATCACCCTTAGGTGCCTCTGCCGACGGACGTGCTGAATCTCTAGTCTGGTCTGCAGTTGGCCGATGAAAGATTCCACCTGCCAGGTCCTGTCCTGATGTCCTTGGATTGCTAGGACTGGACAAGGCCATGTTTCTCCAGCCAGGTGGGTTGGTTGCTGTTCCGACTGATCTCGGATCTGTTATTATGGGCCCAGCGCATTCTCTCGCCGCTCAGGCGTCTACGAATTCGTCGGTGCAGGTGGGACTCTCGCTCGCTGACTCCCTTCAGCGTTTTTGGGAAATTGAAGAGCCGCCCCTGGCGTCACGGACTCGACCAGTCGGTGACGAGTGCGAGTCATATTTTCTCGCCAATACGGGTCATCTAAATTCTGGCCGGTTTTGTACTCGACTGCCTTTCTCATCCGCGCCTGGGTGACTCCAAGAAAATAGCTGAAAAAAGGTTATTATCAATGGAGCGCCGGATGCGTCGTGATAGAGAATTCCACACAAAAGACTTGGATTTTATGCGCGAATACGAATCTCTCGGTCACATGTCGGTTTCGCAGTTCGAGTTGGAAGGCAACGAACATTATTTTGTTCCACATCACGCCGTCTTTAAAAATGGTAAGATACGGGTAGTGTTCGATGGTTCGGCGCCTACAGATCCATCGAATTACAGGCCTATCGCTATTTCCTCTCTCCTCTCCAAGGTGATGCAGCGTGTGATCAAAACACAGCTTTTGAGATACCTAGAAAAACACGACCTGATCAGCGACCGTCAATTTGGCTTTCGCCACGGTCGCTCTACTGGTGACCTTCTAGTGTATCTCATTCACCAATGGGCACTAGCCATTGAGAGTCAGGGGGAGGCATTGGCATGTAGCCTGGACCGGGATCTTCTATCGAAGTTGCCATCTTACGGATTGCCCGAGGGTTTGTGCAAATGGGTGGCTAGCTTTTTGTCCGGCAGACGCATACGAACCGTAGTCGACGGTAGTTGCTCTGATAGCATGGACAATAATGCTGGCGTCCCGCAAGGCTCTGTGCTGTCTTCTACGCTGTTTCTACTCCACATCAATGATATGTTGGACATCAACAACATACAGTGCTATGCAGATGACAGTACTGGAGACGCTTATTACACGGGCTGTGCAAGCATCCCTCGTTCCGTTGTGGAGTAAAAACGTGAAGAACTTGTGTCTCAAATCGAGATCGATCTGTCCAAGGTCTCTGACTGGGGACGGGGAAACTTGGTCCGATTCAACCCTTCAAAGACACAAGTCTGCGCGTTCACCGCTAAGAAAACCCCATTCACTGTGGTCCTACATTCCAGAATACTCCCCTCTCCATCTCCAAGAGCTTTGGGATCCTTGGTGTTGACAACTCCAGCGATGTTCAGTCCCAAGATCATTTGCTAGACAAGGTAAAGCTGGCGTCCAAAAAACTAGGTGTATTCAACAGAGCGAAGCAGTACTTCACGTCGGGGCAAAGGTTGCTGCTTTACAAGTCGCAAGTCCGGCCCCATATGGAGTACTGCTGCCATCTCTGGGCGGGTGCACCCGAATAGCAGCTTGGCCCTTTTGACTCGGTTCAACGACGGGCTGTGAGAATTGTCGACGATCCCAAACTCACTTGCGGTATAGAGCCCGTAAGCCTGAGGAGAGACTTTGCCTCCCTGTGTGTGTTCTACCGCTTGTACAATGGGTTGCGTTCTGAGGAATTGTTCGAAATGATGCCCACGGCTACTTTCTACCATCGCACCGCTCGCCATCGGCAGGGAATTCAATCTCACACCTTAGAACCGAAATGGTCGCGTACAATACGGTTTCAGAGAAACTTAAACTTATACAGACACTATTACTACAGAGTATAATAAAATATTTACTGCAAAAAAGAAACTTATTTCCAGTCGCTTTAGTTTTAGTGAATGGGCTACCCCAGGTATTCATAAAAGTAGGCGTAAACTGTATGAATTATATAAAGAAAAAACATATAATAATAGCCAAATATTTAGGGAATATTTAAAAAAATACTCAAAAACCTTTAAAAAGGTCTGTCTTGTTGCAAAAGCAATTCACCTCAGACATAAAGTAAAAAATTCAACAAATAAAATAAAAACTACATGGAACATAATAAATAATGAAACTGGTAAAGCTAGGAATTCTTGTCAGGACTTTGAGTTGATTGTAGATGATGCTAGTTTTAAAACAAATTCTGAGGTAGCAGTTGCCTTTGAACAGTTTTTTAGGAATATCCCATTCAAAACAACTGAACATCTAAACTCAAGTCCAATCTTAGCAGAAAAATTATTAAAAGTTAGTGTTCCTGAATGTAACGTTCCCTTTGTATTTAAAAACATTAGTCCTACAGATATCATTAATACATTTAAAACATTAGAAATTAAAAACACCACAGACCTTTGGGGACTTTCTGTAAAAACTATAAATTCAATTATTCATGTTATAGCACAACCCTTAGCCATTATATTTAATAGTTGTGTTGATAGTGGTGTGTTTCCTGATGAGATGAAACTTAGCAAAGTTATACCTCTTTTTAAATCAGGTAGTTCAACAGATCCTAATAATTTTCGGCCTATTTCAATACTACCTATACTCAGTAAAGTTTTTGAAAAAATCATACTTTGTCAAATGTTAAGCCATTTCTGTATTAATGAGCTACTTAGTAGTAAACAGTTTGGCTTTATGAAAGGCCGTTCCACAACTGATGCAGGAGTGGCACTATTATATATAACGCCTGGGAGGATTCGCATGACGCCCTTGGAGTGTTTTGTGATTTATCTAAGGCATTTGACTGTGTTCAACATGAAAATCTCATCAGGAAGCTACATCACTATGGTATTAGAGGCAAAGCTCTCGACCTTTTGACATCCTATATGAGTAGGAGAGTACAGAAAATAGATGTCAACGGTGAAAGATCTCCGGGAGCAGCAGTCACTATAGGAGTCCCTCAGGGCTCAATTTTAGGTCCTTTTCTATTTCTTATTTACATTAACGATCTCCCATATAATGTAAAAAACCATGACATTGTCTTATTTGCTGATGACACCTCTTTGCTTTTTAAAGTTAAGAGACGACAGACATGTTATAATGAATTAAATGATGCCCTTTCTAAAATTGTAAATTGGTTTAACGCTAATAATTTGTTACTTAATGAAAAAAAAACCAAATGTGTTAAATTTACATTACCAAATGTTAGTCAGAGACAGACATGTATTAATATTAATGGCGAGCAATTAGGACTTGTTAATTCAACAGTCTTTCTTGGCATAACGCTGGACTCCAAACTTCAATGGGGTCCTCATATTCATAACCTAGCCAAAAAACTTAGCTCTGCTGTGTATGCGATCAAGAAAATAAGACAATTGACCGATGTCGACACTGCAAAAATAGTATATTTTAGCTATTTCTATAGTTTAATGACCTATGGTATCCTATTGTGGGGTAGCGCTGCTGATGTAAATACAATATTTTTGTTACAAAAAAGGGCAATTCGTGCTATTTATAAATTAGGATCTACGATATCTCTGAGGGATAGGTTTAGGGAAGTAAAAATTTTAACTTTAGTGTCGCAGTACATATATGAAAATCTTTTATATGTACATAAAAATATCAATAGTTTCAGCAAGAAAAGTGACGTTCACAAAGTAAATACTAGAAGTAAAAATAAGCTGTTGGTGCATGATACACGTCTACACAAAATAAGTAACTCTTTTATGGGGCAATGTATACACTTCTACAACAAAGTTCCCAATAAAATTCAAAATCTATCAATAAGTAAATTTAAATCTTTTATCAAGCAGGTACTTTGTTAAAAGGCATAGTACAATATTTCAGACTATGTAAATGATAAAAATCCTTGGGACTGATGATGCTCAATTACAGGATGCATAGGTAAACCAAATTTAAATGGAAATAACATAAAATTGTACGACTAAAAATCTTTTATTTAAAACATTAATTGTATTTTAGTTTATTTAAGTGTTTTTAAAAGAGTAACTATCGAGTTTTTTGCCGGATTCTTCTCGGTAGAAATCAACAACATTGTGAACCGGCGGGAAGGTGGGAGGGTTCAAAAAATAATATTTTATAACTTTGACGATTCAAAAGTGATTGTAAAATCCTTATTTGAATAAACCATTTTGACTTTGACTTGACTTACTCTTGCGAACTGTTAGAGCAAGACTCCGAATTCGAGTTTTAAAAAATAAAATTCGAAACACAAAATTAAATAGTTTAATATGAAAATAGGATAACTTAGAAATAGCACAAAACAGAGTTTTATAGAAAATGGTAAGGGCAGCCGACGCGGTCGGAAGGTGGAAGGAGACTGAGGTTCGAGCTAGACTCTATTGCTAAACTGAACTGTATGTAGCTGAGCCAGCACGGCTGTCAGCACTTCTACTTACTAGCTAGGGGTGTAACAGCCCCCCGCGGAAGACTAAACTTCGGGTTTTAGCCGAAGTTTACGTGAATTCAGATTATTTCTCTCAGACGCGGTGTGGACATTGAATTCAATTCAGAATCATTTGTTTCCTTAGCGCGATTTTTAAAAGAGTAACAACGTTGGCTGCCACTAGACTTATAATAAGAATATGCCTTATAAATTATGAGAAGTACAATAAAAACTACAATTAGAAAGGTAAGTACAGAATGATGTGTCCCATACTTCAGTATATACGGTTCTTTATTTATGATTTTATCAGCGGTTTGGATAAGCGAGTTTTGAATGTTAAAATTCGAGGTTAAATCTTCTAGGTCTATGTTTTTTAATGAAATAGGGGTCACACCATCAATAAGTTTATTTATTTTTTCTAAATTACAACAGGATTCGTTTATTAAACTAAAATCAGGATTCGGTAAAGTGGCGTTTACAATATATAATGGTTTCGACTTAGGAACTAATTTAGTACTCTTACTATAAGCTACGCAAGATTTTGGCAAGGTTAGTATACCTGTGCCCGCAATGTTTATAACTGTCATCTCTGCATTTTGACAGTCTATTGACAGTTTGCAGGGTTGCGATTGCACGAATATCCACTTGTTGTCCTTTAAGGGCTTCCATAAATCTACTTCGCCATATATCACTTTAGTGTCACACTGCACGGGTAATTTGTTTAACACTTGTGTCATTAATTCACTTTCGCAACTATGACTGGCGCTTGCGGAGAAAACGTCACTAACTTCGCAAATGAGATAGTCCCTGTCTACCTTTTCACATTGTTCCAGATTTTTCATCTTACAGTACTGTGATTTGTCTTTTGTCATTGCAATATAAGGATCCGTGGGCAAAACTACGCTAAAAGTATCTAGTTTAACTACGTCATGTGGTATAGGTAAAGGTAAGTTATGATACAAGGTATATTCTAGAGGATTAACAAGAGGTATTTCCAGTACAAATGTAATTCTATCATTAAGGTAATAACATTTTAACTTAGAGATATTGATTATAGTATGTATAAGGCTTAAATCTAAATTCAAAGGCAATTCAAGGCCATTTGGCAGATGCCGATGGTTATCAGCGAGTTCTTGGTAGAGTTGGGTTGGAGTAATAACTGAGGGATGAAGAATATTCTGTTTCGCAAAGGATATCGCGTTAGTTATGTCTTCTAACTGAAAAGAGATAGCTAAGAGTGATGCTTCTAAGCTATTGAATATGGAATAGAATCGCGATTTAAGGACCAATTCATTGGTTACTAGAGATAGATTTTTGACATTACCGGAGAGCTCGTTGATAGTCATGGTTAAACTAGCTTCATTAATTTTTATTGCTGATATAGTATTATTGAAAGCCGTTAAGGTTGATGTGGTGACTAGTATATTTTCTTTTATTAGTGAAGCTAGTTTTCTTTCGTCACTTTGGACAGCTTGTATGGCTTCATCATATTTGACAGCATCGTCTTCATCTAATGTTCCAAATATGTGCTTAAAGACTGTACCAATACCGCCGAACCAGGCGGACCGTTTAATTCTGTTGCTTATTAAATGGGAAATGGATTCGGATTCTCTGGCGACATCATGAAAACGGGTTACGAGTGGCTCTAGTGTACTACGACACGCTGCTTCTTCAATGAGACCGGGTTCTCTGCATAATTTGCTAACAGTTTTTAGAATGAAGTTTATATTGACTAGATGTGGCTTCACGTGAGATATATCTACTGAGGTGAGAACATTAAGAGAGCCACCGTTAATTTTCATCCTTCCAATATAATTAAAATATATACCAGATCCTGCGGTGATCGGTTGAACATAGTCGGCGCTTGCTGCGGCAGTGGTGCTGCAACGAAGGGACAAGTGGTTGTTACACAACGGGTATTTTATAGCTATTAGAGGCCTTATTCTAAGTGCATGATTACGCGTAAAAATAATAATTTATTATATTTCAGTGGTTGCTGGCTTGACTTGGTCGAAATGATGTTTTACTTGTCGTCTGTTTATTTGCAATGATAGTGTATTGTTACCGTGAACTTTTGTTATTTTGTACGGCCCTTTCCATAAAGGAGATAAGGCTTTTCTCAGGCGGAGGTGATTCTTAAGGTACACGTAATCACCGGTTTTGTAGGTAACAGGACGAGAACGCGAGTCATAATAGTTTTTTGATTTTTCTTTTGAACTGTTTATGTTTTCTAAAGCTTTGTCTCGGGATAGTTTTAACCTATGCTGAAGCATCTTAATGTATTCGGGATATGTGGCATCTGGTGCGGGGTCAAAGATTGAATCTGGGATGTAGGGTTTGTGGCCGAATAGTAATTCATGAGGTGAAAAGTTTGTAGTGGAATGGATATTTGTATTATAGGCTAGTATCGCCGTGTAGACGTATCTTGGCCAGTTATCTTGGTTTAGATTTACAAAAGATTTAAGATATTCCTTAAGAGTTGAATGGCTCCGCTCAAGAGCTCCCTGGGTTTGAGGGTGATAAGGAGAGGACCATAATTGTTTTATTTTGAGGAAGGAACAGGTCTTTTTGAATAGATCCGCCGTGAAATTAGTCCCTTGGTCTGTCAGTATCGTCCTGGGTATTCCAAATAAAGAAATGAAGTGTATAAGACAGTCTGTAGTCTCTTCTGAAGAGGCACTACGTGTTGGGTAAGCTACCGAGTATTTAGTTAGATCGTCCTGTAATGTTAGTATGTACCTAAGTTTGGCGGTTCCTGATTCTGGCAGGGGCCCTACGATATCTAGAGATACGCGTTGGAAAGGGGATGTGGACGTTGTGGTGATCTGCATGGGTGCTCTGTTGAGGCGTCTATATGCTTTGTTTTCTTGACACGAGGTACATTTCTTCACGTGATTTTCGATATCTGTGCGCATTCCTTTCCAATAATATTTTTCTTGGATTCTCTTTAGCATGCGAGAGGACCCAAGATGTCCCGCGACGGGTATGTCGTGATTTTCGGATAGGATTCGCTTTATTTCAGTTGGAGTGGGATAAATGATGCTGTTATGGTATATTTTTACTTTGATGTTAGTATTATGGAAAAGGTAAGTTAGGATGTTGTGAATTTTAATAAAGGAATGTTTGTCAAAGGGATTTTTAAAGTCGGAAATAGCAATCTCAAAGACATTTTCGTTTTGGACTAGTTGGTTTCTGATTGACTTGATGGTTTCAAATATTTCTTTATATGACGATTCATCAAAATTATGTACCTTTGTAAAGAGAAGATACCAGGTTCTGTTGTTGGCTTGGATTTCTTTGAATGAATATAATTCCTTTTCACAGTTTAGAATCTCTTCTGAGGAATCAACGCTCTGTAACAAGTTTTGGATGTACGGGTTTGTCTCGTCCATATCTATGGAGGTTGGGATTAGGATAGTCTTACAAGTGCTTTTAGTTAAGTCTTCGTTATATTCTCTTAGGTCAGTATTAAAGTTCTTGTCTTTGTTAGTCATGTCCTTTAGGAAGATAGTGTAGTCATCGTTGTTTAGTATTTGTTCCAGGTTTCGTGGTGGTTCGGGATCGGAGCGAGGTGTGTTGACGTGTGCTGGTAAGTTTAGTAGGGATTGTGGGTCGAATTGTTCTTGAGGTGGTGTAAGGTCAGTCGGAGAGTTCAGTACACTGGGTAAGGTAGCTTGTGGTTCCAGATTTTGTCCGGAGGTGGAAGGCGTCGGGATAACAGGTAAGTCTGTAGTAGATAATGGATCTTCTAGTGGCGAAGGTAAGCTGAGTGGACTGAAGTCAATGTGGAGGTCGTTGTCGTTTAGGTCGAGATCGACTAAATCTAGAAACTCGTCTCCTGGTTCGCGATCATTATTTGGGTAGATAGGGTTTACAGGAAATCGAGAGAGTGCATCAGCAGCGGCGTTTAATTTTCCTTTACGGTAAGTTATTTCATAGTCGAACTCTTCGAGTTTAAGTCTCCATCTTTGCATTTTACTACTAGGGTCTTTGTGGTTAAACAGCCAGCTGAGAGGTCTATGATCAGTGATAATTTGAAACCTTCGGCCAAAGAGATATGGGCGGAATGTTTTACAGCCGAATAGAATGGCTAGTAGCTCTTTCTCAGTAGTTGAGTACGAGCATTCGCTTTTATTGAGAGTTCGGGATGCATATGCTATTGGTTTGTCTTTACCAACAGGCCCTTGAGACAAAACGGCGCCTAACGCGTAGTTAGAAGCGTCACAAGTGAGGATGAATGGTTTTGTAAAATCTGGGTAGGTTAAGAGAGGAGCAGAGGTGAGTGTTTGTTTGACTCGGTCAAACGCAAGTTGTTGCTGGTTCTCCCAGTTAAATGTCGTGTCTTTCTTCAGTAAGTTAGTCAAGGGTTTCGCGATTTTAGAGAATTCAGGAATGAAACGGCGATAGTACGAGACAAGTCCTAGGAATGATTTTACGTCTTTTGGAGACCTTGGAATGGGAAAATGGGTGACCGCCTTGACTTTATCGGGATTTGGTTTCACACCTTGTTCGGTGATTAAGTGTCCTAGGTATGCGACTTCTCGTCTAAAAAACTCGCACTTGTCCGGTTGAAGCTTGAGATTGAAATCTCTGAGCCTTTGGAAGATGGAGGTCAAATTGGTGATGTGAGAGTTAAGATCGTAACTGTAACAGACGATATCATCTAAGTAAACGTAGCAACGGGCACCCTGGAGACCAGAAAGTGCTGTGTTCATCAATCTCTGAAAGGTGGAAGGCGCGTTCTTTAATCCGAAGGGCATACGGTTAAATTGGAAGTGTCCCTCCGGTACATTGAAAGCAGTTTTTGAAGCATCCGTTTCATTTACTAAAATTTGGTGAAATCCAGAGGAGAGATCCAGAGTGGAGAAGTATTTACTGTTACCGAGTTGGTCAAGGATTTCTGCTATTTGAGGAATAGGATAGGTGTCTCCGATGGTCACGTCATTAAGCTTCCGGTAGTCTATTACTACTCTCCATTTTTGAACCCCAGAAGCGTCGATCTTTTTCGGAACTACCCAGATAGGGGAGGACCAGGGAGAATTAGAAGGTGTTATAATGTTCTGGTCGAGCATTTGTTTTATTTGTTTCTTCACTTCAGTCTTATGGATTTCAGGGAATCTGTAAGATTTTGTATGGATCGGGACGTCGGATGTCGTTTTGATGTCGTGCTTCATAGCAGTGGTATAAGAGAGTTTTTCGCTAGGGAGATGGAATATATCGGAATAGTCGGAGCATACTTGGAAAAGAGCATCGATTTCTTCTGAGTTTAAATGTGATACGCGTAGTTGTTCAAGGACCCGTTGAGTCCGTTGAACCGAATTTTGCCTTTCGTCTAGGTTTTTGATTTCATGTTCATTTGAAATGTTGCTAAATGCGTCTGGGTTGAAAGCGGTGAGTACGAGATTTAGATTTGATTTTAGAGTCACAGGGATTTCGGAGAGGTTCACAATCGATATGTTAATTCGTTTGTTTCTTTTGACACGAGCTATACAGTTAGCTATAAGCAGGGTTTCGGATGGGTTTTGATCAAGAATTATCCCTTCTTTAATTTCTGGGTTTGCAACGGAACACTCTATAATGGTTTCAGTTCTAGCAGGAATTATATAGGTAGGTTCGCAAAAATGCAGTTTCAGTTCTTTCTTGCCTATTCGTAAGGTGTCGGTGTTGTAGTCGATGTTGCATCCGAATTTGTTCAGTAGGTCTGTGCCTATTATGCCATCATATGGTAGGTTTATGTCAGAGATTACATGGAACTTGTGTGAGATGTGTTTGGTAGAGTGGTCAAATATGTGGAGTTTTAAGAGAAAATGGCCAACGGTTTTGGTCGATTCTTCTGTCGGATCAATACCCTTGAGGTTTATTGGCTCCTTGTTGAGCGTAGGCTGCCTTTGTATACATGACTCTTTTAGTAGACTAACGGAGGAGCCTGAATCAACTAGTAATGAGAGAGGTACAGAAGATACAGAAGAATGGAGTAACACGTGTGGGAGTAACATTTTGGAAGGGTCGCAAGTTATTTCGTAGACCTCTAAATCAGGGATTGTTTTAGATGCTCTTGAAGAATTGGTAGGTGCTTCCAAATTTGTAGCAACCGAGGCTCGTTTTCCTATGGCGGTTACTTCAGCGTAACTTGATTTGATATGGGGTGTAGTCGTTTCTATAAGTTCGGTAGTTTGAGAAATGGCATCTGAAGCAGAGACCGTGGCACTAGTACGGGTTTTTGGAGTGGTAGTAAATGTAGCGTTTCTTATTCCGCTAGATATAGTAGAGCATGGGTGTTTGTTATTTGATTCTGGATTAGAGATGGGTTTCGGGTTTGGATTTCGTACAACGGTGTTTGATTTCGTTCTTTGGTTAATGTAGGATCGAGGAACAGATACAGAGGATACAGAGGATACAGAGGATATAGAAATATTAGGGTTCGGCGAGCATCCTTGTTGCGGAGCTATTTTGTTATTTACAGAAGTGGAAAAGTGGCTCTGTGGATAACCATGTAGCGGTCTGTTTAGAGCTTTTGAAATGGATACAGTGGATTTAGAAATGTTCGGGTTTAGAGGGCTTCTTTGAGACAGGGTTGTTTTAAAGGAGACGGGGACCCGGAACCTGTCATCCCTTTGAGTCGTTTGTCTCGTGCGACACCCGCACGAGACAATTATTCGTTTTTTGGGGTTTCGTGATCCGGTTCGTCGCGGGATTGGTAATCGGGATATGGATTTTCAATAAAATTTACACGCGGTACGTTTGGTCTACCTCTGTAGCCGGACGAGGAAGGTTGATTTGGGTCAGAGTTCCTAAATCGATTATTGAACTCTCTTTTCCTACAGTTTTCGATCGTGTGACCGGGATACTTGCAATACCTGCAGAAGATTGTGTTACTGTCATTATTGTTTCTAAAGGGTATCAGAGAAGGTTGCCTTGGAGTATTGAAGCGAGCGGGTCTATTAGCGGGATTTCTTTCCGCTGGAAAGCGATTTCGGATTTGATAATTGTTATTAGGCATATTTGACGTTGGATTCCGTTTTTCTAGACTTAGTAGGATTTTTTCCTCTGCTATTGCGAAACTAACTGCTTCGCTTAAGCTTTCAGGGTCTCGGCATCTTATAATCGGAGCTATTTTGGGGTTGAGTCCTGTTACGAATGTGTGCAATGCGAGATCTTGCATTGCGCCGACTCTTCCCGAGATCTCTCCCTTCTTTTGTGTAGGTAAGGAAATATTTATTTCGGTTATCAATTTTGCAAGACAAGTTTCTATTCTAAGGGAAAATTGGTTAACCGTTTCGTCGCGGGTTTGTCTGCAATCCTGCAAGTCGGATAGCAAATGTGAGTAATGTTTGCGTTCCCCAAACTGGGTTTTGAGAAACTCTTCTAATTGTGACCAATTGTCAAATTCTTTAATGGCACAAGCAGTTTGTGCCTTTCCTTCCATTTTGCATAAAATTAATTTTAGTAAAATATCCTTTTGCCAAACATTTGCCAGCCCTATTGCATGCCTACAGTTTGTTATGAATGGATTAAGCTGTTCTCTACAACCGTCAAATTTCTGGATAAATTGAGTCAGAATATTCATGTCCACTGTTGGAGTGGTAGTGGTATCGTCTTTAGGCATTTTGGATAATTTTAATTTAATATTATTCAAGTATAAGTATGAAGAACTAGAATTATAGCAATAGCTCTGACACAATAAAATAATTCCGAAACAATTTAATCAAACAATAATTTAAGCACACAAAAGGACATAAAATCAAGGTAAATCAGTAGAATATACAAGTAAAGTAGTACCTAGGTAAATAAAACATATATAAAGAACGATCACAATATTAAAACAAAATAAAAGAATTTTTTTCACGGCAAAAGTTAAAGTCTTATTACGGTAATGGTTCTGCAAAATACAGACCCCTAAAATATAGATTGGCAATGACAAAGACTCACAGTATGAAGCATAAGTATGTAGCGTAGGCCGTAGACGACATTTCTCGGATATGACGGTGACGGCGGCGCAGCGGCGGCGACGCGGGCGAGCGGCCGGTCTAGACGCAGCGTCAGCAGTCTGGCTGATAAGGAAGCTGGCTCGTTGTGCTGTGGGTCGTTGATGTGTTGCACAGCGACGGATAGTATTCTTTTTGGATACTGTGACTTTTCGCAAATATGGAATTGCGACTTTATTTCATAAACCGCTGATATGTTCTCATTAATTTGATGCACTTTATAGTGAGATTGAAGTCGATTCTATCTTCGTAGTTTATTTTCGATTCACTTTTAGTTGCACTTTACTGTGAATTTTGCGTTTTGTTTCGCTTTTATTTACGAAGGCGTACCGAGGAATCTTTTTTGATCCCTTTGAGCTGCCACCAAATGTTAGAGCAAGACTCCGAATTCGAGTTTTAAAAAATAAAATTCGAAACACAAAATTAAATAGTTTAATATGAAAATAGGATAACTTAGAAATAGCACAAAACAGAGTTTTATAGAAAATGGTAAGGGCAGCCGACGCGGTCGGAAGGTGGAAGGAGACTGAGGTTCGAGCTAGACTCTATTGCTAAACTGAACTGTATGTAGCTGAGCCAGCACGGCTGTCAGCACTTCTACTTACTAGCTAGGGGTGTAACAGAACGCTTGGATTGTGGAATGAGCTCCCTGCCAAGGTTTTCTCCAAGGACTACAGTATGGGGTTCTTCAAAAAAGAAGTGATTTGATTTCTGAAGGGTCGGCAACGCACGAGTGATACCCCTGGTGTTGCAAGCGTCCATAGGCTGCGGTGACCGCTTACCATCAGGCGGACCGTAGGCTTGTTTGCCACCTTAGTGATATGATAAAAAAAAAACCTTTATTAACTTTTTTTTTCTTATTTTATAAAAAAAAATCTAGAAAAATCTACTCGGTCATATATTGTTTTAATATATTGTTCTATTAGGATTAAGCTTTTGTGCCGCCGGAATGTTTGTCCCTCCAATTCAAAAGAAGGATTTGGAAGATACTGAAATAGTAATAATGAAATAATTTCGGTTAAAAACATTTATGAAGAATGGAAAAAATTCGTCTCATTGTAATTTATTATAAATTGTAATTAATTTTTAGCCAATTTCGCACCCAGTGTCCTCTATAATTAACGCGCACTAGGCCCGTGTGGGTTGCCTAGTGCGTAAGCGCAAACATTCTTTATAGTAAGGAGGTATAGACTTGTGCCCAAATTTAGTTCTTTGTTTAAATATACTTAGTTGACAAAGAAGCATACGGCCCGGCTCGTGTTAAGCAGTTACCGCAGCCTATGGACGCTTGCTACTCCAGGGGCATTACTTGCTTGTTGCTTACCCTTGTGCGTGACTAACTGAGCTTGAGTGTGAGGATGGACTCCCTCACGGTGGCTAGCGATACGATGGTATAGGGGACCGGACGTGTGCATAGTTTTTAACAATTCTTCAGATATACACAATGGTTAACAAACATCAACTTAATTCACTAATTTTATCTCGACTAGTATTGGCAAAAGTCATCAGTTGGCAGACTCTTTAGTAATTTGGTCGAGACTTGCCTTTTAGTAAAAGTAAAATAAAATATCAAAAGTCGTAGTAACGTCATTTAATTATTGAAAATCAAAATAACAATTTAAATTAAAAATAATAATGAGGGTAAACTAAAAATAACAACAATAAAAGTAAGTTTTAGTAGACATTTTTTGGCAGGAGAGTTATAACAATAGTTTGAATAGCTACAACGGATCTAAGTGCAAATGGAGTTTTTAATATAAAGTATTTCCATCAATCAATCCTAACACTTTTTAAATATACTAGACTTTTTTAACAACAACCATTCCACAATAAGTTAATCGAAATCACAGGCACCTATATTGATAAAAAATTATAATCATTAATTAAAACTATTTACCTAAACCCTTAACCTTTATTGCCCAAACGCGTGAGCTCGTCTTATCTTTATTATCTATTACTACATTTTTATTGCACGTCACACCAAAAATACAAAAAATCAATAGCTACTGAGTATTAATAATAATCTTATATCAGACGTCCGAATACTAAAACCTTTATTAAATTTAATCTCTAATTTATTATATTATGCTGTCTCCTAAAATGTCGATATACCCATGGTATTATATGAAAGTAAAATACCCACAACTTTAGGTATCGAGCTAATTATCTAAATAGAAAATTTTAAGCTAGCGAGCTACTGGAGTTTTCACCTAACAAAAGTGCTAGTATTTGACACACTCTTGTTAACACTTGTTTAAATTAAAGACACTCGTATTTTTGTGACCATAATTCATTACTGTTAATTTTATCATAATCTTTGAAAAATATTCAGCAAACAGAAAAGCAAGTTCAGCTAAAATAATCTGTAGGTAATCATTACAATTTTGACTGAGTAAGAATCATTTGTTATGTCAAAAACAACATAAGAATTGCTTGTTAAACGCCTAGGTAGGTATTACCCAAGTTAACTATCGAGATAAGAAGTAAGACAAACATTTTTCATATGTTAAGGACGACAGAAATTACACTGACATTGTTTCGTCCCCATAAAAGTTTTCTGCCGTCCTTATGCGATTGAAAAGTTTTCTCGTCAACAAATATGACGGTGTTATTAACGCACTCAAAATTATAATATTCCAAGCAAAAGCTTACTCTTGCTTAGCATGCGCTTCTTAGCGGAATCTTTTTCGCTGGCCTACGGTGCCGAAGCCCTGCTCCTTTCAACCGCGCTGCCGGACAGTCTGCGTCAAAATCTGAAAATTAAATTTTATTTAAAAATACTGTGACGATACCATATTTATGCCTTAACATTATTGTAATATAATGTTTTTATTCAAGTTTTAGCGCGAAGATTTCAATAAACGTACTACCTATAGATCTTTAAATTAGAATGGCGCGTTTAAATAGACAAGTTCAGTAAATTTATACATTAGCTGAGAAGTTATGATTTATTTTATGAAAGGTTTGAAGCTAACAAAAAGTTAAATATTACATTATAAACTTACGAATCATAAACATCATCATCACAAACACAAAATTAATTGTTAAATGTAGGTAGTAATCTAACTCTCGATTTATGGATACGGACTCTAGACAAAATGAAGTTGTGTAAGTTTTAAACCAGTGGCGCGAGTATGGATGCTTTAAAACGTATTGTGATTGGATGGTTGTTTGGAAGGCAATTCGATTGGAGGACGTTTTAAGACAATCGCTGATTGGTGGTTAAGTGATATAGAAATGGAAGCACGTTTCATATGCTCTTTAAGATAGTTTCATAACTTATACTCGAATTAAATTTTTTTCAGGAAATTAAACGTATGATAAATCGGAGACCCTCTGGATAGGAGTTGTTTTGTTATCCGCGGTTTTCTTTTCTTATTAATTTTATTGCCTTAGTTAAATAGTTATGCTACTGTTATTGGGAATTCTATAATGTTTAGTATAACCGCGTAAGTTTAAGTTACTTTGAACTTTAATAATATTGAAAACGCCCGCGAGTCTTACCTGAGTCAGTCGTTTAACAACCATTAGGGTAGCCTCGTACAATAAAATTTCAAACAATGCTAAAAAGTAGTTGTATTGGTTTTCACGTATTCCGTATAATGGTATGACTTGTTGATTTATTTGAAATTACCCGGGGTTTGTTAGAACTTTACGAACATTTAGAACATAATATTAATATTCTATTAGGATTCTATTAATTTAGGGTAATTAGGTCGTTTTATCTTGACCGTTGTGGGGTGAAAAGATTGTCAGAGAGGGTTTAATGGTGATAAAATGGTCCCATACATACAGATCTTTCGATTGCCGTCGTTTAATTTGAAAAAACGCTGCCCGAGGAGGTAACCATAGTCTACGCTTGTGGGTCACTAGAAGCTACCAAGTGGGGTTAAAGCACAGCCAGATTGTACCACCATTACTGGTTAGTAAATACTTTTATATTAGAAGTTACAGTGAAAATATTGTATGTTCGTTGTGAAATCCTTTAGGTTGTGCCTTAAAATATCTAAATTAATGTTAAAACATCCAAATGACGGGCCCGCTTTTGCCGGTTAGAAATTTATGGTAGAAAGAAACCTCCCACCTCACCTCAGTAGGAAAGAATATATTAACGGATCTTGTTCTGGGATATTTTCAGCTAGGTAAAGATAAATCTTCTATAAAAATAGAAGTGGGAACTAAGATTATACCAGCCATAATAATTATGCCCACTAAGGAACTAGGTCTGCCAAGAGATACAGTAATTACTATGTGTAATCGATGTCCATCCTTGGTGGCGTTAGTAGGGTATTACTATTTTGGCTGGTTAGCTAGTGTAGGTGAGCGCTGATGTGCATCGTAAGGGCGGCCCTTAAACCTACTTTCAGGTCGCAAGTCCTAAACGCTTAGCTACCTAGTTCCCACACTACAAAACGAATGGAGTTAGCATCCGTATGGATTTTACTTTCAAATGTGGAAGTAGCATAAAATTAGGGTTCCTTTGCCTAGAGATGACAGAAAAATTATACAACTCTTTAGTACCTGTGTTCTTAAGTTCTGATATCCGAGTATTTGCTTTATTTATGTGTTTAGGTGTTTTGTACTTGACTTTAGCAATGGTAAAACTCAAAGTGGGCATTATTTATGATCGTAGATTTAGTTATATTTATTTTCCTGATTATTTTCTGATAACTTTCTTTTATGCTTATGTTGTATACTATTATTTGCTATATTACTCTGATGTACCTCTAAAACAACTGGATTTACTACTTATTTAACACAACGGTTTTTGGGGCCAAACACTTTTGACGATCACGCTTGGCCAATAAAATAATTATCTACATCAATATTTATGTAAATTTAGTTACCTTCTCACGTTTGAATAATGATAGTAGGAGGCTGCAAAGTTTCCTAGAACATTTTATTATGTTTTAATATATATATTTTCAAATAGAAAAAGGGGGGGGACGTTACAATACCCAATAATAAAAGCTGAAGCATACGAAAAGGCAGCGTAGCCAACTATCAAAAAGTATAATCCTATTAGAAATTATTTCCTCGTTTTGTGTGTAAACTAAAATACTATTTAAATTTAATACTATTTTTAATTAGAGAAAATAATACCTATACATAAATTTATTTAAACAATGTAATTTTAAATTGTATTAATAACTGAATTTCAACTTAAATTCTTAATACATTTTTAGGGTTCTGTACCCAAAGGGTAAAAAACGGGACCCTATTACTATGACTCGGCTGTCCGTCCATCAATTGGTCACTAGACTGTATCTCATGAACCGTGATACTTAGACAGTTGAAATTTTCACAGAAAATGTATTTCTGTTGCCGCTATAACAACAAATATTAAAAAACAGAATAAAATAAATATTTCAGCGGTCTCCCATACAAAATACGTGATTTTTATACTCTTTTTTGCTCGATATTGATAACGGCAACAGGTAGACAATTAAAATATTCACAGAATATTTAATTATATATTCACTTTAAAAAAAGTATAGATTCAATTAATTGAATATTTGAGGGGGCTCCCATAC
The DNA here is from genome assembly GCA_946406115.1 of Apoda limacodes. Classification (NCBI taxonomy): domain Eukaryota; kingdom Metazoa; phylum Arthropoda; class Insecta; order Lepidoptera; family Limacodidae; genus Apoda; species Apoda limacodes. The sequence continues at coordinate 45,593,107 of OX291541.1, forward strand.
AACAAACGTGATTTTTTTTGCTGTTTTTATAGATAACGTACGGAACCCTCCGTGCGCGAGTCCGACTCGTACTTGGCCGATTTTTTCATAATAATTTTCGCGATGTCTATTGGTAACTGAATTAAAATTATTTCCCGGCAGTCGTCATTGCTCACCTTAACCCTTATCCCTAATACTGAAAGCGATCGGTCACATGGAAATCATTAATTGCACACATAGGTAGGTATAACTTTTTACAGGGTTTCGTTTAGACTTGAAAATCTTGAATTTAAGATTACATTTCCAATTCGAAAGAAGAATTCGGTGATTTTTTGATTTTTTGGCCACAATCGGGCTCCGCCGATTTAGTTCAGTTACTCAGAGACAGTAAACAATCACTTGTTGTGCTCAAAGTCACCATTTTTTTTACCCATAAAAAATTGATTCCTGTAACCTATTACCTAGATAATGAATCATACTATCATATTGTAAAGGCGAAAGTTTGTGAATGTGCTCTTCACGCTCAAACGGCTGGACCAATTTTAATAAAATTTGGTGCGGAGGTAGGCGACACCCTGGAATGACATATAGGTATGCTACTTTTTATCCTAAAAAAATATAGTGTTTTCGATTGAGGAGCAAGGAATCAGATATAGCTCGATAACTGAATTTAGCGCCGAAGGAACCGCGGGCACAGCTAGTAACATTATAAAATAACAAAAGTTTTTTTACACTGAGCGGCGCGGCGTGCATATTTAGTTACTACCTATAATGGGCGCGGTGTTTAAATCCATAACAGTTACCATTGTCGCGCGCGTAAGTGTCGTGTTCCACGTAATACAACAACATACCTACGCGAGCGGCAGTGGTAAAAGACATAAGAAATAAGACGTAAAGGCTAAACAATGGATTTTTAACATCAATTCCCTTGAAATTACAAACTTAGAACGCCGTTTCCCGGATCATATCTGATTTTTTTTTATGGTTTTTATGGTACAGTAAAATATATTTTTCTATCGCTTATAGCGCATCTATATACCTATAAAAGTGCAAATAAATACCTACCAGTGACTGACCTACTCATCAATCGCTTAAGTGTATAAATACGTAATAGATAATGATACTTACGTGATATTGAAAAGCATTTCGTGAGCTGCTTTTATAGCCGCATCTTTCTCAGCAGTTGTGGCTCGAACATAAAGCTGCCGGTGGTATGGCGATAGGTCATCCCCCGTTTCTTTATTACGGAGTTTCCAATGTCTAATTGTTTTTCTCTGTAAATAGAAGTTCAATATGACACTTATTTTAAACAGGTGTCAAAAAAGGTAAGTCGATAGGTACCTACCTAAAAGAAAAATATTAAATGTCACTCATGAGACGGCTTTTAGTTACCTATTTAAGACCAGACAGTAAAATGATTTCTTTATTACTGTTTTTCTTTTATGTTGTACTAGACTTTGCCAGCGGCTCCGCCCGCCCTAAATTAGGTTATTGGCGTGGGTCTCCTTTATTTTATCACAGTATTACTTAATACTGTGATTTACTCCTTAATTAGCCCGCCCTTTATTCGGTTTTCGGTGACTGTGATTTACTCCTTAATTGCACTAATGAAGTTTGCTATATCAAGCTGTAGCTATAGATATAGTTCGTCTAAGCTCGGTTATAGTTATTCCTGCGGGTATTTCGGGATAAAAAGTAGCCTACATGCTTTTCCAGGACCTAACCTATATGTATGCCAAGAAGCGTGAAAGATTAACAAACATCCATTCATACAAACAAACTTTCCCATTTATAATATTAGTAGGATTTTTTATTCTATATTAAGTATTGATTATAACCTACTGACTTTTCGGTAAAGGAAAACATCGTGAGGAAACCTGCGTAATTAAATAAAGACTCGTGTGAACACCCTCGATAAGGGGAGGCCGTGCCCCACAGTAGGAAAGTAGGTATGAGGCTGGTAAGGATTAAAATTATTAAGTTACTACTTTTGATTCATGATAGATAGGTTACTCTAAACATACGTAATTAACAAAGTAAATTTAAATACTGTTATTCGAGTTTGTCGCTCAATATCCTTTATTCTGTAGCCCGCTCTCCGCTGCACTTGGATAAGTTGAAGTTGTGGTGGACACTAGACGTACCTAGAAGGTATTAGTTACTAGTTGGATGACTAACCTAATTGTTTACCTAAACATTGCGAGGTTAATTTGATTAGATGAAAATCCCAAAGAAGTTCGCAGCTCGTACTCGGAGTTCAGCCCTGAAGACCTAAATAATTTTCGTGATCGTCTATTTTAGAATATAGTGGGTATTTGATCCTATTTTTGTCGAAGATTATTACTTGTTGTTAAAACAACTTAAATAGTAATTAAGCTTCTATTATTGCAAATTGCGTTATTTTTACAATTAACTCTACAATGAATATTAACAGTAATAGTTTTGTGGTTTGTCAACTCAGATAAGTGTAATAGGTAATCACTTGAAACAAAACAATAGGTATTGACTAAGATTGTAACCTGAAAACCAGAGATTTAGGCAGTATCGTATCTGAATATGACTCTGAGGTGAGATAGATCGATTCTCTTCTTCTTTGGGACATTGTGCTAGGCCCAATGCTTGTAACCCATTGGGATTCATTTATGTAATTAATATATATATGTGTGTGTGAGGATGCCATTAGTTGTAAGCTGAAAACGTACGTCCGTCTTTGATTGGCCAATCAATATTATAATAATCATTTCTTTAAAGGTACCTTTTATTTATTGTAAGAAGAAAAACCGGTTGTCAAGCCCTCAGTCCTGCTCTGATTTTTATAATAGGAACACTCGCAGCCAATAAAATATCGTTAAAGCAGAAATGTACCGATAGTCAGAAACTCTTTGTAATAATGAAAAAATAATATATATAAATATCTATCCAACAATTTACTTTCTATAATATACAATTTGTAACTCAAATCCCTTAAAGGGGTTAAAGGATGTCTGGTACACAAGCATTTAGTAATGGACCCAAGGGTGAAATCATTAACCTTAAACATCCGTAGCTTTCATAAATTTGGTGAATGCTTGAAAAGAACTTTTCCTTAAACGGGGCTCTGTGGGGGTCGATAACTGGTCATTTTGTCAAAATTTGTAATGAAGTATCTGAATCATTTTTTCTATTTTTACCTACAGGTAATGTCTCTGTGAGGCTAATTTTATATAAAAAAATAGTTAAAGACCTTTTGCTTGTTCCTTTAATTGTTTATTTTTAAATTTATTTATTCATCATATTCATTTCAAATTCTTCATACAAATAATTTATTCATCGTAAAATGTTCTTTATCGCTAATAAAGATACATGTTTCGTTATTTTAATTTATTAATATGCATGTTCAGTTTAGAATACTAGTGCAGACCGGTCTAGTAGTAACTAGGCACGTGACATCCAACATGTTAAGATTGTGTATTAATAAATTTTAATTACAATAAAAACTTAATCAATGTTGCTACTGCGAGCCGTTGTTCTTTGAAGAACCTGGACATCAGAAATTGTGCAAGGTGACAGGGAAGAATTTTCTCTTTCCAACACATATTTTATCTAAAGGGTTCTTCACAAATAATTACATGTTTTTCGTAATCCACGAATAATTGGTTTAAATCTTGCAAATAACAAAAGTAAAAAGATTCCATCAGATTCTTTTTACAGAATATTAATTAAATAAAAAATTATAAAAATAGAGTAGGGTAGAGTAGTTGAGTTCATTAAAATTGTCATAGTAGTCACTTTTAATGTGAACTTCTAAATTTCATATACCAGGATTTCATAGAAAACTGTTAGCATTTCGGACAAAGTTGATAAAAGAACAAAACGGTACCCCAATTTTCGGAATGAAGGATTTGCGCTAATAATTTGCACGACGACGATTGGTCAACATATGGTCAACGCCCACCTGGGGCCTGGGTTGTTTAGGAAGTCTCGGCAAAACTACCATAAAATTGGGAATTAAGACCACTATTAGTAATCACAAGAATTTCACTTTGTTATTTTTGCTAAATAATCTTAGTTTTTAATAGTCGTATTACAAAAAATGAAACAATATCAAATTCCTGTTTACGCTTGTAGGTATCACATTCATTTTCAGGTAAATCTTATTAAATAACTTTTTGCCGGCCGATCGTAACCATGATTTGTAAAAATAAGATGGAGATAAAGAAAACAAACTTAAGCCCCTCGGAGTACCTAGGCTAGGATTTTATTACCTGTGTAGAGTAGGCACAGATAACAGAATACCTACCTACTAACCGCGCCACAAAAAAAAAATACCTTCTTTCAGTAACATATCTAGGGATCAAATCAAATATTATTTATTTAATTTCAGTAAGTTGCTGAGAACACTTTTGAATCGTCGATACAATCTATTTAACAACGTAAATTTGTGCCGAAAGGAGCCGGAAAGACTCTTAATTATTAAAAGTACCTAATTAAACAATACTTTGTCAATTAACTAACAAGTAAGTACACAATCTGTATATATCGCATCTTTCATCATCTATCGCAATCTACATGGTACAAAAAAAACTCTGTATGGCAACACTTTTTAGTTTAAAACGTAAGAGCACAATCTGCACAATAGGTCCTGTACCTACATACTACATTCACTTTATCTACCGATCAAAATCTTCAGTCAAATGCCGACGGCATGCGACGCCGTGTTTGCATGATATATGAGTGAAATTCGTTAATTAAGTTGTTTTTTCAATAAAATGGGTGTGTTGCCATCGCAAACAACAAAATGTATGTTTTAATATGGCAACACTATTTTTCTTTTCTTATGTACTACTTGTCAGATCTTTTATGTACTTGTTCCACGATTTCATTGCAAGCATATTAAAATAACTATACCAAAATTAGAAGCTTATTTATTTACCAGACCTATGAGCACAACAGATGGTCCTTCGAGCTGGGTTTGAACCAGCGACCTATGGAGCAACTTCAGAGCAACAAAATCGAGCAAAGTTTCTACGATTTCTACGATACAGTCAAGCAAAGCAATCAAGTTTTACTCGACCGACATTAATTTGTCATATTATTATCCGTACTGAAACTGGAATAAAGACGCAAGAATTTCGGCATTTGATGTTAGTACAGTGTGAAAATTGTATTTCAAGAAAATCGCGCGAACTACGAAATATCGTTAGCCATTTCTTAAATCCTTTCTATGCAATACAAGTTCTATGAAAGAGAGAAAAAATTGATGGATTAAATGCAAACATAACGAAAGTGAGTGAGATAGTCAAGTTACAGACAACGAAGTTCCACGTAGGAAGCAAGAGGAGGGAAACAACATTTGGTCTTGTAGCCAGAGTGAAACAAAGAAGTCAGCAAGTGCAAGAAAACCGGGAGCAAGCCCAAGACGAACAGGCAAGAAAGAGAAATAAGATTAGCTTTTTCCTTGTACATTTGCTAATAAATTTTTTTTTCTTTCGAGTTTCGACCATTTTGTTTTTGTGTAGTTGTAAGCACGCGGTTTTAATTAAGATATAACGTGGTGTACCGATTGCCTATATTTCTGTTAGAAAAATGTCGGAGCCTGAGTTAAAAGAATTAGTGGCAGCGAGAGGTTATGTAAAGGCGGCGATTACGAGATTATATTCGTTCGTAAATAATTTGGAAGATGTGCATTCTTGTGCTACGTTTGCTCTGATAATTAGAAGAGAGCAGCATAATAAAATTATATGAATTATATAAAATATAAAATATATATATGAAATTAGATAATAACGATAAAAAAGACGTGGCCGAGATCGAAAACCGGTATTATCACATTATAACGGTTCTTAACGATGAAATAATGAGTCGCGAAAATTTACAATGTGAATCTACTCAAGCTCAGACAACTCCTCAATCAAAAATCAAATTGCCGACAATACATATTAATCATTTTACTGGTAAGTGCTCTGAGTACATAACTTTCATTGAACTATTTAAATCTGTTTTTCACAATGACAAATGCTTAGACAATATTCAGAAATTACATTACCTTAGATCATTTCTCAAAGATGAACACTATGATATTGTAAAAAATTTACCCCTCTCCTCTGAAAATTACAATGAGGCATTAAAATTATTGCATGATAGATATTACTACAAATACAAAACAATAAATGAACATGTAAATGCTCCACTAGATTTAAATATTATGACAAAATCTAACCCATTGGTCATTAGACATTTTGTATCACAAGTTAAACAAATCCTATCTTCCATAAAAAACTTAGGTGTTAAAACGGAAAGCTGGAACCCTATGGTAATGTGTGTTTTAACACGCAAACTAGATATGTATATATCTCGAGCATACCAATTGGAACGCGATGCAACAACTGAACCCAACATCGTGCAATTTCTCGAGTTCCTTGAAAAAAGGGCACTTGCAATGGAGAATGCCGAGCCGATTTCAAATACAGTAAAGTCGAACAAGATGGCTGTTCATGTATCTACAACAGGAGCATTATTAACTTACTGTCAATATTGTAAGTTAACCTCACACAAACTTTTTAACTGCAATTCATTCAAACTTTTATCCTCATCAGAGCGAATACAATTTTGTACAAACAAAAAACTCTGCAATATATGTTTAAATCATCATCTAGGTAAATGTCGATACCACTTTAAATGTGCAAGGTGTAAAAACCATCATAACACATTATTACACCCTGATTAATGTCGAATAACAATCACAACAATGTTTTGTTGCCAACTGTGCGAGTAAAACTAATTGGACTTAACAAACAGGAGGTATATTTAAAGGCCATTTTAGATAGTGCATCACAAACTTCTCTGGTCACAAAAAAGGTGTTACAAATATTAGGGATGACACCTGTAAAAATAAAACTGACATAATTGGGGTGTATAAGTCAAAAACAAATATCAAATATTCCATTTTATTAGATGTGCATTCAATGATATCTCCATTCAAACTTTCGATCAACTGTCTGGTAGTTAATAATATTACATGTAAACTCCCACAGTCAAAAGTAGACACATCTTCTATCGTGATTCGTAATAACATACATTTAGCGGATAGCGATTTTTATATTCCATCAGAAATAAACATGCTGATAGGTGCGGATGTATTTTTTCAGCTGCTATTACCGCGGAGGAACAGAATATCCAGGAACCGCAGCAACAATCTGCATTTATTGAGCAGCACAGTCATTCAGGTGTGCAAGTGTCATGTAAAAAGGTACCGCAGCCACATATTTTCAATACAAAATTTGGCCACGTTATTGCTGGTACATTACCTTTTCAAAATAACCTTGTTAATACAATATCCAACGCTGTATCATTGTTTTGTATAAAGTGTGAATCTAATTTAAATAAAGATCTAACTAGCTTTTGGGAATCAGAAAAAGTTACAGATTTTTTTCCAGAAAAACTTTCAGAACATGAGGCTGCTGAAAACATATTTCAGTCTACATATAAATTAGAGAACAATAAATTCCAAGTAGATCTTCCTTTAAAAGTACCTCTAACTGAAGTAAATAATCTTTTGGGGGATTCATTTAATCTAGCATTGTACAAATTTTTTAGTTTAGAAAAAAGGTTACATAAAAATGTCAACTTATTAACTGCTTATCAACAATTTATTCATGAATTTATTGAACTCAAACATGGTCACTACATAGATATAAATTCATATGATTAAATCAACGACCCTGTCTACTTGTTGCCTCATCATGCGGTCATAAACGAAAGTAGTAAAAGTACACGAGTTAGAGCAGTCTTTGATGGCTCCATGAAAACAAACAAAAGGAGATCCCGTAATGACATATTACTCAACGGGCCTATTGTACAAAAAGACTTTTTTGATATTATATTATTGTATCGTTTTGGTGAGTTTACCTTTAGAACTGATATAAGGCATATGTTTAGAAATATTACTCTAAATCCAAATCATACTTCACTTCAAAATATATTGTGGCGCGACAATCCAGATCAACCGATTAAGTGCATTCGTCTGGATACAGTAACTTATGGTTTAAAGTTTTCTAGTTATCTTGCAACCCGATGTTTGTCTTAACTTGCAGACAAATATGAAACAGATTTTCCACTTGCAGCCTATATTTTAAAAAACTATGTTGATGATGTTGTTTACTCACATTCCAACATTGATACAGTAAATGAAGCTAAAAAACAATTGATCTCGTTATTAAATCTTGGAGGTTTTTATACACATAAATTGACTTCTAATTTTGCTAAAATTTTATCTGATATTGATATAAGTAAACAACAATTTGAAGATATCAATTTATTAAGTGAAAATAGTAAAGTTAAAACATTTGGATTAACTATAGATGTAAAAAATGATTGTTTTGTAATTTCTTGTCCTAACAAATTTCAAAGTAATCTAATTATAAAGCGAGAAATATTGAGTTATATTTCCAAATTTTATGATCCACTAGGGTTTGTAAGCCCAATCATAGTAAAGGCTAAAGAAATAATGCAAAAACTGTGGCTAGCTAAAGTAGATTGGAATTCTGTACCTCCACAAGATTTAGTTAACGTGTGGTTAAGCTTTGCTAACGGATAGGAGAAATGCAACCTATACATTGAAATAGAAACATCCCAATACAAGGTAACTTAGTTAGACTACAGCTTATTGGCTTTGCACACGCGTCCAGTTCCACAGGATACAGATGCTGTGTTTACCTTAGAGTCATATGTTAAATGGGTAAACCGCAGATATTTTACTTTGTTCAAAATCCAGAATAAACAATTGTAGTAAACCACGTACTGTACCCAGACTTGAACTAAATGCTAGCCTATTATTGTCTAAAGTGATGTGTAAAGTACATAGGATATTAAGCATAAAATTGAAGTTTGAATTATTTTATTTATTCAGTGATTCAAAAATAACGTTGGCCTGGATTGCTGCTGATATTGCAAAATTTCAAGCATATGTTGCCAATAGGGTCAAAATTATTCAGCAATTAACTAGTAAATGGTGCTGGTTATATGTTCAGAGTTAAAATAACCCTGTAGATTATATTAGTAAAGGCTAAGATCCTCAAGAACTATCCACTTGCAAAATGTGGTGGAATGGTCCATCATTCTTAGAAGACAGGTGACATATATTTGAAAACACTGTAACACTATCTTGCAATTTGCCAGAGCTTAAGTCTGTTTCAAACAATGTAGTGCTTAGTGTGCAATAAAATCTTGATTTCTTTAAATTTCTAGACAAATTTTCTAACATTAACACTATGATAAGAGTCATGGCATATATATTAAGAATTATTCAAAATATCAAACCTTGTATGAGCAAATTACAAGACAAGTATTGACATACTACAGAGCTTCATAATGCATTATTGTATATTATAAGGCATGAGCAATCAATTCATTTTCGTGATGACATAATGTTGTTGAATAACTCAAAAAATGTAAAGGGTAATTTAAAAGGGTTACATCCTTTTATAGATAATGCAGCTATTATAAGAGTAGGAGGTCGACTCCAAAATTCTGAAATTCCTTTTTCTCAAAAACACCCTATTATTTTACCTAAGGAGTCACATATCACTGAACTTATTGTATGTCATGAGCACTTAAGATTACTCCATGCCGGACCTAAATTACTTCTGTCTAGTCTAAATCAGAAGTATTGGCTTGTAAATGGAATAAGATAGGTTAAAAAGATAACATATAAATGTTTAACATGTTTCAGAATGAAAGCAAACGCTTCTAAACAATTAATGGGTTCCTTGCCACGGCAGCGCGTTACTGCTAGCAGAGCATTTCAGGTTATTGGATTATATTTTGCTGGACCCATACAAATAAAAAAAATCAAGAGTACGTAAGGCTCTCATAACTAAAGGTTACATTTGTGTTATGTTTGTTTTATAACAAAGGCAATACATCTAGAATTAGCCTCTGATTTAACAACGGATACCTTTCTTGCCTCCTTTAAAAGATTTATTTCACGTAGAGGTTTACCAACTGAACTGTTCTGCGATAATGGAACTACATTTCATGGGGCAAGGAACCAGTTAGCTGAGGTGTATAAGATAAATTCCAACAAGAACCATCAAACACAAGAACAAAACTTTTCTTCACAACAAGGAATAAAGTTTAGGTTTATACCCAGTTATTTACCCGTGTTTGCTGGTCTTGCGAAAGCAGCAGTTAAAAGTATGAAATTTTATTTAAAAAGAGTAATTAAAACAGCTGTTCTTACTTATGAACAACTTAGTACTGTATTGTCAAAAATTTTAAATTCACGACCAATTGATGATTTTGCATACATAACTCCAGGGCACTTTCTAATAGGAGCCCCCATAACTTCATATCCTGAGCCAGATTCAGATTTTCCACCAAACAAACTGAATTTTTGGCAAACTGTTAAACACATAAAACAACGGTTTTGAAAGTCTGGCATAAGAATTATCTTAATAGCTTACAATGCAAAGGCAAATGGCGTGATGATGTACCTAACATTAATGTAGGTACATTAGTTATTTTGAAAAAACCAAACACCTCTCCCTTTTTATGGCCTATGGCTAGAGTTGTAAAGGTATTTCCAGGTAAAGATAATAAAATAAGAGTATTTGAAATCGAAACACCTAATAGTAAAACCTATCTACGATCTTTATCTAGTATTTTTGTATTACCCATAGAAAATTAAGACTTTTTATATTTAAAATAGATGCGCATATTAAGATAGTTATTAATACTCAAGTAAGTAGGTGTATTTCCTTAATTTTAATTCTAGCCCTCTGCAGCTGACGTGGTAGTCCCACAGACACTACAAAGTAGAAAATTTTCTCCAAAAATTTTATTTTTAGAGTTTCGTTTCCCGCATTTCTAGTACCTTCCTAACGTGCCGCGTTACACGCTTCAGTGCGGCGGGAGCAATCGGGGAAAACACATGTGAGCGGATATTTGCTAAGTTTGACTTTGAAAAAATTGAAGCACTTTGAGGCTGTATAACGGTAAAATTTAACGAATTTTTATTTTTATATATTGATTAATTAATGTTTATTCAGGATTTTATAAAAAAAATGTTTAATAATTGTTATGGCAATATTTGAGATTTGGACTGAAATTTATGTTTATTTTATGCTACTTGTAATAAAGGTTGTGATTATGCATACACGAGTTTTGTTTCTATTTATTTTTCATTGATTATATTTTTTAATATTCAAGTTTTAATTTATATCAAATAAAACAGGGCTACATGTCAAATTGTAATATGTACTTTAATGTGAAAATACGTCTGCCAGACTACCACGTCAGCAGAATTGAGAAAATAAGTCCACGTCAGTTGCAGAGGGCTAGCTTAATTAAACTTAATGTTTAACTAAATGTAATGTTTAGTTTAAATTTCATAAGAAATTGGCTGAGGCCGTATCATGTTGGCATCACAGACAACAATAAATGTATGTATTAATATGGCAACACTATTTTTCTTTTCTTTTGTACTACATGTCAGATCTTTTATGTACTTGTTCCACGATTTCATTGCAAGCATATTAAAATAACTGTACCAAAATTAGAAGCTTATTTATTTACCAGCCCTAAGAGCACGAAACAGGGTGAATTATTCATTAGCAAATACAACAAGATGATTCTGTGTGTAGGAGTCTTTGAAAATTAACGATTTGAGTTGAGGGTAAGATATGTATTTAGAGCGTTTTATCAATGGGAGACCATCGCAGTAGCAAGCAACAAAGGTTTCCGTCATATGATGCCTGCAGAGGCAAGTCACTGCGGCTGTGCTGTGGCTGGCACATGCTGCTTTTGCGGTGTGAAGAAGGGGCGTCTAAGCTGGAGAAACTGGGAGCGGATGACAGTCGCGTTCAACTTCATAACAGTGGAAATGCTACGCAAGATGCGCCTATCATTACGTGTTGCGGCGCGTCTCTTTTTTTAAAAACAATGAAGGCAACTTCGAATCATTTTGTAAATGGTACGTACCTTCTTCCTTAGCAAATGTTTGAAATAGAAGTTAAAATACTCAAAAGTTTTTTTTTTTGTTTAGTGTTCAGTTCGCTTTGAACCGCTTTTGTGAAAACGTCCGTGCGTACCTACCTTGCTAATTTTAAAAATAGGAAGTTAAAAATGGTTTTAATTCAGTGTTTTAGTAAATGAAGGTTACTTTGAACCATTTTTGTGAATTAAGATAGGTACCTACATAGGTAGTTAATGTTTGAAAACAGTGTAACGTAGTACAGTGTTAGTTAATGTACCTATGTCATTGAACCATTTTTGTTAAAACTGAAAATGCAGTGCTTAGTAAAAAAGATTTGTGAATTAAAGAAGTAAGCTGCTGCTGAAGCTTTTTAGTTAAGTAGGTAGCTTTTAGCCATCCTATTTTTATTTTTGCGTAGCGTCGCACAAATTCGCGTTTCTACGCCGAAAAAGGTACCAGGAAAACAAAAACGACAGGACGTCGTACGCGTTGTAGGTAATTATTGTGTAACTGGAGTCGTACGAATTCAAAAGTACTAGATTCTCATAAATTAGCGGGTGGCATATTCTAAAGTTCATTAAACTTTGTGGTCAAGTCAGAACGTAAAATTATTTTATGAAATTATTATGAAAAACTGAAATGCCGATTATCAGCTTGAAACTTTGAATAGTGATTGCTGAGTAGGTGCACTCTTGCCCCTTTATGGATTTGGGGCATTTCCGTTAAACTCTGTATAAGTTACCCCTTTTGTAAGTCTTTGATATAAAAGACTGACGACGTTTCTTACGAGAACTGACTGAATAGTTGAGTTTCATAGGTAGATGTACCTTGTATAAGTTCAGATACATAGTATAGGATAAGTGAAAAGAAAACCAATTATTAAACGAAAAGCTACTTTATTTTCATATCATATATATAGATATTTGATTGTACTCGAATTTTTTTGAGTAATTTCTATATTGCTAGTCATCCAATAGGGTGACCCTCAGCAAAGGCTCTTCTCTAATTGCTACGGGTTTTTGCCTACTGATAGTGGAACAAAGGAAGATCTGCCAAACAGAACCACTATCCCCACTCCTAACAATACTCTAAAGAACAGGTAAGTTGTAAAATCAAATATTTAATTAACGCTAAGACAATAAAAGAAATATAAGAGAAAGAAAAAAGATAAATCAAGGTGTAAACAAGGTGTAGTAAACAAAATTTTCCCGGGGAATGATAACTATTCTCTGCAATTAATAATAATTAGTCCAATGGCATGATAGTTATTCTATACAATTTATAATATTAAATTCGATAACATGATAGTTATTTTCTACAATTCATAATGGTAACTTCAAAAGAATGACAGTTATTCACTAGAAATTATAATAGTAAGATCAATAACGTGGATCTGTGCCATATTAGGGCTTAAGTCGAAACAAGCAGTTATCTGTTTACTAAAAAGACCCACACAGACACAATTTTAATAGATATACAAATAATAATGAAAGTGATACTACAATACTGAGCTGAAGTCCCGTAGGTCGCTCAACACTGAATTTACATGAATATTAACAACTTTAGCGATAGTTTAAATTGAAAGTACTAGAAATTTTACTGTCAATTAATTCCTAAACAATAACAAAATAAAACTAGATTAGTGAAAGACGAGTTGATTGCTCTAGCAGTATTTTCTGAATGCCTGCATAGTCGTTCCAGACAGATCGTCAGCCTCCGTATATCCCCACTTCTCCAGTCTCGTGAAGTTGTCTTCCGAATGTTCGATCTTCATAACCTGTCATCAGGGGTGGTATCTTAAAATTGTGGGACGTACAATCTTGCCCTGAAAGGAAAGGGCATATTACTATTTATTTCTTAATTTGGGGTGTATTCTGCACGCCTCCGGAAGTGATTCTAGTTAAGTGTGTCATCTTCCATCCATCTGTCGCTGGGTTTTATGGTAAAAGGACACTTTAACACATTTGGTTCTTATGGAGCCACAATTAATTATCCTTTTGTGAGACATTTTCTCAGAAATATTTATTGTAACCTAAAATTTGAGAAGACGGGTCTTAAAACTTCCAAACGTTTGAAAGCATGTCAATCGTTGTCCTTTTTTTTAAGGTTAAATGCGTTGGTTTACACTTGTGCATGCCTCAATTGCTTACACATGTTAGCCTAAGCCTGGTAACCGAACTACGGGGCAAAGTTTGACGAATTACAATAAAAAATAGTTTTATTGTTTTAACATTGTCGTGTAAGGTGTATAGCCATTATAAAGTGTCATTTTTTATTTAGATAGGCAGCAATGCAACAATCTATTAAGCGCGCGCTTTATCGTGTCAATGTCACGGACAATAATAAATTTTGATTTATTTTATTTTGTTGAGCTTGGTACTTACGCCGCCCTGCCGCCCCGCGTCGGCTTTCATTCATGTTTGTAGTATACATATACCTATAGATATGTTCGCAGACGCAGCTGTGTTCAGTCTCTTTCCTACGATTTATCTATAGCGAAACGTTTTAGTTATAGGTATGTTTTCGTGTTTTCGTGGGTAGCTTGATGTGTTGCCTAGTGTACACGAAAAATCTGTTTGGGTCGGTAATTTTTTTACTACTTTAATTATTTTCAAATGTGAGTTCCTAAGGCCTAATTAATTTGATATTTATAGCGATGGAGGAAATAATGTGATTTTATGATTGTTTGAATTATGGAAGAGTAGAGTAGAGATTACGTGAGAACCCCTGAGAGTTGTTTTATGACAATCAGTTGTTAAACCTACATGATGCCTATAAACTTCTAAACTAAATTATGGTAATACCACTAACTGATTAACAGTCGAGCGTAGACTGCTCTCTCTTGTTTCAGCTCCGTGATCTTGTGTTTTTGCTTTGAAAACTCGTATGAATGGAAGTTATCCGCGCATTTCTCTCGTTTTATTTATCTGGAAATAATACAAATACATGTGTATATATTTCGAACATGAACGACGTTTTCTGCAGCAAAAAAGGGATTTGAGTTTCCCTTTTAGACAAACAGATAGTTCCTTTTCTCCAAAGCCGTAATTTCTGCTTTACAAATTTTAAGTTTCAGAGATCAGAAATTCAGACTTGCCCAGAGGCTGACCGAAGATGGTAAAGCTCAAGTGCCCCCAACCCAGAAAGGCTTTTCCGAAAAACGTTAATTAAGTAACGGGTTAGGATGGGCTCCACGAGCCTGGAGTAAAATAACAGCTGTTGGGATTAAAGAACGTTAATATAAAAATTTAAACAATTGCAATTATAAGCCAGGAGCTCAAAAGCTTACTGCGTGTCTTTGTCAAAAATTGATTGCCTTCAATTTTGCTATTTTCTACATCCTCGCTTTCCCTTTTCGCTCCATCTTTTTCTCTGTAGAGGGCTTTGCCAGAATACTCTGTAATTTGTTTAAGGTTTAGTAACTTCGCCTTTATAGCTCTCGCAATAAAGCCAATTACCCCGTCTCCCTACGACCTTTGCTAGCTATCTGTACTCGTCACCCGGACTGGCTCAGCTAGCGCGTGTTCGTCAGAGCGATAGGGACAACAACAGCACGCCTCGCATCTCGTTCACATTTCTTATCGCTTCTCAATTTACGCACCAAAACAACCCGAGCGTTCGCAGGAAGGAGTTTCTCTGAAACCGCACTGTACGCGACCATTTCGGTTCTAAAGTGTGAGAATGAATTCTCTGCCGATGGCGAGCGGTGCGATGGTAGAAAGTAGCCGTGGGCATCATTTCAAGCAATTCCTCAGAACACATTCCATTGTTCAAGCGGTAGAACACACACAGGGAGGCAAAGTCTCTCCTCAGACTTAAGGATTCGATACGGCAAGTGAGTCTGGTATCGTCGACAATTCTCACAGCCCGTCGTCGAACCGAGTCAAAAGGTCCAAACTGGTATCCGGGTGCACCTGCCCAGAGATGGTAGTAGTACTCCATATGGGGCCGAACTTGCGACTTGTAAAGCACCAACCTCTGCCCCGACGTGAAGTACTGCCTCGCTCTATTCAGTACACTTAGTTTTTTGGACGCCAGCTTCACCTTATCTTGTAAATGATCTCGGAACTGAACATCGCTGGAGATGTCAACACCAAGGATTCCAATGCTCTTGGAGATGGATAGGGCAGTGTCCTGGATTGTAGGACTACAGTGAATGGGATTTTCTTAGCGGTAAACGCGCAGACTTGTGTCTTTGTAGGACCAAGTTTACCCGTCCCCAGTCAGAGACCTTGGACAGTGTGGTCTCGATTTGAGACACAAGTTCTCCGCGGTTTTCCTCCACAACGGAACGAGGGATGTTTGCACGACCCATGTAATAAGCGTCTCCAGTACTGTCATCTGCATAGCAATGCATGTTGTTGATGTCCAACATCATCTATATGCAGTAGAAACATCATATGAGACAGGACAGAGCCTTGCGGGACACCAGCATTAATGTCCATGCTATCAGAGCAAATGCCGTCAACTACGGTTCGTATGCGTCTGCCGGACATAAAGTTAGCCACCCATTTGCACAAACCCTCGGGCACTCCGTAAGATGGCAACTTCGATGGAAGACCCCAGTGCCAGACCCGATCGAACGCCTTCGCTATGTCCAGGCTACATGCCAATGCCTCCCCCTGAGTCTAGTCTAGTCTAGTCGCTAGTGCTCATCGGTGTGTAAGATACACTAGAAGTCGAGTGACCGTGAAAGCCATATTGACGATCACTGACCAGGTCGTTTTCTTCTAGGTGTTTAGAAGCTGTGTGTTGATCACACGCTCCATCACCTTGAAGAGGAGAGAGGTAATAGCAATAGGCCTGTAATTCAATAAACCTACCGAAACAAGTGCAACTTTCTTATTTAGAAGTGAGATGTTCGTACTTTGGTAAAATATTTCCTCATGTAAGTACATGCCTAATTGTAAATCGCCGTCGTTCCCAGTGTCGTTTTGATTTTACTTGGTCTTGGCAAAACTTGAATAATTAGTATGACTTTAATATTGGTGGATAAAATGGAAACCAATATGGTCTATTTTACTTATGTACGCGCTATCTTTACCTTTAATTGAGACACAAAACAAAACACGACGGTTTTTCCTAATTGTGTGTGTGTCTTTTTTTATCTAGACATATTTATTCCTTTTTGTATTTTAGAGTACAAAAAATAAATTTTGACTGATTATATTTGTTTTCATTCTGTTATCGTCTTCGATTTGTTTTTGTTCCCACTTTTCTTCAGTTATGAAACTCGTTCGCTCGGGAATTCATCGCTGCCATATATCACTGCTATATACATATATACACAAGCTTGCATAAAGTTTTATTTCTAGCTCAGTTACTTATGATTATGTATAATAAATCCCACGCTACACACTTCTTAAAGCTAATGTTAGTCTAATATGCTATAAAAGCTATTACGATGCGCATACTGTACAGAGAAAGTTTTGCGAAAAAAAGTTTTTATGTATGGTCGCGGTCAGAAAATTTTTACCACCTTAAGGATCACAATTGCTTGCACAAATTTAAGTCACAAGTTCTGAATGTCTATTTCATAATAATTTGATTGACCATAAATTATCTTTTTTCTAATATGACAATCAATCGCTCTAGGACAGGGATGGCGAACCTTTATTAATGAATGTGCCATTTTCTATGAAAATAAACAATACTGTACCTATGACGTGCCGTCTGATCTGGGTTACATAAATAATGGAGAAAAATTAAACTAATTGCTGTTAACTTAAAGCTATTTAGATACTTGCAGCTCGAAATGTTTACAGCAATCGAAATGTTTAATATTTATATTCAAATAAAAAAATAAATTATAGTGTGATTTCTGCTGTTGCAAATTAGGTGCTAAAAATCTCACATTAGGGCAGGCTCGTACTTTGTTACTAAGCAATATGGAAGCTAAACTAGAGTTCATTTCTAAAAATGACTTGCAAGCATACGTAGGTGAAAATAGAAATTTCATAAATGATTGGCGTGCCCGTATTGCCATGGGTTCGCCATCTCTGCTCTAGGAGATGGACTGACTACTATCAAGTTTTAATATAAAGAAAACCTTCTTTGAAAAAACTAATATTTTAGTTTTTAATAAGAATATGAAGAAATAATAAAATAGACACTTCGAAAATCTTTATTTAATATCTAGTATAACCTCCCTCTGCAGCTATGACGGCACGTAGTCTATCTCGCATAGATGCAACAAGACGCGTGCATAGATCAGTACCTCTGATATCATCCCATACTTGAGCACAGTGTGATCTAAGATCTTGAGGGTTTCTTTCATTTTGACAGTCCCAGCGTTGAACCGTAAGCCCCCAATTTAATAGGGTTTAAATCAGCAAACCGAGCGGGCCATTGAATGGGACGAATGTCACGGTGCATGTTGAACCACGCCATAGTAGCACGGGCTGTGTGTATCCGTGCATTATCTTGAACGTAAGTAATGTGTGGGAATTCCGTTACAAGATACACTACGCGCACAGTAGGCAGCATCACTTCTTCCAAAAGCGACACATATAATTAATGGCCGTAGCCCTATTCTCTAACGACGCCAGTTCTCCGACGCCGTCAAGGCTCATCCACCCCCATAAGTTTACTGTAATGCGACCTGACTCGTTTTGAGGCACAATATGACCTTCATCATACCGAGTTCGATTGTAGTGCCATAAAGTTAATCTTCTGATTTGGCTTGATTTAAAAGTTTTTTCATTGGTAAATATAGTATTCGACCAATCAAAATCGAGATGTCGTCGCGCAAAGTTAAGCCGGGCCGTTTTGTGATAAGGTTTCAACTTCTTACCACATTTTTTTGAAAGCCAAATTAAATTGTCGTGTCTCAATTTAAAATGGATCTGGTTTTCTACGATTTTAAATGTGGCCTAAAACCTGATGATTCATTTGAACGACTTCTAATGGCTTTTATGGTTGAATGACCTTCAAAAGCAACCATCTACCAGTTCCAGCGCGGTCGCCTTACTTTGGGTGATGAACAAAGGAGTAGTCGTCCTACGACGGCTGTCGCACGAAAGAAAGTTTGCTGGGAGTAAAAAAAAATCAAGAAACCAGGTTAATTACATACGAAGAGATAAATCTCTTGCTGAAGCATGCACTGCAGATTGGTTCCCCGAAGCTCAGAAGCAGGCCCGTGTGAAGTGGTTCCGTCATATGATTAAAAAATTTGAAGTAGGCTCGTCTCGGCGCCTTTATGAAATTGCGATAGGTGATGAATCCAAGATTTATCAATACGATCTAGAAACAAAGCGTCAGACGACAGTTTGGCTGTATCAAAACGAACCAACGCCTACGAAAGTGAAGCGATCGAGAAGCGCGATTTTGATCGCCAGTTTCTTCACTTTGACGGGGTACCTGGTTTCAATTCCATTACGAGACCAAAGCAGCATCAATGCCGAATGGTATACCACAAAATGCCTGCCAGAACAAGAAACCGAACACCAGGCTCCGCGGGGTACTGCTTCACCATGACAACGCACCCGTGCACTCAGCGCTCAAAACGAGGGACTTCCTGGATACCACACCGGTCAGAGTCCTGGGTCACCCTCCTTGCAGTCCTGAACTGGCACCGTGTGACTGCTTTTTATTCCCTAAAATAAAAAATCAGCTGAAAGGGATACAGTTTTCATCGCCGGAAGATGCGCTAGCAGCGTTCGAGAAGGCCGTGGAAGAGGTGTCTGCGGCTCAGTTATTTCCGCCACGTCCCATTGCAAAAGATAGACCGCTGACTGCATCGTGTAACTTTGCATTCGGCGTACGATTTTTTTTCCTGTGCACTCGTGCTTTTTAATATTATAGCTTAGTTCCTTCTAGCCATAATTATTCCAAACACGTCCTGCCGTAAGAGACAGGCCGCTAACGGCTTCGTGTAATTATGCTTTGAGTGTACTTGTTATAGTAACATATATATATAATTTCCTAGTCGCGGGGCCCCGTTTAAATACTTTCAAGATTGAGCTATTTGGCCGAACACATCTCTCCACATAGACAAACACCGCGCCATCTAACCATTATATCAAAACAATGGTTTGATGGAATAACTTTAGTTCACACTGATAGTGCTATAATATCTAAACATGTGCCTTACATTGTAATATCCTCCTATTTTTTCGTTTTAGGATCAACAATAGTGTATACATTATTATTGTGTGCGGCGCCGATAACATACGGTCCTTCGAACAATAAGGAGAATTAACGCGTTAACCCTTTCGCTTTTTTGATTTTGGAACCGTTTAAATTTTAACAAGGTCTATTTTTAGAGTCGATAAATTGTGCCGTTTATTATATGTTATCTTTCTATTTCTGCAGATTTGACAATATTATCACGAGCTATTGATATACCTCGATGATCTGCTCTCGATCTAAGTTCATAAAACCGTTTTTTTCGTGTTTTTCTAGTATTTCGTCTTCCGGTAACACTAAGCCCTTTCCGCTAATGACTTCAAATGGAGAGAATCCTGTACTAAAACGCATTGTATTATTGTAAGTTTTTTCTACCTGAGATAGAATATTAACCCAACCTTTGTGATTTTTTTTACAATAGGATTTAAACAGTCCGGTCAATTCGAGATTAATTCTTTGTGATATCTCTATAGCTAGATTCCGAAGTCCTTCTTCTCATACTAGCTAACGAACTGCGCCCCATTGTCGGTGACTATTCTTTTTATTTTTAATTCAGAGTGAACCTTTTTTGTCTGGCTTAGTACCGTGCCTCCGGTAGCCTTGCGCGATGGAAACAATTTTATCAGTTTGTTAAACGCATCTTGCATGACATAGGCGTATTGTATTCTGAATTGTCCTTTGACCAATGGACCTAAAATGATTGCGAAAACTATCTCACCTTTTTCTTTTGGTGTAACTGGTATTCATTGATCCGTATAATTTTTAGCTTATTGTTTCGATTTTTGACATATGTCACATCTTTCTAACACCCTACCCTTTGGTATTTACGATGTGCCATCAACAGCAACAACTTTAACTCGACCTTCATAAACGGATATTTTCCTAAGTTGCATGTCATGTTAGCCTCGCGTAATTTTGATAATATACACACCGGCACAATTAGCGGAACACAAAAAAAGGATTTGAACGAATGGCAGCAGGTTCTCTTTACTGATGAGTGCAGAGTTATTTTTAAACAGATCGATGGGAGACAGCGAATATGGAGACGCAAAGGAGAACGCCACATACAGTCTAATTTTGAACACACAGTGGCTTATGGTGGCGGTTCGATTATGGTTTGGGGAGGGATATGTTTGGGAGCTCGCACGGAGTAAGTGATAGTCACAGGAGGGACCATGACAGCAGATCGATACATCAGAGACATTTTAGAAGAACATGTTGTACCATTTGCCCCATTTATTGGTGACGACTTTATTCTAATGCAAGATAATGCTCGTGCTCATAGTGCACAATCGGTACAGGCATATCTGAGCCACGTAGGTATACCGGTGATGCAGTGGTCAGCAAATTCCCCCGATATGAATCCGATAGAGCATGTCTGGGACTTGCTAAAAAGAAGGGTTAAATCCAGAATGCCACCCCCCAACAATCTGAATGAACTTGGAAACGCATTACTTGAGGAGTGGGAGCGGGTGCCTCAAGAAATCATCGATAACATAATCTGTAGCATGCACAGACGAATGGAAACCATAATCAGAGCAAGAGGGGGAAACACTCGTTATTAATTTTGCTTTAATTTTATTGTTAAATCATTTAATGCTTACTTTTTTTTATTTTTTGTGATGATTCATAATCATCTAAAAATTTCACTTATTTCAAATTTCTTTATTTTTCAATAAAAAATAACGAAGACTTTTCAAAGTCGTTGTTAAAAGATGTTAATCAATTTGTTATTTTGTGTCTAATTACATTTTCGTCCAATATATGCGTTATTATCTCATAGTCTCACTTTTTTTTTATATTCCGCTAATTGTGCCGGTGTGTATATTATGTCTTAGTGTTCTAAATTATCAAAAATGTTTGTATTCGTATACACGACTATATCAAATCAAATCAAACTTTATTCAAACAGGTTTTTAAGAACACTTTTGAATCGTCAATACAATGTAAACAATGTTAATTTCTGCCAAAAAGAGCTGGCAAGGAGTTCTATTAAAAGTTATAATACAATACTTTGATAATTAGCTAAATAGTATACAATATGTACCGAAGCACTTATTAGGTAATAAAAAAATAAGTTAGTAAGCTACTAAAAACTAAGTCAAACATGTCAATTTTTTTTTTTTGTTTTTATGTAGCATAGGGGGCGCACCATGTGAAGCGTCAAATATCGTCAAGTTTTTTAATTTCAAATATCGTTTACATATGACACACAATAGTCGCTTACTGCCGACCTAGGGTCGTTGAGCTATGAACTTATCCGTAAAGTGTCCCGGTCCAAAAGTGTCCCGGTCCAAAAGTGTGCCTAATTTAGATGAGAGTAGCGCGTGCAGCCAGTGATCAGACTCTCTTTCTGAAACCGCCAAAATACGAGATCGGTCCGTTATATCCGCACGTTGTTGAACAATATTAATATAGGCTTGTTTAACCGATGACAAGTCCTATAGAGTTTGTTTACGGATATCTACAGGGATATTTTCTTGTGAAAAAGTTAAACTCCAAGCAGTTCTAGCTTCACTCAGACCCACTATCTCATCATAAGCAGAACTTGGTAGGTTGAGTATTTTACTTATAAGAGGCAGTGTGCCGTGAGTAGAGGCCAGAAAAGCAGGAAGAGCTAAGCTCGAAATCGTCCTAATACCCAGCCCACCAAACTTGATAGGAAGAGTCGCTTGGCTCCAAGATTGATCGCTAAAAGAAATATTAAGTATTTTAGATAACATATTTTTGAGTTGATGGTCCAAAGTAGATGTGATCAAAGAAAATTTCCAAGTAAGGCTACTGCGTAATAAATAAATAAATTTGGGTGTAAAGAGGCACAGTCGAATTAAATATATAGCAATATGTGGTTCAATTTCTAAAGGTCGACCGGATATTTCATTTAATAAATCTAATTTTGAATGAAGGTTTTCGGGTATCGCATCATCGAAAATTGGAGAGCCAAGAAGAGTTAGAGTGCTTTTGTTTAAGATGCGTATGTTAGGAGCAAGATTATGAAATTTCGCCAATATACTGTGACATCCTACGCTTGAGGTATTTTTTAAAATTTAGATATAGTGCCGTAACTTTGCCATAAATACTCAAATATTTCTGGTACAACGTTTTCTATTTCTGCTAAAAAGGCGCTCCTAAAGACCGGATTAAAAGCATTTTTTACGTCTATTTTATTAAAAGCTTTATAATCAGGGTTGGTAGTAAGAAATGTTCGTGTAGCGTGTACAGCGGCTTCGCAGCCACCACTGATACCAAAACTAAGTTGACGAGGACTCAAAATATATATATATCTTATCTAACCGTAAAAGAAGGTTAGGTCCGAATTAATTTTGCTGGCGTCACTCCAGTTGAACTATTTACTGTATTTCAGTATTCAAATAAACACCAGTTAGTTTTTCATACATGTGATGTTTAGAGTAGTGACAGTCGGTCTGAATTTTTTTTTCATATTTTTTTTACATATTCTAACCGCCACTACGGTACGGTCCGTCGCTGGGAGGATGATATATTGGACTCGTTATGTACTGAATACTGTTACTTTAACAAAATAAATAAAACTCTTAAGAACAAATTTTGGGGTCATTATCAGATACAATCGTATCTTGAAAATATGTACTTTAATTTTAAAATCAATGCATTTGTCGAGGTGCCGCAGTACATCTGAATGCATGCCAGTTAGTTGCTGAAAGAGTTCACAACAATTAAAAATAAATACATAGAATTACTAAAAGACATTAATCAATTTCTATTCTATGCTACGATGTAGGCGTACGTGGCCACGTAGCTAAGGCGCGCGCGGTGGCTCGCATCGGCTCGCAGTGCACACGCTCCACGCGCTGAACAACTGTTTTATGTCGCGGTCGGTTCCCAGCCTGGTGGCCTACTACGAGCACGAAACCAAAATGTGCTGTATGTAATTCTTGTAACATTTGCCTTCTATAAACCGTCGGGATAACGACATGGTGGCCTATAAATAAGCTATCGTTTTTAAATTCTAATTCGGTTTTGCACTTAAAATACAGTATGACAGACCTGCTGATTATTTTCTTAGGCCAACTCTTTCTCATATACTTACACACAGTCGTAAGAACTTTGTCGTTTGATGTGGCTCGTTCAATGTCAGCAAGCGAAACCGGTTCCAGGTTCGCGTCTAGAAATTGTAAAAATGACAAACTATACTCGCTATTTCTCTTATTATTTGAACATGTAGGTAGCGGTAAACAGGAAAAAAATTCTTCCACTACACTGTCCTTGATACTTACATATAAAACTTTATAGTTATAAGCTGACAGTATATTTGCGTAACGTTGTAGTCGGAACTGACACTTTTGGAATAGTTTTTACTTTTTCTGGGCATTTTTAGGCCATTCTTATTTATTACATATCTATATATATACATTTATCTTTGTGTAATTTTAATCTCGCGTTCTGTAACCAACTTAAAACGTCTCTAATTCGGGAGATATGAACTTTCTTAGTGGGCCCCGTCACAGCGATATCATCAAGCCAGATACTCACGCCTTCTATGCCTGATAGGATAGTTTCACGAGTACGCTGGAAAATAGCTGGCCCATTAACAATTTTGTACACTAAGCGAGTATACCTATACAAACCTTTAGTCTTAGAAATTTTTGTAAGCATTGCTTAACCCTATACTTGGCAGAACATTTTACAAAAAAGACCGAAAAATAAAATAAAAATTCTATGTATTTTCTTAAATATGTTTTTTATGTATCTTAAAGTGCACATTGCCCAGTGTACAACACTTTACGATCAAATTTAGATGTACCTTCCATAAAAGATACGCTGCCTTAATAAAATAAAATATAACTCAAATACTTTTATTAAACATCAACCAAAAATATTATTTCTTCTTCAAAATATACAAAAACTTTATTCTTATACACCACAAATTCAAACTGCTAACGTTTATTAACGTTATTATGACCGAAAATAGAAAGCAAGAGTTTGTGATCCGTTCTTGATATAAATTCTTCGCGACCGTACAAATATTGATGGAATTTCTTAGCCGCAAAAATAATAATTGCAGTCGCTTCTTTTTGCATTTGGCTAAATTTGTTTCTTTTGCTGACAACGATCGAAAGGCAAAAGCCATAGGACACTGGCGGCCGTCTTTCGTAAGGTGCACCCAGCCCCGTCGGGCTCGCGTCCGCTGACAATATTAGCGGCACAGCAGGATCAAAGTGCGCTAAAACGCGTTCCAAAGGTAATTCGGTTTTGGGAATACATAAAAACTATTTAATTCTGTAATGTTTTTCGGAACTGATGCTTTCCTCACAGTTTTTACTTTTTCTAAGCATTTTAAGGCCATTCTTATTTATTCCATATCCTTAATAAGTTACGCTGTCTCGAAATTAAGTATATGTGTAATTTTGTAATTCCCGCATTCTGTAACTTAAAACTTCGAGAGATATGAACTTTCTCAGTGGGCCCCGTCACTGTGATATCATCAAGCCAGATACTCCTGCCTTCTATACCTGCTAGGATAGTTTCAAGAGTACGCTGGAAAATAGCTGGCCCTTTAGCAATTCCGTACTCTAAGCGAGTATACCTATACAAACCTTTAGTCGTAGTAATTGTTGTAACCATTGCTTAAATCAATAGTTGAGTAGTGTTGCCTCCTTCCTAGGTTGGCAAACACCTTTTCAATACAGGGCACTGGGTATTTGTCAATTATTAAATCTGTTTTAATAGTGGACTTACAATCCCCTGCAATACTTATTTTTCCTTTCTTTTTCAGCACTGGCACAATTGGGGTTGCGTATTCTGACCATTTTACAGGAACTAATAATACCCCTAATTTCACAAGCTTATGTAACTCTTGTTCTATTTTGCTTTTTTGTTGGTTCTTAATTTTAATTCTACTTTGAGATTCTTTAAACTGCCTAACTCATCTTTCCAAATTTCCGAAAAATCATTTAGTAACTGCTGTACCTCTTTAACATTGTGATTAACGGAAATGATATTATTACATAAAATCACGCCCCAACAAAGGAGGTCAGCTGTCGTAAAACATGCAAATGTAAAACACTGTTAGTGTTGTTTTCGTATTGCAATTTAGAATTTAAATTACCTAAAGGGTTGATTTTATGTCCGTTGCATAAACACATCTTTAGATGAGATTTTAGAAATTTAGATGTGCAAAATAGTTTAATTCTATTTTTTCCGAAATCACGCAGGTACCTGAACTTAATCTAGTTCCATATCTAAACGAACGTTGTCTGCTTTTACTTTCAGTTTTATAGGCTTATTATTGACATACCTCATATTATAACATTGACATTCCTTACAATCAAAATCTTCCGACAACCCAGTTTCCGTTTCGATGTTGTGAACTTTTGACTGATTCGATTTTCGTGAACTGCAGACTTTCTTTAAATGACCCACTTGACCACAAATTTGGCACTTATAGCTTTTATAATTACACTTTACTGCACTATGATTTTTCATACCGCTAAAGCCTGTACCGCTGTTCAGCCAGTCTGCTATTTTTCGTACCGGCATCTTTGAGGAATTGGATGACGCCAGCAGTGACACGGTACATTGACTCGGACGGCTCCTACTTGATCGCTGCCTTGTATCTCGCCTCAGATCCCGATGCTGTGCTGACGCTGGCCCGAGCCTGGCGCGTACATGCCGCCTGCTGCACTTTTTCTAAGGTCTCTAAACTATGTAGTCGTTTTTGAATCAAACTCAAATAGTTGATCACGCTTAGTACACGTTTTTGCATTTATAACCTCCATGTTTGTCACATTATAAAACATTGCCCTGTCGGCAAATGTCGTCCTTCTCGGACCGAAGTGACTGCTGTAACGTGTGCATCAAATAGCTCTTCGTACTTCAGCTTCTGCTATTCCTGTGGATGCACGAGGTTTCGCGCCAATCGGTATGATTCATCCGATAAATGAATCAACAGCAACGCACTATATTTATCTATACTTATTTTATTCAATTTGATTATTTGTGTTAAACGTCCTAAAAATATTTGCTATTCTTGCATATTTCGGTCAAAAACTTTAAAATTTCCTATAAGTTACGCCATATGTAATAAAATAATTTAAGTGGGTAAGAACTCGTCGCCAAAATGTTCTATACGTTAGTGTGTGGAACTAAAAATGTTCTGTATGACAGATAGCTTATTACTGACTGTTCACAGGTGCAAGCAAGTACATAATTATGCATCATCAATACATTGAAGATTTGCATGAATTAAACAATACATACATACAAAATATTTATTAACTGGAAATATTTATTAAAGAATAGATAGAAGCTATGAAAACTAATCAAAATATCAACTACCTACTCCCAGCTCCCAAGAGTGCCGCATCCATATCAACGCTCAATAATGTTAACTAAATGTTTCTTTTTCAAAAAGAATACCTACCTATGGAGTTTTTTTGCCGGATTCTTCTCTGTAGAAATGTATATCAGTTATCTAATACCTTTAAACGAGCAATTCTTGTAAAACGACTCCAACGATTTTCATGAAATTTAGCATGCAGGTGGTTTTGGGGACGATAAATCGATTTAGCTTGGTTTCATTTTAGAAAACGTAGTTTTATCCGTGTTTTCAGGCAGTGATAACCCAGAGCATAGTTCTTTCCATAGCCCGATGAGCAACTTTAATCTTATGAACTAGTCAGATGAGATCATGAGCAGATTATTTTTATATATTAAATAGTGAACAAATATTTAAGTTACAAATTTATTGTAATCTGTAATCGTGTAGAGTAGGAAGCCATGTCGCTGTGGGGGGGGGCAAAATCAGTGTTTGCCTCCGGAGCTAGGGCTATCCGTGCTCACTGCGTCGCGTCAGAGGTACTCGCAGACACTAGAATGTAAATAATAAAATATAAACTTTACAATTAAAGACTGTTCTCTATTGAGACTGCGATATAGCCTAGACCGCGAAAATATACCGCTTTTGTGCTAATTTTGTGGCCAAAATAGCAACTGAAGTATTGAAAAAATATATGTTATAAAATTTGCTTTTTAAAGTCGGAATTCGGTGGTGGCCGAGGGGTTTAAATTTCACTTCACGTCCCAAGTGGCGGTGGTTTAAACCCCGCAGTCGGCGTGTACCAATGAGTCTTTTCTTAATTACCCAAGTACAGTGATTTATGTATTCACACCACTGGCTTTATGGTGAAGGAAAACATCGTGAGGAAACCTGCATTTATCAAGAAAAAAAAACGACGTATGTGAAGTCCACAATCCGCACTGGGCCCGAGTGTGGACTATGGCCTTAATCACACTCGCTGATGAGGGTAGGCCGTGCCCCAACAGTGGGGACGTATGAAGGCTGGCAAGCAAATTTGCTATTGTCTAGTGCATTATCTTAATGAATGATTTTCATTTATTGTATTTAATGCAATAAAAAATCTGGATGTGACTATTGTTTCAACACTTGTGCAAATTTTTAAGCGTATTCTGCATGCGCTTGTAATAAAAATTTGTAAAAAAAATTAGAATAGCTTGTTATATAGTGCATTGACTTTAAATTGTAGCAAATAGTCAAAAAATGTTACTAGAAAACGGTAATAACGTTAAATTCGATACAAAAATAATTGAATAAATCATTATGGTATAAATTATTAAAGTATATAACAAATATATCTCATAGAAATTTATTTTTATTTTATTTTTTCTGAGCTGACTATGCAGTTGGCTGTTGCAGCCATTACTGCTTGACCGGACTTTTATGGCGAGATTCCAGCCCATATAGCGCCGAACGCTCAAGGGCTCCCCGCGGAGGAGGCTCGGCTTGGGTTGTTGCTCTCGGGGGCGTCCCTTCGACCGGCGTGATTCTCGAAGCTGAGTTAGCCCCGGAGTTCTCAGTTACGAGCGTGCGGTTGCGATTGAGCGGGGGCCAGAAGCGCCCCGGCACTCTTTGATACCTCGTGTATCCTTGCGGGCGAAGACGAACTCGGGGACGTCAGCGTCGTGTTAGAGGGGAGGCCCTATTAGGGGAGGTCGTTGAGACTATTCCGCTATTTCGATAGCGAGATCGTCATCTGGGGCCGTTAGTACGTGCCGAGGCCGCCAAACATTAGTTTAACGACCGTGCCGAGGTCGGTCGGGGGGCTGATAAGTTGTGGATTGCTCAATTAAACGATTCGGGTGTTTTTGTTATGCTCGAAAAAGCGGAATGCCAGGTCTTTGAGATATTGGGGAATCGTGGGGGCTCAAAATACCTGTGTAGGTCCGCATAACGGTACCAGGAGGCTCTAGAGGCTGCTCTGAGTCATGTATATGCCATTGTCTAATAATGTATAGTGCATTAACATACACAACGTGAGTATTACAGAAATTAGCTCTCTGGCCTATATCGCCCTCTTAACGCGCATACATACATATGATTTCTGGGCGTTAGGCTGAAATCGACAATAGATAGAGCTCATTTTTCTGTAGCAAAAATATATTGTAGATAGGTGAACAGCTCAGCGTAAAAAGATATTAAAAAACCAATAACAGTAATTTGCTAGCTTTATAATTACTTAACATTTCGTGAAATAAATTATAATCCTGCTAGTAGTTGATAAGGAGTTATGAATTAAAAATAGAAAAACGAGAGGTTCGGGTGTTATTTTAAGTGATTTATTAAAGCGATGTTTTATCGCCGGTATATAAAACAAACAACACAGTTTGGAAGTGGTAATTGCAGAATTCAGGGATACGCAGAAAGATATAGGCGAAATATGTCTATCTGAAACACTCATAGCAGCAGGTGATGAAAAAAATTAAATATTCCTGGCTTTCATGTAAAGACTATTTTGCAAAAAGTTGGATATATTAGAGAATTATACAAAAATATAAAAGATTTCGAATTTTGTGGGGTTGAATTTCCTAAAAATGACCTGTTTATAATTTGTATTTATCGCACTCCTAACTCAAACATTGACATTTTTTTTCATAATTTAGAATCAATCTCATTTGAAGTAACAAAAAAAAAGGTAAACTTGTGGTGACGGGTGACTTTCAACATTGACACAACTAAAACAACTAGATTCTCAAAATTTTTAAGAGCCTGGTAGAAAATTACACATTAATGAGCCTACTAGAAAAAAGGGTGTATCGACCATATTTTGAGTAATATACACTCAGCCTCGGGTTCGGTACACCAAGTAGAACTTTCAGACCATGACACCGCTCAGACTTTAAAATTTCCATTGAATATCAAATATGAAAGAAACAATTGGTTTGAAATGAAGAGAGACTTTTGTGTTGACAATGTAAGAAAATTTCTACACTGTATTTCTTCACTCTCGTTTTTAGAGTTATTTTTAGAAAAAGATACTAAAAACGCATTTACACTATTCCACGATTTAATTACGTTGTTCTGCAATCTATTTTTCCCTAACATACTAGTCAAGATGGGACTAAAACCATTCAATAGGAAGTGGATCACAAAAGACCTAAAAAAATCATGTTTAACAAAAAGATCTTTATATCTTCAGTATCAAAAATCAACAGAAAATAAAAAATTATAGTAAAAAGCTAAAAAATTATTCAAAAATTCTTAAAAGATGTATCATAGTATCACAACGACGGGTACTAACGATTTTCTACAAAAATCAAAAAACATTTGTAAAAGTGCCTGGAATGTAATTAAGTCTAAGGTCAGTCCAACCATGAGCGATCATACCATTAAAGAAATAAAATTAGAAAAATATATCTCGACGAACCCTAAAGACATTGCTGAGGCTTTTAATAATTTTTTCATTAATCTGACAAATAAAAAATTCTACAACATGACAAAATCAGTGGATGTGAGGCATCCATCTTGCTCCAACCTACTACTCCCGATGAAGTGAGGAGGATAATAATGTCGCTCAAAAATACTAATACAGTTGGCTACGATGATCTCGATACTAAAATATAGTCTTGTGTAGTACATGAATGATGAATGAAAAGGAATTAATTCCCGGTACTGTACTAGACTGAACTATTCCCTAAGCGTAATCCGTCTCGTTCTTTTCGGACATGTGCGACAGCAAAGAAACAAACTATTGAACAGAGAGAATGAAACAAATGCTTGGCGTAATCGTTCGGTCACAGCGCTGCGTTCAGCGCTGGAAAGAATTTACTTCTATCTCAGTTGTTTTACGATGGACGCATGAGTGAAAGCGGGATACGCGTCCGAATTATGACCGCGAAATCTAGGAAATAAAAATCCTAAGCGTTTCGTGCCTTGTATTAATTACAACTTTAAAGTCCACAACATAAAATCTATTTTACGAAAGAACAGTACAAGTGAATCTAGTACCTGAATTAATTCAGTCAGTAATGTTTCATAGTTCATTGATACTTGTCGCTTGACGCTTATTAGTTTAGTTGTTGTCTGTCACTCAAGTTACTGCATTCGTTATTTATATGGAGTGTTAAATGTATGTGCACGGTTATATGTATTTTAATTGTAAATATATATATACATTTATATGTGTGCTTAAATAAATAATGTCATAGTTGATTGATAAGTGCTTTGTTGGCGGTACCTAGTACGTTTGGGCCTTTTTTTAAAAATGTTTACTTTTTATGTGTTAGGTTTAGACATTTAAAATAGCACCAGATAGGCCTAAACGAAGCAGTTGGCTCGGAAAATACTAATGACACTAAAAATGTTACTACAAAGTTAAATTTAGGGAACTGCGAAAATTATGGCAAATTAATTTTGTATGGTTAACTTATTTACCCTTAACAAGGTTTTCAAACTAAAGGCTCCTATACGCACACGTATATCGAATCAAATCTACATTTTTATACACTTTTACTTTTCACCGAGATTAATATTAAATACTCCTGGGACACACAGACAGACACCAAAGGCATACCAAGGTTCGTTTCTATCATTTTGGTTGGAAACCAAAAAATAAGAAGCAAAATACCTACTTAAGATGCTGTCGTGTTCGCTAATCGAGTCTTGTAATAGGATTATACAGACTGATATAAAAATTGACATGTTTTAGCTCATCCGTACTACATAGTGTACTACTGAACTAATAGTACTAGAATACTGTACTAGTACATCTGAAAGAATGTACTAGTACGGAGCGATCAGTTTAGTGACTGAATAAGAACAAGACTACTAAAATACTAGAGCGGAATGCACCTTATATAGCGTATCCTTTTAGCTATATCATAAATTTATCCTTTAATTAAGGGATTTTTCCAGAAAAACTAAAGTATTCGATAATTAATCCATTATATAAACAAAATGATATAACAGACATGAACAACTACAGACCTGTAACACTAGTACCCACATTGTCTAAAGTTTAGGAGAAAGCTATGCATAAACGCTTACAAAATTGTATTCATAAATATAATATAATCAAACCAGAACAGAATGGTTTTACAAAAAACAGATCTACAACATTAGCTAATTTTAAACTAATTAAATCAGTAAGTGAAAGTTTAGATAAAGGGAAATTGTTTGCTGCGTTACTGTTTGATATGAGCAAAGCATTCGATTTTGTACTGCATGATAAATTGTTGAATAAGCTTTATAAATATGGAATAAGGGAAACTGCGAACTATTGGTTCTCTAGTTACGTAAACGAGAGATATCTATGAACAGAAACAAAATCATTTGAGAAATCTCGTTAGAGAGTAAATCGCTCAGAAGTTGAATGCTTTCGTTCCACAGGGGAGCATTCTTGGCCCAATTTTATTTATCTTATATATTAATGATTTACCAGATATTATTGACCAGGAATCGATACTTTTTGCTGACGATACAATGGTCTCAATCAAAATCAAAACAGAAATTCAAATCAAACGCAAAATCAATGAAGCTGTCAAAAACGTAATAACATAGCTTCGAAGTAATATTTCGAAGTCAAAATTATTACAGTTTCATAAACCTATGCCTGATCCTATAACATTAAATATTAATTATAACGATCAACATAATAATGTAGTGCAAGAAGCCAAATTCCTCGGAAAAATAATAGATCAATATATAAACTGGAAAATGCATGTGGATTCGTTGTGCTCTAAATTAAACAGATTCGTATTTGCGTTGCGCTGACTTAGGCAAATATCGACAATAGAAAAAGCCCTTAAAGCATACCATGGCTATGTAAGCTCTGATTTACAATATGGCTTGATAATCTGGGGTAATTAAGTGTCAACAAAATGTGTCAGTTCAATGTGTGGAGTAGGAATGCTAGATTCGTGCAAACCCTTATTTAAAAAACCAAAAATCCTTCCTGTTCCATGTATATATCAAACAGTTGGTAATATTTGTAAAAGAATATCATAATTTTTTTATAACAAAAAGAAAACAGAAAACGTCCTGTGAGAGATATTAATGGTTCCAATTTATTGCTCCCAAAAACCAAACTTACTATGGTTAGGAAGCAAGTTCGCTAAATGGCTGTCAATGCCTTTAATAATTTACCACTGTACTTAAAAGAACTCCCGCTACATCGTTTTAAACTAAAAGTCCACGCATGGCTGTTGGAAAAATGTTTTTACTCATTTAACGAATACTGTAATAACTAATGTTGAATACCGTTTATTTTTTATTTCTTTTGATATCAATAATTTTTATGACACTATAATTATTTTTATTTATAGATATTACCTTATTTTTTTATTATTTCAAAACGCCATTTGTGTACTTTTTTTTTTTTTTTTAACTGAGTAGGGTAAATTGTAACTAGCTTGAATAGAACTTGCAAATATATTTATTGTAATTAATGACCTAATATTTAGGTTTTCTGTATGCTCAGCAGAGTAAATTATGGCCGCTCTGTAAAAAAATGTATCATCTTTTGTATTCACCCACAATTACGGAATAAATGAATTTGAATTTAAAATATCTTTCATTCAATTCCCGCACATGGCGAACTAAATGATCGAATCAAATTTTGTGTTTGGCTTGAGTCTTGGTTTTAACTATGTATAATATGTATGTATTTGTATCCGTTATCTTAGTATTTATATGACAAGCCTTGCTTTGTACAAAATAACTACTATTGTACGTTTTGATTAAACTAACCGTCCGTGGCATCGGCAGTGCTGGTGGACTCAGTTGCGTCGACGTCGCCGGTCACACCTCCCGCTGTGGACTCTGTGTCTTGAACGCCTAAAAACAAAACAATTTGTTTAAAAGTTTTGTTTATATCTTTTTTTGAACCATTGATGTTTTTATATGTATTTTTTTATGATTTATACTAGTTATATATCTCCACTCGGTGGGAAACTACATTATAAAACGGGTCACAAAACATAAGTATAGTATTTAATAACTTTGACGATTCAAAAGTGTTTGTATAAACCTAATTTGAATAAACATAATAAGTTTTTCATAAATAGGTACATATATTGGGATGTCAAAGTAAAGTTAGAACATTGTCTAATACAAGTCGTCCAATAATATTTTTATCATCTCACTGCCTCGGAAAGGCTCACTTGTTGTTTAAATTCTACAAAAACAAACATAATGAATCCGTTCGAAATGCGTTTCGTCCTTACTGCTCGTACTTTATTCATTGTGGTGATCCGTTAGTGATTATTTAGTTTAATTTTTGATACTGTTGCATTAAAGATAATATTTTGTTTAATGTTATTTAATAAATAATTTATTGTAGTTTGTTAAATTAATAAATACAACAAGAATAAATAAGTTTAAGGTATAATTTTTTTTCTTAGAATTTTCATATTGGCAAATTTTATATTTAAATTTAAAAAAATAAAAATAAAAGAAGAAAAAAAGAAACATTTATTAGGAATCACGAAGTAGGTACCACATTTTGGATGTTTATACCACAGACCTAGGATTTTTTCGCTACGCTAAAGACCAACACAGCGAGGAAAATAGATATACTTGTTACATGAACGCTGCACAAGAGAAAAAGAGACAGATAACCATATCTAATATGTCCAATATTATTCGAAACCCATAAGCGACAGCTTGTTTTGTGACATTACGTGTTTACATAATTATCACAAGAATCCTGATAACAAAGGACTAAAAAGTGTAGTGGTCAGCCATGGCGATTTGTTGTTTAGCTAATTGTTACGTCACAGGAAGAAATAACAATAATAAAAATAAATTATTAGGGGTAGCTTTTTCACGCACCCCACCTTCTAGGGTATCGTTAGATACGGCTTCAAAAATGCAATTGAGGTTTATTAATATAATTCGCGAGTTACAAGCTCTTAATGTTGAAAATTTTCGTTCCCGCTCCTCTTTTAACTTTTAAACCTCGTATTATTTAAATCTGAAAAAAAATACACGATAATAGGTCTTTTTAATTTCAATTAAAATTGGTTGAAACCAAATCGGTTAATAAGTTTTAATAGTACCGTGATAGATATTCGCAATAATTTTCATTCTACAAAACCCTAATACGAACACGCACTTGGCCTAATTTTGCCTAGTCTAGCGTTAGATCTGAAGCATTACACACAAGACAGGTGCTTACCAAAATGAATCCAACTTTGGAATTCCAATACAATCCACTATTAACAACATTTCAGTTCTTGGATTCCCCTCAAATCGTAAATCATTAATTTAATATAACTGCTTAAGTATTTTGTTTACTTGGGAACATTCCCTCAACATTTTCAATGTTTATAACCATAACAGGCATAAATATATCGATAATGCACAATGTCGATAGTGTACGCAGACAACACTATTCTCAACCCACACAAAGACAGTT
This sequence comes from Apoda limacodes, assembly GCA_946406115.1. NCBI lineage: Eukaryota > Metazoa > Arthropoda > Insecta > Lepidoptera > Limacodidae > Apoda > Apoda limacodes. The sequence continues at coordinate 45,628,858 of OX291541.1, forward strand.
ACCAACACTCACGCAATTTTTATTTGGTATCATCACTAAACTGACATTGTGTATCTTTTACATCCTATATCTATGGTTTATACTTATTCCTTTTACTAAATTAACTTAAAGTTAATCATTAACAAACATGCTTAACTCCACCAGTGCCGTATAATACCTTAGATTACCGGCGAAAATAGGTACCTAAGTCCCTCTGAGCATCCGATTTGTTGACTACATGCAGACATACAAAAGGCGCTGAACCTATTTCAGAGACTTATAATGTTATTATCATGTTATTAATACGTAATTAAACTATTTGAAATAAAAATACTTATTCAATTCATAAGTAATTAAACACTATTTATTGTTTCTCGCTTGCTCGGTATTCAATAAAGTAACTCACGCCAAAAAGACACTTTCCAGCCTTGCATAACAAATAACTATTTTATGTCTATTTGTTTTTCTTCTTTATTATGTCTGTTCTCAGATATCAATTGCATTTTATGTTAAAATTATAACTAACTTATTTCATTTTGCAATAAAATAACTAAAATGCAATAAAAAAAACCCAATAAATAATGTCCCACCTGCTGAACCGGAGACGAGGGTTCGATTCCCACACACTTGGTTTTTTCTGTGTATAATATGTATGTATTTGTATCCGTTATCTTGGTATTTTTATTACAAGCCTTGCTTTGTACAACATAACTACTATTGTACGTGTTGATTGAACTAACCGCCCGTTGCATCGGCGTTGTCGGTGGAGGCACTTGCGTCGGTTGTGGACTCTGTGGTGCCGTCGACGGCTAAAAGCAAAACAATACGTTAAAAGTTTTGTTTATACTGTGTTTTTATTATTATAACAAATAAATATTTTTTTCGTTTGTTTGAAAGATTGATGTTTTTAAATGAATTTTTTTATGAGTTATACTAGTTACGGTCGCCAAGTGATTTTTCTAAAACCGTAGCTATAGAGTTTCTTCTTTACGGATTATCTTCGGTAGGAGACTACAGTGTGGAACGGGTTTCAAAAATTAAAAAGTATTTAATAACTTTGGCGATTAAAAATATTTGTTAAAACCTAATTTGCAAAAACATAATAAGATTTTCATGAATAAACACATATATTAGTATGCCAAAGTTAAAACATTGCCTAATACAATTGGTCAAATAATATTTTGTACGTGGAATGCCTCCTTTATACGCTTGCGCGCAAAATTTTTTTTTTTTTAATTTTATAAAAACAAACATAATGAAACCGTCCGAAATTCGGTTTGTCCTTACTACTTCATACATCAGTGATACTTTAATAATACTTGGGTTTACTTTTTGATACTGTTGCACTAAAGATAATATTTTGTTTAATTTTATTTCATATATTATTTATTGCAGTTTGTTAAATTAATAAATACAACAAGAATAAATACGTTTAAGGTATAACTTTTTTTACAAAAAATTTTAAGATGGAGAAATTTTATAAATTAATATATAAATTAAAAATAAAAATTAAAAATAAAAGAAAAAGAAAAGAAAGATTTATTAGGAATAACGTAGTGGGAACCTCATTTTCGTTGTTTATATCATAATTGTATTCCTTTTACTAAATTTACTTAAAGTTATCCATTAAAAAACATGCTTAACTCCACCAGTGACGTAAAATACCTTAGTTTACCGGCGAAAAATAGGTACTTAAGTCCCTCTGAGCATGCGATTTGTTCACTACATGCAGACATACAAAAAGCGTTGAATCTATTTCAGAGACTTTCAATGTTGTTATCATGTTATCAATCCGTAAATTAACTATTTGGAATAAGTATACTTATTCCATTCATAAGAAATTGAACACTAATATTGTCTTTCGCTTACTCGGTATTTAATATCGTCACTCACGCCAAAAAGACAATTTCCAGCCTTGCATAACAAATATTTTTTTTTTTTATGTTTTTCTTCTTTATAGTGTCATTTCTCGGCTTCTTTATGTGCCACTTCTTCAACGTAGAATCAGTAAGTAAAATCGTTTTGGGGTATTAGGTTACATCGATCGCTTAATGCTGAACCGAAGACGTGGGTTCGATTCCCGCACAGGATGAATATTTATATTTGTGTTTGTCTTGTGTCTTGGCTTTTTCTGTGTATAATATGTATGTATTTGTATCCGTTATCTTAGTATTTTTAAAACAAGCCTTGATTTGTACAAAATAACTACAATTGTACGTGTTGATTGAACTAACCGCCCGTTGCATCGGCGTTGTCGGTGGAGGCACTTGCGTCGGTTGTGGACTCTGTGGTGCCGTCGACGGCTAAAAGCAAAACAATACGTTAAAAGTTTTGTTTATACTGTGTTTTTATTATTATAACAAATAATTTTTTTTTTTTTTTTTTGAAATATTGATATTTTTAAATGAATTTTTTTTTAGTTATACTAGTTATGCTACCATAACTACGTGATTTTTCTAAAAACGTAGCTATCGAGTTTCTTCTTTACGTATTCTTTTCGGTAGAAGACTACAGTGTGAAACGGGTTTTAAAAATTAAAAAGTATTTAATAACTTTGGCGATTAAAAATATTTGTTAAAACCTAATTTGCAAAAACATAATAAGATTTTCATGAACAGGCCCATATAGTGGGATGCCAAAGTTAGAACATTGTCTAATACAATTGGTCAAATTATATTTTTTGCATCTCAACGGTTTGGAAAGGCTTACTTTGTCGTTTAAAATCTGATTAAATCAGCGTGGAAAGCCTACTTTATCCGCATGCGTTCGTTCTATTTTAATTATTGATTGTATTGCATTAAGAAGATGTTCTATTTAATATTATTTAATAGATAATTTATTGTTATAAAAGATAAATATGTTTTAAGTAAAATTTTTGTGCTTAGATTTTTTTTATCGGCATGATGCAATTTCGGAACACACCTCTTAATTTTAAATTTAAATAGTATAATATATAAAAAGAAAAAAGAAGAAAATGTAACGAAACCTGTATTTAGAATTACGTATTAGTTACATCCTTTTGTTTTTTTACTATAAACATATCACTTTTAGTAAATAAATTTAAAGTTTATAATTAAAAAACATGAGTTACTTCAATAGTGACGTAAAATATCTAAATTTGCCAGGGAAAATTAGGAAAGTACCTCTTAGCGTGTGATTTAATGACAACATGCAAATATGATAAAGGCGCTCAACGTATTTCAGAAACTTTTTTTTTAAACCACTACGGTAACAAACAAGCTAACGGCCCGCCTGATGGTAAGCGGTCACCGCAGCCTATGGACGCTTGCAACACCAGGGGTATCACTTTGCGTTCCTGACCTTTCAAAAATCCCATAACCTTACGTAAAGAACCGAAGAGCGGTGAGCTCATATAACAACCCAAGCGTTCGCGGGAGAAAGTTTCTCTGAAACAGCACTGTACGTGACCATTTCGGTTCTAAACGGTGAGACTGAATTCCCTGCCGATGGCTAGGGATGCGATGGTAGCTAATAGCCGTGGGCATCCTTTCGAATAATTGCAAATAATCTTGCAAATAATCTCGGAACTGAAAATCGCAGAAGATGCCCTTTTTGGGCACCGGGTGCACAATCGTAGTAGCGTGAGTAAAGGACATAACTCAGGAGCACATTGTTTAAACACCACTGATGGTATACCGGCTGGCTCACTCGACTTATGAACATCTAGAAAAAGCAACGCCGGCCGGATCTCCCGTTGTGTTATAGAGATTTCTGGAATGGTCTTACCGCACCACGGTATAGTAGGTGGAACAGCGCCTTCGTCGTTCATATTCGATTTGGAGGCAAAGAGACTGCCCAATATATCGGCTTTTACTTTTGTACTATGGGCCAAGTCACTATAGGTAACGACGACTGGCAGAAGTTCCCCTCGGCAGCTTTAGCAAGCGACTGGAAAGCACAAATCCCAGAGGGATAGCTCACAGGTCGCCCACATATTTTGTCGATGAAATTGAAATTAGCTCTGGTAGTTGCTTTCTTACTTAACCTCTAGGCAGCATTTTATTTGCATTTTAACTAAGAAATATTCGGATCCTTATTATTACGAGTCTTGGTGCAAACCTCATATGCAGTTTGCCTAAAAATTTAGCTTTTCTGCAAGGCCTTTTAAACCTCCGTCGTTTTTTGACGCCGACAGCTACTGGCAGGTTAGAAATGAAACATTCCATACCAGCCAGAATTGTCTCAGTGACTGCGGCTGTGCAGACGTCGGGATCTTCTGAGCTCAAGCAGAGCTGCCTCCACGGGTAAGATGCATAAAATTCTCGCAATACATACCATTCTACCAACTTATAGTGCCTCATACGACGCCAATTAGTTGGCTCAGTTGGATCGGTTTGTGTGCATGGCATTTAAGTCCGAACGAGGCAGTGGTCTGAGGAGCCAAGAGGCGCATACACTGAGACGGAATATCTACCCGGACGTGTAGTCAGTAGAAGGTCTAGTAACGAGCTCGTATGGTCCTAGATATCTGGTATTCTCGTTGGAGAAAGTACCAGCTGAGAGAATCCATAGGTCAGAGCAAATTCATGAGCAGATAGCCCTGCATAGCTATTGGTACGAGAACTGAACCACTCACGATGGTGGGCATTAAAATCTCCCAAAATAACTAAATCTGTTGTGGGATACTGCTCTAGAACTTTGTCAGTCGTCAAACTTAGGTGCGAGAAGTGGCGAGTGTGGCCGTCGTCAGGTCCCTGACTTCAAGGCTATGAAAGCGGCGACAACAGATATCCTCCCGGACGAACATACATACACCGGGGCAACTCACAAAATTTTGCTTGAGTTTGAAGCCGGAAACATAAAGGTAATAATGTATCGGCCGGGTAGGATATCCACGTCTGTTTTAACAAAATAATAGTCTGCTGCGTAGTCTAGGTGATGGTGGACTGCGTTAAGATTGGCGTGAATACCCTTAATGTTGCAAAAATCTTGCAAAAATTGTTATCATGTTATCAAAACTTAATTTAAATATTTAGAATTTAGTAAGCTTTATTATTCATGAGTAATTAAACACTAATTATTGTTTTTCTTGTATCTTGCATATAATGTTCTCGCTGTAGGGGGATTAAAAATTGTTTTTTCGCACGGCTGGAAATTTTTATGAGTTTCGAGTTTTATTTTTTTTTATTTTGTCATTCCTAGGCTTCTGTATTTACCGTAATATTTGCCAGTTCTTCAATCTAGAATAAGTAAGTAAAACCGTTTTTGGGTGATAGAGTTAATCGTCGTCTTAATTTTGCAGTTCTTACGTCAATTGCATTTTACATAGGAATTATAACTAACTTTTGTCATTTTGCAATAATATAAGTAAAATATAATAAGGCCTCTGTAGCCTAGTCGGTAGTGACCTGCCTGCTGAACTAGAGACGTACGTTCCATTCCCACACAGGACGTACATTTATATTTGTGTTTTTCTTGAGTTAAAAATAAATGTATTTGTATCCGTTATCTTAGTATTTATATAACAGGCCTTACATTTTACAAATACTATTGTAGACACCATTAAAAGTCAGAGTTCTCATTGTCTTCATATCTTGTACACTCATTCAAGTTCATTTTACGGATTTTAAAATAATTATTTGGTGGTGGATTACCAGATTTCCGCCAATCGTGACCTACTAGTGGCAAGGGCTTGGAAACAAAATGTCTAACTCCACTCATAGGAGTAGGGGTTGAATTCTGAGGGGGTGAGTTTCTATGTGAAATCCTAAATACATTACTATGAGGGTTGTAATTAGGCGGAGGGGCTCGGAACATCTGTTGAGTACGAGTTGGAGTATTGGGATTTAATCTTAATGGCTGATTTATTTCGTTTTGAGATTTCCACCCTCGTGGTGGTGGGAGCGGCGCCTGCCAGTTACGGGGTGGTAGAAAGTTTGTGAAAGGTTTTGCTGCCTGAAAACCTATAGGGGGCATGGATGAAAATCTTGAAAATTGATGATTAAGTGAGGGCTTTCGTTCGACAATAGGTTCGTTTCTTTGTTGTAAATACATGACGTTCATCCTGAACAAACTCAAGGGCTTTTTCAATGGTTTCGGGACGCATGCAACGAATTCTGGAACCTAATAGTTCTTTAAGGCCGCCGACAAAAGCTTGCATAGTTAATTTTCTATAAAGTGTTCGCTTAGCTTCTATGGTAGTTGTAACAGTTTCGTGGAGAGAAATATAAGTCATAATGGTACTAAATAATGTTTGACACCGATCTTACAAATCTTGTGGTGTACTATTAGCCTGCGTGGTTTATAAAAGGTCATTGTAGAGGGCTGTTTCATCCCTTTGGTCTGAAAAATTATTATTACCAAAACTACGATTATGAGAGCTTACAATACACTGACATGCCCCCTAGCGGCAACGATCTTGCCGAAGTGCCTCAAATTTCATTAAGTAACCAAGAACAGGATTTTCAGCCAAGTCCTTCATCAAAAAGACCAAAATAGAGTTAAACCTTCAGACACAGAGACAACTCCCCTATATTAGCATATCGAATCCCCCTCTCAAATTTTTGATAGACACAGGTGCTAACCAGTCCTTTTTGAGTCCTGAAGCGGCAGAAAAATATTTTCCCCATATACCATTAAATTACGACCCTTTTGAAGTGACAAATGTTCACGCTACTTCCAGGATAATTATTCTATTACCATACCTACTTTTTCAGAATTTCAGGACAAAGAAAATATTAAATTATTCGCTTATAAATTTCATGAATATTTTGACGGACTTTTAGGACTTGACTTATTATCTAAGTGGGAAGCAAAAATAGACTTAAAGGATCATATTTTAGTGACAAGAACAACCACCAACCCTATCCAGATGTTTATTTCGCGTAATGTAAACTTGTACGAAGATATAATACCAGAAAATTCATCAAAATTATTCAGAATCCCTATTGACGCTCCCGATGGAGAATTTTTGGTTAATCAACAAATTTTATGCAACTGTAAAATCCACGAATGTATAACCACAGTATCAAATAACCGCGGAATAATCGAAATTGAAAACACGTCCCATAACGATATTATATTTTCTTTAGATCGCCCTGCTCAAGCTGTAACCTTTAATATCGAGTGCACGCGCACCGAACACGACTCCAGTCGTGTAGATAAAGTAATAAAAAACCTGCGTACGCATCACTTAAACGAGGAAGAAAAAGTTAACTTAGTTCGCCTATGTTCGCGTTATGCTGACGTTTTCTATATAGAAGGTGAACCACTTACATTCACGAATAAAATTAAACACCATATGAGAACAACAGATGAAGTCCCTATCTACACTAAAAGCTATCGTTATCACTTTGTACATCGCCAGGAAGTTAGAAATCAAATTTTAAAAATGCTTGAACAAGGAATAATTAGGCCCTCGGAATCTGCCTGGAGTTCACCCATCTGGGTAGTTCCTAAGAAATCAGACGCATCGGGTAAACAAAAATGGCGATTAGTAGTTGATTTCCGAAAACTCAACGAAAAAACAATAAATGACAAATATCCGATTCCAAATATTTCAGACGTCCTTGACAAATTAGGAAAATGTCAATATTTCAGCACCCTTGATTTATCCAGTGGTTTTTACCAGGTAGAGATGGACCCCAATGATATCCCAAAAACCGCGTTCAATGTAGAGCACGCCCACTTCGAATATTTAAGAATTCCTATGGGGCTCAAAAATAGCCCATCAACCTTTCAAAGAGTGATGGATAACGTCCTGAAAGGCCTCCAAAATTCAATCTGTCTGGTGTAACTTGATGACATAATTATTTTCAGTACGTCCCTACAGGAACATATAATAAATCTTGAACGCGTTTTTCAGAGACTCAGGGAATCAAACTTCAAAATCAAGATGGACAAATCCGAATTTTTGAAATTAGAGACCGCCTACTTAGGACACATTATTAGCAATCACGGTATCAAACCAAACCCTGATAAAATAGAAGCGATAGAAAAGTACCCCTTACCCCAAACTCTGAAACAAATAAAACAATTTCTCGGTTTAATTGGTTACTACAGAAAGCTTATTCCAGACTTCGCTCGAATAACGAAACCCTTAACACAATGCCTAAAAAAGGGAAGAAAAATCAACTTTGACTCTCAGTATATAAACAGTTTTGAAAAATGTAAAAGTCTCCTTACTAATGACCCCATACTTCAATATCCCAACTTCAACAAAGAATTTTTTCTTACGACAAACGCTTCTAATATAGCCATTGGTGTTATTTTATCCCAAGGAACAGTAGGATCAGATAAATCTATCTCATATGCTTCTCGCATGCTTAACGAGAGCGAAATTAATTACAGTACGATAGAAAAAGAGCTTCTAGCCATAGTTTGGGCTACGAAATACTTTTGGCCATACCTTTTTGGACGAAAATTCAAAATTATTACAGATCATAAGCCACTTCATTGGATTATGAATATTAAAGAACCCAATTCCCGACTAGATGGCGCTTAAAGCTCAGTGAATACGACTTTACAGTCATTGACAAAAAGGGAATAAGTAACACAAACGCAGACGCTCTTTCACGCGTGGAAATTCACATCGAAGAAATAAGTTCAATAGTAGCAAATCCATCAGAAAATCTTACCGCTATCTCAAATTCTGAAACATTGACCGCACACACGAGTAACGAAACCCCCATTTTAGAAGTCCCAATCACTGACGAGCCTCCCAATAAATTTCATAGACAGTTATGCTTGACCTTAGTAGGTGACATAAAAAAGAAACCGGCCGCAAGCAAACCATTTGACACGCACACACGCACTTCTGTACAAATCTCAGAATCGCATTTAGAATCTGACGTAGTCAATGCCATCAAGGAATACGTTAACCCTAAAATAAAAACCGCCTTTCTTATTTCTCCACCCTTAGCTATGTATTCTATTATACCTATTATTGAAGATAAATTTAAGAGTTCATCGATGAATCTTGTATTAGCCAAAACCGAACTAGAAAATGTCAAAGATTATTTAAAGCAACAGGAAATAATTAATTTATACCACGAAGGTAAAACCAATCACCGTGGTATTAACGAGTGCTACTTAGCACTCTCACGAAAATATTACTGGCCTAAGTAAAAAGATCACATAACTAAGTACATAAACGAGTGCACATATAGTGGTTAAGCCAAGTATGATCGCAATCCTATAAAACAAAAGTTCAATATTGTTTCCCCGCTAAAAAGCCTTTCGAAATTATTCACATGGACCTATTTACAGCACAAAACGAGAAATTTTTAACCTTCGTAGACGTTTTTTCTTAATACGGCCAAGCTTTTCATCTCAGAGATGGCACAGCTATTAGCATATTACAAGGATTATTACAATTTTGTACTCATCACGGACTACCCTAGACTATAGTAACGGACAACGGAACTGAATTTACAAATCAAATATTCGCGGAATTTACACGCTTACACGAAATAATTCACCATAGAACCCTTGCTCATACACCAAACGAAAATGGTATTATAGAAAGAGTCCATTCGACAATCCTGGAACACCTTCGAATTTTAAAATTACAACAAAAAGACGAACCTGTAATAAACTAAATGCCTTATGCAATAATAGCGTATAATAGTTCTGTTCATAGTTTCACTAAATGTAGGCCTATTGACATCATAACCGGTCATTTTGACTCTAGAGACCCCTTAGACTTAGACCTAAGTACACACATTTTACAACAGTACGTACAAACGCACCGAGACCAAATGAAAACAGTTTATGTCATTATTAACGACTCAACTCTAGAACACCGTACAACCCTAATAGAAAACAGAAATAAAACCCGCAAACCTGAGGTTGAATATCAACCCCAACAACAAGTGTTCATAAAAAATCCTCTGGCAAACCGTCAAAAGTTAGCCCCAAGATACACTCAAGATACCGTTCTAGCTGACCTACCAATACATATTTACACGTCCAAAAAACGTAATCCTATAGCTAAATCCTGTCTAAAACGCGTCCCTAAGAGCTCAAAATTGTTGCAGGATACTGCTGACAATAACTCTACATCTGACAAGAAGCCAGAAGATAAAACTTGAGAGTCTGGATGATGGACCAGGACTATTACCATTCAAACTGGGACCGACCATACTTATAACACATTACCACACTTTCTTACAATATGTTCACTTAAATGACATCGAAAATAACATTAATATATTGCAAACTCAACTACAAAATTACAAGACTCAACTTACTAACGAAACATTATCCTTATACGAGTTTCAAATAGATTTCCTACTCAACAAACTAATCGAAGCTTCATCCCAATTAGACAGTTTAAAACCAAGGCGAGCTAAAAGAGTTCTTGTCGACGGCTTAGGTTCAATCATAAAAGCTATTACAGGAAACCTCGACCATTCAGATGCTATTTAGTATAACAATGCCATTAAGGTTCTAGAGAATAACCAAGACCGGTTATCTTCAGAATTTAATAACCACATTAGTCTAAGCAAAGAATGGATGACTCAACATAGCCAAGTTTTATCCCAATTAGTAGAAAATCAGAAAAAAATAAATAGTACCCTAATTTTTATGTTAAATAACCAAGCGTAAAGAAAAGCGGATATCCTAAAGTTAGCTAAATTTTCTCAACTTCTAGCAATAATGGGCGAAAGCGTCGATGACCTGCTACAAGAGTTATTTAGAATAGAAAATACCCTAGCTTTTGTAAAAGCATCTAGCACTCATCATTCTATGTTAAAAATAGATATTTTAGAGAATATGCTTAAAAGACTTAGATTAATTTATAATAAGGACCTAATATTAGAATTAGATCCAAGAGAGTATTACGATATAATTAAACCAGGATATTATTATTCTGATAGTGATATAATTATTATTTTTAAATTTCCCATAGTCTCAATGATTTCACTAGATCACTACAAACTATCCATAGTACCTAATAAACACCACCAAGTCCTTATTCCTCCATATCCTTTCATAGCAACTAATGGGAAAGAATTCATGTACACAGAGGCTGAATGCCCGAAGCTTAGTAACAATCGGTTTCTCTGTGAAGAAAAGCTAAACCATCAAGTTCGTTCTCAAGCAGACTGCATACAAAATATAATCAAAACTCAATCTGTGGATAAAAGCTGCACGCTTACCACAATACAATTATTAAAAGAAGCAATGGAAAGCTTAGATTATATCATTACATTCCCACATCCCACCAAAGTTCAGATTATTTGTGGACGTGAAGATTTCAACATTCTATAAGGAAGCTATCTAGCCACAATCCCTACTAAATGTCTGATACGGACCCCAGAACTAACCATTATCAACATAAATTATGAAATTAAAGGCCAACCACTGAAAATCATGAAATTACCGAACAGCATCGTAATTCCAGCTAGTAACTCACCATCTCTTCGGTTGAACTCTATCAATCTGGAAGGATTACATCATACCCAAGATAAAATAATGCTGCAATCACTCTCTCACAAGAATAAAGCTATGCCACCATCGCTATACCATACAACCATACCTTTTTATGGAGCCCTTTTTGGTGCACTTATACTAACCAGTTACCTAATTATCAAAAAATATAGATTGCCTCAACCGGAACCTAACAAAAACTCTGAAAATTTTGCTGAAATCAATGAAGAGAAAGGCCCTAAACAACCTGAAGTGCATAAAATACCAGCAATATTTTGTCTTAACAGTCTAAAATAGTTGCTGGTCTAAGAGGGGAGGAATTATACCATGGTACCCTAAGAGGACTGCTGACACGCTACAACCTTATTTACTTGGACCATGGATCGTTGCGACCCCGGCAGCCAACACGAGGAGCTGACGCAGCTCATGCAACCAGGTCGCCTGCTCGATCAGCGTTGCGACATCGACAGCTAGCACGAGGTGCTGACGCAGCCAACGTGACACCGCGGTTACCTGCCCATCGTCAATACCTCGTCTTCGACAATATAATTCCAACATCAAAATAGTATAGACTTAGATTAATTAATTTGTAATTTTATATTTTTATTAAATTAGTTTAATCATTTTGGTTTTTTTTGCATCCTTCGGCTGTGGCCTCCGTAATTCACTTTTTACCAAGATTTTTTTACTATCTGTTATGATGTTACTTGGCTTAGTAGTTTTAGTGTCACCCTAGTGTTCTAAAGGGCGAAGGATTGAGTCTGTCGTGTACTGCAATGAGTATTTTCTTCTAATTTTTTCAAGAATCTTGATTGATCACACCACTGGCTTTTCGATAAAGGAAATAATAAGGAATAGGGTTCTTAAAGAAAGAAGTGATTAGATTTTTAAGGGTCGTTAACGCGCAAGTAATGCTTCTGGCATAACAAGCGTCTTTTGGCTACGGTGACCGCTTAACATCAGGCGGAGCGTAAGCTTTTAAATAATCAATAAATAAATATTTTTTCAACATTACACACAGCGCCGTCTGGCCCCAAAGTAAGCGAAGCTTGTGTTATGGATAATAAATAACGGATACAAATACATATAATTACTTTTTTTTTGTAAATACATACATATCATACATAAATATACCCACGCTCAAGACGTACACAAATGTTTATCCAGTTCAAAAATCGAACCCACACCCTCTGCACAGCAGTCAGCCACACTACCAGCTAGGCTGCGAGGGAAGAGGAAAGGCTTGTTTGCTATCTTAATGGAATAGAAAAAAATGTACCTAATGAGGAAACCTGCATACATCAATAAGACGTATGCCCACGTGATAGACTCTCCCTTGCCTATAAGCCTATAAAGCTAGGTCGTGTCCAAATAGTGGACACATCAATCCCCACCCCCTCATTTAATTTAAGGTGCAAAGGTTCATAGGTATTTGCAGTTAAACTGTGTAGATAAATAAATAATACATTTAAGAATCACTGATGTGAAGAGAGGCAAAGCTTTATATGTTAATCCTTTACGGATTAAACCATAGATATAGAATGTACAAGATCAACCATGCCAAATGAAAAACGAAACAGAAAAAAAATTGCAAATGTCTGAGTGGAATAGTGTTGTCAAACAACACTATCGATAATTTTACCTGCACAAAATTATTGCAAACTAGCGCGCTGGTAAAATTAAATATTACCTATGTCGCGTTTACACTCGCGCCACGCAGCCTCGGAACGCGTTGTCGGACAAAGCAAACTATTTACACGCTCGTAAATGTGCCCAATAACACAGCGTTGAATGCAAGAGTGTATAAACATACCATTAGAACCTAAACTATTAGGACTATAATCACGTCTTATAGAAAATTTAAAAATCTAATCACTTTCTTCTTAAAGAACCCCATATCGTAGTCCCTCGAGAAAACTTCAGCAGGGAGCTTATTCCACAACTTAAGCGTTCGCGGGAGTAAGTTCCTCTCAAACCGCTCTGTTTGTGACCATTTAGGTTACGAAGAGTGAGAATGAATTCACTGTCGATGGCGAGCGGAGCGATGGTAGAAAGTAGGTGTGGAAATTATTTCAAACAATTCCTCAAAACACAGAACATATTATACAAGCAGTAGAACACACACAGGGAGGCAAAATCTCTCTTCAGACTTAAAGGTTCGATACGACTTGTGAGTTTGGGATCGTCGACGATTCTTAATGCTCGTCGTTGAACCGAATTAAAAGGGCTAAACTGGTATCCAGGTGCACCCGCCTAGAGATGGCAGTAGGCCGGACTAGTGATTTGCTAAGCAACAACCTTTGCCCTGAGGTGAAGCATCGCTTCGCTCTGTTCAGTACTCCTGGTTTCTTAGACGCCAGCTTCACCTTGGTTTCCAAATGGTCGCGAAACTGGATATAGCTGGAGATGTTAACACCAAAGATCCCAATACACTTGGAGATGGTAAGTGCTGTGTTCTGGAATTGTAGGACCACAGTGAATGGGATTTTCTTAGCGGTGAACGCGCAGACTTGTGTCTTTATTGGGTTGAATCTTGAAACGCTTAACGCCCGCCGGACCTCCCAGTGTGTTATGGAGATTTCTGGCATAGTCTTACCGCATCACGGTAAAGTAGGTGGTACAGCTCCTTCGTTATTGATATTCGAGTTTGAGGCAATGAGACTGCCCAGTAAATCGGCTTTCTCTCTAGCACTATGGGAGAATCGGTTTTTCGCTGTGGTGGTAACGACCACTGACAAAAGTTTCCCTTGGCAGCTTAACAAGCGACCAGAAAGCACGACTCCCAGAGGAATAGCTTGCAAGTCGCCCACCTATTATGCCGATGAATTGGAACTTAGCTCTGGTGGTTACTTTCTTACTGAACCTCGAGGCAGCATTTAATTTGCGTTTTAACTCAGACGTATTCAGATCCTTATTGATCGAACCGTGGTCCAAGCCTCATATGCAGTTGGTTTGAGAATTTTAGCTTCTTTACAAGACTTCTTTACAACATTCCATGCCAGCGAAGATTGTCTCAGTGACTGCGGCTGCGCAGATATCAGGATCTTCTGAGCTGAAGCAGAGCTGCCTCCACGGGTACGATGCATAAAAATCGCGCAATCCATCACAATCTGCTGACTTATAATGCCACACACAACGTCAATTAATTGGCGCATTGGAAACGGTAAGTGTGCATGACACTTGATTCCGGGCGAGAGAGTGGTTAAAGGAGCCAAGAAGCGCATCCACTGAGACGGAATATCAGTTCGGACGTGTAGTAAGCACTCCTAGCCTCTATATCAGGTATGCTCGTTGGAGAAAGTACCAGTTGGGAGAATTTTGTTTGAGTAATTGTAAAGAATAAAAACCAAATTTAATTGATACGTCTCAATTTTTTATTGGAAGTATCTAAAATTAACAAATTTAACATTATTTAGTAATAATACTAAAACTATAAGAACATTAAATATAAAAACTATTTGTAAGTAGACTTCTGGTGAACAAAACACCGTCATAAAAACCAAGTATTTTATATTATTTTTCATCATGCAACCTCTTACAATTCACCCCCACCGTGCGCGTAATACATATTGCATTTCATACTAATTCTATAAATGTGGCTCGAACGGCGCGTATGATGCGGACAAATGTGGACAAACCTTTGGATGGCTATGAATAATTCTTTCTATCTTATTCTTTCTATACATGTATAATTACATATATCGATACTGATGCCGTCGGTCGCCACCTTGTCAAGCTCTGTCAAGTAACTATATGTCTACATATTTTACGCAAAATACTCTCCAAATCCTTATTTAACAACGAAATAATGGTACTCAGTAAATCTAGACAAAAAAAAATGCAAGCTATGATTTAAATTGTTTTTTATTTCGTAAAATTCTTTACTAAAACTGATAAAATATGCATAAGACAACAATGCAGTAAAAATTATCATAATTTACCTGTGAAATGTGTACTTATTCGAATTATTATCTGTTGTAACTTCACATTTACTCACAGCACAAGACACCATAGCTACCTACAAAATTAATAGTTTGTATGTTAATCCAGGATTATTTAAAAAAAACCATTCGCCTTAAGAGAAACGCTATGTCCTCTTGTGGTCATATAATTTTGTACTTTTTTTATCGTAATTTTAAAGAACGTGTTTCTATTTATGCCGCAGTTAGAGCTTCTCATAGACGTGGGAGGCCTACGTTCAGCAGTGGACGTCTTTCGGCTAAAACGAACAAAGCACACAGGAAAGAGACAATTTTATACATACTGACCTCAATTCAAAACGTATATATAAATGTAGAATAATAATAGACTGCATTTTTAAGTTAATGCCTTGTAGAATAGAATAGGCAAATGTCCTACTCAATATCTCTCAATAACATTTCTTAAAAACTCTAACTGTAAACCTGAGATATTTAGTAAAATGTCCACTTACCATACGTTTGCCCAATCGATATTTGCTACTTATAGTGAGTATAGCTATGACTTCTTTTAAACATGTTAGACATAGAGTAGGTAGAACTAGCTCTATGGATAATGTTATTTTTTGTATGTCTATGCTTAATACATGTTTCCAGCAAAGGAAACTTACTACGCGCAAGTGGGAAAAAAAGCTTATATATTTAATTAGAAACATATCAGGTTGGAATTCATTGTAAGTTTTTTAGTTTAGCTTATGATTTATAACTTATTTTTGCAAAGAAATGAAATCTTTACGCGAAGGCAAAAGCTAGTTAAAAATAATGTTTCTTTTATTGTCCCTTTTCTGATGATTTTCCTCGTCATATTGTGTGTGGACCAGTAAATCTTTATTTATAAATAAAGGACAAAGTTTGCGTTCACCTCTAAAATATTATGTACTTATCGAGAATTTTGCTACCTACAAGGGCTAAGATGGCCTTTCACACTCACATCACGTTTGTGCCGCGTGAAGATTTCTATAATTTCGCAAGGCCAATGACATCACTTTCTTTAATATCAGGTGGAGGAGGTTTGTGATGGCATAAGAATAAGATAAGTAGTGTTCGTTCGGGGTACTTATATAGGAATCTCGCACTCATTTACTTAAATTTAACTTAGGTTTGCTAATTTTAGGTACGTAAATGGGAATTATGAGTTAAGCGTTCTATTTCTGTATGCGTTGGTAAGTAGCAAGTATTTGGCTTATTTCTAAGTGGCTAAATCAAATATGATGGATAAAAAATGTATGAAATTAATGGTGTCGATTACCACATTACAAATAATTATTACCTTTCATTTTGTTAATTTGTGTAGACCTCAATACTTGTACCGAAATTTGTTTTGAGTAATAATGTACTACTTGGTTAAGTTTTTAAGATATCCGAAATAACTATAGTAAAAGCCCAAGATGATGCGTAAGAACGCTTGACAAAGTAAGTGGGTTATCTAGTTTTTTTACATATATTGTAATAGAAACGTGTGCAAAAGGAGAAATAGGTTAATACTGAATATTAGATAAAAGCGAAAAAGATTTGAATTGCAAAAACTTTCTCAACTGACAAAAATATTCCCAAGCGTCGGGACCCGAAACACGGCTCGAAGGGCCAAATTATGTGCTTTGATATTATGAAGCTATCTCAAAATAAATTAGGTCATCAAACTAGAGATTTGATTTGGCTTCATATTTCATAGACTAGTCCCGTTTGAAGTTTATAGATGAATAACGATAGCACATACTATTTAATAATGTAGGATGTATTAAGTCCAGGCGGAATAAACAAACTTTAAAAAAAAATTAACCGACTTCAAAAAACGGATGAAACAATAATCAAATTGATTATTTAAAATACCAAAATACGGATTAGATTTTTTATTATTGTCTTGTTTTGTTTAAATAATTATGGCAATAACGAAATAAACTTACAGAAACCTAACTTATAAAAACTACTTACCTATTTACACTAATATTCTATAAGTACATACAATATTATTGCACATATTAATCAATATTTACACAATTACCTACAATGTGACAGTTCTTGTCTTAACGTATTACCTTATAGTATTAATTTAAATAAAATATTATTATACCTATGTGCTACCTACAACTGATCTCTTTGAAGTCGGTGCCAAGCACAAAGAGAACAAGAATAATAATTACCTAATTCTGCTTCGAATGCAGTTAAATTTTTGATGCGTTGTTACCATTGTTGTTGATAGATTTGTATTGGACAGTTGCTTACAGTCGTTTAAGGATCTTTGACCATTAACAGAAATATTTAGTTATTCTTAAGAATTAAGTTTCGTTATTAATTTAAGCTGTCTTTATATAATTGTATAGTTAAAAATTAAATCAGAAAGATGAAATCCCTATGTTGTTGTAATCAATAATTTACGTATTATTGTAAATATTTTCAAAAGATTAACTGCTGAGTTTCTTGCCGGTTCTTTTCAGTTCTCAGATACAACCTTCGAAACCGGTGGTAAAGTCATAGTTAATTAGGAAATTTGACAATTCGAAAGTGTTTCTAAAAACCTACTTGAATAAAGAGCTGTTTGATTTAATTTGATTTGATAAGCCTGTACATTGTTATTTACACTAAAGTCTGGATAAACCTACATCACCTGGATATACATATATACCTACATCACCTGGATATACATATATACCTACATCACCTGGATATACATATATACCTACATCACCTGGATATACATATATACCTACATCACCTGTATATACATATATACCTACATCACCTTGATATACATATATACCTACATTACCTGGATATACATATGTATATACCTACATCACCTGGATATACATATATACCTACATCACCTGGATATACATATATACCTACATCACCTGGATATACATATATACCTACATCACCTCGCGTCAAACTTTCATGAGACGTTTCAAGGCTCAAAATGCGTGGCTCTCATAATCGCTAAAAAGTTCTCTAAAAATATCCCGGTCAAAACGTACGAGCAGTGTCTAGTTTAATGAACCCATCAATATGTGTTTAATTTTTTATTCTCAGAATCATGTCGAAATGGATTTCTAGAAAAAAATTATAAAATATAGAGATTTTATTTGACTAAGGATACAAGTTGTTTACAAGTACCTAAGTTACTTACACAAAGAGAACTCAATATTACTTTCGTTACCAATAAATGATTTGATTACCCTAAATTCAAATAAAAAAAATATTGAGTTTTTTGTTTGGATTGTGTAGAGTAACTTTTTGTGCCTACCTATATAATTTACCTTGATCCTTTGAAGCTAAAAGACTAACCTTTCCAGTAAATATTAATTATTCTGTGGCCTAACCTAAGTTAAAAAATTAAAAAGGTCATGTTAAATGTCCGTTTCGCACCTCTACCATAAAACTCGAATAAAAGATAGTTGTGGCTAGAAACCCGCGAATTTGCTATTAACAAGTTCAAAGCTAATTATGTTTTTAAATTAATTTTATAAAACCGTTTAATGAAGATTGTCATAAGCTAAGTGAATACATGTTTTATACAAATTAAACTACATCTACTTGTGTGAGTAAAGATAAATATAGGATTGTGTTGTGGATGTATCTACGTTTGTTTTAGAGCTTAAAGTGCTAAGCCTCCTTAGGCAAATAAGGTTTATTAATTTATTAGCTTTTGCCCGCGGTTCCACTCGCCCTAAATACGATTATCGAAGTAGGATTTCAACGGCAACTGCTCAATTATAAAAAAAAGGACTCACTAATGACGTTTTAAGTAGCCTATGTCCTTTATCGGGACGCAAACATTGTAAGCGGTTTAAGAGTGAAGAGGTAACAGACAGACAGAGTTACTTTCGTATATAATATTATAGTATGAATTTATTATTTATCTTGTAATTTGGGTGACTGACATGGATAATACTAATACAGTGTTAATATTCTATGTATAGCTAGGTTTAAAATGTGTGTACGTCTGCAAAAAAAGGTAAAACGTAACATAATTTTATTCAACAGGAAATAAAAATAATTTCATTTAATATATTAGAATAAAATTTAAAAAACAAATGTCAAATTCTGTTAAACATCACTACTAAATTTTAATAAGATTTCATGAAACAAAATTATTATAATTATAGATTAAAAAGGAGATTTTTTTTATTTGTTGTTATACTTTAGAGTTTATACTATTTTTCACTGAAAGTTTGAAGTTTTTATGTTTTATTTTTTACACTAGAGCAGTACTTCACGTCAGGGCAAAGGTTGCTACTTTACAAGTCGCAAGTCCGGCCCCATATGGAGTACTGCTGCCATCTCTGGGCGGGTGCACCCGGATACCAGCTTGGCCCTTTTGACTCGGTTCAACGACGGGCTGTGAGAATTGTCGACGATCCCAAACTCACTTGCGGTATCGAGCCCTTAAGTCTAAGGAGAGACTTTGCCTCCCTGTGTGTGTTCTACCGCTTGTACAATGGATTGTGTTCTGAGGAATTGTTCGAAATGATGCCCACGGCTACTTTCTACCATCGCACCGCTCGCCATCGACAGGGAATTCATTCTCACTTCCTCTTCCTCCCGCGAACGCTTGGGTTGTGGAACTGAAAGCCAAGGTTTTCTCTAAGGACTACAGTATGGGGTTCTTCAAAAAAGAAGTTATTAGATTTCTGAAGGGTCGGCAACGCGCGAGTGATGCCCCTAGTGTTGCAAGCGTCCATAGGCTACGGTGACCGCTTACCATCTGGCGGACCGTAGGCTTGTTTGCCACCTAAATGGTATAAAAAAAAAAAAAAAAAAAAAAAAAAAAAAAAAAAAAAAAAACGATTTCTTGTATTCACTATGCCCTAAAATTTCTAATTTTTAAACTTTTCATTATTTGTAAAACATAAGTAAATTTTTATTTTATAAATATATATATATATATATATTATTTTATATACAATATCCAATTCTTAATTAAAACAATAATTAAAAACATGTTATACAAATCAAAACTTACTATGCTAGAATAAATACCTAATTAATAATAAAAAAAAAAGGAAATAGATACATATTAAAATTATAAATTATTATTATTAATTATTGTTAAACATATTCTGTAAAAATTTTAGATTTATACCTATTTCGGTCTACCTTTGATGGTCGGACAGACAGCGTAGGCTTAATAATAGGGCTCCGTTGGCAACCTTTGGGTACGAAACCCTAAAAATCAAACCACACATTAGGTAGGTATGAGAATAGAGTGTCATAGCAACTATTTTAGCAAGGGAATTTAAGCATTGAAACCTAACTGCATAAAACGGAGTTAAAAAACGAAATAGTGCGGTGATAACTTCACTGTCAAGAAAATCAACAGGTTTAAGCGGCTTCCGACTCGAGGGGCAATGTTAAATAAAGTACCCAACTTAATAAACACTTCATCATCATATCAGCCCATTGTCGTCCACTGCTGGACATAGGCCTCACCTTTCCACAGCGTGCGACTCTGTGCCGCCTGTAACCAACGGCTTCCCGCTACCTTTACGAGGTCATCTGTCCATCGAGTGGGGAGCCGTTCCACGCTGCGCTTTCCAGTTCAAGGCCGCCACTCGAGAACCTTCTTCCCCCATCGGCCATCGGTTCTTCGAGCTATGTGCCCTGCCCATTGCCACTTTAGCTTTGCGATTCGGTGAGCTTTGTCGGCGACTGTAGTTCTCCTTCGGATTTCCTCATTCCTGATTCGATCACGTAGGGACACTCCGAGCATAGCTCTTTCCATCGCCCGCTGAGCTACCTTGATTTTTGTATAAGGCCCATTGTTAGCGGCCACGTCTCAGTGCCGTAAGTCATCACTGGCAGTACACACTGGTTGAAGACTTTTGTCTTCAAGCACTGGGATATTTAGGACGAGAAAATAGTACACAGCATTTCGAACGCTGCCCAACCGAGTTGGATTTGGCGATTAACCTCTTTCTCGAAATTGGACCTACCTAATCAACAGTTTGTCCCAGGTATACGTATTTGTCAACAACTTCGAGTGTAGAATTTCCAACAGTTATTGGAGTGGGTTGGACATGGCCATTCGACATGATTTTCGTCTTGTCCAAGTTCATCTTGAGGCCCACTCATTGGGAAGCTCTACTGAGGCTTTCGAGCATTGTGCTAAGGTCCTCCATCGATTCTGCCATGACCACAATATCGTCAGAAAACCGAAGGTGGGTAATGTACTCGCCATTAACATTGATGCCAAAACCGTCCCAGTCCAGAAGCTTATAGACATCTTCCAACGCATTTGTGAAGAGTTTCGGAGATATGACATCTCCCTGTCTCACACCTGTCTGCAGTTGCATCGGTTTCGAGTTCTGATCCTGGAGACGGACTGACACGGTGGCGTTATCATACAAGCATTAGCACCTTGATATACCAATGATCAATGCGGCATCTCTGTAGAGCCTGTAGCACTGCCCATGTTTCCACCGAATCGAAGGCTTTCTCATAGTCCACAAACGCTAAGCAAAGAGGCCGATTATACTCTTCTGACTTCTGTATAATCTGTCGTAGCGTATGTATGTGGTCTACGGTACTATAGCCTCTTTGGAAGCCAGCTTGTTCGGAAGGCTGGAAGTCGTCGAACTTGCGAGCGAGACGGTTCGTAATTACTCTTGAGAACAGCTTATAAACATGGCTCAGAAGCGTGATGGGTCTGTAATTCTTAAGAAGCGTATTGTCACCTTTTTTGAAGAAAAGCACCACCACGCCCCTGTGCCATGCTTGTGGCGAAGTACCTTCGAGTATGACGGTGTTGAAGAGCTTCTGAAGGACCTTTAGTCCTTTAGTACTCCATCATCACCCAGTGCCTTACTGTTTTTAAGCTGTTTGAGAGCCATACTAATCTCGTACAAGCTGACGTCCGGGATGACCTCGGTATAGTGTCGAGTCAGTCTAGCTCTAGGGTCTTTAGCTGGACTCTCGATCTCCTCCAAGACTTCTGGTCCAGACGAAACAATGCTGCCGTCCTTCGTCTTCAGCCTTGCCAGACGGCTTCGGCCAATAGCCATATCTCTCGCGAACACTTTGGAACCTTTGTTCCGTTCTACTGCCTCCTCAATACGCAATGTATTAAAGTGGCGTTTGTCGCGTGCAAGTGATTTTGAGATCTGTCTATTAAGCCGCTGATATGACACTGCATCATCCGAAGACTGCAGCCTAAGATTTCGTCTCTCGTCCATAAGTCTTAGAGTCTGGTCCGAGAGTCTTTTTGTTCTATTTGAACGGTGGGTTTTAAAGAACTTAGACCCACCCGTATGGACAGTTTTCACAAACATGTCGTTGGTATCGTCCACTGATGAGTCTTCCTTTAAGCATTCCAAGCGATTTTTGAGTTGGAGCTGAAAGTTTTCTGGGTTTTGGATTTGGACGGTTGTGGGTCGGAGCGTGGACTTTATCAGTCGAGACCTAGCAACCTTATGTTGAGGTTTAATGTGCCTCTTACCATACGGTGATCACTCCCGATTTTGACCGTGTGGATCACAGAGACATCATTGAACACTTGCTTTTCAGTCGACATGATAAAGTCAATCTCATTCTTTGTGCAACCATCCGGACTCATCCAGGTCCACTTCCTGTGGGGGCGCTTCTTGAAAAAGGAATTCATCATTAAGAGGCCTTCCTTTTCCATGAAGTCGGCCAGTATCTGCCCTCTGGAGTTCCGTTGTCCATATCCAAATTGCCCCACTCTCAGCTCATTACCATTTTAAATTTGCTTAGTTTCGCGTTGAAGTCCCCCATCACGACGCTATAGTGTGTTTGGAGGAGTGTATGGTTTTAGAAATATCCTCATACATCTCCTCCACTACGTCGTCTGGGTGTGTCGAAGTCGGCGCGTAAACCTGTATGACCTGCAGCGAATATCGTTTTGATATTCTGAATATTAGGTACGCTACCCTGGTCGACACACTATCAACTTTGATGATATTGTTGACGAGGGACTTGCGGACGATAAACCCGACACCACCTTGGGATAGCTGGTCACCCCCCCGGTAGTACAGCAAGTTACATGAGTTGAGAACTATCGTGTCCTGTCCCTGTCTTTGGACCTCCGATAACCCTATATAGTCCCAGCGTAACTTGCTTGTAGCTTCTTCCAGTTCTACTTTTTCTCGTCGGCCCTCAGCGTACGTGCATTGTAAGTTGCCAGGTCCAGTCGTCGGTGTTGGTAGCCGGATCTCTGCCGGGGATTCTTCGCACCCCCTGCCCCGCCGTTACCAAGGCCGCTACCGTAGCCTGGACTAGCAGGGCTGCCGGGGACTAGGGACCGTTTGTTTTTTGTGCCGTTAATTTTTTTGTTGGTGGCTTTGCCATACTCGCCCCGCCTGGCAAGCGGGTTGGCGAGCGCAGAAGAGTTATAACAGGGGTCGCTGCTGCCCGACATCCCCTATCGGATATTAGAAGGGAACAAGGAGTAGGGTTGGGATGTGATGATTTTCTTAATGGGAATTGTATGATGGCTGGGATACTACTGTTGCAAGGAAATGGGTAGAATTAGTAGTAGATCGGGATGCCGGGGTCGGGTATTCGGAAATGAATACCCCTGACAAGCTATTCCATAACTTCAATAAACACTTAGATACCGATGAAAAGACAGGCAGCTTTACAAGCAGTGCCAATGTACATATACTTACAATGAAAAGCCAGTCAAGTGCGAGATGTACTCGAACACCGAGGATTCCGCAGTTGCACATTTTTTTATTGGAATCGATATTCAAAGTTAAATTGCGTCAGGCTTGTTCAGTAATTGTATGGATGGATTGGATGGATTGAGTGACTAAGCAGCAAACATTTTGTTTTTATTTGTGTTCGTAAGTTACGTAAATAGTGGTACGGAACCCACACGCCACTGTGTACTTGTCTGACTTGCACTTGACAGATTTTATGTAAGTTTACGTCATTGACAAAAAAATCTAAAATAAAAATTGTGCCGCTAAGCGGCTGAGTAATAGGGCTTCGTTGGCGCTCTCTAGGTACGAACCCTAAAAATGTACTCGACTAAATATAACCACCAACATAAAAAACTAAATTTATTAGTTTCCATAACTTCAAATGACATGATGATTGTAGTTAGAATAAAACGAATTGAAGTCCTTTCAATTTATCTTATTTCCAATCGAAGTGAAATAAAATAATATTTGATTAAATCTAAGAAAATCCACGGCTGGAATACCAGGAGAGAGCCAATACATTCTCAAATTTATCCTTATCAAAAAACTTTCAAGTATATACTCACTTTTACTTTTACGCCTTGATCAAAGATTACTTAGCCTTAAGTAGCTGAGAATGGTTAAAATCACGTGAAAGTGGAGTTTTTATCCAATAACGAAACGTAAATATTTCCTTGGAAAAACAAATTATGTGTTACACAACTTACATTTATTGCCTTGTGCAGATAGTTGTTTTTTACCACTGCGTCTAAAAAGCGTACAATTTGTACCACCAATTAGCGTGAAAAAAAAGTAGATTGTATCACAGGGGATCAAAATGATATTTTTACGGCGAAGGCGCTATTTTGAATCCAGAGTGGAGCAAAGGATTCTAATGTAGAATCCCGAGCACAGCGAGTGATTGGATATAACTAATAATAAAAAACCACAAATGATTATTATTTAGCATCACACTTCAAGGAGAAGAAAATACTTAGCTCAATGTTGCAATTTGCATTTGCGTAAGGTTAATTTTAACTTTTTAGTAGGTTTTAAAGGCGGTGTAATTTTAAAATCAATTTTTGTTGGTACTTGAGCATGCATGCATAAGGGAACGGTATGTGGTTCTTCAAGAAAGGAGTGATTCGAGTTTGAAAGGGTCAACAATGCGTGAGTTATTACCCTGAATAACGCTGCGAGCGTCTATAGGCTACGGTAACTGCTTAACCACAGTCGAGCCGTCTGCTTGTTTGCCAACTACTTTGGTTCGGCTAATAATCAGCGAAGTTATCAGGTAACAACACTCGCAATACGTTTCGACTTAGAATTGCGCCGTTGAACACGTTAAACCGACGACACACACACTTAATAGACCCTATCTTGATCTTCCAAACTGTATTAACTAATCTAGTTACAAACTGAGTCAAATAAATATGTGAAATTGCAGCGAATAATCAAAATGTGTGAATTCACATCTTTTTAAAATAATTATTTAGAATCACAAAAACCGTTTAAATACATTTATCAGGTAGTAAAAAATACATGTCATTGTAATTTGTGTGCAATTTTATTATGATCTTTATTTTTTTTTCGCATATCGTTAGTTTTATTTTTGTTCGGACTCTCTGCCTTAACAGAGCTTTTACTGAGTCTGAATCGTTAACTCCGCTGTAATAAAACAGTCTGATAAATGTGGCTACCTAATGTTTTACGGTAAAAAACATTATTTCAGTATTTTATTTTTAGAATCGCCAACTTTATATCCTTTTTATTCATGAAGCCTCCATTGTATATCCATTATTGGTATTAAATGTATCAAAAGATAACGGTAAAGAAGGTAAATCCGCGAACTAGTTGGGGTCAGTTTTTTTGCTTTTTATAAAGAAACTAGCGGTCCACACCCCTTTCGCTCGAATGCAGATTTCATTATGTACCTTTTGTGGTCATTTTTAGGGTTCCGTACCTCGAAAAGAAAAAACAGAACCCTTATAGGATCACTTTGCTGTCCGTCCGTCCATCCGCCCGTCTGTCAAGACCATTTCTCTCAGGAACGCGAGGAGGCATCAAGCTAAAATTTATAACAAATACTCAAGTCTACTGTTCCTTAGAGCTGTGTAAAAATCAAACTTCTATGCTTAGTATATGTAAAAGATACAGCCGTTTAAGCTGCAAATTTTCGGAACTCACAATGGAATCAAAACCTCCAGGGGACTTCCCGTGAACTCAGAATCTTGAAATTTGATACGAAGCAACGTCTTATAGCACAGATAAAGGAAAACTTGCAGAAACCGTAAATTTTTAGTTACATAATATAATAAAAATATTTTT
Organism: Apoda limacodes; assembly: GCA_946406115.1. NCBI lineage: Eukaryota > Metazoa > Arthropoda > Insecta > Lepidoptera > Limacodidae > Apoda > Apoda limacodes. The sequence goes on from OX291541.1 coordinate 45,655,175, forward strand.
AATAATTTTACATACAGGTTTGTACGGAACCCTCGGTGCGCGATTCCGACTCGGATAATTAATCAGCCACCACCAGCCCACTTGTGGTTATAGGCCTTTAGTTATAAACGTCAACATAATATATTACTAGAGAGAACGTTTTCAATTTATTTACTTAAAATAACACCGACACACAACACCAACTGCTACAGTCACTATGGAATTCTTTTCCACTTAATATCAGATGGTCACAATCCATCGCAGTTTTTAGAAAACAAATTCTTTTCTTTTCATCTAAACTTCCATGTGTATTAGACCTGGTTGATGTATTAGTTAAACTGTGTATGTATTTATAATAAAGATATATAAACATATATGTGTGTATTTATATGTATACAGATTGATAGCTATGTAGGTATGTTTATATGTCATATGTATCTGTAATTGTCCGCACCTCTCTCATTTATGATTTCCTCTACCCAAAGTTGGTTGAGATCTCCCTTTAACGATAAGGCCGCCTATTGATAACTCTTTTGTTAACTTTCTATTCTTGTTTTGCATCAAAATTATTATATTTATTCATAATATAACATTTACAACTCCTATTGACTTACAAAGTCTTAGAACATCAATCTTACTAACACTAATAGAATTAAAAAATACAATTCAATATACATGGAAATAATCTTACTAGCTCAATGCTAGAGCACTTACACGAAATGTTAGGATTTGCAGGTTCAAGTCCAGGGTCGAAGTTAATTTTTTTTCTACATCTTTGCTATGAAAATATTTATTTACATTGATCATATCATATCACATATACACAAAAACTATATCTAAAACTTAATAGTTCAAGTTCAAATGCTAGCCAATAACATTGTTTTGGTTGGTTTTTAAGTTTCTGTTTCTACGATGCAATTTAACCAAAGGGTAAATTTTGATATTCAATATTACTCTTGGCCGTAATTGAACTTGAAAACGAGCAATATCGGAATTTGGTTTCACTAACTGAAGTTCAATATGAGACCTAGAAAAGAGAAGAAGTATCGAATTCCGTTTTAATGATTCGGTAAATTAGTAGTTTCCCGAAAGGGACAGAATAGATTAATACTTGTATTACTTATTACAATTTTGCCGATAGATGAAGAATATAAATTAGTATGTGTGTAATCATTATTGTGTTATAACAATTTTCCATTTTGTTAAATTCTACAAAGTTTAAAATAGTAGATTATACAACAAGTGAAAAAAAGGGAATTTAATTCGAGGGACTAAGTTCAATCCCGAGAGCAGCGAAGGATGCAAGAGTAGAATTCCGGGTGTTGCGAGGGATTCTAGAGAAGAATCCTGAGCGGAGCGAGGGATACAAAGGATCGAGATGGTGTTTTTTTTCACGTGTTGTATACTCTAATTTTTACCATTGACTGCAACAAAATTAAAAGTACTATCACATTTTGTTATATATTTGGATTTTTTTTCAACCACTAAGGTGGCAAACAAGCACACGGTCCGCCTGATGGTAAGCAGTCACCTGTAGACGCTTGTAAGACCAGGGGTATCACTTGCGCGTTGCTGACTCTTCAAAAATCCAATAACTTCTTTCTTTTAGAGAAAACCTTGCCAGGGAGCTCATTATTATGCTTATTACCGGGTGATAAGAGAAAAATCGGCCAAGTGCGAGTCGGACTCGCGTACAAAGGGTTCCGTACCATTATCTATAAAAATTTAATGTTTTTTTTTATTTTTATATTTGAGTTGATTGAATAACAGGTAAATTGTGTTTACGATTTATGACATATTCAAAAAAAACTACTTACTAGATCTCGTTCAAACCAATTTTCGGTGGAAGTTTGCATGGTAATGTAAATCATATATTTTTTTTAGTTGTATCATTCTCTTATTTTAGAAGTTACAGGAGGGGGAAGACACACATTTTACCACTTTGGAAGTGTCTCTCGCGCAAACTATTCAGTTTAGATAAAAATGATATAAGAAACCTCAATATCATTTTTGAAGACCTATCCATAGATATGTACCCACACGTATGGGTTTAATGAAAAAAATTTTTTTGAGTTTCAGTTCTAAGTATGGGGAACCCCAAAAATTTATTGATTTTATTCTATTTTTGTGTGAAAATCTTAATGCGGTTCACAAAATACATCTACTTACCAAGTTTCAACAGTATAGTTCTTATAGTTTCGGAAAAAAAATTCAAAACGTTTCTATTATCTAGTGAGTAAAAGTGAGTTGTATTCACTGTTATGTTTTTATTCTCTTGTGAGTAAAAGTGAGTTTTATTCACTGTTATCGATGAATAAAATGCTCTTTTTCAAGTGGCAATTATAAAAATAGTTATTCGTTCAACAAGTGGGCAAAGTTGTTTTTTGTGAAGAGTGCCAACTGTGAATTACGAGCGCAGCAAGTGATTCTTATTTTTGATGTTTCTTATAGATTCTTATATCTTATTTATAGACTACTGAGCACAGCGAGGAGTTTTAAAGCACGAGACCTAAAATAATTAGCTCTCGTATTATATACAACATACCAGTGCGAAAAAATAGGACTTAGGCAAGGAACACACTGAAGGCCATTTTAAGCAATAATTTTATTTTAATTTACAAATACTACCTACTATACTCTGCTCTTATCAAAGAATAAACAATAGGTAGGTATCAAATATTCTTTTAAACATTAGCACCTTTTGAAATTCGTATGCTTTAAGATATTTTTCACGTTACTTCTGTGGTAAAAAGTTTAGTTCAGCATTATACACTTGTTGTTTTAGCTCTTTTGGTGTTAAAGAAATATCTTCGTAACTCGAGTCACTTATTTAAAAAAATACAATATATACGTAAATAAACAATCTAAGGTTAAAATAACTGATGAGGTTCGCGCCATTTTTGCTTCTTTTTTTTTGACGTGCGTTCAGAAATTTACTCTATGACATTTTTATCGGAAAAAATAAATATTTTTTTTAGAATAAATAATTGCATAATATGGCCTTTAGTGTGTTCCTTGGCTAAGACCTTTTTTTTCGCACTGATAGAGGTGAGAAGTTGTATGTTTCACACGAGAGCAAATTATTTTAGGTCTCGTGCCTTTTAATCCCTCGCTGTGCTCAGTAGTATATATTAGAATTTAATTCTAGACTACTTCGCTAGCTCGGGATTTAAACTTGGCACTCTTCACAAAAGACAACTTTGCCCACTTGTTGAACAAATAACTATACAAAACTTTCAGCGTAGTTTCTCATTCATAATAGATCTTTCAAAGCATTTTAAACTTTTAAACTGTTTCCTCACAATGTTGTCCTTTGCCGAAAAGCCAGTGGTGTGAATAAACAATGTACTTGATAAATTAAGAAAAAAACTTATTGGTACACGCCAGGCTCGAAGCTCCGCCAATAAGGACGCAAAGTGAAATCGAAACCCCTTGGTCACTACCAACTTATTCCTAGTATCAATTACGCAATAAACATTCGATTTGTTCCTTGAGTCCTTGCAGTGGAGTAGCTGGTTACAAAGGAACGAAACGAAGTACGAGCCGTCGTCGTACTGAGGCCGGTTTCTGCCTACATATTTTGTTAGGGTTCCGTAGCACAATGGCAAAACTGAAACCCTAATAAAATTGTCAAGTCCGTATTTTACAAACTTATTATTTCGCCGTTTTTGTGTTGATGCAAAATGTTATTTTACGTAAAGTTAAGATTTCTTTTGTGAAACGCCACACAAATTTGTTATAAAAAGTTGCTCTCCATATATTGAACCGAGTTATATTTAGGTAATAGCACTACCTATAAGTGACCGTCGGTTGGTTTTTATTTCGTGCACCCCATCATGTGGGGTATAATTAGATAGAGCTTCAAAAATGCATTTGAGGTTAAATTAAAAAAAAATGTGCCCTCCCCCCCACGACCTCTAAATTTTAAACCACATGATCTAAAAATAAACAAATTTAAACAGACTTTAGGTCCCTGAAAAATGTAAAAGATGTATACATGTTATTTTTTGTTAACGTAAGTCTTATTAACAATCACTAAAATTTAAATTACAAAGGCTTTCGTTATTAAATTATTCCCTAGCCCCGAGACCACTTGCTAACTTTATTAGGTACACTGCGTCGTACGTAATGGAACTGACTTGAGCTACCTACGTTAAACTGCCTTTGATATTTCGTGTTATACTGTGTTAACTTTAGGTTACAAATAAAATTAGTTTTAATAGAGTTTATGTTTATGAGCTTTGCTAATTAACTTTGAGTTTTCTACCTGATTTGGAACTCAAAAGCTGTAAGAGTAACGACAAAGGTTATTTATTATCCAATTAAGTGTTTCCATGAAACAACATTTTTTGCAGATGATAGCTCGGGCCGCTATTCCTACAGTACGCGATGGAGATACATGTGAACCTGATTTTCTGCATTGTTATAGCTGATGGGACAGAGAAGAACCTAAGATACTTTTTTATACCGGTTATATAATTTTTAGAAGAAGTACAAGAAGACAAAACAAATTTTGACGGTTAACTAATTACGCAAAGGCAAAAGCTTGTGACGAATATCCATTATAAATAAGTATTATAAATGTGAAATTCCAATTAAGCTAACAGGAATAGTTGGGAAGAAGGAGAAGGATTCAGGCTTTATTTTATTTCTGAATATTTGAATGGTCCGGGAATGACTATAACCGATTCCCAAGTGGACGAACTATAGCTACAGCTATAGCTTGCTATTGGATTATCTCTAACGTGAGGCGATTTTTCGACTCTATAAATAACCGACATAACGACATTAATAAATTACAAACCTGCAAGAATATTACCAGTTTTGGCAGTTTTTTCGTATATATTATACCGCGATTTTTTCTCAATTCAGAGAAGTAGGTAGTTCAAGTTTGTTCATTGTTAAGAGAATACTCGTATTTTATCACTATTGTTCATGACGTCGTACCTACTCAAAAACATTAAATTTATTGCGAAGCCAAGTCTTTTGTTATCTCACTGCGAACATAAATTCTGAAACTGTGGTGCCGCTGTTAGTAAAATTGCGAAAACCTATAATAAAAAATTAAGGTTCCGTCGTCAAACTACTGTCCGTCCGTCCCGCGTTCAAATTATATCAACATTTTAGGAAACATAAAAAAAATTAAGACTAAATGTATGAAACGCTACAATAATATAATAAATAGATATCATATGAAAGAAGATAAGGTGACAAGGATTGAGGATGGTATGTTAGGGTGGGTTCAAACATCTTCAGAGGATGAATAAAAGAAACGTAAAGTTAAAAAGGCAAATGTGAACGGAATGTAAACGAAATCTATAAGAAAAGACGAGGTCAAGAATTAAAAACCTGACTTAAATCGACGAAACGCTTAAATTATTTTTTAGCTGTGTGAGACATATTAAAATTGCGTTAATTTTTGTTGTTTCTTGGCGAACTTTTTCCATATAAAAAATGTTTTGGTAGTCTTTTGAACCCAATCTCAATCGTAAAGTCCTACAGCGATCGAGAATCAGTACAAATTTGTATCTTCCCTTAAACATTATATTTTTATTTTGTAGCTTTCAATACTAAAATATCCTTTCTATTATTTGCTAAAATCTTTTATTTTGACGTCAACGAAATTGAGAATAAAAATTTAGAGCTTCCGAAACTATATATACGTGTTTATTCAGATATTATAACAAAAGTCATTACAGACATACTGAAAAATTAAAAACTAACAATGGAAATAAGAAAACCAAATAAACATTTTATGAAATTACAACAATATTACATAGTGGGTACTAGATTTTGTCAGTAGCCCTTGCTGTTCTAATTCCGGTTATCAGCGTAGAAATCTTAAACCCACTACCTAATTAATCAATAACTTGCCTCTTAGGCGCCATACCAACAGAACATTCACAACAAAACGCAAAAAAATTAAGTCAAACCTCCAGCAGTACAACTGTAAAAATGCTTGCTATTTCGTCCAGTAGTTTTTGTGAGACGTGCGCACAAACATACTGACAAACAAAAATTCAAAAGGTAATGTTTTGGCTTCTAATGCTGTCATTAAGACCCTCATATTCATTTTTCTTAAATATCTCCTTTGTACGGACAGTTGGTGGTGGCCGAGGGGTTTCGATTTCACTTTACGTCCTGAGTGGTAGAGGTTCGAGACCGGCGTGTACCAATAAGTCTTTTTCTTTATTTTTTTAATGCATTGATTATGCACACCACTGCATCTGCATCAAAGAAAGCGTCAAAAAAAAAGATGTATGTGAAGTCCACAATCCGCACTGGGCCCGTGCTCCAACAGTGGGGATGTATGAGGCTAATAATGTACGGACATCGGCCAGTTACAATTTTATTATATGTATAGATAGCATAGATACTAGGCAGCAATCAGTGCCCGCGGCTCCGCTCGCGCTAAATAAGGTAATCGGCGGCGTGGGATTACTACGACATAAGCTCCTTAAAAGCGTCTTGTTACAGACTTGATTCACCAGTATCATCACTGCTCATTTTTTTTTTTACAGCAGATTTCAAAATAAAAAAATGTTTATTAAGATATTTACTTTTTTTTGATAATTTTTCTATCGAGACAAATAAATGCTATCGCGTTTTTGGTATTTAAAGCCATTAGGTATTTTGTTCTTCTATGTAGGATTAAAATTTCAACTTAAAATACTGGCTACAAGAATAGTATTTTTCCATTTTAAGAAGTGTCACCCTCTCAACTGTACTACCTGTGTCCGCGTAGAAAATCGCCTTTGCTGGAAACACATTATCATTATAAAACCTAAATCATCCATAGAGGTCGTTGTATCTATTCTATATCTAACATTTTTAGGGTTCCGTACAAAAAGGGTGCCAACGGAGCCTAGTCTAACGAGACTTAACAACTGTTTAGTTTGCTCTTTTATTATTCTGCGAGGCACGATCTTAAAAAGACGTAGGTATTATTCATCTACATACATTTCCCATAGGTACCCCAAGAAATCGTCTTCTTTGAATCCGACAAATCAACAACAACTTGACAGCAAAGTTTAAAAACGAGTTAAGTTTGCATTAATTTTTTTAACTTTGTCACAGTCCTGAGTACTTTTTTTGACGTGAAAAAAAAACATGTTATAGTTCAAACTTTAATTAAGTGGATTTGCTAATATTATAATAATTTTGTTTTTAAAACAGTTAAATATATATATATATATATTCAAATTGTTTGGAAAACTAGGAGTAATATTATCTTGACTCTTATTCCTTAAAATATATATTAATATGACCAAGTGAATTTGCTAACTTCATAGTTCTAAATAAATATTTGAATTTTATACCGACAAAAAAACCGAGGAAATCGAGATTTACAACGTGCGGTCACGTGCTAGCGCCTATCGTAAATGGAGCAGTGTTGCTTTGTATGTTTTAATAGTGTAATATATCTATATATACTGTTCGAAATGGTAGGTTTTTGCTAGGGTATGCCATAGCCCTAACAAAACCGATGCCAAGTACTTACCAAATCAAAACATCTATTTCGAAAACTCAGGGATACGTTAAATTCGTAAACCTCTTAAAGTTAATTCCTGAAACAAATGTGCAGAAATATTTTTTTTGTAACTTTTAATAAACTTGGGTATATACTTACGTAACTAAGGTACCTATAATTGAATACTTGGCTAAGTTTCTAATGGGATATTTCTGAATAAATTACAAGACCCCTGAACTTTTATTAAGGGTCGTATTACCCTTGATACGGAACAGAACATATTGAATATTTAATTATAAGATACATTTGTTTCAAAAAGCTTGTTAAGAAGGAGCATAAAGCCAGACCAATTTTGCATACAACGCGGAAAATTAACGTAGTTTGGGTGAAATGCAAAATATTAGTATGTCGAATAATATTTTGTTGTACTTAAAATTTGCCAATAACAGCCCTAGGTTTTGTATTAAGCCATATTATATCGAAACTAGCAATTCGATGATTCTCCTTGATTACACTTAATCTTACCCTTTTTCACCCGCTCTAAATTCGGTAATCGATGCAGGATTTGAAAAGCAACTCCTCAATTACAGAAAAAAAATATCAGCTCAAACATACGACTGGAGTTTACTGATGGGTATAAAAACTCTGTCTCCCTCTCATTCTCTTTCTCTCTGTCTTTCTCTCTGTTTTTCTCTCTCTATCGATCTGTATCAAACTATCTCTCTCTCCCTCTGTATCAATCTATCTATCTCTCTCTCTCCCTCTCTGTCTTTCTCTCTATCCATCTGTATATCTCTCTCTCTACGCCTACTTATAATGTTATATTTGTGCCAAATTTCAGCGCAGTCTTTTCAGTGGTTTATTAAGCTGTGCGTTGATAGATCAGTCAGTAACGGTTGCCTTTTATACGAGTATATACAGAAGAAGATTTCAGCTAAATTATATGTACCGTTATGAAAATAAATCAAAGTTTGGTGAAAGCTGCGAGGGGTAACTTTCTGATGATTTTGCTTATAACAGACCTTGGAAGTATAATGTTGTATCTGTATTTTTTTTATTTGTACTTGATTTAATCACTGAAAATTTAATTCTACTGCGAGTAATTTCCTTTTATGCCTGCTCTTAATGCTTTAAGTTATCCTAATTGAAATTATCAGAACTTAGGTTGTCCCGCTGTAAATACTAGTGTTTCTAAATTCTAATTTTATTATATTATGTTACCTAAGCTCAACGTAACACCGTGCTACACACAATATTTTTAATCACATTTCCCAGTAAATGAACAAAAATATAAGGGGAATAAAAAATAAACTCACCAAATCACAATTGAAATAGCGGAAATAAAAGAAGAGAAAACAATGCCACTGCTAAAGCTGCCTGTTTAATTATAAAACAATGTATGGATGTAATGTATGTTAACAAGCTACTTTTAGTAACTCGTATGAAAATATATAAAAAATTTTTTTTTATTAATTGCACGAGTTCTTCATCTAGTGTCTCTCTATCTTAACAATTCGGATGCCAATAACAAATCTTTTTAAACAGAAGTTCTGCGAACAATGCCTTGAGGCATTGTTGAGGCAAAGTTCCCTAAAATTATAAACTCGGAATTATACCTTTAGAAGCTCAGTGATGTTTAAAACAAAAATAATTTAAGGTGATGCTATACCCAAACGAGGTAAGTTTGCAAGAATTTGATTAATTTTGATACAGTCCTAAGTACACTCTTTGACATGAAAAAAAAATATGTTATAGTTTAAACCTTAATAAAGTGAATTTGCATATTAAAGCAGTTAGATAAAAAAAACATTCTGATACTCTATTTTTGGGTGACTTTGAAATTGTTTGGAAAACAAATAGTGATATTCTCATCGATCTTATTTTATATAATATATGTTAATGTGACCAAGTGCATTTTCTAATTTCATAGTTGTAAACAAATATTTTTATTTTTATTTGATAAAAAACCGAGAAAATCAAGATTTTAAACGTGCAGTAATTTGCTAGCGCCTATCGTACGTGGAAATGTCGCTTTTTTTGATGCTTCAAGAGTGTAATATGTCTTTGTACACTGGTCGGAACGGAATGCTTTTGCTAGGATATGTCATAGTCTTAAATACATTACACCTATTACTAAAGTAACGCAATGCTTGATGGCCACCTTGGTAGTTAAAAAAATTCAGTGACAAATCCTTTTGTTTAGCTTTACTTAGGCCCTTTCCTATTGATTTTAAGAATTCCTAATTAAAATTGTTTGTTCGCTATTCCAAAAACAAAAAATCCCCATCATGACACTTATCTCCGAAGGGATGGTCAGATGTGTTAGATACTTAAAATCAATAGGAAAGGGCCTAAATAAAGCAAAAGGATTTGTCAATGATTTTTTTTAACTACCAAGGTGGTCATCAAGCATTGCTTTACTTTAGTAATAGGTGTAATGTATTTAAGACTATGACATATCCTAGCAAAAGCTTTGCGTTACGACCAGTGTACAAAGACATATTACACTCTTGAAGCATCAAAAAAAGCGACATTTCCACGTACGATAGGCGCTAGCACGTTACTGCACGTTTAAAATCTTGATTTTCTCGGTTTTTTATCAAATTAAAATTAAAATATTTGTTTACAACTATGAAATTAGCAAATGCACTTGGTCACATTAACATATATTATATAAAATAAGATCGATGAGAATATCACTCTTTGTTTTCCAAGCAATTTCAAAGTCACCCAAAAATAGAGTATCAGAATGTTTTTTTATCTAACTGCTTTAATATGCAAATTCACTATTTAGATATTTAGTTTTTTTTTGATAATTTTTCTATCGAGACAAATAAATGCTACCGCGTTTTTGGTATTTAAAGCCATTAGGTATTTTGTTCTTCTATGTAGGATTAAAATTTCAACTTAAAATACTGGCTACAAGAATAGTATTTTTCCATTTTAAGAAGTGTCACCCTCTCAACTGTACTACCTGTGTCCGCGTAGAAAATCGCCTTTGCTGGAAACACATTATCATTATAAAACCTACATCATCCATAGAGGTCGTTGTATCTATTCTATATCTAACATTTTTAGGGTTTCGTACAAAAAGGGTGCCAACGGAGCCTAGTCTAACGAGACTTAACAACTGTTTAGTTTGCTCTTTTATTATTCTGCGAGGCACGATCTTAAAAAAGACGTAGGTATTATTCATCTACATACTTTTCCCATAGGTACCCCAAGAAATCGTCGTCTTTGAATCCGACAAATCAACAACAACTTGACAGCAAAGTTTAACTAACTTAAGGTGATGGCGTACCCAAACGAGTTAAGTTTGCATTAACTTTGTCACAGTCCTGAGTACTTTTTTTGACGTGAAAAAAATACATGTTATAGTTAAAACTTTAATGAAGTGGATTTGCTAATATTATAATCATTTGGCTTTTAATACAGTTAAATATATATATTCAAATTGTTTGGAAAACTAGGTGTAATATTATCTTGACTCTTATTTCTTAAAATATATATTAATATGACCAAGTGAATTTGCTAACTTCATAGTTCTAAATAAATATTTTAATTTTATACCGACAAAAAAACCGAGGAAATTGAGATTTACAACGTGCGGTCACGTGCTAGCGCCTATCGTACATGGAACAGTGTTGCTTTGTATGTTTCAATAGTGTAATATATCTTTATATACTGTTCGAAATGGCAGGTTTTTGCTAGGATATGTCATAGTCTTAAATACATTACACCTATTACTAAAGTAACGCAATGCTTGATGGCCACCTTGGTAGTTAAAAAAATTCAGTGACAAATCCTTTTGTTTAGCTTTACTTAGGCCCTTTCCTATTGATTTTAAGAATTCCTAATTAAAATTGTTTGTTCGCTATTCCAAAAACAAAAAATCCCCATCATGACACTTATCTCCGAAGGGATGGTCAGATGTGTTAGATACTTAAAATCAATAGGAAAGGGCCTAAATAAAGCAAAAGGATTTGTCAATGATTTTTTTTAACTACCAAGGTGGTCATCAAGCATTGCTTTACTTTAGTAATAGGTGTAATGTATTTAAGACTATGACATATCCTAGCAAAAGCTTTGCGTTACGACCAGTGTACAAAGACATATTACACTCTTGAAGCATCAAAAAAAGCGACATTTCCACGTACGATAGGCGCTAGCACGTTACTGCACGTTTAAAATCTTGATTTTCTCGGTTTTTTATCAAATTAAAATTAAAATATTTGTTTACAACTATGAAATTAGCAAATGCACTTGGTCACATTAACATATATTATATAAAATAAGATCGATGAGAATATCACTCTTTGTTTTCCAAGCAATTTCAAAGTCACCCAAAAATAGAGTATCAGAATGTTTTTTTATCTAACTGCTTTAATATGCAAATTCACTATTTAGATATTTAGTTTTTTTTTGATAATTTTTCTATCGAGACAAATAAATGCTACCGCGTTTTTGGTATTTAAAGCCATTAGGTATTTTGTTCTTCTATGTAGGATTAAAATTTCAACTTAAAATACTGGCTACAAGAATAGTATTTTTCCATTTTAAGAAGTGTCACCCTCTCAACTGTACTACCTGTGTCCGCGTAGAAAATCGCCTTTGCTGGAAACACATTATCATTATAAAACCTACATCATCCATAGAGGTCGTTGTATCTATTCTATATCTAACATTTTTAGGGTTTCGTACAAAAAGGGTGCCAACGGAGCCTAGTCTAACGAGACTTAACAACTGTTTAGTTTGCTCTTTTATTATTCTGCGAGGCACGATCTTAAAAAAGACGTAGGTATTATTCATCTACATACTTTTCCCATAGGTACCCCAAGAAATCGTCGTCTTTGAATCCGACAAATCAACAACAACTTGACAGCAAAGTTTAACTAACTTAAGGTGATGGCGTACCCAAACGAGTTAAGTTTGCATTAATTTGATTAACTTTGTCACAGTCCTGAGTACTTTTTTTGACGTGAAAAAAATACATGTTATAGTTAAAACTTTAATGAAGTGGATTTGCTAATATGATAATCATTTGGCTTTTAATACAGTTAAATATATATATTCAAATTGTTTGGAAAACTAGGTGTAATATTATCTTGACTCTTATTTCTTAAAATATATATTAATATGACCAAGTGAATTTGCTAACTTCATAGTTCTAAATAAATATTTTAATTTTATACCGACAAAAAAACCGAGGAAATTGAGATTTACAACGTGCGGTCACGTGCTAGCGCCTATCGTACATGGAACAGTGTTGCTTTGTATGTTTCAATAGTGTAATATATCTTTATATACTGTTCGAAATGGCAGGTTTTTGCTAGGATATGTCATAGTCTTAAATACATTACACCTATTACTAAAGTAACGCAATGCTTGATGGCCACCTTGGTAGTTAAAAAAATTCAGTGACAAATCCTTTTGTTTAGCTTTACTTAGGCCCTTTCCTATTGATTTTAAGAATTCCTAATTAAAATTGTTTGTTCGCTATTCCAAAAACAAAAAATCCCCATCATGACACTTATCTCCGAAGGGATGGTCAGATGTGTTAGATACTTAAAATCAATAGGAAAGGGCCTAAATAAAGCAAAAGGATTTGTCAATGATTTTTTTTAACTACCAAGGTGGTCATCAAGCATTGCTTTACTTTAGTAATAGGTGTAATGTATTTAAGACTATGACATATCCTAGCAAAAGCTTTGCGTTACGACCAGTGTACAAAGACATATTACACTCTTGAAGCATCAAAAAAAGCGACATTTCCACGTACGATAGGCGCTAGCACGTTACTGCACGTTTAAAATCTTGATTTTCTCGGTTTTTTATCAAATTAAAATTAAAATATTTGTTTACAACTATGAAATTAGCAAATGCACTTGGTCACATTAACATATATTATATAAAATAAGATCGATGAGAATATCACTCTTTGTTTTCCAAGCAATTTCAAAGTCACCCAAAAATAGAGTATCAGAATGTTTTTTTATCTAACTGCTTTAATATGCAAATTCACTATTTAGATATTTAGTTTTTTTTTGATAATTTTTCTATCGAGACAAATAAATGCTACCGCGTTTTTGGTATTTAAAGCCATTAGGTATTTTGTTCTTCTATGTAGGATTAAAATTTCAACTTAAAATACTGGCTACAAGAATAGTATTTTTCCATTTTAAGAAGTGTCACCCTCTCAACTGTACTACCTGTGTCCGCGTAGAAAATCGCCTTTGCTGGAAACACATTATCATTATAAAACCTACATCATCCATAGAGGTCGTTGTATCTATTCTATATCTAACATTTTTAGGGTTTCGTACAAAAAGGGTGCCAACGGAGCCTAGTCTAACGAGACTTAACAACTGTTTAGTTTGCTCTTTTATTATTCTGCGAGGCACGATCTTAAAAAAGACGTAGGTATTATTCATCTACATACTTTTCCCATAGGTACCCCAAGAAATCGTCGTCTTTGAATCCGACAAATCAACAACAACTTGACAGCAAAGTTTAACTAACTTAAGGTGATGGCGTACCCAAACGAGTTAAGTTTGCATTAATTTGATTAACTTTGTCACAGTCCTGAGTACTTTTTTTGACGTGAAAAAAATACATGTTATAGTTAAAACTTTAATGAAGTGGATTTGCTAATATTATAATCATTTGGCTTTTAATACAGTTAAATATATATATATATATATATATATATATATATATATATATATATTCAAATTGTTTGGAAAACTAGGTGTAATATTATCTTGACTCTTATTTCTTAAAATATATATTAATATGACCAAGTGAATTTGCTAACTTCATAGTTCTAAATAAATATTTTAATTTTATACCGACAAAAAACCGAGGAAATTGAGATTTACAACGTGCGGTCACGTGCTAGCGCCTATCGTACATGGAACAGTGTTGCTTTGTATGTTTCAATAGTGTAATATATCTTTATATACTGTTCGAAATGGCAGGTTTTTGCTAGGGTATGCCATATCCCTAACAAAACCGATGCCAAGTACTTACCAAATCAAAACATCTATTTCGAAAACTAATGGATACGTTAAAGTCGTAAACCTCTTAAAGTTAATTCCTAAAACAAATGTGCAGAAATATTTTTTTTGTAACTTTTAATTAACTTGGGTATATACTTACGTAACTAAGGTACCTATAATTGAATAACTAAGTTTCTAATGGGATATTTTTGAATAAATTACAAGACCCCAGAATTTTTTAAGGGTCGTATTACCCTTGATACGGAATTTAATTATAAGATACATTTGTTTCAAAAAGCTTGTTAAGAAGGAGCATAAAGCCAGACCAATTTTGCATACAACGCGGAAAATTACCGTAGTTTGGGTGAAATGCAAAATATTAATATGTCGAATAATATTTTGTTGTACTTAAAATTTGCCAATAACAGCCCTAGGTTTTGTGTTAAGCCATATTATATCGAAACTAGCTTTTGCCAGCGGCTTCGCCAACCCTAAATTTGATTATCGGCGTGGGATTCTCCTTGATTACACTTAATCTTACCCTTTTTCACCCGCTCTAAATTCGGTAATCGATGCAGGATTTGAAAAGCAACTCCTCAATTACAGAAAAAAAATATCAGCTCAAACATACGACTGGAGTTTACTGATGGGTATAAAAACTCTGTCTCCCTCTCATTCTCTTTCTCTCTCTCTCTCTGTCTTTCCCTCTGTTTTTTTCTCTCTCTTTCGATCTGTATCAAACTATCTATCTCTCTCTCTCCCTCTGTATCAATCTATCTATCTCTCTCTCTCTCCCTCTCTGTCTTTCTCTTCGGTTGCCTTTTATACAAGTATATACAGAAGAAGATTTCAGCTAAATTATATGTACCGTTATGAAAATAAATCAAAGTTTGGTGAAAGCTGCGAGGGGTAACTTTCTGATGATTTTGCTTATAACAGACCTTGGAAGTATAATGTTGTATCTGTATTTTTTTTTATTTGTACTTGATTTAATCACTGAAAATTTAATTCTACTGCGAGAAATTTCCTTTTATGCCTGCTCTTATCAAAACTTAGGTTGTCGCGCTGTAAATACTAGTGTTTCTAAATTCTAATTTTATTATATTATGTTACCTAAGCTCAACGTAACACCGTGCTACACATAATATTTTTAATCATTTCCCAGTAAATTAACAAAAATATAAGGGGAATAAAAAATAAACTCACCAAAACACAATTGAAATAGCGGAAATAAAAGAACAGAAAAAAATGCCACTGCCAAAGCTGCCTGTTTAATTATAAAACAATATATGGGGCCTTATAGATCAGCGGCAGGCATAACACTATTACAGGCCTTCATGTTAACAATCGGCTGTAAAATACTAACTCGTATGAAAATATATAAAATATTTTTTTTTAATGAATTGCATGAGTTCTTCATCTAGTGTGTCTCTATCTTAACAATTCGGATGCCAATAACAGATTTTTTAAACAGAAAGTTCCACGTACAATACCTTGAGGCATTGTTAAGGCAAAGTTCCCTAAAATTATAAACTCGGAATTACAGAAATATCTACCTACCTTTAGAAGCTCAGTGATGTTTAAAACAAAAATAATTTAAGGTGATGAATGATGATGATGATGAATTTGATAAATTTTTTTACAGTCCTGAGTACACTCTTTGATGTGAAAAAAAATATATATGTTATAGTTCAAACCTTAATTAAGTAAATTTGCATATTAAAGCAGAAAAACAACATTCTGATACTCTATTTTTGGGTGAGTTTGAAATTGTTTGGAAAACAAAGAGTTATATTCTCATCGATCTTATTTTATAAAATATATGTTAATTTGACCAACTGCATTTGCTAATTTCATAGTTGTAAACAAATATTTTAATTTTAATTTGATAAAAAACCAAGAAAATCAAGATTTTAAACGTGCGGTCACGTCCTAGCGCCTATCGTACGTGGAACTGTGCCTATTTTGATGCATCAAGAGTGTAAGTCAAAGTCAAAGTCATAAGTCTTTGTACACTAGTCGGAACGGAAAGCTTTTGCTAGGATATGTCATAGTCTTAAATACATTACACCTTTTACTAAAGTAACGCAATGCTTGATGGCCACCTTGGTAGTTAAAAAAAATCAGTGACAAATTACTTAGGCCCTTTCCTATTAATTTTAAGAATTCCTTGTTAAAATTATTTGTTCGCTATTCCAAAAACAAAAAAATCCCCATCATGACACTTATCTCCGAAGGGATGGTCAGATGTGTTAGATACGTTTGCCTGTTACATGCTTTACCGATGGTGGAATACAATCTGTGAAACGTGGATGTTACGTGCAAACGTTCCACAAACGTTATAGGCGGTGAGCCTATTTCCGTGCCGAGCACAAACCAGAGTCGAAACAACTTAACAATTTACAAATTGTGATTATATTGGTTGCCCCCTTATCAGGAATCACACCCGGGATTTCACACACACATTCCTAGGGCAAGTAGTTTAGATAGGAAAATCCAACTTTGAGAAAGAGGTTAACCACAGAATCCAGCTCGGTTGGGATGCGTTCGGGCGACTACGCAACATCTTTTACTCTAATCCCTCAGTGCCTGAAGACGAAAGTCTATAATCAATGTGTGTTGTGCCAGTGATGACTTACGGTAAATAAACGTGGTTTCTTACTGTTGGCCTCTTAAGTAAGCTCACAGTCGCTCAGCGAGCTATAGGAATAGATATGCTTCATGTTACTTCAGGTGATAAATCCGTGATGAGGAAGTTGGAACTACCTTACTAGACTACTTGCCCTAGGAATGTCTATTCGTTGACAACTTCGAGAGTAGCGTTTCCAACAACAACCAGTATTGGCGCGAAATGGAAATTGAAAATTACCCTTGTTTTATCCATATTCATTTGTTGAGGTTTATGTATGTACTTTCAGAGTATAAGAGAAATAAAAAAATATTTTCGTTGTATTTTAGTTGGTTCAGAGCTAGATTTATCTATATAAACGATATATCTATTGTGTGCTTCTACCTACTTAAGTTTGAAAGATTTCCTAGAACTTCTAAAAGAGTCCCATCAAGGGACAGAAAAACAGACAGACAGGGAGTTTTTTTCGCTACTGTCGGAATAGAGGGCCAAGTAGCGCAGTGGTGGAGCATGCGGTTGCCATGACAAAGATCCCGAGTGTGATTCCCGATAAGGAGCCAACCAATATAGTCACAATTTGTTAATTGTTAAGTTGTTTCGACTCTGGTTTGTGCTCGGCACGGGGAAAGGGTCACCGCCTACCACGTTTGTGGAACGTTTGCTCGTAACACACCATCGGTAAAACATGGATGTAACGGGCAAACTTCGGAGATAAGTGTCATGATGGTGATTTTATTGTTTTTGGAAAAGCGAACAAATAGTTTTAATTATGAACTCTTAAAATCAATAGGAAAGGGCCTAAATAAAGCAAAATGATTTGTCAATGATTTTTTTTTAACTACCAAGGTGGCCATCAAGCATTGCGTTACTTTAGTAATAGGTGTAATTTATTTAAGAATATGACATATCCTAGCAAAAGCTTTCCGTTCCGACCAGTGTACAAAGACATATTACACTCTTGAAGCATCAAAAAAAGCGACATTTCCGCGTACGAAAGGCGCTAGCACGTTACTGCACGTTTAAAATCTTGATTTTCTCGGTTTTTTATCAAAGTAAATTAAAATATTTGTTTACAACTATGAAATTAGCAAATGCACTTGGTCACATTAACATATATTATATAAAATAAGATCGATGAGAATATCACTCTGTTATAAGCAAAATCATCAGAAAGTTACCTCTCGCAGCTTTCACCAAACTTTGATTTATTTTCATAACGGTACATATAATTTAGCTGAAATCTTCTTCTGTATATACTCGTATAAAAGGCAATCGTTACTGACTGATCTATCAACGCCAGCTTAATAAACCACTGAAAATACTGCGTCGGGTTTCGTTTCACTTTTCCTGATATTTGAATTCCAGGAACTGTGGGGAAAGAATTTCTAGTCATTGGACTACTTCTCTGGCTTCTACTCTGCTTTTTAAAACAAGTCAGGTCGTTGGGTTTGTTATTTATGGTTTCTTGTGTGAGTCTTCCTTTTGGGAGGCAGTTCCGTATTAGTTTTTATTGTTGCACCTTGTTGTGATGGACTCAACGTTCGTTTTCTCCGTCTATCGGGCGGCCGTGCGTGGAGAGGTGCCAAGTCCCTTATATGGGCGTGTTGGGACCCCTCAACTCGCTCAAACATCTTTTCCCATAGACGGTGAACAAACTCGTCTATGGTTTCGATCTGTAGGTCCCTTGAGATGGTTTGGTTTCTTACGTAACGCGTTGTTCTGACTACGCTACGGAGAGCTAGGTTTTGCTGTGCTCGGAGTCTATTTTTGTTGTTGTGCGAAATCAAATGGTACCAGGCTGGTGCTGCGTATGTAATTCGGGATCTTATATAAGTTTTATAGATGCCAGTTTTTGTCCTTAGGGGAAGTTTTGAGACTTATCTATCAAGGCACAGCTTAATAAACCACTGAAAATTCTGACTGTCAGTCTTCTCACATCTTCCGGGGAAATGGGGAAACTGCTTTTGGGCTCTGCCCATTTGCAGTGGTTTGGGTTCGCAACTCCTGCACTGAGAGTTGGTGTATGTGTGGGACTCTTTCGGGTCTTGTGGGGTGTTTCCGAAGAAATTTTCTTCGCCTGAGCGATAGTGTTCCTCTTTATATGTGTTCCAAACTCATTTAATTATTCTGCCTCTGCAGTGATAAGGTCTCGAGGGTAGGCTTTACCTTCTGGAGGTCGCGCATGAAGCGGAGCCAGTCCTCTAATATGAAGCCACGCCGTCGGCGCTTTTGAACATTTTGGTGGCGAGTCGTCTCACGAAGTCGTCCAGTGCTTCAATCCGAAGATCTCTTGCAATGGTGGTGTTTCTCACGTAGCGTGGAGCCTTTACAATTGAGCGCAGTGTGCTGTATTGAGTCTGACGTAGCCTTTCGCGTTCTGATACACTGATAAGAGCGTACCAGGCCGGCGCAGCGTACGTCAGACGAGATCTGAGATATGTCTTGTAGATAGCGATTTTTGCACGGAGTGGGAGATCTGAGGAGAGCACTGGACGAAGTAAGGCCCGTGCGGCTCTTGTTTTGTTTATCACTGCAGAGACTTGGTGTTTCATGCAGAGACGGCGGTCGATGATCACTCCCAGGTACCTCTCCTCTCCACTGGAGAGGAGGCGGTAGTGTGAGGCCACGAAGGAGGATTGCTTGAGTTTTGCCGACGTTAACGGACAACTTCCATTTAGACAGCCAATCAGGAAGGGCATCCAACGTCTTCTGCATTTTTTAATGTGGCATGTGTAGCTGATAGGGAGCTAGTAATATACGCTGCGTCATCGGCATACAATGCCAGCTCTGAACCTTCTGAATCTGGAAAGTCGTCCGTGAACCGGGCGTAGCAAATCGGAGATAGGCAGCTCCCTTGGGGAACCCCCGCTGCGATGGGACGTTCCGTTGACAGGGTATCCTCGACTACCACCTTGAAGTTTCTGTTTTCCAGGAAAAAAGCAATCACTTTGGTGATTCTTCTTGGCAACGGCGACGTGCACAGTTTGTGCAGCAGACCATGATGCCACACCCTATCGAAAGCTTTTTTCATGTCGAGTAGCACTGCGACCGTATGTTCCTTTTTGTTCCAGGCCACAACCATACGGTGCAGTACTCTCGATAGCTGGAACGTCGTTGAGTGTCCGGCGCGAAAACCGAATTGTTCCGGTCTTGGCGCAATGTGGCGATTTATGTGCTGTAGCAGGAGTTTTTCAAACACCTTCGAGATATTCGAAAGAAGAGTAACTGGCCGATAGCTCTCTGGTTTCAGTATGTTCTTCTGTGGTTTGGTGAGCATTATAACGCGACCCGACTTCCAGATTGAGGGAAAGTGTCCCGTTCTCATGATCTCATTAAACAAGCGCGTCATCGCCGCTATGGTTCTAGAGGGCAAGTGACGCAATGCTGAGTTGGTGATCTGGTCATTTCCCGGGGCTTTTCTTGGCTTTGTTCTTCGGATCCCTCGCTCGACTTGACTCGGGGAGAAGACTACTGGGTCTTCCTCAGGAGCTATCGGCTGGGCGAAGTATTCTCGAAGGTGTTGATGGACTGACGATTCATGCGCATGATCTCCGGTCGGATTTGGTTTGAATTGTTTCTCCAGGTGTGTGGCAAAGATGTCAGCACTGTCCACTGCTCTGTACCTCGGGGTCCCGTCTTCTGCCAGAAGAGGGCGAACTGGGGCTGGGGTGTCTGTAATTTGGCGGCATAAGCGGTGAATACCGGCCCAATCGTCTCCAATGGATGCGATGTGCCGTTCCCAGTTTTCTGTCGCCTGTTCGTCGATCAGCCAGCTTTTGAGCAGGGCAGCAGTCTCTCTGCCACACTTTAAGAAGTTGCCTCTTTTCCATGATGGCATCTTTTATGTCCTTTAGTAAGGTAGGGAGCCGATCCCTTGCAGTTACCAGTCGTGAAGTTTCCTCCATAGCCTTCTGAATGATAGAGGTTATATCGGTAGCTAACTTTTCGACGTCTTCAGCGTTTCGAACCGGGCAGGTTACTGTGCGCTCATCGACTAGTTTTGCAAAAGCTCCCCAGTCTACCAGGCGACATGGGGCTGGAGGTGAAGCCTTGACTGGTCGTTCCGCTATCTCGACGAGTACCGGCAGGTGGTCCGATAACATGTCGTCAGGCAGGACTTGAGTGAGCTGGTTAAGCAGTCCTTGGAATGCGATGATGTCTATGACGTCTGGGGAGTGTGCTACGCAAAACGGGTAATGCTTTGGCACGTCCGGTCCGCTGACTTCGTATCTATGGAGCTCTGAGTCATGGAATAGACGTCTTCCGTTTGAGTTGGTGGTCGTTGAATTCCAGGCCGGGTGCTTGCAGTTAAAATCGCCGGCTAGAAGCGTGGGGTATGGTGAGATTAGCAGCTCTCTCATCTCCGCCATTTGCAGTATGTAAATTGGAGGTTTATAGATTGCATAAATCCTCAGGGCTTTGCCGGCGATCCATAACTCCACTCCTAAGGCATAGAAGGAGGTCGGTGACACCGAAGGAAGTTCCTGATGGACCACTTTACGCTTTACCAGCACCGCTAGTCCTCTGAGGCCATCTTCGTCCGGCCTGTAGACGAAGAAGTTGGGAATTTTCAGCTTGTCACCGGCTCTAAGATGGGTCTCACTTATGAGGCCCACGTCTATGTCTGGCTCTTTTAGGACGGTTCGTAGCATTTCAGTCTTTTTTGCTAGGCCGTGGGCATTCCAGTGAAGTACTCTAAGGGGCTTATTATCCATTATGGTTGTGGAAAGCTAGAATTCTCGCTAAGCCATTTAGGGCCACGGCGATTGGATCTTCCTTGTTTCGGAGAGCTTTTAGTATGTCTTGTACGACTTGTATCGCCACCTCGATAACTTGTAGATTTAGGGAGTCTGGAGCTATTTCTCTGGGTGGCACAGCTTTCTGTGGTTCTTGGCTGTGTGTTTGAGTCTCCCTTCTGAGGCCCTCATTCTGAGGGAATTTAGGCTTACGGGGGGCTGCGACCGGTGGAGCGGCCGGGGTGGAAGGCTCCGCAGCTTGCTCAGGTTTGCGTTTCCTTCTTCCTCCCCTTTTCTTCTTCTTTTTCGGCTGCGCTGGAGCCGTGTTCTGCTGAGGATTGTTAGCAGGATCCATCAGATTGGAATGCTCCTGTGTGGCTTCTATAGTAGATTTTTGGGGGAGGGCGGTGCCGGTCCTGGTTAGCGCCACTGTCCCAGCTCTCTTATTTCTGGCTTCTCTCTTGAAGACCGGGCAGGACACGATATTTGCAGCATGTGGGCCGCCGCAATTAGCGCATGTGGGTGTCTGGTCTCGAGGTCTTTCGCAATCTCGTGCGAAGTGCTCGTCACCGCATCTGACACAGGCAATTTTCCGGTGACAAGCATGTGATGAGTGGCGAAATTGCTGGCAACGGTGACACTGCGCAGGTCCGTGTTTGCCCCTTCAGGCGTCGATTTTTATGCCAGGCATATTTAACAGCTCTGTTATCTCATATATGCCTGGAGTGATATCCGGCGTGCGCCGAAATTGTCCGTGGAATATACAGCCCGGTCTTCCTTGACGGGCCGATATGTGTCGTATGTACTCGGGTACGTAACCGAGGTCTTCGAACTCCTTTTCGATTGACTCCGGGTCTGTGTCGGCTGGCAATCCTTTTATTGCCACCTTCAGGTTCCATTCTGAGGAGAGTTGGTATGAGAACCAAGAGACGTTTTCCAACGTTGACAAATATTTTTTGGACGATACGGTACTCTTGATCCTCTGTTGGGGAAGAACGGACTCCGTGGCCGAAGGGGCGAGTGTTTGGAGCCCGACCCAGCTTCTCCCTTAAGGCCTTGAAATGTTTTTGCCAGTCTGGAAGTGTTTCCACCACCAACGACGGGTATTTTTCTTTTCTGACCTTGCCAGCCATGGAGGCTTGTCTCGCAGTAGGCGGCGAGTTTGCTCCTGTTGCGGCGACCGCGTACGTTATAGAAGCCGTCGCGACGGTTTGCGTCGCGGCGGTCGGCGTCGCGGTGGATGGCGTCGAAGGACGCGACACAGTGACGCTTCGACTCGCTGTCTTCATCGTCTGTTGAGCTGTCCGCGGTCCGCGAGCGTCTCATTTTTGTGGAAGTGGAAGCCATCTCGATTGGAGGTAATAAAATTGATATTTTTGCCTCCTCTTCCACAGCTTCCATGTCAATAGGAGCGAGGGGAGCAATTGCTTCCTAATCTCTTCTTTCTTTTCTTGAACGTTCTTTATGAGTATATCCATCGTCGAATCGGAGAGTATGCCAGAACGAGCGAGTCGCGAAATGACGATCACATCGAGTTCTAGCGCGCTCCTGGCCGTTTTCCTCGAACGTTGGAGTACTGGGTTTGTACATTGTGGTTTCCCCGCACCGGGAAATGAGAGAGGTAACTTGTCTCGATCGTCTCCGCTCATCTTAAGGTCTCCTGATGGCGATTATGGACTCGTTGAAACGAAGTGGGGCGGAGCAAAGTGCGACCTACGGGCAGGCGGCTTCCATTTCCTATACTGACCGGCCCCCGGGGCTTGGCGCTGGTGCCAGACCGGGTTTCAGCCAGCAGGAGGGGTTACAGGAAGGCTCCGACGTTGCCCACTAAAAGCCGTGAAAAGTCTGCGCTGAAATTTGGCACAAATATAACATTATGAGTACGCGTAGAGAGAGAGATATACACAGAGAGAGAGAGAGAAAGACAGAGAGGGAGAGAGAGAGAGATAGACAGAGAAAGAGAGAGAGAGATAGACAGAGAAAGAGAGAGAGAGATAGATAGATTAATACAGATAGATAGAGAGAAAGAAAAACAGAAAGCAAAACAGAGATATACAGAGGGAGAGAAACACAGAGAGGGAGAGGGATAGATAGATTGATACAGATAGATAGAGAGAGAGAAAAAGATAATGAGAGGGAGACAGAGTTTTTATATCCATCAGTAAACTCCAGTCGTATGTTGGAACTTTTTTTTTTTTCTGTCATTGAGGAGTTGCTTTTCAAATCCTGCATCGATTACCGAATTCAGAGCGGGTGAAACCGTGGGTAAAATTTAGAGTAATCAAGAAGAATCCCACGCGGATAATCAAACTTAGGGTGGGCGAAGCCGCTGGCAAAAGCTAGTCTCGATATAATATGGCTTAATACAAAACCTAGAGCTGTTATTGGCAAATTTTAGGTACAACAAAATATTATTCGACATATTTATATTTTGCATTTCACCTAAACTATGGTAATTTTCCGCGTTGTATGCAAAATTGGTCTGGCTTTATGCTCCCTCTTAACAAGCTTGTTTAAAAAAGTGTATCTAATAATTAAATATTCCATATGTTCTGTTCCGTATCAAGTGTAATACGACCCTTAAGAAGACCCTTATTTAGAAATATTCCAATAGAAACTTAGCCAAGTATTCAATAATAGGTACCTAAGTTACGTAAGTATATACCCAAGTTTATTAAAAGTTACAAAAATTAGATTTCCGCACATTTAACTTTTAAAGGTTTACACTGGTAAAAAACCGAGACAATCGAGATTTTAAACGTGCGGTCACGTGCTAGCGCCTATCGTACGTGGAACTGTGCCTATTTGGATGCTTCAAGAGTGTATATGTCTTTGTACACTGGTCGGAACGGAACGCTTTTGCTAGGATATGTCATAGTCTTAAATACATTACACCTATTACTAAGTTAGTTCGCTTTTCCAAAAACAAAAAAATCACTATCATGACACTTATCTCCGAAGGGATGGTCAGAGGTGTTAGATACGTTTGCCCGTATCATCCATGTTTCACCGATGGTGGAATACAATCTGTGAAACGTGGATGTTACGTGCAAACGTTCCATAAACGTGATAGGTGGTGAGCCTATCCCCGTGCCGAGCACAAACCAGGGTCGAAACAACTTAACAATTAACAAATTGTGACTTTATTGGTTGCCCCCTTTTCGGGAATCAAACCCGGGATTTCACACACACATTCCTAGAGCAAATCGTCTAGTTAGATAGGTCCAAATTTGTGAAAGAGGTAAACCACAGAATCCAGCTCGGTCGGGCAGCTTTCGGGCGACTACGCAACATCATTTACTCTAATACCTCAGTGCCTGAAGACGAAAGTCCATAATCAATGTGTTGTGCTAGTGATGACTTACGGTAAAGAAAAGTGGTCTCTTACTGTTGGCCTCTTAAATAAGCTTACAGTCGCTTGGCGAGCTATGGAAAGAGGTATGCTGGTGTTTCTTCGGGCGATAAATCCGAAATGAGGATGTTCGCCTAAGAACCAAAGCTACCGTCATAACTCAAACAGTTAGCAAGCTGAAGTGGCAATGTGCAGACCACATCGCTCGTCGAACCGATAACCGATGGGGAAGAAAGGTTCTCGAGTGGCGACCACGGATCGCAAGACGCAGTGTGGGATGGCCTCCTACCAGTTAGACAGATAATCTGGTTAGAGCCGCAGGAAGCCGATAAGCCGATGAACGCGAGTGGCTCAGGACTCAGGAGGCCTACGTTCAGCAGTGGACGTCTTTCGGCTGAAACGAACGAAACAATAATACTCACACACAGTGATATAGCGAGTAATTTAATATCTTAACCACCTCGTAATAATTTATTATTCTGTTATAGACAAAATCAATTCATTTCCAGAACCTTTCAGAATATTTCATTCACAAACAGTTATTTTACAGTCAGTATTATCAAAGTGCTCCCAGTCAACATATGAGAATACGTAGTGCCAAAACTAAACTCACTTTCTTTGATAGTTCAATTAATTAAATTTCTGTCTTTCTTTTTCTACCTTGCGCTTTCTCTCTCTCTCTTTCTCAGACAAACGCAGACACTTATACTTACACACACCTACGAACCAGACACACACGCACACACGCTACTATGCTTAGATATAGCTTTTTCTTTTTTTCTTTTTTTATACCACTAAGGTGGCAAACAAGCACACGGCTCGCCTGATGGTAAGCAGTCACCGTGGCCTATGGACGCTTGCAACACCAGACGTATCACTCGCGCGTTGCCGACCTTTCAAAAATCCAATTACTTTTCCAATTCTTGAAGAACCTCATACTGTAGTCCTTAGAGAAAACCTTGGCAGGGAGCTCATTCCACACAAGTTTCTCTGAAACCGCACTGTACGCGACCATTTCGGTTCTAAGTTGTGAGAAGAAATTCTCTGCCGATGGCGAGTTAGTTAAGGGTGCCCGGCATTGCCTACCAATTATACTTAAGTATAATACTCGTAGAAGTTTTTATTTTATATTATAGTATTATAGTAGTATATACATAGAGAATAGTATACAGTATTTTATAATATAGTATTTATCGACTCTCGCTAGATTCAGTTTGCAGGATAAGTCTATGAAAAAAAAAGTAAAGTGCCTGTAAAGTCGGTATACGGGCGAAAGTTTTACGTGACAATGATTTTATGTCTGTCTCTCTCGCTCTTAGGCGGGCGCGTGCCTCTCACTCGCTCTCATTGTGAGCGCATAACGTGAGCGGAGCGTAACGCAGTTTCTTGAAGTGTCACCCGGCAAACCAATTTATAAGACGTTGTCACGTCAAAAAAAGTACATTTATTTATGACAGATTATTTGTATTATAATAAGGCTTTATATAAATAAGACTGCTGATGAATTTTAAACAGAAAGCAACATCTTAACCTTATTATGGCGTATCACGAAAGTAAATTGTACAAACGTTGTAATGATCAAAAGGGCTCATGAAATTAAATGCTTCAAAATGTTGGCGACTAACGTGGCGTGAGCACCAGCGGTCGACAGATGTTTTCGGTCGACCCTAAATTAGGGCGACGTATTTTTTTGCAAATTATCGATGAATCGGATTTAAGCGTCAGTCAAATAACCTTTGACGGAAAATAGGACATCGGAACATTTATAAAAAATCTGTTAGTGTCGAATATTAAAAAAAATATCTTTAGGCCAAACAAGGTTCTAGGACAACAAGGAAGTAAGTTTCTGAGTAAGACCAGACGTTTGTCTCTTCTATTTATCTTAATGCGTCTAGTTTCTAATACATACAAACAGGAAGTGTGTGTAGCGCCTTAACGCTCCTATTTATATTGTTAACGGCAGGTCAAAGGCCTTCCCGTGAATGGCACACAACCACAGACATAGGGAACTGGACAGCACTTTTTTTCAACATCTGTTAAAAAAAATGGCCACGAAAGTGTCACAGAGACGAAGCAAACGTACTGTTACAGGGGAGACCCGAAATAGGTTTTTAAAAAAGAAATTTAACACTTTGAAATTAATCACTTTAATGAAAGAAATAGAAAATAGAACAAAAATTGATTTTTTGGAAATAGAAGGGGCGAGTGGCAAGTGTGTAGCTTTCTGACCGGACTAGATACGACTGACTGGTCCCGATGGCTCTTCAGCCCACCAGTATTACAGGACTGCTGACATTGCGTTTGTATAAGCAACAAGTATTGCTAGTTACTAGCGTATATGTATATATAACACCCCCTTCTTAAGATGAAAACTAACGAGGTGAGTTTTCAGAAATTATCCAAAATGCAGACGCGGTTGGACTTCAGGTATTTCGATACTTCTAATTTATCCTTTTTACTCATGAGTTTCTTTGCGAACTTGCCCCTTTTACAAAAATACACAATAAAAATTAACATTACAAAAATTAAAGATAAAACACTAATAACGGAAAAACTAATATGGTTGCTTATATTACTAAAAGGATTGGTCATTTTTAATTCTTTCAGCTCTTGATCATATACATTTTTGAGAGTTTCAAGGTTTTGTAAATTAATTGTTTTTATTTCAGTAACTGGTAAGTTGACTCTTAATTCATCAAAACGACTAATATTAATTATAATTCAACAAGGGTCGTTAATAATATTATAATCTGAAAGTACGACAGGTATGTTTACACTGGGGTTACTTTTCTTTACTAATTTAAGTTCTTTATGATAGGCTATACATTTTAATGGGATATCTAGCACGCCTGTTCCAGTTATCACAATTTCATTTGAAGTATTGTCATCACACTCTATTGTTTGGTTGGTTTCGATTGGACGAAAACCCACTTATCGCTGTTTAACTTGTGCCAGATGTTTATATCTCCATACAAAAACCTAAATTGGCAACTTACTGGCATTGAATTTAGAGCTTTTGTTATAATTTCAGTTTCACAAGACGGATTTCCCAAAACTGAATACAATTCAGTGATTTCACAAAGGTAAGTGTCGGTTATGGTATTTTTACAAAGGTTTAGGTCATTAAGAAAAGTGTATGATGTTTTCTCTTTACTTACAGCTAAGAGTTTTCCGGAATGTAAGATCATAGCGTAGGAGTTAGGGTTATTTACAGCGTGAGGAGTAGGCAAAGGTACAGTATTATAAAGGTTATATTCTGTTATACTCACTAAAGGTATTTTCATTATAAAAACTAACTTATTATCTAAGTAATAACAAACCAATTCTGCGAGGTTCATTATTGTATGTATATTATTTAAGTCTAGACTAACAGGAAAAATTACAAATTTAGGCAGAGTTTTCAGGCTATCTACAATATCTTCATACAACTGGTTTGGTGTTAAAATAGAGGGGTGCAGAGTATTACTTTTTACAAATAATATTGCACTAAGTATATCTTCTATCTTAAAAGAAAGAGTTAATAAGTGTGACTGCAAAAGGCTTATTACTGAATTAAGCTTTGTTTTAATACTACTACTTATTACTAATTTGGACATATTTTTTTTTTTTTTTTTTTTTATTTAAACACTTTATTGCAATAAAATACAATAGGTGGACTTAATGCCTTAGGCATTATCTACCAGTCGACCTTAGGGTCATGCAGAAAGCTTAAGGTAGTTGTTTAAGTAGGAACGGTTATTATCTACTAACATAAACGTAACATACAGTATAGGATTTGAATACATAAATTAAATAAATACACAGATACATATATATATAAATATATATTTAAATATACATACATACACATACATAAATACGTATTTAAATATGTACATAGTTATTGCTATATAGGTACTGCATATGATTCATTGAAAAGTATTTATAAAAGTGAGCCTAAATAGTATTTGTATAGCGAATGCTTAAACTTATTTCGGGAAGGCGTTTCCTTTATATTTTTAGGAAGCGCGTTCCAGAGTAGTGCTGCCTGAATAGTAAAAGAATTGGAAATAAAACCAGTACGATGTGAAGGTAAACGTAGCAGCATGTTAGAGGAAGAACGAAGCTCTCTGTCGTGAGAACAGTGAAGATATTGAAACATTTTCTTTAAATAGGGAGGACATTGAGAATTATTTAAAATGTTATAAAGAAAACATAGAATTCTAGTATATCTGCGTTCCCGGATAGGTAACCAGCCAAGCTGAGTACGGTATTGGGAAATGTGGTCAAATTTTCTTAAGTTGAAAATAAATCTTATGCAAGAATTGAGGAGACGATCAAGTTTATTGAGATGATTTTGGGTCAGATCCAAATAACACACATCAGCATAATCAATTATGGGAATGATTAGAGTTTGTACTAGCAAGATTACTTACATGCTTACAGTCATAGAAATATTATTTACTACTTTGTTTAGCTGATTTTGGTTATTTTCCATTTCATACAAGGAATTGTTCATATTTATCATAGCTGTCTGGGATATCACAATGTTTTGCTTAATAGAATTTTCTAATTTTCTATCATTATCATACAGGGTTTGTAAAGCGTCATTAAAAGTTTTAGCATCATTTTCATCTAACGTGCCGAAGATATGTTTAAAAACGGTGCCTATACCGGAAAACCAAGCAGATCTTTTGGAGACTGATGTCGATATTATATGTGAAATAGAATCATAGTCGCGGAGAATGTCCTTGAATGAATCTAAAGGCTGTAGCATATTTCGGCATTGAATATTCTCAGAGTCCTCATTTGCATGACACAGTGTTTGGATTTCGCCGAAAACATAATTAATGTTTTCAATGTGATGTTTGAAATAGGATACGTCTACTGGGATTACTACATGGAAGTGGTCGTTTACGGTCCTCAAGGTGCCAACGGGATCGAAGAGTATTCCGGGACTTTGGGAAATATAATTGATGTATTTGTTCTTGTAAGCAGTCTGAGCATAACAGGCGGTGACCATTCTGAAATAATATCCTAAGTAAATCTAACTGTAAAATTGCGTAAAATAATATATGACTACGTCTAATAAGTGTGTAAAATGTAAAAAAAAGGAAATAGTAAAATTATAACCTTAACCTATTTAAAATTAAATAATTGTATTCTTATTCTATTCAATGTCATTTGCTGGTTTTAATTCGTCGAAATGGTGCTTCACATGTCGACGGTTTATTAAAAGGGACAACGTATTGTTGCCGTGGACCTTTACAATTTTATAGGGGCCCTTCCATAAAGGTGATAGAGCTTTACGGAGCCGTAGGTGATTCTTCAGGTAAACGTATTCTCCGGTTTTGTATTCAGTAGGGCGAGTTTGTCTGTCATAGTACGTCTTGGATCTTTCTTTGGAAGCTACGATATTTTGAAGTGCTTTTTCCCTAGATACTTTGAGGCGGTGATGAAGCATTTTGATGTAATCTGGGTATGTCAGGTCAGTGCGTGAGTCGAAGACAGAGTCTGGGATAAAAGGTTTGTGACCGAAGACAAGCTCATAAGGAGTAAACTGAGTTGTAGTATGGACATTGCTGTTGTAAGCGAGCATAGCGGTATATACAAATTTGTGCCAATTGTTCTGATTCTCATTGACATATGATTTTAGGTACTCTTTCAGAGTCGAGTGACTTCTCTCCAGAGCACCTTGAGTCTGGGGATGGTATGGTGAAGACCAGAGCTGCTTTATTTTAAGGAATTCACAGGTTTTCTTAAATTGGTGGCAGCGATAAAGGGATCTTGAAGTATCGAGATTTTCCTAACTGGTCTAGAATTTCGTTGATGTTGGGGATTGGGTAGGAATCTCCAATGGTTATATCATTTAGCTTGCGGTAATCTATAACGACACGCCATTTGCGTTGGCCAGACGCGTCTGCCTTTTTAGGGACAATCCAAATGGGAGATGACCATGGGGATGTTGATGGTTTGATAATCCCTTGGTCTAACATTTTATTGATTTGGGAGTTTACTTCTTGTTTATGTATTTCGGGAAATCTGTAGGATTTTGTGTTTATTGGAACAGAGGCTGAAGTCGGTATTTCGTGTTGTACGGCTTCGGTACAAGTAAGTTTGTCGTTGGGCAAATGGAAAATGTCGGAGTAAGTGGAACAAAGATTGTATAAAGCGTTCTTCTCTTCTATGTTTAGATGGGAGACTCTTAGTAGTTTTAAAGTTTCTTCGGCTTGGATCATTGCGTAGTTCATGTCATCTTTGGAATAAGTGGGTATTTGAGTGTGGAAGATTTCATATTCTTGGGTTTTATCTAATGGTAATAATTCGAGTTTCATGTTTGAATCAACTCGTAATGGTGATTCGAAAATATTTACGACAGAAATATTGACCCTAGAGTTTGGTTTTACCTTAACAATACAGTTAGCTATTAGCAGGTTGTCTATTGGTCTTTGGTCAAGGATAAGCCCTTCATAACTTTCGGGGTTTATCACTGAGCATTCAATTACAGTTTCAGTCCGCGGGGGTATAGTGTAAACAGGTTCGTTAAATTTTAAGGTTAATTTTGCATTATCGACGACAAGGATATTGTCCGAATAATCTATTTTGCAGTTATGTGCCAAAAAGAAATCATTGCCAATTATTCCATCATATGGGAGGTTTATTTCTTGAATTACGTGGAAGCTGTGAGACATAAAATTGCCAGGAACCTTGTCGTTTACGAAGAGTTTGATTCGGAAGTGCCCTATTGTAGGGCTTGATTCTTGAATGGGGTCAATGCCTTTTATGTATATGGGTTCTTCTATTATGTTCGGGGCCATCCTTATGGAACTTTGTTTTAGCAAACTAATAGAGGAACCCGAATCGACTAGAAGTGTTAGTGGAATTTCGGAAACAGGTGTGTTGATTGAGACGTGAGGTAATAGTCTGTCTTTTGTTTTTCAGGTCGGTTGTATTTCTCGTCTTCAGGTAAGGTAAGTCTGGTGTTTCGAAATTTATCTCTAGCATAGGATACGGTGTTGTCGTTACTTTGAGATAGGCCACCCAACCGGTGGGGTTTTGTTTTGGATTCAGTGAAAGAAGTGTTTTCAGCCTGTGATTGGTTAGTCATAGGCGTAGTGGGCACGGTGGGTGTAGCAGGTACAGTCGATGCTGTGGAAACAGTGGTTACGGTGGACATCGTGGATGTAATAGGTACAGTGGATGTAGTAGAAATTGTAGATGCAGTGGACACAGTGGATGTAGTAGAAATTGAAGATGCAGTGGATACAGTGGGAGGTTTCTCTAATTGGATATTGTTCTCGGTTTCTCTTGAAATCGTATATTTAGGAATGGTATCGATTGGATGGCCTGGCTTTCCTGTGCGATACCCAACAGGAAGCCTTAAGCGTTTAAATTTTCGTCATTTTGGGATTGTTCAATAGCAAGAAAAGGTTGTGGTTGTTGGTGATCATTATTTTCAGGGTTTTGGTCTATGAAGTTAACGTGTCTTTGGATAGGCAGTTGGCGTTGAGTAGGGAATTGACTTTGGTTAGACAATCGGTATTGTGGAGAGAATTGTCGTTGATTGGAGAATTAGCGTTGAGAAGGAAATTGGTGCGCTTGTGACGTTGATTGGTCATTTCCGTTTCGTAATGTTGCAAAACGGCTATTATTGTATTCACGTTTGCGGCAATTCTCAATCGAGTGCCCGAGATTTTTGCAGTATCTACAAACTTTAGGTAGGTTTTGAGTACTGGGTTGCGTGTAATTAGGTTTGTATGGTTGTAATTCAAAGTTTGGGCTAGGACGTGAAGGTCGCGTTGTGGTCGAGGTGTTAGATGTCGTTGTGTTTCGGAATTTTTCTTCAGAGTTTGCAAGATTTATCGCGTCGTTGAGGTTAGGTGGGTCTAGTAAACGAACAAAGTCTGAGATTTTTGGCGAAAGTCCCGTCAAAAATGTATGTAGAGCAAGGTCCGACATGGCAGAAATTTTTCCATCGAGTGTTTCGCTCCTTTTGGAAGAAATGGTTATTTCTGTGAGCAATTTGGATAAGGATGTTTCAACGCGTAATCCAAATTGACTAGCAGATTCAGTAGAACTTTGTTTACATTGTTGTAGCTCGGTCAATAGATGGCTGTAGTGTTTTTTTTCTCCAAATTGGGTTTTTAAAAAGGTACTAAGCTGTTCCCAACTGTTGAAATCTTTTAAAGAACAAGCTCGTTCGGCGTTGCCCTCTAGTTGGCTGATAATATATTTTAATAAAATTGGTTTTTGGTTACTACTGGCCAGAGAGTCTGCGTTACTGCAATTACTAAGGAAGGAGTTTAAAGTTTCGCGGGAACCATCAAACGGTTTTACGAATTTAAGCAAAACATTTGTGCTAACTTTTTCGGACGTCTGTTCTTGAGCATGATCAACCTTAGGACCCATTTTGCTAGTTTAAAAGTAGATCAAATAATATATCTAAGCTGAAAAGGTACACAGTTAATAATCAAATAATATGAACAATAAAAATATACACACAAAACAATACAGGAATAAAATGGTTTCACAAGCTGAACACGGTAAGATGTCATACATAAATTATGAGTGATCAGAATGATCACAATAGTTAAGTTCAAATAACAAAACAAATTATAGCTCTAACAAAGCACTTCGAAATAACAAGAGACGAGTTTGTTTACATTAGTTGTAGTTTGATAAGCTCGACGCGGGTGTCCGTATTCACTGAGTGGACATCATGGCTCGGCTGAGATATGTCTATGAATATCTAACAACGTTATATTCTATAAGGTTTTTAGAACACTTTGTAACACGATTTGCACTTCTACACTTTAGTAAAATTGGAAACAACTTACAGGATCAGGATATTGCAGCCAGTGGTGACCATAATTTCCGGAGTAGTTTTTCTTTTCAGGATACGGTGAAGAGCGACGACTTTGGATTATTTTATTCTTTCTGGAAACAGGGGAGACGCGACGACCTTGTATTTTATTTATTTATTTTTTCTTTTCAGGAAACAGTGGAGACACGACGACCTTGTGTTTTATTTATTTTTTCTTTTCAGGAAACAGTGGAGACACGACGACTTTGGATTTTTTTTTCAGGATACAGTGAAGAATTTCTTGTGAGCCAGCGATCTTTGTTTTATGAAGTATGTTTGCCACTTTTGGAGTTTGAATCACATTTGCACTTGTCACTTTGGGTTTAAAGTTTTATGAAAATGTTCAAAAACAGTTTATTTGTTGTATAATATAGCACTGAATTTACTTAAGGCGTACCGGGGACCTTTTGAGATCCCACCGCTGCCACCAATGTTACAGGGGAGACCCGAAATAGGTTTTTGAAAAAGAAATTTAACACTTTGAAATTAATCACTTTAATGAAAGAAATAGAAAATAGAACAAAAATTGATTTTTTGGAAATAGAAGGGACGAGTGGCAAGTGTGTAGCTTTATGACCGGACTAGATACGACTGACTGGTCCCGATGGCTCTTCAGCCCACCAGTATTACAGGACTGCTGACATTGCGTTTGTCTAAGCAACAAGTATTGCTAGTTACTAGCGTATATGTATATATAACAGTACCACACGTTCCAGCGTGTTCCAGTCTTGTCTATAAGCAAAAATACCACAGGTTAAAGGTCTCGAAGTCTATGCACGCAACGTATTAAGTCATTAGTAAATAGTATTTTATCTATGACCTGTATTTTGTCTTCTCTAGTTCTCTATATTATATACTATTTTTCCCGCGGTTTTAAACATAGACATAGAAATTTCTTTATTTGGCATCACAACACAGACAATAACAAGACAAGCATCTACTAAACATAAGCGGCTACACACTAAACCAAAACACAAAACAGGCCAGGTAAAATCTAAATTTGAACATAATAAAATTAGAGGGTTATTAATGTAATTTTACAATTAATCTAAATATTAGTTATACATTTATTTTAAATTAAATTCGTCAATATAATGGATATTATGTGTATGGCTAAAATAACATTTAACATGACTTAATTTTGAATTAATTAATTATTATTATTCTTAATAATAATTATTGAAGAGAGAAAATAAATAAAAAAATATCATAACATTTTTATACATTAAAATTAGTTAATAATTAAAAAAGAAGAAATAAGGGACATTAGGCAAAAAAGTTTAAGGATTAATTTGAGTCAATTAGATCGGATCAGTTAATTGTTTTTGAATCCGTAATAAATATTCTTTAATTTTAAATTTGAAAACAGCAACCGAATTTAGGATACGGATAGGTGAAGAAATATCGTTCCAACATTTCGTTGCCGCGAATCGAAAACTACCTCTAAATCCTGTGGTTCTAGTTCGTGGCACCTTCATACGATAACTGGCTGCTCTAGTGTTGTATGGATTGTCATCGCGACATGACACGCGAAAAAGTACGCTGGATTTTGGTATTTAACGACATTAAAACAAAAGCGAGCACAAGCATTTTGTATCCTCTGCACTAAACGTTCTGTTCTAGCTAGCAACCGTGGTCCATAGACAATATCAGCATAATTCAATCTTGACAATATAAGTGACTCGCATACTTTGATTATTAGCTCTTCACTAAGAAAGTCACGCATCCGGTATAAAACCCGCAATCTATAAAAAGAATTGCGAGATATCTCTAGTACATGGCTTTCAAAGCGAAGCTCATCGTCCATCAATAATTCTAAATTACGACCCTCATTTACTCGCTCCATTTGTTCTCCATATATAGTGACAAGTTGGTAGGGTTGAAGAATGCGTTCTTTTTGCCTATTTGTTTCTAAAATCATACGTTTAGATTTGCTGGGGTTTGATGATAATGCGTTTGCTTTAGACCACTTAGATATACTCTCTAAATCTTCATTTATTTTTGTAAAGGCACTAGTAGTCTGTTCAGGTTTAAAAGAAATGTATATTTGTAAATCATCTGCGTAAGTATGAAACCTACAGTATTTAATTATACAGTATAAAGAGTATAGGTCCTAGGATTGAGCCCTGCGGCACTCCTCGATTAACTGGATATGGATTAGAAAGCTTTTTCAACCCAGTATTGTCAGAAAGCTCTACATTCTGTGACCACTCAATCAGATAACTATCGAACCATCTAATAGTCGGTACGTTGAATCCATAAAATGTCATCTTGACAGCAACAGTGAAGTATTTAGCGTTTCGAAAGCGCGAAAGAAATCAAGAAGCGCGAGAGTGAAGCCACATCCATCATCCTGTGAGGTAAGCACATTGTCTATAACGTCAGATAATGCGTCACTGTACCCCTGGACTTTCTAAATCCTGACTGCAATTCTGGCAGGATATTATTGTTTTCTAGATATGGTACAACTTGCGAACTAATTATTCGTTCCAATATTTTAGACAAAGGGGGAAGGATATTTATAGGTCGAAAATGTTTCATAGCCATCGGATTGTTGACTTTTGCAAGTGGTCGAACGAGTGAAACTTTCCAGGCTTTTGGATATATACCACTCTCTATAGACTTATTCAGGATGGCAGTGATAACTTTTAAAGTACGAGGTAGTGTAAGCAGCAACATGTCCAACGAAATACAATAATTGCCTAATGCATTTGATTTTAAAGAAGTTACTATTCTCAGTACTTTCTCTTCATCTACCAACTCTAGTTGAAAACGGGAGGTGCAGTGCCGGTGATTTTCTAAGTAAGATAAGTACGACAAGGGGACTTCATTCGTTCCTGGCAAGTCTAAAAAATGTTTGTTTATTGCCGCAGGGTCATTAAAATGAGGAGGCAAGAGGTCATTTTGACTTTTGCTTACATAAGGGATAGTTTTTTTTTTTTTTTTTATAATACTTTAGTCAGAGCGGTGGGTGTTTATTTCTCAATCAAAGTAAGCACGTTTTTCGTTAAATATTGCAGTGTTCACGCAGTTTTTGAGCTGCTTGTAATACTGGCGGCGTTCTTCCAATTTAGTTAAGCGATACCTTTTATGTGCCATGTTTCGCAATTTAATCATCTCTTAAATGGTAAAAGTAACCCAGGGAGAAGAGTTATTTTCTTTAAGGAGCTTTGTTTTGTGGGCAAAATGTATCGAACAACAACAGTGTTAGACTATTGAAAGTATCTATCATATTGTTTACATCATTTTAAGGCAAAATAAGATTTTCCCCAGTCTATTTGTTCAAGGCATTAATTAAACGGGCCGTATTTAATATCCTTTAAAGGTCTATATATAATAGTTCGAGGAATAGCCTTGCTTTTCCTAACGTTCACTACACACGTTACAAAAGCGTGGTTGCTCAGTTCAGCACAGTAATTTACATTAACATTGACTTCCTTTGCATCGGTACAAATTAGATCTATCAGAGTAGAACTGTGATCTGTAAAATGGGTTGGTGCATTAACCTGATGGCTTAAGTTAGTATGATGCAAAAAAAAATTGAGTTTTTTTGCAGCATTATTGGTGATCAGTAAATTTATATTGAAATCGCCCATTAAAACTATACAATCAGAAGATGAAAAGGAGGCAATGGAATGAGTAAGTGCGTCGAGAAAACTGTCAACATCCATCCAAGGTGGACGATAAGCAACACCGATAATAGTTTTTACACCTCTAGCATTAATACTTATCCACATCTGTTCAACAGGTGGAGAATCCGGGTATGTACATAAACGAGCATTAACGCCACTTTGTAGGTAGAAAGCTATACCTCCTCCTCGAGATCGCACGGTTGTAGGTCGAGGAATATGTTTTAATCGATAATTAGGCACCATCGGCGCGAGAGCATGCTGACCTTCTCGCAGCCAAGTCTCACATATGCTATTCCCATGATATCTACGTCATGATGTGCCATTGATGCAATAAATTCCTCATGTTTCGTACTAAGAGAGCAAGGGTTAAGTAGACCAACTTTTAATTGACTATTTTTAAGGGCCATCTATAATGTTAATGTAACACCATATAAACATGTACGATTTTAAATTGTTCTTGTACGAATTATAATTGTTTTTTCTATGTTAATAATGTAAATATATGTTTGAATATATAAAACCCTTGTAAAATACTCACTTATTTTTATACAAATTTTACCCTGTAACGCTCCACTGTCTTTGATAACTTTTACTTTGATAATTTACCCGCTCTAAATTTGGTTATAGATGTAGGATTTCCATGGCAAATCCTAGATTATAGAAAAAAATCGAAACACACTTAAGGTTTTCAAGTAGCCTATGTCATTTCAAGATTCAAACTATGTCCATGACAGATTTAATCATGCTGAATCTGTACAGCGGTTTAAGCGTGAAGAGGTAACAGACTGACATAGTTCATTTCGCATTTATAATATAAGTACTGATATACCTAAATTTTCTCAATGCTTATCATTTCTAGTACATTCGAACGGAAAGTGTATATAGAGCCTTAACAATTGTTTAAGAAGTTAAAGTAGGAGTAACTTTATAAGGCATAAATTATCATTAAGTTTTCTGCCTTAATACTTGTTGTCGAGTTCTTTCTGAGTAGGTGCTTAGTAAGACTGTTTTAAATAATGTTGACATCACAAAGCTTAAATATCTTGTACTGTCTTAGAAGGTCGCCAAGAAATATGGAGGAATAAATTTTCGCAAATATTTTGATGTCATATTAAACAATAATATTATTGTTACATTTCCAGCAGCTTGATAGAATATATTTATAATCCACCATGCTTGTAAACACATACCTGTATGTTATTTCATTTCTTATATGTATCGATATCGCTGTAGATTGAGAACAGAATGTAAATATTTTCACGACGTACCTACCTTTTTATCAACTCGCTTTCTTGTTTTTTTTTTCAATCGATTTTTTATTAACTTGCCGGTAAGCTAAAGACTTAAAACTTTAAACAAGTATAACGCGATAACAATGCAATATTTAATAGTTTGTTTCAGATTAAATCAAGTTTCAAAAAAGTTGCAATAAAAAAGATATGTCATCAAATTGTACCTTTACAAGCCGTTTCAAGGGTTCCGTAGCCTAAAGGCAATTAAAACCCTTATAGTTTTGTCATGTCCGTCCGTCCATATGGCACAGCCTTATAATTCCGCCACCTTTAGAACGATTCTCGAATTAAATTTTACAAAAAGGTGTCTTGTTAGTCACCATACATATTTGTCATGAAAATTGAAAGAAAAAAAATAGGGCAGCTCTTTATAAATCGAACTGAAGAATGAAATGGTGTTTTTAGCAACCCTAATTGTGTGGGGTGTCGTGGAATAGAGCTTAAAATGCAATTCTACGAGTTTTTGACTTCCAAATTTGGATTTTTTTTATTACATTATTACGTTTGTTGGCTTCTAGCCGTAGTCACGAGAAGTTGTAGTAGAGGGATGTTGTGCGTCGATAGCAGCGAGTAGTATTGCAACTTCCATTATTACCCATTAACGCTCAAATACAAATTCGAAATCTTTTTATTAAAATAGGTTTCAAAGAACACTTTTAGACAGTCTAGAGCGTTCCAACATAATTAACTAATAAATACATATTATGTATATACACTTGACAAACAAGCTTTACAATATAAATAGTGAAATTAAAAAAAAAAAAAAATTATAGTAAAATAATTTTTAATTGCCTATTATTTTTTAAATTTCATTAGAGGTAGGTACACCGTGTACAGCGTTTAAAGTCCTCAATTCTGTAACGGAATTTAATATGCGATAGTAACTCCTGTCAATCGACATATAGCGGTGACTTCTCTCTGCAGATTTGAGCGCGGGTATCCAGTCAGCAAATGACCATGTGTGGATTTCACAGCCTTTGTTATGGAAATTGGTCGTGGATTTCTTTCCATTCCTGTAATTAATGCTCGACTCACTTCCGACTTTCCAAAATAAGATACCCATCTTTTTTTGGCAAGTCGGAAAAACTAAGATTAAGGCAGAATGCCTCACCTTGCCGCATCTCTCATGCGTGTCGTAAATTTTTGTAAAATATTAGGTCCTTACATATTATTATGAAATTGATGTTTTTTAGAACTGGCCACTTTGAGCTCAAAATGCCGGCGTTGGGTAAAGAGTTCCAAATTCAAATTTATTTTAATTTCAAGCTTGTCTATTTATGTTTCAAATGTAATAATTCATTTGTTTTCGCGTAAATCAATTTTGCTTTAACATCGTACTGTGCTCAATACGGAAAACATAAAATATCGCATTATTTTCGAACACGAATTCCATCGTGGCACTAGCGCTGCAGAAACAGCTCGAAGGATTAATAATGTGTACTGAGAAGCCACTGTAAAAGAAAACACAGTACGTTTCTTGTTGCAACGCTCTTGTTTTGGAAATTTTGACCTCCAGAACAAAACTCGTGGACTCCGGCCGGGTCTCCGTTGTCATTGAGGAATTAAAAGTGATCGTGAAATCGGATCCATCTCAAACCACGTCAGAGTTAGCTGCAGGCTTCGGTGTGAGTGATAAAATCATTTTGAATCATTTGAAACAAATTTGAAAAGTGAAAAAGCTTGAAAAATGGGTACACAAGCAAACACCCATCGACTGCTGCGTCACGTTACTCAACCGTCACAATAACGAGGGGATTTTGAATTGTATCATTACTTGTGATGAAAAATGGCTCCCATACGATAATTGGAAATACTCGCACAGTGTGTAAATCCAGGAGAACCGGCTAAATCCTGCCTTATGCGAAAGTTGACTCAAAAAAAGGTAATTTTTAGGGTCTGATGGACCAGCGTTGGTGTCATCTGCTACAGCTTCCTAAGATCTGGTCAGACGATTGCGGCAGATCTGTATTGCCGACAATCGGAAACCATTATTGAAAAGCTAGCCGTTTAACAGCCGAGATTGGTCAACCGCTCTAGCCTACTGCTGCTTCACGACAACGCTAGACCACACACTGCACAACAGACGGTGGCGAAACTAGAGGAGCTAGGATTGGAATGTCTTCGTCAGCCTCCATACTCCCTGGACCATGCTCCAACCGATCACCACTTTTTTCGGAATTTGGAAAATTCCTAAATTGGAAAAAATTTAATTCAAATGAGGCAGTCTAAACACCTTCAAAGATTTTGTTGATTCTCGCAATTTTGTCAGCAAAGGAATCAATGAACTCCCTATAAAATGGCAAAAGTGCATAGATCACAACAGTACCTACTTTGATTGATTATTGATTTAAAAAAATATTAATAAGAATTAAGTTTTACTTTTTCCATATAAAACATTGATTTTATATGTAAGGACCCAATATTTGTCTGTAATTTAAAGACGTTTCATGGAATTCATGTGAAAACTTGTATCAAAACTTGCAAACTTTTAAACCAAACGAACATGTAGGTATATCAACCATGTCAAATTAAATTAAAACCAATTCATACAATAGATTCTCTATGATTAACACACTTTAAAATAAATTATATTTTATGTGAATGATTTTAATAAAATTAATTAAGCCCATTCTACCTACTAATGATATTTTCAGGCGATTTAAATATTTATTAGCGACTAAGCTTAAATATTCTTGATGTTCAAATTAAGTACGAAATTTAATATTTCTTTGATGCGGTTTTCTTATAACGGTGTTAATTAATATTTTAAATCTTTAAATATTGACTTAAGCATGTATTCCTATTCAAAGAGAATATAATCACTACGTTCCAGGAAAAAGGCTCGAGGTTAATCTTTTGACTGCATCTTTGCTACAAAAATATATATATTTTTTTTATATCCCTTCAGGGACTCATAAACAAAGACAGATTATTTCTATGTAAATATCTTTATTATATTTCTTAATTCTATAAAGATTACTAGGACTTTCTAAGTCACTAAGATTTGTTTATTTATTATTATCTTAGTAGAAGTTGCGGCGAAGTAATTATCGACTGTCGCAAGTTCTGTTTGCTTACACCAAACGCAGAGCCTAGGGTTGCCAACTATACCTACTGTTTTGAACAGTAATACACTGTTTTTCACTAAATTATACTTTTTACTGTTGAACAAAAATAAAGTATACAAAATACTGTTTACATTTATTTAGTCAGAGGGCGGTCACTGCTCAGTGCAGCGCAGCCACAAAAAAATCACACTGAGTTATGAACGAATCTGTCAATGTCAAATATTCAAGGGCGCGTTCGTTTTGGGACGCAGAATCATTATTTTCATAACCT
This sequence comes from Apoda limacodes, assembly GCA_946406115.1. Lineage (NCBI taxonomy): Eukaryota > Metazoa > Arthropoda > Insecta > Lepidoptera > Limacodidae > Apoda > Apoda limacodes. Next base: position 45,697,445 of record OX291541.1, read on the forward strand.
ATCATCCGTTCGTTTAGCATTGGTATCAAAAATATTTAGTATTATCTGTGACAAACTTATAGTTATCTTCTTTATGCTAGTCATATATTTAATGTATTCAATAAAACAATCAAAAAATTAGAAGGAAATAATGTAACTATTTTAGATGTTTATAAGTTATAAAGAAGTTATAAAGAAGAGTTAATTCAAAGAAAAAATGATAAAAATTTTGGTCATGCAACAAAAAAGGTATTGAATACTATTACAGAGTCTTCCCAAGAAGTTTTTAATAAAACTATTAATAACTTCATACTTTTTATTGATAAGGATAATTTGTTTTTAAAGAAATGGTACGATTTTAATCAGACTAACTGGCTTTCTTTATAATTGCGATGAGGCGTATGAAGTTTTTAAAAAAGATTGTAAATTAGTAAGTTGTGCGCGAAGCTCTAAAAAATATGTATTTAAAGCAATAAATAAATAAAATACTGTTCATTTTTCTAAAATACTGTTAAATATTCTTCATAGACCTGAATAAACTTTATTTCTATTAAAAAAAGTTGGCAACCCTAGCCGAGCCTGTTATCAGATGCAGGATTTGTCTAAAAAAAAGTTGACATGATAGTGTTTTAACAACATAATTTGTCTATTTTAAAATTTAAGTATTGAAATTATTAGCCATATATTTTGAAAGGTATTTATTTGGACTTAATAAATGTTTTCGGTAACCGCCTCATGTCTAGTTTGGATGTAAGAGATTGGTAGATATAACATTTTGCTATTTTTATATCTGAAATGTAATAGGTAACTGTCATAAATTATGAGTGAAAGGTTAAGATTTAACATTAGACTGACAACGTTGTAAAAGGCGAAATATTTCAAAAGAAACAAAAAAAGTGAAATGTTTATACATTTTATTATAAAAGTAATTGTATGGTAGTCGACATTCGCAGTGGCATCACAAATAAGGCTGCTGGTGAAGTTTAAACACAAAGTAATAAACCTAATTGTGGCTTCTCACGAATGCAAATTGTACAAATGTTGTTATGATCAAATGGGCTCATGAAATCAAATAATTCAAAATATTGACGACCCACGTACAGTGAGCAGCAGTGGTCAACCCTAAAATAGGGCGACGTAATTTTGTGCAAATTACACAGGTCTGCAACAAAAATGCTATCTGGATGTTTTCAAGTGATTTATATGTATTTAGGTGTTCTGAAAACTAAAAAAAAACACAAAAATTACAGAACGTCAGGTTTGCCAATCAATAGCGGCGACTTCTCTCTGCAGATGTGAGTGCAGGTGTTCAGACAGCAAATGACCATGTGTGGATCTCACGACCTTTTTAATGGAAATCAGTTGTGGTTTTTTTTTTCAGTCCTGTAATTAATGCACGACTCGCGGGTATCTATTTTTGACAAGTCGGAAGGAATAAGTTTAAGGCAAATGTGCCACAGACTGCTGTATCTTTCAGTTTGGAGACCTATGGAGCCAACTAGGCAAGTTGCAACTTTTCGTAAAATATTTCCTGTTTGCAGTTTAAAGACGTTTCATCAAATTCACGTGAAAAATTGTATTAAAACTTGCAAACTTCGAAACCAAACAAACATGTAGGTATATCAACCACGTGAAGTTAGTAAAACTATTTGCAGATCACAAGTATCTCCATGATTCACACACTTCATTGTTTATGAATGATTTTAATAAAATTATATAATTCCATTGTAGCAACTAATGACATTTTACTTACTAATTATATTTGGTAGCGGTTTTCGTATAACGATGTTAATTAATATTTTATATCTATAAAAATTTAATTATGCTGGTATTCATAGCAAAGTTAAAAGCAAAAATGTATTTCGTTTGTATTTTTAACAAGTATACGGACTGTCTTATGATTACATATTAGAATATGTTTCGTATTGACATTTATATGAAAAACTAGAATCCTGTATAACTTTTGAACTATGAAGTTTAATAGAAAACTGTCACACTGCAGACCTAGATATTTATTACTAGAACATGTCTTCAAAATTTCGTGGTGTTTGATCAGCAAGTGTCAAAAATAAGTCAAAAATTCGTATGTATGAAGCACGCTGAGAGGCGCTCCGAATCGTGTACCCATCTGCCAAGCCTACCCGTCTACCAAGCCATCTTCGTCCTTCATAATATTAAATTTTATAAAAAATCAAATAAAATTTAATAATAAAAAAAAAAGAAAAAAAAATCTATAAAATAAAATATATAAAATAAAATTGTTATATAAAACTAACATATTGATCAAAATAATAATTTAATACGATCGTGGAAGATCGAGGACTTAGAAAAAGTTAGCCAGGATCGTGGCGGTGGAGATCTTTAATATTTTTGTAGACTTTCAAAAGACAGGCTTAACACATTTATGTAGTTAAAAACCTAAATTCAAAAATAAAATAAAATTCATTACTAAGACACCCGGGACAGCATAAGTTTACGTAGACATACAAAAACAGCGGCGAGCGTCGCGGTGCCACAATATATATAGAAAGGGTATGAGGTGGGCATATGCAAAATGCGATAAATTGATATAAAATGCAATGTATTACTGAGTGAATACATTCTATTATGAGAGGAATTATGTACCTTTCTGATGGCTAGTAAAAGGTATCAGTGTTGTAGTGACCTGAATATTGGAGTGTGACTCTTTTGCTTATATTAGCGATGGATTTTGCTTCTTATGTTTGATTCCTTATACTGCTGCTATACAATACAGGTAAAAAGACCTCGCTTGAGTAAAGTAAAGAGGGAGACAAGGAGATGATGGAGGCATGCCCGGGGATCGGAAGCTTAAAACCTACTGGTCTCTCAGAATGTTTATCGTTAACATTCGTTAGTGGCTTCAAGTTACATCGGCTGAGCTCACAGACGGTTTGAACATCTCTCGCCTAACGTTTCGATCCGTTTGATTGGGTCAAATACGAATGTGAGTTCAGTGCCGAGCGACTTGAACGACGACAACAGATTACACAGTGTAGAAGGGTAAAGGTCCTTGCCCCGAGCTGTCTGTCAGAGTCGAAAAACTGCGAAAGAAGGCAATTGTTGTTTTATTTAAATTGACACGTAAACCGTTGCCAAGTTGTGGGGAGTTGGACGCTGATTACGCGAAGGCGACAGTGATACTTCACCTACGCGACTGGTGACACCAAATAGGGAGAGGTCTTGTAGCGATTTGAATATTGGAATGCGACTCTTTTGCTTGTATTAGTGATGGACGTTGCTTCTGAGGTTTGATTGTTTATAATGCTTCTATATTACACAGGTAAAAAGGCCTCGCCTGAGTAAAGTAAAGAGGAGACAAGGAGATAAAATGGAGGCATGCCCGGGGATTGGAAGCTTAAAACCTACTGGTCTCTCAGAATGTTTATCGTTAACATTCGTGTAGAAGGGTAAAGGTCCTTACCCCGAGCTGTCTGTCAGAGTCGAAAAACTGCGAAAGAAGGCAATTGTTGTTTTATTTAAATTGACACGTAAACCGTTGCCAAGTTGTGGGGAGTCGGACGCTGATTACGCGAAGGTGACAGTGATACTTCACCTATGCGACTGGTAAAAACTAAATTCCTGAAAAGCTGCGGTACTGAATATTACATAAATAATCTAACTCACACTTATTCTATCGTTAATCGATGAAATAAACTATAAACTATAATTCTTCGTACTTGAACTGATAATATACCTATAGATTTAACCTGTTTATGAATCCTTGATCATGTATGGTGTGGACGCTGGCTTGAAAACCGAAATATATCATTTATAATCTACGACTGAAGTTACATGGATGCAGTGGGGCTTATTGTGTCTTGCTCTTCAGAGTGTGTTAAGCATGGGGCGTGCCCTCTTGGTGAATTCCATGGCTGCTCCATGGGTACATAATAATTAGTACCTACACAAATAGTTCAATGGGGTTTATTGTGTCCTGCTCTTCGGAGTGTGCTTAACACGAGGCGTGCTCTCTTGACAATGTCATGGTTGTATATACATACTAAGTATTTAGACTTCGGTCTTCAGCTTCGGCTGCAACGATAATTTAATGGTTATACCATTTATGAATTCACACCTCTACTCCTGCGGGGGATGTGCGCTAAGTTAGCCTCGGTATGGTCACGTACCGTGGGAAGCGCTGGGTGGAGCTTCCCGCCTTTTTTTTTTTTAGAAAAATAAAAAGCGCATAGGGGCAGAGGATACTATTTTCATTACTAGAACGGTGTTACAGTCTATCTCTTAAAGAACCTGCGGTCTACGTTACACAATTAGTTTCTACCACTTAGACGATCACATAGCCAAACCTTCGAAAACTTTATACTTCAATTTTCAAGTTTCGTGTTCATATTATCTTTTATGTCCATACTGGTTAGTTAGGTAGGTATATACGTTAGGAGGAGGTAGGTGTACGGTAGGAGGAGGTAGTATATGTTCTTTGGGGGGGTTAGTTACAATCGTATTCTCTTAAATGTTTTTCAGACTTCAAGAACCATGGTATCACTGGTAGTACGATAGATATACGATAAATTATCAAAAATACACGGGGCCTAAATGTCATGGCCGCTACCGCATGTGTTGTTTGCTGGTCTTTTGCCCGACTTGCCTAGGCGCTATCGTGCCCCCTAAGCAGAACTGTTATTGTATGACAACCAAAATTTATTAAGAGAATACAATTCACCTTACCTTATCTGCAGACTATGTCAAATACACTACACTACATACTGTAGCCTAACATAACATTATACCTACTGTAGTCTAACGCAAGCCTACATTGCTCGCGTTTAGTACTCAATAGTTTATACTTATATGAATTTTACTGAATTTTACTATTCTAAAGTTTGATTTAGTACGAAAAAAAGCATTAACAATCCATTCGCCTATTTATAATGGATTTAAATATTCCATTCTTGTCCTCCAAACTGAATAGAATGATCAGAGTTTGAATGATATTTACCACGGCATAAAATTTCTCGGAAAAGCCTTCCAATAGGAGTTTCAAATAATTAGATTGATTTCGTCTATTATATTTTTTATTAAAACCGCAGTTCCCTAACATTCGAAATTAGTCCGCTTTTTCTGTAGAATTTAGTCTTTATGTACCCTTAAAGCTTGTGTAACACTAAAAGCATATTTCCTAATGATATAAGCTTTTTTATATATTTATTATTTGTACACAGGCTCTGACTTCGCATAATTCGGTTATTGGCCTGGGATTCCTAGGGCAACCTGGAAAAATAGTAAAAATATCTGTAGCCGTATTCCCGAACTAAATTTCAGCTCAATTGGATGCTCCGTTGCGACGTGAAGAAAGGACAAATGACAAACAATATTATTTTAAATTCTACAGTATATTCCTTAATTCTGTGTGCCACATATCAAATGCCTCCCCTTAGTCTTTCTAGTGTCTGCGATCCCTTGCTGCTCACCTTCAGTGTTCATCTACTGTTTGCTTTAGTTCGTCGTGCTATGGTTTGTCTTCCTTTTCCCCTTTTTATATCCCCTGGGAACCAGTTCGTTACGATCTGATTCCACTTGTCTACTTCACTGCGTATGGAGTGTCCTGCCCATTTCCTTTTTTGTTAAAATATTTATTACTTTTGTTTTCATTCTTGTGACTGAACTTCTTATTCTGTTTGATGATCTTGTGTTGGTGATAATACTAGCTCGTTGGCATTTCTGTAGCTCATCACGATAGGTTTTGGTAAGTGCCCAAGTCTCGCACCCAAATGAAATACGAGTTAAAAGTATTCTTTTTTATGTATTGCATAATTGTCACTTCAATATCTCTTTTAGTCCCAATATTTTTCGAACCATTTACAATTCTTTTAGTAATTTCTTTTGCTGTTCGATAATCAGTGGTAGAAATTAATTAATGGAATATTGTTCCGCGGTAAAAATCTTTTTGCAGGGAAACTCTCGTTCAAAACTAAGGTTAATTTAGTAATTTTCTGTGCCTCCAGCTTTCCTGTGCCAAAAATTTAATTCAGTGCCTAGTGGAGCAACTTAGGCTGCTGCGTAGAGGAGAAGCCACTATGACCTTCTAGCAAACGTGCGTTAGGCAATTGTGATCGCAGAAACCTTAATTAGAAACCTTATTACCCAACCAAATAGACAGAGTGTAGATTATAATTATAATAATAAAAATAATTTTGCACATATCACACAGCGCCATCTGGTGATGGCCATTATTAAAACCAGACAACGGATACAAATACTAATATACTTTTTTCTGCAAATGCATATCCATTAGGTATGTTATAACAAAAAAAAAAAAACTGTAACTAAGTAAACTGCTGCCCATACACTGCTATTTTTAAGACAATGCACGGTGGTACCGTGTCTGAACAAAAGCGGTCAAAACTTTCAATTAGAATTTAGGTATATTTCCGACAAATATTACTTAAAATTTAATATTATTAAGGTAATTTATTATTTATTTCTAAATATATATATCTATTGGTGATGGCCCAAATGTGGACATTGCCTATATTTGGACTCTCGGCGCCTACTTTAATGCTGGAGTGAATAAAATATAAAAAAGAATATAAAAACATTTAAACCATCAACAAAATGTGCCATAAATTTAAAATAGATTTTTACAAACATGTAAATCACCTATCACATCCACTGCAATGTATAGTCAACACATACACATAACATCGAATGTCATAAATAATAAATAAAATGAACTAATATAGATAATAATCATAATATATGCATAAAAATAAATAAGCTATTAAAAAAGTATTGACAACAACATATAAACGTTGATATAATTATGAACTACTATAACAAATACCTAATTTCCTTTTGTTTATTTATATATTTGATACAAAAATAAAAAGCACAAAAGTTTAAAAATATTTGATTTGAAAATGTACTTTAGTTAGTTTTTTAGAGTTCCGTACCCATAGGGTAATTAGCGGAACCCTATTACTAAGATTCCGCTGTCTGTCCGTCCATCCGTCACCAGGCTGTATCTCATGAACTGTGATAGTTAGACAGTTGGAAATTTCATAGAAGATGTATTTCTGTTGCCGCTATATCAATAAATACAAAAAAAACAGAATAAAATAAATATTTAAGGGGGCTCCCATACAACAAACGTGACTTTTATGCCGTTTTTATAGAAAATGGTACTCAACCCTTCGTGCGCGACGCCGACTCGCACTTGGCCGATTTTTTTGTTTTACCTATGGGGCGTTTAGCTTGCTTGCTATAGCAAACTTCCTCACTATAATCAAGGAGTGAAATAAGGAATTCTATGCCGATTACCGCATTTAGCGCTTGCGGAATAGCGGCCAAAACTAGTTTAATAAAGAAAATTGTAAAATGCGTTTGATTTTTTATTGTATTTTATATAACAAATTAAACAGGTAGAACTTCGTTAAGGCACTAAGCGGGTGCAAAACTCCAAGTTAAAAAATATCATTTATCTTCAGTAGGTTAAATACAGTTACATTTTAATTTATTTTGACACGATACAATAGAATCTGCTTCAAAACTTAAGTTAACTATTACAAATTACGTACTATTTAACATTTTTTTTAAGCACGAAATGCGAGAACCGTACTTTTCCTTTTTGTCATTACGAAGTACACCTACATAAATAATTTTTGTTTCGAATGATATTTGAATGATTACGAACTTTAACACAAGCATACCTTCTAGTTAAAAAATAGATCATTCGAATAATTCCGAATGTCTCTCGTTTTATCTCTAACTCCAACATAAGAACAAAAGGGTTCTGTACAAATCTTCTGGTTTAAAAATTTAATTTTTCTTTGTTACCATTTTTTTATAATATACTCATACGTTTTATGATTTAAGAAATTACAGTCTTCTATCTTGTATGCCCAATTAAACTTGGCCGTGTTAGTTCCGCAGAAGGCATTTACTTTGGTTTCATATTCTTCTCTATATTCTGGACAGCGACTAAACACATAATAGCGAGCTGAAAAAAAATAGTATTGACTCAGTAAAGAAGGTCTATAAGTAGGTATGTATTACTATAGACTATTATTTTCTGGAGAGGGTATAACTAACATAACTGGACTAACACTCAAATCATTATCTGGGAGACTACCTTGACTGTACACAGGTTGGCGGATCAGCCTCCCAGGGCGGAGATTAAGTGATCCCTGGGTTCGGGAACCCGTTCAACCTGCGGGCGGCCAGCGGTCAGCCGTTTCATCAGGTCTCCCTGACCGCCGAACCAGCACGCCGCGTCTACGCCGAGCAATGACAGCAACAAGCACCGTCGGTCCTCCGCTGTCCGCGCAGCGAATCCTCAAAGAGAGCTCTGGCAACCTTACTCACCGCCAGGAACACAACACTACTCAATGTTTGTGTTATTGTGGCCGCGGTTTTCTGTAAGGTGGAGGTACTTCCCCAGTTCGAGCCGCTCATTCGAGCAAGTACTCGCTATGCCCCGCTTTATTTGTTCGGGCAGCTTATTCGAGCGAGTAATTGCAGTGCCCTACCTCTCTTTAAATTTATTGCATATTCACTAGTATTTTTTTTAACGTGTCTATGTCTATGCTGACACTGTACGTACATACGTAGACGTAGGTACAGTGAAAAATAAACCGATCAAGTGCGAGTCTGGCTCGCGCACCGAGAGTTCCGTACAAACAAATCAAGTCTCATAGGATTATGATCAGATTTTGCATTTTTTTCTATATTTTTAATGTAACATCTTGCTTCTTGCCAAATTTCATGATTCTAACTAAGTCAGCGGGAAGTACCTCGTAGGTTTTGATTTATTTGTGTCACAATATGCGACAAAAATTACCGTATTTTGGGCATATTTTTTTATTGCCTTGACTTATTGCTTTTGCTTGATTTTTTTACAGCTTAAAGAGACTGTAGACCTTAATGTTTGATATTAATTTCAACTTGATACCTTCACGCGTTCGTAAGAAAAAGGGTCTTGACAGGCAAAAAAGTGATCCTATAAGGGTTCCTTCTTCCTTTTGAGGTGCGGAACCCTAAAAGCAGAGAAAAACCCAGTAACAATACAAAACACACTTACCAAAGAATTTCCATTCAGCCCTTACTTCCAAAGTGGACACTCCAAAATATGCGATATTTTCTATGGGATCATCATCAATCCAGGTAAGAAATGGATAACTCTCGTTTTGGAACCCTAATGAGAGATTTCCCTCCAACGTATAACGAATCCAAAAACCGACAAATTCATCTTTATTTATAGGAGTTCGTTTTTTAAAGTCAAGGACGTGCACAAAGGTCAAATCGATTTTCATAGCAGCGTAGGCATTTGCATAATTCAAATAAAACTGTAAAGAATAATAAATTTAATTCGTATTTAATATCTACTTAATTACGATTTTTTTCATAATTTTTTTTATATCACTACAGTGGCAAACAAGCTTGCATTCCACTTCATAGTAAGCGGTCACGTAAGCCTATGGACGCTTGCAACATCTGGGGCCTTATTCGTGTGTTGCTGACCCTTCAAAAATCTAATAACTTCTTTCTTGAAGAACCCCATATTGTAGTCCTTAGAGAAAACCTTGCCAGGGAGCTCATTCCACAACCTAAGGGTCGGCTCATACCGAGACGCGACGCGACGCGACGAGACGCGGCGCGGCATTTTTGATATGGCAACACATTATGGACCTTGTTTACTAAACAAAAAGATACAAATTACAGTGAGAGCACAAAAGTGAGAGGTGTCGAAGTACACAGAGATGCATCGCGCGACCTTGGGATGCGCCGCGCGGCGTAACGAGATGCGACGAGACGTGAAGAGGCCCGAAGCCTCCACCGCGGGTTCTCTGCGCCATTCCAGTCCAGACACAAATTCAGATTTCTTTTGAACAAAATACAAGTGTTTTGTTCGGGTTTACTTACTCAAAGGAAAATTTAAGTTTGTAAAAATAAAAAAAAAGTTCATGAGCTTCATTTGTCATTCTTTGCCTGTGGCCCTACTGCGTAGTTCGACTGGTAGTAACCAAGAGCAATGATTTTTGTCCCTGGATCTACCAGTAGGACTATAACAAGAAAATTTATAGTTTTTTATCACACTTGATCGTAAACAGTGTCATTACTCACAAGGGCTTTTTCTTTGTAAATTTTATTTTACAGACGACTATCAATTTCATCAAAATCTTCATTTCGGAATCTACAACTAGAAACGGCTTTATCCTAGACTAGTAGTTACTTTTCAGAAATGATAGATCTCATCAAGATCTTCATTTCGGATGACAGCTGTCAAACTAGAAACTGCTTCATCTCCGTAACTTTTGATCGTAGACTATTAGTTTCTTTACAGAAGTGATAGATCTCATCAATTATTTCGGATGACAGCTGTCAAACTAGAAACGGCTTTATCTCTGTACCTTTTGAACGTAGACTAGTAGTTTCTTTACGGAAGTGATAGATCTCATCAAGATCTTCATTTCGGATGACAACTGTCAAACTAGAAACGGTTTTATCTCCGAAACTATTTATTGTAGACTAGTAATTAGCTGTTATCCACGATGAAGATATTGATGAGATCTATTACTTCTGTGAAGAAACTACAAGTCTACAATTAATAGTTTCGGAGATAAATCCGTTTCTAGTTTGACAGCTGTCATCCGAAATGAAGATTTTGATGAAATCTATCACTCCTGTAAAGTCAAATTTACAAAGAAAAATGTGGGAGTAATGACACTTTTTGTACACCCCAGAACAAATAATATAGGTAATAAAAAAATATACAACGAAATTCAAATTGCAAGCTAAGGAAACCGTGGCAACCGACAAAGTCACAAAGCAACGTGAAGATGCGCCGCGCGGCGTCTCGTGTCACTACGAGCAACAAGAGGCGACGCGACGAGACGTGAAGAGGCCTTGGGATAGCTCTAGCTATCTTGAGTCGCTTGTTGCATCTTCAAGCCTCTTCACGTCACGTGTCTTCGCGTCGCGTCTCGGTCTGAGCCGACCCTAAGCGTTCGCGGGAGGAAGTTTCTCTGAAACCGCACTGTACGTGACAATTTAGGTTCTAAGGGGTGAGGATGAATTCCCTGCCAGTGGCGAACGGTGCGATGGTAGAACGTAGCCGTGGGCATCATTTCGAGCAATTCCTCAGAACACATCCCAATATATAAGCGGTAGAACACACACAGGGAGGCAAATTCTTTTCTCAGGTTTAGGGGTTCGGTACCTACGGCTTGTGAGTTGGGATCGTCTCGAAGATTCTCACAGCCCGTCGTTGAACCAGGTCAAAAGGATCAAGCTGGTATCCGGGTTGCATGTTTGTTACTTTTATTCGTTACAATAAAATATATATGATTTGCTTTGAGATATCTTCTTTTATACAAACTGTATTTATACTATGGACGTTTCGCTACTCAAAGCGTGTTATTGGGTGAAACAACTTTTTTACTTATTGGGAAGTTTTGCGAAAAAAGATGTTACAGGAAAAACGTAGAATGTTGCAATTTCAATTGTGTAAAACCAACCCACACGCGCCAAAAAAAAAATTAAAAAGCCATTTTGCCGATAGCAATAAATCTGCAGTGTGTGGTCGCTAGTGTCGTTGTAAATTTATACCATTTTAATATGGCGACTGTAATTTTGATTTTAGACCACCGGGTCAGAAAAGTTTGTTGCACAATACCTAAGTCAAATTCTGGGCGATTACTTAGTAGGTATACGAAAATTCAAGGTTCAATATAAAAATTTGTTGTTGTTTAGTTTTTTTTCTTGGTCTGTAATTAAAATTGAGGTATAATTCTTTTGAAATTTCTTTTTGGTTACCAATGTTTTAGTGCCAAATCTATGATCGAAGGACAAGGATTTTTAGAAACGGAATTATGTTTGGAACAGATTAGCAAAAAAGCAACATTTTACAAACATCAGTATAGGGAAATTGCTTTAAAATCTAATGTTTTGTTACGTCTGACCCGCCAGTATTTTAAGCGCTAAGTCGCTGGCGCCAAGACCCGTGCGCCCGTGCCCGTCCCCGCACCCGCGCATTCGTTGGTTCACTATCGCGAGTTGCGGCTACGTAGAACCAATTTAAATATCGCCGTTATAAATGTCGTAGTGGTATACTGCCTTTACACACGAAATATAAAGAAGAAAAAGGGGGACATCTATATTTATAAGCATGAGTTTAAAGCAAACAATTTAATAGATAGATATTAAATATTGAAAAAAAAACAAAATGAAATAAAATCTTTGCTTTAAGTTTCTATCAGAGTAGGTACTCTAAGCATTTTGTATCCTAAATTGATGGTCGGTTGTAGATATCTCTTAGAAATTTATTAGTATCGTTAAAGTTAAAGCTCGTTAAAGTAACATTAAATTATGTAGCCTATTTAATATTGAAAATACAGACATAAATTTTGATTACAAACTGGTAAAATTATTCCTGTTCAAACAGTTGAGAATAGCTTGCGAAGTATTTATCCAAAGGTAAAATATCTTTGAATGGATTTCAATTTCATTTTCTTTACCGACTTAAAAACAAATATACGAGGATTTTAATTCGTTTGCATTTTTTTTTTTAAATAATTAATAAACACTTACTTCATACATTCGTTTGTCAGATTTAGCTTCTACTGTCAAAGCAATTTTTGCTTGTTTTTCCGCTTTAACTTCAAACTTAAGATAATTATCGTACAATGGAAAGTAGGTGTAGTCGAAACTAGGTTCACTCACGTAATCTAAAACAAAAAAAAAAGATTGAATTTTAATAAAAAAAAATGTTTAAAAAAAATAGAAGATACGCTAACAACTTGGATTTGAACTTTTGAACTCTGATTATAATAAGGAAGTGTGTTAGAGCAAGTGTAGCTATAATGAGACCAAGTAAAATTCGGTTATAGTTATTTCAGCGGATAGATATGAATAATCTCAATTGTTTGCTCCGCAACGACGAAAAACAAAAACAAACAAACAAACAGCCTTTCAAGAATATTTGACGGCGCATCCGGACTATTCCTGACTGACTATTCTGGTCAGGGCGGGCTAAAAATGGGCCATTACTTGGTTGTTAGGCTGTGTTCAAGCAAATCCAAAAACACAGTCTCAAATTTAGGTAATAATTATAACACACTAAACATCACATTTTAGCGCTATGTACCAGTGGCGCAGGGTTAGACGACGTCGATTCCCTACAGCCTACCTTTCAGAAATTTCGTTCATTATTTTAATACTACCAATACTACGTAAGAGCAAGATGCGCTTAAGTACTTTCCTACAAGAAGCTATCTGCGATAAGTGAACTCGCAAAAAAAGGTCGAAAGTGCCATGTGCAGTTGGCTTTTTTTTCTGAGCTGACTATGCAGTTGGCCATTACTGCTTCACCGGGCTTTTGGGGCGAGACTCTGAAGGAGTCTCAGCCCATATAGTTCCCAACGTTCAAGCCTCGGCTTGAATTGTCGCTATCGGGGGCGTCCCTTCGACCAGCGTGAGCCTCGAACCCAAAGGTGTGTCAGCGCACAGGAGGGGAGTTCCCCGTTACGCGGTTGCGGTTGCGATTGAGTGGGGGCAAGAGGCGCCCCGGCACTCTTTGATACCTCGTGTATCCTTGCGATCGCCGACGAACCGGGATGCAATTTAGCATATCTTAAGGCTTTCAGTTTGTAATTTGTATATATGGTCTGTAAATTATTATTTTTATAACTTGTTTTAAGGTTCTATTTTAAGCTAGTAACTAGTAAAAATTAAGGAATATAGAAATTTTTAATTGTTGTTTAAAACAGAGTAAACATTTATTCTATTATCTTGTTTCTCAAAGACAGACTAATCATATAGACAAAGAGAACTGGACAGTCGTCACAAAATAATCGCAAAAATGTGACAGAGACGAAGCGAAACTGATATCTCTTCTCTCTTTCTAACTTGTATTAAATAAAAAACAAATAAACAAAATGGCAGACGATGACAGAAACAAAAAAGACAACGGACACAGGTTTTCTTTGTTTCTTTCTATAGAATGGTCAACTTTTTGAGGCTTTTTTTAACACCGTTCATACGAGAGATTAGAGAACTTGAAGTCTATGAGTCTAATAGACTGTCTTTTTTAGTTTATTGATTGGTTTAAACAAGTTGGTTTAGTTAAATTATACTTACTAAATTCATCTCCTTGTCTTGCTAAAAAGTAATTATAATAGTCAATGTCCATTATTTTTAGCACTTTTCTGTACCCTCCTTCGTCAACAACTGAAAAAAAGAAAATTCAATGAATGAATCAAATAATATTTATAGTACAAGAAACTATTCTGACCCGGTGTACAAAAATCAGAACTACAGTCACCATATTAAAATGGTTTGAACTTACACGAGACTAGCGACCATACACCGGGTTTACAAAATTTTGTTGCACTATATTCAAATAGATTTCTGAGAACATTTTTGAATATTCAATACAATCTATTTAACAATATAAATTTCTGCCGAAAAGAGCCGGCAAGAAACTCAACTACTCGTTACTTAGCTATGTATTATAAAACTGTAAAAGAATCCTAGGGACTTATAAAGTCATAAACGAAGACAATTTATCTTTATGCATGTATGTTACTGTGAAAGTTCAAATTTGGTGTATAAACCGGTATATCTTATCATCAATGTTGCTGATTTATGTTCGAAATATTGTAGTTCTTTTGACAAAATTGGACATTTACCGGTGCATGTTTACACACACTAAAATGATTTGGTAAATCTTAGTTGCAACCATGAAAAAAATATGTAATGTTAAAAATGCCACAACTGTATTCTATGTTTTAATAAATCCTCATCCTAAATCTACTCATATACCTATAGAAGTCAAAGCCTGTCTGTTTGTTATGTCGTTATAATATATGGAATAGTCTATAAGATACATTAGATGTTAAATCTGACCGTTTTTCTCTATAGTACAAAAATGATAAGTGCACCAATCAGGTCATTGGCAGACACAAAATTGCCATTATACCAAAAGGGAAATTATAAGTTTTATCCCGTTTGAGAGTTATCATGCTTTTGTCGTCGATGATGATTATATATAGATATAGGTTCTATTATATTCATACCTACGAGGATTTCTTACATTCAGTAAATCTTCGTGGTGTAGTTTAACATTGCCCAGTGAAAGACCGAAACAACAAAACCTACTTTCGCCAGTAAACTTGGTAGTTGAAAACATACGCCGATGAATCTTAAGATTTGTAGCATTTCGGATATTCACAGTAACATGTATTTTATAAAGTATTTCTTAATTCAAGATTTGGAATCTAACAAATAGATTTTATACTAGTGACTTGTAATCCGGATTTCCGGCAATTGCTTAATATTTTAATTACAAAAAAAAATTAAAAATAGGGTATTTTTTAATAATTCGTATAATTATAAATTTATTCACACGTTTTAAAACACTGCATGTCAATATTTTACATAATTACGAAAATATTTAGGATAATATCCGCGGGCGTGGCCGTGGTGGGATCATTTGCTCTAACTTCTGAGCGCCGCCCTGCCATACAAAAAAAAATACAATTTAAATATCTCCATGCATTTCGATAAGCAAATGTACCGACATTTGCTTATCAAATAAAATAAAATTTATGTTCAGTATAATACATTTGTTTTAATATAAATTATAAAAAGTAAAGTATTTTTTAGAGATGGGTGGTAGAAAAATATGTCCATTCTCGTTAAAGAATTTCTAAACTTTTCTTATTTTATGTGTTTTGAATCCAGAAATTAAACTACTTAACCGCAAAATTCCGGAATCTTTAATCTTTTTTCGTTTAAATTGTTTGTTAATGAATCGTATTGTTTTTTGTTTAAATTAGATGTAGAGTTAGAATAATTCTGTTCCGGAGCTGTCCGGCTGATTCTTGAACTGCCTGAACCATCGAAATTCGTATATCAAATAGGACTTTGAAAGCAGCAAATGACATTAAACATTATAATAATCTGTGGTATACTGCGGACTTTTTTGACATACCTACCTACTCTTGACCGTTGAGAAACTGTAAAGCTGACCATTGAGTAGAAAACTGGTTGCATACATCAATGGGTAAGTTGACTAAGCCAGTGTGTATATTTTTATATTCTTTTTATTTTTTAATAAATATCACCTACACTTTTGCAGTCTACGATATAAAATGCTTAGTATATAACAAGGCGCGGAATACTAATTCATATTATTAAAAAATTAATTAATTAAAATAAAGAGCTACGTGGCAGAGTTGCTAATTGTATAGGTCATAGGTAAAAGAATTTTTCAAATCGGTCCAGTAGTTTCGGAGCCTATTCAATACAAACAAACAATCAAATCTTTCCTCTTTAATATTAGTATAGATAATATGATTTAAATAAAAAAATATGTTTTACTTGACATAAATCGAAATCCATGAGATATTTAATTTGTAATTTTTTTTGTATGGCGCTCGGTAGCCAGAGCAATTATACCACCACGGCCACGCCCGCGGATATTATCCTAAATATTTTCGTAAGTATTTAAGATATTGACATGCAGTTTTTTTGTAAAACGTGTAAATATATTTGTAATTATATAAATGATTGAAAAAATACCCTATTTCTACATTTTTTAATGAACTTAAATAAAAACAAACAATTAGGACGAAAACAAATCGGTTTGTCGGCGGTTTTTTAATTTAATTTTTTTTTCAGTAGTAAAATTAACTGTCTTATTAAACATCAAAATCTGTGTGTCCGTTAGGTTTGTAGAATTTTTCAAAGTTTTGTTTCGGGAAGTGGCGCCCTCTCTATTCCTAAGGGGTAAAACTTTTACTGCTGCGGAAATTATAATGCGCTTATTTTGCTTTCATTACAAAGCGCAGCTTTTCCATCAAAAATCGCCATAACACCTATGACTAGTATGAAATTTAACGTTTTTACAGTTTTTTACTTTTTGCTACAACTTAAAGTCAATGCACTAGGTAACAACCATATCTAATTATTTAACCGACTTGAATAACAAGCAAATGCAATACCCGCTTAAAAAATCTGCAAAAGTGTTGAAACAATGGTGACTTCCAGATTTTTCTAGCATTAAATACAATAAATAAAAACACTCAGTAAGCGAATGCACTAGACAAAAGCAAGCTTATTTTTTATCCTTCAAATGTTACAGTTTTTACACAAAAACAGCGCATTAACGCGATCTAGCCTATACCGTAGTCCTAAATCTAAATTGCTAAATTTCTGTTGAAACAACTGATTTGTTGTATAGCGTCATCCTGCAGTAAAAAAATCAAAAAGCACAAGGACCGTATACAAGTACGAAGTTTTCATTGCAGAGCGACGATAGACGCCCTCTTAATTGTTAAAAAGACTTACATGTAATAGAATCGCCGCCAATTACGCCTGTGGTCGGAAATAATAAGACGTTTTCGTCACGAACCAATGCCATCCTCATACTATGTTTATGTGGTTTTATTCTGAAGCTCAAACAATTTATCCAGTCTTCATCTTCAATAGTTTCTGTTGACCTTAAAAGGTACCATTTTCTTATCATCTGAAAAAAGAAACCTATTAATTATCTTTAGTTAATTTGAAATAATTTTATTATCTAGATATGTAGAATAAAGATCTTGGGCACACACAAAGCGAAAACGTTAGTAGTATAACGAGTAACTATTTGCTCGGTCAAAACCATGCAGAAGACCAGAAGACCATGACACATTAGATCATAGGCATATTTAGGGGTTCATAGCACCCCTCTCCTCTCCTTAAGTTGTGGACTAGGATCCCACTCCAACCCCTGAAAAAAATCATAGATACGCCTATGCCTTAGATAGAGATAAAGGAGATGGATTAAGGAGATACGAACGAGACCATGCTTGAAATAAATCGCTCAGACGCATTTGCTCTCATATCTTCATCAGTTTTATATTAGTACCAACCAACACAAAGTATCTATCTATTCCAAGTGTCACTTTGCAAAAAAGTTGGCATTTTAAAAAATTAAAAAATAGACATATTGCACTGTTTTTGGAAAATATCCACTAGAGGGCAAAATAGGGGATGAACATTGGTATGAGAAAACCATAAACAGTTAAAAGCTTTTTTTTTAAAGTCCACGCGGACGAAATCTCTGGACTGAGCGAGCAATATATTTATGAGATATGTCGGGAGATAGGCAGCTTCGTCTATCTGTAGACTACGCCGCGACGTTGAGTTTGATCACCAACCTATAATTTTCAAAATTGTAATTTTTTATTAATTTTCATCACACCTACTCGTAAACGTGCAGGCAATGGCGGTGCTAAGATCTTATTACTCCCAAAGACTTCTTCTTTGTAAATTTTACTTTCCTCAAGGCAAAGCGGGTGTTCATAGAACCCACGGGCGATAATGGCATATGGAACCTGGCCCGTGCGCACCGCGCGCGCACTTTACGTACTTTGTCTATTCTATCAAGTATGTAGTAGATGTAGAGAATATTCAAAAGTTTGTTTGAGCGACGGATTCGATCCGGACTAATCCGGAGCCGATTTTGTTCCGGACGGAGAGATTCCGGATGCATGTAGTTCGAGCCTTAACTCCAGCGAAATTTTTTTAATTTATAAATTCTCTAGATACCGCTTTATGGCGTTGTGGGCTATACTTCCATTCCCGCAATTCAATTGTGTTTTGGTGAGTTTATAATTTTTTTACTTAATATTTTTATTTATTTAATCGCAGATATGATGAAAAACATTGTGTGTAACACGGGCGGTACAGAACTAACCACTCTTACTCTATAATTTACTCTTATTTAATTGCTACTTGAGCAAGCAGCTTCAGCAGTAGACAGGTTTTCGTCGTAATATGCATTAAAACTAGAGTTCTGCTGTTTTAAAAATATTGTATACTGAAAAACGTAAAATGTGACTTTCTTGACCCATAGAGTATCGGAATACTAGAGCGGCCTTGCCTTAGAACTTGTCCAGAAAGGGCAATTTCGCCGCGATTCTAGTCGTGCGATCTCATCATAATCCGCATACAAGACGCACACTGTCGAAATGTACACGTGCCACCGCTTACATTCGCTCGAGTCGAGAAAGTAGAATTGCCATAGTTTGCGTCACAGGTCACAACTGAAACATTCTTTTAATTTACACAGTCAGCCATCGCCTTTGGTTAATCCGACAACTTCGAGAAGTTATGGTGCCCGCGACAAAATATATGAATGGCTACTCGGAACCCGACTAGCTATATGTGGGCACATAGGGTAATTGGGTGCGCTTGCTCCCCGTTTCGCCGCAAACCTTAACCTCACGATTGCTCTATCTAGACGACTTCGGTGGCTGACGTAATGAAGGATTGTTTAGACTGTTATTGCGAATACGTCCTTTCTGAAGATGATCTTAGGCAAGGGGCTCTTTATTTGTCAACAATTACAATTCCAATCCAATCTCTTTGTATTAGTTTGTAATTGAATTATTTCTTTATCAATACTAATAATAATTTTATGAATTTGAAATGAAATGAATTTTCTGAATTGCTCAATTTACAAAAGAAATGCAATAAATATCTAGAATAAAAAAAAATACAAATAGGCCTTATCGCTAAAAAGCGATATCTACTAGGCAAACCTTTGGTTAGAGGAAATCACAAAAAGAAGTAGGTGGTGCGATGTCGAAAGAGATAACATGCTAAGTTAATGTTAGAATAAACATACACACATAATATATAATGTACGCAACAAACAAGTATCTTACATATATACACGATATATAATATATATTCAAACATAAATATAATAAATAAATAAACAAAATATATATCTTTTTTATACCACTAAGGTGGCAAACAATCACACGGTCCGCCTGATGGTAAGCGGTCACCGTGGCCTATGGACGCTCGTAACACCAGGGGTATCACTCGCGCGTTGCTGACCCTTCAAAAATTCAATAACTTCTTTCTTGAAGAACCCCATACTGTAGTCCTTAGAGAAAACCTTGGCAGGGAGCTCATTCCACAACCCAAGCGTTCGCGGGAGGAAGTTTCTCTGAAACCGCACTGTACGCGACCATTTCGGTTCTAAAGCGTGAGAATGAATGCCCTGCCGATGGCGAGTGGTGCGATGAAGTAGCCGTGGGCATCATTTGGAACAATTCCTCAGAACACATCCCATTGTACAAGCGGTAGAACACACACAAGGTGGCAAAGTCTCCTCAGACATAAGGGTTCGATACGACAAGTGAGTTTGGGATCGTCGACAATTCTCACAGCCCGTCGTTGAACCGATTCAAAAGGGCCAAGCTAGTATCCGGGTGCACCCGCCCAGAGATGGCAGCAGTACTGCAAATGGGGCCGAACTTGCGACTTGTAAAGAAGCAACTTCTGCCCCGATGTGGAGTACTGCCTCACTCTGTTGAGTACACCTAGGTTTTTGGACGCCAGCTGCACCTTATGTTGCAAATGATCTCGGAACTGAACATCGCTGGAGATGTCAACACCAAGGATCTCAATGCTCTTGGAGATGGAGAGGGGAGTGTTCTTAGCGGTGAACGCGCACACTTGCGTCTTTGTAGGGTTGAATCGGACCAACTTTACCCGTCCCCAGTCAGAGGCCTTGGATAGAGTGGTCTCGATTTGAGACAGAAATTCTTCGCGGTTTTCCTCGATGATGTTTGCACGACCCGGGTAATAAGCGTTTCCAGTACTGTCATCTGCATAGCAATGCATGTTGTTGATGTCCAACATGGAATTGATATGCGGTAGAAACAGCGTAGGAGACAGCACAGAGCCTTGCAGGATACCAGCATTAATGTCCATGCAATCAGAGCAATTACAGTCAACTACGGTTCGTATGCGTCTGTCGTACAAAAAGCTAGCCACCCATTTGCACAAACCCTCGGGCACTCCGTATGATGGCAACTTCGATAGAAGACCCTGATGCCAGACCCGATCGAACGCCTTCGCTATGTCCAGGCTACATACCAATGCCTCCCCCTGACTTTCAATGGCTAGTGCCCATCGGTGTGTGAGATACACTAGAAGGTCACCAGTCGAGCGACCGTGGCGAAAGCCATATTGACGCTTACTGACCAGGTCGTGTACTTCTAGGTATCTTAGAATCTGTGTGTTGATCATATGTATAAAAATATACATACACATACAATACATTCGAAAAAAAATAACAACAAAAGTGGTCAATTTTAACCGAAACTAATTGCACTGTGAGTTTAAGATTAATAGTTGATGTTGTTTAATATGATTTTTAAAAACAACAACAGATTGTGAGCACCTAATAGTCCGTGAAAGAGAATTTCCTAGTGGTAGAGCCGGATCTGTGAAAGAACGATTATAGGAATTAGTGTTGTTAGCTGGTGTTTTTAAAAGAAGACTAATGGACAAGCGAAGTGTGAGTGTAGAAGAAGAAATTAATTGAAATCGTTCTTTCAAATAGTAAGGAGTTGATGGATTGAATAGTATGTTATAAAGAAGTGTAAGAGTATGGATATTCCGGCGAAGTCGAATTGGGAGCCACTTCAGCTGAGCACGAATTAGAGAGACATGATCGTATTTTTATTTATTTTCTGATATTAAATGGTTATTCTGGTGGCAAATTTATAACTGAATTTAAATGGACTGCCAAGACCAAGAGTAACCCAGTTAATATTTAATCTAACTTATTACAAACGTACCATTGTCCGTTCCAATTGAACCACTGCCTTAGACGTAGTATTGCATTTTTGTGATATTACAATGCCCAGACAGGTTATTAAAATTAACACTCCAGGCATTCTGAAACAAATAATACTGTCTTACTCTTCCAATTTTAAAAAAGCGCAAACATAAAAATTTAACCGATTTAAAGGGGATATTTTTGAGGTCGATAAGTATCCAAAAGGTGCCAACGGAGCCATACTCCTAAGCCGATTGTCTGTCTGTTTGACCTTTGAAGGGTCTTTTAGACTGAAGTAGGTATATTTTTACAGACTATGTGTGAATATGATTATAGGGGATTTCCTAACAAATAAATAAACAGCAAAGTAATAAATTAAGGAAGGGTTC
The DNA here is from genome assembly GCA_946406115.1 of Apoda limacodes. Taxonomy (NCBI): domain Eukaryota; kingdom Metazoa; phylum Arthropoda; class Insecta; order Lepidoptera; family Limacodidae; genus Apoda; species Apoda limacodes. Next base: position 45,719,417 of record OX291541.1, read on the forward strand.
CGTTCAAGAAACAGGGTTTTTGTTATTTTTGCTTGATCGTAAAAACGGTAATTCATACAGGCTTCAAACTTAAAACGTTTAATGCGTAAATAGAAACTTTCTTATTGATTGCTTTTTCCAAATTTAAATATGGAAACTCAGATCAAATAAAAAACTTTTTTATCTCTTCCAAAATGATCTGAACTGATTTTCCTTGCTTGGTAAGGAATTTTCCCCACAACAATTTCTACTAGATCTACTTGTTTGATCGACGATAGCTCAAAGACTAATGACCTAATTACGATAAAACCCGGTACCCACTTATACTAATAATTAGTTGCTTAATTAGTACCAAACACATCGCCACTTATCACCTACCTACCCATTCCGTGAAGCATAAAATTATCCTTAAATGAACCTATATACTTGACTTTAACAATAAAACGGATTTTGAATATAACTTAAACATTAAAATTGCTGCCCTGTAAAACTGCCATTTTGGCCTTATTACATTACCGCCAGGCACGGAAGTTATCCAAACAACATCCAAATTTACAAACGAAATTTTACACGAAAACCGCAAACATACTCGTAGGTCACACGTCATAAACCATTCCGTTCGCCAGATAACAAAGTTACTTATGCAGATTGTATATCTAGTAAACGGGACAAAAAATTCGGAACGACAAAGTTTTTCCTTGCTTTATAGGCTAAACAATGACTGTGTTCAAAATTTGGAGCTTGTGGGTCTGCTAGAAGTACCTTAGAAATTTTGATGATCGGTGAATCAGTGATATAGTCAGTGACGAAATTAAGGAACTTTGACTTGCAATAATTCTTAAACTACTGGTTCAAATTTAATGTAATTTAGAAATATATATAGCCATGTAATGCCCTCTTCACTTGTCACTGAAAATATAGGATTCTAGTTATTTCCACGACGAAGTTACAGGAGGGTCGAAAATGGCCCGAATGGCTTCGAGAAAAGGATGGTACGGCCGTGCCTTTCTTTGCTCTTTTGCTTGACTTCCGTGAGGGGAACTTCCGTGCCCCTAGACAAAATAGTGTTGCCAACCCCCAATATCCTAAACAAGGATTTGAAGTTCGATAAACCAGGAATATTAAGTTTAAAAACAGGATGCAGTAATAGAATAGCAATAATTAAATAATACGTACTAAAATTAAAATCGGCCAAGTGCGATTCGGACTCACGCACGAAGGGTTCCGTACTATCTATAAAAACGGCAAAATCACGTTCATTGCATGGGAGCCCCCTTTCATATATATATATTTTTATTTAATTAATTATTTTTTAAGTGACTATATAACTAAATATTCTGTGAATATTTTAACAGGTAGACTGTTGCCGTTATCAATATCGAGCAAAATTGAGCAAAAATAATTTATTCAGGTTAGGCTACAACAATTGAGCACTTATGAATGTCACTACGCCATCGGTTCGTAAGTCTACAGGGCGGGAGACCTTGTACTGAGAAGAACCGGCAAGAAACTCAGCAAGGGCATTTCTTTTCTCGTTGAAAGACATGTATCCTGGGCTCCAGGCTAACTGGAGCTGTAAATATATTGAAGTCGACACCCTGAGCGCCATGCCTTCCTTCCAAAGACAAAATTAATCCCTGTGACGACGACTAAAAGGCAGACTGCTTAGAAAAAACTTAGAGTCGTAATGCTTGCGTAGCACTAAACCAGGAGACGCCAATCATGACCGCGAGGTAGGCAGTGAGGTCAAAAGTACATGCGCTCTCCTGCCGCTGACCTCTTTCCTCCTGTCATTGCAGACGAAGTTCTGCAGACTATCAAAATTAAGTTTACCCCTGATTATTTATTAATAAGTATTTTTAACGGGGCGATGTCGAACTACATTTTTTCGCGACGTAGTTAGGGTAAAAATGTCCTAAGCCCTTGTCATATACATAATTTAGTTCACTAATCGCTTTTAGTAAACTTTATTAACGGTTCTACTACCACGATTACGTAATTTCATAGACACTAAGTATAGACCTCTTCACAAAAGTCATTTCGGATTTTGGGCAACAGAACAGGGGCATTGCATCACAGATTTCACGGAGCACATTTATACCTATAGGAGCGCCAGTTTTCGACGTGACGACAGCGTTCAATAAATACTACACAACGGTTTTTAAGCTGTTACATTTATAAGGTGTTCCACATACACTGAGATCGCTCTTAACTGGTTTTTGTTTTATGCACTTGCTAATAGTAGCTTGCCAGTGACTGTTGGGTGACATATTCGATGACCACATCAATATTAGAGATCTAATGAGAGAAATGAGATCTAGCTGTGGTAAGCTGATTATTTTATGATCTATCTTGAACTTGTCCCAGTTTATCACCAAGGCCCAAGGGACATTATAACCAAGAGATTGTTAGAGCAAAGTTCATGGAGCGCAAATTTAGGCTTATGTTCTGCAGAAACGCTATGTTGTGTCCGTCCAGCCTATGGTTGTCATTAACGGCCTAGTTATTAGCAGTCATAATGTTTAAATTGAGTTTATTTATCAATCTGTCGAGAACTTTTCTTTTGTTCTACTCAGGATAGGTGGTTTTTATCGGAATCAGACGCGATGATGATCGGCTGATGGCTATTCTTACTCACCAAGCGGACTCCGCCCTGCTATACACATCATGTCGCATAATGCATCTGCCCCTGAATTATCTCTCCCCTTCTCTCTCTCTCTCTCTCTTTCTCATCATCTCTGTCGGTCTTTCTATCTCTTGGTAGTGTCATGGAGTAAGTTTTTGAATATATGAACATTTTAGGAGTAAACAGAAACAAAATGTATATCGATAGCAAAACTATAAAAAATAAAATTTTCAATGTCGTATTAGAGCTAAAGTATCAAAGATACATAAATAATATATCTTAGTTTTTTATAGGAAATTAATAAGTTACAGTTTATGTATATTCAATTTTATCGTATTAATAATTATTGCCGAGATATAAGCAAAAAACTGAAAAAGGGTACCTTTTTTCCAAGAGGGCGGCGCGAGCGCAACAGGTATCGATGGGGACTTTTAGTATGCACAATGGGAGGTCTTAATGAACATGTACACCAAAATTCAAAACTCTACTAATTAAAATTCAGACCTCTACCTACTTCGATTTGAATAATACAGCCCTTTAATGGACGGACAGACAAACAAACCGACAGACAGCGTAGGCCTTACCATTTGCAACACCAGGAGCGCCATTCGCACGTTGACGACCTATTAAAAATCTAATCGCTTCTTTCTTGAAGAACCCCATATTGTAGTCCTTAGGGACCTTGGCAGGGAACTTATTCCGCAAACTAAGCGTTCGCGGGAGGAAGTTCCTCTAAAACCGAACTGTACGTGACCATTTAGATTCTAAGGTGTCTAAGATCTTAGCAGCTTTTAATTGTTTTTAGGACGCCTCTTTGGCTCTCAATTGGAAATCACATACATTGACTCTACCCTGACGACACTTACAAAATCTAGTAGTAGTAGTAGTAACTAGTGACTTATTATGAAAATCTCTGTAGTTTCTTATCTCGGTAGGGTTAGGGTACAGGGTCTCAGTTCTTAACTGTATACATCTATATAAACTGTAGAAGAAGGTCACGCAAAACTTTCAATGTTTCATAAAATCAACTAAGAAACAGCGAAAAGGTTTGTTAATTTAAGTATATGTATTGTTTTCTGTTACACTGTTTAAACCTGGACAGGAGTCTACAGCGACTCTAAAACATAATATCTGTATAAAATAAGAGTGTATCGCTTCCCCTGAACAATTTTAGATCCATGCTGTTCGGAGTTTTCCACAACTTTGCCAATTAGACTAATTGGCGAAAAGTGATCACTAGTTTCGTATTCCACGCTCAACTCCACGTTAGCCAAAGCCACCTTCGTTAACGCATAAAACCATACATTAAAAAATAACATTGTTGTAAAAAAACTCACATTAGTCCTTTTGTTATTAATATACTTTATAATACTTGAAGAATTTGTAAAAACTGAACCTTTCTTTCTTGCACACACGGCTATCTATCATAGTGGTTTGAAGTAACATTAAGATTGTCAGGTTTCCTCACCATCTTGTTTCGTTTAGACTCTCTGGTTACAATAATGGTGAAAACAGAGCCATTTACATTGAAACATATGATCCAATGTGCAATGTGTGTGGTCGTACTTTAATAAATGGAAAACAATAACACACGTTTCAAAACAATCATGAAAATATGAAAAAAAACCGATCAAAATATCGGAAATCGATCAAGCGTAGATTACTAAAACACAGCGCTCTATGGCTAGCCGCACATACGCAATAACTTTGTCAAAACAAATAGAAAATAATTTTGAACAAAAAATGTGCACACTACACAATATTTTTATCAATATGTTGTCACAAAAATAGACGCAGTCTCTCGCAAAAACTCGATCTGTGCAGAGGTGTTATACGAATAAGACCCCTTGCTTTATTTATTATTTTATCCAAAGAGAAATTGTGGCTATAAATACTGAATAAGAATAAGTTCCTTTTTCAAACTCAAACTCAAATCAAACTTTACTCAAGTAGGTTTCTAAGAACACTTTTGAATCGTCAATACAATTGAATGTAAATAATGTTAATTTTTGCCAAAAAGAGCTGGCAAGAATTTCCATTTAAAGTAGTAATACAATACTTTGATAATTAAAAGAGCTAAAGAGTATACAATATGTACCGAAACACTTATTCGGTAATAAAAAATAAGTTAGTAAGCTACTTAAAACAAAGTCAAACATGTGAAATGACGTTGTAGTATTCGGACAAAATTAGCCTAAAAATAAGGCTAATTTTGAAAAGGTTTTCTTTTTCTTTTTTTATACCACTAAGGTGGCAAACAAGCCAATGGTCCGCCTGATGGTAAGCGGTCACCGTAGCCAATGGCACTCGCGCGTTGGCGACCCTTCAAAAATCTAATAACTTAGAGAAAACCTTGGCACGGTTTCAGTTTCATCTTTTAGTGTCTTTGTCAGCCTCAACTCCTCTAACTCATTTTTTAATTACATATATATATATATATATGTGTAAATATCTTACTAAATAACCGTTCTTAAGCTTCCTGTTAAGTTTAGTTTATATTTATTTAGTGTTTATTTATCATTATATACCTAATTCAAATATTAAAATTAAAATAGCCTCAATTAACTAAGCTAACTAGATATTTAAAAAATTAGCTTCTGATAATTTTTCACCTTAGAAGACAGTTCTCATCAAAAAGTAAGTTTTCGATTATTATCTTTCTTATAAAGTTTAAGTTAAAACCTTTTTAATTTATTTTTCGTGTTTCAATCAACATCCTACTAATATTATAAACGTGAAAGATTGTAATAATGTCTGGATTTGTGTTACTCAATAACGCTTCAGCCACTGAACGGATCGGGATGAAACTTGGCACACCTATAGATAAGGTCTTGGAATAACACATGCTACTTTTTATATCGAAAAATTCAAAAGTTCCCGCTGGAATAACTATAACCGAGCTTAAACGAACTATAGCTATAGCTACAGCTTGATATAGCAAACTTCATACGTGTAATCAAGGAGTAAATCACTGATTAAATACAGGAGTCCCATGCCGATTACCGAAATTAGGGCGGGCGGAGCCGCTGGCAAAGTCTAGTAATACTTACATAAAATAAACGAACTGTATGAATTTTACAAACAATTTTAGTTTTTTTTATTTGAACGTCCAACTAATGCAAGATTCGTCACTTACTTCGCATGACACAAACAAATTTCGCATCCTCTCAGGTTTAACGATGATTTATCATACTCCAGAATTTTGTCTCTAGAGTTTTATTCAAGGTTTTTGCGCTAATTTACGTTTTTGTTTGGTTTAATATACGCTGAATCGAAAAGAAAGAGGGTCAGTAACAAAAACCTCAATTACTACCAAATATTGGAGCTAGCTTTATGAAATTATAATAAACTAGATTTTGCCAGCGGCTCCGCCTGCCCTAAATTCGGTTATTATACTAATTAAGTATGTGGTATACATTACCGTAAAGCTCTTCACACATATGGGCTAAGTCCTGGAATAGGACATAGGCTACTTTTTATCCCGAACGATGCAAAAGTCCCCGCGCGATTAACTATAATCGAGCTTACATAAACTAGAGCTACAGGTTTAAAGACCACAATTAAAGACTACCTTGATAATAAAAATGCATGAAATAGAAAAAAAATAACACCCTAGTTTTGGGAAATAAAGCATTTGAATTTGAAGCTTTTTCGACATGTTTCTGTTTTACAAAATTTTTGAACTTTTTAAAGTTTAATAGACAAACTTCTCTAGGGATTTTATTGTAAAAAGGGATACATAGTCTTTTAAATTACAATTATAAATATCACTATTCTTACTGTTTTAACAATCAATATTTTTATAAACGTTAAATCAATTATTATCTAAAGCGCGATATTAGCCAAAAGTCGTTGTAGAGTAAATACCTTAATCATGATAATATATACGAGACAGAAAAACCAAGGATTAATAATTTTGAATAGAACAGAAGCCATGTGTTTGCGTAAAATGTACACTATTAAAATTAAATTGGCGAAATATAATTTCGCAATGAACGAACTAATTTTCTAGTTGGTAGCTTGAAAAAACTTCATAAGATGAGACTGAAATTCCAAAGATCAAAGTTGTCAAAATATATAAATATCTGAACCAGACAGCTGACAAACACAAAATATTGAGAACTTGATAGATTATCATTATAATAGGTCAATTTACTAAAATGAAGATTTTCCTAAAGATATCTACATTTATTATATAATAGTTGTTAACGGCGGCTTTGCCCATTAAGAATTCGGTAATTGTCTTAGGATTCTTACGTGACCTTGATAACCTGAAATAAAAGTATGTATATAAGAATAAGGTATACCTATATACTTAAGTTTACAGACAAGTGAAACCAGTTGCTGATTAAGTCATAATAAATGTAGGGGACACCGAGGGGACACCCGTTTTTCCCTAATCACTTTTAGTCGAAGCGGCTATAAATGTTATGACAGGAAACCGAAACTTTCGTGACCTTAAAGAAAAACCGGGGTAGCCTAATGAGAACCTGAAACAGGGGTATTTTTCATTTTCTGAACCTTTATAAGATCACTTTTGTTGTCCGTCTGTCTGTCTGTCTGTCTGCCTTCTTTCCAGTCAAGACCCTTTTTCTCATAAACGTGAATACTTAGACCTACGATCCGTAGAAGCTGTGAAAAATTTAAGCTTCTTAGTCAATGCAATAAAAAATACGGCGATTCAGTCAGTGGTAGTTTCGGTAGGTAGGTAGGCCTCACGGTCCGAGGGGCGGATGTTTGAGCCAGGCATGTGCCCTTAAGTCTTTTTCTTCATTTCTCAAGTAGTTTTGTTTATTCAGACCACTGCTGGCTGCTCGGTGAGGGAAAATCTGTAAATTTACGTAAAAAACACGTATATGAAGTCCACAATCCGCACTGGACCTGCATGTGGACTATGGTCCAAATTGCCCTAGCTAGTGAGAGTAGGCCATGTTCCAACAGTGATGACGTATGAAGGCTAGTAAGGAATACCGTATATTTACAACTCACAAATAAATCAAATCTAGGTATAGGCACAGATTATATAATACTATACTAGTATAGGGTATTTCCCGATCACTAATATTTTTTTTTTTTTTTTGAAAACAAAGTATTTTAATTAAATGTTTAAAATTATTATTTTACTTATCTTTGTAAATATTTTAAATTTTTATTGTTTTCTTCACGTTTCGAAATGTTATTTTGTAATTTTTAGGAATTGCTTCTAAGAGAATTTTGCACACCATGTGCACAAAATGGTTGAATATGTATGGACCAAAAATTATAAAATATCATTAATGTAACCCATATTATGTGCTAATAAAGACTAATTATATTCTATCATAAAACTTACAAAAAAACAAGATTTCACAAGCTAAGGAAAAATTATTCATTTGTAGCTATATCTCATATATATTATTTCGTGCAATAACAAACTTACATCTGCAGTTGAAGAATTCATCGTGACATATATCGATGTATAGGAGAACATCTTTCAACTACAAAATAAAGTTTGTTCGTCTGTTAGGAAAAAACAGGTAAAAATCTTTGAGACTCAGGACATGTGAACTCTTTTGTATAAATAACATAAAAAAGCACAGTCGCAATTAACCGATTTATTTTTTGAACAGGTAAAAGAAGCAGTGTATAACTTGACCCTCGACTTGTTAGTAAACATTTAATAAAAAACAAACTTAGTTTACACGCCCCGTGTATGTACTCTATAACTATCTACCTATATTTGTATGGTTAGTAGAATATTTGTACAATTAGATTTTTTTTAGACAATACTATAAACACTATGCTCTTTTAGTTAATTTTTTTTTATTTTAGAACATTGTTTTAAAATATTAATTTTGTTTTTGAAATGTAACAGATTAAAAAATTGTGCCTTAGAAAAAACAAACACTGTTTTCACTGACGCTTATCCTGTCATGGGCTCAAAATTATGTCTCTGCATGTTTTCACCTAAACGTGTAAAATGTGACAACTATGAAGGGCCATCAGACCGTGTGATCAGTCACGAAAACTAAGCTGTCTGTCCGACTAAGCCCTGATATAAGTCAAACGAATTGCCCACTTTCGTGGACACGGTTTTGACTTTGTGACATACAGAAAAATACAAAATGTTCTTACAGATATTTTAATATAAGTAGGTAATGATGTAATATCATGTGGAAAAAATTATACATAATGCACGAGTATCCCGTTATTTTAACTTAAAGTATAGAAAAATTAATGTAAGTGTAGTATAGACAAATTATTTTCCTTAAAATCTGATAAGCCTTTTTATTAATTTCTTTAGTAGGCAAATACATTTTTAGTTTTTACCACTGGTTTTTCGATTCTTGAAGAAACATCTTGAAGAAGTCCACAATCTACACTGAGTCCGCGTGATGAATTATGGCCTAAATTGCCCTAGCCCTACCTTAGGCGAGGGCGAGAGTAGGCCGTAACCGCAAAAGTGGGGAAGTATGAAGGCTGATAAGGAATTATTTTCTAGCCATTATAAAAAAAAAAATCTATACAGGCCAGGTCGTGAAAAAAATTAGGACTCCTTATTTGACTATGGAACTCTAAACAGGTTGTCCACTCTAATTCCCAAAAAAATCCCTGATTTTTCCCTGACTTTCCCTGACCATTTCTTCAAAATTCCCTGACCAAAAATTCTAATATTTATGAAATCTTTGTTTGTTAAGTTTATACTATTATACTTTCAAACCAACCCTGAAATAGAGGTTTTGTTTTAGTGTTTCTACTTTGGTCTTAGTGAATTCAGCTATGAATCCATATAAGTGACAACAAAACAATAAAACTCAGATTTTCTTTGGAATCAGTTTATTTAATTGCATCGCAAATTACATTTTTTAGAGTTGTTTTATTTGGAGATAGTTTTTGTGCAGACAGACCCTTCGAAATCTGTGTCACAAGGTTTTGCCCGTGACAAGGAGTTTCTTCTTAGGCGCTTGACATATTAAAACGCGTATATGCACACAACATACCGAGGCGAGGCGGTTCCAACGACGCATAGTGGTATGTTCCATCGTCTACGGTTAGGCCGTAGTGAGAGAAGAGCTGAAATTCTAGCTCTCAAGGCTTTATGCCTACACTAGATGACTACAGACTTTGTGCTATATGTAAAAAAATAGACCTAAAATTCGGACTTCCCGTTTTTTTGGTGTCTGTCAGTATGTTAAATTATGAAAAAATGTGTGATACAAGTTTTCAGGATTTTCCTTGTGCTCCTATACTTCAGGGCTTAAAGTTACCTGTATGAAACCTATTTATTTTGATAGATGCCTATGAGACGTATCTAGTGATATATTTATATTTATCTTATGTAACCCGGTTGCTGAGTTATAAGCTATTGTGTTTCATAAGTTCACATGTGTTTTGCGCCCTAACCATACTACTTACCGTAACGGTGTAGAAACCTATGTATAGGGGCAAAGGTGTGCATTCAACCTGTGATACTTACTTTAGGCTTAGCCTAAGGACTTAATGACCCTAGCCAGGAAAAGTTTCAGACAATCTTTCTCTTTTTTACCCATCCCTTTTGTATCTCTATCGCAGTCTATTATCAAAGGAGTAAGGGAGAAAGATTGTACAATACTCAACATGCTATCTGTTTTCACCAGTAACTTCATAACCGTTCATACGGTCTATGTAGAACTTTACATAGTAGTTCTGTACATTTTTGCACAACAAATGGCATATGTTTTATATACATATATTAAACTAAATTTCCCGCTTTTTTGGGGATAGTCGTGCGTACAAAGTCGACAACATGTCGGTACTCACACAATATTATTTTTGATATCAACAAATAGTAAAGAGGGGAAATGAAACAAACCTACTCTACTTTTACCTTACTTAATACAATTTTACACTGATTGTTATAACATTTTCTTAAAACTAAACTAATCCCTATAAGGAAAATAGTTTTTATTGTGTAAATATATACTTAATATTAACTTATTATTACGAAACATTACATGACAAAAATTATGCATTTTTATATAAATGTTTTTGGATGCTATTTGTGTTGCATTCTTGCAGCGGTGATAACAGTTTTATTATATATATGTTTCTCTTCTTGAGTAATTACGTATATAGATAACATACGTAGCGTTCCCATAAGAGATTTTACTGAAACCACATTACTAAAATGCCTGGATATATGTAGAACATAATTTTAAATAGATATTGATATAAGCGGTTGTTTTTTTTTATTTCAATATTTTTTATATGTTTGGGCCGGCCCTTTGGCATGTGATACTAGGGCTTGTTTGCCCATATTACTAGATTAATTTTTTTGCAGCACATTCTGCAGTAAGCAGGCCATGTAATCAATCGTATAGCCGGAATGTTGTAATCATACAAAAATATACGTATTCGCTTCTGGGCAGCTAGACGTCGGAAACTCTAGTTTCTGTCAGATTACCTGATTGGAGATCCAATCCCTAAAAGAGAAACTCCAAGCATAGCTTTCAGTAACTTTGACTATGCAAAAGTGTTTGAAACTACCTAATTTGAATTAAAAAAAATGGATTTTGACTTTAGTCCGTTTATTTCAAATTTATGAACTAGCCCCACCGGCTCTGCCCACGTCGCGGCACCATAATAATATGTCAGCACGGCTTGGATGCACTAATAAAACACTTTGCGGTATAGACGACGTAAAGATGATCCACACCTTACTTTATCATGACCAACATTAATGGATTCTCCAATCACCTTCCTTCTCAAAATAGTTTTTAATTGTAGCGGACTGCTACGAGCAAGGCTGACGTCACGCGTCCTACATCACGCTATCAAAGTTTCTTTGAAAGTTTAGCATATATAGAAACCGAAGCGCAAATTAAGTGGACTACGGCGGTCTCCAGGCATAACACCTCGCCTGGCAGGAAATTTCTCTGCCGCCGCTCCACATTATCCCCTTGTAATATTTTTCCTAGGTAAAACGTGTACGCTTGTAAAACCATCGACCATAATGTTAGGTTTCGGTCTGACACTAGAGGTCAATATGATAAGAGAAGACATCAAGAGGCATGAAATATCGCTAAGAAGACAATTATCGGCATAAAATCGTAGATGTGACGAGATGTACTCGCCGTTTACATTTATGCCTTGTCCTATCCAGTTACAAGTCTTTAAGACATCTCTGATTGTAAACAGTCTAGAGTACATATATGACATCCCTCTGTTTCACTCCTTTTTGTGGTTAGAAAGGTCTTGTTTGACTGTTTTGTACTTAAATAGCATCATTATGTAATTACTATTCAGGAATCTCAATCACCTAGACGTACTGCCAATCAATTTTCTCATAGTCTACAAAGGACTTTGGCTAATTATACTTCCCTGGTCTTCTGTATAATCTGCGTCACCGTCTGGGTATAGGCTACGGTGCCATAACCCCGCTAAACCCGGATTGTTCAGGTAGTTGAAATTCATTTAAGAATGGCTAGAATATTACCAATCTATTTGTTATGAAAGACCTTCAAAAATAGCTTATAGAATGGGCTCAGCGTGTTCGGGCGATAATTTATCAGCTGGCTGTTGAATCCCTTTTTGAACAATAGGATCATAATGCAAAGAAGAAGTAGCTCCACGCCTTTGGTTGGAGTTTAATAAGGAAAGAAATATCATCACCACACTAATCTCCGCAGGGGTGGTCAGAGATGTTACGAAAGTATGCTCGTAACATCGACGTTTCACTGATGGTATTTCGTCTCACGTAATAGGTGGTGAGCCTATCGCCGCGCCGGGCACAAACCAGGGTCAAGACAAATTTACATGTGAATTGTCAATTTTTATTGTTACAATATGGTTGCCTCGTACCGGATATCACACTCGCGACCTTTGACATGATATAAAAATATCCCTCATAATCAATCACTAGGATAGTAGCATTTTTGTTTCACCTAAATTTTTTTTGTAAATACCATTTTTTTCCCTGACCTTACTATAAGCTTCCTTGACTTTCCCTGACCACTTTTAACTTCCTTAACTTATCCCTGATTTTCCCTGACTTTCCAGAAAGTGGACACCCTGCTAAAAATAATTAAAATTGACATTTCCTTCTTTAGGCTTTAGTTACTGAGCTCCTTCATAGTTGTATCAATTAAAAAAAATTGGATCCTATACCTTCATCAACTGACATAAAGGTCCAAAGATAAAAGCATTTTATAAACACATGAGGCGCGTAAACAGGGAATAGTAGACACCACAGAACTACAATGTTTTGTCACTGGCACAGTATAACAATGCAACATACTTTTCTGACCCGGTGGACAAAAATCAAAATTACTGTCGCTGTATTAAACTGTTATAAACTTAGACGACTCTAGCGACCATATAACGGGTCAGAAAAGTTTGATGTACTATATATCTTTATGCCATGAGGGGTTACCCACATCGCCTACTAACTTTCCCCGCTTCTGGAGTAGGCAAAAGTCACTGCTGTGAAGATTTATATTATATACCTACGACAAAGTGTTACGAGTACTATTTATAAACTGCATTCAAGTACACTTTTGAACATTGTAGTCACAAAAGCCAAGTTCTTAACATTGTAACAAGGTCATTGACTGTACCAAAGGTGTGTATGTATCTTGTACATGTCGATAACATAATAGTAGTTGTACAAACTATAATAAATAAACTGATTATTTCAGCTTATTCAAGTTATTTTTTATATACTTACTCACTTATAATAATAATAATAATAGACTTTATTCAGATTTACTTTTTTTTTTACAAAAGATTTTAATACATTTACTAATAATTATGTTTGAGAATATGTTTACCCTTTGGCAAAAGCCTCTCCCAACTGTCTCCATGAGCTCCTATTTCCAGGTGACCTTGTCCACAACTCACTTATGACTTATTGTTATTAAAAATAGTCATTATTGAAACAAAAACTAAAGCAAACTCAAAAACATCTACACAAAACATGATTTGTTTAATGTACGTGTTGTCTACTGCTTTGGTATTATTGTTTGATGTTTTTAAAAACATTTACTGTCAATTTTTTTCAAACGTAGAAGACGTATTTTAAATTTTGGAAATAGTAGATTAAGTAAAATTAAAATTACCGCCGCAGAGTACATTTGATAATCACAGATCATATATACAAACGAAGTTAATGATTGTGCCGCGCCCCCTACCCGCGCGGGGGTAAATGTTTAAAGGTTTTCCGTCGAGCGTGAAAAGCAAAAACATTGTTTCCATCAATAAAAACAACAAAAATGTGTAGCGATAAATGTTTTGTGTACATTTTTTTATGTAATATTTCGGCAAAATACGAACAGGAGATCCGGCTTAAGTTAAACCAAAAGCAAGAATGTGAGAATTATTTGACGCAGGGAACGCAGATCGAAGTGAAATTGAAGCGCCACTTCATCGAGGAAGATGACCAAAGCAAGATTAGGGTGACTCTGGAACAGCTTCGAACAACAAAGTCCAGGCTACGACAGCATTACGACGACTGAGCTTCTATAAGTTTGTGGAGCTCCAATAGCTTTAAGAGTTAGCAAAGCTCTTCCATGTCGTCATCTGTAAGTGCAGTACCACTAAAGATTTGAAATTAAAGTGTGGTAGAATTATTCTTCGAAAAAGGACACTAAACCCTTCTTTAGTACTATCAAAAATAAGCACTCCTAAGCGAGAGAGTCACTTCATATCCCCGAATCAGCCGAAGAAAATTTGAGATGAAAGCCGTAGTAGGATCGAGTTAGTCAATGCATTTGGCAAGATTTGTCAAGTTTGCTCGTCACCTGCAGCAGAGTCTGAAGACGAAGTTCTTTATGTACCAGAGCAGGGCTAGTCCAATTGCTCAAAGTTACTGAAATTTTGAAATGAGGACTTTCGGAAGGGAACTAATAGTCACAAGATCAGCGAGCTGAAGTGGCAGTAGTAGGAAAGGCAGAGGAAATCCAGAACTGAAGTGCCATGAAGGACACTAATATTCAGCATTGGACTGAATATCAATTGATATGATGAAAAAGGAATAGGTGGTGAGTGACGTTACGCGTTCCAGTGTTATGCCTTTTTTTAACGTAGAACCCATCTATGTGTGGGGGCACACAAAAAACCAAAGCATTTATATACTAGGGTTATTTAACATCAAAATAGAAAAGTAAACTTAAAACTTAACTAGAACCTGAAAAAATGTTTTTATTTATTTAAACCTACTGCACAAACTAGTGTACAATGGCGGACTTAATGCCACACGGCATTCTCTACCAGTCTACCATAGAGCCAAGCAGATAAATTATTGCCGGTAAGTAGAAGTAAAATAATTTAACATTAACTTATAACTTATCAGAACATACTAAAGAACAAAAATACTAATATTTACATGATAATAAAAAAAAATATATATATCTTATATTTTCAAAAATATATATGGCTAAAATATATAAATATATATGTCGTTTTTTTCGCAACCTTCTTCTTTCTACTCCACGACATCGCTCTGCCTTTGTATCTAATTGTTTTACACTTCAAGCTACAAGACTCTGGAACGCAGTTCCTAAAGACATCCGCAATGCGCAAAGTAAATATACTTTAAAAATAAAGGTAAAGGAATACTTTCTCAAGCAGGTGGCAGAGTGAAATTTCATTCTTCTCTCTTATTTTTATATATATTGTGACAAATTGTGTATATATGTATTTATATATGTTTATTATAAATATGTTTATAAAAATAGACTCCAAACGAACGTAGTCCAATGTGTACGTAGTCTTAATAAAATACAGGTATCCTAAGGTAGCGTCTATAGTGTCTACTACGGTCAAATTAAATCAACTTGTCAAATTCTCTACTATTTTGGGTAAAAAATTTAAACCAATTTTGAGGATTTCAAAGGGTTAGAAGAGCATAAATGAAGTCAAATAATAAAATCACGATAGCGACGTAAAATTATTATTTTTATTTGTTTATCGAATTAAAGATTTGATTACAATAATTTACAATGTAGCGCAAATGCTGCTAATATTATAAATGTGAAAGTTTGTATGTCTGGATGGATATTTGTAACTTAATCACTCTTCAACCACTGGACGGATCGGGATAGAACTTGGTATATATATAGGTTTGGTCCTGGAATAGCATATTATCCCTAAAAATATAAAAGATCTTGTGGGAATAACTATAACAGAGTTAAACGAACTATTGCTGCACCTATAGCACGCTATAGCAATTTATTAGTTTAACTAATTAATTAAGGAGTTCCACGCCTTTAACGGCGGTCGGAGCCGCTGGCAAAGTTTAGTGTTTAATAATTTCTAATTGCATTTACTAGTAATACAATTATTACATTACATACAAAAATATATACATATTTCATTTAATTAAATTAGACAATAACAGGGCTATAATGGTAAAATATAATGTTCATTTTAAATTTAGTGTATGTCTAAACAATGGCAACTTATTCTGCCTTCAGATGGCAAAACGCTGTATTTGCAAAATATGTACAGTGTACAAACAGATCAGGCCATTTCAAAAGGTAATGTATGCTTTCGGCTTCAAATACATTTACGATGATGGATGAAACACATTACAAGGGTCTGTGAGGATAATGGATTGGGGAATAAAAAATGTTCCCAATCATACCTCTCTGTACGAACATCAGGCTGTGACAAAGGATTCTCTTTGACTGTCAAGATGCTTACAAAGGAAAGCGGTCAAGTACGAAACCGATTCAAAAAATCTATAAGTTTGTTATAGAAGTATAGTATTTAGACCTTGTTCTTAGCTAATATAAATTTACGAGTAACGTCTATTTACCTTTGTAATGATTTATCATTGCTTTTAGGTTACAGTATAATCTTTTGGGTTTCAGTATTAACTTTTAGGTTACAGTATAACCTTTTGATTTAATTCTTAATTATTTTTTAATGATGTAAATAAAGTAACTACATGACCACACTATGACCTACAAATATGGTTGATTACTATTCGACTCTATAAAAATCTCGAATGGGAACAACTGTTAGGCCAAGAATTAATTTATAAAATTTAACTATTTATCTTTGTTCTGTAATCTGTCCTACATACTGCGCAATAGCCTGACAAAATTGACCATTCTTTATAAACAGACAAAGTGAACCTGTGGTTTCTTTTCTCTTTCTATTAACATCTGCCTTGTTAATTAATACAAGTTAGAAAGAGACTAGTGACCTCAGTTTTACTTCATCTTTGTCACACTTTTGCGACTATTTATATTCGCATCTGGCTAGAAAATGCGCTGTCCAGTTCTCCGTGTCTATAGTGGCGTTTTTTTGACTGACATTGAGAACACACAACCAAAGAGAATGAGCCAAGATTTATACAGTGTGTCACACAAAATTTATGTCTTTTCAACTTAGCTGGATTATGACATTAAACGCATTGAAGCAGTGAACAGAACATATCTTATGATGTACACACTTCTTTAAATTACGTTGCAAAAAATATAACTTTTTTAACTTGAGCAAAATTTAATTATACTTATCTACATTATAAATGTTTAAACTGATGGGTATTAAAAAACCTTACAATGATACTAAAAAATACATAATAGTAATTTCAATGGTAACTTTGATTGAAAACCAGTTGCCATCCAAAGGTTTTATGAATGCAGGTAGGTATAGTTTAACAAACTTTTCTGAACGGTGGTCAAAAATTAAAACTACAGTCGCCATATTGAAATGGTGTGAACTTACAACGACTCTTGCGACCAAACACCCAAAGTCAGAAAGTCAGAAAAGTTTGTACACTATATACACTAACTTGCATACGTATTTTTCAGTTTGCAGACAATTCTTCAAACTCAATTTCAATTTAAGAGTAGGTATGTTTATCTACAGATGTATTTTTTTTTAACTTCACTTTAAAGTTAAACCTTACATGAGATATTCATAACAGGATACAAACTCTGATACCTGTACGGTGACCCTTATTCCAAGTCATAGGCAGTGACGGAATCAGAGTTGATGTCTGGGTTCAGATAAGATCCGGTAACAAAAATAGGGATGAAACTGCGAGGCATGACTAGTATTGTATATGTAATTATAATTTAAAGTATAGTTAGTAGACATTGGCTGATCATCTAAATCTTGTCATCACCATTTCCTAATAATATTTTGAAATTTATCGTCGTGCAAATATTTACAATCATCTTCAATCTTGTAGGACCAGTTGAAATTCTCAGTGCTCGTCTGACAGAAGTTATTAACTTGGTTCTCATAACTTTGCAGGTATTCTGGACAGCGGCTGAATATAAAGTAATTGCCTGGAAACAAAATTTATATAAATTACTAGCTTTTCACCCGCGGCTACGCTCACATATACTTTAAGATATGTTCAGTTTTTTAATCAACAAAATATAAAGGTACACCCTTATCACCTTCTTAGGGTTTAAAATCAAAAGTTTGAATATTTTTTTTTATCCTTAGCAACTCGCTGGGCTATTATAGCAGTGTATACTTTATTTAACGATGCCCACAATACAGAATAAACCCTTGCTCCAAATCCCAAATACTTCCTTTTTTTTGCACACAAACTTTGCCACCCATTTTTACCGCTTTGGAAATGTTTCATTAATTGTGTTGAAAAACAAGTAGGGGAGCGAGGGGCTTGTTGTAACAGGGGTAAGTAGTAACAGGCTCTTTTCACTAGGATCTTAAACGCTATTAACTTATTGTTTTGAATCTATTTGACCTATAAAACGCGCCGCATCATGTTGCCATAGGCAGTGTCCTGCCGGCCGGCGCAGTGAGCGGAAGTGTGCACGCGCTTCATTTCTGCCAGGTAATATAAAATTGTACTGTCGTAAAATTTCGGTTTGCGGTTTTAATATCGACTAATTTCAAATTTTCTATATCTTATATCCATTCAAATTTATCTATCTCTGATAATGTGTAACTGTTTTTATGATTGCTAAATTGTTTAAATAGTTATCTTGATAAATGTTAAAAATCATACCATAGGGTTAGTTGTAACAAAATCCTGGGGCTTGTTGTAACGTGTTTTAATATATGTGTAAGTATAATACTTTGTTAGATAGCTATTAAGAAGAGATAATTACGAAGCATACCTTAGATATAAATAATTTTATATTAATTATTTAAAGTATAAATTACTTACTGTAATTTAAAAGTGCCATTATGATTATAAGTAGTGCTTAAATAAAACTGTTAATTACTTAATTTTAATGTGTTGATTACTAAAAAAGTGTATTTGAGTTGATTTTTAATAAGAATTACATAATACTTACTTTAGAAAGATGTCAAATTTTGTTAAAAATAAACAAAGAATAAATGATTAGAGGTAATATTGTGGTTTTTTTTGGCGTTACTACTTGCCCCGGTAGACGTTACAACTTGCCCCAAGCACGAGGTAAGTTGTAACACCGCACTTCTTCTAGAAAATAATTGATTGTAAAATAAAGACCAATAGTTATTTTATTATTTTTACTTGATTTGGTAGAGGAAGAGTTACAGTATCCATCCATCATTATTTAGTAGAAATTTTATCAATAGATCTCAAGATATATTAGTTTTAATGAAAACTGTTACAACAAGCCCCTCGCTCCCCTACGTATACCAAGTTTTAGGTAGAGTTAAGCTTAAATACATGTTTTACCAAACAACCTCCCATTGCCTTTTCCCCTTAAGGGTTGATCTTTAAAAACCCATAAAAACATGTTTGATTAATTCTGTTAGATATTTATACCGGATTTTATGTAAATATTCACATATAAAAATATTAAAAAAAAATTTGTACACTAAGTTGAATATGAATGATTAGAAACCCCGAAATTCATCGTTTTATTTGCCTTAAAAAGCATATTTACAAAAATTTTCATTGCTTGATTTAGAAAATTTACCGGATTCCCATACAAACTTTCATCCCCGATTTCACTCCCTGTTGGATTATTTTTCAAAAACAGTAAAATGTTCCATTTTTGATTTTTAGTCCAAAGGTTAAATACCAATTCTCATAGATTTAACTAAAATGGAAAAAGGAACCCATAAAAGATCACTTTTTTGTCCGTCAGTCTGTCTATCTGTCTGTCAAGACCCTTTTCTTAGGAACGCGTGAACTAATCAAGTTGAAATTATTATCAAATACTAAGGTCTACGGTCCCTTGGAGCTGTCAAAAAAAATTCTTAGTCAACGCAATAAAAAAATATGGCCGAAATACATATATTTTTGTCGCATATTTTGGCAGTCTTTAATTTATTATGAAATTTGACATGAAGTAAGGTCACAAATGTATGAAAAAGTCCGAAATTTGTTGATTTGCTGTTACACATTAAAAAGAAGTTTGTAGGTACGTGCGTCCGTCGAGACACTTTAACTCAAGCACGCGTGGAGGTATTAAGTTGAAATTAACTTAAGTTAGTAGTTGAAATAAAAAATTTATCATATACTAAAGTCTACGATCACATAAAGTTATAATTTTGTATCAGTGTACACTATGTAGGTGATTGAATAAATATATAAATAAATACATAACTGTGATAGCCTTTTTTCTGTCTCGTATCCTTTAGTGTGAATTTGAAAGTGAAAGAAAACTAAATTTGATTTTGAAGTACTACTACTATATTATCTAGAAATTTTAAAAAAATGTCTGGCCAACACTCACTTTTAAACTTCCAATTCCCAACCGTGGACAAGGTTGATACACCGTAATAGCTGATTTTCTCCATAGGATCTGGATCAAGCCAGGAAATAAAAGCTGTTCTGTTCCCCTTCTCGCCTACTGAAATGTTCCCGTGCCAGTCATATTTAATCCAAAACCCTCGATACTCCGCAGCACTTAAAGGACCAGTGTCATTCCTAGGATGAGATTTTCTTACAAATGTCATAAAAGTCCAATCACTTCTGATTAAACTATGGCCGTTAAGTCCATATGACAAATATATCTAGAAACAATTTATTAGAAAAAAATGTAATGCTGAAGCTAGTTAATAAACTAATAGAAAATATCTCTTATCTAGACTTTGCCAGTGGCTACGCCCGCCCTTAATTCGGTTATCGGCGCGGAACTCCTTAATTAACTCCAATTTAATAAATTAATTAGTTATACCAATGAATTGCTATAGCATGCTATAGGTGCAGCAATAGTTCTTTTAACTCTGTTATAGTTTTTCCCGCAGGAACTTTTGAATTTTCAGGGATAAGGAGTAGCCTATATACTATTCCAGGACCTAACCTATATGTATGCCAAGTTTTATCCTGATCCGTCCATTGGCTGAAGTGTGATTGACTAACAAACACCCAGACATACAAACTTCACATTTATAATATTAGTAGGATTACTGTACAGTTTTATCCCACCAGGCATTGGCAGTGGGCTGGCCAGGTTTGTCGGAGGATCGATGGCCGATGGAGCAGACGTGTACTAGAGTGCAGACTGCTTATGGGAAGGCGTAGCGTGGGACGCACTTCAGCTCGATCTCAAAAGGGTGGCTGGTGGTGGCTGAATGCGGAAGGCAGAGGACCGGGAGAAACGGCGTGCCATAAAGGAGGCCTATGTCCAGCAGTGGACCAATATAAGCAGACATGATGATGCTGATAATCCTTCTTCCTTACCAGCTTCATACCGTCACCTTGAACGAAGGCGGTTGAGGCCATAGTCCTTCATTTGGGCCCAGTGTGGGTTGTGAACTTCACATAATTCAGATTTCCTCACAATGTTTTCCATCGCCGAAAAGCCAATGATGTGAACAATCTTCTTGATAAAGTGAGAAAAAGGCTCATTGGCACACGCCGGGATCGAAACTTCGCCTCTCAGAACGCGAGGTATACACTAAAACCTCTAGGCCACCACTGACATACAGCCCCCACTAATAAAATGCAAAAGTCTGTTTGTTTGTTATTTCTTAGCATTGCAACGGAGCAACCGATTGTGCGGATATTGTAAAACGGACGGAGGACGAACGAACTTTATCCCGTTCAAAAATTCCCAAGGGAATAGATTTTTTGCAGGGAAAACTACAGGGCACCATTTTTTAAGGGGTTCCGAAGCCAAATGGCAAAAATTGACTGTCTGTCCGTCCGTATGTCACAGCCAGAAGAACTGAAACTCAAAAATTTTTTTTTCATCAAACCCATACGTGTCTATCTATGGATAGGTCTTCAAAAATGATATGGAGGTTTCTACTATCATTTTTTTCTAAATTGAATAGTTTGCGCGTGAGACACTTCCAAAATGGTAAAATGTGATCCCTCCTCCCCCCTGTAACTTCTAAAATATGAGAATGTTAAAACTAAAAAAAATATATTATGTACATGACCATGCCAACTTCCACCGAAAATTGGTTTAAACGAGATGTAGTATTTTTTTTTTTAATACATCATATATTGTAAACTGTAATTTACCTTTCATTCAATCAACTCAAATATAAAAATAAAAAAAAACATATTTTTTTGTTTGTTTTTGTAGAGTACGTAAATGGTGGTAGCTCCGGAACCCTCTGTGCGCGAGTCCAACTCGCACTTGGCCGGTTTTTTTTATGTCACCGCAGTCTATAGATACTTGCAACACCTGGGGCATCACTCGCACTTTGTTGACCCTTCAGAACTCTTTAACAACTGCTTTCTTGAAGAACCCCATACTCTAACCCTTAGAGAAAACCTTGGCAGGGTCACAAGCTCATTCCACAACCCAAGTATTCGGGGGAGAAATTTCTCTGAAACCGCACAGCACGCGACCATTTCGATTCTAAAGTGTGAGAATGAATTCCATGCCGTTGGCGAGCAGAGCGATGATACATTCACGTAGTAACCAACCATCTCACCTGTTCATTTACTGATGATGTTTGGATATAGATATACTTGTCCACCTGGTAGAAGAGTGTCCACTCAAGCACCTTTGTTACTCATCAGTTATCTGTTCGACCAGCAATGTGGCCTGCCCATTGCAACTTCAGCTTGCTAATAGAGGTGTGTCGATGACTATCTGAGCTATTATTGAGCTATGTCGGTGACTATTTAAGCTATGTCAAATATATATATAGATTTCCCATTTTAATTTAATTAGTTAATTGTAATTATTATTATTATTACCAAGTTCTGATACTTGCCTCATACATTCGGTGTTGCACAGACTTAGGCTCTACTGTAAGAGCTATTTTTGCACAATTAACTGCCTTGACTTCGAAATGTAACTGGTTGTCATGTAAAGGAAAATATTTGTAATCAAAGCTCTTATCATCGGTTTGCAACTCTGTAATAATAACTAAAAGTTAATTTTAAGAACTAATAAAAATATTTGAATTTAAAAACCTTTGAAAATCTAATAAGAAATAGTTTCATCGTAATGAAAAGACGTAAAAATAGGTAATGTACACAACAAAATCGGATTACATTCTACATTCTAACAATTTTAGTTTTATTTTGGAATAAGGCTAATTGACTGAGCGGTCGATGAAGAAATTTGGTCAATTAGCTCTCAAGATATTCGAACACAAAACAGCTCACGTGCATACTTACACATCACTATAAAAATAGTTTCAAATAATTCTCCTGGCCGCAAAACTTAAAGCAAGCACAAAATTAGCAATACCTACTTTCGAACCCATAAGGAGGTAGGTATTATCTAAAATAGAAGTTAATAAAAATCATCACTTACCTAAATCTTGTCCCTGTTTCGCTATGAAATGGCCCCAATAGTCTACGTCTAAAATTTTCATTTTCTTGTTCATTTGAAAATCGCTCTCAACTGTCAAAAAAGTTATTTTACTACAATAAATATACGTAATTTGACTAATAGAGTCCCCCGCGGGGAGCCCTTGACCGTTGGGTGCTGTTTGGGCTGACATCCTTCAGAGTCTCGCCCCAAAAGCCCGGTGGAGCAGTAATGGCTGCGAAAGCCAAAATGCCGCACCTCTTTTATGTTTGTTATAGTAAACAACAAATTTTATCAGACAATGAGTAACAAAAAACAACATTAAGCTTATGTTAAAAGATTATTTCTTTAATTAAAAATGTGTGAAAATAAAATCTTAAGTTTTAACTACGACCGGTAATAAAAAATACTGTAACATAAAAACTACTTCATCAATGCACTTAGACTCTAAAATTATACTTTATATATGTTTTTCAAAGTGTTCACTTATGTCCAGAGTGTCTATCGATCAACATCCAAGCGTTCACCTATTGATTATGTTCAGACTTTTTAAACTTTTTTTATTACATGGTTCCAGAAGAAATAGCCCATAGTCTATTTGACTTCTAATAATTGAAACCTTGTGCCGGCTAAGCAACGTAGAATATTTACTTTAAAATTAACTTTCGTGCGTTATTTAAATACCAAAGTAGCTGTTTTACCTTGACTTTGATAAGGATAATAATAATAGGTAATTATATATTAGGACATTACACACAGCGCCATCTAGACCCAAACTAAACAAAGCTTGTGCTATTGCTAGAGGAAAGTAACCAAATATAGAATAGTATCGCTAAAATGGAAAACCGCCATTTCTAGGAAACAAATACTCCTAAATTTTGCTAAAGACAGTGATCTTCTGTCTCTTTCCATCATTATACTCGTGTACAGGTTTCGACTTGTCAGTCGGGCGACGCTTGTGTCAGCGGTGAGAGTGTTTTGTTTTAGCGCTGAGAAAAGTTCATAAAGTACGTAAAAACAAAGTATTCTCAATACGTAGTTGGAAATAATATTGTATATTTATGATTATGCATTTATTACATTGTTTGATTGTTTAAGATGATTTTTTGTCTCATTGTGTTTAGATAAAAAAACTGATTGTACGTTTTGATTAGTTCGAAATTTCCGAATATTGACAGTCCGTGAGGTCCAAATATAGACTATTGGACTCTATAGACAGTGGGCCTGATAAAGCTCCTGACTCAGAAGAAGCAGAGTGTATGTTCTGTAACAGCCTGTTTGCTCAAGATACTCAAGGAGAGACATGGATCAAATGTCTCATAGGTATGCGGGCTCTGGGCCCATGGTGATTGCGCAGGTGCAGAGTTCAATACCTGGATATGTAATTTGTGCAAGTAACTTAAGTAACTTTTTAAACTTGACCAAAGTTACTGTAGTATCTCATTAAAGTAATTGTTTATTATATATAGTTTTATAGTAGTCCATATTAGGGTACCTATTTCATATTTGGGTATCTTTGTGTTGATTTTGTTTTTGTGTAAATTTAACATTTTAAATTAATATATGTTTAACAATAAAGTTAATAATTAAAGCGCAACTATATGTATGACTGATAATAAGTAAGAATAAAAATATTTGATTTACTATATCGATTTTTTCTATAACACAAAAACAGAATGGTTTTTCATATTTGGTTACTTTCCTTCACCGGACAGGAGTACATATTATCTCAATGAGACAACGGATATAATACATATAGGGGAGACCGGGTACAATAGTAACACTTTACACATTTCGTTTGATTTCGGTTAGTCTAATATCCATACGGCTAAATTTACACAGCCACCTATAATTTTCGTCTATGATTTACCAAAACAGATATTATTAACTATGATATTAATTGTTTTTAAAGAGGTACAGAACTTTAAAAAAGCTAAGTCATTCGTTACTTTCGTCCTCGGCGTCAGGTCAAAAGTAAAATGCCACGGGTCAAAAGTAACATTGTAACATGTACTGCGCATTTGGTAGATAAACAATAAAACTTATTTTGAGATGAAGATAACAAATTGTTTGTTTTTATTAATGATTGTAATAAGCACAAAATAATATTTTTTTCTAACACATATCAAAAGAGAACAATATCTTTTAGTAAGACATTTCTCACATCCACTCTTCGCTTCATCATCATCTCAGCTTGTATATGTCCACTGTTAAACGTAGCCCTCCCCTTCTCCGTATCTTTCTTCAACGCGTCTTGAGTTTTTCGCACCCAGGATATTCCTGTCACTCTAACCAGTTAATTGGGCCATTGTAATTTGGGCTCATATGATCTAATTAGCTGTGACAATTTTTTTGAAAGAGGAGAGAAGCTTAAGCACCGCTGTTGCGATAACCATCTAAAGTTTCTATTGGAAAGACCAGTACAAGTACTAACAACAAATAGTTTAATTAAAAATATAAATGAGATATGGGTAACATTCAGTTTTCATACTAGTGCTATAACGTTTTTTCTATTCAAATTGTAATTGGCGAGTATTTTTTAAACTTCACGGACAGCATCGCAATAGTTTATTTATCTTAATCTAAGAAAACACAAAAGTTATGTAAGTGTTAACATAAAAAGCATGTTACTTTTATCCCCGGGTGTAATGTTACTATCATACCTACTCAATTATTTGAAAATATTCACGTAATAACCTAAAAACTTAATGTGCTTTACATAAAACAATTATAATCATTCAAACAAACTAATGAAGAATCAAAAAAAAAATAGCCACAAAGATATACACATCTCAACCCTACGTAAACACTAAGCTAATAAAAGTAAAAAAACGTACTTTCAGGGCGTAAAAACCAGAGGCGGCTCGTGACAATTTTTAATGGGTGTTCACCAAAAAAAAAAAACAAAAGAGCAATTGCTTAAATGCGTACGTATGCGTAAAACATTTGTTGTGCCGCCGCCGCAACAACGCCGGCCGTCGGACCGAAGGCGAGGGTCAAGCTGGCAACAAAGCTCAGGAGCGGTGCTCCACATTTTGCTAATTTCTCATACAAAATCTTCTGTTTCACGTGTGAGACTGTGTCGAACTTTCTCTTTTACACTCGTTGATTTTAGCCCTAGTCTTTGTACTAAAATTCGTTTCATAGGAGCGCAATTGCTAGCGCTCCGCTTAGTGACACAGTCTCCTCAGTGCAATTCCGTACTAAATCTTGAGTAAGCTGTGTGTGTACAGAATGTTTTTGGTGAAATTCTATTTTTACATAAAGAGTAATCGAATCATAATAATTATTTATTCTAAGTAAAATCTAATATATATTGTTTCTTAAGTAGATAATTATTTATGGGAGTGCGCTGCACCAGCGCTCCTGAGGACGAGCCGCTTCATGTAAAAACACGTTTCGTCTTTTAATATAACTCACAAACCCAAAATTCGCGTCGAAACCGATCTCAGGCATGGGAAGTGTTACAAACTAACCCTCAATGGCCGCGGGCAGTGATTAGAACATTAGACAAATCTACAGAACGTTTGTTACTTTCGACCCGCCGTTACGTTTGTACCCTCTCCCCTAGTATATATCGAACCCACACCATGCGGTTCAGCAGTCGGGTCATTGCCCACTGAGCCACGTATCTGTGGCATCATGGTAGGGGTTACCTAATACTTTTACGGGCATTATTCATTCTTTTCTAATCTTCTTTTAGTCACTTACTTGACAAAAGTCCATTGAATATGGTTGCCTTGGATTTTTTTAATTGAATACCATCTTCGTTCACATAAGCCATGTACCCTCTGAACTTTGCCGTCTTTAGTCTAATTGTTAAACAATTGATCCAATCAGCATCCTTAGCACTGAGAGTGCTTCTGACGAGATACCATTTTCGGATCATCTAAAAAAATGTGATAAATGTGTAATGACTATAAGAGTGCGTCCCGTTTTGCGTTATCAATGACAAAGAAGAAAAAAAGCTTATGTGTAATTTGGTAGCGCTCCACTTTGATAATAAAAGAGTAGGTGATAGACGAAATGATAAATCAACAGCTTTGGCGCAACAAAAAAACAGTCGCGCAAGGTAAAAAAAACCAGCCACCACTTGGTCGGGTTTTCACAAAAATTCTGTAGAGTAGAGCGTGAGCAATAAGATCAAGAAAATATTAAGGATACTGCCTATATAAGTATTTTGTTATTTTCACAAATAATGCGGAGTATAGGTAATTACATGATCAAAATAAGCATTAACCCAAAATCAGGTTCTTCCCGCCTCAAGTGCATTAGCATTAGTAATAAATAGTTTACAATCGATAAATTGAGTTCAAAACTAAACGCATTTAGAAGCAGTATATCGATAAAAAAACGTACCATAGTATTGTCTATTACAGTATCAGTCTCATTTCTTTGAGGTTTACACACTTGCGATATTGCAACCCTTAAAAAAGACATTAAAATTATTACGCGTAACATTTTAATAAAAAGAAATCGAACATGAATAAATTCTTCTTCATAGACGTTCTTATGTAAAACTTGTGATTTTTTTCTGTTTTTTTTATTTATCGTCAAAAGATACGTCTTCAGTTCAAACACAATCGACCAATACGCTTAAGTGGTATGTTTGACCACCAAACATTTCGCATATCTGGTAACACCAACAATACTGAAATCTGATTTCTATTGCTGGCAACACAAAAAAAACAATTGCTGGCAGAATATGATACACAATGACTCT
Organism: Apoda limacodes; assembly: GCA_946406115.1. Taxonomy (NCBI): domain Eukaryota; kingdom Metazoa; phylum Arthropoda; class Insecta; order Lepidoptera; family Limacodidae; genus Apoda; species Apoda limacodes. Next base: position 45,747,351 of record OX291541.1, read on the forward strand.
CGGCAACGACCTAACACGTAGGTAAATCGATTTACCCATCTCTTTACACAATGACACCAACGTCTCATAGCACAAGTAGCGGAATAAATCCAAAGATTATTATTTTTGTTTGGTATATCACATAGAAAAACATTTGTGTGTCTGTATTCCAAGACCCGGGCCGTTTTCTCAGGAACGCATAAAGGTATCAAGTTAAAATATCTATAAACTGGACTTAACTGATTTTTCTATAGTGGTACAGAGTTCATTTTATTATATATGGTATGAACGTTGGCGAGCCGTATGCTTGGTTGCCACTTCCTTATCAACCCATACACTATTATATCTAGAATATCTAGGTCATTTTAAACCGGCCTAGTGGGTGTCGTATACGCATTTGACTCACTCGCAGCCTAATTGGTAATCTGGCCGGCTGCTATGCAAGTAAATAAGTATTTGTATCCGTTGTCTGGTTTTCATAAAACAAGCTTTGCTTACTTTGGGACCAGATGGCGCTGTGTGATCTGTCCAAAAAATATTATTATTATTATTATCATCTTTTTTCTACAACTGGTTACTTTTGTTTAAGACGGGTTATTCCCATATCTGCCACACCTAACCTATTGTAAAAAACAATGTTTTTGCTTCCTTAGACCTAAAATTAATTAAACACTTATGCAGTTGGAATAGTGCTTTACAATAAATGAAGGTGCCAGATACATTGAATTAAGGACAACGACGTTCGACAGGGAAGTTATTTATTTCTACTTTTAATTCACGTTTTAGGTCTTGTTCCTAACTTTTGTGTCCTCTCTCAGCTTAAGCTGTAATTTAGGGCTCCTTTAGGGCCCTTAGAAGACATTGGACAGACAGATGAGATCCATTTAGGTACAATAGTAGGTAATATTGAGTTAAGTAAACTTGGTCCTTTAATTTAGGGTTTGATTTTTCCTTCATTGACGAAACACCTACAAATGTTATGTTTTGTCACTTGGGTACGGTACTTTCAAATATATTAAAAAAGTTGATCGAGATACCAAGGAATAGCTAGTGTTTCAAGATCTAAAAATATTAGAAGACTACTCTAATATTACTTTTATAAGTATGATTATGACATAATGTTATAATGATTATATAAGACTAAGTTATTCCCGCGACATCCTCCGTGTGTATTTTTAACTGATTGATTCTTACAAATTTTTTCAGCCCCTAGAGGGCAACTTCTGGGAGCTTATTTAGATTTTATCTTGATTTCCAATCTAAAGGGTAGATTACCCTGATTGAGCTTTCTACACACTCTAGGATCATATGTGAATCAACTTTATTCGCGGTCTAATTATTAAAATAATCGCTTTGTCGAGTAAAATTACTTCCTCACTAGTAAGCGACCACATTTTGTTATACTAACAGTAACAATAATCTCAAACTAAAATACATACTTTTATATTACCCACCCCTCCAATGCTAAACGATATTTTTTTTCTAACTGTAAAAAAATAAAACAAGTCGAGACAAGACAGCTAGGAAACCAAAATACTTACCATGTCTGTCCTTGATTGTTGCACTGGTGATTTTTTTCTTCTTGTAGACATATTTTGTAGAGCAATTGATCATATTCATCGATGAGTTTTCTTTCTTCCTGTATACAGAGTTCATACAGTTGTTGGTCGTAGTAACTGTTTTGTAAGTCGGAAGCGTCCATGATGATGTAAGCATGTATAGGAGTATCGTTTAAATATTACTTGTAGCCCAGGTACCCGTGGACGAGGGTGGGGTCGGAGAAGTGAGAAATATATTGTTGGTTTTAAGCTTTTGCATTCTCAGGTGAAAGTACAAAAGTAAGTTGAAGAATGTTAAGAAGTTGTAAAAGAATAAAATTAATATCCCCGCTTATGTTTAGTTTCAATGAAGAACTTTTTACAATCACAGTTCATCGCTAATTGTTTTGTGATATTATATATGGAATACCGTGTACTTAGATAATGCTGGTCGTCATGTGATTGTGTATAATATTTCACTTTTAAATCTGCGTATTTCCAATGCTCATCCGAGGGTATATCCTATATCTTTTTCAAATTATATATTTCAATTTTTAATAGGTGACTCGCTTGATGATGACGTTGCGTCATCATTATTGGTAGAAATATAAGAGATTCCAATTTCATTTCCTTGAATGACCCACGAAGATTTTGCTTGGGTTTTTCTTTTTTTAGAATTTTCGAAAAATGTAAAATACTTATGATATTTCGCTTCGTTGTGCTTTTCAAATTTTTTTTAATAGTACAGTCTTTTGTTTCTTCTTGGCTCATATCCAAAGGAAAATAATAATTTTTTAAGGTATAATTTTCCGGGGATAAAGGTTATAACAAGTAAATGAAAATTGTAAAACAATAAGTTAATAAAAATCAAATTAATAAAATTGTATTTATGAAATTTCCTAATAGTGCTAACAATTCTGTTGCTGGGTTAAAGAACAATAAACTAACTTTACTATTTGATTAGATTGAACAATAAACTAACACACATTAATTGCAATGACACATAGATAAGTGACAATACATGTATATTTGAATCCAGTACTTTACCTATTTTCGAGTGCACATTTTCAAAATTTATACCAACAAGTCGAAAAAAAAAATTATAAATAATAACACTAATTAGTCGTTAATACCGTTATCAAATAATAAAACAATAACACACATATGGTATAAAGAAAATTAGGTAAATAAACTCACCTCCATTTGACGGGATATGAACACAAAACACTTTAGGTATTACTTTGAAACTCACAAATAAGACTGTAGAATGAATTTTACTGGACCTTCTTTTATACAAATCAGAGCATACATGTCTGTACATGTCTTAATAACCAGGATGTGGCAGAGACCTCACATCAAGGGTAAGAAATAAATCAAGGTCTGAATTTTAAAGCTTAAGATCAAAATAAAGGACACCAAAAAATAAGTTATCTGTTGTTATCACATGTAAGTACCTGTATTTGCTTGTCACAGAGCTTAAATTAATATTTTTAATTGAAAATATTTCTAAAGATGACGCCTCTTAGTAGTAAAACATGTATCAACCTGTTAGCAGGGAACTCCCACGACATTTAAGAAATAAATCAACGTCTTAATTTTGAAGCTTAAGTTCAAAGAAAGGAAACCAAACAATATGTTATCGTTGCTAGCAACAGAGACTTTAACTTTAACTAAAAAATTAATCCTCAGGACGATGTAGATAAAATAAACTAAAAGAACCAAACAAAATAATAAATTATCTATTGTAGTTAAAGACCATTGTTGACACTGCACTCTACATTTCAAAAGATTTCATAGAACCGCTAATGAAAATAATTAGGCAGCGAATTAAAATAATGGGAGCGCGAATAAAGTCACTCCACACGCGAATTAAAATAATTTGACCGCGAATTAAAATAATGAGACCGGGAATAAAGTTGATTCACATATGATCCGCGACTGTCCCAGAGCCAGTTCCCGTACCTCCCTACTACTCGCAAACCCACTGTTCTTTAACTGATAGCAATACTGATAAATCCAGAATTTGGGACTGCGGTGTTGGTTTATATATCTAGTAAGTCAGTCAGACAGTCGGTGAATTTTTATATATATATATAGATTGACAATAATGAAAACATGATGCAATAACATGAGTAATGAATGCCCTCTTATCAATGCCCTCTTAACCCTATGATGTTATCATCGTTAACGTTCTGCTTGTTTTATAGATGTAAACAGTTAATTAATAAATTCATGTCACCTTCATTGCTGCTTAGGTATATACAAGCCTAAGTCTGTTTGGTCCTGTTCCTTAATGGCGCAACGGATAATTTAATCGACCTCATTATTAAGGCACGAACGAAGAGGGGTGGAGAAGGATAGACGATTCTTCTTATCCCAGCGCAAAATTTCCACGAAAATAATTTTCCATTTTTGGCTCAGATATAGCTCGAGGGACACGGATTTACAAAATGCTATTCACAATTTACGATCTCTGTCTGTCTGGGATCTGGAAAGTCGGGGATCGAGATCGCCTATTTGAGATTAACTGACAATTTGACGAGATTTCCTGCCCGCGAGATTGAATGTCGAAAACTGTCGAATGTCGAGATCTGGGTAAAAAACGATCTCGCGATATTGACATTGCGTTCCCTAGACGAAATGTAGTATCTACTTATATACTTTTGATTATGGTAAACTAAGGAGTTGCTAGCAGGGTCGTCTTAACCTATTGGAGGTCCTGGGCACATTAGGATAATGGAGCCCTTATGACCTTGACTGAGCACTATTTTAGTTAGAATAGACGAAGAAAGTAGATAAGCAAGGTTCTTGATTTATTTTTATTTCTTTACAGACACATTAAATTAATAGATAATAAAATATAATCCACAAAATTACCTTTTTTAGCATTAACAGGGAAGTGCTTAAATATCTATGTATATTGAAGAAGTAAATGTTTAATTTCACTGCTATTAAATGTGCAAATATATATTTTAACAATTTAAATATTTATTTTTGATCAATTAAATAATTAAACTTACTTGACCAATTTTTTCTTAATATAATTTCTCTACCCATGTGGATTGACATTTTTTTTTATATAAATTAAAAATTTAATTTTAATCTCAATACAATATCTAAATTTAGTTTCATAGAAAATTGTATTTTAATATTTTATTCCATTGCAATATTTATTTTAGGTTTTTTTTTTATTATTTATAAATTTTAAATCATCAATTTAATAATTAAACATATGCATGTCTATTATTTTTGTCTACTGGCAGGAAGGAAAACTAAATGCAGATATTGTATTGAGATTGAAACAAAAATTTTAATTTAAATAAAAAAAATATCATCATGTGGTAGAGAAATTATATTAAGAAAAATTAAGTCAAGTAAGTTTAATTATTTAATTGATCAAAAATAAATATTCAAATTGTCCCCCCGCCCCCGCCTCTATCGATCGCGAGGCCCCGGACACATGCCCAGAGTGCTCAGTGGGAAAGAGGGCCTGGTTGCTAGATTCGACGACGTTTCGATATTCGGCGTTTTCAGTACATGGGTTATTTTGTTTTTTAATGATGTTTACATTTTTAATAACTATCGTTTATTTTAGAAAACAATGTTTCACTGATTTTTCGCTGGAATTTCGCATTGGCAGTTACCGTCACTCTAGGCAGCAATTATTTTAGCGCTGGCGCTAGTTAGCTATTCTAAGGGCCATCGCCACAAGTATAAGTATTTTTATGCTGTAGGCAGTGGCGTAGCTATCGGAGGGCTAGGCGGTGCCATGCACCAGGGCCCTCAAACCCTGACCAGTAAACCTCAGACTCAAACTGAACTCTTCAAGCTTAGAATATATAAATATAACAGGTTGCAACACGACTTTAATAATTGCAACTCCGTTAAAAGAAATCAGACACTTGTACATTCAGTCGTTTGTGCAGTGCTGCCCACTTGACGGTTTTGCGATCTGATTTAGCGGGTTAGGATAAAAAGGAAACGGAAAAAATACCTATTCATTAGATATTTACGCAATCTATATAGACTTTACTGATTTATTAAAACATTGTATGCATTATTAAGGCTGTAGTGCGTGGACGGTTCGTTTCCAAGTTCTTTTTGTACATTTTTGTAAATTTTTGACTTTATAGTTTTCTTTCATGCTTTGAAATAAAAATGCATAAACTAAAAAATCTATCGGACTGGAAACATCAATTACTTATATTTTGATAAAACCCAGGTACCCCAATTTTTTTTATATTCCCTAGAGCCTTTAGTTTCCTAGTTACGCCACTGGCTGTAACACGTAGGACGGTAACTAAAATAATAGGGAAGTGGGTAACTTAAAAGATACTTTACCAACCTGCAGACTTCCAGTATCTATAATAATATTATCGCTGTTATGCAAACAAATACGGTACACAAATATTGAGTGAACAAAATGTAGATAAGAGATTTTATTTATTTTCATTGCGGGAGACATTGCATGTTTACTTGACCCCACACTGAACCTTGATTATTCTTGTCTCAAATCGTTTACTTTATAAACAGAAGTCGATCTGTTAACTGCTTTAGTAAAACGAAATAATCCTACATAAGTATCTATACTCAAATCAGTGAAATCATCCCCATGCAAACTGACCAAAATCAAGATAAAGAAGAGAAAAATAATTCATTGAGAAATTGCCTAAGACCAAGTCCAAGAATGCCTAACATCAAAGTCTTCACTGGGAGCTCGCATCCCGAGATAGCTCAGAAAATTGTTGGAAGACTTGGGCTCAATTTAGGAAGAGCTACGACCAAAAAATTCAGAAACATGGAAACCAGTGTCGAAATAGGAGAATCGGTAAGAGGGGAAGATGTTTACATAGTCCAAAGTGGCTGCGGAGAGATCAATGATAATCTTATGGAATTATTTATAATGATTAACGCATGCAAAATAGCATCGGCTTCAAGAGTTACCGCAGTTATTCCTTGTTTCCCATATTCAAGACAGGATAAGAAAGAAAAAAGTCGGGCTCCAATAACCGCTAAGCTTTTGGCCAATCTTATTTCCGTTGCTGGAGCAGACCATGTTATAACTATCGATTTACATGCTTCTCAAATACAAGGATTCTTTAATATACCAGTTGATAATCTTTATGCTGAACCAGCTATAACTAAATGGATTAAAGAAAACATTCCCGAATGGAAGTCAAGTGTAATGATTTCTCCAGATGCAGGTGGTGTAAAAAGAATGACTGCCATTGCTGACAGATTAGATATCGATTTTGCTATCATTCATAAAGAAAGGCAAAGAGCTCACGAAGGAGACAAGACAGTTTTAGTAGGAGATGTAAAGAACAGAATAGCTATAATGGTCGATGATCTAGCAGATACTTGCGATACGATTGTTAATGGAGCAGAATCTTTACGTGAAGCCGGAGCTAGTAAGATTTACGCAATTTTAACTCATGGATTGTTAACTGGAAATGCGATTGAGAAGATAAACAATTCATGTTTAGAGGCGTTTGTTGTGACGAATACGACGCCGCATGATATGCACTTGAAAAATTGCCCGAAACTTCAAACTATTGATATATCAGTGATGCTCGCTGAAGCAATAAGGCGCACGCATTACGCTGAATCGGTTTCTTATCTGTTTACAAATGTGCCATATTGAAATTGAGGAAGATTCTTTATAATTTGTATAAATACTGTAAAACAAAACTAATTTAAGAATTATAACTGTAAATAGTATTTTTACAAATTGCCACTGTTTAATATGTTGTTTTTTAAATTCTAAGTTGCTAGTACACTATTTTAACTTTTTATTGTTGTCCTTACTTTTTACCTCGCATTTCCTTTTCAAACATTGGAAATTTCATGGAATTTTGGATGTAATAAAATAGTTAGGTTGAATCGAATTTATTGTTTGGAAGTAAATGGAATTAAACTATTATAAATTACTTAAAAAGTCCAATCATATCCATTTTTATTCTTTCGTTTTTGTGCTTTTTCATAGTTTTTTTTTTGCTTTGACTAGAGAGTTAAGCGAAATACTAATTTATCCTTTGAGTAAGGAACCCCAGAAATCCAGAGTAATATTAAAGATGGCACTTGAAGTTTGTTTTATTATTACCTACGTATTTAAAGAGAAGTTTTATTTGTCAAAATAAAGAGTTCCGTTAAGGTCGATTAAGACTACAGTAATATACAGCTAGAGCAATAGAGAGAGTTTTCCCTTTCGCACATGCATTAAGCGCCTACCGACTAAGAGCATTAAACTAACGACGATTTAAACATCATCGTTCGTAGGACAGTCCAACATGAGCTACTTTAAGAGGATCGGATTCGTGGCGCCTCGCAGCGTCTTTTATACAAACGAATTTCCTACTTGTTTTGGAAATATACTGATCTAATACTGTAAAATTTTGTGGGCATGATCTCAAGCCATATATATATGTCTGTGTTTTGTGATTGTGCCAGCTTTGTTACATAGGCTGAAACCTGGCTTAAACCCTCTCTTCCTTCTACTTCATACTCATTGCCTGGTTTCCGCTTAATTCGGAACGATCGCGTAGGCAGAACGGGAGGTGGAGTTGCCATACATCTAAGATCACATATTCCATACCAGGTTCTCAGCATGTCAACCCAACCTCCAGCTTCCGATGCTGCGGAACACATTTTAATAGAAATTTTCCTTTCTCACTCTAAAATTCTTCTAAGTGTATTCTACAGTCCTTCCCTCCAAATAAATTACTTTGCCTCATTCGAAAATCTTTTATAAATTTTTACCCCTCTGTATAATCACTCTATCATTATGGGTGATTTTAACACTTGTCTTATCAAAAACGATATCGCTCCCTTCATCCCCATTCTGTCGTCAACGCTTGTAACATACAAATTCTACCTCTTGATGCTACTCATATCCTTTCGAACTCTACTTCGTCTGTCCTACACCTTATTATGGTTTCTTCTTCAGATCATGTGTAGAAACACGGGCGACGCGTTTGTCATATACCTCTCATACAAAATACGTCCTCCAAAAGCGAAATCGAGAATTCTTCTACAGCGCAATTTTAGTGGTGTAAATATCGAGAATTTACAAAACGATGTCAATATTTATATTGACTGGTCTCCTATTAGTGAAGCACAAACTGTTGACGAGAAGGTCCAAATTTTTAATTCAAAGCTTACGGATTTATTTGATATACACGCATCTATTCGACCGGTTAGAATAAAACACCTTCCAGCCCCATGGCTTACAGATGAAATTAAGTTGTTGCAGGCAAAAAAATGCACGGCAAAGGCAAAGCTCACTATACAGACGAGAATTTACAAAACTATAAAGTACTCAGAAATCACTGCAATAAGGAATGTAGGGATGCGCAAAGGCGGCACATCCATAAATCAATTGAAAATGAGGATACGTCTGGAGTCTGGAAATTTCTAAAATCATTAGGAGTTGGGAAAAATCATCCTGAGGCACCTTCTAATAACTTCGATATCAATCTTCTCAATCAGCACTTGCCCGCTTCTACCAATATTGAAGGTAGTAAGAAAAGCCAAACTCTAACAAGTCTTTCAATGATCCCAACTCCTGATTACTCTCCGTTTATTTTCAATCAGTTTGCCGTCTGTGATGTTAAGAAGAGCGTACTGTATATTGCATCCAGTGCAGTTGGTACTGACAGCATCAGTCGCAATATGATCATTCCCATCCTTCACATAATTGCTCCAGTCCTTACCCACATCCTTAATTCATCCATTTTAAATGGTAAATTTCCTGAGTTGTGGAAACAGGCTAAAATAATTCCTTTACCAAAAAAGTCTGATCCCAATTCATTCTCTGACTACCGTCCCATCTCCATATTACCCTTCCTATCTAAACTCCTAGAACTTCTTGTTCATCAGCAGCTTAGTACGTTTCTTACGAAGAAAAGCCTCCTTAATCCTTCCCAATCCGGTTTCCGTCCTGATCATAGTACGACTACTGCACTCACTAAAGTTATTCGGGAATGGATCTTACTGAACTTACTGTCCTATCACTTTTAGATTTTAGCAACGCTTTTAACACCATTGACTTTGATATTTTACTTGCAATTGAATGGTTTCACAGCTACTTGCATGATCGCCAGCAACGAATACAGGTTGAGGACTCTTTTTCTTCCTGGTATATACGTGCTGGAGTGCCTCAGGGTGGAGTAGTGTCTCCACTTCTTTTCGCTATTTTTATAATTGCAATCTACCACCTTTATGCAGATGATTTACAAATCTATACAAAAGCACCTTTAACTGATCTTCATAAAGCCATCGAAAATATGAATTCCGACTTAGACTACAAAACACAATGGAGTAAACGGCATGGAGTTACCATAAATACCGATAAAACACAAGAAATCATAATCGGAAGTCCAAAATTAATACCCAGAATTAATTTCTCTCAACTATACCCAGTAAAACTTGATGGTGTTATAGCGAAAAAGTTACGGCGAATACGGATTGGAGGCCACTTGAGCTCTTGGCGAAAGTAGGAGACACGGTCATATTTGCGAATTCCAAATATGAAACGTATACATAGATTCTGAAGACGTCCTGAGAACCTGGTATGAAATATGTAATCGTAGATTCTGAAGACGTCCTGAGAACCTGGTATGGAATATGTGATTTTAGATGTATGGCAACTCCAACTGGAATATACATATTCTTACACTTCTATACAGCATTTTGTTCAATCCGTCGGCGCCTGCATACCTTAAAGATCATTTCCAATTTATAGGCAGTTGTAATTCCAACCTTCGTCCCTCCACTCAACTCCTTTTAAAACCACCTGCTCATTCCACTAACTTTTACAACAAATCTTTTACTATTCAAGCCATCAAACTTTGGAATTCTCTGCCTTTAATAATTAGAAAAGCCAAATCTCCTACTACTTTTAAACGCCTTGTCAAATCACATTTAACTGACATAAGCGGATCACTGTAAGTATCAAAGCATATAAAATTATATTTATTTGTATTATAGATATTTATATATGACTTATATGTATTTGTTTTATGTATATAGAAATCGCTTTTAAGCGATAAGACCGCCTAATTGTGTACTTATGTCTTCTTTTATTCTCTTTATGTAAATGAAAACATGTTGGTGTTCAATAAAGTATTTATCTATCTATCTATCTGTGGTTTTCCGAAATCCTAAAAATAGTTTTTATTAACTTTTAATCTTATTCGAGATCATTTGTATGAAAAACTAGAATCCTAGCATGATTATAGATGGCAGCGGTTCTCCATCTGGGGCCAGACTTGTAACTTGCGGTTGCAAAGGTTGAAACACTGCTGTTGTGAGTACTCCAAGTTTTTTGAACGCCAGCTTTACCTTGTCTTGCAAATGATCTTGGAACCCGAATCCCAATGCTCTTGGAGATGGTAAGGGGTGTGTTCTGGAATTCACTTGACCTCTGTGAATGGGTTTTTCTTAGCGGTGAACGCGAATCGTCTCGCTGGAGACTTCACGAGCTTCAGCCGTAAAAACAAGCTGGGTTTTGTAAAGGCTTCAGTACCATAGATCTCCATAGTGTACGGCAGATTATACAACCACCTAAAATTGTGGTAATGCGTATAGTTATATAATGATAGTCGCTCTGCTTCTGCGCTTGATTTGATCCATGTCTCTGTTAGTATCATCATATGTACAGTTCCACGTTCAGATTGACTTAACTCTTTCTTTTTCCCCTTTCTTAACAATGCTGCGAACATTTAAATTTAAAAAACAATTTGCGAAGTAATTGACTGCGTTATTTCATTCGTGTCCAGGTGATTATAATAGTAATTTTCTAGTTTTCTGACTGATTTTTATTATTTTACGCGTACATTCGATGAATTTGATAATGAGATCGATTTCGCCTAAGTCTGTTCAACGTTTTAGTTCTTCGCGTACGCGTTTTGCATTAATTTTCTCTGGTGCGGAGTTTCATCATTACTTATATATTTTTATGCCTTCATTTTTAATATTGGTCCTGTTACGTTACGTAGCAATTTTATTATTTTTTTTACTTCGCTTAAGAATGAAAATACATTTTTTTTCAATTTCGAAGCGATCTTGTATTTCGTATATCATGTGTTCCTGGCTTTCCACTGATATTGAATTTGGTTTGATTTAGTAGTGTCGACATTCTTTTCGATAGTTGCAATTTTAGGTTCTATGTCTGCTCTGAAATCAGTCAAAGTTAAGAGTTCCGATTTTAGTTTCCTTTGTTCTTGTACTAGTCGATCTGTCGTAGCTTTGATATGGTTTATTTGACATTTTATTTGTAAAACATCTTCAGATATTTTATTAAGGTTTTTCTGCTAGTGATTTTCCCATATCCTTAGATAATGCTATTTTTTTAATTACGTTCACATGCATACTTTATTGCGTATGCGGTATATAAACGCGGTAACGAAAAGAGGATAAGATAGACTTTTAAGATTTAAAACAGACGGACAATATTTTTATATTTCACCAGATTTTGCCGGCTTTTGAACTTTTGAATTTTTCGGGATCAAAATCCTATATGAGGTGCGTTCTATTGACGGTATTGAAAGCTATGACATCGCATAGGCATTAAAATCGTTCTCTTCACCAAATGTAAACAAACAATATGGCCTTTCACTATTATGACAGGGCATCCATTGCTCAACCTCCTGAACATGTGCAGCCGATGCGTTGAATGCGGTCCGGAAGTGACGTCATAGCGCATTAATTTTTGGTTGGTGGCGCATTAACAGAACGACCGAATGTGCGCATAGAGAACATCAAGCGTATTTAATGTGTATAATGCTTGTCAACAAAACGCCCCTATGTTAATCTGGGTAGTAACGAGGTGTGCCAATTTTCATATCCATTCGTTCAGCCGTTGACAAGTTATAACATCCATCCATCCAGACATACTTTCACATTTATAATATTAGTAGGATTGTCATGTGAACTCAAAAAACTTGTTGCATCAATTTCTTTATTTCTTTTTACTATGAGTTTATAAGAGGCGCAAGTTAGACACTTGCCACAAAACTCATACCCTCGTGACGGCACTGTTCATTTCTAACCTCGGATTTAGGGTTCGTTGGCAAAAGGCAAAAACGTTAACATTGTTTCGTAATGTCCATAAATTAATACATTGCTTGACAATTCCGTCGCCGTTGCTTCGAATCTGATAAGATTTTACCGCAATGAGTCCTATTAAAAAAGTACCTGGAAGACCGAGCTTTGCTCGTTTTTTTAACACCGCTATCAATTGTCAAGTAGCTTTAGTTTTGCTTAAAAATGCCATCTATTGTCCAGTAGCTTTAGTGTTGGTGTGCCGGCAAAAATAATAGTATTACTACTCGCCAATAGATGTCAGGAAGTCATATATTCAGTTCATTGCCTGAAAACACGAACACGTTTTCTAAAAATGAAACCTAGCCAGATCGACTTATCGCCCCTGAAACCCCCGCATACTAAATTTCATGAAAATCGTTGGAGCCGTTTCTGAGATTCAGATTATATATATACAAGAATTGCTCGTTTAAAGGGTATTAGATTAACAGTCCAAATATAGAACTGCGGAATGATTTTTTTTGCGCATCGCACTGTATGGTTATTGCATAGGCTGCGGTGACCACTTACCATCAGGCGGCCCGTAAGCTTTTTTGCCTCCTTAGTGGTATAAAAAGGGGGTTTGATGGATCGGTCTACCAAAAAATGCGTATTTTGCGATTTATTAACGTTCTACGTTACAATAAGTTTACAAAAAGCAACTCGATGATATTTGTTTTAAACAAAATCGTTTTAATAGTATTTTAGATATCCGCAATTATATTCATTCTGCGGAACACTAACTTAATGTGGGTACGACGTGCACTTGGTCGGTTTATTTATTGCGTCCGGTATTAAAGAAAACTCATTTTTACTATTTATTTTTAATAAATCTGAACAAAAACGTAATGTAGTTTTCAGTTACATTTACTGGTTTTACGCCAATTCCGCTAGCCAACCACTGGGGGCCATTAAAGCGTCTGATTCGTTTTCTGCCTGAATATAGGCACGAATCGGTAATTGACGTATGCACAGTAAGCCGTGATAATGACATTTTTATACATTTCCGCATTGAAAACCCGCGGAGAAATAGATTTTTTCTCATACAATATTCCTGCACTGTTTTAAAAGAATAATAAAAGTATCGTTTTCTGCTTGCATTTAGAGTTCCGTTTTTCCCTACGGAACCCCCATAAACATGAACCGCTCTTACATAAAGATCCTCTTAATAATAAAATAAAAGTATTATAAGAATCACAGGTTTTATTTCAGTAACTAAAAGAAATGCAAAGAATTTACCAACTTCACACTCCCAGTAACGTTTAGGGCCTGCTATTATTGATAACTATGAGAAACGAATGATTACAAAAAACGTTACTTTTTAACATTTCCTATTAGTCTTAAGTCTCTTATGTACGTCTTTGCACTTGGGGAACAGATAGCACTTAACTTAGTTATCGAATACACGAATACGCATCGATATATTCACTTAAGTTCACTCTTCATACAACACAACATACTAAACATTCGTAAAAAGGTTGGAACCATTCGAAATAATTATATAATTTCACAATTACACTCGATGAATTTAGTATGTCTCTTAGCGTAACTGGCAATTTGTTTCACGCTAGTCTTAAATATTAAGGCAGTGTTAAAGCCTGCATTAGCCGTCTTCTTTTGGAGGTGTAAACCAACCTGAAAACATAAAAAAAAATTTAATTAGTATTTAGTGTACTTAGTAGTATTAGTACACCTTATCCTACTAATATTATATGTGAAAGTTTGTATATCTGGATGGATGTTTGTTACTCAATCACGCTTTAACCACTGGACGCATCGGGATGAAACTTGGCATAAACATAGGTTAGGTTCTGGAATAGCATAAAGGCTACTTTTCATCCCGAAAAATTCAAAAGTTCCCGCGGAAATAACTATGACAGAGTTTAAAGAACAATAGATGTAGCTATAGCTTGCTATAGCAAACGGAGCCGCTGACAAAGTCTAGTATTATAATATCTAAACTAATCTAGAGTTTTCACTTTCCCTATAACTCCATTTGCTAATTTCGGTGCACTAAATGTAATATGATAATAACGCATTTAATCAGCAAAATGTTTAGAGTTATGAAAATTTAGTGCACAGAGGGTTGTATGAAAAAATCTGATTAGGATTCACCTTAAGTTGAACCCTGCATATTTTTTTTTCTGTAACTGCATTACATTAAATATATATCTTTAACTATGAACATATAATACGACTTAAAATGCGTTATTTTGACATCGCTTTTTGCCACAGAAAGCATAAACATTTATAAAATACCAGTAAATTATTAAATAATTACTTTTTTGAATTCATACATTCAATCATTCTGATTTATATAATTCAATACAATTTACTAAGGGTTTGTAAATTGTGTTGAAGTTTCATTCGATATATTATATATACATAATAATAACTTTAAATTTTAAGTAGCGAAATGCTTAAAGATAGTGAGGAAAAGTGACTCAGATTGTATCTAGAAAAAGAAGTCCGATTCACCTTAAACACGGAAATGATGCCTGTACCTACATTCACAGACAAGTATTCAGATTTCTTGTCTTTTTTTTTTATACCACTAAGCTGGCAAACAAGCACACGGTCCTTGTCTGGGAAGTCGCGTCAAAAATTCACTAACTACCGATCAACTCACCGTTCTTTTCGTGTATTTGCACTAGGCACTTGAAGCTCTGTTGCGCGCGCGCTAAACTATACTGTGATTGTGACACTACTTTAGTTGCGCCAAACTGGATCCGCGCCTTTCCTTTGACGAGTGTCGCGGCTATCTGCATGATGACCGCTTCTACAGTATACGCTGACGACCAACCCTGTTTCGTCAGCAATTCCATACAAATTGCTCCACCTATTAATACGTAGCCTCCTGAAATATAAAAATATTACATTGGTTTATATAGGCTCGTTTGGTGTGACGGAAGACCATCAGTAAAACATGGATATAACGAGAGTTGTTTGTAATATCTTTGATTTTTGCTTAAACATATATATTAAATATCTAAGAAGGTCGATCCAAGAATAGATGACAAAATATGGTAGATTTTCACTATAAAAACCGGTGAAGTGCGAGTCGGACTCGCGCACCGAGGGTTCCGTAAAAGGTTAACTGTACTGAGGGACAAACTTTGCCGTTGGACAACTGTTGTCCCAATACATCGACATAGGTCGCAATTAGTATACCAACTGCAAATCCTACTAATATTATAAATGTGAAAGTTTAAATGTCTGGATGGATGTTTGTTACTCAATCACGCTTTAACCACTAAACGCATCGGAATAAAATTTGGTATACATATAGGTTAGGTCCTGGAATAGTATATAGTTCTCGCGGGAATAACTATTACGTTTAAAGAACAATAGATGTAGCTATAGCTTGCTATAGCAAACTTCATTGGTATAATTAAGGAGTTCCACGCCGATAACCGAATTCAGGGCGGGCGGAGCCACTGGCAAAGTCTAGTAGGTTTATAATCGCAACAAAAAATTTTTGTGATGTTACAACAAGTTTACGGTTACGGTTTTCAGATTTTTTCCTTTATGTGGGCTAATAGTATTGCTTCTTGCCAATTTTTATGATTCTAGGTCAACGGGAACTACTCAATAGGTTTTGATTTATTTGTGTTACAATATGCGACAAAAATAACCGTATTTTGGGCATATATTTTTATGGCATAAACTTGGAAGCTTGATTTGTTTACAACTTAAGGTGACTGTAGACTTTAGTATTTGATATTTATTTCAACTTGATACCTCCACACGTTCTTGAGTAAAAGGGTCTTTTAAGACAGATCGACAAACCTTTTTTTTTTCATATATTATAACTACAAATTAACGAAATTCGTTTTTTTTTCTATATTTATGATGTAATACCTTGCTTTGTATGAAATTTGATGATTCTAGGACAATGGGACGTACCCCATAGGTGATGAAAAGATGAAATTGCGGATTACACATGTTAAAATGTTATATCCAGGTTGTATGTTTTCACTTCTGCCGGCATTCCCGGAGTGCAACCCAAGGGAGGGGACCTTAGTATATGATAATAATTTTAACTTGATATCTTCACGCGCTTCTAAGAGTTCGTCTTAACAAAGATTTTTTAAATACAGATTCAATATTTGGAAAATGCGTATTAAGAGGGCGATATAGGCCAGAAAGCTAATTTCTGTAATACTAACGATGTGCATGTAAATGTACGTAAAATCATTATATATTACACAATGTCATATACATAACTATGAGATATATTTGTTATATACTTCTTAAGTAATTTATCACATAATGACGCCTTGAAACGTAATTTTTCTTGTATGGAATTTAACGTTTTTCTTTTTGTCGTCACATTTTTTGACTTTTCACTACGACTTAGCGTCAATGCAATGCAATGCACAAAATTTGCACAAGTGTTGAAACAATGGTCACTTCCAGATTTTTTATTGCATTAAATACAATAAACAAAAACCATTCAGTAAGGTAATGCACTAGACAAAAGCAAATATAATAACATTTTTATTTTTATTATCCTTTAGATATTTAGTATTTACGCGATCTAGCCTATATCGCAGTCTTAAAATAAATAATCGGGGGTAAGATTTTAAACAATAAGTTAAATAAAATAAAAAAAATATATAAATAACTAAGAAAACAAATCAGTATAAAAAATCTCGAACGGAATACTTTGCATAAACATAATAAAAGACTGGCCTTGGAACCATTTTAAAGGAAAGCAGTTCGAAGAGTAAAAGTCAATTCAATCCGCATCATCAATTGTTGTCCGGGGTAAACGGGATTCCGAGCCATGCTGCCCAGTCGGGGACCAACAGCAGCTCATGCTTATCAGATGCTACTGCCTTTCACCCTCTATGGCCGTGGGGTACGAAGTACGTGTCGGCCAAGTGAGGGTTTAATTAAAGTGCGCATCCAAGCGAATTTCAACTCCTAGTAAACCACTACGTACAAATTTCTTTTAACCAACTTCTTCCCTAGGTAAAGCCATGTATAGTTTAACTCCCTGTACCCTTTACTTAACATTGGTACCTCTAATTAGTAATTTGAAGTCATTGGTTTTTCATCGCTTTATAATCATTACATTAAAGATTATCATAAATAAATCAAGTTCCTTATTCAAACTCACCAGATATAATAGGATATACAACTCGTACAAAAGGTGGTTCAAACGGATACGTTTCCTTAAACATTATATTGAGTAAAATTGAGTCTTTGCCCTCCTTTTCTTTCAGCATCAGAAGATCATTGTGTAATGGACTGTCTGGGTCCACTGACTTCAGCCTTATGTTCCATTCATATAGGGAGTCATTTACTAGTTCTGTAAAAGAAAAAGAGTAAAAACAAATTTAATTTTTAAAAATGTATGCTTTGAATAACTAACAGTTGTGGGGACTTTCAATTTTACTCTAAACTTTAAAGTTGACTAAATTTTAGATATCCTTTGACAATGGAATGGCAAATCAACACTTATGAAGAATGGTTTTAAATTAAACGTCACTAGAAGCTTACATATTGATGACACTGAAGAGTGCACTATAAACACATAGTTGAAGAATATTTTTTGACCTTTTTGACCTTTCTAAGAGTATGTGGGTTACCAACATTCTGGATAATTTGCTTAATAAATAACTAAACTACTAAACCTGTCATCATGCACCTAATAACCACATATATTTTGAAATCAACTTACCCGGACAAACTTAAATTACAAATAATAAGACCCATTTATAAAAATGGCAATTTTAGCGAAATAAATAACTACAGCCCAATAACCATACTGTCAAGTATTGATAAAATAATTGAGAGGTATATCGTATATATATACTATATTATTAATGAACAACCGTACGGTTTTCAGAAAAAGCGGACTACCTCTCAACTTTAAAACGCGTTTAATAATAATATAAACAAATACCTTAATGAGAAAAAACCTGTTCTTACTATTTTATAGACTTTCTGCACATGGCTTGTTTTACTTCACTTAAATCATATTTTCTTATTTTATCACCTGTCAATGGTTTTCAACCCGTCATTTATACAATGAATTGTAAAATAAACTTGTGTTTGTCAAAAACACTATCAAAACAAATTTATTACTGTTGTTAGTAATATAGCACATTTTATTTTTTCATGTGATATAACTAAAAATTTACGATTTTTGGATTTTTTGAAACTTGCTTATTGCCAAATTTCACATTCTATGTCCACTGGAAGTACCTCATAGGTTTTGATCTATTTGAGAGTTTTAAAATAAGCGGCACAAATGGTCGACAACGAAGTGATTTTATAAGGGTTCCTCTACTTTTTTTTAAAGGTACGGAACCCGAAAAAAGACAAAATAAAAGATCTTCACAATATCGCTCTATATACTGAGAATGAAGATTAACCCTTTCGGGAGGAAATTAATAAAATGTTTCTATACGGAATGAAATGTTTTGCTGACCGATGTTATTCTAAATCAGTTCAATTTCGGTCAAAAGTTGTATAATGAGGTACCCATGTTTATGGAGACGTTCACTAAACTAGACGTCTCCATGACCATAAAATAACAATATATATCTTTAATTAATATAAAACTATTATCAATGGTGGCTCACATTTTTTACTCCTTAACCTTAAAAAATATCAAAAAAGATTCTGTAAGTCTAGCAATGACCTTGAATGCAAAGAATTGAAAAAAGATGTAGGGGCGCGGGGTGCGAGGGGTGCACTACTTTTCAAATCATCATCACAAGGGAGTAACAAAACTAGTTTTACCGAAATTGAAAAAGTGGGTGAACCGGATTTAGACACATTATTCTTTTAATTCCTTCTATTTTGAATTATTTAAGATCTGTCAGAATCGAATTTTATTCTATCACACTTAACATTCCAAAAAAAATTCTACATGTATATAAAAATGTATTTTTTTTGTTTGTTTCCAAAATATTTATCTAATAGCCCTGAAACTTTGATGAATTTTAGTGCATATGACCAAATTCTTCTTTTTGAAATTTCTTGAGACAGTTATGCAGTGATTTTGTTCACATCAATTAATGTGAACAAAATACAAACACTATGTTTTCAACCATTATTCAATAAGATTGGTACTTGTCCGTGTCAAATGTGTTTGTTTATATATTCGAATACAACAACAAAGAAAGCAATACATTGTTATTTTGAGTAATTATTGTGTACATTTTAATATAGTTATTATTTTATTAGATATTAACGTAATAAGGATACGCCAAATATTAATATATAATTTGTGATGTTTCTGTTATGAAACTACAGTTTTTTTATTTATAAATGTCCAAAAAATAAAAAATTGCTCATCAAAATCTAAAGGAGTTTTATTTGGGCAATTTTTTGAGCAACGATTGTTCGGTAAAGGATTGCCGGAGGTTATAGAGGCCTTGATTCCTTTGAATTGCTCCGAATAGCTCGATATGGTGTGGTGGTATTACTAGCCTTAAATATTTATACTGCGCTCCCCAGTTGTATCCATATATAAGCTTCTTGAACATCATAATTAAATCTTTATGCAGACCGCTAAAAGATGGCGTTAGTTACATTCCTAATTTCAGACACCCTACATTGAACAATTTGCGTAAAAAAATAAAGCCACACACTATTGGCACGTAAAATCTTGTGATTTGTAAAATTTTAGAATTTTGCTATTGAGAAACGTTAAAAAACATTCTCAAGCTGTTTACTACTTACCAATAGAGTACATATTATTCTTGAAGGAATGCGAGCGATATATATCTCTAAGCTCTTTCATCAGTCGATCAGTTGCCTGAAGACTACCAGAGACGCTGCCAGCCATATAGTCTTGTCTCTGATTTTTACGAAGTCTCTCTAATGTTGCCAAGTGTTCTGTTTCCATATCATCCTGGTAATAATGTTTAATCAATCATTTATTTATTTTTCAATAGAGTTGTAAGTACATTGTTTAGTTAGCTCGAATTTTATCGTAAATTATCACACTAGTGCCGCAACTTGATATTGCTTATTAGAACAAAGCATATTTTTAAACAGGGAAAAAATAAAAATAAAAACAGGTCATAAGCCATTTTTACGTTTTTTATTGTTTAAAGAACATGTCTGAGTTCTCATTTGGGTATTGGCTAAGGCAGCCACTTTTCGCAGAATTCCAAATAAAAACTCAGACATATTGTAAAAACAAACAATAAAAAAATAATTGTAAAAATAGTTTATGGCTAGTTTTCATTTTTGTTTTTAATCAGCATATGGGGCTTAGCCACGACAGGGACACAGGCCTCTCCATCCAGAAATAAAGGTTAAGCCATAGTCCACCGCACTGGCCTAGTGCAAATTGGCAGCCGTTGACTTTCGCAGACCTAGCTTAACGACTGGTGTCATATGAGAACAGCATGGACCGAGGATTTAACGTGCCCTCCGAAGCATAAAGGAACTCAAAAAAATGTGCCAGTAGAGCCACGTCGTCAGTTGTTGCTAATCATCGCATATCGTTGCATAAGCCGTTGCTAAACATCGCATATCGTTTCTGACGAATATTACTAGGCCATGACGTCCTCAATTTTAAAATTGCATCTTGTGCTAATATCATAGAAGATTAAATCACAAACCATTGACTAGATGGTTTAGAATTATAAAATATATTAATAACAGCTGGGACTACTGCTATTGATATATTCAACAAACTTTTCACAGCCAGTCAACAGACCAAACCTTTTAATATCAAAAAAGGTACAAGGTTGAAGCATCACACCACTTTATTTCTATCATGAAAATAAACATAACAATCGTGATTTTATTAATATATGTGGTTGCAGACATTAATGTGGCGTTAAGTAGTCTACTAACCTTATTGCTTCTTCCAGCATCATCTACCATCTCGAGTGGTAAATCATCCTCACCCTCAGACTCATCTTCTTCGGCCGCCATTTCTTCATCTTCCTCGGTACCAGATTCGGCCCCATTCGACATCACACTCTGTACTCTGATAATAAAAAAAAAACAATTCATGGAATGAGTAAAAAAACAGAAATCGCATATAACTGCACATAAATATAACTGATATTATTAAATCATTATAAAAAACTAAGAAATTTATTAATTTTATAAATACGTAGTGGCATAATATAATTTAGTAATTAGTGGTAACCGGTTAAGTTTATGTTGCGCCATACTTTGTAGGGTTCTATAGCCTCTACTACATTGTGAAGTCCGAAAATAAACATCGGCTTTATCCTGTATACTACTTCACTGGTGGTTATGTTATTTTTAAAAGTAATCTTCAGATTTTTATAAAACCAACACAATAGGAACCGAAAATGGCCACTTTGTAGCCAAATATTTTTGAAACGAAGCATAACTTTAGACAAATATCTATGAAACTTCAAGTTCCATTTAATGATATGCTACTTAATTAGGTAGATATAAATAAAAAAAAAACCCTACTCTACATAAAACATCTTTTTTTGTATTTATACAGCTGGTATATGTATACCAAATATCAATCTTGTAATTGTAACAGTTTCTTAATAAAATATGGATGGACAACGCGAAACTAAGGGGTTTCAGCGTTCTTCAGTTCCCTGTAATGACGACAGAGCGCTAAAAATCAGCCCTAATACAACAAATGACATACCTACAGTAATATTACATACAAAAAACAAACTAAATCGAAATATCGATTAAAACCTTTCGCGAAAGACAAACACAAAAAACAATTTAAATTATATACAGAGATTTTGATAAAATGTGTTATAAAATCACAAAATATAATGAACGAAATCTATATCTCAACGTATTTAAATAAGTGTAAAGCAACTTGGAATATCATTACGGGAAAAGACGCCAAAATTCACAGCCATATGGACATTAAAGAAATAAAAACTGAAAATGAAATTGTAACAGACAAAGCAAGAATTGACGAAAACTTCAATAAGTATTACGGAAACATAACAAGTACTGCAGACGATGTTAATCATAATAAAGGAACTAAAGTACAGTAATAAGTCAAGCATATTTATTAACCCATGCGATGCAAATGAAATGAAAAGTACAATTAATTCATTAAATAACACAAATTCTGTAGGATACGATGAAATAGCTACAAAAATTTTAAAAGAATGTAAAAAAGAAAAAGATAAATTAGTTTCTGCAATATTCTTTGACCTAAGTAAGGCTTCTGATTTGTTTGTCATAAAACACTACTATAAAAATTACACAACTATGGTATACAAGGTCCAGCTCTGACTGGATTGAATCATATTTATTTAAACGAATGTTGTGTGTAAATATTCTAGACAAAAAATTCGTAGAGGTTAATCTTAGGTCTTCCTTTAGTGAAAAACTCTATGGATGGGACTCCAAGGTAGTATTTTGGGACCAATTTTTTTTTATTATCCACAAATGATCTACTTGAAGTAACTAAACATAGCTGTGTGTTATTTGCCGATGATTTCTCAGTGATATTCAGTTCAAAAGATGTTACCTAATTTAATAAGGAGATTCATTCAACAGAAAAAGATGTATTGAACTGGCTGCAAGAAAATAATCTCAAAGCAAACGTAAATAAAACGAAATTATTTAATTTTTATGTAAAAAAAAACCGAAAAAATTATGCATATCATTCATTAAATGATTAAATGACTAAAAATAAAAGAAGTAAATGAAGTAACTTTTCTAAGACTTAACTTGGATCAAAATTGTTCTTGGCAAGTGCGAAGAGAAGATATGTAGAGAAATAAATAGTTTTGTGTACGCATTACGACCACTGATGAAAACGTCATCTAAAAAAAACCGGCCAAGTGCGAGTCTGGCTCGCGCACCGAGGGTTCCGTGCAAACTTATTATATGTTGTTGTATATTATTATAAATATTTTTATTAAAAGATGTGACAAAAAATTTACGGATTTTGCTTCGTACCAAATTTCAAGATTCCGAGTTCACGGGAAGTACCCTGTAGGTTTTGATTTCGAAAATTTGCGGCATAAACGGCTGTATCTTTTGATTGTGTTGGCTTAGAAGTTTGATTTTTTTACAGCTCCAAGAGACAGTAGACCTGAGTATTTGATATAAATATTAGCTTGATACCTCCACACGTTCCTGAGAAAAGGGTCTTGACAGACGGACGGATGGACGGGTCAACAAAGTGATCCTATAAGGGTTCAGTTTTTCCTTTTGAGGTACGGAACCCTAAAAACCGCGTTTACAGTCTGTCATAGCTTCTATACTCAGATATGGTCTAATAATATGGTTAAACGAAGTAACTATCAATAGAGTATTTAAAGCACAACAGAAATGTGTAAGAGTAATAAGTGGCATGAGTCATGCTATGGCAGTAAAATTTAATAAATTACCAAATGACATACAATCATTATTTTTGACACTATTTAAAAGGAAATTATTTTGTATGCTAAGAAACAGATGTTTTTATTCTGTTAATGAATTTCTTTTCTATAAATTTAAATAAAATTGACATAATTATTCTTATTTTTACATTTCTTTATGATATTATTATTTGTTAGCCGATTATGTTGACTTGTTTGTCGTACTTATAACTAAAACTTACTGTGCTTTTACCGTTGCTTAGAGTGTTTTTTATTGTAATAAAATTTTGAATGTTATGCAATATAAATGCTAACATAGTTTGATGAATACTTTGTCTGTAGATTTTGCATATCTCTGGTTGATAAATTATGTAGGACTTAAAATGAACTTAACATCTGTATCTGTATTGTACCATAATTTGAGCAAAATAATGATATTCTATTCTATGCTACCCACAGTAAATTTACCTCAACTGTGGAACTGGATGTAAGGGTAATGATAAAGAGTCCAAGTCGGGAGGCTCTGGCACACCATGCAACTTGCATAACTCTCGCAGCAAAATACCGACCTGAAAATTAAATAGAAAGATATTAAGTATTTTAAGCAGGTGGCCATATAATATTAATTTATACTGATGATATAGCCATAGATATGGCATGTATAATTAATTTTCTTTGAATACTAACCTTCAGAGACCTAATAAGCGTAATGTAATTAAATGCAACAATGAACATAACTGAGGCCCATTATAATAGTCGTTGCTTAGACAAAGTATTACATCTTGCTAAGACAGAGGCTTAGTTTAAGTAATGTTATAATAAACACTGCTTAGACACACACACGTTGCTAAGCATGGTCTTATTCTTAGCTAAGCCTGAGTAACGAAAATCCTTTATTCAGGACAGTCTAAGGAATAATAATATAACATGGATTCAAATGCTCAAATATCCATGAATTATTTTTTCCTAGCTTCTTACGTCGACTTATGTAAAGGTACCATTAGGCAAATGGGAGAGGTGCGAGGGGTGGGTTTTTTTTTTTTTTTTTTCTGAGCTGACTATGCAGTTGGCTGTTGCAGCCATTACTGCTTCACCGGACTTTTGGGGCGAGACTCTGAAGGAGCCTCAGCCCATATAGCGCCCAACGCTCAAGGTTTCCCCGCGGGGGAAGCCTCGGCTTGGGTTGTCGCTCTCGGGGGCGTCCCTTCGACCGGCGTGAGTCTCGAACCCGAAGGTGAGTCACCGCCAGGAGGGGAGTTCCGCGTTACGCGGGTACGATTGCAATTGAGTGGGGGCGAGAAGCGCCCCGGCACTCTTTGATACCTAGTGTATCCTTGTGGGCGCCGATGAACCCGGGGACGTCGGCGTCGTGTTTGGAGGGAGGCCCTATTCGGGGAGGTCGTAGAGACTAATATCGCTATCCGGACAGCGAGATCGTCATCTGGGGACGTTAGTACGTGCCGAGGCCGCCTAACAATAGTTTTACGACCGTGACCGGGTCGATCGGGGGGACGATACGTTGTGGATTGCACAATTAATCGATTCGGGTGATTTTGCGTACGCTCGAAAAAGCGGACTGCCAAGTCTTTAAAGTATTGGGGAATCGTGGGAAGTTCGAAGCCTCTGTGTAGGTCCGCATTGCGAACGTACCAAGAGGCTCCAGTGGCCGCTCTGAGAAAGCGGTTTTGGAGGGTCTGGAGTTTGTGGTGATTGCGCTTGGACAGCGCAAAGACTACGCTAGCATAAGCTAGTATGGGGCGGATAAAAGTTGTGTAAAGATTTAGCTTATTTCTAAGCGACATCTTACTATACTTGCCTATCATGGGATAGAGACGACCAAGGACAAAAGCGGCTCGGTCTCTAACTATTTTGGTGTGAGCTTGGAAGTTCAAACGACTATCCATGGTCACACCGAGATATTTGGTCTTATTTTGCCAGGGAATGGCACGACCGAAGAGAGAAAGGGGAGTTGGCCGCTTTTGTCGGGATTCACCTCGATTCTCCATTTCCGAAACCACTCGCCTAGGGCGGTGATAGCGGGTTGGAGTCTCCCAGTGATTCGACTCACTTGCCTATCTGTGGTATAGATAGCGGTATCGTCCGCAAAGAGGGCTAGATTGGTACCTATCGTTTTAGGGATATCATTAGTGTACAGAAGGTACAAGATGGGGGCGAGCACGGACCCTTGCGGGACTCCTGCTTCTATGGGACGGGGGGAAGAGAGAGTGCTTTCGACTTTGTAGCGAAAGCTACGATTCGACAAATAGTCTCGAATGATGAGCACGAGACGATCTGGCAACTGAAAGTTGTACAGTTTAAAAATT
This sequence comes from Apoda limacodes, assembly GCA_946406115.1. Lineage (NCBI taxonomy): Eukaryota > Metazoa > Arthropoda > Insecta > Lepidoptera > Limacodidae > Apoda > Apoda limacodes. The sequence continues at coordinate 45,773,577 of OX291541.1, forward strand.
AAACCGTTGTGCCAGACTTTGTCGAAAGCTTTCGCTACATCGAAGAAGACAGCGCCCGTGTGACGGGTCTTACCTAACGCTGGTTGAAAGCCAGTAAGAATATGTTCCGCTATGCGGAGGACTTGATGGACGCATAAGTGTTTGGCACGGAAGCCGAACTGCTCGTCTATTAAAATGCCTCTGGAGATTATAGCGTTCCGTAGGCGGGCGAGAAGGAGGCGTTCATAGAGTTTACCAAGGGCCTTTACTTAACTTATGGGGCGATAGGAGGACGGCTCGGTACGAGCTTTACCTGGCTTATGGATGCCTATAACAATTGCATCTTTCCATTGAGAAGGAAAGATGCAATGTTCCATAGCAGCGTTAAAGATCGCTACTAGGAGGCAGATAAGGGGAAGAGTGAGGCGCTTTAGGATATCGTTAGAGATACCGTCAGCACCGGGGGCTTTACGGGGGCGTAGGTCTTTGATGACCTGTACGACTTCGTCGACAGTGACAGGGGGCAGGGGGTCTTGTGGAGGCAGCTTCTGCGCTCCACTTCGCCGTCTACCTCGCGCACGTGGTCGGGATCAAAAGGCTGTGTGCTTAAGGCAACTTGGGCTTGGAGGCTAGACGCTAGGCAATCCGCTTTTTCGTCGTCGTTGAACGCGGGAACGTTGTTGGGACGAGTTAACGGAGGGAGAGAGTTTGCAATTTCGGATTTTAGAGCTCTGGCTAAGTGCCAATAAGCTTGGTGAGAAGGAGAAATGTTCTCCATAAGATCACCGAAACGTTGGGCGCGGAGCTCAGCTACAGCGGTTCTTACACGGCGGTGTAAGTCGTTGAAGCGAGCTTTATTTTCGGTAGTGGGAGCGCGATCGCGAGCGCGGCGGGCCGCGTTACGCTCAGTCATTAGCGACCTGATGTGCTGAGGCAGGATTAGGTGGTGATAATCACCAACCGGCACCTGTCGTGAGCACTCGCCAACGGTGGCGGTCAGGTGGCTAGTGAGAGAGTCGATAGCTACGTTTAGGTCGGTCGCGGAAGAGATTTCGTTGGGAACGCGGTCTAGATGTGGCGAGCTGGGATTTTCGAGCAATTGCCCAAATTTATCCCAGTCCGTCACGGTTCTAGTGTCGGGAGGAGAGTCCGAAGGGGAACCTAATCGGAGGATGACAGGACGGTGGTCCGAGTCAAGTTCCTCAAGCACCTCTATAGAACGAAAGCTTAGCCTTACATTATTTAGAAGTGCTATGTCCAGTACGTCGGGGTTGTTCCTAGTATTGTGGGGAAAGAAAGTGGGCGTCATGGGAGCGATAATGTCAAAGTTTAGTCTGTCAACTAAATCGTCAAGGAGTCTGCCTCTCCGTGAAGTTACAGAAGAGTTCCAGCGGCGATGCTTGCAATTTAGGTCGCCGGCAAGAATGACGGCGTCGCCTAAATTTAAGAGCGACTGAAGGTCGCTCTCGAGCAAGTCTTTTAGGGGAGAGAGATAAACCGATGCAATGATGATCGGCTGATGGCCGGTCATCGCTAAGCGGCAGACGGATGCTTCTAAATTCGTAAGCGGTGGAGGATCGATAGGGGAGCAATGCAGGGAGCGCCTGTAATAGATGAGAGTGCCTCCAAGATTGGAGGAAGTTCTATCATTACGGACGGTGCGATAGTTCGCGATCGAAGGGGTACGGACAGCGGGCTTTAGGAACGTTTCCTGGATGAGGAAGACGTCCGGTTTTTGGGACGAGAGGAATTCCTCTCTTTGGTTGCGGAGACCGTTGGCATTAAAATAGCCTATGGAGACGGACCGGGGTTTTTCGCGCGCGGTTGTGCAATCCATTTTGGTTTTAAGGTTTTGGAGCTACCCTGCGGAGGGCGGCGAAGAAGTCGCGATGCTTAGCCATGAAGCCGAGCATTTGTGAGGGATCGGTGATCTGTACGTATTCGGCGTACACGATCTCGAAATAGGCTGGGTCGCAAACCCAAGAAATTTCGGCGAGAATGTCGAAATGCTGTTGCTCGGCCGTCTGAGCGGCGTTGCGGGACAGCGCGAGAGAGGGGCGCGGGGGGGCAAGGCGCGTTTGCGCGAGAGGTGCGGGAGCACTTCTCATAGGCGCTGGACGCGGAATGTCCCGGGACATAAGAGGGGCGGCGTAGGGAATACCCGTGACAGAGACGGGCCCGAAGAGAGCAGACAAAAGTTTGTCTGTCTCCTTCGATTTGGACGCGTCAACTAGCGCTGGAGGACGTCTCCAGGCGTTGACAGCGGGGAGGGGTGCAGGCACGAGCGGAGCCTGTTGGCGGGGGGCGGGGGGACGTGATTTACCCTGTTTGGGTTTGCGCGAGCTCTGTTTGGGAGCTTTGGGGCACCCGCGGTAATTCGCTGGGTGGCCTTCGCTCCCACAGAGAACGCAAGCGACCGAGTCGGATGCGTTATCGCGATTTCGATCACAGTCCGGAGTGGCGTGATCGCGCAGACATTTCACGCAGCGCGGTCTGCGTCTGCAGTTGCGCTGTGCGTGGCCATACAATTGGCATCAGTGGCATTGCCCTGGGTTCGGCGCTTGTGCGGAGTCTCGACCCGGACGCCCTTGAGGCTGCACACATCTTTAATGTTAAAGATGGCCTTGCCTTCTTTTGTCAGGTCGAGCACTACGAGCACCATGTCGTAGCACTCTGACTTGTTACGGCCATTGTACATTCTATGTACTTCCCGAACTGGGAGGCCTTGAACGATAAGGTCGTCCTGAACAGTCTTAGTGGAGAATTCCTTAGGAACTCCCCTTATGACTGCTCGGAGAACGCGTTCCTCGGCAGCGAGTAAGTATGGTACTCATACTTTTGGGCCGTGAGGAAAGCCGTCAGATTTCGGAAATCTGACGGTGTCGGGACCTGCACTTTGATGCCGCGCTCGGCATCATTGCGGGCGTGCGTATAATTTATCCGCTTGGCCTTCATAACATTTGCTATATTTGGCCAGGCCCCTTTGTCTTTGATGCCAATGGGCGGCGGAGATTTTTCAGTCCGTCCCGAAGTGGGACAGGCGGCCTGCGAAGAGGTGGCGGCGGGGGGGGGTTGTGTCCATGGCGGCTAGCTCAGGGCTGGCCGCCGAGGTGGACGGGGACGGGGACGGGGAAGCGCTATGCGCTTTGAGGCGCTTAGCCTCGGAATCGGAGGGAGGAGGAGTAGAAGACTCCTGAGCGGATGCCGCCGAAGCCTTTTTGGACTTGGCGGACTTCTTCCGCTTTTTCCCTTTTTTAGTCCCCAGGCCAACCACTTTGAAGCCTTCGTCGTCCTCGGACAACGCCGACTCAGCGGACATTACGGCTGCTGGAGACAGGGGTGCGGTTTCGGAGGTTGCGGGGGGCGGGGTAGCGAGTGACCGAGAAAGGGTGTCATCGGCTACCGGAGTGGGGGGGCGATTGGGCACAGGGGCCCGAAGAGCGCGGCGAGCGAGACGCGGGTCGCGATTGCGGGGTTCGCGGGGTTCGCGGGAGAGAGCGGGAGAGAGAGCGCGAACGATTGCGGGAGAGAGAGCGCGAACGATTGCGCGAGCGAGAGCGCGGAGTCGAACGCGATGAGACGGACGGGGAGGGCGCGGTTGTGCTGGACGCAGTGAGGGCAGGCCCCACAGCCTTGATGATGGCGTGGGCCAGCTCTGGGCGATCGCGAACAAGATTTATCACGATTGCCCCTAGCTGGTCCGGGGACAAGCCGATGAGTTGCTCGGCCATCGCGGGAGTGGCCGGGGTGTAGATTTTGAGTGCCTAGTGACTCCCCACCATTGCTGGCGAGGAGCAAGAATACCTAAATGTGGCCAGGCGCCCCGCAGTGCTACGGATTGCCTGGTGTGTACCTAACTCCTACTCCTACGGCCGGGGTTACGTTGTCACCGTTAGGTTTCCCCCCAGCAACGAGACGTTTATGAACGAGAAACGTTAGGTAGACCGCAACTCTGAAAAGAGCTATACGATCTCACCCACCAGCCCTTAAACACTCGGAACTGGATTTCTACAAACTAAAACGCAATCGATACTTAAAACGCGAGAATGCGCGGAGCGGCGAACCGCTGAAGCGGAAATACTACACTAGCGATTTAACCCAAAGCCGGACTCAGACCGGGCGAACCGGTAACAGTCAAAGAGGAAAGCGAGGGTCACCGCTATGCGTAGTAGTTCCGCGACTATGAGAACACACACTCACGCACAAAAACACACAGTATCGCTTCGATAAACACTCGGTTATGGGCGCGTTGAAGAACGCACAAACACACTCAGAGCGGGCCGAGAAGCAATTTCCCGGCCAATACACACTGCCGAGCAGCGCTTAAACACTCAGGCCGATTTTCACAGGAATTGCGGGCAATGATCCAAACAACAATTCGAGGTCGTCAGCGCTGAGGCAAAACACCACACAGGAATGCGCACCAGCTAAGTCACCACTGCACGGAGCACACTGAGAGCACTTGACGCTCTAAAACACGACCGCACAACACGAGAGTCGAATCGGGAATGAGGAGGGCTGGGGAAATAATTCTATTACATATGTACCTACGGTGCCATCGCCGTGTCGGTGCGCAAGTTAAAACTCGCACTCGACATGTGAAGATTACAAGCCATACACCGTTGTCGATAAAAAAAAACAAAAGCCATTTATGATAACCTGATTTAAGATAATCATAATGGCTTTCTGTTTTTGAAAATCCAGTAAATATGACTAATAGCAATAGTAACTAATGTAAAGAATTCTCAAAGTAAGACTTTAAAAAGTATTACTTGGGACATTACTTAGCAACGACTATTAATTCAGGCCTGAAACAACTAACTCACTATACCCGACTGGGGTCTTTAATTTAACATCTTACAATCTACACGAATTTGTAAATACTAAGTCAACTAACTAGTATGTAAAAAATCTGACATAACCAGTAACAAACTCCAAAATATTTAATTAGTTTAGTTTAAATAGTTTAATTAACAAAATCTAGTTGACCATATGCCACTTCACTACACTAGCATTTTGCCACTATGAACATTGAACCAATGTAACTAATATATACAGTAAATACTTAATATATCAAACCTGATCAGAAAGAAACTCATAAATGTCATTTTTGTGAATGATAGAAAAATTATACTTTTGGTTGCTTATATCTGGTCTAGTATATATACTCAGATAACTGTACATCTTTTACCTGATTTATAACATGATTATCTCTGCCTTGAGTGTTGCTGAGGATCTGGACTGCATTTGTCACGATAGGATCCTCACTGTCGGCAAACCACACTGGAGGTGTGTTGGGGTAAGTTTCCTGTGAGCAATGTGAACACAAAGGTTAAGGTATAACATCAACCTTCCTAAAGCAAAATTAATTATTTCATTATGATGTAGCTGAAGTAAAGTGATTTACATCAATTCCATTTCATTCATGATTTCATTTGCAATTTAATACATGTACTAATACATTCTTCTATAATGAAATGTGTTCTGAGGAATTTTTTGAAATGATGCCCATGCCTATTTTTTACCATCGCAACGCTCGCTATCGGCAGGGAATTCATCCTCGCACCTTGGAACCTAAATGGTCACATACAGTGTAGTTTTTAAATTTATGACTGGGAGATCAACGCTTGTACCTACAAAACTTTTTTATTAGTGAATAAAACTACTACACTAGGTGAAAATGTTTAAATTTAACATTTAAAAAACTAAAATTAATCAATGTAATTATGGTGCATGACATTGGAAGACCACCTTTATTTTTTTCTCAAACAGTATATGGCGATCAACCTCAAAAACTCTTGTTGATCGCGATTAACCGTTTAGGCCCCTCTGTTGTATACCAAAACCTTCTCCAGAATGTAACAAATACTTTTCTGAAAACCACATCAAAATTGGTTCAGCCAAATGAGAGATAATAGCGGACAAACATACAGGTCAAACTGAGAACCTCCTTTTTTTTCAAGTTGGTTAAAAATAATAAAAACAAAACAAAGAACTTGATTTAGTAGAAAAAAAAATGAGATTTTTCAAACCCTGGGTGGAGCATTAGGTTACTGAAGCTTATATAAAAATACTAGCTGTCCCGGCGAACGTTGTTCCGCTTCCGTCCCTCTGTACCCGGCGAAAGTTAGTTTTTACCTATAGTGCCCGAGTCCGGCTCGCACTTGACATATCAAGATAAAAACTATCCTATCTTTTAAGTTGGATCAAATAAAAGATATTTACGAAGTTTGATCAAAATCGGTTCAGTAGTTTAGGAGTCCATTGAGGACAAACATTGTGATACAAGATTTATATATATTAAGATGAACCAACATCATGAACATTTAATCATAAATTGTGTGACACATTCTTAGAAAAGGTAGTAGGTACTACTTAAAACTAAATGTTTCCTCTGCAGTGCCACATTGTATGCATTTAAAATTTAAAATGCAAAAAGTAGATTTTTAGGGTTCCATAGCCAAATGGCAAAAAACAAAACTCTTATGGATTTGTCATGTATGTCTGTCTGTCCGTCCTTTTGTCACAGCTACTTTTTTCCGAAACTAGAAGACTATACTGTTGAAACTTGGCAAGTAGATGTATTCTGTGAACTGAAAAATAGAAAAAAAAACAATAAATACATAGTTAGAACTGAAACTCAAAAATTTTATTTTAGCAAACCCTTACGTGTGGGGTATCTATGGATAGGTCTTCAAAAATGATATTGAGGTTTCTAATATAATTGTTTCTAAACTGAATAGTTTGCGCGAGAGACACTTCCAAAGTGGTAAAATGTGTGTCCCCCCCTGTAACTTCTTAAATAAGAGAATGATAAAACTAAAAAAAATATATGATGTACATAACTATGCAAACTTCCACCGAAAATTAGTTTGAAAGATATCTAGTAAGTAATTTTTTTTAATACGACATTAATCATAAACTGCAATTTACCTTTCATTCAATCAACTCAAATACAAAAGTAAAAAAAAAAACAATTAACTTCATAAACATAAACCTTATGCATAAACCATGAACCATCATTTTCTAATAATAAATCTGTAATAGGTGCCTAAGTAAAAAACAATTATAATTCGCGCAGCACGTGGCTTGATCAGTAGCAGATGCGCAGCGCACGGGGGCAGGTTCCCGACTGCGCTTTTCCGAGCGGGCGGACACGTGAGGGCAGACGTCGTTGGAACTTGTGCGTGCGGAGCTAATTTTTCGACACATTTGCGAATGCTAAATATTGTACGTTTTTTATAGATAATGTTACGAAACCCTTCGTGCGCGACTGCGACTTGCACTTGGCCGGCTTTTTTTAAATATTATATATGTATAATAAAAACCTTCAAAAAAATTTTGTGCAGTTAGAGACATAATCTCTAGTCTACCAAAGGCACCAACACAATTCAACTGACAAATTAGAGTTAATTCTGCTGCTTTAAATGGTATAGCCAGAAATGTAGCTCTCATTTTAGACAGGCAATTTTTGTCAAAAAATCTTGGGTATTCCAACAGACAGAAGACTTCATATGCAGTGGTGTTCCCAAAGTAAATGAGGCAATTGGCAAAGCAAAATGCCATAAAACATGACAACATGAGTACAGCCAAGTACACCAAGCAGCCTGTGGTGACATGTAAGCTTAAATTTGTAGTAGCTACAATTACTGGGTGTGTCTTAACATCAAATTTTACTTTAACTAAAATTAAGGGCTACAGTGTCAAATTACACTTGTGTTTAGAATGTCTACTCAAACCAAATAAAAAATACCAAAAAAATGCTTTTCTTATATTGCACTTTTTATGGATGTTCAGTTAAACTAAGTTGCTAAATTAGTGGTATAACAATGAAATAAATTTGATTTGCTATTTTTATGACTCACTTCATACAATGACAGTAATTATGTGACACTAAATTAACCAAAAAAATCAGACAAAGTATTTTGATCTAGGAAATAAATCATGTATAATTAGGTTTACATGAAACTACTTCCATGCCACTAGTTTTCTTATGTAAACATAGTCTTATAGATATATGTCTTACTTATATTTCTTACTCTAAGTGGTCCATATGAAAAACCTCAGAAGACCACAGATTAAAATGGTGTAAAGTAGTCTTCATAAAATTTACAGTGTTTGATAAGTGTACTATAACTTGAAATACAAAACTTTCTTTATTATTAGAGTGCATTCCAAATCACAACAAGGAAGTTAAAAAAGTGGTTTTGGGACACCCAGGGTAGAGTAAGTTCCCAACTGTCAAGTTGAATTCTTTACACTGCGATAGAAAAGGTTGAAAATCACTCCTGTCAGTTTGAAAATTAACTGTCAAATGCTCGTTCCAAAACGGGTTGATTTTTCAACGTTACCAGGCAATAATTACTCGGCGTGCTTTGGAACATAGCCTTAATGTGAAGATTGATTTTAGGTATTTAATTGTCTAGAATTATTAAAAAAAAAATTATGTCAACTTTTTACATCTAACAAATCAAAATCTGTCTAGAATAATCAATTTTAGCTCTCACAAATGCTATTCTTAAAAGATGAGTTAGGTAAGGAAAAGATTATCCTAAGCAAAAGAGAGTTTGTTGATTTTCCCTTCATAATGCAACAGAGCATCCGATTGCCCTGAAATTGGGCACAAGGATAGTTAGAAAAGTTCCCGCAGAAATAACTACAACAGATTTCCACATATCTTCGTTCCTATAGCAACTTTACTATAATCAAAAATTTGCCATAGGAAACCCACACCAATAACTGACATTAGTGCAGGTAAAGCTAAAAATGAGTACTTACTTTGCAAACACCACCTTTAAACTACCTACTTATAAAAGTTAACTGCACATAACAAAAAACAGGTAAAGGATGACTAACATTGTACAAATACTTAACCAATAAATTTACCGTTATTTACATAAAATACGTGACTTTCTCTGTAACATGGCTGTAATAAAGTAGTACCAACTATGATTAAGTAATTACATTACGCACGTAACTAATGTGGTGGCTTTTCGTTACTGAAATAAGCATATTACGAAACTCTTCAAAACAAAACAACGCACTTTGAATAATATATCAACAAAAAACTTATCGGGGCGATCTTTTAACTGAATAGGCATTATTCGAGTATAGACTTAGAAGTAAAATAAAAAGGTAGGTATGAAATGAAGTTTTAATTCGCTTCCGTAAATTATTTGTTGACAGCCCAGCCCCCATAAACAACGACCCTTTGTCCAAACGAAAGATAATCAATATGCGCAAAGCCTCAACGTAATAAATATTGGGTAGTTAACAAATAATACTGTACTGTAATACTTACGGTAATATTTGCATGTATTTCGTATTTCTTCCCATTTTTGCCAACGAATCTGCAGGTCAGTTCGTCGACACTAGCAGACATTATCTGAAAACGCTCATGGCTTTTAGGAAAAACTTGCTCTAAGGTCTTGATTTCTAACTTTAGTGTATTCAAGCAAGCCATTAGTGTATCAAAACACTAATTTTAAACTGTAAATCTATTTTTCACGATAAGATACATGAAAATAACTCTACATTCACTTGCTACGAGGCCATGCAAAATGGCGGAACGTGGGTAAGAATAAATGTTGCCATTTGATAAACATAGAATGCGTTCGTTTCATAATAAGGTGCATTCCTATTAATAATAATAATAATAATATTTATTTAATTCAGCATAACATGTTACAATTTATGTTCAAATATCTATTAAATTCACATAGGAGATACGAGTAGTTAAGCAATGTGTAGAACAATTCTTCGCACTCCGTACTAGTTCAAAACTGTGCTACGGAGTACAAATTTCTCATTCACTTATATTCAAAGGTATTAGTTGTTAGTAATATAATAACATATCTTAGCGGGCCAACGGTACGACCAACAGCTATCAGAGGTTAATTTGTCACTCATATAATAGTAAAACGACATTAAAGACTTAATTAGTGTAGAAACAAGGTCTAAAATCTTTAAATGTTTTGTTTGGACCTGTCGTAAGATAACAACAAACTGGTTTTTAGCCTCAGTATGCCTCAGTGTAGTATATTTATAATTAAGAGATAATTCCCTGTAGTTGCATTACAGTGTTATAGTAAATATTGCAAATTGTATAAAAGTACAGTGAAACTTAATAAGTATAATTACAGTGAAACTAATAAATATAGCATATAATTATTCTATGTTAATTCTAAATAAACACTAACTAATACTAAATAGCTACACGCAGTAAAATAAAAATTTGTATGTATGTATGTTTTTGAGTATGGGTGAGTGAGTGTGTGAGTGTGTGTGTGTGTGTATGTGTGTGTGTGTGTGTGTGTGTGTGTGTGTGTGAGGGTGTATATGTGTGTTTGTGTGCGCCTATGTGTATATATATATATGTCCTTGAATGTTGATATGAGCCTTTTTATGATGAATGTAATGTATTAAAGTGTAAAAGTAAAATTTATTATGTCTGTTCATAATTAGATATATAAATTTAAGATTCGATTCAATTAGCCACTCATTAAAACTTCATATAAACTTTCAACTAATTATAGCCATAAGATCTTCTGTGTCTTTGTACTTCAATCCATTCAGGTATTTAGAGACTGTTTTACGAAAATTGTAGTAAGTTAGATTTTGCAGGTTGCATTTTTTACTAATTATATTGTAAATGTAAGGGCCTAGGAAAATAAAGAATCTTTGGAGAAATGACGTTTTTAATATTGGTATACTGTACTTAATATATTTACTTTTCTTTCGATAATTTATATTAACTGGAGTTTTGTGCTGACGTATTAATAATGTGCTGAAGTATAAATTTTTGAAAAATAAATTTCTGACTGATAGAACATTTAGTTCCAAATATAATGTGTGAGTAGGGTATAAAATTATTTTAAAGGACATCACTTTTAGAACTGCTCTTTGCGCTCTTTCTAGGCTAAGCAGCAAAGTTTTAGAGGCACCGCCCCAGCATGTGATGCAGTATATTATTACAGACTGGCATAATGCGAAATATATAGTTTTTAGTAGATGTAGGTCACAATAGTGTCTAAGCTTTCTAAAGATATAAATAAGCTTCCTCACTCTTTGGGTCAAGACTGTGATTTGTTCTTTCCAATTTAGATTTTGATCTACAATGATACCTAAATATTTCACCGATCCTTTTTTTTTAAGAGAAATACAACTGCATTGTGGATTGCCATTACAATTGTTAGTATGCACTTTTAGAGTGTACGAAGTTGCAGGTTGAGAGATTAAAGCGTGTTTTGCATCTGGTTGTTATGGAAGTCAGTTATATCATTAGAACTTGTTGCTATCTAGTGCATTGACTATAAGTTGTAGTCAAAAGACAAAAAGGTAAAAACGTTAAATTCCATACAAAAAATTAAAAATAAATAAATAATCAAGTTGAAATTATTATCATATACAAACGTCTAAGGTCTCTTGGCGCGGTAAAAAATTCAAGCTGGTTTGTCAACACAATAAAAAAATACGGCCCATATTTTGGTATTCACAAATAAATCAAAAACTTATGGGGTAATTCCCGTTGTCCTAGAAATATGAGATTTGACACGAAGCAAGGTTTATATTATAAATAAGGGGAGAAATCCGAAATTCATTATTTTTAGTTATAACACATTAAAAAAAAAGTTTTTCTGTCTGTCTGTCAAGAGCCTCTTACTCAAGAACGCATGGAGGTATAAAGTTGAAATTAATATCAAATACTAAAGTTTACGGTCGTTTAAAGTTTAAGAAAAATCAAGGTTCTAAGTCAATGCAATAAAAACTATGCCTAAAATACGATATTTTTGTCGCATATTGTAACACAAATAAATCAAAACTTATGTACTTCTTGTTTACCTAGAATCATGAAATTTGGCAAGGAGCAAGATGTTCACAAATATAGAAGAAATCCAAACACTGATAATTAACGCGTAAGCCTTTCTTTCCCAAAACGCGACAACCCAATTATTGAAATCAGCTTTAAACAAGAGAGTTTTATCTGTGCTGTTCTTGTCTTGGTCAAATGGTGAGGTGGAAATAGGTTTTTAACCATTTTTTTATGAATACTTAATCGAGGAACAAATTGGATGTACCAATGATAAATATGCCATTTTAATATGCGATCAGGTTTTTAAAAGAATGAAAATAACTTTTTATTCTTATGAGTTCTTTAAAAAGTCTTACGTAAAATTGGCAACTATAGAAGATTAATATTAATACCATTAAATGAAGTTGGTCCTAGTTGCCAACAACATGTACCAGAATCTTTTCTGTTACCTATGACAACTATAATATGATGTTCGAATTATTAAAAGTGTATTTGTTGTTGAACAATCAAGCTAAATAAATGTAGCTATTTAACTTAGAAAATCTGAGTTGATAGCACGACACAAATCATGACTCATTTTTGTCGAGACAGGAAATTAAAAAAATCACGACAATTCCCAAGAACGATACCCTACATGTATAGCAACACCATAGCGTAAAAACTATTAGTAGCTCCTTCATCCGACAACATACTTAATCCAAAGTCAGTAGTCTTCCAGCAATAAGAAATAACAACGGCGATCTAATAATCAGGCCATGTGACATTGCTGAAGTCTTTGCTAAAGAATAAAAAGAGCCTGCTATAAATAGAGGTTACCATTCCTTCAGTACCACGTGTAGAAGAAAAGTTGTGCGACATCACCTATTATGAAAATCATATCTGACATGAAGTTGCAGTCATCCCCTCGGCCAGACCAGCTGCCAGTCTGTATTTTTAAAAACTTTACTTTATTCTTAAAAAATTAATGAATGCATCTTTTGAAACAGAAAATCTTCCCCATTGGAAGCATGCCATAATTACTCCGATATTTAAAAAAGATGATAAAGCGAAGGCAAAAGTCTTTCGTCCAATTAGCCTTACAAGCATTGTAGTCAAGACAATGGAAAAAATTATAATGTTACCGACCAACACAGTTCCTAAATAGATAGTGTGTGATATCAACCAAGCAACTTGGCTTTGTTGAAAAGTAATCCACTGTCACGAATTTGCTGGAGTGTGTACATGCCTGGAGCAACAAACTGGATATCCAGAATTCTGTATACTGTGTATTCGGGTTTTCAGCGTGCATTTGACAAAGTCCCTCACAAAGGTTTATTGATCAAGTTGGACCACATTAGTGTACGTGAAAAGCTGCACAAATGGATGGGCCGTTCCCCACAAACTGACGCGAAACGCGTTTCGTTTAAACAATAATAACGCCACTGAAATTATCCGATGTGCTTAGACGGCACGGGTAGTTGGTGCTACATTGAGGTCTTACTATTAAATTGCAACAAGGCTCAGAAGGAACGCGCATATAGACGCAGACGCAGAATAATATACGTAATTACGTAGGCAATAGATTCCATAAGTTTTTAGGGATTGTACTGTTTGCCATTCCATTACAAAAAAAAAAAAAAATTGTCTTTGTTTTTTTTTGTTTATTTACTTTTTCAAAACGAAGGGAATCACAAATTATAAAGTATTATGTGAAGGGAATCCCTTGGTGAATTTTCGGTTACTCTGTCTATTTTCATAAAATATGGACAAGCGTGTGGATGCTAGATCTAGTTCTTCATTCAAACGAAAACGATCAAGGTCTCGCAGCAGAGACAAGCGAATACGTAAACAATCTAGCCCACCAGCCGCCTCAACCTCTACTTCACTTCATGACTTAACGGAGAAAGAGTTTAGTTATGAATTTTACAAGAGAGACTTCAATAAAATAATTCAATATTCTGGCGACAGCAATACAGTGGCTAACAGCTTGGATGATTTCTGGGTATTTGTGAAGAAATATGAAGCAACTCTTAAAAAAGCAGGAAAACCAGTATTAGATGTCCCAAACGAAGAGAAATGTGAACGTATTGATGTAGATGTGTCTAAAGTATTCTCAAAGTTTCACTGTATCAATTTTAGAACTAAACTGAAGTATGTTGATACTGTTTATGATAATAAAGGAAGAAACCGATTAAATAAAAACATATTTGATGCTTTTTTGAACATTGTGTCTATATATTTGGACTTTAAAAACAAAGAAAAATTTGAGAAACTAAAAAAATTAAGGCAATCACAAAATGATTTACCAGTAGCTAAATATAGGTATGTATCAACAGTTCAAGCTGTTTTATAGAAAATCAAAACATCTTTTATCTAAACCTTGATTTTTAATTATATAGACTAAACTGACAGCTGCAATCGATTTTTTTTTTAAATGTTGCATCGTGGTGCATAGTGTTGTATTAGTGATTCAACAAATCACTTGTTTTGACCACCCCAAGCAAGTGTGCACAGCGACAAAAGTTATTAAAAATATTTCATATATTAAACTATGGTATGTGTTTTTGTGTGTGTGTCGAGAGCATGGTAGTGTGCGTCGAAGGCATGGTAGTGTATGTCAAACGCATGGTAGTATGTTTTCATGAATTTAATTTATTTAAAATGCATATTATACAAAAATAGTAGCTTTTTGGACTCTTCTCCATATGAACTTTAACTGTGCCTTGTATAACTACTCCTACGTTCACGTAATTTTTGTAAAAAGTGGTACAAAGTTTTTGCTCCACCTATTAATATAACGGTTAAAGCTACGTCTCCAACAATCTTAACATATAAGCTTTACTTGTTATAATTAAGAAATTAAAAATTCAATAAATGATATGTGTACGTATGGTCGGTTTCTATAATAAGCAATGGCTCTCAAACTTAGCAATCCTGTAACACCGAGAGCAATATAGTATATTAATTTTTCAACAGTAAGAGAGCATGAAAGCGTATGCAATTGCAAAAGCTAAAAAATCGGTCAAGTGCAAGTCGGACTCTACTATAAAATGTAATTTGACATAAATGAGCAAAAATTTTATGAGAGCACTAGTTTTTTATGACTGTAATTTTTTACCCTGAAATACTTGTATATGGCAAAAACAGTATATGATTCCTATTTTATTCACTTTTTTTTCTTTTTCTTAAAATGTGTGTGTTCTATTGCCAGTGTAAAGAATTACTATTTTAAGGAATTATGCCGAAATTAAAAAAAGGATTCCGTTTTAATGTTAGATAACACTCCTTATGCTACTTAAGTGCAATAGTTGGCATCACTTGTAATATTATTTGAATTTTGGTGCTGGATAGGTCAGGCTATATCCTGAGTTCCGTGGGCTGGGATGAACCTTAGATACTGCTTGTATGCTTCAAGTCTTCTTTATATCTAGTTTTTCTGTTTTTGGTGAAGGTCACTCATTTTATTGCCGCATCTTAAATCTTTAAAATGTTTTCATGCTCATTGTAACTTAATTTTGAGGGGAACAATTTTTTAATATATTGATAGTGCCATTATCAAAATAGAACCATTTTAATTTCACCATGTCTGTCCGGCTGTCTGTCTGTCCGCGACTTAGCTTAGAGACCATAGATACTACAAAGCTGTAATTTGACATGGGTATACCAAATATTATTAGTAAGTATTAATGAAACCAACACAGTGGTAAAAACATATGAAAAAAATTCTTTTAGGAAACCTTTCCTACATGTTAAGTGGGGATGATTTTTTTGCTCCTCTTTCCCAGTGTGGGCTGTTGTTGGATAGGTTGTTAAAAATTGAGAGTGTACTAGGTACACTAGGTAGTATTAAAACAGATGACAGTAAATGGTAATTCAAAATATTTTAAATACAGCTAAATTACTAAGTAGATTTTTTTAAATACTAACAAAGCTTGAAAGCAGCAACTTATAAAACCCAGTGTTACTTACCAGTAAATTAAAACAAGGGCTGTTATAATTAAGTGACATTATATTTCATAATTTATTTAAGATTTAGCGCAACCTTAACCAAAACATTGATTGTTTGAGTGAACCACATTTGTTTGGTAATTTTTGGACACACATTATGGCAACAAATTTTTAAATTATTATTTGTATTTATATTGTTTAAACACTCTTAAATCAACATATAATAAACAAATTGTTTCTTGTCTCAAGTAGGCATCAATCTAGTATGTACTCACATCCTTAATTTTTTTTTTACAGAAATGAAATAGTGTCTGCTGTGCAAAATGAGAGAGTGGTAGTAGTTGCAGGTGATACAGGTTGTGGAAAATCAACCCAAGTTCCCCAATACTTGCATGAAGCTGGATTTCAAAACATTGGTTAGTACGAGTTACTAATTAATGGATCTCTAGGTATATAAGCAGACAAATAAAAGTTACTTCCCAATTGAAGTACAGTACACCCTTTTTTTATATGACAAAGACAGGTATAGACTCAACACTGTGGTAATGTTGACTGACTTGCAGAAATTAAGATTATTTAGATTATTATTTTTAAGTTTACAAACTTATGTTCTCTCTCATAGTGAGATTTTTTATTGTACCACTAAATTGTTAATTTAACCTTAACATCTAATGTGTTTTGCCCCAATACGAAGCATTCTCAGGACATGCAGTTGTGTGTGTGCTGTACCTGCAACAGCATTACCAATTTTTTATGATGGTAACAATTTTTTTGTGATAAAATACAATGAGGTGTTTCAACATAATTTGCATAATGTTTAAAGTGATAAGCCTGTATTGCTAATTGCCTGTTAAAAGTTAAACTGTCAGACCCATAAGTTCTACTTAATATCATTTTATAGCTAGTATACATGTATGTGCAGTTAAGAAACAAAAGGTTAAAGGTGTTAAGAAAATAAATTTAACTGCTAATGAGCCTTTTTATTCTGCTACTGTACATATGAATCTATAGACTGTGAAAGTAGTGACGTCACAACTGGTTCTATATTCTATGGTTTGGGTAAAAAAAAATATAAAGTAGATTGTCGTTTATTTTTCAAAATGCCTCATTAGTTTGCACCTGGTGGCAACCATGACTGAAGAAGAGAAACATGCCGTGTCTTTTAGAGATTGTGCTGTGTTATTGTAAAAAAATGTGTGTGTGTGTGTAGTGGGTGTGTGTGTTGTGTGTGGTGAGTTGGTTTAAGTTGGATGATTTTAGATTGAAGTTCATGAACCGTGATTGTGACGTCATTTTGTCATCTGTGGTTGAATATGGTTGTTGTTTATCGTACCAGGACCGCACTCAATATCATTACTTGTCAGCATATAACATTTAATTCCATACATATTTTCTGGTGACATTTGTTGTAATTGATTTTTTTACAGCTTGTACTCAACCAAGAAGGATTGCATGTATTTCCCTATCAAAGCGTGTGGCGTTTGAGATGTTGACACAATTTGAAAGTAAAGTTGGCTATCAAATAAGATTCGAGAAGAGTAAAACAGCTGATACAAAGATATGCTTTATAACAGAGGGTTTGCTGTTAAGGCAGGTAAGTTTTTTCTTTCAGTTAGAAGCAATAAAGTAGTGTGTACATGAACAGCAGGCAGCTGAAAATATTGGTAAAATTTATATATGAGATACTGATACTTTTAGATTATACACTTAGACAGGTAATAAGGTCTAGTGGCTATCATAATCCCTGTGAAAATTATATTTTTGTGGAAATTAAGTATGACCTTATTGAGTTTTGTAACATAGTAGGTGTGTATGTATTGTTGTATATCTTCATGATTTTTATCCCCAGAGAGGGTAACCAGTGGCTGGACACATACCCACACCCTAATGTAGGGAACAGCCTCTTTTTACCAACCCCTTTGAGTAAGTAAATTGTGTCTGATGTACACCTTTTTGCTCATCAATTGAAAAAATTAAATAATTAAAATTAGCTACTGTCTGCAGGTCCCAATTTTTTTAAAAAAACTGGCTATTTGTATTTACTGTAGCATGAAAAATGAAAAACAATATTAATTCATTTTATATTCCTACATAAAGTTTTCTATAAAGGACTTTTTTATCTGCATTTCTGTTTAACAAAATCCTTTTATTTTAAATAAATTTGAATTGTACAAAAGAAATGTTTTATTTAAACATTGTATTACAGATGTCTTCAGAAAACTTGCCAAATTATGATGTTATAATACTGGATGAGATCCATGAAAGGCATCTCATGGGAGATTTTCTGTTAGGAGTACTCAAGTGTCTTATCCATAGTCGTAATGATATCAAACTGGTGCTTATGTCAGCCACAATAAATATAAAGCTATTTGAAGACTATTTTTCATCTGAATCGGCTGTCGTGATTCAGGTTTGTTTTTATTTCCGTTTTAATTTTTACTATAACTATAATTCTTAATGCATTTTTTAATTTTCGTATTAGCAATAGGTATAAAGTCTTTTGTCATATGACAGCAGTTGTTAAGCCAAGTCAACCTTTAGGGTAACTTAAAAATTCTGGCAGTTTAGTGACTATTAGCTCGACGGTCAAGTGATAAATGTTAATTAATTTTTTTCTGTATTTTTCATCAGGTTGTAATATTTGAGTGTGTTTCTGTTGTTTACTGAAATTTATGATTTTTAAATAAATTGTATCATAATTTTTAGGAAAATTCTTGAGTTTAGCTCCTTTTCAGGTGCCTGGTCGATTGTATCCCATTGATTTACATTATAAGCCAATATTTATAGAAGACAAGCCCACTAGAGATGACAGGCTGGACCCTCAGCCATATGTTCAAACAATGCAATTGATTGATTCCAAATATCCAAGTAATTAGATGTTTCATATTTTATACATATAATTTATATCACATAATTAAAAAACCAGACAGTTTTGTACATAGATTCCCACATTACTTATCCTAAATCAAACAAATTCTGATTAGCTGATTGGAAAAGTTTATTGACCTGATCTGACTGTCGGGCAAATGACCTTTATATGAAATTTGTTTAAGTTGGCGTGCCGAATTTGATATCGCAGATTAGTTAGTAATTAATTTCATTATATGCTTATAAAATCTTTTGATAGTCGATCCTTTTTAACATATTTTGGATTTATTAAACTAGGAAGGTATATAGGTAGGTGTTCCGTTCTATACTTATAAGACTTCGAAATCGATTTTTATTGAAAACTTACAAAATTCGCAGTCATGATCTTCAGTACATTTAAGTAAGCAAAATTCTATATATATATTTAAGTTTCGTTACGAAGTCTTAAAAAATATTTGCTTGGTTAATTAAAACTAAATTAATTTGTTTTAAAGGTGATGAAAGGGGCGATCTCCTTATTTTTATGTCGGGTGTGCAAGAAATAACCGCAATACAAGACGCGGCGCAACAGTACGCAGAGAAAACAAAGAAATGGGTAGTGTTGCCGCTCCATAGTGGCCTGTCACTTGTGGAACAAGATAAGGTAGAACACAATCAAAAACTGTTAGAAGCTTTGTTTTTTGAATTGTGAATGTAGTAATTTTAAATAAAGGTAAAACACAACAATCATTACTAAAGGAGCATTTGATTCCGCGCCTTTAATTGAAGTAGCATTTTGTCATTGAGTGGGTAAATAAAAATGTTGTATTAAAAAGGCATACGTAGGTCATGAATTTGCTCTGGGATTGTGTCGTCGTGGTTTTAAGCTCGGCATCTCTTTGTGAAAAGGGGGCCCATGTCCCTGTATAATTTTTTTCAATCGTTGCGTTCATACTATTTTAACTGGTTTGCCTTAATGCCCTTGTTAGAAATGATGTTTATGTTGTAGAGAGTTAATTAAATGGTCATTTAATTAAATAACATTTCAGGTTTTTGACTACCCACCAGAGGGTGTGAGAAAGTGTATAATTTCTACAAATATAGCAGAGACTTCTGTCACAATAGATGGGATAAGATTCGTTGTTGATTCTGGAAAGGTAAGGATTATCTATTATTTTTTCCGTCTTTTCAAAAGTGTTTGTTTTTAAATGGACGATTTCAAATTTCGATTCCTATGCCAAAAATCAATTTTTCAATGTTTTAGCTCTATTTTAAAATAATCTATAAATTGGCAAACTTTATAGTTTCGTAAACAAAACTTGCTAACCCAGTAAATAAAATTTATTTTGATTGACACTAGTGAACTAAGAAATTATTGCTAATAATTATTCATTCAGGTAAAAGAAATGAGTTATGACTCCACAACTAAAATGCAGAGGTTGAAAGAGTTCTGGATTTCCAAAGCTAGTGCTGATCAGAGGAAAGGTAGAGCAGGACGAACCGGTAAGCATTTTGAATACGTAATATTTATTTCACTATCCCCATTCAGATTTTTCCCATACCAACTTTATTGCACTATGCTTCATGTTGTATGGAAAACTGAGCCCTAAATATGTTTTTGATTTTTTAAAATTATAAAAATATGGATCAGGACTTGAGAAACTGAGTCTCAACGATTCCCACCTAAACCTGAAGAAGCGGCGTAGATGCTACTGTACATATTTTTCCACGTTTACAAATTATTATACAGGTCATGTTTATATGATTGTTTTATTACAACGTGGTGTTTTTTTAGGTCCGGGGGTTTGTTACCGAATATATTCAGAAAAGCAATTTTCCGAAATGGATCCTTTTAGTACTCCAGAAGTATCTCGAGTGCCTTTGGCATCGCTCCTTCTGCTTATGAGCAATCTAGGTGTAAGCGATGTGAGGAGATTTCCCTTTCTGGATACACCTCCTGAAGAAGCCATAGAAAATGCCCTACTGGAACTTAAGCAACATGTTAGTATAAATCCAAAGTTATCTTCAATTATTTGGTCAACTATGGTGCAGGAGAAGAGATTTTTTTGCCATATTGTAAAGCCAATTTTGTTTTTAGGGTGCATTGACATCAAACGAAAAATTAACAGCTCTTGGTAAAGCCCTAGCTAATTTGCCAGTGGAAGTGTCCCTAGCCAAGGCATTGGTCATAGGAGCGGCAACATTGCCGCCTCATAAAAGGGATTCTGCGCTTGCTTTGAGTGCTGCTCTGGGCATTCGATCGATATTTACCACAAGGGCACACAGGGATTTCGATTGTGAGGTAAAGTGGTATGTCATTTTAAAAATATCAGTGCAGAAATAATACTAATAAATTGGCTTTTTCTATTTAAGCTATGAAGAATTAGAGATTATTTTAACCATCACTTAATAAGCTTGTTGACGGACTATTTTTTGAGCCTCAAAACCAACAATCAGTAGGTACGTGTCTCAGGATTCTACTATGGAGCCCCTCGCTTCGTTCGGAGTTAAACTATAGAATCCTTCCCTTGTACATTCATCGTCATCATTTAGGAATAACTGTATCGAATTCCTGTAGCCACAGCTCTCTACCTTGCTGTCGAAAACCGAATTAACCGCGGGCAGAGTCGCGGGAGAAAGCTTGTAAAATTAAATAGTCAACTCAATATTAATTGCAATTATTGTTACCAATACAATATTGCTTAGTATTGTCACAGACTATATAATACTTTACGAGTTGTGTTATAAAGAGACTGGTGTCCCTTTCATACCTACCACATGGCTGTTTTAAATTGCACATGCGGTTGCAAAGCACACAGACAAAGGAGTTGACTTACTACTAAAAAGACGTTTATGTCCGGCTTGCACCTTGTACACCTGTTAGTAAATCGAGGAAAAATCTAAAGTTTATTTAAAAAAATAGTAAAATTGCGATTATTGTAGTATTTGTTTTTGTACGAAACAATATTGCATTAAATCACATGGAAAAACAGGTAACTTTATTTTAAAGTTAGGTGTTGTAAAATATGCATATTTCAATGCTATTCTACAAGAAAACCACACCAAAATACGGCAAATTAATAATTAAAAGTCACTTATAATATCCATAGTCGTGCAACGTCTCCTTGAGTTTTTACTACTAAGAGCTAGTAAGAAACTTAATGTCCTTTTTAGAGTTCCGTATCCAAAGGTTATAAAACGGGACCCTATTACTAAGACTCCGCTGTCCGTCCATCTTTCACCAGGCTGTATCCCATGAACCGTGATACTGAGACAGTTGAAATTTTCACAGAAGATGTATTTCTGTTGCTGCTATAACAATAAAAACTAAAAAAAATATTTAGTTATAAATTCACTTTAAAAATAAATAATTGAATTATTTTTTTTGTTTGATTATGATAACGGCAGCAAGTAGACGCTTGAAATATTCACAGAATTTTAAGTTATAAATTCACTTTAAAAATAAATAATTTAATTAAAATAAAACAAATATTTATGGGGCTCCCAAACAGCAAAGGTGTTTTTTTTGCCGTTTTTTAGATAATGGTACGGAACCCTTCGTGCGGAAGTCCGACTGGCACTGGGCCAATTTTTTATTTAAGTTAAAAAAAAACATGAGATCATCTAAACATACCCGAATATCAACATAAATTTTGTGTGATACCAGTTAGACCATTATAACTTTATCATTTATATTATAACATGGTTCGTCATAGAGCAGTTGTTAAATGCGATCTTAAACATACAATTAGTTAATAAATGAAGCCTTTTCATAAAGAATAATTTAAAAAAAAAATTAAGTGAATAAGGTCTTATTAAATATCCCACTTTCTGTTTTATTACTGATTAAATTAAGACTTTACTTTTGAAATAATATGAATATACAGGTAAATTTACTATCCATAAATATGCAATAAAAACGAAATGCATTGTCTTTGATTGATTATTTTTAGAATGCAAGAAAACCAGATGAATCTGACCACGGGGACCCTTTAACTCTCTTATCACTGTACTGCTCCTGGTTGAGTGTGAAGGCTGAAGGTGGCGGCGGCAGACAATGGTGTCGTCGCCGTGGTATTGAGGAACAGAGGCTGTATGAGCTGACCAAGCTCGCTGCACAACTAAGGGCCTTATTGCAAGTAAGATATCCAAAGAACTTACAAAAGATACATCACACTTACATTTTGGAAGTTTAGACCCAAGAATCTGCCAAAGTTGCCTCACTTTACAATTCTGCAAGTTTAACCCGAAGGCAATCTATTATAAAATAGATGTGTATGAAATATTTGTAAACACGATGAAAATCACGGTTTCAATAGGGTAGTTTCCAGTAGGAATAGATATCTTCCTATATTTAAATAATTATTTCATAGGCTGCATTTAAGTCTAAAAATAAATATCATCATATCATCTAAGTATGTGGAAAAACCATAACACATTTTGTATCCGATCGCTAGTGTTCATGAATTTATATTCTTAATCTGTTGGATTAAAAATTGTAAATATATGAACACTAGCGACACTCCTCGCCGACTCTACAATAAGTCGAACAGGAGAATACAAGTAAAAATTTGTATTGTTGGTTTTTAAAAAAGTAGATTTCTACATAACATATTTTTAAGGATAATAGTCTGACTGAAGCCCCGGAGCCCGAGTCAATGTCGTCAGCGGAAAGGGCAATGCGACACGGACAGCTTAAACAACTTAAGGATATGAGAAGGTATATTTGAGTTTGTTTATAGGTTGTCTATACATATATCCTGTGTTTTTCACCATTCATTAATTATTTCTAACTAAATTCGACGCCATATAGTATAAGAGATATTTTAATTAATTAAGAAATAGTTATTGCCTATCAATAATTTTTAAAATAATTGCAAAATATCTTTTGTTTTAAAGAGCCAATTTTAAATTATTAGTTATTAAAACAATCAGTATGTAAGTCCTTATACATTAAAAAAATACTTTGTAACTTTCAAAAGTAAATAAAAAATGCAAGACCGACATTTGTAATGAATGAATTGTTGTGATCTACATCACGTAACCACATGAAAATAATAAAATTAGCTTATAAATCATATTCAGTAATTCACATTTAATAACAAAAAAAAATTCCATATATTTGCAGGCAATACAAACACAAGGCGGCAGAAGAATCCAAGCGCAAGAAGCGTTTAAAAGTTGATTCTTGGGAAATCGTGGATGAAAAATCCGAGGAAGATAGTAGCCTAGATATTCGTGACATAGAATTCCGGATGACGAATGACGCACAGCGAATAAGGGCACTTATATCTGGATCAAGCGCGTCTAGTGGTCGGGATTTGGTGATGTTAAAGGTACCATATTTTTTTGGCTGATACAATACAATACAATACAAATATCCTTTATTGCACAAAACAAAAACACAAACTTATTGTAAAAATAATATTAAAAAACATGTACAACAGGCGATCTTATCGCCAGATGGCGATTTCTACCAGATAACCTATGTTGGTATTGATATACAAATTTAAAATATTGGAATGGTAGGATGTGCAAAATTGTACAAAAACTGAAATAAAGATATAAGTAACATAGAATAAGAATAGTATAAATTACCAAATAAATAAATAACTACAAAATACATAAATACCCTTATACATAAAATATAAAATACATAAATTCCTTACATAAAAATACATAAACTACACATAAATAAAACAATCATAACTTAAATATTTAAGTGTCTACATCAAAAGACCAGAGGGAGCAAAACAACAAGGTTATGCGAGATTTAAAAAATGCTTTTTCACTTGTGCTTTGAAGGTTGTAAGTGATTGTGCTTTTCGGATATCTACTGGGAGAGAGTTCCACAATCGCACTGCTTGTACGGTGAAGGAATCATCGTAAAATTTTGAGTTGTGACTCGGTGTATTAAGTAATAAATTAGAGGAGGAACGCAAAGAGGCATAGTAACCAAAACGCTCTTTGAGATAAGAAGGGTAGCTAGGATTGAACAGCACACAGTAAAGAAGTGAAAGGATATGATATATATTTGGGTTTTGGTTATAAATTTTTGATGCTAATTTGAGCGGGACATACTTTATCCAGTACATATTTTCTTACGCAATTATACAGGGTAGCCAGTTAAGTGACGTCAAAAGCAAAGATTCATATGCACTTTATTGACGGGTAACTGAATCACGTGTATGTATGTTTGCGATTATTAGTAGTTTAGTCGATATTTTTTTAATAAAGTTTGTCTTAATTTCCGCATTCCATCGGTTTTAATTATTTTTTCCGTTTTATACGTTTGTAAGATTTTGTTTGTGATTTCATCTCAAAAATTATTATTTACCTTGACTCCATAAAACAAGACTGAAATACCTTGACCTCATAAAACATGACTGAAATTGAGTCCATAGTTAAAAAAAAAAACTGTTCGAGCACATTCACAAAAGTTGTACCATTGAAATAAAAATTAACAAATAGGGCCAGTGTATTCTTAATATTTCTAAAAACATCTACGGACCTTCAGATAACAACATAATTATAATCACCTCAACAGGGGTTAATTATCAGTAGCCAGCCTTTAAAGGAAAAGGGTGCTAATCCACCGGGCTCTGGATGTTTGTCTTATAACAGCAGTCGTTAAGCAATGCAGAAGCCTAATAGGCGGCTTGAAACCTTTGAAATTCGAGTGTTGAATGTGTGGTCTGGTATTTTCATGTGCGATGTAGGTGCACCACAAGGATACGTCAGGTGGGAACTTAAAATCAAAATTAAAATCACAGTTATGTGCAATGTTGATATAAAGTTAGAGATGGCGTTAACACCGGCGAACATTAGTATTTCAACATTTCCTTACAGATGTTTACGCTTTAAGCGATTGCAGATACCTACTCCCACGAACGCTTGGCTTGTGGGACCCTGCTAAGGTTTGCTCTAGGGTCTACAGTAAAGGGCTCTTAAAGAAAGGCATGATTAGATTTTTATCGGCAACGCGCTAGTAATGTCCCTAGGGATATAGGCCACGGCTATGTCATTTAAGTCTGTAAGCTAGTTTGTCAACTTGGTGGTATAGCAAAATCATGAAACTGGACTAAGTTAAGGAGGGAGAAACTTAAAATATTTTGTATAAAAACATGCAATTCCCGGTCCTCTTAAGGATAGCCGAGAACATAATATTTGATTAGGCGATCCGCGATAAATACGTTGAGATATAATTTTTCATATAAAATACTTTTCATCCTGTATGCGGATGAGTATAGGTAGATGTTAGGACAAATGTTAGACTATATGGATAGCGTTAATTCTGCTTAGAAAAAATGTCTCATATTTAATCATAAGAAAAAAGTACATAACTTAAAGAAAGAAGAAAAACATTTTTTTGACAAACATAAAAATATAAATGCATAAATTGATAATTGAGGGACAAAACGGTCATTGACTCAGTTTAACCTGTATAGCCGAAGCCACAACACATATTCTGTAAGAGCATTTTGGTTGTCACTAACCAGTTTGACAGGTAATAAGCAACAAAAAAATTACAAATGAACAAACAACATCTAAAAGTAATAACAACTTGTTTTCCTTTTTTTAAATAAGAAAATATATATATATTTCAGGTGGTATTATGCAGAGCTCTGTATCCACAGGTAGCAGTTGGTGACGAGTTCAATCATTACAAGGTAAGTCTCAAAATAATATATTTCTTCTTCGTAAGTATTATGACAATAAAAACGATGTTGAAATGCGTTGTCAGATGTGTTCAACACGTTACCCAAAAAAAAACCTCATTCTGACAATATTAAATATCTGTTATCTATAAAACGTTTTTCGCTTTTTTTACGTGATTGAACCACCTGTATGGCGATAGGCGGAATAAAATCGGTAAGATGTTGATATTATATTTCTGAACACATCCTTGGGGATAAGTGTCGTAATGATATATTTTTTCCAGTCAGTGTCCGAACAATTATTCCACACATGGAGCAAGCCATTCGTATTCCTGCACCCGACTTCGTACTTCGGCAAACAGGCAAGAATTCTGCAGCTGAACGACGCTGATATACAGACAGACACGCCGGCCGGGTACAAAAGTAAACTACCCTTGTCGGCGAAACATCAAATTCTTTGCTATTTGTACGTATTTTGATTTGATTTTGATACTGATTTATTAAAGTTCGGTAGCAAGATTGCAACATGGAAACGATTTTGTTTTAATCATAAAATAATATTAATAAAATAAATTTATGCAGCAACCACTGCATCCCGCAACTCACAAAGCCTTGGGCCCTGAAAGTTTTTCACAAAAACCAGGGTTGTGTACTTTGAATGAGAAACCTAGTCGTATAAACGCCAAACCTCTAGTGTCGTTGCATAGATCTTAAAAATTGCCCCGCAATCCGCTGCGCGCCCGTTCCCGGCTCGGGACGTTGTGGCTTGCGAGCGCGGCTCGGGGCGCCTGGGCAGCGACAGGGTTTCCCTTCACACAACTACGCGCCGCTCGCTCCGGCCTCGGCGGAATTCAGATGTGATCGGAACAACACGTGTTTTTATGCGAGTTTTGTGTGTCTATTCCAATCAGACGACGACGTGCTTAAGTAAATAAATTCGTTTTTATTTTAACAATTTTTTTTTTTAGATCCTTATTGGAAACCACTAAGCCGTATATCGTGAATTCTATGCGAATGCCAGCCGCTCAGACTCTATTATTATTGGCTCATACTATAGACACCAATATGGGATTTACCAGGTTAGATAAGGGGCGTTTTGTTGACAAGCAATATACGCATTGAATGTGCTCAATGCTATCTGTGCGCACATTCGATCGTTCTGTTGACCAAAAATTAATGCGCTATGACGCCACTTCCGGACCGCATTCAACGCTTATGCTCGGGAGGTAGAGTAGTGGATGCGCTGTCAAACATTGAGCGGCCATATTGTTTGTTTACATTTGGTGAACAGGACGATTTCAATGCCTATGCGATGTCATAGCTCTCAATACCGTCAACAGAACGCGCCTATTATCTATTAAATATTTTTAATTCAGAGTTAATATGTATAAATATTATGTTCAATACATAACTACTTTGTTATAAAAGCCGCAGGGCACATCTAGGGTACTAGATGTGCCCTGCGGCTTTACCCGTAAAGAGCCCATACCGTAGAAACTATCGTTCAGGTTCGTTAATATTCTATTATATACTGCGCCAGAAATCAGGTCCTCCCTGTTTCTTGTTGAAATGTGACTGAATAGTGCCTTTTTTCTTCCAACTTAATTTATTTACAAAAATTGATTTTTTCAACTGAAAAAACCATTTTAGTTAAACCAAAATAGCTTTAACGCAGGAATAGCGTATTTTAGGAACCGGTTCAATAGATGCAGAGATTACCCCTCACAAACAAACAAATTTTATCTTTTTTTAACACTGATGTAAAAGATACGATTGCTACTTATATACAAGGCTAGATAAAATCAGTTTTTAGGGTTTCGTATCAGAGTCATATTGCAGAGTCCAATCTCGTTCCAGTCGTTTGACTTGGAACCACAAAGTTGTAAGTGCTTTCTATTGAGTTATTCTTATTATGGTTACACAATGATAAATCGTCACGTACAGGCAAGCAAAATGGCCTGTTCCGCAATTTTTGAAATTTTTTGCTTTTGAAATCTTCGGGTCAATGGGTATGTAACGAAAATACAAAATTTCAAAAAAATATTTTTTTCAGCCATTTGTACATACTAACAGTAACCAAAACGAAGGAAAAAACGTGAAAATAAGTCCGGTTTTTTTCCTTGCATCCCCTTTTATTTACTCTGACCATTTTTTTTGCACACCCTACACAATGAATGTGCGGCCAGGTATTGTTATATATGAAATAATTATTGTTATCTACTTAATTATTTTAAATATATATCTTTTTTTTAGGATAGTATGTGATTCGTGGTTATTATTGGAATTTCCGTATCCCGAATCTGGATTGAACCTGCTACTGAAAGCCAGTAAGCTGCGGCAAAGGTGGGACGCGCTCATTAGTCGACGACTAGATGGTAATCTTTTGATTTTTATTGTTTTTTGGCTGTATAATCAATTGATTGACATATTCCACGTGACAAATACTCATGGTGCAGTGGGTAATGGCATGCCTGATGGTCTACAGTCAACTGAGGGGCATGGGACAAATATTCATGTAATGAACATTTGTGTTTGTCTTGAGCCTGGATGTTTTCTATGTTTATGTGTATTTACAAAAAAGTTTTTAGGTATTTGTACCCGTTGTCTGGTATCCATAGTACAAGCTTTGCTTAGTTTGGTATCAGATGGCGCTGTGTGTAAATGTCCTGAAACATAAAGTTATTTATTATTTATAAACTAAAATTCACAATGTCGAAGGGGAATGCCTGCCAACCATAGTCACTTTAGCCTCAAGTGCACTCTTGGAAAAAACATATGTGCATGATAGAGACAAGAATAAAAGTGCATCAATAAAGAAATCGGTACGTAAAAAACTTGGTATTGCATGTTACAGAATTTTTTAGTTTTTTAAGAAGTATAAAAAATTTAACACAAGCTTTTAAGGGTGATTCTACAATCTACGAATCTGACAGATATAATCAATAGTTGTTATGCTTTTATTTATATTATTATAGTTCCCAAGTTCTACTGTAAAACATTTCAATTTGTTATATTTAAAAAAACTATGTTTTTCTATGTATACAATTGATTTAATTTTCTGACTATTTCGTGGTCATAAATGAGCAATCTTCTTTGTTTCATTAAATATGTTTAACTACTTATAAAATTAACATCCTGCTAATAATATGAATGTGAATGTTTGTAGGTTTATTTGTTACAATCATGACGCAACGAGCTAAAATTTGGCACAGATATAGTTGGAAAAAGACATATATCAGGCTACTTTTCATCTCGGGAAATTCAATAGTTCTGGCGGAATAACTATAACCGAATAAATTTGCTGTAGCAAAGTTCTTTAGTATAATAAAGGAGTTGCCATAGAAATCTCACGCCGATAACCAAATTTAGGGTAGGAGCTGGAAAAATGAATTTCACATAATTTAAAATTAACAACTTGAGTGTCAATTCCGTTTAATTTGTTGAATATATGATTGTTACTTACTTTAAATAGGAGATATTAGCCTGTCGCTTAACGCAGTTGGTAGATATATAGCTTTATATCATACAAATACATGATTTATTAATTACAGATGCAAACCCCAACAAATCGGTGGAAAATGAATTACAAAAAGCAAAAACCTCCAAAATGTCATACGACGAATTACAACATGAATTATCATGCGATATAAGCACGTATATGACTACAGAAGTATACTATACCATTAAAAGGTTACTGCCAGGTGACCTTAAAGATTTATATGTTGGTAATGAAGAAGTGCAAGGTAATGTTGACCCTAATCCGTTTGAAGAAGGCTTCCAATGCCATCCACATGAGAAAAAAGGGGGCATTTTTGTTACGGACAATATTGTTTACAATTGGTAAGTTGTTTTTGGGTACTATTTTGGGTAGGTACAGAGTAAAAGAAATGTTCATTGAACTTTACGGTCTTTAGGACTTTTTACGGAAACTGAGAGTGAGAGTCACATTCTTCCTGTGATAATCATCGCTATGCCCCAACATGACCACTCACAGCACAAAGCAATCCCACAGTCACAAAAAAAAACAGAACATTATTTAAAAAAAAAATCTTGCGTTCACTCTATAGTGAAATCAACTGTTCTGAACCGCCGATCAAAAATTAAAAATACAGTCACCATATTAAAATTATATAAACTTACAAAGACACTAGCGACCGAACAAACTCAGAAAGGTTTATTGCACTATAGCTTATTTTGAGAGATTTGTATATTTATTTCTAACAAATTACATCGATTGTATTAAACAAACAAATTAAACTTAATAAAAAGAAATCAATGTAATTATTGGATATATCAATATCCAGTAAACGAACTAAAGTAAATATGTAATAAATACCTAGGGATAACCATTTTCATAAGATATTCTTCCCATATTTACCTTGTATTGTTACTGTCTGGCAATAACTTGCTTTTTTCACTTAAAATGTACCTACGCATTATGAATACAGTTTTTCGATATTATAACGACAGGGTTTATAACGATTTTGCGCGATCGCTAAACTTAAGGATCGATAGGAAATCACCGTTATATAGAGTCGAGACTGCAGCCCCAGGTTGTTTAAATGATTAGGATGGACGAACAGACGAAGAAGGAAGAAATATAAAACTAGTCATAAGCTATTTTTAGAAGGTTTTACATAGTTTCCAAATAATATCTGTGGCTGGCATTTCTGCTAAAAACAACCACTTAATATACCCCTTAATAGGGAGTTAATGCTTGATCGTTTTTTTTTTCAGTGTGGTAGATACTGACTGGAGTTATAATAGTTACCAGGAAACATACAGCCAGACCTTGTCATGTCCAGATTGTTCTATGGCATTATGCTTGTCCCCTCTTGAACGACTACAGCATAAGCAATTCACTTGCTCTTCAAGAAGTATCAAGAAGGAACCAGAAGTATCAAAAACGCACAGGGAAAGTAGACCTAATGCTAAAGAGTATAAGTGCGAAAATTGCAATGAAACGTTGTATATGACACCTGTAGAAATATTAAAGCATAAGAAAAATTGTAAAATAAAATAAAATGCCATAATCAGTTGGTTTTTTACTCTCTATACCCCAAAAATAGAATGTAGAAAGCTAAATAACGAACCGGTGATAAAGTTAATAAAACTAATAATTGAACTGACAATTCAAGAGTGCTGATTAAAAGTCTACTTTAATAAAAAAGTTTTGAGTTTCAGTTATAATTCTTCTAGTATTTTCTACAAGGCAGGCTTCGATTTGCAGTTTTTAGGGTCTGTCCGACCTTTAGTGCGCTCCGTCGTTTAGACCTAAGAAGGTGGAAGCCTAACATTTTCACAGAAAATTGGACTTTTTAACAAATAATAAAAAGAAAACGAATTATAAAAATTTACAAAAAACTTACAAGAAACTTGTCTTTATTCTTGCTTATAGTGCAAGCTCTACAACTAATAATGAAAAACCTGTTAAGTGCGAGTCGGGCTGATGCATTACGTGGTGGTACGGAACCGTCGGCACGCGAGTCAGAATAAAATTTGACCGGTTTTTATATTTTATTTACTAGCATAATCGTTGTAATGTTGCTCCTTGTGTTGGCTACAAGAACTACCTCACTTGCGAATTTATAATATTAGTATGAAATATGACGTACTTAGAAGGTCATAGGTACCTAATTATAAAGTCAAAGTACCTAAGTTCATATGTGTACTGCCGTATGACGCCTTAAGTCCATGACCTGTTCATATGTGTACTGCCGTATGACGCCTTAAGTCCATGACCTGTTCATATGTGTACTGCCGTATGACGCCTTAAGTCCATGACCTGTTCATATGTGTACTGCCGTATGACGCCTTAAGTCCATGACCTGGTTTAATAAACATAGCCAAAAACTAAGCCTTAAACTGGATATAGCATGAACTAGACATTCGTCATTAGCGTTAAACGCTGTAATTGTTTTTTCATACAAAATGAAACGAATGATCACCAAAGTTCTCTAAATTTAACTTAATATTTTGATTTTTTAAAAAAGAACAATTATTGAAGAGCTCAGTGTTTGATAATACCTTAATAATAAATTTAATATTTAATTTCAATAATATTAAAATGGCCGCAATTCCTTCTATGAAGCAACATCAAAAAAATATATAAAAATAAGGCCTTTTCAGAATGTCATAAAACCAAGTTGCTTTTCCAGTTTTGCTTATCTTTTTTTAGTCAAAATACAAAGTGAACTTCAGGGAACTTAGAAGATTATGGAAAACAACGGTCGAGAGCATGTCGCATATATACAAGTACGTTGTTTGAGTCCGAAAATATAATACTATACACCGACCTAACGTGGTCGACTATATCTTGCAAAGTAGGTAGGTATTTAAGTATTATCTTTAAAAATAAATTTTAGTCTTTTTGGATTTATTTAGACAATATAATCTATTCTTGACCGACACAATAAATTTGAATCAAAATTCTATCTATATTACAAAAAACGGGGTACCTTTAGTTTTAAAAAACTGGTTATAAAATATCACAATGTAAGGTACCTGCGGGTAATAAGGCCTATGTAATATTAAATGTATTTATTTTATCAGTTATTTAGTCTTTCCAAACTCCGTAGCATTTTTTGTATTGTTATGATGGAACTGCAGTTTCTCGAAAGAAAAATATATTTTTACCTTGTTATTTTAAATTTTTAAATGAATTCAAAGAAAATAAAACAGGCGCGGGAAATATGGCCTTAGGTGTGTAATAAAGCCTATGTTTCAATAAATAACAGAATGACTTCGTTAAATTTTATTTGATCCTGTGATGACTCTTGGGATTAGGTACGCTTTGTTATTTAAAGTGAAAGAGACTGGCGCTAAAAAAGTTACATACAAATGTGTTTTACCATAGAAATCAATAATCTTTCGAGTGACGTAAAAAATTGGATGCTGCAAGTAGGCTTTATTACTCGCACTATCCAAAATCATTTTTTTTGATGATGATCTAGGATCATATTTTGATTTTTCTTTCTCGTTTCTGAGACTGAATATCATTTTATGATTGTTTCCCATATTGTGATATTTTTTGCACTTTTCTAATTTTTAAATTTAGGGGGTAGGCCTTATTAGGCGACAGGCCTTATTACCCGCAGGTACCTTATTTAAAATCCTTTATTCAGCTATAGGTAACCTACTAAATGAGGTTTAGACCAAAACTTCCGTAACGTTTTGGTAATTTCCGTAAAACGATAATAGTTGTTCTGCCATAGCTACTTTATATGTAAAGCTATATCCTCGAATTATCGTTCAGTTCAGTCAGTCAGTAGGTAAGTAGGTACCCGTTACAATATGTGACCTTAGAACATGAAAACAATAATAATCCAAAGATCAATTCCACAAAGTCCTCTCGCCATTAATCAATATGGCAAGAATAAAAAAAAATACCTATTTAAGTTCAAAGAAGTTCCATAACTTGAGTGCGGAAGGCGGGACGCACACTGTCGGCCTTAAGACTGCTGGACAGGCTGAACGCTAAACCTGTGGCGGCTGTGCGGTGATCTACATGAGAGCATTCCTCTGAATACACAATATTTATTAGTGCTCAAATGCATTTGTCTAGGATTTCTTTGAACTTTGTCTTTGACTTTGTATTCGTTTGCCAATGAAACACAAGGGTTGAGTTCTGCGAAATTATGCGTCCTACTATATTTTTTCGTGATGAGAAATATGTAAATAGTGTTTTGCCAGGGAAGTTGCTCCAATAACAAAGAATATAATGTATAATGACGATACAGTAGGACGATCAGCGCAAAGCTGCGAATGATTTTCGCGTAAGCCAGATGATGACTTAAAAATATTGATTTCTGCTAGTTGATAATATTTTGTGTTAGAAAAAGTTATTTCATAGATATACAATACTACCTGTATTGCAGTGGTAACTGGGTAGAATTGGAATTAGTATTTGCAATAACCGTTAAGTAATCAGTACCAGCACTCACTCACCATAACATGTGTGGTCTTTTCCTTTTTGCAATTTATAAAGCATACAAGTCACGGAATAACTGGAAAATAAAATTTTATAACAGATTTGCCATAAACGATCGTTCAATCAATAAATGCTTTATTGGATACATTAAAGTCATACACTTTTGAAGCAAATTCGGAGCAGGGACAGCAATATAATAAATGAAACAACCTTCTAATTGTACTACAAAGTGCAATTATTGATAATAAAATCGCCTCGTGTGCAAAGAGCAGTGAAGACGGCCAGTGCGTTATTGTGCGAATTAAAAAGGGCAATCGCTTGCCATCAGCGGGCAGTCGCAGCCGGCGGGCGGGTCACGAAGTCGGCTGTGTATGCCCGCCCTAATGACACGTGGTATATTACCGAGGCTTGTGTGCCCGACTAAATACTCACGTTTTTTTGTAACATGGTTATAGAGGTGCTTCTTCTGGCAAACACTTAGGATGTGGAATACAAGGTTTTCTGTAAGGACTAGGGACAGTATCAAAATTCTTACAGCGCGCCTCGCCCGGTATTACTTTGACAGTATGAGGTTTTTCAAAGGAGGAGTGATTAGATTTTTGAATGGTTGGCAACACTCGAATTTTATTTTTAGTATTCGCGATTATGAGTAGTACAGGGAGGTTGGATATGGAATTTTAATTCTATGACAGATTGCGATGTCAAATATACTACGTCAAAAAAGTAAATAAACAAACATTATTATTTCTTGACAATGTCAAAGACATGTCTTGTGACATATTTGAGTGTTAAGCGCGAATCGTGTGTAAAGGTTTTCACTTCTGCCGGCACTCCCGGAGTGCAACTCGTTTTTTTTATCATAGGCACACTTGATGCGACTTGAGCATTTTTTTAGTGCACGAGAAAATAAGCCAATATGTCACCTAAAAATAAAAACCGTAACACCTACGAAGACGCTTTCTTATTGTCTAACTTCAATAGGGATCGATATGAATCCCATTACCATTGTGATAACGTACGCTTGGTTGTGGACTATTCCTTATTTTTTGGCTGCTAGTTTCCAAGTTTAGTTAAATAATTAAATAAAAAAAAACTCAAACCTTTTTGTAGTAGGTACTTTGTGTCTGATGACATCTTACCAGGAAAACACGCGGACTAAAGAGCTTATAATTAAGAGATTAAACTTCGATCATCTTTTTGCTACAGTTAATCACAGCCTCGATCAATACGACGTAACCTTGTCCTTGTCTAACTCGGGAGGGCATAATTTGGACAATTATCCGTAATTAGGTGTTGTTTAACCTCGCTCCGTATCAATGTCTGATGCACGCTGGCGGGCAATTTGGGCCGGATACGAGTGTCCAACAAGTAATTATTGTAAAGAAATTATACTTTCTTGGGTTTTTCTATTCGGAATTGTTATACGATTTTACTGTATACAGTAAAAACGTATTCAGTATTCACATTCATAAGTTTTTCTTTTGCGGCAGAGTGATCGCATATGCAATGGTTTTGTGTTAGTTCAGTTTGCTCGGCTAACGGTTGTTAGTGACTAGACACGGCTGCAAAATTAAACGAAACGGTTGTTTTTACCGCCTTCGGTTTTACCGTATAGTGTGAATACGTGCATATGTTTGCATTTGACATTGAAAACCGCATACGAAAAACTTTTCAGTGAACCGCAAAGTGTGAATGCACTGTAACCAGAAGGTAGTCTACACAGCGATAGCTTTATTTGCATATTGGCTGATTAAGCTATAGTGTAGAGTGCTGGCAGGATTCTAGGGGCGGCAAAATTCTGTTTACATTTTCTAAACGTTCTCTGTTATTTCGTAAAAACTAGTACATAAAAAAAAATTAACAAAAAAAAAACAACCAGCTTCGGGATAAAAACTATCCTATGTGCTTTCCCGAAACTCAAACTATCTCCACACCAAATTTTATCTTAATCGGGTTAGTGGTTTGAGCGTGAAGAGGTAACAAACAGACAGACAGAGTTACTTTCGCATTTATAATACTAGTGCGGATAAAGCCAATAAAATTATCTAAAATGGGTAATTTTATCAATGGATGTTGAGATAATAATAAAACTTTAAAGGTTTCAAAATATCAATGGTATACTGAAGTCTGTTGATCGCGGTACAATATTTTACCAAAAAATGTTAAACGTAATTTGAAGAAGTGAATCCCTTCAAAATCAGTGCCCATTTTCCCTATACACTAAGTTTCCAATTTGACTAATATGATTTCTTTGGTGAAATTCTTTACAGTGATTATTTTACAGGTTATTATAAATTTAATAAACTCATAATTAGATGTATTAAACAAAGAAAATTACTCTTTAGGTATTGTTGTCGACTTTCATAATTACTTTGAAATCACATCGAAATATTCACTTTGGCACGCGTAAAACCTTCAACCGGTTTTGACAACTAACCAAAAATACAGATTAGGTTAATGGCCGTTGTCAGTGCCTAAACTAAACTACCACAGTATAAATTTTGAAAATCCTTCAGTAAAATTCCAGTGATGAGGGGGTTCCTTAACCTCCTGACTGGCCAATGCTAACAGTTAGATACTAACAGGTCATAAATCTAATCCATAAGATTCTTACGTTTGTCAATGGGTTGGTCTCCAATCTCACTACAGATTTACAGTCCACGACGTAAGTACAATGTTCATTATCACGGCATCTGATTCCAACACGTGAGGTCACGACAGACTTTTATTTACACTGCGGCCGCTTGGCCGCGGTGCTGGGAAAGCTGATCGCTGCGAGTCTGTATAGCCATAAAGAGTAGTCCGTGGTGAGAAGTGGTATATTGTACTATCTATAATATGTAATTAATAAACTACTATGATATTACTGGGTTTTAACCCGGCTCTTCTCGGTGGCAAAATCATTCCGAATCCGTAAAGTCTATAAAATTAATAGTTGAATTGACGATTCAAAGGGCTGTTTACAAGTCTACTTGAATGAGAATACTTTGAGTTTGAGTAGGTAGACAGCATGTAAAACCCTAAAAAGTACCTAATTTCAGTCGATTTTTATTAACACCATAAGAGAAATAGGTTAAAATGTAGGTTTATTTTTCAATTTTTAACTTGACTATGCAGCAAATTGAATACGACTAAAGTGAGTCTTGCATTTTTTTTGTTCAGGCTATGACATACCCTGGCAAAAGCGTGCCGTTTCGACCAGTGTACAAAGACATATACACTATTGAAGCATACAAAGAGACACGGTTCCGCGTACAATAGACGCTAGCACGTGGCCGAACGTTGAAAATCGCGATTTTCTCGATTTCAAGTAGGTACAAATATTTATTTTAAACTATAAAATTAGCAAATTCTTTTGGTTTTTTTTTTTTTTTTTTATACCACTAAGGTGGCAAACAAGCTTACGGCCCGCCTGATGGTAAGCGGTCACCGTAGCCTATGGACGCTTGCAACACCAGGGGTATCACTTGCGCGTTGCCGACCCTTCAGAAATCTAATAACTTCTTTCTTGAAGAACTCCATACTGTAGTCCTTGCAGAAAACCTTGGCAGGGAGCTCATTCCACAACTTAAGCGTTCGCGGGAGGAAGTTTCTCTGAAACCGCACTGTACGCGACCATTTAGGTTCTAAAGTGTGAGAATGAATTCCCTGCCGATGGCGAGCGGTGCGATGGTAGAAAGTAGCCGTGGGCATCATTTCGAACAATTCCTCAGAACACAACCCATTGTACAAGCGGTAGAACACACACAGTGAGGCAAAGTCTCTCCTCAGACTTAAGGGCTCGATACCGCAAGTGAGTTTGGGATCGTCGACAATTCTCACAGCCCGTCGTTGAACCGAGTCAAAAGGGTCAAGCTGGTATCCGGGTGCACCTGCCCAGAGATGGCAGCAGTACTCCATATGGGGCCGAACTTGCGACTTGTAAAGTAACAACCTTTGCCCCGACGTGAAGTACTGCTTCGCTCTGTTGAGTACACCAAGTTTTTTGGACGCCAGCTTTACCTTATCTTGTAAATGATCTCGGAACTGAACATCGCTGGAGATGTCGACACCAAGGATCCCAATGCTCTTGGAGATGGAGAGGGGAGTGTTCTGGAATTGTGGGACCACAGTGAATGGAGTTTTCTTAGCGGTGAACGCGCACACTTGTGTCTTTGTAGGGTTGAATCGGACCAAGTTTACCCGTCCCCAGTGAGAGACCTGGGACAGTGTGGTCTCGATTTGAGACACAAGTTCTCCGCGGTTTTCCTCCACAACGGAACGAGGGATGTTTGCACGACCCGTGTAAAAAGTGTCTCCAGTACTGTCATCTGCATAGCAATGTATGTTGTTGATGTCCAACATGTCATTGATATGCAGTAGAAACAGCGTAGGAGACAGCACAGAGCCTTGCGGGACACCAGCATTAATGTCCATGCTATCAGAGCAACTACCGTCAACTACAGTTCGTATGCGTCTGCCGGACAAAAAGCTAGCCACCCATTTGCACAAACCCTCGGGCACTCCGTAAGATGGCAACTTCGATAGAAGACCGCGGTGCCAGACCCGATCGAACGCCTTCGCTATGTCCAGGCTACATGCCAATGCCTCCCCCTGACTCTCAATGGCTAGTGCCCATCGGTGTGTGAGATACACTAGAAGGTCACCAGTCGAGCGACCGTGGCGAAAGCCATATTGACGGTCACTGACCAGATCGTGTACTTCTAGGTATCTTAGAAGCTGTGTGTTGATCACACGCTCCATCACCTTAGAGAGGAGAGAGGTAATAGCGATAGGCCTGTAATTCGATGGATCTGATCTATCGCCCTTTTTGGGCACCGGGTGCACATTCGCAGTCTTCCATGTAGACGGAAATTGCCTAGTGTGGTGTGGTAGGCGAAAAGAATTTGGTCATATTAATATATCTATATTTTATGAAATAAGAATCTAGAGAATATCGCTCTTAGTTTTCCAAACGGTTAAAGCCCAAAAATAGAGTCAGTTTTTTTTCTAACTATTTTAATAGCCAAATTATTTATTATTAGCTAATCCACGTAATTAAGGTTTGAAGTATATTTTTTTTCACGGCAAAAAGTGTACTATAGTGTAACAAAATTAATCAAATTCATGCAAACTTACCTCGTTTGGGTAAACCATTACCTTAATTAATGTTGAACATTAAGATTGAAAATTTTTGTTTATGGCAATGTTCATAATCGTCTGAAGAAAGCTTACCTACCTCTAATTGGGAAAAGATCTTGAACGAACCTGTTTAGGATAAATCATTTAGAATTTGGAGTTACCTACTTTTATACATGCATGTTTTTTGTATTATATATTTATTCTGCAATTCTGGGTCAACTTAGTAAACTTTAGGGAGGGCTGGGAACTTAGATCTATACGGATGCAGCAACTCGGATAGTTTCACTTTAGGTAAGTTACTTCGTGGCTACGTCCTAGCAGATTTAATAAACCATGTAAATGTTAATGCTTAGCGCTCTAATGCAGAATTAAATGCCGCGTGCTGTGCGAACTCCTATACCTACTCTGATATCGACGCCACTATCTTTTTGTTTTGTTTAATTCAATGGCTGATAGTCTGAGCACTGGCGCTCCGAAATGGTTTTTTACAGTTAAAAAAAATGGTTTAATTCTTATGTATTTCGCAAGTGGAGTGTCTTTTTTAGGTAGATATAGGCAGAGCTTTCGCTGGGTAAATTCAAGGTTTTTCATGAAAAAACGGAATTATTAGTCTTACTAGACTGTGCCAGTGGCTCCGGCCGACCTGAATTCTGGTTATCAGCGTGAAACTCCTTAATTATACCAATGAAGTTCGCTACAGCAAGCTATAGCTACATCTATTGTTCTTTAAACTCTGTTATAGTTATTCCCGCGGGAAATTTGAATTTTTCGAGATAAAAAGTATATGCTATATGCTATTCCAGGATCTAAACTATGTGTATGATAAGTTGCATCCCGATGCGTCCAGTGGTTAAAGCGTGATTGAGTAACAAACATCCATCCAAACATATAAACTTTCATATTTAGGTATAATATTTGTAGGATAATAGCCCTAGTAAGCATTGATGATTAATTACATCATCTATAACTATATAAACACACGTTTCATTTATCACAATATTATTACCTAATATTAATGAGCGATAATGTCTGAACGTGTTGTTCCCTTGACATTGCAAGTAGGGTTACAAGTTTTTTGGTAATTAGCTGTAGTGGCAATGTCTCATTAGGAAATTTATTTGAGAGATATGACAATAAAACATTTGGATCCCAAGAATTTTGGTTAATGAGACCTAATACTAAAAACATCCTTTAAGAATCTGCTAACATTTTTATGAGTAGGTACAGGTTCCTTTATGAGTAGGTACAGATTCCTTTATGAGTAGGTACAGGTTCCTTTACCTAATACAAGCGACAGTGCAGATCTAAATAAATTTAGTGTACCATACTTGGCCCCATTTTAAAATTGACTTGTAAGAAACTTTAGAAGTTCCGGAATGTTTAGGTACATTAAATGGATCCAAATTATTTGGCTTACGAAAGGTAAACCATTTGCTGAAAGGAAAGAGTAACATATTTTCATTTGGTCCAAAATATAATACTTTTGAAGTAGTCAAAGACATATACAGCGGAAACTACAGTTGGCTTGGCCAGTAAGGAACTACTAATATACCAGTCGCCTCATCATTTATGATTTTTATGATCAATTTTAATAATATAGAAAAGGTAAACACTCGTAAAATAAACTTTTGTCCCATCTCAGCGTGAATGTGTCAATTTCAAATGCATCCGAATCTCGTTTCCAGGAGACAAATTTTGTACATTTTTTATTTATTTGAGATGCGAACAAATCCCCATGTGGCTGGCCAAATTCCCTTATAATTTTTTGAAAACAAAATCAATGTAACTCCCATTCTATGTCAATGTTCAAATCTGTCAGCTTCCATGTTATCACGTGACCGTATACGTCATATAATGACGCGAGAATGAAAAGCCTCCGGTGCTCACACTACTGTCATCTCTCTAGTTATATGATTTAGGCGTGGGAATTGTATACAATTGTATACAACCCATCCTATTATATGAAAAAATGGCACTGTTGTTATCAACCCTAAATAAAATTATTGAATGATTCATATTATTACAAAAACTTTAATGTCTCGAAGGCAGCTAACAACTCTAAGTAGTTTATACCTTTCTTCCTGTGACCATCAACCACTAATTGTTTTACCATCACAGAAATCTCTCCATCCTGTAAGGCTAGAATCTGAATAGATCTTTAATTTAAAATGATAAGTGCGAATCGGGTTGTTTCTTTTCCACCATAAAAGATTATCAGAAAGTGATGCTAATTTGCATTTTTGCATCATTTTTTTTTTTGGTGTTTTAACAGTGCTACGTATTTTTCCCTTGCAAAACGTTTTGATGGCCGGGCAAGCGCTGATGTGAGTGTACCTATGAACTCAGATAATTCTCGTGTACTTATCACACATTAAGTAGACATATTAAAAAGCATTTCATAAATTTCGTAACGTTTTTCTGATGGTCTTTCTTAATTATAACGTCATAATTATATCGTGAATTAAGTACAAAAAGAAACTTACAACTTGTTTTAGGGGTAAAATTACTTTTTGCGTTATTGATTACAGATCATAAATGCTCTAATGTGTAAGTTACATTTTTTAATGTATTGGAACATGCATTAAATCTGTTTGCTATACACCAGATGCCATCCAAGTATCCCACTAATTGGTGGCCTTTGGCATGTTAGTAGGTTAGTA
Source organism: Apoda limacodes (assembly GCA_946406115.1). Classification (NCBI taxonomy): domain Eukaryota; kingdom Metazoa; phylum Arthropoda; class Insecta; order Lepidoptera; family Limacodidae; genus Apoda; species Apoda limacodes. The sequence goes on from OX291541.1 coordinate 45,815,511, forward strand.
CAGGCTTCGTTATTTTGCTAAAGACCAATGGAGCTGAACATAGGACGAATGTTAGACAGGTAAATACATACTAATAATTATTGAAGTGGAAACATAGATATAAGTATTTCGTGCATGATTCATGAATTGAAATCACAATTCTCACATGACATTATTGATCCTAAATATTTGAGTTTTTTAATTAAATTCACTATAGATGAGGTGGAATATGGTGGATTAGGTGGTTCAATTATTTGCGGAGGAGTTTGTGTAAACTTTATTTTATATGCTGTAACTTTTTTTATTATTTTTGTCTCAAAAAGTTGTTGATCCATAGTAATTTGCAACCAATTATTAAAGAAAAAAAAATATACTGCCAAAATTTACGTCTAGACACGGCTTCGGCTGCCAATGTGAGCGACTCGGCAGCGTCGCTGGGTGCCTGCCGGCGCTCAGGGGGCGGCGGCGGTAGCGGCGGCGGTAGCGGTAGTGGGCGCGTGATTTTATGAGTTGCACGGGAAGCGGTAGGTAGTACCGCGGAGGAGCAGGAAGCGCACGGGCTTCCCGGGCTCTATTTGCATGAACGGGAGGCGCTCGGAAGTTTTCCGGCTGAGATGCCAGTCTTCGTAAAAATGGTAGTTGTAATTTTTTTAAACTTTAAGACTAGACTTTATTGATTTGTTAGTTATGATATCACCTAAATTAGCTTCAAATATTTTTTTTACCCTTAGCACCTTTAATTATACTAATCAAGCTTTTATCCAACATTGGAATTGAAAGTCTTCTTCGGTTCATAGTTTCTTCATGATGAAGATCTAGTAAAATATAATTTATTTCTGATTTTTTTTAATTATATACAATTTATTAAAATCTTTGCCTATTAGTTATGATATTAAGTTGGCAAGTCCAGCTATCCTTACACCAAGCTGATTTTTCATGCTCTCCAAACGTTTATCTCTGCTTTTAGCTGATTTTTAAGATGGCTTCACCGAGTATGACTAATATTTCAGATAGGATTGTCTCTCCTTCGTTATGAGCGGCTGTCGCATGTTCCTGGGGCCCAGGTTGGTGTTGTGTCTCAGTGTCAGTGCATGAGCGATGATCCTCCCCTAAAGTTTTGGGCGAGTAATCATCCTTGCCACTATCGCCAGCAAAAACCTCTGAATCCATGACAATAGCGTTTTGAGAATACTCCAAATGTGGTTCATGTTCAGATTCTGTTTGAACAAAGGAGCTGTAAAAGCTACATTTCAAGTTTCTGGATGGCATCACGCTACCACATTAAGAAAGCAGGTAAATAATTTAGTCCCGGATAACCTCATGTGTCACTATAAGGAAATAAGATGTAAAAATGAATTAACTGGAACTTTTTGTTACTTTCTGGATGGCATCACGTACTACCACATTGTATTAAGACTTCTCTCAATTCCAATTAGTCAAGAAACCAAAGAAATACAATTTTATACGTATAACCTTTATATGTTTGTTGGTTTGGAGGTAAAACATTTCGATACTGTAATTCCTTTTCCAATTGCTTAATTTTTCTCTTAATCTCGTCAGCTTTTGCACACATTAAATATTATAACTAAAAAATATATAGTTTATACAGTTACAGTGTATATGTATAAACCAGCAGCGACGTCATCTTTCAAACAGACTTGAGGCGAAGGTATCAGTCAAAAATCCCTTTTTCCTATATATTTTTTTAAGATGTGAAAAAATATATGCTCAAAATCGTGTATAGATGCAGTACCGTGGAAAACGGACTAAATGGTTTGTTCAATCTCATAGAATGCAGCTACGAAGTATAAGCATCATAAGCGCATAATGTAAATATGTCGGCCAACAAAACGCTACCAAACAAACAAACATACTTCGACTGACGACGCATTAGTAAGGCGAAATATTTCTGATATAATCTTTTTCTTTAAAAAAAAAAATGTATATTAAAATGCAATATTTACATTATATCTGATATTATAACAACACAAAATAAAGTAGTACCTAATAGGTAGGTTGGATATAAATCGATCCAAAGGATTCTTACGGGTATCATTCGGTTGGTCTCCAATCTCACTACAGATTTACAGTCCACGACGTAAGTACAATGTTCATTATCACGGAATCTGATTCCGACACGTGAGGTCACGACCGACTTTTATTTACATTGCGGCCACATTACTGGGAAAGCAGATCGCGGGGATCTTTTAGCCATATAAAGTTGTTCACAGTGAGAAGTAGTATATTGTATCTATTACCTTTAAACGAGCAATTATTGTATATATGTATATAATCTGAGTCTCAGAAACGGCTTCAACGATTTTCATGAAATTTAGTATGCAGTATAAATCGATCTAGCTAGGTTTCAATTTTAGATAACGTCGTTTTATCCGTGTTTTCAGGCAATTATATTCTGAAAAATATGACTCTTCCTGACATCTATTAGCGAGTAGTCATACTATTATTTTTACCAATACAGCAACACTAAAGCTACTTGACAATAGATGGCGTTGTTAAAAAACAACGAACACAGCTCGATCCTCCAGGTACTTATCTTTAATATATAAATATATGAATGGATAAACGATATAACTGGGTTCGTTACCGGCTCTACTCAGAAGCAAAATCATTCCGAATCAGTAAAATATACAATATTAAAAGCTGAACTGACGAATTAAAGTGCTGTTTACAAGTCTTTAGTCAATTTTATTTCTGGTCCATAAACGCCCAAAGAAAGCTACTTACCTCTTGTTGGGCACACATCAGGGCTAAAGGTAACATTGCCCATCATCAGTTTTCTGCTTATAGCTCATTTACTTCTTTGATTAAAAGATAAAAAGAAATTACAAAAGAATAATTCTCTAATTGGTATATTACGCGTTAGTACCTACATGGTGCTTCTACGATAGTTGCCAGGTGGTAGCAACTTCAGCTCTGGGAGTAGCGTAGCCCTAGGCAATAGTTGCGCGGCAGTCGCGACGGATTGCTCGATAGAGTAGTAAATCGTGTTAGATCTACCGAGCACAGATCATGAAGGATCTAGCAGTGAGTTTGTTCCTGTTACATCCGCCTCGTTCAGTCTCCAATTTTAGGTATACTTCACAGAATATATTAAAAAAACTGTTTCTGCATTACATACATTTTATAGTGGAAATGTGTTGACGGTTAAAATATATGGATGTGGAGGATTTTTCTGAAAGTAGGCCATGCCAATCATTTAAGTTTTGTGTCTTCTGTAGCCTTAAATTTGACAAATAAGGTGACGATGGGTCAATATTAAAAAAATTGCCAGTAAAGTTTCACACGCCATCATTATAATTTCAATATTGCGGACTTCAGATGCTAAAGAGTTGGAAGATTGCTAGTATTCTGAAATAAATAAATAAATCTGCCAGCCAAAACACGAAATATCTTCATTTTAATGGACTTATGTACCATCCTACAGGTCTTACAGTTCGCTACATAACAGCGTCAAAGTCTCTAAATTAGAAACCTTGTGTGTAAAAACAAAAGTGTAAATTTAAAGAATTTGAATTTAATTCTACCTGTGGTGCATAAAAAAGACTACGGTAGGGAACCAACCCTTTGCCCGGTTGCGCGTGAGCACGATGTCTGCGGTCACACGACGACGACGCCTGGTGATTTGTTATGAAAACGAATAGAAATAGAAACCGATCTAAGATTGTTATTATAACTTTATATTGAAGAATATATCGTTAACGATGGAAAACTTTATACAATATTTTGTTGCCTAGGAATCACAAAGATGATAAGTTGTGGATAGATTTATTATTTTAATATATCACGCGTTGTGAGTTTGTTTGTTTTTATTTCGGTACGATGTTGTAAAATTTTAAATTGAATGCGGTGCAGTTTTTATTAAGAAAATATATACAATAACTACTTTTTATTCAAACATTATGATTAGGTACTTTTTTTAAAAAAAACCGGTCAAGTGCGAGTCGAATTCGCGCACCGAGGGTTTCGTACCTACCACCTTTTACGTAATTTACGAACACAAACAAAAAGAATGCCGTTAAGCGGACATCCATCCAATTACTGATCAAGCCCGATTTTGCTTAACTTTGAATATCGTTTCCAACAAACAAATGTGTTAGACAAATAGGCCGCTATGACCACTTACCGTCAGACTGACTGCCCCTTAGTGGTATAAAAATTTTTTTTCATGACATTTACATCAATAACATAGATATTTTTGTCCAACAGCAAAAAAGTTTCTTTTAAAATGTCAGTAAAATAAATCATACTTATTATACTAGCTTTTGCCCGCCCTAAATTAGGTTATCGGTGTAGGATTGCAACGGCAACTCCTCAATTATAGAAAAAGAAAAACCGACTCATACTTGACGTTTTCAAGTAGCCTATGTCCTTGCCCTAGTCGCACAGTATCTCTACGCCAATTTTGACTGCGGTTTTACCCATCCTGAATTCGGTTATAGGTGTAGGAGTTCAACGGCAGCTTCTTGATAATAGAACAAAAACCGACTCACACATGACGTTTTCAAGTAGCCTATGTCCTAAGAATCACATTTGCATGATTTCTATGAACCCATCGCCTTTTTGTGGTCGTGAACCATTCCATTTGGAAAATCGCCATACTTGGCTTACATATGAATTTTTGCGCAAAAAAATCTACATAAAAATATGATAAGAGCGTTTCTGACGTCAACTAGCGCCATTAATGGTCATTTTTAGGGTTCCATACCCAAAGGGTAAAAAACGGGACCCTATTACTCAGACTCTGCTGTCCGTCCGTCCGTCCGTCTGTCATCAGGCTGTATCTCATGAACCGTGATAGTTATAGACAGTTAAAATTTTCACAAAAGATGTATTTCTGTTGCCGCTATAACAAAAAATACTAAAAAATAGAATTAAATAAACATTTTAGGGGCTCCCATTCAAGAAACGTTATTTTTTTGCTCGATGTTGCTGGATATTGATAACGGCAACAGGTAGACGCTTGAAATATTCACAGAATATTTACTTTAAAAATAAATAATTTAATTAATATAAAACAAATATTTAAGGGGGGCTCCCATACAACAAACGTTTAAGGAAGTACATAGTTTGTAAGTAGTCTACAAATATTAGAAATTACCGTTTGTATAAGTTAGTTACATATTACCAAAAGATTTACTAAACCTAAAGCTCGTATTCCCACAACAGTGCTTTTCAAATGATAATATCACAAAAGCTCAAGGTACTGTATCTGCAACTACACGCAGGTACAAGTGCTAGAACCGATAAAGCTTCCCGGACAATGTTTATTGTGATGCAACACGCAAGCTCGCTGCACGTTCCCAGGGCGAAAACTTTATGGAGGTAATGAGCTAGGTTCATACTATTGACTAAATATGATTGGGACACCCTAGATGAAGACACATGACTGTTTTATGTTCATAGAACGATTTGTTATCTAGACCGTTTTCAGTTTACTTGAGTTTTTTTTTGATATTTTTGTTGGCGGCCCCGAATGATGTTTTTAGATTTAAAAGTCAGAATTTATTCACCATAATGTACGATCCCTAGGATAAATTATAATGTATTTAGGATTCTTTACCAAAATGATAAAAAGGAATCCTTATGGTGGGTTTTTAGTCTCTGCCTGCCTTTGTGTCACAAACAACAAAATAAACAAAAAACTACGTAAACGGAAACTATTGCCTTGCTCTACAGAGGTCAGTGCTTTTCGTGACATAGTTTTTCACTTAGTGTGAATACAGATTAAATACTTAGGCTGGATAAAATAAAATACTGACTAAATATTAATTGCTTCTTCGTCATATATGCCTTATTATTAACTAAACATTAATTTACATACATATGTTAGAGTTAGAATTCAATCAAAGATATTGTAATTGGCAAGGATAAGCTCTAAATATATGTGCTCGCATATTTTATTCTCGTTTAAGGCTGGGATGCATGAAATAAATTTGATGTTAATCATTCGCTAAAAATGGGAGATTAGGTATATGGAAATTCGTGCCGTAGAAGGAGACCGGAGTGGACCCGGCTACTACAACAGAGGGGGATCAGGGGCCCTTCCGCCTGCCGTGCCAGCAACCGTATCATCTGTGGCGAGCTTTCGCAGTTTTAAAACCGCACCTTTTGTCCTCTATGCTGTCTGTGCAGTGAATCCTCATCCCTTAGTCTTAGTAACTTCTTTTATATATTATGGCCATAAGAAAGAAAAAGAAAAGAGTTTGCACAGCGGCTACTCCATCCACATATAATGTGGTTTTTGCAACATCAGGGGTATTCACGCAAATCTTAACGCAGTCCACCACCATCTCGAAACTGCGCAGCCGACCATTCTTTTTCTAACGGAGACGCAGATATCCTGCCCGGCCGACACATCATACCTTCACTATCCCGGCTACAAACTCGAACACAATTTCATGAGTCGTGCCGGTGTATGTATGTTCGTCCGGGAGGATATCTGCTGTCGCCGCCTTCATAGCCTTGAAGACAGGGACCTGTCGATATTGTGGGTGCGCGTAGATTACGGCGGCCACACTCGTATCTATGCGTGCCTATACAGGTCCTATCAGTTCTAGAGCAATATCCCACAGCAGAACTAGTTATTTTGGGAGACTTTAACGCCCACCATCGCGAGTGGCTCAGTTCTCGAACCAATAACTATGCCGGGATATCTGCTCACGAATTTGCTCTGACCTATGGATTCTCTCAGCTGGTACTTTCTCCAACGAGAATACCAGATATAAAGGAACATACGAGCTCCTTACTGGACCTTCTGCTGACTACTTGTTCGGACGGATACTCCGTCTCAGTGGATGCGCCTCTTGGCTCCTCGGACCACTGTCTCGTCCGGACTCAAGTGTCATGCACACAACCCGATCCTTCTGGGCCAACTAATTGGCGTCGTGTGTGGCACTATAAGTCGGCAGACTGGGATGGATTGCGAGAATATTACGCATCGTACCCGTGGAGGCAGATCTGCTTTAACTCAGAAGATCCTGACGTCTGCGCAGCCGCAGTCACTGAGACAATCCTTGCTGGTATGGAATGCTATATTCCTAAGTCGTCGTTACCACCACTGCGAAAGACCGATGGTGACTTGGCCCATAGTGCTAAAGAGAAAGCTGATCTACTGGGCAGTCTCTTTGCCTCGAACTCGAATATGAACGATGAAGGCGCTGTACCACCTACTATACCGTGGTGCGGTAAGACCATGCCGGAAATCCCCATAACGCAGCGGGAGGTCAGGCGGGCGTTGCTCTCTCTAGACGTTCATGAGTCGAGTGGGCCAGACGGTATACCAGCAGTGGTGCTTAAGCAGTGTGCTCCTGAGTTATGTCCTGTACTCACGCGCCTCTTCGCGCTTTCCTACCACACTAGGCAATTTCCGTCTTCATAAGTATGCTTCTTAAGTAATTTATACCATAATGACGACTTAAAACTTTTCACTTTTGTATCGAATTTAACGTTTTTTCATTTATTTACTTTTTGCTACAATAGTCAATGACGACTGTCATTATAAGCAAATGCAATACATTCTTTAAAAATCTGCACATGTGTTGAAATAAAGGTTTCTTCCAGATTTTTTTCCAGTAATGCGCTTATATACGAAATAATATATTTTTTTCAATCCGTAAGGTCAGCTCATACTGATACGCGAAGTGAAGCGGCTTGAAGATAAGCCGCGCGACTGTGCGCGACGTTGGGATGCGCAGCGCAGCTCAACGCGGCGTCTAGTGTCACTACGAGCAGTGAGACGCAACGCGACATATAGCTTGAAGATCCCAACGTCGCGCGGCGCATCTTCAAGCCTCTTCACGTCGCGTTGCGTCTCAGTCTGAGCCGACCCTTAAGACGCTATATTTGCCACAGACATTGCACAAAAATGCCGTATTTACGAGATCTAGCCACGAATTAATGAAGGTTTAAATTGTATTTTAATATTTTGTGCGGTCTGCAAAAATCCTTCTTTTCCGGAAGTTGTTTTGCATTTTGCTTCACCTCTGATTGTTACGTTAACTTGGCGTTGCGTCACACTTAGCTTATCGAACATTTGTTAAAAAAATAAGGTACACTTATGGTATTACAGGTGACATACATTTATTACTAACAATGTGTGTCTAAAACCTGTAATATAAAAATAATCTTTCTTCGTTTCTCAATGAAGTTTGGAATCCTTGAATAAATAATTATAATTAAAAAAAAAAAAAAAATCTTGTACACTAGTAAATATTTGACTTTTACCTTTGAAAACAATTTATTAATATTTTTATAATGAAATTGACCGACAAATTAAGTACACGACCGAGTCCTAATACACAACCACCCTTACGCCACGTCCAGTACTAGATATGGCCAGTCGTGAGCGATGCCGCGAGATAACACATAGCTTTGTTTCACTGTAAAACTCGAAAATTAACATCATTTGCCAACGCCCGATCGCGACTTTGATACCGACACTACGGGAGTAAAGCAAGAGATTGGTGTAAGTCACAAGCTCCAAGTTAATATTTGGAACTTTCATGATTTATCTGAACACCATTTAAAATAAAAATATAAAGAATAAACCAATTAAAATAGTAAGCCACTAATTTAAAAATATTCCGTATTCAGCCAATCAAAAATCAAAGCAAAAAAAATATGCCATCATCACCCCCAAAACTTTTGTTTGTTTTTTCTATACAACCTAATCTGTTTTTAAACATACCACTAACTGATGGTACGCGGTCACGCTTGCAACACCTTGAGCATCACACGCGCGTTGCCGACTTTTCAAAAATCTAATAACTTCTTTTTTCAAGAACGCCATATTGTAGTACCTTTTTTTGGCCTCACATTTACAGGAAAATCCTAGTAATATTATAAATGCGAAAGTTTGTTTGTCTGTCTGACTGTTTGTTATTTCATAAGTCACTCATACATATACGGATTTCGATGAAATTTGATGTTGTTGTTGTGTGTCGAGTGTATTTTGAAAACTAGCTCAGTTTAATAAAAAAATAGATGGAGAGTCATCGTAGCGTTCAAAAAGCTAAACATCTTAAAGTAAGACGATCATATTGTGGCCGAGGGGTTTTTTACCTTGTGTCCTGAGTGGCGGAGTTTCTAGCCCAGCGTGTAGGTAGCGTTAAGTCTTTTTTTTTAATTTCCCAAGTACATTGATTATTTACACCACTGGCTTTTTGGTGAAGGAAAACATCGTGAGAAAATCGTCCTCAATCCACACTGGGCCCGCATGTGGACTATGGGCAAAATCATCCCCAACAGTGGGGACGTATGAGGCTGATAAGGATTGTGTCTGTGTACGTGAAACATCAATTAACATCTCTAAGTAAAACGTACGTATTGCCATAAATAGAAATCCGATCGATTCCTTCCTTTATTTTTAAGGTGGCTACATTACTAATCTTTACGTTGCACTGTGTATTTTTTTCGTTAGATTAAGATCTAATGTAATATAAACGATAGGATAGCCAAAAAAATAAATAAACAAGATGCTGGTAGTAAAAGAAATAAAGAAGGTCAATGTTACGCGCTTTCGCTTGTAATTTGTCCCATCTCGACAAAATAATGCGGTATTTAGTTTTAATAGCCATCGAGATGTTGGTATCCAATGTTATTGGTTATTGCTAGCAGATTGTCTTGCTTTTTAACCTCTATAGGACAAAATCTATTTTAACTAGATGTAGTTTTACTATTTCGAGGGAACTATATAAAATATTAGTTCTTATTGCACTTATAGTAATAATTTACACAGAAGATGTATTTCTGTTGCCGCTATAACAACAAATACTAAAAAACAGAATAAAATAAATATTTAAGGGGGCTCCTATACAACAAACGTGATTTTTTTGCTCGTTTTTGCTCGATATTGATAACGGCAACAGGTAGACGCTTGATAATGAATATTTCACACAATATAAAGTACTTATATAGTCACTTTAATAACTAATAATTAAATTAAAATAAAACAAATATTTAAGGGGGGCTCCCATACAACTAACGTGATTTTTTGCCGTTTTTATAGATAATGGTACGGAACCCTTCGTGCGCGAGTCCAACTCGCACTTGGCCTATTTTTATTGTTAAAATTTAAATTATCATCATCATATCAGCTTATATTGGTCCACTGCTGGACATAAGCCTCCTCTATGACGCGCCATTTCTCCCGGTCCTCCGCCTTCCGCATCCAGCCACCACCAGCCACCTTTTTAAGGTCGTCGGTCCACCAAGCTGGAGGGCGTCCCACGCTTCGCCTTCTAAAACGCGGTCTCCACTTTAGGACACGTCTGCTCCATGGTCCATCGGTCCTCCGACAGACGTGGCCAGCCCACTGCCACTTCAGCTTCCTAATTCTGCGAGCTATGAGCGCTTCTTGATTGGCCGGCCCGACACCGACAGCTACATTCTTCATTAGACCGACACTGACACGCTCCGACCCGACACCGCTTTATAATTCCAGTTAAGTTAGACGTAGACAAGAGCGATGCGCGATGGCAGCGTATAATAATAGATTGTATTTATTGTATTTAATATAAGACGCAAAAAAGTAGTGTTTTAAGAAGATTTTTTTTTTTTACTTTCTTCTGATGTTTTATCCCAAGGACTGGTCTGGACTCCACTATTTCTATTAGTGTAACGACGTCATATTTGAAGGCCATAATGAAAAAATACGTAGTTCTTCCGCATGCACTAAAGTAGTAATGAAAGATCCGGCGGGGGGCGCGGGAGTGTTCGGTGATCACGCCTACATTGAGACGTGCGTGTGTAGACAATACATGCAAAAAATGCCGGACCGACAGGAGCGGGAGGCTTGCTGCACCGACATGTGCATTTCATAGAATTATGCATCCACTGGTATCGGTGTCGGCTTCGGGCCGGGGCCGGTGTCGTGTCGGGCCGGGAAATCAAGAAGCGCCCTATGTCGGTAACTTTGGTTCTCTTTCGGATGTCCTCATTTCGGATTTCATTAAAATTTAAATATGCAGCATTAATAGAACAGAAGAGACCGATGGACTAATTTAAATGTATGAAATCGCTGAACTTAGAAACTTGAAATTTAATCTGGACCCTATCCTTCGATGGCAATTTGAGATACTTGTACTTAACGAATGAGGAAATTAATATGATAAGAAAATAAATCAAATTTTGTTGCCCTGGTACGAGGAAGAGAAGCTGCGAAAAATTCTACGCCTTGATGTTCACCAACCGCAATAACAGTTGTTGTTTCAACACAGTTAAAATAATACTTTGTCACTTCTTCAGAATATAAATTAAAAATGTAGTTATAGATTAATAAATTTTCTTTTTCTTTTTGGCTCCATTCGAGCCTTGTCCAAGGACAAAAATCAAAGGATAATTTTCATCCTGTTACAAACTGCACTAAAAGTTTCTCGTTTCAAAAGATGGCATTTATTTCAAAATGTTACGAAACTCAATCCAACCAGTCCGAAACACTTTTTTCTATACCGGGATTTCGGGACTTAGCAATCTCTGATACCAAAGAAAATGTGTAAAATTATGTTACTTAAGAATGTTTTTTACCACTTACAATTTTTTATAATAATTTTTTTTAATAGCTTTTAACAAATCATGCTGAAATTTTGATAATAAGAAAAGGTGTGACAAGGTTTGCCCATTTTACCGACCACCCAGTCGGTGAGTTTGGAAAAATTATATTTCATTAGAATGGGGTAGTTGATAAGGTAATCAAATTTTAATGAAACCTTAAAACCTATAGTTTATACTATCACTAATGTTCCTAATTTTGAAAATTCTTTTGGTATTTAGTACAAATCAAAAAGAATGTATCGGTTGCCCTGAACTTTAATAACTACTTAATATGTAAAAATAAAATCAGATGTACACAGTGCAACAAACTCTTCCGACCCGGTGGTCAATCAACAAAATTACAGTTGCCAAATGAAAATGCTGTGAACTTATGCGACACTAGCGATATAGATCAGGTAAATCTATTGAGCAGGGTTTACGTTTCAGATTCAATAGAAAAACTGCTTATTTTTGCAGCATTATAGTACCTATACAACAGCCTATTCAGTTTCGACTATATCTACCTATAGGTACTGTCTGCACCAAATCCCACACCAATCCATTCACAAACATCCAGCCCAATCTGGGAAAACACTTGATGACTTATTTTTTTGTACACCAGTACAAGCAATTAGCAGGTAAGTGTAGTCCACGCCAATCGGAGCAAAAGCAAAAGCCGATACGTAAATTGCCCAGCGGCTGTTTACAAAAACCCTCCCCTCCCTTGGTGGACAATTACCCGTCTACTGTCCGAGGAGTTACGGTGTTGCGAGTCATGTCTTTTCCCATGATTATGCCGTCAGTATTTACGTGTATTACAGCTAAGAAAGAGCTTTTTTAGCCCTCAAGAAATTCAAACTCAAACGGTTTTTTTTTAGTTTTAAATATTTTTTTATACAGTAGTTAGTTAAATAATTACCTTTTTATTTTTGCGTTCACTTTTTATTAAGGAATAATAAAATGAAGGATAATCAATATATATTTTATATGATGAAGATATAACAGAAGAGTATTCAAGCTAGGTAGGTACCTATATACCTACCTATAACAGGTAGAACGTATCTGCGGTAAATAAGGCCGATGTGATTTCAAATTCATTTACCGCAAACCGACTGCGCAGTGAAATCACTATTGTAAATCGTTGTCATGTACACCGGCCCTTAGCCGCAGTGTGTTGAATAACATTATTACTAAAAAACAATTAATATTTTCTTTCTCATTTCTTTTTTTTTAATAGGTAAGAATATAATTATAAATATTTTGAACAGTAGGTAAATTATCTTATTTAAAAAAAAATAAAAATTACCTAACTATAAATAAAAAATATCCTCTAGAAAATCATGCGGCATAGCGGTGCCCAGAATGCTGGCAGCGTTACCTCTTTGGATCACCAAACTGATCCTTTGGCAGATAAAACTGCCAGCCCTCCGGTCACCTGATGCCTCGACCAGTCGCGCGGAAGGGTCATGGACGAGTTTTTTTGCATCCGGTCCCCACGGACCAAAAGTCTCAACCCCAAACGGCACAAATATGAAACCTGCCTCAAGATTGGAATATTTACGCTGCTTGCGGGCTTCAGCAGACGCCGCTGCCGTGCGACCGCTCTTTGAGGTCGTTGGTAAATGAGATGCCGCCAGCGTGTCAACGCAGGTGGCATCCCACTATTATAAACATACCAATGACTTACCTACTATGATTATAGCCACAGAATAAGGAATAGTATCGCTACCAGAAGTAGGTTAACAACAATAATTAACTATTTTTGGCTATAAGCACAAACTTTATTTTACTTCTTAAGGCATGACTTTACGTAGTAACTGTACACATCGATTTGAAGTCAATTGTTTAAGTGGTGCTGTTTTCGGGGCACATTGTCTTGTCTCGACGCATCACCTCGTAATTGCGTACAGGTGGCCAAGCAAGAAGCAATCAAGGATTTATACCTACCTGAAGTCCCAAGTGATGTAAAATTCATGTTATTCAAGGACCCAAGTTGACGCATTATCTTTAGAAATCTCATCATGAAAAGCTACCGTAATGTCGTCATAGTGCTAAACTGGGTGTTTTAAACCCAAAACCATTTTGAACGTGACTAAGGCGGAGAAAAGAATTTCAAAATTGTAAAAAAAAACCATTAAATTTTTATTGCGTCAAGTCCATTTAAGGTGCGGCAAAAGTTGAAATTCAATTAATTTCTTACTTAGTCATAAAAAATTGGAAATGATTTACCCCAAAATATTGATTAAATCATCCTATGGCAGTCCACTCCACTGTTGGACCCTTTTCCAATAAATAATTGGAATTATTCCAAGAAATTAATGTTTTTTCCATTCAGCCACTTTCGCCTATCAATTTTAGGTCATTGGTGCGTTTACTAATCTGTAAGACTCGTCTATCAATTGATTCTGCAAGTTTAAAGTTAAAATGCTTTATTTCTCAAAAATAGAACATTATATAACTTTATTGAGCTCCTCTGTTCCTAATTCTGTCATTTAGGGCCAAACCACACATGCTCAATGCTCTCATTTCCATAGCATAAATTCTACTTTCATTTTTTTTAATTTGTCACTAAAGTGTGCAGTAATTTCAAATCAAAATCAAGTTGCCGTAGGCATCGCAGATAACTGAATTTAGCGAGGACGAAACTGCGTGCAAACGCTAGTATTAGATATACCAGAACTGGACATAAGTGCCAAACTTTCGGTGTAGTCTATATAACAAAACTTTAGTCATGCGACATTTCTTTTTTCGAATCTAGATAAAAGATAAAGTTTTTTTTTTTGATTGTTTATTTCAAAAGTTTTACTTAAGGGAAGACATAACCATTATATTAGTATTTTCTGACAATAAGATGCCGTGTGACCTTGAATTAGGACTTATTTCCTGAACCTCAGGTGATTAGAGGCGAAATCAGTACAAATTATGTGTCTGAAGCAACTGGCCGTCTGCGATGGTCCAGTAATGACCACGTTGCGGATTCCCACGCTCAGGAGAGAGTAATGAGAGCGAGCACGCATAGGGATGAAAGACTAATATTTTTCATCCAATTAATGGATGGAAATTAGTAGTTCTTTTCACTGTACTAACTGCAACTGCTCGTTGCTTCGTATTTCCTAACAGCATTCATACGTTGTCGCCACTGTTAGGGTACGGTCTAGTCTCACCTTGAGCCAGGGCCGAGGGCAATTTTAGCCATAGTTTGCCATAGTCCATGATGTCTTTTTTGGACGTATGCAGGTTTCCTCACGCTGTTTTCCTTTACCGAAAAGCCAATGGTTTAAACAATGTACTTGAGAAATTAAGAAAAAGAGTCATTGCTACACGCAATCGAACCTCTGCACTTTAGAACGCGAGGCAGCTATTGAAACCACTAGGCCATCACCGACCTATCGCTCGAATTACATTTCTAAAATATTCAGATTATCTTCGAAAATATTTAAAGCTCATGTTCATGTATGCATCGTTTGCATAACATCTAAATTCACAATCTTGCATGGGAATACGACAAGAATTATCCTCTTTGAATATAAAACAAGAATGTCTACGCCCGTGCCCCCAAGGCGTTTCATATCGCACGCGTGGTCACATTCCTGTCGCACTACCCGCACGCAGAAAAAAGAAAACGGTAAAACAAAATCATTTGCCCCGCGGCACTGGTTGCGAGTGGTCGTCTCTTGTCGTTTGTTTGCCTGTAAATGCATATTTTGCACATTCGTTACATTGTAAGAGATAAATGATTGCACTTTGTTTACTGAAATCGATGATCTGTGACAAATGGCTTTAGTTAGGTATCCTTTTATTTGTTTGTGGATGTTTAATTTTTTTCTTAAAAAGAAAATGTTAAAATTAAGTTATGTAAAGGTACCTACGTATAATAATAAAATGTATAAAACATGCTGGATAAACTTAGACAACAGAAATATTAAAAAAAAAATCTTCAATTATACGTATTGATACAAAATGACATCTGTCTGTTCTTTAAAAAACACTGAAGAAAAAAACTTTGAAATAGGTTTAAAATTTAGCTAACAGTTTTTGTTCATCGGTGCTTTACCGGCACGCGCTCTGGCCATTTTTTGTGTTGGTCCAACAAAAAACAGATACCTAGCTATTTAATTATGTTTTCCTCACGAAATGAGGGTTAGTTAGGGGTTCTGGACCATAAAGTAGCCGTTCCATATACTACGGCTTAAAAAAATCTGTTAAGTAATTATGTGTTTAGAGTTCAATGAGGTGACTATGATTTGTGGATAAAGTTAGGATATATTGTAAAATACGTTATGAAATTATCTATAATTTATTTTTTTTATATAAAGGAGAATATATATAGTAGGTTAATATGTATCGACAGTGAAACCCCGGTATTCCGGACCGCGTTTTATACATTAATTGTGGTATTCCATACAGGGCAGTCACGGAGTCCGAGTACTGCTCTGCACTGTTGCGCGCTAGTGTGACATTACAGAGAAAGTGCTTCACGCCCGCTTGCAGTGGGTGCAGGTCAATATTAGTACCTGCTTAAGACATTCTTCAGCTGTAACTTTACTGTAACGAAGCTTTGTTTCTAAAACAAAGTGTCGAATTCTTAGAAATCTAAAAAGGATGTAAGAGGAGATATTTGTAGATATTACAAAAAAATCGTATGATGTTGTTGATTTTAAGGGTTCCGTACCCAAAGGATAATTAGCGGAACCCTATTACCAAGACCTCCGTCCGTCCGTCCGTCACCAGACTGTATCTCATGAACCGTGATAGACAGTTGACATTTTTACAGAAGATGTATTTCTGTTGCCGCTATAACAACAAAATAAATATGTGAGGGGGATCTCATACAGCAAACGCGATTTTTTTGCTAGATTTTGCTCGATATTGATAACGGCAATAGGTAGACGCTTAAATTATTCACAGTATATTTAGTTATTTGGTTACTATTAAAATAAATAATTAAATTAAAACAGAACCAATATTTAAGGGGGATCCCATACAATTTTTTGCCGTTTTTATAGATAATGGTACGGAACCCTAGTAATCAGTACCTACCCAACTAACACAACAGGTGACATATGAGTTATATATTAGGACCGAATATTACCTATAGTCGTTTTTTTTAATTAGACGAAGCCAACTGATAGTAGCTAGTACTGTTTCATCAAAAACTGACGACAAAATAAACGTCAGTTGATATCGTCTAATTAAAATACGACTATAAGGTGAAAATTACAGCCTTTCTTAAGTGGTATATAGGTGTAGGCAACCCATATGCCACCCTACTAGCACAAAAAAGAGAAAAAATGCAGCCTATTTTCGGTTCTACATGGGTTTCTTAATAGTTTTAATTATACTCTGTAGTGAAAATTAGAACCGTGGGTGTAGGTTATGTTTATGCGTAGCGAATGAGTAATTGAATGAAAAACGATTTCGTTCATTCATCAGGTGATTAAGAAGTGCTAAAAAATATTCGAGTGCAAAATCTAATTATTAATTATTTAAAATAAAATCCAAAAGTAGCTTTGAGTGCGACTCGTGTGAAATTAGGTAAGTCCTATCGTGTTTCTATTTATTATTAGGTAACTTTAATGTTTTAGCATTTAGTTAGGATAAAAGTCGTTGCGATTTAATTTTTAATGTGAAAAACTTTATGGATTTACACGCGCCTTTCATTAGATAGATCAGAATAATAAATTAAAAATTTAATATGATAATAACCTCACTTTTATATTGGTTTTCAAAACAAGTGATTTTGGTTATTTAAATTTTATTATATTGTTAAATTACATTAGTTACAAGTACCACAGTTGTAGTTAGGTGTCAATAACATAATGTCGTATCCAAGCTTTCACAATTTTGAAGACTCCATTTTGAAGACATGGTTTGCATCTTACAGTCCTAATCCTCACTTATTTACGCCTCATTTAGTACCATGAGGTTTTTGAATGAATGTTATAACCAAAAGTAATTTTTACAACTAAAAGCCTTAGTGGTTCAAAATAAGTCACAATCGCTTATTTTGGTTCTTTAAGTTGGCTTTTTTAAAACTTGTTTATGCGTTAGGGCGACTTATCAGTGTACAGTAGAACTTAGAGTTACAGCAACTATAGGTTCTAAAAGAGCCGGAATATAACCCAATTTAGCACTACAGGTGGCAGGAAAATCCTTTACACCACCTATTTGAAACTTTAAGTGCCATATTGGGATTAAATGAAACTTATTTCTAAAAGTTGCATATCAGTGATTTTAAAACCTTATTTGCTACCACTGGTGCTACATTAGTGTCAAATATAGCTTATTTACAGTTAATGGTAGCAATTTCGACTGTATGCCACCACAAGACATATAGGGGAAGCTAAATACATACATATGCAATTGCGAGTGAATTTAAGTACTTACTAATTTGTATCTTCGAGATCACCTTACAACTGAAAGATTTTTCTGACACTGATATACTACCTATTTAGAACTAAAAGCCGTAAGATAAGCTGTAAAAATCACTAATGTGCTAGTTGGGTAGTATTACGAGTAGGTATTACTCGATAGAAAAGAAGGGACAAAATTGTTGTAATTTTGGTGCTTCCCAAAAGTGTTGTTTTTCAAAATTTGAAATATCACACGGTCGCCGTTTATTAGTAATGAAAATTATAATTTAACCGTTTTAAACAAATTGATTTACTAACACTTACACGTGCTTATTTTTTTTCCATCTAAATCCAAGAACGTGGTTATCCTAACGAAGAAGTAGAAATGATCGCCCGGGACGTTGGGCCGCTCGTTTCTGAGGCGCATACTACACTTAACTTATTACTATTTATCTCCTCATTGAATAATATTTCGGGATATTTATGTCGCAACTCGTAAAATTTTACAGTCTTCACGCTCAATACGATTAACGTTAGTTGAGTATAACAGTTTTCTTTTTATTTTATACCACAAAGGTGGCAAACAAGCTTACGGTCCACCTAAATGTAAGCGTTCACCGCAGCCTATGGACGCTTGTAACACCAGGGGCGTCACTCGCGCATTGCCGACTCTTCAAAAATCGAATAACTTAACTTTCTTGAAGTTCCTTATAATGTAGTCTTAAGAGAAAACCTTGACAAGGAGCTCATTCCACAACCCAACACAATTCCTCGGAACACACCCCATTGTACAAAGTAGAAACCGCATAGGGAGGCAAAGTGCCTTGGGTTTACAGTGTTATTATCTACATAGATCTGCCGATGTTGCTTACGTTCTTGGATCGCGATTTACGTGTGTTAGCTGTGTAGCTTGTGCCTTAGATTTACAGTGTTCTTAACTACACAGATCTGCCGATATTGCTCGCATTCATCTCACAATAATTGCTTCCAATTTGCCCGTCATAAATCAACTGCCTAATTAGATATTTTGAAGGTCTCTATGACGTTTAGCCGTGTTGTACAATGATTATACATTTTATACAATCCCGAATTCATTTTTCCATCCGACATGGATACATGTGTTTTCTGGCAATCTAATATTGTGTTTCAAGCTGAGAAGTCTTATTAATAAATATTTTTGTCTAAAATACGTTGTTTTTTTTTCTGACTGACTATGCAGTTGGCTGTTGCAGCCATTACTGCTTCACCGGGCATTTTGGGGCGAGACTCTGAAGGAGCCTCAGCCCATATAGCGCCCAACGCTCAAGGGCTCCCCGCGGGGGGACCCTCGGCTTGGGTTGTCGCTCTCGGGGGCATTCCTTCGACCACCGTGAGTCTCGAACCCAAAGGTGAGTCAACGCGAGGAGGGGAGTTCCCCGTTACGCGGGTGATTCAAGAGCCTGATCTCTATTTTCTATAACCTACTTAAAAAAAGGTGTTAAAGATAAGATTCAACTTCATTGCTTAAAGATGCCTTGCTGGGGATTGTTATGGAGCTTTTGTTTAGGATCTGATAATATACATTTTTTTACAACTTCAGTATTTAGTATTAATTTCAACTTGACACCGCCACGCGTTCTTGAGTAAAAGGGTCTTGTCAGACAGACAGACAATTTTTTTTTTAATGTGTCATAACTATAAATTAACGGATTTCGGGTTTTTTCCTATGTTTGTGATGTAAGACCTTGCTTCGTGTGAAATTTCATGATTCTAGGACAACGGGAAGTACCCCATAGGTTTTGATTTGTTTGTGAATGCCAAAACATGAGAAAAAAATGGCCGTATTTTTTTATTGCGTTGACTTAGAAGCTTGATTTAACTTGATACCTTTACGCATTTCTAAGGAAAAGGATGTTGACAGACAGACAGACGGTCAACAAAGAGATCCTAAAAGGGTTCTTATTCCTTTTGAGGTACGGAACCCTAAAAAGGGAACATCGTTTTTGGATACTATTTCTTACTCTTTGATCTTCTGTTTGAATCCCAATGTATGAGAGTAGATAAAGTAGTTTATGAAACTGAACATAATTCGTTATTAAAATACTTAAAATATGTACTTTGAGACAGATGACCAATCAAAAATGATTCGACGAATCGACGTCATAGTGACGTCACTGTTGTGTTGTGTTCATTAACATTTCGTAAGCGGTAGGTAAATCCTCGAGTTGTTTATAACACATTTGTCATTGTCGTTACGACTTTTTGTACTGTTGTAATAAATTGAATTGTGTACTAGTCAAAGCATGCGGCTTTGACTGTGTGGAATTTGAAATATGTCGTAAGATTCGATTTCCCCAGAGAATAGAATAAAATGGGATGGATAATAAAGTTGGGAAGCTGTCACTTATTCTTTTTCTGAATTAACTGTCTTTCTCTTTTGGGAGATTCAGGATGACAGTTTGAAAAGTACAGTGTAACAAAATTGTAAGACATTTTAAAAATAAATTATGAAAAAAATCATAAACACCCTTGTCCCGAAGGGGTGTCCGTCCTCTGCTAGTAATATTCACGTTTCTAAATACTTATTAGTCATTATAATAAATAAATATTTTGAACACTACACTCAGCGCCATCTAGTCCCAAACTAAGCAAAGCTTGTACTATGATTATCAGACAACGGATACAAATATATATATATATATATATATATATATTGTAAATACATACATATTACACATAGAAAACATCCAGTCTCAAGAAAAACACAATTATTCATCACATATTTGTCGTATGCGGGATCCGAACCCACGCCCGAATCGAGATTCAGCAGTCGGGTCATTACCCACTGAGCCACAGACCCGACAATAATAAATAAAATATAGGTAAACCAGGCATAGTGAAGTCAAGTTGTGCATCCTACTAAGCATATTATGGTCTATCCATAA
Source organism: Apoda limacodes (assembly GCA_946406115.1). Taxonomy (NCBI): domain Eukaryota; kingdom Metazoa; phylum Arthropoda; class Insecta; order Lepidoptera; family Limacodidae; genus Apoda; species Apoda limacodes. Next base: position 45,836,317 of record OX291541.1, read on the forward strand.
TAAGGATTCTGTATTTCAATAATGAGGCACGGAACCCTATAAACTAGTAGGTAGGTTATAAGTGTCCATGCAGCCTTAAAAGTCAGCAAAGCAAAGTATCTAAGAATTAAATGATCTGAAGTCAATACAACTTGATATTAATCAAAGGTCAATATTTAATTCTAATAAGTGAATAGCGTTTTTGTGAATCAATAATTACTAAATCCAAGGTTTGACAGTCAAGAAGCTTTGAATAACTTTGAATAAGAAGAGGAAAAAACTTTGTAAGTACAGGTAGTAAGAAACTTTTTGTCTTCGTGCTTTGAAAAACCGGACAAGGACGATGTCACACTGTGTTTGAAATATTTCTTGAAAGTATTTAAAAAATACAAATTTAAAATCCAAACTTATATATATTTCTGAAAGTCTGTTTGTTTGTTATTGTTTAACGTCACTAAGTAGTGACTAACACTAACCAATTAAACTGATTTTTAATCGACTTCAAAAAGAAGGAGGTTCTATGTTCGACGGGTAACCTTTTTTAACCGATTTCAAAAAAGTAGGAGGTTATATGGTCGACGAACATATTTTTTTTACCGATTTCAAAAATTCTTTTTTTTATTCGAAAGATGCTCCTGAGGTGGTCCCATATTAATGAAATGGATTTAAAACTAATTAGAAAAAAAAAAATTGATGTCAATTCGTCAATCAAACTGGTGAATCACGCCTTTTATGTTGATGATTGTATTAAATTTTGTGACATATATGGATGTTTTACGAGAAAAAAAAGCAATCCGTCACGCAAAAGAATAAAATAAAATAAAAATTAACAAAAAAAAGGTGTATCTAAATATAAGAGTATCTTTATTCCTATGCCATTTTTCATCCCGGAAAATACAAAAGTTTCCACAGGAATAATTGTAACCGAATTCATAGGAACTATGATAGATACAGCTATCGCTTGCTATGTCGGACTTTTTCCAGTAAAATAAAAAAGTTGTAGAAATTTACGCATCTAACCTAGTTTAACGCTGGCGGAGTCCTTACGTGTCCGTCTGTCCGATGTCTGTCACAAAGGTTTTACAGCAAAACGGTTGAAGCTACAGTTTTAAAATTTTTACAGTATAAGTAGCTTGTTGACCCAAACCATACGAATTGTCAAAAAATAATTCTCGCCGCTCTTGTAGTATGCTAATTAAAGGATAAGTTATCTTAAAATATAAAGCCCTGCACCCCCCTAACCGCTTCGAACAAGATGATTTCAAGTATTTTGTAAACAAGCAACAATAACAGGAATAATTTCAAAACTAAAACAATCGTTTTAATTATTAATACACATTTCAGAGTAGGTATTCAATATAGATAGACTTGTGAAACAAAAATATACCTACAACAACACATTTGTATACAACCTTCCTTATTTTCTAAAGTCGGTAAATGTAGCAGCCATGCTAAATTTAAAGCTATAAGTTTCCAACAACACATTCATAGGAAACAGTGGTCTGCAGATAACAAGCAAGCTTTGAATCAACAAAGTTTTGGAACGTCTCTTTTACAAGTAGGTAACATACGAAATCAAAAATTTAAATTAAATTCTCATATATCACTTCACGGAACGTAATAAAGAACAATGCTAGCTAACACGTTAATGATACAGTTCGTGACAGAAACATTACACAGCCACCTATCTCGGCGCAGTTTCCCTATCAAAAACGGTTTAGCACGCACTAATATCATTACTCATACTCATTTCCGGCATTGAAACGACTGTTGGAAAATCAGAGGTTTTTGTTTGACGAATTCTAGTAGGTAATTGTTTTATGTGTCTATTATAATTGAAGGTCAATTAAGGTAAATATGTGGTTGCCGGTAATTAATTAGAACCTATACCTATTTCAAACAATATCTAATAAGGAATACTTAACTATAGAGATACCTTAAATGATTTTGAGGTCGATAGTTACAGCTATTGTCTATTATTTTGCTGGCTGAAATCAACTATGTAAACGTAGGTTCTTTAAGGTGAAATTTCATTTCAAATTATTGAATCTAAATTATACCTATTGTATATTTTTTCATCTCACTGGCTCGAAAAGGCTTACTTTGTCGTTTTAAATCTGATTAAATCTGCCTACTTAATCCGTTTGCGCGCAAAAGGTTTTTTTTTGATTTACAAAAACAAACATAATGAAACCGTCCGAAATGCGGTTCTTCCTTACTACTTTATACATTAGTGATCCGTTAATAATACTTTAGTTTAAATTTTTGATACTATTGCATTAAAGGTAATGTTTTGTTTAATGTTATTCAATAGATAATTTATTGTAAATTGTTAAATTATTAAATACAACAAGTATAAATAAGTTTTAAAGTACCTATAATTTTTGTTCTGAGAATTTTAAAATTGGCATAGTGAAAATTCTAAACGCACTTTAAAAAAAAGGAAAAGAAAAGAAACATTTGTTTGGAATTACAAAGTTGGTCCTTCACTTTGTTGTTTTTTTACCGGTAATGTGTGTCGCGCATATGTATATGTATGTATGTAGTTTTCTTTGTTCAGTCCTAGAGGCCGAATAGCTGGACTGATTTCAACAAATTAGGTCTCAAGTGAAAATTATCGTTCCCCCGAGTGTTATAGGGTACATAAAATTAATAAAAAAAGCAATATGGCGACAGTATATTGCACAACATACAATTTTGTTTTTGTTTTTTGCTTCAACCGTATCATATTTGGTATCAAAAATAACCTACTGGTGACCTATTTATCTCTAAGTCACCAATTTATTATTACAGACTCTAAGTGAAAATTTCATAAGCATTGACATGCCCTTGTCTCAAGCCATAAAACCCATGGGCATTATTAATATTATAACCCGCAATTATTACAGAATTAATACCCAATATTTTTCTCTAAGACGCAATAGTAACATCAACCATGGCTTAGTTACCTAATGGAGATCTGGGTGTGGTCCGCCGCTTAGAGTGGCTCGCCCTGAGGAGAGACCAGTTGGAGCCTGGAGAGCTTCCCCAGGCCATATTTGTGAAGTTCGGTGATTCCTTTGTCCAAGGCAACACAAAGGGAATCGGAATTCGCATAGAACCTACTATCACAGAGTTCGATGCGCTTCGAGGGCAGGGGAAGATAGAAAGTAAGATGCTGCCAGTGATTCTTTGTTGAGCTGTTTCAGTCCACAAACTGCAAGGTACAACTTTAAAAAAAGCTGTGGTGGATCTGGGACCACAACTTTTCGCAAAAGGGCAAGCGTATGTAGCGCTAAGCCGTGTACAAACCCTGGATGGACTTATTATTGGAGCCCCACATCCACGAAAACTGCTCAACAAACCTCTCGACCAGTGTAATCTCTTGATAAACGTTTCTTAACTCCGTATACGGAGCCTACGACAAAGGACATCTCCATAGTACGGTTCTGTTCGTCTTTTGTGTAGTTGGAAGATTCGGTTTCCTTGTATGCTGATACCAAAAAGCTATTAATAAAAAAAAAAACCAACTGCAAAACATTAATAACCAAAAAGGATTTAACAAGTGAACCTAAACCATATAAATTTACTTCTGTACCTGTAAAGTCACGGTCACAATGTCGATTAATGACATTTTGTATGAATTTAAATATATTGTGACTTCATGATGTTATAACAATACTAAACCAAATATTTAACTATAAGCATCATCAGGGACTCATTTTAGTGCAAGTTCAATAGTAGCAATTGCGTGGTAAAGGTTTCCGTAAATTCAAAAGGTTATTTTTTTATTTTCATCTAAGGTGGTGGGACACAGAAAGCAGGAAAAAGGATGTCCACCTGCCCCCACATGTACCCAAAAAATCGAAATCTATTAAACTACTAGATTTTGCCAGAGGCTCCGCCCGCCCTAAATTCGGTTATCGGCATGGAATTTCTACGCCAATTTCTTAATAAAGTTTGTTATAACTGTACCTTAAGCTTGGGTCTAATTGTTTTATTTTAAATTTTTAGACTATATCTCCTATTCCAGGACCTAACCTATATGTGTGCCAAGTTTTATCCCGATCCGTGCAGTGGTTCAAGCGTGATTGAGTAAAAAACATTCAAACTTTTCCATTTATAATATAAGTGAGAAAGATTAAACCGCCTAATTTTTTTATTACGATTCTGTCTAACAACAAAACTAAATCGCAACTATGCAAACTTTTCTACATGGCATCTACATTACCCGTTTACTTACGTTGGGTGAGACGGGACACTGACAGAATACCGCCAGTGAACGGTAAATATTACGAGCAATATTTTTGTTCGCAGCAATAGTTAATGTAGGTAATATCTCAGACTACCCTATCGAGGATTAAGTATATTTTCTTTTTCTTATTTTTAATTATATTATTCTTTAATAATAACATTAATAAAAAGAAGGAAAAATAACCAAATGGGAATGATAAATCAAGCTGCCATTAAAAAAAATGACAGTAAGATATAAGGAGAAGGAGATGAGCTCAAGGATTAAAAAAATGTAGATATATAAAAACGCACTATCGAGCCATCCATGAAAAGATAACCTACATCACCATACCTACATCAACGTGCAGACTAGTCAAATCCCTGAATCATTTTTACTCAATACTTTTCCACTTCGCGTTCGAAAAGTCGACATCACTAATTACAAATCCAAACTTCCCTCTAATTTTACAATCCGTCGACTAATCAAATTTGGAACTGGTTCATAATTTGTTGACGCGTGCCTTCTTCCAAGATGGCCGCCGTGATCTTCAGAGTTAGAACGACGCTGGCATAATTTATTCGGCAAATGCTAGACGCTAAACTGATTGGCGGGCAATGAGTGCCATTAGCATGCCAATGCCAAATTTGGGCCACAGTGAGTCAGTAAATGACATGAGCTCAGCCAAGATGTTGTGGTCTTTGTCACACATTCTTTTCTTTGTCGTTTGTAAGTGAACTACAGCTCCTTGTTTTTTGGATAGTTTACCGTTGCAAAAGAAGTTAAAGATTCATTAGCTCACTGTAAATAGTTTGTATGAGAACAAAGCTATTTCACATTGACTGGGAGTTGGCGTGAGTTTCTGAATACCTGTGTAAAATGAAAGATGTACAAAATAGATACCAACCTAGATCGTAGTTTTGTTAGTTTTCGTAGTGTTGGTTATGAGTAATATTTAATAAGGTATTTCCATTCCAGGAAAATAAAAGACTTTTTCGGGAAATTTCACCGGCTGATCGTCCTAAAGTTATAATTACCTACTGCTTGAAAAGTTAATGCGTTGCATACTTACGTAAAAGCGAACATGAAATATTAATTATAAATATTAATATCGAAAATTAATCCTACGAAATAAAAAGTATAAAAATACAAAAAGCTAAAGTACAAACATACAATTTTCTTCCAAGTTTAAATTTAAAAATTCATTGCGAGTCATTTACCGCGTGTCGTCGACGTTGTTGCAGCGATCGGCGGTTCCCGCGCGGGACACATGACGTCATTTGTCAAAAAGTAAAGGTGGAGTGTTCATCGTTGATACTTTGACTTCTTGACTTATAATTAACATTATGAAATATAACTGCCTAAATTATACCTTCCGCCACCCGCACAATGAGTCTCGCCTGGACACATTGGTCGGAGTACCAATGAAAAGATCAAGTCAAGGCAAAAGTAGTAAGAGTGTGTGGGAAGTTCCTCAAACGATCTACGCAAAACTGCTACTAGCGATTAGATGGGTAAGGTGCAGGACCGTGCAAAATGGCCGTGGGGAAGTCCTAAGCAATGGATTACAGTGTAGTAGATGAAAATCCCTGGGCCAAGAAGTTAAAAAATAAGCCGTTTGCAGATGCAATATAAGATACAGTAAGATATTGCATTAATGTGCTACAAATTGAAAACTCAGAGCTTAAGCAGGTTTAGTTCCAGTTTTTTTTTACACTTTGGGTCTGCATAGTTGAAAGAAAAAGTAAATACCTATATTATATCCTGTCTGATGATTTATTTAGCTGTCGCGAAAGAACTAAAGTTTTTTGGTAGAACATAATAACAGAAAGTCTTTACAAATTATTAAGTTGTGACCGTTTATTAGCTGCGATCAAGCTCTCCAAAATTAGAACAAAGTGTCAATATCAATAGATATTTTCCTTTTTTTTTTTAGTAAAAAGAAAACAACAATCAAATTTCATTTATTTATCTCCTATAACATAGATTGAAGGGATACAATTATGTTGTGGGAAAACTGGAATCCAAAACTAGGTCTCCTTGTGTCTTGGGTAACCAGGTCTCCACCTCTCACAATACGCAAAGAAATTTTATAACAAAATTATAATTGAAAATAATTAGAAAATAAACATATAGCTAATTTATTTATGTGTATGTGTGTGTGTGTGAGTACATGTGTGTAGTGTAACTAGTAGAGTAGTTGGACTAGGTTAATATACTTTCAGTATCTGTGTAATTTAACGTAAGTAACCAATTTACGACATGTTTTTTACATTCTTTTTTCGTTTTGAAATGAAAAACATTCAATTTTTGATTTGTTAGGTTATATAGTTTATTTCCTAAAAATAAAAAAGTACTTTTTTGAGAAAGAGGTATGAATTACTGGAATTTTACAAACTTTAGAGGAAATCCTTTTTCTAAGATTTGGATTTTCAGTATTATACATTAGTTGGGAATGTTTTCTCATTATTGTGTTCAGTATAAACAGCTGACGTACTGTCAGGGTAATTGAGTCACTGTATAACTTGTATAAATGGTTTGTAGCGAATAATCGTGGTTTTGACATCATTATCCTTAGGACGAGTCTTTGTGCCCGTTCTTAAACTGCAAAAAAGCTTCATTTCTCCTATCTGTGGATAAAGCTTTTGCTAAAGTATCAAGATTGGTTGGCAACGTATAAATTCTACGAAGTGTCTCGGCGTAGCGGCTGTGACATGACGAATGGCCGCGTTCAAGCTTTCCAAATTTAAAATCTGCCGCGTAACGCTTCTGCTAATGGCATTGTTTATGAATGCTCTGAACCTGCCAGTGACTTACGTATTTTGTTCGCTTTGGCTGAACGTTCGCGTTCCTTTACCCATAGATTAGTTTAAACGAAGCTTAAAATTGTTTTAAGTGCAGTGTCGTTAAAAATGAATTTATCGCCTGACACGAAAATGTGTTTTCACATTAGTTTTTAATTTTCAGCTATTTCTTTAACTTTAGTTTCCTATTACGATATGCATAATAAACAGTTGGCACTTTATTTAAAAAAGAACAAATAGATATAAGTTCAGATTTGTATAGATAGTTGTTTAGTTTTAACAGCTAGCCAAAAACTATATATAAGGGGCTTAGAAATTACGTAACGCAGAAAAAGTTTTTTTTTGACACAATTATAGCGCAACGTTACGTTTACTTGATTTATTAAAATCCTGTTTTTAACTATAATAGTGTGGATACATGTTCGTGTTGTGTACTAGGTGTCAAAAATCCTATCCTATCTATATGGCCGTCACATAGATGTAAGTAGGTACTCGTGTATCTTTTTTTTTTTTGACTAGGTTATGATAACACTTTACGCATTGAGCGGTGAACAGGACACCTTATGTAGGTAAATCTTTTATACTTACTAATGTTATCTAATCTCATTATAGTCATATTATTAATTTTCACCCGTTCGGTTTTAGTTGGTACTAATACTAACAAAATTTAGTTATAAATATTTTTTATTCTTAATGTAGAATTTATTCCTTACGTATAATATCGGAAACAACTACTTTTTCGTTTTTTATAACACCAACCATTTAACTAAATTAGTTTTATAGCTGTACTTTAGGCAGTTAACCAATTTCAATTTGGCTTTCTCAGTGCTCGGAAATAACACTAAAATTAAAGTGGAAGTCTGTAAGAAGCTGGTTTCATTTCGTACATTACTTCTTTGACCTCTCCAATGCCATTTCAGTAATGGTGAAGCTTTCTGCTTAGCGGAGTAGGTAGGTACCTGCTAATGGTTTTTTAATAAGCTCAGAACAAACGGATAGTCAATTTGAAAAAGCATAGGTTTGATTTAGAATTATGATTGTTACTTTGTTGATAACTGATTAATTTTGTTAACTTACGTAAATACCTAAGTAGATATATAAATATTACTCTAAAATCAACAAACTGGTTCCTGTATTCTCCGTGGCTCAGTGGGTAATGAACTGACTGCTGAATTGAGGGTCGTGGGTTCGATTCCCGCATAAGACAACATTTACCATTCGTCTCAAGACTGGGTGTTTTCTATGTATAATACCTAGGTATGTATTGGCAAAAGAGAAGTGTAAGTAAATGTATTTGTATCCGTTGTCTGGTATCCATAGCTTACCTATCAAGCTTTACTTAGTTTGGGAACAGACGGCGCTGTGAGTAATGTCCAAAAATATTTATTTTTTTGTGTTTTTTTATTTATTTATATTTAAATAACTCTGACTATATCTTGAAATAGCTATTTAAATTGCATAAGAAATAAAAAAAATTGTAATGGTTTTGACAAATTTATCCAAATCTTCCAATAAGTGTTTTCTCCAGCTTCTAAGCATGTTTTCAGATTATCATTATTAGGTAATATTTAAAAGACCTCTAAATTAGTTACCTATGTGTCTACTAAAGGGGGCATAGTGTAAGTGACAAATACATACGTGGGTCAAAATTCTAAAAAGGCCTATAAAAACGTCCCTTGAACATTTTAAACGCACTTTTTTTTACTTATTCGGATAATCTTTAAAAAAATATATTATTTTTTAATTCAGAATGACATACCTACGAATACCCGACTGATAAATTTTATCGAAATATTTGGGCTTAAAAAAAAACCTGGTTGGTAACGCTGTGGAAATTATTTTTCAGGGGTCATGGCGTAAAATAACAGTGGTCATTTAAGTACCAAATGAGATTTTTTTGTGAAAACAAACCTAGGAGGTTGGGAAAATTCATAATAAACATTGAGGCCCAGTTGAAAACTAACGTAACACCACTAGGAAAATATTTCGAGACATCTACAATTTTGTTAAAGTATTTGTAAATTTTCATCTCTAGGCGCTAAAAGGTATTGGCCCACCTACATATATTTTGTTATAGGTACCTATATAGATCCTATGTTTTTCTGACATAACGCCAGGTGATGTATTATTATTATTATTATTATTATTGCCTCAGCCGTTGTTTTCCACAATGCTTTCCCTTTGAAAATGGGGGCTTAGGCCATAGGCCTGCGTGCTCGCTCAGTGCGAATTGGCAGACGTTGTTGAGCCAGTGGGCCACTCTATTGTTAACATTTCCAAGCCAACCATATGGCAGACGACTTAACGTGGGCTTCGAAGTACGAAAGAGCTCAGACAAAAGTGTCACTACTTGGTCACCCATTCAATTAGTGACCAAGACCCACTTTGCATTTTCTGATAGACGAATTTTAGTGCATAGAAACCACGAGCTAGAATGTAGGAAGGGGAGACCGAGGGTATTTGAAACAAAGGTGATTTGAAACAGTACCGATTTCTCGGAACTTAAAATCGTTAGCGAGTTAGCAACGTCACTTTTCTACTACTTCCCTTCGCCCGCTGCCGTATCAGTTCGCGTCGGTGGCGTAAGTCGCGCAGTTGTGGAGTTCTGCGTGCCATGTGACAAAAATCGTGAAAAGTAAGTTTTTTACAATGCCTATATTCGAAATCTATAATTAGAAAGCTCATTAACTAAAGATTTATTATATATATTTGGTATCATTGATTTCTGTGTATTTGCTTCTTGATTGTGGATAAAATAAAAATTGGGTGGTTTTTTCTTACTGACGAGATTTGAAACAGACTGTTTCAACTCTCCTCATTTTGAATTTTATACCCAGCAGCAGTCAATAAATAACGGGCACAAAAAAAAATTATTTGTTGATTTAATTTGTTTATTTTGTTTCAGCATGCCTACTGATTATAAAAGAAGGACTGACTGAGGTATGGCGAGTCGCGAAATATATGATCAGCAGAAGAAGTAACTTTGCGACAGAAAAGTCTCCGTGACACGGATTCGAGTTACAACCTAAACCAAAACTCCCTTACTACAGGTATATTAAAAAAAACCGGCTTATGCAGCTAACGAAACGGCGACTGCTCCAACGGTTAGATATCCCGAAAAGACTGTTTTTACAGCGTCAGAGGAAAAGGGGGTACTTCTTCTAAACTGCGCTGCTGCTAACTATAGCCGAATACTAAGGAAGTCAGAACTTTTGCCTACAGGTTGGCTGTAGAATATATATATAAAAAAAAAAACCTTCTTCTACAAGTATCGCTCGAGCTACAAGTTTTTATAGAATAAACATACAACATACAACTTTATTTCCATCGAATATGGGTTACATAATACTTTAATATTTGAATATTTATTGATCAAGACTGATTGTAATACTCAAGTAACAACTGAAAGGTAATAATTATTTTATGTCAAATATTTAGAATATATATATATATATATATATATATACATTTACAGTACATTTTTTTAATCTGACTGTTATTTTAATTAATGTTACGAATAGGACGTTATGGTACTTTTAATGACTTAAGGAGTTTATTATTTGTATTAGACCTGTAGTTACCTACTTAACTGATATATCAGTACAAAATATTAATAAAAAAGTTTGTTTCGTACTTGAAAAGTTTTATTTTAATGAATACATTTAAATTATATTATCATTTTTATTTTACAGTCCTTAATACTTGTCAAAAATCATATGTTTCAACTCTCCTCGACCCCTGTTTCATCTTACCTCAGTATGAGGGGAGTTGAAACAAGTTGACTTGTTGCAGTTAAGTCGATTTTTCACCACAATATTTAATGCTTACAATTTCTTTATATTAGTCATTCGCAAGTGTAAAGAATGACCTATTGATTGGTACTAATATCATACGATTTTTGTCTTTAGTATTTGGTATATGAAACAAAATGTCAAAATTGTTTCAACTACCCTCGGTATCCCCTATATACCTACTAATATGTATATACTAATAGGTATTAGTAGTTATTGTAGGTATATACCTACTAATATAAGTACCTATACGAATATCCAGGTATTATTATAGATAAATCTAAATTTTTGTCTGTATTTTGCTTAATCACTAAGCTCGGAGTGAAAGGTCATCGTAAACTGAAAGGATAAATTCTGGAGCTTTTTTATTTACCTACCCACATAACAGTAAAATCTGACGACCAGACCGTCCGACTCTTACCTTTTCTCCCTCTCATAAACCAGAGAAAAACAAACTAAGGGTTGCTCGATTTTACCCTAAAAAAATAAAACGACATAAAAAAGGGATAAAATCGCTCGAGTCCGAAACGAAATGAAATGGAATGCAAATGTAAGTAAGTAAATAGAAAAAAATAAATTTCGTGCACGAAATTGACTGCTTCGAAATGGGTATATAGGCTGTATCAGATGACAATAAAGTGGGAACTGTGTTTGATGATTTTTTTAATCTACAAAAAAAGGAGGTTATCTGTTCGACCGAATGTATGTTATATTGTACGAATGGCACAGTTTTGGCACAAACATGTGTACCAAATTTCATAAGTGTATGTATGTTTGTTTATTCATCAAAATCGGTGCAGTATTTTTTAAGACAGAGAGTTAAGTTTTTATCAGTCGCTAGAAAATGTGTCATTGACAGCGTAAATTCTAAAAGATGTCTTTATGCATGTTGTTTGCAATACCTATGCCAAAATGTAACCGACTTCAAAACTGTAATTTATTTAATTAATGACTAAAATGGGGGAAATAGTTTTATTTCATAGGAGTGTTACAATTATACACTGAAAAAAAAGGATAACAAAACTGGTTAATCTATTCGAAATTTACTTAGTAATAACCAAACTTTTGTTATAATTAAACAAATGATTCTCTGCACATAACTCAACACTTTACCTACTATTAGCAATATAGTTTAGCAGTCCCCCAGTTATGTTTGTATAATTATTATTAGGTATAATTTGTGCTATTATACCTTTTTATAAAATAATTTAATAAATTTGAATGTTGGGCTACAACGCAAATAAAATGTCAAAAATTGTCTCGTTCAGCATTTATTACTAATAAAACTTTTATTACTTTATTACTATTACTAATAAAGCAAAGTGTTGCTCTTACTAGAAACATGCTGGAAATGCTAATGATGGTACCTTCATCCTTTCATCCTTAACTCATTTTGAATAGATATATAAGCACTATTTGAAAATAAACTCAAAATTACTGGTGGAAAAACAGTTTTATTTAAAAATGATATTGCGTCGAAGTTTACTGGGATGTAGGTAAGTTTCTCGAACCCTCCAAAAGACCCAATCCGAGATGGTGAGCTGCGAAAACACTTTTTTGAACTCCGTATCTTAAAGCCTTAAGGGGGCGACATACGCCAGAAAGATAATTTCTGAAAAGTACTAATATGTACTATAAATTATTACACAATGTCATATACTTTAATAGGACCTATATTTGTTATATACTTCTTAAGTAATTTATAATATAATGACGCCTTAAATATGTTTTTGTATGGAATTCAGGTAAAGTTTTACAGTTTTGTAGTCAACAACCAATTTTAATTATTTAACCGACTTTCATAACAAGCAATTAAATACAACATACAAAAAATTAAATACAATCAATGAAAAACACTTTGTAGGCAAGGTTGTGTACTAGATACAAGCAAGTCTTTCAAATACTTATATTTTTTTAATCTCTTAGATGCTATAATTTAGCCACATAATGTACTAAAAAATGGCGTATTTACGTGGTCTAGCCTATATCAAACTCTTAAGGGCGCAGGAGGGTTGAAATTTTTTACAGTTGAGTGACCTTTAAGATAAACTTTTAAGATTTTAATATTTTTAAAGTTTTCTCCAAGGACTACAGTTCTTCAAGAAAGAAGTTATTTGATTTTTGAAGGGTCGGCAACGCGCGAGTGATACCCCTGGTGTTGCAAGCGTCCATAGGTCACAGTGACCGCTTACCATTAAGCGGGCCGTGTGCTTGCTTGCCAGCTTAGTGGTATAAAAAAAAAGTTAAACCGATAAACTGCATGGGCAGAGTGGACGTACAACGGCGTAGACAAAGTCGTTGCATTAACTGAAAAAAAAAAAATTAAAAACGAAATTAGACGTAAAAAGTCAATGGCAGAAACCTTTTATATTCGAATAAAAAATAAAATTTCAGAAAAGGAAAGATATAGGTGGTGTACCTATAAGGTACGTTTTAATAGGCCCTCGTATAACTTTGGAGATCAATCTGAAAGCGCAAACTTTCTGCAGCGAAAGCTCACTCCAAGGGGCTATTAATAAGCCCATTGTTATTTTTGCTTATTTTTTAACTAATCTACTTGGTACGTTAATTAAAAATTTGTGTTTTTCAGGTTTGTAGAGTACTCTGTAAATAGGTAAGCAACTCTTGAAAGGAATAAGGTAAGTTACATTGGTTGCCCACTAACATAAAATTCAAATTAAAAATTCATTTAATTTCGGTGATAAATTCATATTTTGCATTAATATGTGAACAACATACAATAATATACAGTTAAAAACATATTATCAATAAAATTTTAGTAGTCAAATATAAATTAAATTATTGAATTATGACAAATAAAAATAAAAAGCCCAAAACAAAAATTTAATTTAATTAAAATATGTCTAATCATGTCAAATAAAAATCACAGCTCATATACTTAAATTCTATTAAAAGTTATTACATAAAATGAAGTCATTCAGTATGTAGCTACTTCCATTCCGGCAATGACACCACAAAATGTCTGTCACAAAAATGCCTATGGAAAAAAAATATATTTTATTTTTCCTTTTTCAGCTTCTTTTCGTCGACTTAGATTTAATTATAAAGTTTTAATTTTTTATTTTGTGACACCTATGTTCTAGGTAAAGATAGGTCTTTATTTTATTCTATAATAGTTTTTTCTTAGTTTTTACTGTTTTTCTTTTTTAATGAAGACGGAACGAAGAAAGTACTACAGTCGGGGCTTAGGATTAAGGTGAATTCGTACAAACTGAATTACGCAAAATATCTTTAACTATAAATATATCTTTTCTAAAAACGCGTAATTATCACACAGCGCTATTAACCATAGTCACAAAACGCATTTTGGTCCATAAAATGCCATTAAAATATTAAGTATCTAATCAAAGTTTTTATTTACTTAATAAAATCTATAAAATCAACAAAAACTTATTTGATAATTAATAGACATTTTATAAATGTATTTTGCTACACTGATAATAGGTTATTATTTTTTATATTAATTATTATTGATTATAGGCAATAATTCACTCAGCGTATGTTGACATTTAGGGAGAATTAGTGCACCGGAAGTTGTTATGTAAGTAGTAGGTAAGTAAACTGGTTGCTACAGTAGTAACTTATCCATAGCATTATTATAATTAGACTATTATTAACTTAAGGAAAACGGTATATATAGGTAGGTATACCTATTCTTTTAACGATTTTGATAAAAAATTTAACGTGGCGGTTTAGAGGGATGAAAAATAGATCTAGCTATAGGTCTCATTTCTGGAAAAACTTAATTTCTTTTTTTTTTTACGCCCAGCGACAAATCTTACTTGCCACGCATTATGGTTGGAAATTTCGGCACAGAGACCATCTTTGTAATGACTGGCGCGTACCTAAGTCTTCTGTCCTGGAATACACAGGTTCAAATCATGCATTGCAATACGGTTTCCAAGAGGCAAAAAGGGCTTACCATAGGTATCTACAAATTAAGGTTTTCACATATTTCATTATCTGACACCTGGGTAAGGAACTATTAATTTAATATTTTTTCTCCTTAAAATACATTACAAAGAGAAGAACTAAAAAACTCATGTTTATTTTTTCTAAATAGGTATATTCTGGATAATCTGCGGTCTTTACCGTTCGTTTACCTAGATACCTACCTTAATTAACCGCCTAAACTGGTAGTAAGATACCTATATTTCCTTACATTCGATATTTTTGTTCATTAACTTGATATGGCCAACCGTGAGATTTATCAAGGACATCATTTGTCACCTCTGCTCGAGACAAGCTCGGGCGTCGACCACAGCCACGTTCAATCAATAATTTCGCGCAAGCCCCTCGCCTCGCTGCTGGCAATCTGAGACATTAAGCGACACCACGCTAGACTGGGACAAATCATATAAACGCCTAAGCCAAAAAGACAACAAAAATAGTGGCAGCCTTTATTAAAACAAAATAAAAAGTGTTACTAAAAAGTAGTTGGCACAAACGAATTTATATTGCCTTTATTAAAAAAAAAAATTATCAAAATGTCACTACTGATATTAAAAAAATGCTAAAATCAATCTTTCGTACTGGCACACAACATCAGAAAGATCATTTTCATTGTAGCTGCTCTACGAAAAAAAAAACAAAATTCTTTTTATTTTAGTAGTTAGTGTAGGTGTTCAAAAAAGTTTTGAATTTTCCATTGTATTTTTCAGCCAGTGTAGGCATCAAAGAAAGTTTTGCAATTTCTATTCGTAGATAGAATTTAAATTTAGAACGCGTAAATAGAGTGTGGGCGTGGTGGAACCAATCGTAAATGTCACGCACTGCGACACAGTGACACTTTCAACCAATCGTAGACGTCGCAGTTGTGGGTGGCGGTGACATTTCCAGCCAACCGTTTTACGCCCGCCCACCGAAGTGACATCATCGCACATTATTTATTTTAAATTTAAATGATGAAAATTTTTGTAAAATTTGTCTGGAATTGTTGACATGATTAATGCTAACTAAAGAAAATCTTAACTATATATTACCTAAGTAGTTAGTTAGTTCACAATTCGGAATATTCTAGGTAGCTTCTTTATAATACATCACACACACATACACACACAGTAAATAGGTTTTTCTTGAGAACCAATCTAATTTCAAATTTGGAACACAAATAAAGAGAAACTTGCATGTTAAAGTGCTAGGTACATTTCGTAAAAAATGGTAGTTTTAGCAGGCCATTGCAAAAAAAGTAACAATAAATTATTATTTTAAATTGCATCATCGACAGTAGTCCGCTGTTGATCGGCAGATTGGCAAATCAAAGATGATTATTGGTGCGTGTATTGTTTTCGAAGCGTGCTCTCTAAGAAAATGTAAATCAAAACCATAGGTATGCACCTAATTTGATCTCGGCACGAGCTTCTGTTATCCAAATTCGAAAATAAAATCGGCTTCCGTGTGAGAATTTCGTTTTGAGATAAATTTGTAAATTTAAATAATTCCATTTTGTTCAATTCGATTATTGTAATAATAAGACAGGTAAAACTTTCCGAAAGCATGGAATTTCAAAACGATTTCCTAAGGAATGTGACGTTAAATATATTCAGGACATTGTAAGAATGTTACAATTTAATTTAAATATTGAATCACGTTAGTCGTCACGACAAAAACGCTTCCCACGGTTTATATGTAATCTACCTACATACCACTTAGATAGCTAATATTGGCACATATGCGATTTAAGCATTAGGTAGGAATAGTAATTACCAAAAGATATAATTATACCAACTAGACACAAGTTGCCTGTACCTACTTATCTATAAAAAGATTTGTTAGGTATAATCCTAAACGTTTTAGAGTTTCACATCAAAATGGTAAAGGGAATTCGGTACCTACGTATGTGTCTACTATATTATTTTTAAGACATTTTTCCTATTTTATCTTAAAAGTTAAAGATTTGAAATAATTTAGAATTATTGTCAATAAGTTAGTTAAATTTGATTAAAGTTTTCAAGTTTGGCAACTGTTCAAGATGGAAAAAAAAAATTACATAAAAATACATTCAAAGAGCATTTTTAATAATATCTACTCTGTAATCATAGACGTCTCTACAGTTTCTTAACTCTAGCCTATATTCAAGATTGGGTTATTAATATTATATATCCTTCTTCAAGAAGGAAGTTATTAGATTGCCCCCTGGTGTTACAAGCGTCCATAGGCTACGGTAACCGCTTACCATCAGGCGGACCGTAAGCTTGTTTGCCACCTTAGTAGTATATAAAAAAAAAAAAACTAAAGACGTCTCTGCAGTTACTGAACTCTAGGTAGCAGGTAAGATATATTAAGATCATGGACGTCTATATGCAGTTACTAAACCAAAAACCGTAGTATCTACCTGCATTATATAGGTAGGTACTGGCCATATAAGATTTGTGGCAGACGATACATTTAAATTTACTTTTCAGAAATCCACATGGATAGAGCCTTAAGCCAGCAATTTACATATAAAACATGCATTAAATATATCAAAACAAAAACTTATGTAAGATCTGTTTGCATCGCGTGCACTATGGCGGCCGCTTCGCCCGCGGCGATGCTTCCAAATTCAAAGTTTGAATTGTTCGAATTCGATTGTTCCTAACTTCCCGCGGCTAAGTGTTGCGTGATCGATCGTCTTAGCATTAACGGTGGAGGTCAGACCATTATAAAAGGTATATATTAGTCGAAAATGAGACGTGCCTTATGATATTGCTGATATTGTTAAGGTATTTTAATGTTATTTCAATTATAGGTACCTACCTAATGACTAAAACATTTCAGATTTTCAAATTAATTTGTCTACAATTATTATTCTGGATTTTTGAACTTGGACTTGAGGGTTTAAAATGTTAAGTTAGTATGTTAAATTAAAAATTATAAGAAGTAGGCACGGACGTGACAGAACTGCTAAGTTACGTTTTTTTCCTTTTAGCTACGGAACCCTAAAAGTTATTGAACGTTTTTGTTAGGGTTCTTATATGAAAGACTGTTTCCAAAGTTAAAATATACCTTTTATTTGTGGACATTTTTAAACTGTATGTAGGTTGAAGCAAAACAACGACGAAAGTCAAGGTGTATCTGTTAGCCATAGTTTTTTTTATTAAAGACAGCATTTACAATTACGATGCAAGCGAACTTCTTTTGAGAGGCAAACTTGTATTATAATAAAGAAAAAATATATTTGGAAAGCCTTTATTCGATCTTTTGAAATTTGAATTTGCTTCATTAGGTTGTATTCATACTGAAGAAAAAACAGATAAGTAATAAACTTAAGTCGAGAGCGCATGGAAATAATTTATGTTAAATAAATTTAATTGAACGTTGTATAAGTGGTTCGTAGTTTTATTAACATACTTGTTGTTACATCAAGCGTCTGTAACTTATTTGTTTTTAGTTATTCCGCTACAAAAAATCCTTTTCCCAAATCACTTACCTTTGACGTCATAAAAAATCTTGTTAACTTAGGCTGATGGTCGTCAGGCCATTGTCAACCCTAATGGGGATACGAAAAGCAACAAAGTGAAAATAACATAAAAATATAAGTTCCTTTTACTATTTAAATTCATTAATCTGTTATTACAGACGTAATCATTTTTAGTCAATTTCTGGTAGTGACATTTCAGTATCAAAATGACAATTGCCGACAGAAAATGCTGGGCTGGAATCTGGAATATATATATTTTGACGTCTGAAGCGTTTTTCTTTCGTTATCCTGACGTGGATGTCATCGCATTTCTTTGTAAAACATACAAGTAAATTACGAGCCCCGTTTCTTTTTCAAACGATTAAGTCAATAACCTTTTAAAAAAGTGCATATTGTCCTACAGTCTCAAATTACATTTTCTGTATTCAAAGTCAAAGTTATTTTTTTTTATTCAAATTAGGATTTTACAAACATTTTTCAATCGTCAAAGTTATGAAATACTATTTTTTTGAACCTAATTAAAACCTAAAGAACCTTTTTTTGACGTGACAACGTCTTATAAATTGGTTTGCCGGGTGACACTTCAAGAAACTGCGTTACGGTCCGCTCACGTTATGCGCTCACAATGAGAGCGAGTGAGAGGCACGCGCCCGCCTAAGAGCGAGAGAGACAGACATAAAATCATTGTCACGTAAAACTTTCGCCCGTATACCGACTTTACAGGCAACCAGTTTTTTTTAAGATGTATTTCATTCTTATCCTATTTTCAATGTCAGTTTCTAAACAAAGCTTTTTCATTTTCCTCATTCAGGGAAGGAAGGTCAACTAACATGACCTACCTATCCAGGTTGTAACATTAACATTCTATTTTCAGGTTCCACATTACATCAACGACACCCTAATTTCAGGTTGAGGGAAAGTATCTTGGGTGCGGGGAAGGAGCTAGCGATTGCTGTCTCCAGTTGCTAAATACTTTGAAGCTTACACTGACATTGGGAGCTCTCCACAGCTCATCTCCAGCAACAAAGATAATTTGGCATGCATATACAGCTGCCAACATAATACGTTAAGACAATTTTCAAAACTATTTCTTGCAATAAAATTCTTCTGGTCGGTATAATCTTTAAATACAATTTATCCAGTACTTTCTTGTTTCTTTCTTTTCATTAGGTTTAAGCCACTGTACCTAAACGAACCCACATCTTCCAAGGGACGGCAGCGTATCAACGCTAATTGTGGCTTTTTTTTTGTATT
Source organism: Apoda limacodes (assembly GCA_946406115.1). Lineage (NCBI taxonomy): Eukaryota > Metazoa > Arthropoda > Insecta > Lepidoptera > Limacodidae > Apoda > Apoda limacodes. The sequence goes on from OX291541.1 coordinate 45,855,778, forward strand.
TGCAAGGAAAAAACATTACGCTCATTTAGGGCTGTAGTCGGGTAAAATTATCTACCTACCTATCAATCAAATCCAATTAAAAAATATTAGTAGATATAGTCTGCAGTATAAACACTGCCTTAGCTTTCTTGCGTGACGATTATTTAAAAAAAAAAAATGTTCATTCTTTTTTCGAATTAGATCTCTCTTCAAAACAAATTGCTGACATGCGGAGCTTCTAATTCTGAGATTAAATGCGCAAAACACACCGTTTACTTTAACTATTTGTTAGGGAAAACTGATCTCTAATGTAATGCCATAAGGATATTTTAACTGCAAGTGGTTTTATGTTTTTAGAATTTACGCATTGCGTTTCGGATGCAAATGTTAGTAGTTGATTATGTAAATGAATATGGACTTTTGTCTGGCCGTTTCAGATCTGCTACTGAGTTTTAGGTTTATTTAAAAAAAGATGTTGGGTTTTAACACGAAACTTAGACAAAAATCCGTTTTTGTGATGGTCTTTTTAAGGGTTCCGTACCCAAAGGGTACAAACGGGACTTCGCTGTCCGTCCGTCTGTCACCAGGCTGTATCCCATGAACTGTGATAGTTAGACAGTTAACATTTCTACAGATTAAGTATTTCTGTTGCCGCTATAACAACAAATACTTAAAAACAGAATAAAATAAATATTTGAGGGAACTCCCATTCAACAAACGTAATTTTTTTGCTCGGTTTTGTCTCGATATTGATAACGGCAACAGGTACACGTTTAAAATGTTCACAGAATATTTAGTTGAATATTCACTTTAAAAATAAATAATTAAATTAAATAAAACAAATATTTAAGGGGGGCTCCCATACAGCAAACGAGATTTTTTGCCGTTTTTATAGATTACGGTACGAAACCCTTCGTCTGCGAGTCCGACTCACACTTGACCGGTTTTTTAAAATAAGTACTTTTACTAGCTATTATAGCTAATTTGTTAGTATAAATTTTATTAAAATTGTCAGTACTAACTTAATTTAGTCAGGGTTCCGTAGAATGTACATTTTTGCGAATTTCTTAAAAAGGTGGGAACTGTTTTTGTTCTATGTATTGATAAAGTTTTACTATCGTGAATGTTCATAGTTTCTCAGAATTTCAGATTAAGTAGCGATATAGAGTTAAAGGGGTGGGATAATCTAATATTTTAACTTTAACAATTTTAAAATATACAACTTGAAAAAAAGTAATATAAAAACCCCATTAAGTACTATACTTAAGCTTTGAAGACCTAGTCGTTGAATATGACTATTTTGTTCTTAATTTCATTAGTGCTTACAGAGCTGTATGACAGTTTCCTTAAGACATATTTTTTAGAGGTAGCCCACCAAACATTGAACCAAGGAATTTTTTTTTTTCGCTCACCTTAACTTTGTATATATAGGTCTTTTAAAATCCGTTTGTACTTAAATAAAATTAATAGTTTGCGAGCTATTGGCCCTCAAATCAAAAAAATATCTCTGATGTTTAGATTAGTGATCACAATCCCAAGAGCGACAACCCAAGCTGAGGCTTCGCGGGGAGCCCCTGAGCTCGTTGGGTTCTATATGGGCTGAGACTCCTTCAGAGTCTCGCCCCAAAAGCCTGATTATGTAAATACTATAATATTATAAATGCGCAAGTAACTCTGTCTGTTACCTCTTTACGCTTAAACCGCTGAACTGATTTAGATGAAATTTGGTATAGAGATAGTTTCAGTCCCGGGGAAGATCATAGAATTTTATCCCGAAAAATTCATAAGATCCCACGGGAATAACTATAACGGAACTTACACGAACTACAGCTACAGCTATAGTTTGCTATAGGAATCAAACGTCGATAACCGAATTCAAGGCGGGTGGAGCCGCTAGCAAAAGCTAGTATTCTAGATATGCTCTGATTTAAAACCTTTTTGGTACCTACTTACAACTTATTCATGCCGAAGGGACGCCACCTTTAGACAGACAGTAGCAAACCTAATAAAACTGAATGTTCAAAAGTTACAAATTCACTTTAAATATAAATTATGCATATACGCAATTAACAAACCACTCAAACACAAAATCAATTAAGGGAACTTTACTGTCCAACGGTATTACGTCCTGTAATTGAAAGTTTAAAAATTAACGAAGTTATACCGCACGCGATGTCACGTCGTCCGTCGTCGAGTGACGGCGCAGTGTCACGACAACGTGACAGAAATGTCACGTCGGGGTGACAGTCGATAAATGTCACATATTAAATATTTAACGGTGTACGAAATTTAGTAATTTTAGTGCCTACATTACTGCCGCGGCCCGCAAATGCAGCATAATCACGAGTGTGTAAACTAAAACAATAACCTAATAACGTACATGTTTATTTAAAACTAATTACATTGACAATAATAAAAATAGTTTAGGTAATTTTGCCGCCAATTCGCCGCGTTCAAATGTCCATTTCTTTTTTAAATTAATTTAATGGTGCATTCTTTTGCGCCAGTCTGAAATTTAAATAAAACTTGACGAGCTTTATCTCTTTAGTTATCAATGTTCGGGTTTAAAAAAGGTTGTTCCATTTTCAAATTACATATTCGATCGCTCGAGCAGCCAGCTAGAACATTGCGGGCCGCTCTCTAATATTGTACTGCAAGTACGATTTATCTGAAAGGAGCTTGTGCAAGATATGGTCGCATATCGTAGCATGTTTGAGAAAAGGTAATAATGTATATATATGTATCTAAAGGTACTTCAAATGTCTCTCTACGTGGCCTAATCCATTATCCAATTCCGAACTAATACACATCGCATTGTCTACTCAAGATACCAGGTCATATCAGCAGTACCTTCAGCTATTTTTTTTAATACCAGTTAATTTCTTAAGTTAGAATATAAAATATGTATACCGTAAGTTAATTACTAAGCATATTTTAACTGTTTACAAACATTTTGGGTCTCAATCTGTCAGTTTGTAATGTAAATAAATAAATATTTGTGAGAGTTTGTTTGTTTGTTATTAGTGATTAACGTCGCTGCGGAGCACCAAATTTAGCTGATTTTTGAATTGGAGGTTTTCGAAGGGGGCGAAAATGGACATAGGCTACTTTTTATCCCGGAAAATTCAAAAGTTCCCACAGGAATGTAAAAATTAACGAATGCCACGTGGATAAAACAAAGATACATACCTGTTAGCTAGCACCGCCATTATGATAGTAATATTTATTTCCTCTTCGTACAAAGCATTTTTCAACAATGTACTTGTTAAAAACTATAACACTAGTCATTAGCTATATAAATTTATTTTTTATTGTTTCTGGAATATACATATCTGTGAACCTAAGTTATGAGTCTTGGTTTGCTACTGATTCTATTGGTTTCGATCGGTATGAAATTGCCGTCTCTTGTCGAACATATGTCTCTGAAAATCTTGAAGCCCCATATGACCATCAATCAGTGCAATGTCATGTCTCGTATCTGTGATGATTTATTTATTTAATGATTTGATTACTATAAAGTTGGACTAAGATTAAGCATGTGTCATGGCGAAAAATTACGAAAGACATGGGGTATGGGTATGGACAGATGGTATGGGGGATGCATTGCCTGTAAATTTTTTCAACACTGTTGAGCATGTTCTCCTACTATCTGTGCTAGGCTCTATCAATATTTCCTCAGTATCTTTAAGTTGGTTCTCATTCTACTTTTGTGATTGACAACAAGCAGTTCGAAACTGTTTTAAATTGGCAAAATCTTTCTTATGGCGTGCCTCAAGGAGGAATACTCTGACTATTGATTGTTTTCTATTTTTATTAATATGCTGTTCAATTGTATGCTGATGACTTGCTAACTAAAGTCGAGGATTTCGACTCAGCTATCGGTGAGATTAACAAAGTTTTAAATGATATCAATAATTGGTCTAAGCGGTTCGCCGTTGTTGTAAACACCAATAAATGCCAGTGTTGCCAATTGATAGTTCCCCTCAAAGAAGTAAAATTAATTTTGATTTGATTCCCTTCATTTCGTTTGATGTAAAGGATCTCTTTTTATGACTATGACAATCAAGATTTACTAATTGATTCCACGCTGAGTTGGACAGCACAAGTTAATTTCGAAAAGGCAGTGTCACTCTTCGACATATTTATAGATAAATATATGTGTATTCATTTGGAGGCAAAAGATTGTAACCTTATTGCTTAATTCTTGCAAGCAAGTTTACAACTTTCCTATATTTAGTTGCTTAGAAAAAAGGTATGCAGTGTAATACCTACGAGTCCACACCATAAGAGTTTCTTAAAAATGTGAAATGTTAAAAGTATACACGTATAATTTAGAGCCTAAGTTATTTAATCTATCCAGAAATAAAATAAGGAATTTGTTCCCCCAAACATATGTTGTTTATGGAAAAAAAGTAAAAGGTTTCAAACTTTTTCAAAACGTTTATTCACGTAGTCGATAATTTGGCAAAAAGGAAGATTAACATAGTACAATAATTACAGCGATTATTTTAATACTTTTTGGTTCGTAACTTATTATATTTACATACAATTCACACTTCATGATATTTTCCTATTTAACTGAGACGTAGTGTAGGTAAATTTCAATAACATATTTTTTACATACATTATAGCACCAAAATAGCAACAGATATGATAATAATTACACCATCTTTTAAAGTTATCCTACACGAGACAGATAATAATATAAGATATCTTTATCGGGCCGTATATCTTACGATATCGCAGTGCATCAATTTTCAATAAATAATGCCTTTAGACACAGTGCAACAAATTCTAACCTTCTGACATTGAGTGTTTGGTCGCTAGTAAGTTCACACCATTTCAATATGAAAGCTGTAGTTTTAATTTTTGATCACTGGGTCATAAAAGTTTCTTGCACTGTGCCTCTATTGAATTATAAAGGAGTGATGAAGTGCGATATCGTAAGATATATTATAACACACGGCGTGCGCAGATGATACATATTACACCGTTGTTACATACTCCCAGATATAATATTATACTATATGTCTCGTGTGTGGTCTATACAGTTGAAGAGTAGGTAATATAAAAAAAATGTGCTTAGTTATATTACATTTAAAAAGTATTGTAAGTGTATATAAATTTAGTTACAACAATATAATTACTTTTTAGCAGCTATTATTTATTTACAGAATTTATTGCACAATAAATAGTAATAACTATGGAATGTCAAGATTTTCTTATACAATAATATTTATTTACAAAAATCATTGGTTATTAAATCCTTGCGTCTTGTCGTCAACAAAAAGAAACACAAAGCGCTTTAAAAGCAAATTTGATTTAACCTAAAACGTTTACATCGTGGTTTGTACAGAGCAACAAACTTTTCTAACCCTGTGTCCATCGCTAGTGTTGCGTAAGCTCACTGCATTTTAATATGGCGACTGTAGTTTTGATGTTTGACCACCGGGTCAGAAAAGTTTGTTGCAAACAATAAAAAATTTTGGTTGCAATTTGAACATTTAAAAAAAATGATATTAAGTAGAAATAAGAAAGGAACTTCTGTTTTCTATAATAACCGAACTAGAGTTTTACCAAAAAGGTGATATTGAAAGGTGAAGTATTGCGTACCATTTAAATAAAACTATAAATATTTTAAACATACAAAATCATTTGAATTATCTGCAATAACTTAGAATACGTAATCTACATTTTATACACATAATCGATGAGAATTGCATGGTACTGGCATTAATACTTTATTCTCACTATCTAATACTATTAAGTAATTCTAAAATATCAGCACAAATGCTGTAAGGATTGGACTAAATACTAAAACTAGCAGTCTATTCACAGCGTTTATTTACATCACGAAAGAGTCATATGTCTACCATTAAGAGTTCGAGAATTGATATGAGATTCACTGTGAATATTTCTTTTAGTCCTTGAAAAGAAGGCGGCATTACATCCATTGATAGAACAACGACGTAAAATCTGACTGTGAACGTGTTCACAATGATCCTTTAAACTGATCAGATCCTTAAAAGTATCTCTGCAACCTTGACATGGGTAATTTCCTTCTTTGTCAGGAGTAGGCGCTTCTTCTTCAACACGGTAACTGATTTTGCTAAGTGTAGGTTGAGAAAAGTTTTGACTATGATAACCGAAGCCATTAAGGTTTGGAGGTAGAAATCCTAAAGGCAGATGAGGAAAATTTGGTAGCATACCGAACGGAGAGAAAAAAAAAGGGTTATGGCTAAGCATGTCCCGACTACTTAAATATGTGTCAGGAAGTTGAAAGGGTGGGTATGAAGGCCCAAATGGCGTTTGTTGATTGAAAGAAGTTTTGAGCTTTTCTGTTTCTTTAACTTCGTAATATATATTAGACTCGATGATAGGAAAACCACGTTCATTTTCTTTGTGACAGGCCATTAGTTCGATTTGCTCCTTTGCTTTTTCTAGAATACGAGCAGATGTACCATCTCTTACTCGTTCATCAATCACAGATAGAAGCTTTCTATGAAGTTGTTCATTAGAACTATGATTGTCTCTACTTCTTTTAGATTGAAAAGCTGTTTTACAACCGTCAACGTTACATTTGTATACAAGTTTTAAATGTGCATTTTGATAATGTGTTTTGAGAACATATACATTTTGGAACCTTTTACTACATACTAGACATTTTATTGGGTTATTATGGTCTATGGGAACGTCTTTAGTGCTTATAAAATATCCATTATCAAAGTGACCAAGAATTTGACCTTGATTATCTTCAGAGCTACAGTCATAACTTGATACTGAAGATGATGGAGATCTGTCTGAATAATCAGTAGAATCATTCATGGATAAATTGAAGGGTCCTGAAGAGTTATATATATCTTGTCGGTTTGATATGCTATGAAAATCACCCTTTGATAAGCTTTCCAACCGTTTTAAAGCAGTTTCAGAAGAAAACATGCCATCATTTGAGTTTTCTGTTACCTTTTCGGTATCTAAGACAGTTTCCGTAGGTTCTTCTTTAACATGAACGTCATTAAAATCACTGGGTTCTTTTTTAATGACAGGAATTTCGTCATTTACTTTGATCACTTCTTCTTTAGGTTGAGCTTGCATGTATCTGTTATCATCATTATTGTTTTCTTGACTTCTATTTCTTTTTAGGTCTAACACGTTGTCTTCCTGCTGTTTATCATAATCACTTGGATTGTCATGATATTTGTAGGTAGCCGGAGTATGACTATTGTGAAAACGTGTAGGATTACAGTTTTTACGTTTCCTTACCATAACTTCTGGGCTTGTTGAACCATCTTTTTGACTGCCCATATGTTCTGAAATGTCTCCTGCACTTTTTTGGTCGTAATCTGTTTCTGAATCATCAACAGAACCAACTGATTTATTTAGATTTGAATAGTAATCACTGGTGTCAATATGATCCATGTCTTCATCATCTTCATCCCCTGCAACTACTACAATACCGTCATCTTCATCAGATTCACCACAAACTTCATGGTCTTTATTTTTTTCTATCTCAGAATCGCGACGTAGCAAATGAGAATGATCAGCTGTAGACGAATAATTTATATGAAGGTTGTTCTTATAATCTAATGGGGAATTTGAAGTAAACTGTCTTAAATTGTGTGCAGGATTTAAGATCGGATATGACCTAAATGGGTGCATAGCACTCATCACATTTGGTAAACTTAATCCTGTTCCGTGTGGAGACATTAAAACTGGATGAATTTGAGAACTTCTGCCATCATGAGGGGAAATCTTACGTCTCAAATGTGGTGAATGTAATTTAGGATTAGGGTTAGCGCTGTGTCTGTTTCTAGACCTTCTTGAACTAAACATCATACTGCAACCTTCTACGGTACATTTATGCATTTCACGAAGATGCACTGCGGAAAAATGTATTTTCAAAGCTCCTTTATCACAAAACGTCTTAAGACATACATTACATTGGACTCTTTTCTTTCCAGTAGCAGGATTAATGAATTGAGTGCCTAAGTTTAATGGCAATTGAGAAACACCCCACTGTCTCTTTGGAGGGCTTATGCATTTTCCTAACATAAGGTTTCTAGAATTGTGTGCTTGATCAACATATGCATCTTTACTTAAATTGAGCACATTTTCATCTTCCTTTCTTGTGCTATCGGGTTTTGATTTGTTTATGGTGCTAGTTATATTGGAAGGCCTTTTCTCAGAACCATCTATTTGTGAATTTGAAGACATATGGGGTAAAAGAGCTTGTAATGATGCGAGTCCCATAGGATTTTGGCTTAGCGCGGCCACCATCGCGGCAGGATGACTAAAAGCGGATGGCATTGACACTGTTGGGACGGGTAAATTTCCAGGCAATGGAAAGTTAAAAAAGTTATTTCTTATTAATTCTACATTTGCTTCATGTGCCATATTAAGATTTCGATTTTTAGTTTCTTCTTTACTTTCAATATCACCAGTTTTCTGCTTACGAAAATCAAATGGCTGCATATTTTGAAGGTGACCTAAAGGGGATGAGTTTACTGGACTAGGATTTGAGATAGGACTGGATGAGGTAGATAAACGAGTGCTGTGATTTGGTGATATCTCAGCAGAAGGAATTCTTTGTTTTGGTGATTGATTTTCTGTAAGTGTCGAGGCTTCAGCTTTAGGTGATAATCTTTCTTTATGATTTTCGCCGTTGTTGTTCTTCAATATGTTAACTTTTAAGTTTTTATCTTGCATATTTCTCAAATACTCAAAGTGGTATTTAGCTTCCATCATATGATTAAAGTATTTGGCAGACTCTTCGTACGGAATATTTTTAACTCCAGAATGTTCCATTAACCTTCGGAATTCAGCTTCTAGTCTTAATTGTTGCTGAACAGGATCATGATTATAGTGATCAGATCTTTTATCTATTCGTGTTTGTTCGTAGTTTGATTTAGCTTCTGGGGAGTTTAGGCCATTCTTTTTGTAGATGGGGAGAAGAGAGGTTTTGTGAAGAGCTCTGGCTTCTTGAAGTTTTAGTATCTGCTGCAGGGCAACGCTGTGCTCCGGACCACGTCCACTCCATCTTTCTGCACCGCTTGACTGTGATTCCTGTAACAATGAAAAAGAAAAAAATTAATGCTTGTAGGCTTTATACCATCAATTATTATATAGTTTATAAACATATATATATATTATGTATATATTAAATAAACATATTTTAATTAAAACAGTTTTTATATTGACCGCTGATGGTTGACTAGAATCAAATAATCAATCAGCCTATAGCAGTTCACGGTTAGAGATAACCCTTTCCTGATAAACGTCACCACACCTAGAGTCCACCTTTCTCATCCAGCTACTTCCGGCTACCTTTTTTAAGGTCATCGGTCGATCTGGAGGGTTTACCAATTCGTTATCTCCAACTTCAAGAGTCGTCTGCCAAACGGCCACCTATGATAAATATGACAAGAGACCTTATTGGGAACACTCTCGAGCTATTTGGACTCTGGAATTCGAGACAAAAATGTATGGAAGTCTGACTTACCTCTCGAAACCCGTAAATATACTTGCATACATTTTGCTCTGGGATTCCAGAGTCCGAATAGCTAGAGACTGTTCTCAATAAGGTCCCTGCCTATTATCACTTTAGTTTGCTAAATCTGTGGGCTATATCGGTTGAATTGAATGTAGGGGATTAATTTAATGTTGCTGTGTTGTATCATATACCTATTTGTATACATACTGGGAAAATGATCTAGATTTTTTTTTTGTTTCAATCATATGTTGGTAAATTACCCACGTAACCACAAAAAAAAATAAAAAAAAATCGTAATTATTTTGAATTGAAACGCATTTTTAATTGCAAAAATAGATATATGTATACACGTACTAAAATAAAAAAAATACAGTTTTATTACCTATATTAAAAAAAACAGTAGGTAACATTTTTGTAAACTTCGATTTTTACAAATAGGTATTCAAGCTTGTAAGATTATTGAGTCCTTTAAACCAAACCCTAACCACAGGTTGTTGAAAATAACAATCAGGCCGACACAAAACCACACCTTGCGTTTTCAAACTCTAATATCAAATTAATTCCAAGAACGGAGAGCAATTGGGTAAAATTGTGTAAAATGACGGTTTCGACTCGAATTGAGAATAGAAAAGTGGTTTCTGTCGCGTGTTTGAAACGATTTAATTCCAAAACTAAATTACTATTCATTTGGTAAGCATTCGGGGCCGGGTCACGTTGTCTAAGTTAGATTAACCTGTGATTTAGTTAGGAAACGTAAGCTCAGTTTTATATGAACAAACAAAAAGATAGCTACAGTTGCCATAATTATTATTTATTAAATATTCATTGAAAGTTTTATCTATAAAATAAATAAGAAACTACTATTTTCTACATGACTTATTTTTTAAATCACCACATACTTTTATAACAACGTGGCAAACAAGCTTACGATATACCTAATGTTACTTGCAACACTAGGAACATTACTTGAGCGTTGCCGACCTTTTAAAAACCTTTACCGCCTTTCTTGAAGAACCTAATACTAAAGTCCCGAGGGAAAAACTTGGCAGGGCGCTTTTTTAAGTAAATAAGGGTTACCGAGAATAGGTACCTACTTACACTTCATGACATAGTACAAATCGTTATCGTTTTCATACCATTTTGGTGTACTTATTTTCAGATTTTTTATTTACAAAATAATTTAAATGCAAAAAAAATACTTAATATAAATTTGGAACCCTAAAGATTTTTTAGGGTTAAGGATCACTATGTTGTCCATCCGTCTGTCTGTGAAGACCCTTTTTCACAAGAACGCGAAAAGGTAACAAGTTCAAATGAATATCAAATACTAAAGTCTACAGTCCCTTAAATCTGTAAAAAATCAAGCTTCTAAGTCAACGCAATGAAAAATACGGCTCATGTTCGGCCATTTTTGTCGTATGTTTTCGCATTCATGAATAAATAGGTTTTATGGAGTACTTCCTACTTTCCTATAATCATGAAATTTGACACGAAGTCAAGCAAGCATTACAAATATTAGAAAAAAACTGATAATTATGGAAGATCTATTTAAGTACATATAATAAGTTTCTAAGAAACCCCTAATTCCGCGAGCCGGCATTTGTCCCATTTTTAATCTAGTTATTAGTGCAGCCACAAGTTACAAAATATTTATTAACAACACAACCATATTTTATTCTGTATTTTTTTTATAATTTTTACTACAAAAATCTAGAATATAGGTGTCTAATAAATCTGTTAAAGTTGCACGAACCATTTGTTAAAAGTTTTTTCAAGAAAAAGAAAATTCGAAAATGCAATGTAATAAAATTCAAAAATAAAATTAGGCTTAGATAAGAGAAAATCACAGACATAATTTAAGTTAAATCTTTGTTAATTTTTCATCGTGGTAATGGCCCCTCTCACTGACTTGTCGTGCAACCAGACTTTATTGTCGCCTTCTAGAATCGTTTGTCACTCGATTATAGCGTGTAAGCGATGGGGTTGCCATATCATTATCCGTTTCTGGGGAAAATTAAATTGTCGTTTGTCGGAGTCGGAGTGTCGGGAGCAATTTAATACGATACCGGGCAATTATAGAAGAAAAAGACTAGTTTTCTAATGCCACAAAACGGATAAACACAGAACAATAAAGTGTCGTTTAAGAAAAATACATGTTTGGACGAAGTCGTTTTTAAATTATAGGGCATTGAAATTTTTGTTTTTATATTTTAAATGGAAAAGTTTTTGAGCTACATATTTTTTTGTTAAGAATATAATTTAAAGATTGCTATTAAAATAATTGTCCCTATTTTAAAGGAGATAACCGAATGTGATGTTTTCTCAGAATTTTATTATAGTTAAGTAAAGGCACATGTCAATTAATGACATCAATAAATAAACGAGTTATAAATCAATTTAATCTTAAATTAGTCCATAAATCGTTAACGATTGGCGAAAGTTTTGTTTAAAGCTCGCAAATTGCCCTTTACATTGTGACTGAATTTAATTTTAGCAAAACTGTTCTCATTAAAGTATTATGGGATGGAGGGGCGTTTAAGGGCCTGTAGTCTGCGTATTAGTTAATCCAATAGCGTCATTACGTGAAGTAAATTCATATAGTTTAATTAAATAACACAGCCTCTGATTGGAGGATCATTAAACGAAAACTGATATATGGATATTGTTACTATACGAGACATTTAGAAGTCCTGACAAAAAGGCTGATTCCTATAGAAAAGTCCTGACATTTGTTGCAATAGTAAGTAACAGGGTAACTCTAATAAAATATTTGTTTTAAACTTTGGCAGATACATCAAAGACGTGCCAACCACCTGTGTAATTAATGTGTATTTCTATATATTTTTAATGAAAAAACTAAACATAAATGAATAATAAAAAATTTCAGTTTTAAAATCCGGCCGCAATCTTGATAAAAGCTACAAAATCCAGAACTGTCAGGACAAAAATCTGACGTATGGTCACCCTAAATATGACAGGATATTAATAATTTATTTTTTACTTCAAAAATATCATAAAGTTTTATTGTTTATTTACAATCGCATAATAAAAGTTGGAGTTAGTAGGTTGGTGTTCTTTTTATGTAAGAAAATTACTAAATAGTAATTATTTCTTTTCGACGCCTTGACCTTAGTCTTTATTGTTAAAGTATGGCATATACCCAAAGTTTGCAATATTTTGATCAATTTTGTTATAGTCCTGAGTTCACTTTTTAAGTGATAAAATATGTTATAGTTCAAACATTAATTGAATGAATTTGCTTATAATTATTTATTAAAAGGGTTAAAAAAAATCTGACACCCTATTTTTGGCCTTTGATTCAAATTGTTTGGAAAACTAAGAGTGATATTCTCTTTATTCTTATTTCATAAGATATTAATTAATACTAGCTTTTGCCAGCGGCTCCGCCCGCTCTAAATTTGGTTATCGGCGTGGGATTCATACGCGACTCCTTAATTATACTAAAGAAGTTTGTTATAATAAGCTGCAGCTATGGTTCGTTAGTGAAATTCGGTTATAGTTACTCCAACAGGAAGTTTTGAATTTTCCGGGATAAAAAGTAGTTTTTGTCCTTCTCTTTGACGTATCTTTAACTGTCTCTGTACAACATTTTAGCTCAATTTGATGCTCCAATTCGGCAGGGTTTTTTCGATTTAAAAAATATATTATATGTCCTTCCGCGGGCCTCAAACTATTTCCATACCAAATTTCATCTAAATGGGTTCAGCGGTGAACGTCTGCACAGGCAGACAGACAGAGTTACTTTCGCATTTATAATATTAGTATGGATGACCAAGTGAATTTGCTAATTTAATAGTTCTAAATAAATATTTGAATTTGATACCAACAAAAAACCGAGAAAATCGAAATTTCAAGGTACGGTCACGTGCTAGCGCCTATCGTATGCGGAACCGTCTATTTGCATGCTTCAATATTGTAATATGACTTCGTTTACTGGTGGAAACGGCACGCTTTTGCTATAATAGGCCATAGATAGCCATAGCATGTGTTATTATAAGTAAAAAAAGTAAGAATTCTGCTCGCGGTCCTATACCCGCCCCAAATTCGGTTTTCGGCGTAGAATGTCATCGGCAACTCCTCAATTATAGAAAAAAACCGACTCATCCTTGACGTTTTCAAGTAGTCTATGTCCTTTTCTAGGTCTCAAACTATCTCTATACCAAATTTCATCTAATTTAGTTCAGCGGTTTAAGCGTAAAGCGGTAACAGACAGACAGACAGAAAGAGTTAATTTCTCATTTATAATATTATATTACATGGGTGTATGGATGTAATATGGATTTTGGCACCTGCAGACTTACAGTAATTTTTTAGCTCTACTTAACTGTTCATGAAATAAATTATATACTCGCTACTAGTCGATATTGAGTTATGAATTAAAAATATTAAAACTAGAGGTTCAGCCGTTATTTTTTTTAAGCGATGTTTTAACAGATAATTTTAAACAAAAACAGTAACTTACTACATATTTATCTCAAAAATACAAATCATAACTGAGGCAATCAACATTTCTGTCCAACTGACTGTGGGAACATTCATGTAATTGTCAACATTACAGTCAACACCGCAAAAAAAGTCTAAAAAAAACCACAAAATCACATCGAACTCGAGGTTATTGACCGGTAAATTTTTTTACACATCTTTGGGCTCTTATATCGGTGGAACAAAGTCTATTTTTCGATATCACTGACCAATATGTGCCATTATTATCTGACCCACGCCTACCGGCAAAGCAATGGACAAGCGGACATATTTCACGGCGTTTTTTGAACATAAAGTTTTACAAACTGTACCTTATTACTTGGATATATAGTTTCTTTAAGATTGTTAGTGATTTTTCTTAAGTTTTTAAAAAAAGAACGTTTTGCACTGATCGTTTTTCTCCGGTTCGCTGTCGTGACAAGCCATATTGTTCAAAGTATGATACATGAAGTAAACTGGTTTATGTTTGTGTACAGTGAAGCGCAAAATGCATTGCCATTTCGCGTAGTGACTGGATTTAATTTTAAGCATCAAGAGGAGAGTAATAAGACAACATTTTCTTATGGGAATCAATGTGGCTTTATTATTTTTGAAGTGAAAACTTCTTTAGCGGCGTTGTGCACTTTTTTTGGTATGGGTAAAAAATGATAAACTCGCGTCAGGTCACGTGTCCTAATCGTGGAAATTCGTAAAACGGAAACCGTAATGCCACGCCTATTATAATTTTTATTTTTAGTATTCGCGATTATGAGTAGTACAGGGAGGTTGGATATGGAATTTTAATTCTATGACAGATTGCGATGTCAAATATACTACGTCAAAAAAGTAAATAAACAAACATTATTATTTCTTGACAATGTCAAAGACATGTCTTGTGACATATTTGAGTGTTAAGCGCGAATCGTGTGTAAAGGTTTTCACTTCTGCCGGCACTCCCGGAGTGCAACTCGTTTTTTATTTTTTTATATTTAATTTACTCAATTGTCACGTTTTACGATGAATGTGTAAAAGCCTTTTGACAGCGGAGAATTACAAATAACGTACATTTATACCTACTAATTTTTTTAAATTTAATTCCGACAGAAAGCATAAATATCTACGTTTTGGTTTTAGAAATTATTATTATTTCTGTGCACCAAACAACATATTGTTTAGTTAAACATGGCTTGTTTTTGTTCAGTACGGTTATAAACAGTTGTCAAATAAGTATCCAAAAAAAATCTTTTAAAAGAGTGAATTTAAATTTGCAAGAAGTGAAATTGAGAAATACTGTATATATTTATTAAAAAAAAAAATAACTTTACTGTTATAAATCTGTATTTCGAACTAATATTAGATTGTTTCTTTTGCAAAAGTTTACGATTCCGTAATGTCCCAGTAAAAAGTTACAGCATTTTTTTTTTTGTCATTTATACAGTATCTTCCTATTTTCTAAGTACCTACAAAGTATCTAATTACGATTTTAAATAAATTTTTCATTTAAGTACTGTTTTTATTATAATGTCAAACAATTACACCAAAAAATCATAGGTATGTATTCAGATATTTTTTTACGTTAGGTAATATTCGTTTTTAGGGTTCCGTACCTGAAAGGTAATTAGGAACCCTATTACTAAGGCTTCGCTGTCCGTTCGTCCGTCCACCCGCTTTTTTTTGATTTTTTGATCAGTGAACAGTTTTGTAAATGACAGTACTAACAACTTCAAGTTTTGAAGTAAACTTATGTCTACAAAGTCTTAGCTTACTCTACCTGATAATTAAGCCGCGATACGCTTAAACAGTTAATAGGTAGGTAAGTGCCTTGAGAAGGTATAGCTTAAGTCTAATGATTATTACTACAATGGACAAATTGTGACTTTAAAGAAATTTAATTACTTTTTTAAGACCTATGCACGGCACCCTAAACCACGGAGTGCGAGAAAATATACTCATATTCTTCAAATTCTACCTGTGTACTTAATTTCATTGAATCTTAATTTAATTGCAAAATTTTATCATATTTAAATCAAGACACCTGCTTGTATAATTTAATCAGATTTGTGTTGCCAGAAAACATTAGAACCTCTGCTTTTTAGAGAGAAATCTCAAATATCAGAGTTTGTATTCAGCGAATGAGATAAGAGAGCCCTACATCCCTGCAGTGGGATGTTAAAAAGGCAGTTATCACAGAAAAGAAAAGCACTTTTAGTGAATACGCTGGAAGATATTATAGAAAGATTAGCATTAGGTATATGAATTGCTTTGGCGGATCTATCACGATGATAGGTACAGGCTTCCATATGATAGGTCTTAATGGTAACCAAGATTATTTAATTATATTTTAACTAAAAAAATTTCAACGTCATACAAAGTTGACCTTTAAGTTATGTGTCAGAAACAATTTATTTTCTACGTGATTTATTCAAATCGTTTGAGTAGGTTAAGGCACATATTTTTGACCCACATTAGTTTACGCGCGTAACACGCATCAAAATTGTCTTTTCTATTATCAATATCAACTTATATATGTATGTAATGTATGCACTTAGATGGTATGCTCAGTATGTCGACATCAAACAAAGCGATTGTATCAATATTTGTGATTCGTTTAACAATGGGGTATGATGGCTGTGTGGGTGGCCATCATTTTGTGCGCCTCTATTAATTAAATTAACATTAAGCTGTAGGTTTAGAATGAATCAATGTGTTCTATTAAAGAGAAAGGAAGTACATCTAATGACATTTGTGGTTACAACGGTAGAAAAAAGCATAAAAAGTCGCGTTTTTTTGAAATGCAGATATGCGATTATAAAATTCATAACTTAAAATACAAACATTTTTTAACCGCACTTTACTTAGCACATATGTGTTTTTTTTAAACAGAAAAAACTTTATCATTTTAAATTCAACACAGGCGACTTTAGAATTTATTAAATATTTTGGATTAAGGTCAGTTTTGGTAATACACGTATACTACACAGTACTGAATAAGAAATAGTGTTATCAGGGAGCATTTAGTGAGTAAGATTTAGAAATATATATTAAGATGAATTTGGTTAGTTGTGGGGATGAATGTAAGTAATAGGAAGGGTTTGTAGAGGTAAACCTCGTCGATTGTATATTTACCAAAGTGAGTCCGTTCTTAGAAAAGACGAGGTCAATAGTAGGTATCTACTCTAAACCGTTGCTCGTGTATATGAAAGCAGTGATGCAAGTGTATGAAGAAAGGGATTGTCCCCGAATTGAAACAAATAGAAGTCTTTGTTTCTGCCTACCCCTTCGGAATAAAGGCTTGGCGTTATGTACGTAATGTATCTTAAATTTTAAATTGTCACATACTTTTTTAAAATTGAAAACAACATTCTTAACAAGCATTTGATGATTTTACAAAGCTTTCTGAAGCCTATTTTTATCTCCGACTAAGATATTTTTAAACCAGTAAAAGCATAAACCAACGTTTTAGAATTTGATTAGACAATTTTGTCGCTTTATTTTATGTCGATGTAATCGTTGTCATTTATTTCTGAATCGACTTTGAGATAAAATACGATGATTTAAAACGCGTATGTTATTACAGAGACACCGTAATTTGTCCGGGTACCCTATTAACTGTTTTGATACAATTTAGATGCCACATGAAATTATCCACTCGTTTCGATCGCTTAACTTTAATACGGTTAATGATACAGTGTGGACAAGTATGGTTCTGCCGCGGCTTAACGTAACCCGGCTTAAGGCGCCGCTCGTGTGTTGTTATGGGTATTAAATAATAATTGGATAACGGGCAGAGGTCACTGTTAAGATGTCAACAGAATATTCTTTCAATAAAAGTTATAGGTCAGTTCAAATAGCTTCAATTTAAGGATTAAGTAATATTCTTGTAACACGTTTTTATATTCCTGTCGTTGCCTAACTACAGAAGCACAAGCCTCTTCTTAGAGAAAGGAGGCTAAGACTATAGTTTAGTTAAAGTGGCCACTTGAATGCCACAATTTATATGTCAACCACTTTGGAAATTGGAAAACTAGCTGTTTTCTGCGGTTTCACTCGTTTATTATTATTAGTTTAGAAACATTACTGTTGATCGGAACATTGCTTTATGAATTAGATTCGAAAGTTTAATGCAACATTTTTCAGCCGTTTGTGGATTAAGTGATACTAAAGATAGGTAAGTATAATGATACAATCTTTATACGTATATTAGTAAAAATGATAAGGCAGTAAACTATATTTTCTCATGAAGTTCGAGATACCTACTTTAAAAACAGAATGAAAGAATGTTTGGATGGATGGGTGGATATATGTTTGTTACTTAATCACGCTTCAACCACTGTACGGATTTGGATGAAAGTTAGCAGTTAGGTCCGAGAATAGCATTACAGGCATTACATCCCGAAAAATTCCCACGAGAATAATTATTATCGAGCTTAAAGCTGTAGCTTGCTAGCAAACTTCATTACCTAGTATACCTAATTACTTAAGAAGTTTCACGTCGATAAACTCATTAAGGGCATGCAGAGCCGCTAGTAAAATATAGTTTCGAATAAACAATGCTACAGATAATGTTTAAATTATTGCAACTAGGAAAAACAAAATGAATAAACTAGAAAGTAGAAACTAACCTTCAAATAATCATCTTCCCACCAGCGCTTAACAAATTGAGACAACTTCTCTAGATTACTACCACAGTTGTCACCCATAACGAAATCCACATAAAACTTAACTTAACACAGGATTCAACAACACTTTAAAATTTTACACAATTTTTCCAAAAAATATCGCAACGTATATTGCAAAAGACGGTAGGATCAATCATCCAAGAAGTTCAGCATAACACTAATCCTGTCACACTAATGAGATGAGCCTCCAAAAGATGCCGCTGAAGGGAGGGGATGAGTCAAACTCCACCGCGATCCCATCATTTGTTTACCTGATGGAGAACAATAGACAAAACCTGCTAAAGCCCCTAATTTGTGGCTGCTTCTTCGTACGTGTCTACCTTGGGTCAATCTATAATCTAGATAATCCGGTACTGTGTCGTGCCTTTAATCCTGTTAAAATGTTTATGCAGTTTAGGGTTTTCTGTGACACTTCACCTGTTTAGAATTATTGATTGTTACTAGGTTTTATTGCAGGCAGCTGTTATATTAAACTCTTTTTATTTATTTTTAATTTAATTATACCTATGAATATTTGTTAAATACTTTTATAATGCCGGTGCTTGTACTAGCTACACAAAGTTGTACACACATTTAAAGACATAGTGTGGCAAAGATGCTCAAATACCCGAGCCACAATATAACTACAAAAAGGTACCAATATGCAAAGTACGTATAGCGCGGAATTTGTCTTGAAATTCTAATTAAGAGTAAAATAATTGAATAAACGTCAAAATATTCTAAGCCTTGGTTGCACCAACTAACTTAAACGTTAACCAGCAGTCAAAAATGGGAGATTGTATGAAGATTGGCATAGTCGGCCTTTTTTAAACTTAACCGACTCGTCAAAGTTTAGCAAAACCACTAGCTGGTTAACTTTAAAATTAGCTGACGATAAAAAAAAATATACAATCTCCAATTTTTGACGGCTGGTCAACGTCAAAGTTAGTCGGTTATTAGATCAGTTTGTACGCTATGATGATTTTTGTTACACTCTAAAAAATAGATAAAAGTTATTATAATACATTTAGTGTCGTAAAATGTAACTAACATATACATAAATGTAGTACCTAATTACAAACGTTTATACGGGTATGTAGGCATCTAAATATAGCGTCTACATTATCTGAACACGTCCTATAAAACGCCAAAATTATGCAAGCGTGAGTGTAAGTAAGTACTGGCCGAAAAAAGCTGTCTTATTAACTATATTTTAGTAACCAACATACTATGCGAATGTCACATACACACAACGCAGTTCGATTATTTAGAATAAACAGTCTATAGGGTTTAACGTGACAAGATTCTGTAGACAGACTATAACTAACTAGGTAAGTAAATTAAAATAGACCTAGATCATCCAGTACTGCACTGATAAAAAATCGCATTAATTTAATCAGTATTATATAAATAATACGTATATTTAAATAATACATATAGTTTAGAATAGAGCATATATTTGCTAGTCTGCATTTAATAGACTTAAAAAATAAATGGTTGTAGGTTATTTGTTATTAGAAGTGGGTTCTAAAATGGGAATGGCTAAATCTGAAAGTGAGGTTTTTCGATTATTAGGATGTCATGTAAACTGGATTTGTTTGCGCATTCCAAAGTGTTTTATTAATTTTATGTGACATAGTTTTTGACTTGATTGGCAAAAAAAAGATCCAAAAACAAAATTTCTCGTTTCATTATTTATGTCTAAAGTGTGTTTAAATCTGTATACTTTACAGAAAATATAGAACTTTATTTATAATATAACAGATGTTTGACTAAAAAAAGCTTTTAAAATTACTATTAAGGACAAAACTTACTCGACCACTTTTCAATTTAAATAGAATCATATTGCAAAGTTAGGCAACATTGAGCGTGGTCAGTCATTGGATGGGTGTCCTTTTCTTTCTGACCTCCTACGTGCATCAAAAGGCACGTTAAATCATGGGTACTGAATGTTCTCATAGTCGTTTGGTCCAGGCGGAAGTTAAAAGTTTTGGCAGTTGAGTGACACTCTAATTTCTAGATCAACAACGCCTGCCAATGTAGTACCTATAGGGTCAAAAAATGGCTTCGGCAACAGTAAAAGAAAAAAATTAAACGACACAAGCGACCATTTGTGGTGCTTAAAAGGAGACGATAAACTTTGATTATGGACGCGTTCGTTTAGGGATAAATAAAATAAAAAATAAAAGAAAAATTTGTAGTTATGTATGTTTATGGTAGTGTATTATAATTGTAGTGTGTGTACGTCAACCATTCGTTTTGCAAGCAAAATTTTTGTTAGTATCGTTTCAAAAAACAAAAATAGGTGTCTGCGGCAAAACTGGCGTTACCAAAAGTGTGCAAAGTATTAAACGTGGGAACTTTTTATCCCAAAACGATCGCACCCCATGCAACCTTTGCTTTTTTACAGTATATAAATGTGTAGTTATATGTCACACAATATGTGATTTAAATGCAGGTCCCAGGTAAAATATAGTTTTTCGTAGTTTCCCAGAATTCTGTTTAAATTATGAGGTCAATGGCCATAGAAAACTTTGCAACCATTACCCTAAACATGTGTAGGTAACTATTCAACTATTTTGCACCTCTTCCAAAAACTACACAACACATTCTTTTCCACCAGCTAAGATAACATAGATCTCGGTACAATGCAAAATATTTCTAGGGAGCAACACCACATTATGTGTTAGCTATGTTTTTCGAATAAAGCACAAAAGATACAGAGTATAAACAATACATTGTTCGGAGAAAATGGGTCGGTCCAATTGAAGTTGACCCGATGTGAGACACATAGATAATAACGCGCGCGGCCGTCGCGTCTCGGACCCACAACGAGGGCTTTTACCCTATTCATAAACGCACAATAGACGAAACAATGAACGCGATATGCGAAAGATATATATGGTGGTTTCCGAAAAAGGTACAAGGTAGTTAGGCAGTTGCTAGCCTATTTGTTAATAAATAAAAAACGTCTTTTCTAGAGTAAATATTCTAAGACAACTCTATAAAATATGAGAAAAATTTGTAGTAAAAGTAGTTAACCATAAGGCAGGTTTGATTCCAAAGAGTTATAGTCCTAGGTTGCTAAAGATTTTTTCCCATGCAATTCTTCTCTTATACCTTTTTAAGTACACAAAAATTGCAGTAGGGTTGGAAAATTCATCCATTACACGAGATAAGGTAGGTATGTGTTAACGATCTATGTTCTAAAGATATACGACCGAGCCATTTTCTGTAAAGAAGTGTTTTCTATTAAGTTTAGCTGTTACTCAATTGCTGAATTTTTTTTTGACTAACCTTGGGTCTGTAACACAATAAATTAAGGTTTTTAAATACATGCGTTTGGACCTGGCTTGCAATTAATGATATACTATACTTTTATATATTTTTATATTATGACTATATATAATTAATTACAATTATCTATATTGCTTATTTAAATATTAGTAGCGTAGCGGAAAGCATGGGACTCCCACCAGCCCGATGGACCAGGCGGTGGTGGTATGATGCGGAATGCAGACGAACTGTAAGAAAGAGCGCGACATGAAGGAAGCGTATATTCAGCAGTAGACGTAAGTAAACTGATATGTGATGCAAAAGCGACTAACTTAAGGACCTACTTATGTAGATACCTAACTTTGTAAAATAACCTACACTAGCTACTGCCCGCGGCTCCGCCCGCGCTAAATTCTGTTATCGGCGTGGGATTTGAAACGGCAAGTCATAAATTATTGTTAGAAAGTTTGCTATAGCAAGCTATATCCTAAATAATAAATAAAATTATTCTTGCGGAATCTTCTCCGGGATAAAAACTATAGCTACTCCCACTTCCTTTCCTTAACAATCTCTGTGCCAAAAATGAGCTCATTAAGGTGTTTTTTATAGCGAAATAAGCAATAAAAAACAAACAGACTTTAATACATATATTTATATATGTTAGGTTGGATGAATTGAGAAAATCTTACTTGGTTTTATTAGTAATTCAATGAATGCCCTATAAAACGTAGTGTATATCACTATAGTCATCACTCTGCCTGTCAGTCTGTAGGTCTGTTGGTCTGTCTACACACATCAGATAACGCCCGCGCCCGTGGCCCCAGCCTAGCTTGCACCTAATAATTTTGTAAGGCAATTATAATTTTGCTTAACGATAATGATTCTATAATTTTCCATTGCGCTTATAATTTATGCGTGTGACGATTAGATAGCTGCTTGTGGAGTTGTGTCGTTTTTGACCTGGGTTGGTAAGTAATGAAACTAATAAATATATGATTTAATTCTACAATTTATTTTCTTACTTTATGTCGTAGTTTTATTGGAAATATATTTGGAAATATTTCTAATATTGGCTTACAAAAAAGTAGTTTTAGCAAACACAGATTTCAATTATTTTTATGTATAGGTAATTGGAATTAGGTACCTTCATGCCTACAGTGCGACAAACTTTTCTGACCAAGTGACTGTCCCTATAGTCACTTAGGTTTACAGCATTTTAATATGGCGACTGTAGTAATGATGTTGGAGCATCTGGTCAGAAAATTTTGTTGCACTATATAGGTAAGTACTTATTAATTTGATATAGCAAAAGGTTTAGTTAATCCGGTCCGTTCTACAGCGAGAATTGTCTAAAGGATTTTATTTATTCGAAAATTAATAAGAATAAATAAAAGTATTCAAAAAGCTGATTGAGTGACAGCGATAGTCAAATCATATCCATAGCTAAAAGAAGATAATGCAGCGGGAAACAAAAAAGAGAAAAATAATACCTTCTTTCGTTACAGCAGTGCCTTTTTTGCATATTTTTAGGGTTCAGTAGCTAAATGGCAAAAAAGGAACCCATAGTATTTAGTCATGTCCGTGTTTGACCGTCCGTATATCCCACCCTTATAATATATCTCTCTATCTTTCTTCTATCTATCTTTGCATCGATGCTTATGAAAATACCCAAAAAGGTATATACAAATTTACAACGAAATAAAAGGAAATGTTTAAGAATATCATAAACTTGTCGGCTCTGCGGTCGAATCGAAGGGCGTGGTTCGATTCCCGCACAAGACAAATATTTATTATTTATGCATTGGGTATTTTTATTTATAATATGTATATTTTTACAAAGAAAAAGTATATTCACATATTTATTTGTATCCGTTGTCTGGTATTCATAGCTCAAGCTTTGCATAGTTTGGGACCAGAAGGCTGTGTGTGTAATGTCCAAAAAAATATAAAAAAATACATTGAACTGAAAACTATAAGAGAAGTCAAGCAACGTCAGGTGTGGTCAGTACCCGGAAAGGATGATTGTTTGGTAGCACATTATTCTGAGCGCCTCCGTGCTGCAAAAGGCATGTTAAGCCGTTGCGCCTTGTCGGTCCTGGCTCTTGTCAGATAATGATAGTAATCGTAAAGCCAAGTCAGATGCCTTATAATTCTAACAGCCGAGTGGGCACTAGCTAGACAAACGTCTGCTACTTCGCACTGAGCTAACGCGGTGCACTGTGGCCTAAGCTTCCTTCTCCGAGTGCTCTTGCCCCTGCAGTGAATGCTGCAGGCTCGGGCAAGCAAGAATTTAAAAATGCATAGAACTTGTGAAGTTTCCAAGGTTATTTTTTTCTCAAGTGCAAAATTTGCGTTGCGAGTTATTAGCTTCTGCAAGTTCAAAATTTTGTTATTTCCCTCTAACTTTTGAACTGCTGCCTCTATTATTCTGCAAATATTTACAATAGCAGAATTAAAAAAAAAAAAACATTCAGCAAAAATCTTTTTAAACAAAATCGGTTTACAAGTTTTTCAAATATTTGCAATATTTCTTATAATACGGAACCAAGAGTGTGCCTATGCAGTGACGTAAGAGAAGAGACAGCGCTATATAATTGTGGTCTAGTTTAGTGTGATGGCGACAGCAAACGCATAAATCTTACGTAAAATCAATAAAACGTCGTTTACAAAGAAACTACGATAGTTATCAAAAAACAGGTTTAAGCATATCTAGATATTGTTATTGTCTATCAATCGGTTTTAAAATAATCGCGAATTAACCTTTCATTTCAAAGATTCAACACAAAATGTTTGCGAAACATGGTTTTTTTCGAAACATAAATGTATCGAGTAAAATGTCAAAAATCGTGTTTTGACGTTCAAGTGATTAAAAATTAAGAGTTAAAGTTTTCTGAGTCAAAATATTAAACTCACAAATAACATATAAAACTGAGATATAGATCGACAAACATGACCAATTTGACATATACGGACCCTTAATACGGTGTACGCCAAGCACTCGTTTTCTTGTTTTCTGTTCAGTGAAAATAGTACAAGTGTAGTGTAAGGGATACTGAGGGATCTACCTACCCCTAATAGAAAACGAACCTATGCCTACACTCGAAAAGCAAGGTCAACTTTCAATACAACTTTTTATTTCGGGTACCTTTTTTATGGTAAGCGGTCATCGTAGCCTATGGCCGCTTGCCACACTAGGGGTCTCACTCGCGCGCTGCCGACCCTTCCTTGAAGAACTGTAGCCCTTAGAGAAAACCTTGGCAGGGAGCTCATTCCACAAACTATGCGTTCTCGGGAGAAAGTTTCTCTGAAACCGCACTGTACGCCACCATTTTGGTTCTAAAGTGTAAGAATGAATTCCCTGCCGATGGCGAGCCGTATGGTAGAAAGTAGCCGTGGGCATCATTTCAAATAATTTCTTATAACATGCTCATTATACGAGCGGTAGAACACACACAGGGAGGCAAAGTCTATCTTCAGACTTAAGAGTTCGATACGAGATTGTGAGTTTGGGATCGCCGACAATTCTTACAGGCCGCCGCTGAACCGAATTAGGAGGGTCAAGCTGGTATCCGGGTGCACCTGCCCAGATATGGCAGCAGTACTCCATATAGGCTGAACTTGCGACTTATGAAGCAGCAACCTCTGCCCCGACGTAAAGTATTGCTTCGCTCTGATGAGTAAACCAAGGTTGCTGTCAGCTGCATAGCAATGTACATGTTGGACACATGTCATTAATATTCAGAAGAAACCGATTCATATTTAGCATGTAAATATCTATGTAATGTGGTTTTGGAAAGTTTGTATCAAAAGATATTGAATAAAATAATTTATTATTTCCGGTTGGAGCGTTTTTTTATTATTTTTTTGTTTTGTATATGTATGTAGTTAAAATTTCACATTTCACGGCGAAAACTGTTTGACGAACTAGGTGCATTGTTTTCAAGAGAACATTAAGCAAGGACATATATTTAAAATTGGGTGAAAACAAAGAAGTTGAAAAAGTTTTTTTTTTAAATTATAGCAAGCTATAAAAGCCACTTTTAAAAATAACATAATAAAATAAGCATGTAGTATGCTTGATTTAAGAGTACTACCCAGCTAATTAGCGCCGCCAATTAAAATTTTTATTTACCGCTTTATGCAGAGCGAATTTCAAAAATGTGCTTCAACTTAAATATGTTACTAGTTATAAGCTATTTTTAGAATGTTGAGTCATGTTTTATCCCAGAAACAATATAAAACAGTTTTTAAAAAAGCTTATACCTAACTAGTTACATATTTTTGTAGAAGCATATTTTTCAGGTTCGCTTTGTAGAGATAGGAAATTAAAAATTTCAATTGCCGGCGCTAATGGACGTCAGGATCCCTCTTAAGTATAATTAATATACTGTCAATTTATTTATGTTTGTATGAAAAAATTTAGTTCATATAAAACGATAACAGATGGCGTAAGCAGTTACTAAGTGGAATTTTATTTAAGCATTATTCGTCCAATAGAATTAAAATTGATAATTTACAATAAACACTTTGCTTACCTAGGTAAGTACACACAATTTGCTTTTCGCTACGGACATCGCTATTTTCTTCACGAGCCTGTGTCTTCCAAAACAATTTGTGTAATGGCGCATCGCAATAACTATGCATTTTGCTGATGACCCGCTATTTATTTCAATAATCTACCTTCCTGTTTATGCTTTGCGTCGTAAATTCGTTAAATATAGTAATAGTTAATATACACACATATATATATGTATACCACATATATCTATATCTCACTTCAATCGCGAAACAAAAACAAGTCGTATTTTATACGGATCTGAACATCAAAATATGATTTAAGCTGAGATTTGATCTCTCCTTGTCCTAGTGTAGTAAATACCTGCTATTCTGCATCGTTGTAATTTTCAAAAGAGGGAGCTATTTTACTTCAAGAAATTAATATTTTCTTGCAATAGTTATTTAATTCTAGCCGGACCCTGCCATTTCACTCACGGAGGAACCTGTTACTGAAAAAACACCGTACAAAAAATCCCGTAGGAACTCTCAATCTGGATGAAAAGTATTTTAAAGGTCCATCTATGGGAGTCCACGCGCGAGTGACGCCTCTGATGTTACAAGCGTCCCTAAGCTGCGGTAACCGCTTACCATCAGGCGGATCGTTAGCTTGTTTGCCACCGAATATACCATATAAAAAAATAGAGTACTAAAACCAATATTTCAGGTTAAATTTTCCTTTATCCATTTGTTATAACTTCGCTTTTTTTCAAACCTTTTATTTAAGTTCTGTAAGCTTAATACTGCTTAATTACTGTCGAGCAACCTAAATAGTTTTTTTTTATCTCGGAAAGTCATAATTTTCCGTGGAAATTAACGAAAGCTATTTCCGCTGTCATTTGTGTATTGATGCACCAAACATCTAAACTATAAATAAAATGACAATGTAAAAGCTTTCAATAATGTCCCGGATAAATATTAGAAACTAACTAATTATCAACAGATTTTCGGAATACTTATTTTTATTCAAAAACTAGCTGACCCGTCAAACGTTGTTTCTCCGCACTAACCTATTGTGAAAGGGTTGTACTAATTCAGAAACCTTCCCCAGCATGTGCATAACAACTTACCAAAATTTCATTAAAATCGCTTTACCCTTAGTGCGCTTTACTCGCACTTGAGCGTTTTTTTCTTTCATAACAACTTTGCCCTAACACTCACAAACACAACAACAAAAAAATTACCCGAACTGGTCCAGCCGTATTCGAGTTTTCCTTAGTGCGCAACAAAAGAAAAAGAATTAGCGAAATCGGTCTAGCCTTCATGCGTGATGGCGTTACCAAGGGAAATAGGGATTCATTTTTATTTATATAAGATAATCTACACGGTTGGAGACAGTTATGTAAAGGAATTGAGATTCAATTTTAATTATAGCTACGAACTGGCTACGAGCTTGCCGGCAATTTTTGTTACGTGATAACAGATGGCGCTACTAAGATAAACCTGCATTACTAAAGATCAGCTTTACATTTAAATTTCTCGTAAAATTGGGTCATTTCAAGTTAAGAATGTAGAAAAAATTCTGTTATATCTGAATAATTTATAGTCTAAATATAAGATAATCGCTATTAACAATGTAAAACTAAAATTTGAAGAGTCAGTATTTCAATCAGAATTGGAGATGGATACAATTATTTTGAAATTCAATTTTTTTGTAAAATTAAATAATTTAAAGCTAAACACCCATTTATTTACAAAAAATCTTTTTTTAATAATATTTATCTAGGAACCAATTAACTTTACCTCAACAATAGAAAAGTAAAATAATTAGATTAAATTAATTAGTTTTACTACTTATTTTACATATAAGGTACTATAAATATTGGATATTAAAATCAATTCAATTTTAAATCACTTACTTAGTTTTAAAATGTTTAGTTATGGGTTAGTAGATAAGTAAGTAAATAAATAGTCCAATGTTTTGGCTGAAAGTATCTACCTACAGTTAAGCTCGTGTTGTCATAGTTGCCTCAATAGTAAATTTCCATGATTTCTAACGAAGTGGTGGATTTAGAAAAAGTAGTTTACTTATTATTCCATGAAATTCCATCAAAACTACATGTTTTGGGTTTTTAAGTTGTAGCAATTTCCAACTTAGGTCCTAAGTCCTGACCGTGCACCTTTTTGTGAGACTCGCTCCCAAAGTATTAAATAATTTTATTTCTTGTTTTTACTTAAATCTGAGCAATTCATTCAAAATCTTTAACTTGTTAGAATTAAACAAAAAAAGGGAATTAAGTTTATTTCAAAAAAAAAAAAACGGATAAGCTAATTGATTTTCTTACATGTTACCATGTGGATTCTATAATGCATAGGTACGCTAACATCTTCTCTAGCTATCTGACCTATCGGCCTTAAACCCAGCAGTGATAAGCCTACTACTATATAGTCACAGTTATAGTGCGACAGACAGACAACACGACAGTATATATAAGCTGATTGCTATTATGATACAGACAAGAAATAAATAAACCTACCTATTTCTTTCCTCCCTAAAGAATGTTTTTAAGATGGGAAATTATTTTTCCATGCAAGTGTATTGACATTAGAATATTTCCATTTAGTCTTTTATGTACCTATGTATTTTTCTTTATATTTATATTTATTATTCATAGATTTATATCTATGAATTGCAATTCTCGCTTATCACATTATTAAGTGTAAAATAAGAATAAGGTAGGAACTTATACATAAGTATACAGATAATATAGGTCTTACTTAGTACCTATCTTATTCTTATTTTACACTTAATAATGTGATAAGCGAGAATTGCAAAGCAGTTTGGCAGAATAGTAATAGTTATTAAGCCTTTTTTAATGAATTAATAAAAATTAAAAAGAAACCTTCTATGTAGCAAACATTTTACAGAATTAATGGTTGGACTACATAGCTTTTATCAACTGGGCCAACTGCTCCTTTGTCACTTCCACGACTACGTTCTTCACCAAGCTTTCAACAGAATAAATACTGCGTCATACGTACTTACAAGGAAGTGCTTATTTACACTAAAACTTGTTTATATTTTCTATCAAAACCGCATCTGAATCTGTTTAGTTTCAGCGTTCACAAAAACTGGGTTGTGTTGACTTTATCATCAGTCTGGGACAATTTGATGTTGAGCAGCAATATTAAGAATAGCTTTACACACTCATCACTACGTTTACTTTTGTAAGTATAAATGTGTGGGAACATAAATCTGTTACTGCTAAAGTTTTTCGTAAAGCGTTTCGAAGCTTTCCGTGCTTCCATTCGCGCGGACTGGTAAAATTCGCGAATCAGGTTTTGCGATATTCGTAATTTTCCTTAATGTATGTAAAGTCCTAATGAAGCACTGACATTCATATCCTTAATCTCAATACACACATATCTATCTTCATCCTTGCAATAAAATTGTATAGGTAATATATTTCAATTGAAACATTGTAACGATTGCACTACTTATATGTATTTATAAAATTACAATGTATGTAATATTTATTACTAATGCACTACAATTAAATACATACTATACCAACCTATTATCTATATGTATATTTATTTTATAAGACTGTACCTGTAGTTTAAGCCTTTATTATATTAAACTAGTCATAAAGCTATAGGTATGTTTATTAGGAATGTCAGACAGGGGTTTCGTGACACAGGTATCTATTATATATCTTTATGTTATATTATGTAATTAAAAAAATCGGCCAAGTGCGAGTCAGACTCGCGCACGAATGGTTCCGTACCTTTATCTATAAAAACGGCAAAATCATGATGGTTTTATGTAGGTATTTTTTATAGCGGCAATATGATTACATCTTCTATGAAAATTTCAACTGTCTAACTATCACGGTTCATGAGATACAGCCTGGTGACAGATGGACAGATGAACGGACGGACGGACAACGGAGTCTTAGTAATATGGTCCCGTACGGAACCCTAAGAACCATAATATTTTTTTGATAGCCCAGACTCTTAGACATATTTGGTAGACAGTCAGTAGCGTTCAAATCAGTAAAAGAAATACCTACATATATTATGTAAATTATGTTATATATAGCAGAGTTGAGTGCTATCACAATTTTTTCAGAAATTGTGCGTTGGGATTATCACCATATCGATGATTACGGCGGACCGACTATAGGTATGCTTTTTTTTTTGTATTTCTAAGTTTTTAAAACGTTGATATATTGATGAGCCTTTTTTATATTACAATTGGAGCTTTTAGGGCTCAAGATTTCAGTTTTGAAATTATTGGAAATATCACTAAGATATTAAGTATGCTTAAATGAGCTTAGTTTTGTCTTTACTGTATGTTTCTAACCATGTAAGTACCTATGTATATCTTCACAGTTTTAATCTGCAGAAGGCGGGTAAATACTGGCCGGTTACCCGCGCGTATATTACTGTGGGGGATATTAAAATCTAAACACCAAAATAAAATAAATTTGATTCGATAATTCAAGAAACCGCTTAAATCAGTGCGCATTTGTTTTAAATTTAAGAATTTTTTTACTATAAGTTTTAAGCAAGTATTTCCTCACTTACTTAGAGTATAAAATATTAAAGAATGGACAGTCCAAATATATTTGTCATATGTAATTAGGTTAATTTTGTTTTTTTTATAAACATTGGTAAGTGCAAAGTTATTATAAAAAAAAAAAAACAAAATAACCTTTTTAATTTTGTTTTACAAACACGCGCAAGACTATTGCATTGTGCGTAGGTTTGCAAAATAAATAAAATCAATAGCAAATAAATACAAGGTTAATTATTTCATTACAACTCAGTAATTTATTGTGTCAATAAGAAAAATAAGTAATGAATGAAACCTTTCAAATTGTACTATTTGACACCCACGTGTGTTGTGCGCTTAATTAATAGTATATACATAAATAACAAAAGACTTAATTACGTTTCTTAATGTTGTACGACATAACTTTTGCGGAACGTAGTCTCATTTCTTTTTTTTTTCATTATAAAGTCTTAATTGTGGACAAAGATTATGCAAAATCCGAACGGTGACTCTATAGAGTTAATTAATAGTACCTACCTAACATGCGTAGCAAAAACGCGTAACTCCAAATTTTAACATTTTTTTTTGAGTTTTGTAACTTGAAATTATATGATGATAATTAAGATTTATTTTCTGTATTAAATCTAAAATAATACGTTGAGAAGCATATTATATAAAATTTAAATATAATATAATTATTAAATTTAATTAATTAATGAGTCGATCTCAGATTCTGCTGAAAAGTAACTTATAAACAACATAATATAAATTTGATTTAAAACTAACCTGAATCATGAATGCGTCGCTCGATCTCCACACATATATACATCAAACTGCACTTAGAGTCACTTCACGTTACATATCACATCTAATCCTTTATACTATACATATAAACTACGTACGAGACAAATATATTCGTTGATATATCGAGTAACATATACAACAAGTCACACGACCGCCTGACACTCTGTGAGGCCGGACACTGGGCTTCAGACACCGTAGAGTGGGATGAAAGATACGCGGGGGGTCACATGCAAGCTGAAGGATGGCAAAGGAGCCTGGCAGATGCGACAGGACTCTGGAGAAAAGAGACGAATACACTGTGTGACATTTGAAAACTGTGTCTTTACACCACCCTTTGTATGCGTACAAGAAAATAGTTCCTGCGAATTAGAAAAATAAAGCTCAAATTTCTTTGACTTTAATGTGACATGTTACTTTATTGATCTGAGTGTTATATGTCCTCTAATGTGTCACGCAATTTGGAGTGCTAGCTTTAAAACTAGATGAGTAAAGCTGAGTATTGCGCGTAGTTACTTGGTCGCTTTTGTCGTGTAGTGGCAAAACCGTATATGTCGCATTGTGTCGCTTTTGGAACCGAGTTGCAGTCGTGCGAGCGGGATGGTCGCGTGGGCTGTGGGGTGGGAGGGAGAGGGGGAGGTGTCACCACAAACGCTTATTAGGGACTTAAAGCCGGATGAGTATAGAAGCAACTAGAGCAAAGCTGCGGAGTCTGTGATGTTATGGCATTGCGCTGTAGCTTTTCTACTCTTTTAAATTCTTTTATGGAATTAAAACAACAATTTGATTGACTCAATTTTAGAACATATCTTCTATTTGTACCTTTGAAGGAAAAGTTTGAAAGAAGTTATTTCGTTTGTTTGAATAATATCTATTTATGTAGTTATGAAAACATTTATCAAGAAAAAGTTATCAATGATGACTGATTGCTGACTGTTTGTTTTTCTTTCTTTCTATATTTGTATAACTGTAACACATAATATTACTTTTTTGTAGACACAATATTTAAATCGAAAAAAGCGAGAAGGTTTAAGTCTCAATTTTTCCCTAAGTAGTAAATTAGTATTTAGGAAATTTGACTAAGCAAAGGTTATGAAATTTAAAATCATTAGATAGTTTGCGGATTTATACTCCGTGACTCAGTGGGTAATGACTGCTGAATTAAGGGGCGCGGGTTCGATTCCCGTACAAAACAAACATTATTTGTGTTTTGTTTTGAGACTGAGTGTTTTCTATGTATATTATGTATTTATTATTTATTTATGTTTATATATTTGTATCCGTTGTCTGGTATGCGCTGTGTGTTATGTCCAATAGTGTAGTATATTTTATTAATTTATAACTCTCAGTAGGTATTTCAGTATCCTATAGCCACAGCTATTCAACGTGGCAATACAGCCAGTCTCTTAGACATGCTTAGGGCATCTAATCTTTCAGGTACCTACCTATTTGTAATCTCGGAATTTGAGGGAATTTTCTGCATGGGCGTAAGAGTTTGTATGTTGTTCGATTTGATAAAGTAAAAGTCTTTGTTCAGTTATTATTTTTATTAGTGGCAAAAATCTCCAACATGATGATCTAGTCTAATAAAATAAGGAAAATTAAGGAAATTTTTTGTTGGAAACATTTTCGGAGAAAAGAGGTTTCGTCCGACAGGCTGCCTCAAATACGTGATGCTAAATAGCCGGCAGTGGTAAAAGCTCTTTAACCTTTCACACACGTGGGTATATTACACACGAGGGAGTTAAATGCGACTGTTAAGTACTATTATATAAATGCGATGGAATTGATTTTAATCCTTGTATAGGTATACCTAGAGTGTATTTGAAACTGAGGACAGCGTAAATTTTAATTCTTCTTGCAATTTATCATTATATTGTTCGTCATCATATTGTGCTGTTGCATTTGCCACAAACAATAAAAAGAGGAATGTCATCCTCATCAATGCTGAACTGCATCCACAGGACAAACTCCTTACTTTTTCCTTCTGCAGTACACATTTTATTATTCGTCGACAGTTAACACTATTTTCTAATCCAGTATATCTCGCAGATCCCGCACCCATAGTATCGCTTCTTGCGGGATCAGGAATTCATAAGGGTATTTTAAAATCTCCGTATTGGATGCTCTAGCCACGCTACCAACTAGTAGCAATCTAGATATTTTTTTATTTATAGGTCTTAATAGTAAATAAGTTTGTATTATTTATTATTCTGTTTGTTTACTAATATGCTTTATTCATATATGAAGCTTATGTTGTTTGTTTAGAATTTAATTTAAGTATTTTTTATATATCTTAAATGTTTTCTTTACTCATAGTTATAGGTTTTTTTATAATCTTATGGGTAATAATAGTAGTTAGTAGTATTATTATATTATTATTCGGACATTGTGAAGATATTTTACTAAAAGAAAATAAAGCTCATTATAAAGTCTACGAAATCTATTTTGAAAATCACTTGTCCTTCATCACTTGTCGTCACATCTATTGAACATAGATCGTCAAAAAAAATGAAGCAAAAAGTGACTTTGTTCCGACAGTGAACTTACCCTATATTGTCACAAAGCGGTAGCGCCACCGTGCAATAATTGAACAACGAGATTTTGACATTTGTAGGTTTTGTCATTCTGCCGACCACAGGGAAGCCATTGTTGCCAGATCTAAAATTTTAAATCCTTTTCTTCTTTTTTTTGTTTGGTGCAATGCAACGTTAATGTCACTGGCCACCCACGTTGGTATAAGAGAGTGAAATTATCGGTTTAGGATAAGAAGCTGTCTATTGAATTATTACAAAATTAAATTAAATTCACAGTAAGAGTTTCTTTGGTTTAGTTTAAAATGGGTGGCCAGTACCATAAAATTATAAATAATATGTGTTTTATAATCCTGTTATCTACTTCACGTACATATTAAAATGTGTAACTGAGTATTATTAACATGCAACAGATTTCAAAAAACCAAAACACCGAATCTGTTAGTTATTATTATAATTATTACCCAACGTGCCTAGTAACAGAATAAGTTGTACAATGGGTTGTGTTCTGAAGAATTGTTCGAAATGATGCCTACGGCTACTTTCTACCATCGCATCGCTCGCCATCGACAGGGAATTCATTCTCACACTTTAGAACCGAAATGGTCGCGTAGTGCGGTTTCAGAGAAACTTCCTCCCGCTTGGGTTGTGGAATGAGCTCCCTGTCAAGGCTTTCTCTAACAGTATGGGGTTCTTCAAGAAAGAAGTTATTAGATTTCTGAAGGGTCGGCAACGCGCAAGTGATACCCCTGCTGTAAGCTTGTTTACCATCTGAGTGGAATAATAAAAAATAAGTTGAATTCAGTGAAAAACGATTTTTTTCCCTAATTTAACATTTAGAGACAGTGATAAGTAGGTATATTATTATTTTGTAAATCTAATATTCCTAATTGTTTTCCGAAGTATTTTATTTTATTTATTGCAATAGTGACTGGTTATGGCATAAAATAGTACCCTGGTACCACAGAATCAAAATTGCTTGAGGCACATAGCTGTACTTACCACCAATATCATTATGTATGATGTTGTAACTGAGATTATTTTGTTTTATTAAAAATCACACACATTTATAAAAAAGGCCAATTTGTTGATTGAATCGTTCTTCCTAAATGTTTTCATTGCAAGCTCTAATACATATACCTAACACTATAAGTTTCTAGATTTTTTTATTATTATCTATTATATACATTTTACTAGACCGTCTCCATTTGTAAACAAAAACGAAATGTTTGTCATAATTTAATATTTTAAGACACCAAATGCAATAATATGCTAGCCGGGTAAATTGGAACTTAAAATCGAAAGTTATATCGAACTACCTATTTATAGTTACTTAAAAAACTTAGGTTACCTAAAAAAAAATATTATTATTAAAAATAGACTAACTGTTTAAATGAATAAAATTTAGTTTTAGTCTTCAGTCTTACACGAAGACCTCAGACATAAATACTAAGAGGGAATACTTGTAGGTTTACTGTGTTACTGAATTCTATCTACAAATACGTAGGACATAATAAAAAATGTGACAGTGTTCTTGGTTTTCGTATTCATGTCGACCGTGGTACCACCTTACATTATAGTAATGTAATTTTAATAGCTTACAATGAACGCTCGCACTGACAAGTTGTTTAGAAACCATTTTGGGACATGTTATTATACAATTATCATTGTTTTGGTTTTTATTTAGCGATTATTATAATATTTATAAATTATACTTGGCCGTTCTCTTACCTAAATTGATTAGGTCGGTAGTTTAATGAATACGAGCACTGTTTAGATAGGTATACATTAATTTTATTAGATATAAAGTCATGAGTATAAACATAAATACATATATATTCACCACATATGTGAATGCTAAATATGAAGTAGACATATAGGTAGGTATACCCATGAAAACTTTATTTGTTTAGTTAGGCAGGTTTTTTGTTTTAAGTTAGGTATCGACTTATATTTCTACCTATAGAGAAAAAATAATTTAAAGAAAATGTATAACCACAAAAAAAAACATTTTTTAAAATCTCGTTTTTAATTTAATTTTTTGACATAACGTTTTCGAATAGTACCTAAGTAGTAATAGTCGTTAACTATCTTATTGTAATTTTATTTTGTAAATAGTTATTTTGAGTAATATCGCTAAGCTAATAAATAGCAAAATATTTCAATTTTGTATATTATTGTCAAAATTGGTTACGAGTAAAACCTCAGAAACATATTTACAAAAATGTTTAACACTTAAACAATATTATACAATTTGACAAATTGATTGCTATTAATAGAATTAATTAAAGTCAACATACAATAATTAAATTGATAGACTTTCATAGTACCATCAAGACAACCAAAATAACACAATTGACCAAAATTCAAGATACAGAAAATTGGCTTTGCTATCATTCCTGAGATGAACAGACGGACAAGCAATAAAATATATAACAATTCTCTTTTACCCACCCATTGTTATAACAATAGAGGGAAAAAAAGATCGTCACCTGTCGTGTCATTTGGTCCCAATAAACAAGCCGCCAAAGAAAACATGAAATTTAAAAAAAAATGTATCGCCGAAATGACCGAACTTGACTTATGACAGTTTGGCTATTAACGAAAAACTGACTATTAGACTTGAGCTATTTTGAACTTTATTTCAAATAAGAATTAACATTCGAAATTCAGATAAGTCCTTTTTTTTAGTATTTCTAGGGACAGTTTTTTTATGGTTACGTTGTGACTGAGGAGAATTTACGGTGTGAAACCTTAGTAAGGACGAAATAAAACTTTGGTTCGACTTCATTAGTCGTGTTTTTGTAACAATAGAATTGTATTGCAGGGTAATAATAGGGTACGGTAATTATCAGATTATGTCCTTTTGACTTTGATGATACCTTCCGAATTGAATGGTTTTTGGTAAGTTAAAAAATATTAGACTTTGGCATAACATTTAAAAAAAAAACTTTTATTTTTAACACAGATTCGTTTATAAAATATGTTATTTACTATGCAACAGGTGTATTTGACTCATTTTATATTTAGTAGTTTTTTTTTCA
Source organism: Apoda limacodes (assembly GCA_946406115.1). Lineage (NCBI taxonomy): Eukaryota > Metazoa > Arthropoda > Insecta > Lepidoptera > Limacodidae > Apoda > Apoda limacodes. The sequence continues at coordinate 45,893,094 of OX291541.1, forward strand.
GAGGCAACAAATTGAGAAAAATCCTACCCATTTTAATCTATTTTATGCTTTTTTTTAAATGGCTTTTGCTTTAGGTATGCTGTTTTCCTAATATACGTATTTGTTGACCCAGTCTTATTTCCTAAGTCAACTACCGCTTACCATCAGGCGGACCGTTAGCCTGTTTGCCAATTGAGTGGTATAAAAAATCTATACCACTGATGTGCATCGTGTGAAGCATGTTGTAAATGTGCAGCTTATGTCAAAAATATCAACTACAAACCTGTTTCTCTTGACTATGAGTAATTACTGTTTTCGTATATCCCCATATTCTCTAACCCCGGATCATTGCCATCACAATGTTCTTACGCAATCGATCCCTTATCTTAGATTCTTTTAAAAGCAGTTACGGTAATGAACTATTATTAGCCAAACTGCTGTTTAATTGATACGTCGCGTCAGATCCAATTCAATTGTGGCTGTTATCTCTACAAGACGGTCTTCTGCGCTGTACTTATCTCAATATTCAATTGGGGCTATTTTGCTTGTATCGAAATAGCTTAAAATGTTTTTGTAGGTACTTAAGTGTTTCTATCAGTAATAAAATATATAGCATTTTTTAAAAGAGCTAGTGATCCGTAAGTTTATCTAAATTTTTTTTATATCACTAAGGTAGCAAACAAGCTAACGGTCTGCCGTATGGCAAGCAAGAATGGACCGCAGCCCATGGACGATTACAACTTTAAGGTAGTAATTCGCGCTTTGATGACCATTTAAAATAATAATAACTGCTTTCTTAAAGAAACTTATACTGTAGTCCTTAGAGAAAACCTTAGCAGGAAGCTCATTCTACAACCTAAGCATTCGTGGCAGGAAGTTCCTCTGAAACCGCACTGTAGGTGACCATTTTAGGTTCTGAAATGTAAGGATGAATTTCCTGCCGGTGGCAAGCGGTGCGATGGTAGAAAGTAGCCGTGGACATAATTTCGAACAATTTCTCAGAACACGGCCCATTAAACAAGCGTTAGAACACACCTAGGGAGGTATTACCTCTCCTCAGACTTCGGGTTCGATACGGCTTGTGAGTTTGGGACCGTCTTTAGTGTTAATATCCATACTATCAGAGCAACTACAGTCAGCTACGACTCGTATGCGTCTGCCGTTCAAAAAACTAGCCCTTGGGCAGTCCGTAAAATGACAACTTCAACATTAATGATATTGGCTTAACCTACCCTCCGACCGAAGCACTGAAGCGCCCAAGGTCATTTGCCAATATCGGTCAGGGACCTAATTCTCACTTCATCCGAGATAATTTTAAATTAGAGATTATCTAGAAGACACTATAAAATTTCGAACGTCGACGTAATTTTCTCGAATGCTATATTCTCACTATTAATCAAAACAAACTACAAACAAAATATCGTTCGAAGCAGCTAAATGTTGCAAGTTACAAATTACGCTGCAAGGTACGTTCCGTCTTACAGTTTTAGAGCGTTTTTAAAATTTTTTAGCCTACCTTAATGGAAGAGGTATTTCAATATATTTAAAAAAATGGTGACTACGAAATTTTTAAAGCGATATTTTGCGTTTGTTTATCATTATCAATAAGGGAATAATATGCATAAATAAGTTTGTAAAATTAATCCCTATTCCGAGTTATTGCTAAAAGCAGAAACGCAAACCATTTGAAGCAGTTCGAGCGGCAAATTTTCGTAGCAAAGATGCAGTCAAAAGATTAACTTCGAACCAGGACTAGATCCTGCAACTACTTATATTCCGTGTAAGTGCTCTACCAGTTGAGCTATCGAGGCTGAAATCTGACCGATAAAAATCCCAACTACATCTCTGCCACGAAAATACGCTCGATACGAACGTCACAAACAATTCCTAGTGACTTGTAAGTCCTAATACATCAGTTTTACAAATACACAAATTAATAATATAGTTACATAGGTAAAATTAAATGGTAATCTGGACGTATTTGACAACAGCATAATATCAATGCAAAATGTAGTTGACTGCAAACGATTTGGAATAAGTCTTTCTTATTATAACTTATAATAATTTATATATTTTTTATATAATAATTTATATTCATTTGATAATTTATTATTTTTTCTCGAATTTTAAATAATGAATATATCTCATTTTATATAAAGACAAAAATACGGTAGGTATTCCGGCAAATTATAGCTTTTAATTCAATTAGTTTATTAATAAATTAATAATTAACAGTTTTTTATTAGCTTTTACCTATATAAATTTATGGGTAAGTAATTATGTCTGTCATTATTCAATAAATGGTATTAATATTTTAATGCCTTTAAGTTAATACCAAATAAAAATACATTTCGTCTTACCACTCCTTGTTTGTGTATAGATTGGACCATTAGCTACGTATTAATGTCGTCATGTTGCAATAAATTATTATCAGGTCATTCAATTGGCCCCTGTCGTGACAACAGGACATAAATACAGACCAGTCCGTTGTAGTTAGATAGGTAGGCAGGATAGTAGGTACATTATACAGGAGGCGACACAAAGGGATAAGGAGCGCTCCCTGTGAGACTCCGCATGACTAAACTTTGTCTTTTGCGTAATTGCAAATAAGATACTATGTTTTAATATGATACATAAATATTAGTACCTGGTGGACCGCGCTTTGCTCGTTTTTTCTCAACGCCATCTATTGTCAAGTAGATTTAGTGTTGCTGTGTAGTATTACTACCTACTCGCCAATAGATGTCAGGAAGAGTCATATTCTTCAGTTTATCATTACCTGAAAACACGAATAAAACGACGGTTTCGAAACATTAAACCAAGCTAGATCGATTTATCGCCCCCGAAACTCCCGCATACTAAATTTTATAAAAATCGTTGAAGCCGTTTTCAAAATTCAGTTTATATACTTATATACAAGAATTGCTCGTTTAAAGGTGTTAGATTAATTGTTAATCACGACTCACTACTGGGCCTAGACTTTGTTCCAGTTTACTACTCCAGTTTCTTTTGTGTACTAGTGTAGTGCATTGGGAAATACAGGTTTTTAGTTTTTGTTCAAAATTTTTTATCTATATTATTCTGTAATTTTTTTTTAAATTATATTGAACTCTTAAACTTTCATTGTTTTTCAGTTTTGCACTGTGACATAATTTATAATTACTCTCTTGAAAGCTTATACCGTGTTTATTGGCAATGTTCTCTATGTTGTTTAAAATAAGGCAATCGCTACAGGGACCAGGTTTGGATGTAGGAGGGTATGTTACGTCCTGCCGTCATGTCCTGGGGGCTGTCACCACGTCGGGACAGTGTAGCCGCGGGTGGTAATGACGCTTCGGTAATCGAACAAGCTTGGTAATGAACACTGCCCTTTGATGCAACACCGATTTGAAATGCTATAGGATTTGTTACCATCTGATTGTATTATTATTTGCATAAACGTAATTCATTGTGTTTTTTTAAATTAATTGCTGGTGTTTAAAAATATGGAGCTATGTATTTGATTTTTACTTTAAATATTTGATAATTTGTAGTGTTGACTTTTTGATGTTCACCTAGTGACCCTTGCAAAATAACCTTCAAATAATATTTATATTTGACTACTTTCTTTTCTATTAAAAATCTTATATCTAAAGTAAATAAAGTAGGTATGAAATGGCAAACATAAATTACTATTAAAATTAACATGACATCTAGTGCCTAAGTAAAAAACCATAAATTTAAAAAAAATGTATGTAACTGTGGCATTAAAGGGATGGAACTGAATAAACTGGGCTTTCGCGTCCACATTCACATTTTTCCCTCATAATTATAGTAATTTCAGTTAAGTACCTTTTTTTTAGTTAAAAACAGTTTTATTTTTGAAGCATTTAAAAAAAAATATTCTAATCATTTTTATCGGCTGAACCAATTTTTCTATTAACATTTACGAAACAAACTCCCTCCAACATACAAATAAGGCGATTACTATTTTCCATTTCACATAGCATGGTGCGAAGCACTTTATAATTCGGTTCCTAAAAATAGGATATAACTGAATAAGTACAATAAAGATATAATTTATATCTTCAAAAATACATACTCATTAACTTCGTTGCTATTACCAGGGGTAGAAATTTAGTAAAAACCCTCGTATCTCCCGCACCATGCTATGTTCAAATAATTAAACTACCAAGCAGGTACGATTGATTGTCAGTACGTCAAAATTGCTTCATTTGCAGTCCGTTGAAGCGGGCAATACGCGCGGATATTCCTCCGGCCCAGTGTCGACGCATCCCGTGTTGGTTTAGTGTCCGCAGCGCCGATGCGCGATGTTCCTCCGCCCTGCGGGGTACTGTGCGCAGCTCTTTAATTTTTTCTCCCTTTCCTTTTTTATCCTCCCGACATGGCACAAAGGACGGCGACTTTTGTTCTCACATGTCTCTCGTTAATGATTTTTACGAATTATTAATTGTGGGCTGATAAAAACCGATTGAAAAATGGTGATTGTTATACGATTTGCTCTTTACGTTAGTAGTAAAGCCGCGTCTTTTGCTTTGAATCGGGGTGGTACCTCCATATGTTGGCTAGTTCACTTGATAGACTGTATATTTATTACTGTTATAGAATTAATGTTTGTCTTTTTTTATCGTTTGAAACATCTGCATGTGTTAAGTTGTAATAGTTTTTGTTTTTTAGTTTTATTTTGTAGGTAATAAATAATAAATGGCATCCTCATTGGCAATCAACAGAAAAATAAGTTATTGTTTTTTAGTTAATAAAATAAATGTTGTGTTTAGGTTTATGTGACAGAATACAACAGATGTCATCTGCTTCAATTAAAAATGGTGGGCAAACTAATTTTTGTGTTCAGGTTTATTAGACAAAACAAGACGGATATCGTCTACTTCTATTAATAGTGGTGGGCAAAATAATTATTGTGTTCAGGTTTATTAGACAGATATCACCTGCTTCTATTAATAATGGTACTCGAGACTGTTCCTAATAAGCTTTTAGAACACAACAATTATATTGCTCACCATAATTAATAGAAGCAGGTAATTTAATTATTAATGGTGGACAATAAATGTATATGGCAATAGACGCTTTAGTTAGACCATCAAGATAAATTACTCTGAACCCCAAAAGAAGTTATGGCTGCGAAACATTAGGAAGTGGATCGGAATCCCCAATGCAAAGTGATTGTTTCACATTCAGATTTGCAAAGCTGTCAGCCAACTTCCAGTGATGTAGAGGCATCTCAAGAATAAGATTTTTTTGATATGCCGAGTAGAGGAGATTTTATTGGTTTTTGTAGACCGATGACCTGAGAGAGGTTAGGCTCAGCGAGTACAATACAATAAAAGCAGGGCATAGTGAGTACTCGTTCGAATGAGCAGCCCGAACTGGGAAAGTACCTCCGCCTTCCAGAAAACCGCGGCCACAATAATGCTAACATTGAGTAGTGTTGTGTTCCTGGCGGTAAGTAAGGTTGCCAGAGCTTTTGAGGATTCGCTGCGCGTACAGCGGTGGACCGGTGGTGCTCGTTGCTGTAATTGCTCGGCGTAGACGCGGCGTGCTGGTACGGCAGCCAGGGAGACTTGATGGCACGGCTGACCGCTGGCCGCCCGCAGGTTGAACGGTATCCCAAATCCAGGGATTACTTAATCTCCGCCCTAGTAGACTGAACCGCTAACCTGTATAAAGTCTCTGAAGTACCGGAGAAGAAGACCGGGTGGACCTGGCTACTACTACAATCAGGGGCCCTTCCACCCGCTGTGCCCGCAACCGTATTATCTGTGCCGAGCTTCGGCAGTTCTAGTACCGCACCTTTTGTCCTCAGGGCTGTCTGTGGAGTGAATCCTCATATTTAGTCTTAGTAACTTTTTTTTAAAAAAAGACCAGAATATAATGGAAATGATGCCCACGGCTACTTTCTACCATCGCACCGCTCGCCATCGGCAGGAAATTCATTCTCATACTCTAGAACCGAAATGGTCGCGTACAGTGCGGTTTCAAAGAAACTGCCTCCCGCAAACGCTTGTATAATAGACTTTACTATATCATATACACAAGTGATAACGTTAGACCACTCTTGTATGCCTTCACACATCTGAATTAATCAAGTCTATATAAGTTAATCCTAAGTAAGTAAGTGAAATACCTACTACACTTACTTCTTAACTTCTATGTTCCTAGTAGATCAGGCTTCACAGCATTAACCAATGTATACATTGGTTAATGCTGTGAAGCCTGATCTACTTACTTACTTTAGTAAGTAATCCTATTCTCAGCAGCATGATACTTAAACATTATAACCTCAGCTTTTGTTTAAACGTGTAATAAGTGGTGTAGTAATTTCCTGGCCATGATATATGGACAGGGTGCCCCGTCCCGCCGTAATGGCAGGGCGTGGTGCCATAAGACCCGATGTATTTTGGGACGTCCCATAACGTATAGTGGACGGTGAAATAAATTAAATAAAATTGTGTGTCTAATAATTAAGTTTGGGAGACGTGGAATTTTGATTAATAGTCTCACGATACAAAATGTCGAGCATGTAAATTGAGAAGTGATTTGATGGTAATTTGTTAAACACCATTTTGTACTTATGTTTTTTAGGCAGTATACGAATGTATGTATTATAACAGGGTATATATTATAGTACCTACTGAAGACTATACCTACATGTAAATGCCCGGACAAGCAGCTTATTATCGATCAATACCTATATATAAACGTCTTGTGCTCGGATTGGTGAATTCACTTTCTTCATATTTATTCATGGAAATTATAGATGCCGCTTTTTTGCAGAACATTTCATCCAGAGTCACGTTTTTTGTATTTATCAAGCGATTTCTAGTATAGCCAATATGCCACTACACAAAAGGTAGGTCAGTAGCTGACAAAAATAATGAATATTCAAATTTAAGGGAGATCTCAGGAAAATGAGAATGAGAATCTACCTGTTTTGAAGTCGGTTAAAAAAATTTACAGAGCCTTTGCATAAGGTATAACTTACTTCCATTGCATTCTAAGCTTCGTCATCTTTCGAGAAATAGGATGTTGTTAACAATGATACAAAATGTCGCCCATTAAATTAAATAAATAAAAATAAAGCAGGTGCTGAAAACAATGCAACTATTTGAAATAATACTTTCAAACCGTCGGTCGGCAGATGGCGCCACGGGGCTACATATCGCACGAGGTAAGAGCTTATTGTCCGAGCCAGCTTATCGATCACCATCATCTACGTATGTAAGCACAGAGTATGCGAAGGACAGAGGAAACGATAGTTCTACTTACACAGGTACTGAAGAGTAGATGATGGCACTACGGGGCAATATATCGCACCAGGCGAGAGCCCGTTGTCTAAACCGGCTTATCGATCCCTATTATCTACGTATAACACCATACATAGCTACAAAGTAGGTAAGAGACAAAGGAAATTATAGTTCTACTAACAAACTGAAAAATGGATGATGGCGCCATGGGGCTAAATATTGCACTAGGTGAGAGCCCGTCGTCCAAACCAGCTTATCGATTACTATTATCTACGTCTAACACTATACGTAGGTTAGTTCAGAGTATGTTAAGGACAGAGCAAATGATAGCTCTATTTACAAAGGTACGAACAGATACTAGCGCCTGCTGTATACATCACAAAATAAGCGGAAGCCGTCCGTGACAGATTATTACTAGTTAAAATACAAGAAACGATAATTCTTCTTCCACACTGAGGTTATAGGTGATGGCGCCACAGACTACATAATGCATGAGGTAAGTGTCAATTGTCATAGCCAACTTAAAGCTCATAATAATCAGCTACTGCGAAGTTAAGGAACAGAGGAAATTATAGTTGAAATTTTACACTAAAAATTAGGTGATGTCCTCATTGAATTAGCTACTACATTAAGTGAGATGGTATCGATGAGGTGTCTAAAGAGAAGGTGTGTGTTTCCAAAACACTCACTGTTTGAGAGAGAAGCTATAATGACGTTTAGATGGAGTCAGTAAGTAGATCATGTTGTTAATGCTTTAAATTGTTGGTGAACACTTTGCCGCAGTCAGCCACTAAATTATGCGACGATATTTACCTTTGCTAATGTTGAATATTAGTCTGACATAGACCGATTTTCAACACGAACTAGTAACGCAATGTATTTAGCATAACTGAAAATGGAATAGTTAGGCAAAAAAGGTTGCATACTTTCATAGAGAATTTATATAAAGAAATATGATAGATCTAAGGAACGATGCTAAAGACAAAAACTATAATTGACATAATAAAGTTTTATTGAAGTGAAAACTTCTTTAGAAAGAAAAGAAAACTTCCTAAGACGGAACTCGCGTCAGGACACGTGACCTTTATTTACATTAGATTAGTTTTTATTTTTAGTATATGGCGATTATGAGTAGGTACAGGGAGGTTTGATATGTGATTTTAATTCTATGACAGATTGAGATGTCAAATATACTACGTCAAAAAAGGAAATAAACAAACATTATTATTTATAGTAAATTATTATGAATACGAAGTGATTGGAAGTAAATAGCTAGTATGTTTTCACTTCTGCCGGCACTCCCGGAGTACAACCTTTTTTTTTACACACTGTGTCCGAACACAAAGATAATCATAAAAAAATTGCATTTTGGTTTAAGAGGTGTGGCACAGATACAGTGTCAAAAGCTTTTATGTGATCAAAAAAAGCATTGACTTTTCTCTTTTTTTCTAGGGTGTTGACTACTTGATCAGTGGGATAAAGCCATAGAAAAAATATGCTTTTACTTTCATACAGATAACTGGGTAATGGTTGGCGTCTTGTATGTAAACATGTTATTACTCAGTCATTAGCGTTTGGTTATAATTATCTGATTTAAACCTGTTTTATCTTTACAAGATAAAAAACTAATCTGTCTCTGTTTATTAGCTAGTCTACATCTTCGCCGAAGAACAGCGTGACCGCAGCGGGTCGGGCAAAACATCAACCATTTTAATTATGTTCTGGACACCATTAACAATAAATCTGTTGTTCCTATAACATACCCACATCTACATCCTACAAGAAACGCGCCCTCGCGTCCATACAACACGAGCATAATCGATACCCATAATCGAACGGCAGAATCGAGATACGCTATCGACGGTCGCTGAGGCCCGATTTATAGCTAATTATCATTTTATTTTAACCACTCTGAATCATAAACTACTCTGTGACCAATTTTCTTATTACTGTATTGTTGCTATACAAAAGTGTATGACATTTCTTTTACAATGCTCAAAATACAAAGCCCTTAAGCGATTTTATATTTTATTGTTTTCAATTTATTGCTTGTTTTATTTGTTACGTCTGTCCTTTGCCTCAGTGTTTTAAAAATAAATTTTATTTTACCGGAGGCGTTTTTGGGTTTCATTTTTAATCTGTTATCGTGATATCTATCGAAGTTTAATTGCATGTTTGTTTAAAGATTACGCCAGTAACTAAATAAACGTATGTTGGTAACTTGATTTATTAATTAAATTTATTAAAAAATAAGAATGATAAGATTTATCACTTGATCTTGATATAATTAAGTTTTAATATATCGGACATAAATAGGTGATGATGCAGAAAATACAAATAAAAGAGATATTTATAAAATGGGTAAAAAATAATATATTTACCAGTGACCGTTTGGGAAACCAAAGATTAGAGTGAAGACCACAGATTTGTAAGCGCAGCCAGGTGGATCGATGACCTCAAATAGGTAATAGTTGGCTGGATGAGGAAAGGCCCATGTTTAACAGTGGGTTGCTATTGTCAAAGTCAGAGTCAAAGTCAATTTTTTTTATTCAAATAAGGATTTTACAAACACTTTTGAGTCGTCAAATTTATGAAATACTATTTTATAAATCCGGGTTACAATGTTGTTGATTTCTACCGAGAAGAATCAGGCAAGAAACTCGATTCTTACTCTTTTAAAAAAATCATAAAAACTACAAATACAATCAATGTTCTAAATAAAAATTCTAAGCCGTACAATTTTATACTATTTCCATTTTAATTTGGTTTACCTATGCACCCTGTTATTGAGCATCTTCAGTCTCAAAGATTTTTACCATTTATATAGTCTGAAATATTGTAGTATGCTTTTTTACAAAGTTGTTGTTTGATAAAAGATTTAAATTTACTTATTGATAGCTTTCGAATATTATTGGCAACTTTGTTGTAAAAGTGTATACATTGGCACATAAAAGAGTTACTAATTTTGTGTAGACGTGTATCATGCACCAACAGCTTATTTTTACTTCTAGTACTTATTTACTTTTTAAAAGTCACTTTTATTGCCTAGACTATTGATATTTTTATGTACACATAAAATATTTGCATATATGTACTGCGACGCTTAAGTTAAAATATTTACTTCCTAAACCTATCCCTTAGAAATATCCTAGATTGATAAATAACACGAATTGCCCTTTTTGTAACAAAAATATTGATAAATACAATATTTTTGTTACAAAAAGGGCAAGGCTGATTGATTGAATAAATAATATTTTAAATTAAACGATGGTAGTTTAAAAAATGATTAAGAAATGTACATTATTTATGTTGATCAATGTATTTTATGAAGCCATAGAGAAAACAGTCCTTCACCTTGTAGACCACCACCTGATTGGCGAAGGTTCAAACCCGGAGTGTATTCATGAGTCTTTTTCTTAATTTCTTAAGTACATTGATATTCACAAAATTGGCTTTGGGTGAAAGAAAACATCGTGAGGAAACCTGATGCGTCAGAAAAAAAAGACGACGTATGTAAAGTCCACAATCTGCACTCGGCCCGCGCGTGGACAGTGGCCCAAATCACCCTCGTTAACGGTAGGTCGAGCCCCAACAGTGGGGACGTAAAAGGCTGATGAGGAAGAGCAGTATAGCATCCTGACACTACTGTTGAAACTCATATATCCGTTTCTATTTAATGAAAAACAACAAGTCGAAAATGAATTTAACAGAAATCGGTGCAAAATAGCCGACTGACATACTTTTATATAGGTTGGTACAGCAGAGTCCCAATAATCTGAACCCTGGCTAATCCGAAAACCCGCCCTATTAAACAAAACTCCCGATTTATTGCCTACTTACATATTTGAAACCACTTGCTTCTATTTATATACTACAAAAGGCAAATCATCAAAAGAAGACAATCATATATTAGTCTATCAGCTAGTGATGTGTCACTCAACATCTGCACAGACCAGATAACCCTGTTGCACTGGTCTGGAACTGTCGACCCAAAGACACAATAATGGACCGACGCGAAGTGTCATCTGATTGCGTATTCCGGCCGTCTTGTCTTATCACGTTTTGACTGACATCACTTCGAGGAATTAGCTCTTAATGAGACAATAGAATTGTTTGAGAACTATGTCGTCCTAGTACCAAATATTTCCAATTGCGTTTTTTAATCAGTCAAATTTTATTATTTTTGACACCACTAGATGGCGCTATCGTACTTTAGCAATTATAACCAAATGTGTATCACATACAAATAGGTGTTGCTAATCCGTGGAATTTGATCTTTATTGCTCTTAATCTGGTTTTGTATGAAACTGAAGCACACAGCCATCTATATAGCGAGATTTCTAAAAACAAAAAGAAAAAAAATATAAAAACGCCCATTATCAAAAACAGATCCCCAGACGTCCACTGCTGGTTACAGGCATGTCCTTATATTCCGTCCCACGTTGGACATGACCGCCGCTCAATACTCTTTTACCCCAAAGCATATGTGTTAAAAGTGTCCGGTTTTAGCAGATATGCTATCTAAACCTAGGATATTTATCCTAGAAACAATAACAAACGTTCTAAAAATAGCTTATAATCAATTATATGTTACTGTAGAAGCACATTCTTAAAATTAGCTTTGTACCAATAGGAAACTAAAAATATTGATTGGCGGCGCTAGTTTCCGTTATCGTGTAAAGTTTTTAATATAATCCATCTAATATCTTTACCTCTTAATAATCGATAAATATTTTACGAAAGTAGCAATTGCTATACCGAACGGACATTCCTTCGAAGTTATAAGATACTAATAACTTGTACCTACCTTCTTACATCAATAATTGATAAAATCAATTTAAATCTCAGAAAATATGAGCTTTTTCTAAAATATTTTGTTACAATTAGGCCCGAATGGAATAACTTGATGCAATCGAAGCAAAAAATATAAAATAAAAAAACCTTGTAAAGCGGCGTCTTTTACCATGTCATAACGACGTTGTACATAATAAGGAAGGGACAAAAGGACAAAACTTTAATAGAACATCCTTTATACATAATCACATACTGCAAAGAAAACATGGTCGCTGTACAGAAACATAATCCATATCCTAAAATTGACAAAGAACATGTAATTGGATTACCCAGCGTTTAATATCTTCTTTCTAACATCATTGCCAAAATAATAGTCTTAAAAAAGAATAATTAACAAGCTATTTTAAACCTTATTGTTAAAGTAGAAGAATAGATTTCTTTTTTAATTTTAATAGACATTTTTGTGCCTTTTGGCCAAGTCACTCTTTTCCAATACAGCGTGTGACAAAAAAATATCACCGCTCGAGGAGATGTCATATTAACAAACATGTCAATCATATTTTTATGAAGTATTCAATAGAATCCTTGTTCACTTGCGTACATTTTTTTCCATATTTCACGCTCAGTTTGAGTAGCCGAATTTTTTTGCTTAATTTTTTCCTTGTTCGACGGTTGTTTAGAAAGTTGCCGGATTTTCGGGTTCATTCGATTATTCCTTTACAATCGCATCGTATCGATACTTGAATCGAGTACTTGTGCAAACGATTTTTGAGATTTCGCTTCCTGTTTTGCTGATGGCAAAATTGGGGATTTAATTGAAATTTGCTGTTGTTACTGAAAAATAAAAAGGATAACTACCCATGTTAAAGTATTCGGGATAAAAGTTGTTACAGAGAACTTTTTTAGATTGCTGTTTCTGTGTTATTGTATAATAGGTACCTAAAAATTGGTTATAATTGGTAAATTGTGTAATAATAAGGGTGGTAAGGAGAAAATTACCAACGAGCGGCTAATAAGAACCCTAAGGCCGTAGGCTTTAATAGCTCGAGTTTGTAATTTCGTACCGCCCGTGTTACACTCTATATTTTTCATCACATTTGCGGGTAAATAAATAAAAATCAGCCAAGTGGGAGTCGGATTCGCGCACGAAGGGTTCCGTACCATTATCTATAAAAATGGCAAAAAAATCACGTTTGTTGTATGGGAGCCCCTCCTGAATATTTGTTTCGGCGGAACCAGAAGTAGAGAAAACAACGCCACCGCCAGATATCTAGAGAATTTATAAATTAAACTGTGTTGGCTGGAGTTAAATCTTCTAATTGCTTGTAGTGTGCGCGTAGTTCATGTTTTGAACAGACGCGAATACATACTTGATAGAATAGGCGCGTCATTACCGCCCGTGAGTTCTATGAACGCGCGATTTGCTTTGAGATAAGTAAAATTTACAAAATACCTGCACATAATGGCTCTGTTTACGAGTAATTGTGACGAAAATAATAGTAATAAGGCATGTATGTTGCGTATAATTTATGTGAACAATGAGCTGAATAACTTATGAGGCATTAATTGTTAAATATTTAGTTAACGCTTGCTATTTGACTAATTTAGTATTTTTTGTTTATGAAAAAAAAAAATTTATGAGGCAGGAGATGATTTTAAGCAACAATTATATACCAATGAGCCTAGTGTGAGTTTTTAACGCTACTATCACGTTCGCGTCAACGGAGACGATTTTTCCTTATAGGACTTTTAATGAATACGCAAATGCGACAGTAACGTTAAAACCACGCAAACACTCACACTAGGCAAACTTTTTACAAACCTTCAGCGGAATGTATTTATATTATCGTTCGTCACGATTATTTTGCCCTGAAGGAACTAACCAGCGGCTAGACACAGAGAATAACCTTTTTCACTAACCACTTTCGTCCTGCATGACAGGGGCCGACCCTCAAATTTTTATAACTCAGTGGTCAAAAAACAAAATAACAATCGCCAGATTGAAATGGTGTGAACTTACAACTACACTAGCGGAAAAAAACACCTATGGCCAGAAATTCAGAAAAGTTTGTTACTATGTTAATACATACATACCTGTTTATGCCGTTGTTATTCTACTAATGTTACATTTCACTAAACACAAATGAGTAGGTATATGCATATGACCCCATTCTACTCCTACCACAATGTGTCAGTCTTTTACGGCCACGTCCATTGTCTTACAATTACCGAGGGTTTCACAAAATTTGGCACTACGTTACGACCATTTAGTGAGATCTTTCAAACACAGAGAACTCCTTTTTAGGAGCTACCTTTTCCTTGTTGCTGGGGGAAGAGGGGGAAGTCATGTTAAACTGGTTAGAGGAGTAATTAGCAAGTAGTGCCCATCGGAATTGCATCGCGAAGTGCCGCTAATATATTGTGCTTTTTGTTCTTAGCTCTGGTGTAATGGTTAGAACAAAGGACTCGTTGTGAAGGGCAAAATTCGATCGCACGCGACATTGCTGCACCGACTCTGTCTTTGAGGAGATTGGGCACAACTGGGAATATTGAATAACAGTAGCGTCGTAGTGTAATGAACATTTGTAGAATGTACTTCAAGGTTCAGATTACAGCGAATTGCTTTCTAACATCACCTTACTATAATATAAAAGCTTCTATATAACTATATAACTATTAATCAAACCTATTATATAATTAGATATCAGTATACAAATAAAACATACGAACACACCCTTACACACACACACACACACACACACACACACACACAAACACACACACACACACACACACACACACACACACACACCCTCAACACACACACACAAGTTATACCAACAGACATACTTAGCTCTGCAGGCATAATACATTTATACCTAGATATATCTGTGAAAGTTCTATAAAAATAAATGCATCAGTGAAAGTGTATCTGTATATAGATGTAAGGTATAAAATTATAAAAAAGTACCTTGTGTAATATTTATAAGTTTTTTTTTTTAATTTAATAATTTTTACTTAATATTAAACTATTTACTCAATAACTAACCATTAACTTAATACTATAAATATGAAATAATATTATATAACTATATAATAGATAAAACAACTAACTAAAATAAACAGTTAAAAACTTATCTTAACATATTGAATATACTGTGTTATGATGTCTGACGAGGTCAGGAATTATAACCGGTTTGCATTGTCAACCTGCGTAAAGTCGACAATCACCACCGGTCGAAATACAATTTTATAATTAGTTCGACCTGAGGGGAACATCGAATCGCCATTAGCCACAAAAGGAATGTTTTCTTTTCTTTTTGATACTTACCCACTAGGGGATGTTAGATTATGTATTAAAATAACTACTTAGTATCTATATTGTGTAAGAATGTAAAGTTTTTACTTCTAATTACTTACATTGTATCCTAGGCTAAGAAAGTGACTCAATAAACGTTATTATTATTATTATTATTATTCTGTCAAAAATGTTTTTTTAGTTAAATTTGTTATTTAAAGTGCAAATTATTTAGGCACGACGAGGGTAAAATTTTAGGTTAAAATTTGATGCAACATCTAGTGGGAGTTCCTTTGTAGATACCTAAAAGGTTAAATGGACATACATAAGAAACTGTTAAACAATATGTCAATTGAATTATAAAATATTAAAGTTAACAATGTAATAAATCAATATAAATTAACAATAACTCAACTTCTAAATGTTTTGTCACCAAAAATGTCAACCAAATTTGGTATGTATAGATTTGTAAGACATGAAAAATTTATGCCTTCTAGGTTTATAGTAGCCGACAATTCAAATCTAGAAGGCCTAGGGCTACACAATGTATTAAATTTAGTACAATTGTCAAACTAATAGTTTTCTATGCCTTTAGGTATGTCGGCACAAGTTTCGTGAGCCTGTGCCAGTCAGTTTGATGACTATATACAGTCTTCGTCAAAGTTCTCTAAGCAGACCACTTTCTACTATATTATTTCACTTTTAATCAATCCCAACATTTTTGCGACTGGTTCTAGGGGAACACCTTCTGTAATAAACATTACGAAAAATTGCATTGTAAATAAAACTTAACCACAAAGTAAAACAGAAACCTAAAAGAAAGTTCAACCTAGAAAGAAACCTAGTTCAACGCAAAAAATAAAACAAGAGTACGTACACATGTAAATAAGTTACACTTCTCACACACGCGTCTTTTTGTATTTAAAGTACAATTTTAAAAAAGTACGCTTTTCTACTTTTTGTTCTCAAACACTACACCTCGTTAAAATCATTGACATAGGGGTCAGCACGAGTTTTTATCGTAACGGTAAAGTGGGGTAAAGTAAATAATTATGTATGGACAACGTGACGTGTGGGCGTAAAAGTAAAACATCTATTTTTCATGCAAAATTTTGATAAAATGCTAGAACTGTTTCTTTTAACGTGTCTTTAATGTTTTTCTATCCTAATTTTTTATTTAAATCGGTATGCCATTACATCGGTACCCCGGCTTCCCCTTAGACAGCACAAGGGCTCGTTGTGCTCGCAACGACAACGCAGCACTGTGCGCCGGTAATCACTTTCACGTGCCGCTGTCGCTGCGCTCGCTGATGCGGGCTGTGTGCCGCTCGGCCTGCACTTCCTCACTTCATCTGATTACGTTTTGTTATGAAAAATGATTTTGCTTCTAGATCGTTATCATTATATGAAAAATAATAGATTTTTTATTGTAGGTACAATCTGTTAATACATAGGTTTGTAGTGAAATTTTGTCACTAAATTATTATGACGGATTATGGCTATCGTAAAATAACGCATAAAACAAATCTTTCAAACAATCTTATCAAAGTTTAGTTAGATTATAAATCGTTTTTTTTTATTTTAAAAAGACATATCGAAATTAATGAGTTGAACATACAAACCAAATAATTTGTACTATAGCTTATCAGAAACTGTGAACACTACTGTAATTTTTTTTTATAATTTGAGCCCTTTTGTCTATTAATATTTAATATCTTTCTAAACATTTTCAAACACAAAATCAATTTTTACTTCTGAAATTACGGAGCCAAACTAAATGGGAAAGGCGAAACCTTTTGTCCGGCCTCCCGTTTTTTTTTCTGACTGACTATGGCTTTTTTGGGCGAGACTCTGAAGAAGCCTCAGCCCGTATAACGCCCAACGCTCAAGGGATCCCCGCAGGGGGAACCTCGGCTTGGGTTGTCGCTCTCGGGAGCCTCGAACCCGAAGGTGAGTCAACGCCAGGAGGAGAGGACCCCGTTACGCAGGTGCGGTTGCGATTGAGTGGGGCGAGCAGCGCCCCGGCACTCTTTGATGCCTCGCGTATCCGTTCGGGCACCGACGAACCCGGAGACATCGGCGTCGTGTGAGGGGGAGGCCCTATTCGGGGAGGTCGTTTAGACTAATATCGCTATACGGATAGCGAGATCGTCATCTGGGGCCGTGAATGACTACTGCTGTTTGGCTGATGCAGCCATTACTGCTCCACCGGGCTTTTGGGGCGAGACTCTGAAGTAGTCTCAGCCCATATAGCGCCCAACACTCAAAGGGCTTCCCGCGGGGGGAGCCTCGGCTTGGGTTGTCGCTCTTGGGGTCATCCCTTCGACCAGTGTGAGCTGCGAACCCGAAGGTGAGTCAGCGCCAGAGGTAGTTGGGATTTTTATTGCCAAAGTTAGGCCTCGATAGCGCAATTGGTAGCGCACTTTGCAGGTTCAAGTCCTGTTTCGAGTTTTATATTTTGACTGTATCTTTGCTATGAAAATATTTACTCACATTGATAATTCTTATTTTTTTCTTTTATTTAGTACATATAACTACTTATCTTTTGCAAAATAAGTTCTGAAGCGATCGCTTATAATCCGCAAATAGCGCTGGTGCTGGTAAACATTTAACTTATGGGAGAAGAAAATGTTTTTTCTTTGCAGATTGCATTTTTGACTGATATTTAAGGTCATTGAAAATAGGTACCTAATAAGACTCTGCGTATACGAATTTATTACCCCCCTACCTAATAATGACCTCTTATTGTCCAACACCAACAATTCTTTCCCACGTACAGACATAATTACCCTCTTATTTTGTACAAGAGCATACAGCTTGTATTCTTTGTAGGGTTCCATACCTAGTAATGTACAAAATCAGAACCGTTGTACATAATGTCTTTTCCGCCTGTCTGTAGGTCTAACAGTCAAGACCCTTTTTAAAGAACATAGGAAAAAATTAAGTTGAAACGAATATCAAGTACTAAAGTCTTGTGTAAAGTTCTGTGTAGAAATATTCCAACAACATTTAAAGTATTGGCTTTTAATTTCTTGTTGACCTAGAATTTTGAAATTCGGCGAAATGAAAGTTTTTACATCCCTTTAAATGATTTATTGGTGGTTTGGACGTTAGGAGCATAGTTTACCTATTTGCTGTGACATTGACTTGTATGTACTTATGTATATGTCAGTACCTTGGTCAGTACATATGTATGTCTGAGGCTATTACAAGGAGGGTGTAGAATTTTTTTTAAGTATGTAAGTAAGAGATCTTATAATAAAAAAATTAGTTCGGTAGCAAGTACCGCACGAGTAACTTCCCTTGAGAATATTTTTTGCGTCTTTGAAACAAAAACAGTTTTTCAGCAATAAAAACAAACCGCTAGACCAATTTTGCTGAAACTCTTTTCAGACCTAAGTCATGACGTGGCATATCGATTGAATTGGACCATTGGTTGATGAGATATCGAAATACACACACACAGACATCACTCTAAAAATGAAGGCAAATGATTCTCCAGGTCTCAAATCGTAAAGAAAACGCAAATTTAGTGATTTTGATTTTCGGACGTATTATAATGACTTTCCTCAAGAGATGATAAGAAAAGTAGGGAACCCTCAAGGCGTATCTAAGTCGCTCGCACTTGTCGGTCTTTTTTCTTCATAGCGCACCAGAACAGCACGTCCAAGCTCGTGACTTTACTGACAGCTACTTTTTATCTTTCCCTTGTTCCTTTTGGATTACTCTCTTTGTCTACTCTTATTTACGTGCCGTCTCGACTCCATATTCGCAAGAGTTCGCGTAATAACTGAGATTATTTACCTGCAGAAGGGAAAGTAGGCATTGTTTGAGGTCATTCGGAAATGAGACAGCCTCACTGAGGTTTATTTTTATATTTTTAATTGCTAGGACTTGTGCAGCAAATATTTGTGTTTCTGTGATCTATCCATACTAATTTATAAAGCTGAAGTTTGTTTGTTTTTAGTTTGAATCTATTAATTCGAATAAACGAGCTACCAGTTAGATTTGATTTTTTTTTATGTTTTATAGCTCAATTGTTGAGGAAGGACCCTTAGGAGACAAGCCAAAAGCAACGAAAACAAAAAGAACCCTAAGCAAAACGAAGTAATAGCGCGAGGGAGTGATGCAACGGGAGACGTCAGCAACGGAAAGAGCAGAACAATGTCTGCTAGTTTAGCTAGTATGTTATAAAATTTTCTTTATGCGTTACCGTGGTGTTTTTGTGTAGTTTCTATACACGCAACCACCTAGAGATGAAATTTCTGAGATCAGAGATGAATTTAGAAATGGCAACTACCGCGGCTGTGCGGCTTTCACCTCAGAAGTCCTATGAGCAATAAAATCACAAAGGTAAAGATTTAATTATGTCCTCTTATCTGTCTTTGCAGCGTACTCCTACCTACGTATTTTTTTAAAATTTTAAGTTTATGTATGGTTTATGAGAACATAACCGAATTTCCCTACCTGTCACAAAGAACTAAAGTGGTTTGTAGGAAGAGACTGTCCCCCACATTGTGATGTGGGTGTGTGACCAGCCGCTAGTGACTATATTTATAAAAATTGCAATGTAGGTAAGTCCTGTGCGTTTTATTTAGTCGTTATTCTTTGTCAGTAATAACGTGTTGTCCCGGGTCCTTTCGGAATGCCATGGGAACACGGAGTAGCCCTAGCTCGAGTGCTGGCGCTTCTACATGACACGAAATTATTGAGATACAAGTACTCTATTACGTTATTACCTACAACCATTTGTTACTCCGTGTTTAGTACTTGGAATGTTGAACTGACATAATAATGTACGAATACTCTTAAAATGTATACTTTGAATATTTCTCATAGCTTTTAATACTAGATGATCCCTGCGGAAAAACCTATTTCCGTGGGTAATCTTGATCTTTATTTTTCTCGCCCCCTACAGCCAGGACCCGATCTAGCTATTTAGCCGCTCCGGGCAAAAAAATAATATTCGCCGCCTTTTACCAAAGATGGTATGTTGTATATATGATATTGATGGAATTTAATAATATTTACACATTTTATCTACTAAGCCTTTTCAACAAGTAGTGTGTATATATATGTATGTATGTTTGAAAGCATATATGTACGTATGTCTGTTACAAAAAATCTCAGAAACTACTATGACTAATTATGTAGATATCTTTCAACTTCATCATCATCATCACTGTTGCGTATAGGCTTCCTTTTCCTTGTTTTTTTCCTGTCTGAGTGTCTACGTATGACTTTTAACTCATGACAATTGGCCGGTTTTCTTTAACTCATGACAATTGGCCGGTTTTCTTTAGAATAGATGCCGAGTTCTGGAGATAATTAAATGATATTACCTTACAAAACACTGAGTAATCAGTATGACATACATAATTAATGTTCATTGAGAACATTATACAGATTTAAACATTGGCATTATAAGCAATATCGATTTGACAATCTTATACTATTACGAGTATGTAGACGACCTGCCGTGTACGGATAGCCAATCGACGTGAATGAAGTATGCACCTCTAACAATATCATGCGAATTTGTTGATATTGGACTTCAATGTATTAGTCTATAACACAGAATAACTATTTAGACGCCTTAAGAAGAACTAATGGAAAAATAAAACAAAATTGACTTATATATAATTCTTAATAGATTCTCAGAAATTTTCACTTAGTAGGAATGTAGTATAAAAGGATATTCCTCCACAAAATTATAATACAAAGACAGCTCTTTAAAAGATGTTGTTCCGTCTAAAGATTTAAAGCCACTACAATAGCATTGTTTAAGGACATCCCTGCGGTTCACGAGCAACGCCATTAAATATTTTTTTTACTCTTTGTAGAAAGCGTGTTTCAGAAATTTTATTGATCTAAAAACAGAAATAGTCGTAAGCTATTTCTAGAACGATTTGTAATTTTTTACAATGAATTTCTATCTACAACTTACATATATATTATGTAAACAATACAAAACGTTCTAAATATAGTTTAAAACTAGTTTCATATTTCGTTCAATAACATTTTTGAAATACGCTTTCTACAAACTAATAGCAGCACTAGTGGTCTTAAAGAAATACTTTTTTGCCGAGCATGGTAATGGTAATTTTCCTTTCCTCTCCTAGAGAGAAAGTTGCGAACTTTGTGCAACCGCCTAGTGTCTTTGCCACCCTACATTTTTGCCGCTCTCGGCATTTTCCCGGCTTGCCCTCCCTTAGATCGGGTCTGCCTACAGCTGTCTCGTTCCAAAGATTATGTTAATTCTGCCCCCATTAGTAAAAAGTGCGTATGTGACATTTTTTCTCAAAATGAGAAACTGGCCGAGTGCGAGTCTGGCTCGCTAACCAAGGGCTCCTTACAGACTTATTATTATGTAGATAGTTTACCCATCCTGAGATCAAGTCTCATAGGTTTATGCCTTAATTATCATTTTTTGGGTTTTTTTACTATATTTGTAATGTAACATCTTCAACTTCAACGGGAAGTACCCCATAGGTTTTGATTTATTTCTGTTATAATATGCGACAAAAATGACTATATTTTGGGCAAATATTTTTATTGCATTGCCTTAGAAGCTTGATTTTTTTATAACTTAGAGAAACTCTTGACTTTAGTATTTGGTATTAATTTCAACTTGATACCTCCACGCGTTCTTGAGTTAAAGAATCTCCACAGACAGACAGACAAATTTTTTTAATGTGTTATGACCACAAAATAGCAAATATCGGTTTTTTTTAAATTTTTGATTTTAGACCTTGCTTCGTGTCAAATTTCATGTTTTTAGGATTAGGATTTATTTGTGAATGCCAAAATATGCGACAAAAAAAAAGCCGTATTTCTGCCGTATTTTTTATTGCGTTGATTTAGAATCTTCATTTTTTTACAGCTTTAAGGGACCGACTGATATAAATTTCAACTTGATAACTTCACGTGTTTCAGAGAGAGACAGACAGACGACAACAAAGTGATTTTTTCCTTTTAAGGTACGGAATCCTTAAAAAGGCACAACTGCTGATAGGACACTTTGAGCCAAAGTCAGCGTGATAAAATAGGACGTTAGTACACACAACTTTCTTACTAAGACTAAATTTAAAAGCCGCTTTTCCAAAAAAACGTGGATAAACTCTATTGAAAAGACGTCAATATAGTGCAACAAAATTTCCTGACCCGGTGGTCAAACAACAAAACTACAGTCGCCATATTTAAAATGTTGTGTACCTACTTACCTGACATTGAGGAATGAGCTCCCTGCTAAGGTTTTCTCAAAGGACTATACTAAAGGGTTTTTCACGCCAGAAGTTATTAAAGTTTTAATGGGTCGGCAACGTGTGATGCCCC
The DNA here is from genome assembly GCA_946406115.1 of Apoda limacodes. Taxonomy (NCBI): domain Eukaryota; kingdom Metazoa; phylum Arthropoda; class Insecta; order Lepidoptera; family Limacodidae; genus Apoda; species Apoda limacodes. The sequence goes on from OX291541.1 coordinate 45,915,762, forward strand.
TGGTGTTGCAAGCGTCTATAGACTGGGGTGAGCGCTTACCATCAGGCGGACCGTAAGCTTGTTTGCCACCTTACTGGTATATAAAAAAAAAAAAAAAATCGCAAGTTGTTACTAATATCTTTTTTTTACTGACGGAGGCAGATTTGTAAGCACCATTTAAACGACCGACGTTACCTACTTACCTACGAACCTTCTAATCAAATCGCTTTCTTGTTGTTGAACCCCATACTATAGAAACCAGAAAAAACCACCATCCGCAAACTAAGCGTTCGCATAGTGCGGGTCCATCTAGGTAGGTTCTAAGGCGTGAGGACGGTTTTCCTTCTGAATTCTGGTTAACTTCCCTTTTCATAATGGTAGAAAGCAAGTACTAAAAAACACAACCTCATTGCCTCGCAAACTTAAGGTCCTCAAAGCAATATCTTATACTCTAGTTCTTCTTCGTATGACGCTATCTCGTATCTTATCACAAAGAGAAACTCCAAAAGTACAGTAAGTCTCACTAAGACGCAATTTATCAAGTATTTTGACCAACAGACTTCCGCTTGTGTTGTACTACTTTTAGGGTTACGTACCAAAAGTACCAAAATGATAAGAAAGGATTAATGGTGAGATTTTGATCGACTTTGAATAATAAACTCACTAATCAGAGAGAGTTACATTTGGCTCAGTTGTAAAACACCTAATCTGTCAAAGGTAAAAATAATAATAAAAAAAATTACATATTTTCCAAAACTGTTCTCTTTGTAGATTGACATAGTTGTTGACCTATTGGCAAAAAAATTACAAAACAACAAAAAACCTGAAATAATTCAGACTGATGGATAACTATTTATTACTTACTTATATTTTACAATAATCCTGTCATTACTAAGATTGTGTAAATATGCCGTTTTTGTGCAAAACTATAGCATCTGAAGGATTGAAAAAAAATATATGTAATAAAACTCTTGTTTTTCATTTATTGAATTTAATGCTAAATAAAATTTAAAAGTGACCATTGTTTCAACACTTGTGCAAAATTTTAAAGCATGATTTGCATTTGGTTGTTATTAAAGTCGGTTAAATAATAAAAATTAGTTTCTATCTAGTGCACTGACTATGAATTATATCATAAAGTCAAAAAATGTAATTGAAAAACCTTTAATACCTACGTTAAACTCCATGCAAAAATTAAAAGTTTAAAGGTCTCATTATGATATAAATAACTCAAGAAGTATATAACAAATACATCTCACAGTAATGAAATTGTATGTTTTTTAGTACATTGACAGTCACATTGTATTACAGAAATTACCTTCCTGGCCTGTATCGCCCTTTTAATGCATTATTATGGGTTTCCAAATATGGTTTACTACAATTTTCTGCCGAAAATAAATATGTCGCAGCCATCAGGTTAAATTAGCCAGTTCATTGGGCGCTTAGGCAGGTTGGATATGGGATTTTAATTCTAAGACAGATTGAGTTGTCAAACATACTACGTCAAAAAAGTAAATAAACAAACATTATTATTTATAATAAATAAATATGTATACGAAGTAATAGAAGTAAATAGCTAGTATAGGAAAGAATAAATAGTTAATATTCAAGTTTACACGATGGCCGGCACTCCCGGAGTGCAACCCGTTTTTTTTCATAATTCTGAAATTTCTTACCCCGATTTGAAGAAGACAAATGGATTTTCTAATATTTTTTTTTCTATAATTTTTTTACCATTTACACTCAAAAGTTGCAACTTTAAAATTTAATTATAATTGGTCGTTAAAATGTTTTATGATATATACAGGAGGTTACATTAAGTACAAGTGGACGTCAGGTGCTTGGGACGGGCAGGTCACGATTTTCTGACCGATGTCTAGCTGAAATACTAGCAATATTACACCTTCATAATCGAAAGCCAATCTTATTCGCCTGAACATAAATCCCAACTTTCATCAACAAAGAAATTAATAGAATCTAATTTTTTAATTGCTTCAATCAGGACTTTATAACTGTTACATATAAGGTTTAATTTTAGACGGTAAGACTTGAGTAAGATTGAAAATACTACGCGTTAGTTAATGCTCTGCCTATGTTCGTAATAAGTAGACGGTGTGTTGAAAAATTATCGGTACAATCGGAGGCGCAATGGACGCGTGACTTTTTTGCCTATTTATTTATATTGAGCAAAAAAACAAGGACGTAGAAGGTCTAGATGTGATATACAAAGGATAATGAACACGAGGAAAGAAGTTTATTTTGATGATTATTACTCGTATTTAAGTCTAGAGTGGGAAGCTGTGTTGGTTACAGGCGGCACAGAGCCGCACTCTGTCAAAAATTTAGGCGAGGCCTATATCCAGCAGCAGATATCTGTAAGCTGATATAATGATGATAATCTTAGTATTACAAGAACTCTGTATTGTTTGTGCACATATAGTAAATGATTTTGTATACGATAGTTCGGGGCCTACTTATCTAAATTATGTTAAAATAAATATGTTAGGAATGATTTAGCTTGGTCATAGTCAAATAAAGTATACGGACTTTATAGCCGTTTATAGGGTTGCAATTCATAATAATAAAAATAATTTTGGACATATCGCTGATCTGTTATATGTGATTATGTAGCGGTGGTGATGAAACTTCTAATAAAAGTTATTTTGTTAATGTCTTCAAATATTGCCAGTTCGAGTGTTAACACCTAGTGGTATCTGTTAACAAAAATGGCAGATTTTTGTTAAATTGTGCGAAATTTTGCGATTCGGACTAACAGATATTTTTTCGAGCGAAGCGAAGTGAAGTTTCGCCAATTAAGCTACGAAAATTAACTTTCGCTAGGGCCACTTATTTTACGAGCTTTTGACGCCTGCAGGTTACAAAAATTTCGACCCACTATCGACTCATCTCCACTCTGGTACCAACAGTCTTGGACAACATAAAAACACCAGCTTATAAATGTAGTAGACATGCACCTACAATTACCTATCAGTGCTTTGGCCATGCTTAATTGTAGCTGCTGAGTAGAAAGCCTACTAGGTGTTAATCTATGGTAGTATATCACTATCAAAAAGTCAAAACTAGTCAAAAAATGGGCAGTTACAGTTGTAATATTAGCACAAGAAGAGGTATTTTTTTCAAGTTACATACACATTTCTGTGATAAAGTGAATTTACTTACAGTATGCTTACATAGAAGAGTTTCAAATACAATAACACTGTCTTAAATATTATATATTTTTATTTAATGATCTAGATACTAACAATAGAGTCGAAAGTACTTATTGACGGTTCTAGGTAATAGATCTACATTTTTGTAAAAAACTAGTTCCTATTACCCGCTGCGATGTAATAAATGTAAACTAAAAGCGCCGCCTCCATCAAAATGTCATCAATGTTTACGGTAAATAAATGAAAATTTGTCTATAGGTAGGTACTAAAAGAAACTATAAAATCAATATTAAAACTTTAAGGAATAATTATTAACAACCTACTGTTAGTTTGCCGTCCTTTTAACTTACGAATAAAGATTTTGTGATTAAGTATATGTATTTACTTTAACACTCCTAGTGAATTCTAAAGTCCTTCCACACCAATCTTACAAACACATTATATTCATAGAATTAAGAAGAAATAATCTCTCTTCAAGGCTAGTGTCTTATAAAAAAAAATATAATAAAAAATAAATAATGATATAATAACTATATCATCAATATAAATAAATACTTGTATAGCAAAGATTCAGTTAAAAGATTAGGAGAGAGTGGGGTAATTGCGAACTCTTAAGGGACAACTGAAATAAAACGAAACTAAATTAAGTTACAAAAGCTTTTTATTATTCACTAGCTTTTGCCAGCGGCTTCGCCCGCCCTAAATTTGGTTATCGGCGTAGGATTTTTACGGCAACTCCTCAATTATAAAAAAAAAAACCTACTCACAATTGACGTTCTCTCTGTCTTTCTCTTTCCCAAAAATATTAAATAATTAACTACTGCTCCATACAAACTTGAAACCCCCGTCTAGAGGGTGAGTTTTGGAAAATCCTTTCTTAGCGCACGCCTACATCATAAAAGCTATATGTGTGCTAAATTTCAGCTCGATCACTCTAGTGGTTGGAGCTGTGCGTTGATAGATCAGTCACTCAGTCAGTCAGTAATAGTTACTTTGGGCTAACGCTAACTTTAACCCGCTACTTTGATTACGTGGAAGGTGAAAATATTTTTAAATAATACGTACCGCCCTTTCCCCTAATCTCTGCCCACCGGCCTTGCACATCATAAATGCGCGCGCAGTAGGTACTTGATCATTATTTTAAAACTTCGAATCGAATGATGTAAAGGGCAATTTTGTTTTAATTTAATTTATAACTTGTGATGAATAGCTTTTTTTTTGGATAAGGATTAATATACATTATTTTAGGATAAATTTGGTTAGCATAAAATTTTGCATAATTTATTATAGTGGGCCAACCTTAAAAGATAGACATATGCTGTCACGAATTTTTTTTTTTAACTTTTGAAGGGGAACAATTCTGTCGTACATGATTTTTGCGAAACTTTAACCGTTTACGCAGCGCACGCAGCGGAAGCTCTTAAAAGGAAACAAAAAACCCGATTTTGAAACCTTCTTCATTGGTGCTCCGCTCCTTTTGGCCTTAGCGTGATGATATATAGTCTATAGCCTTCCTCGATAAATGAGCTATCTAACACTGAAAGAATTTTTCAAATCTGGCCAGTAGTTCCTGAGATAAAAGCGTTCAAACAAACAAACTCTTCAGCTTTACATATTAGTATAGATATAGATTATTTAGTTTAACTAGTCAGCCTTATGGTGTCATAATCAAAGGTGATATATTTTAGAATAAAATCTAGTTATAATATAAAAACAAAGCCTTTTGTGTCCGGGATTAACCTAAACCAAGTGGGGTAATTAGGGATGCTAAGTGGGGTAATCACGAACTTACTAATTGGAGCACAAATCACAAACCCTTTGAAATGCTTTCCCCATTCCTAGACTTCTCATACGCCCACAACTTACGTTTATAATCCAATCCAATCCTCGGTTATTCGTTGAAAATATTTTTCGTGACAATACAATAATACTCCTTTTTTTGGTCTATTCCTTTTTCTTGCCTTAATATTTTTAAATGCTTTAAGATTCTTCACGCCTTTCTTACTGTTATTTTTATTTACTGTCTTTTCGTTAACTTTAACCTGTTTGTTGTTATTTTTCTTCTAAAGCGTTTTTCATGTCTATGCAGCCTGACCCTCTCTAATTTATATTTAGTCTTGGTCTGTCTTTGAAAATGTTTGTGCAACTGAAATATTAATGAACAGTTAATTATAAATGTTTGAACAAACGTGTAATGTGTACTATTTGGGATTAAAATCTAGAATAACTACTATCAAGCCTATAAACATTTAGAAACGCAAAGACACCCAATAAACAGTGTGTTTTTATTGTATGAGACTGTCAGCTATAAAGTTTAAATTAAAAGTTCAACAACGAATACTAAATTTTTAGGGGTAACCACAGACGTTCGGGATTAATCTTCTCGCCTCGGTAGGATTATGCGGTGCACGATACGAGTACTTTGAAACGGCCAAGTGCAAGTTGGACTTGCACACGAAGGGTTCCGTACCATTATCTATAAAAACGGCAAAAAAAAAACACGTTTGTTGTATGGGAGCCCCTCTTAAATATTTGTTTTATTTTAATTTGATTATTATATAACTAAATATTCTGTGAGTATTTCTAGCGTCTACCTGTTGCCGTTATCAATATCGAGCAAAAAATTAACGTTTGTAGTCTGGGTGCCCCCTTAAATATTTATTTTATTCTGTTTTTTAGTATTTGTTGTTATAGTGGCAACAGAAATACATCTTCTGTAAAAATTTCAACTGTCTAACTGACGGACGGACGGACAGCGGAGTCTTAGTAATAGGGTCCCGTCTTTTACCCTTTGGGTAAGGAACCCGAAAAAAAACAGCAAAGTTCTATGTTATTCCTACAATACGACACACACATCCAAATTTACACGTGAAATGAAATTTTTGAAAACTTCTAGTTTGCTTACCTTGTAAAGCGAGCGCGTCTTCACTTTGAAATTTTCTGTTTGGCGCTAGGTTCGGGCTCTTTTCCAACATAGCTGAACCTGTTTATCCGCCATTACCCGCCATCCTTGATTCCCCCACCCTCCCCTAACCTTAAGCCAGGATTTGAACCTGCAACCCTTACACTCCGTGTAAGTGGCTTACTTAAACACATTATTTATAAAACAATATAGGTGAACTTTTGAAAGCTCAATCAGTTCCTTTTTTTTACTGACAACTAAAAATAGCGAAAAAAATACGTGCAACTAAAATAAGTTGTGTAAACAATATCTTTAACAATTTTTAACAACATTTTAAGTTAATTATTGTTAGTTTGCTGTTGAGATTGACGATATTAAACAACCGAAGATACCAGTCTTATGACTCCAATTCCACTTTTGAACAGGGCCTTAATGGTATATTGTGGACAAAGCCTCCTTTCTCTAAGTAGATGCCAGTGTTAGTTAGTGTAGTAGAATTATGTATAGCCTTAATAATAACCAATAATTTACTGGGAAATAAAGTTTAAATATGTCTTGAATAGGCTTGGCTTGGCAAATACATACCACTGGTTCCAATCCTTTAGATACTGTTATTTTTCATACTAGCTTCAGAATGTAAAACTGATTATATAAATTATATTACCATCCATTTTGCCATTCACACATCCATTTACCGCGTGACTTAACTCTAAAGACCATACAAAAGATATTTAAATAGCAATCCACGAGTCCCAAACGTACAATACTTACTTATATAGTACATACTTCATTTGTAACAACTGACAGATTAATTAATGTACCAGTTGGTACTATATAGTGTAATTAGATTTACAGTAGTAACCATCCATAGATTAGTCTATTGATGGACGAAATGTAATTTCTGTGCAATTTAATTAGTCGTTGCAATTTGAGATTGATACTTTGTGCATTAAACGTGCGTGGGAATGTAAAGTAAAACTCTTAAGGCGAATCCAATCTAAATATTTTTATACAAATTGTGTTACACTTAATATCTTTAACTATAAACATTTTGCTACTCAAAATGCGTTATCATTATATATCATTATTCACCATGGACGCAAAAACCAAATTTATGACAACATTAAATTACTTGCGATTGTTAAAATTATATCAATTTATTATTGCTAATATAGATACTTTAATATTTATAATATTTATAAGAATATTATGTAAATGAATATTGATTTTGGGTGATATAGTTGTTATAGTGTTATTGATAAAATTACATTTTATTTTATGTAAACATGACTTTTATTAAGATTCCAGCATGATTAAATCAAACCTGGTCATAGCCCTTAAATGACCATGCATAACTATTGTCACAAACATAGACATAGGATTTTTTCACTACGTTCAAAAGACCAATAAAGCGTGGAAGTCCAAATTAAGTGCATAGTGCCCATGAGAAAATGAGATAGAAGAAAATGGCCGAATATGTCAATAATTACATCGATAAGCGGTGCTATGAGCGGGTCTATTTTATAGCGATTGGAATTTTCTGTTTTCTCTTTGAATCCTTGATTTATATTTTAAAATTTTTGAACTGTAAATTTGGTATCCTTTTTGTGAGCCAATGTGACGCAATAATCCGAATTATTACACGTTTAACCGGTAATTTATGATTTTTTTACTGCTTTGTTGTTATTTATATTTTATCGAATTTATGCGAAAAATTAACGTAAAAACCAATTTGAATTCTAGTTTACATATTATTCTCCAGATTTAATACCATATTTCATTGCTAAATCAAGATTTGGGGGATATTTTGTATAAAATATGTAATCATTTAGTTACGATAAAGATTGACTTCTCACTGACGTCATGCGTATCGATATCCATAATAAAATCTGCTTCTACATAAATATCCAGCTAGAGCCACGTGCTATCAAACATTGAAAATGCTTTTTATTTGGAAACTGCCATTTTTTAGCTCTTTTGCGGCGTTAAAAGTAGATTTTGGCTATGGTCATTCCCGGGAAAACGTTTGAATTAGCCTATGTGCTGTTACAATGCTTAGTATAAAAAACCAAAAAAAACCATTTTCTCTTGGCTCCTGTGACCACTCTCTCGTCCGGAATCAAGTGTCATGCTCACTAACCGTTTAATTACTAACCAATTAATTGGCTTGGTGTGTGGCATTATAAGTCAGCAAATTGTGACGGATTGTGGAATTATTATGCATCGTACCCGTGGAGGCAGCTCTGCTTTAGCTCAGAAGATCCTGAAATCTGCGCAGCCGCAGTCACTGAGACAATTCTCGCTGGCATGAAATGTTACATTCCTAACCCTCGAGTAGCTGCCGATGTCAAAAAAATACCGTGGTTTAATAGGTCTTGTAAAGAAGCTAAAATTCTCAAGCAAACTGCATATGAGGCTTGGACCACGGATCGAACAATAAAGTTCTGAATACGTCTGAGTTAAAATGCAAATTAAATGCTGCCTTGAGGTTCAGTAAGAAAGTAACCGCCAGAGCTAAGTTCTAATTCATCGGCAAAATAAGTGGGCGACTTGCAAGCTATCCCTCTGGGAGTCGTGCTTTCTGGTCGTTTGTTAAGCTGATAAGGGAAACTTTTCTCAGTGGTCGTTACCACCACAGCGAAAAACCGATTCTCCCATAGTGCTAGAGAAAAAGCCGATTTACTGGGCAGTCTCATCGCCTTAAACTCGAATATCAATAACGAAGACGCTTTCTCACCTACTTTACCGTGGTGCGGTAAGACTATGGCAGAAATCTCCATAAAACAGTGGGAGTTCCGGCGGACGTTAAGCGTTTCAGGATCCAACCCAATAAAGACACAAGTCTGCGCGTTCAACGCTTAGAAACCCCCATTTACTGTGATCCCACAATTCCAGAACACAGCACTTACCACTTACCCAAGAGTATTGGGATCTTTGGTGTTGACATCTCCAGCTATATCCAGTTTCGCGACTATTTGGAAGACAAGGTGAAGCTGGCGCCCAAGAATCCAGGAGTACTTAACAGAACGAAGCGATACTTTACCTCAGGGCAAAGGTTGTTGCTTTACAAATCACAAGTCTAGCCCCATATGGAGTACTGCTGCCATCTCTAGGCGGGTGAACCTGGACACCAGCTTAGCCCTTTTGATTCGGTTCGACGAACTCAAACTCAGAAGTCGTATCGAACCTTTAAGTTTGAGGAGAGATTTTGCTTCCCTGTGTGTGTTTTATCGTTTGTATAATGTGTTCTGCGTTTTGAGAAATTGTTTGAAATAATAATTCCTATAAGACGTGTATATAGTTCTAATAGTTTAGGTTCTAATGGTATGTTTACACTCTTCCATTAAATGCTATGTTATTGGGCACATGTACGCGCACAAGCGTGTAACAGTTTGCTTTGCCCGAAAACACGTTCCGAGGCGCAAGTGTAAACGGGACATATGTAATATTTAATTTCACCAGCGCGCTAGTTTGTAATAATTTTGTGCAGGTAAAAATTATCGATTACACTCACACATTTGCAATTTTTTTTCTGTTTCGTTTTTCATTGTTGATCTTGTACATTCTATATCTATGGTCACAACCGAGGATCAGTCGTCACAACCATGAAAAGTACAATTTAAAATAATCAATCTTACAGTATTTTACATAATTTTACCTCATCGTTTTACGTTTCATTTACGTCATAAAAAAATGACCAAAATAACCAGCTTCTGGTGATTTATCTATACACTATCTACACTTCTACACAAATATTGTAAAGAGTGAAGATTTGTATTTTTGTATGTTTGTAACAAATAAACTCAGAAAACTACTGGACAAATTAAAAAAAATCTTCTACCATTAGATTGCTATGTTATTCTTGAGTAACATATGTTATATTTATTCCTAGAAAAAAATAGGGATACCTACTGAAACTTCAATAATGTAACGCAAGGTGTAAAAAGATTAGCCATAAAATGTCTATCATCGCATGCGCTGTGGAAACTATTGATGATAGAACAAACAATGTTCTACAATATTAAAAAACACATCAATATCTATAAAAAACTTCGGGATACCATATGTCCAACTATTGTTGTTATGTCACGATAACTACTTTGTTACATTTTAAAAGTTGATAAAAATGCCGACCATGTTATTCATACCTAAATAAAGGGAAACGTGTCCGAAACATCTCGGTTTCAAAAAAGATGCGGCATTTGGAAGAGTGTACAGCGTCCTTCCCAGTCGAAGTGTTTTATGTCAGAATACTACTTCATCATGTATATGGCCCAACATCGTTCCAGGAATTAAAAAAATATGAATAGTAATTGAAAAAAAAAATATATATTTCCTTCATTAAGATATATTACTACGTACGTATATCCCAAAATAAAAAAAAAAATATTTCTTCCTGTGCGATGCCGGGACGGGCCGCTAGTATATAATAAAACATTGTTTTTTAATAGTTTACGAATGAATATAGACGTTTTTTACTATTATAATAATGACACGTTTTGATTAGCGAAATGTTTATGGTATTCCTATTTAACTTTGCTATAGCAAACTTCTTTTTCTTAAACATGCTACGATATGCGACCATATCTTGCACAAGCTTCGTTAATAAATCGTTCTTGTAGAACAGAGCGACCCGCAATGTTTTATCCGTCCGCTCGAGCGGAAATATTAAATTTGAAAACGGAACGATTTTTTTAAATCCCGATCATTGATAACTTAAGAGATAACTCATCAAGGTTTATTTAAATTTCGGACTGGCACAACAAAAAGAATGCGTCATTAAATTAATTTGAAAAAGTAAAAAAGAAATCGACATTTGAACGCGGCGAATTGACGGCAAATTTACCTAAACTATTTTTATTATTGTCAATACTGTTGTCAATATAATTAGTTTTTTACACTAGTTTGAGAAAAGCACTATACAAGTCTTGCTACAAGGCTATGCCTCGGCCCGCATACTCACGATTGCCTGGTATGCTGCGTTTGCGGGCCGCGGCTGTAAAGTACTATGCCAAAATCAAAGTGTCACCGTAAGAATAAAACGCCGATAACCGAATTTAGCGCGGGTGAAGCGCCGAGAAAAAGCTAGTCAAAAATAAACGTTTTAAATACATATTTTAATTATCATTCGAAATAGGCCGAGTCTTAATAAGTTTAGCGAAAAGTTCAAAAAATATGTATTAATTATTAAGGTTTAGATGCCCAATTTTTTCATATTTAGTAAACTTTGCCATAATTTCCAAAGTTTTCTAAATTTCACTTTATATTTTGATTTTAAGAATAAAAACTTAAGGTTTTATGAGATTCCAATAAGCCATTGTTTTTTAATATATTTACAAATTTGCCAGCATTTCTTGTATAGAGCAATTTTAAGAAAATATAAAAAAATACCTACTTAGAAAAATTTTATAAAAACGAAAACACCGAGCACTTTATCTATTTTTAAATCGAAACACATGAAATTTACATAACTTTGAAGATTAGGTATGACAAATAAATTTGGTTCAATGGCGTTTACCCTCAAAATACTGTTTTTTTCCATAAATATTATTCAATGTCTTTTTCTATGCTTATGCAGATACTTACTTATTGTAGGAAAAGTTGGCAACCCTATGTACAAAACGCACTAGGCCTTTTTTTATTTCAAACCCTCTTTCGATTGAATTCCAATAAAGAAACACATATTGAACAGTCAATCACAGTGACGTTAAAATCGAGTAGGTAATTAAAAGCTCATCTCTCTCAACTATAAGTAGTTACTTAACTTTCATAACCCCAAAAATCTGGTTGGCAGGTCGGTTGGTTTGCGCAACAGTAAGCAGAGCTGCGAGCGATCGTGACTTAGGAACTACTTACTGCAGACATGAGTTAAGTAGCTGCTGGTAGCCAAACGTTCAGGGGTTTCAGGTAAAACATACTTAACTTCATTTCATATACAGCATGGTGGGGGGAGGTACAAGAGCTTTTACTAAATACCAGACTCTGGTATATAGTACCTAATAATAAAGGATTACCTAATGAGTCCCAGAACAGTCCTAATTTACTTGCCTTTTTTAGAGTTACGTACCCAAAGGGACCCTATTACTAAGACTCCGCTGTCCGTCCGTCTGTCTGTCACCAGACTATATCTCATGAACCGTGTTAGTTAGACAGTTAAAATAAAAAAAATCACAGAAGATGTATTTCTGTTGCCGCTATAACAAAACATAGAATAAAATAAATACTTAAGGGGGCTCCCAGACAACAAACGTGATTTTTTTGCTCGTTTTTGCTCGATATTGATAACGGTTACAGGAAGACGCTTTAAATATTTACAAAATATTTAGTTATATAGTCACTTTAAAAATGAATAATGAAATTAAAATAAAACAAATATTTAAGGGTGGCTCCCATACAACAAACGTGATTTTTTTGCCGTTTTTATAGATAATGGTACGAAACCCTAAGTGCGCGAGTCCGACTCGGCCGATTTTTTATTTCATTTTTCTGGATGGTTGCTCTATGTCTATTATGCTTATTGGTATTAGTGTAACATGCCTTATAAGAATAAATGAATGAATGAATATTTAATTTTGAAGATATAAATTAGTATATAAAGTATACACTAGCTAACCCCGCGATTTTACCCGCTGAAGAAAGTATCCCTGCGGGAACTTTTGATTGGGATAAAAGTAATATATTTGTCTAAACTACTTACTACATCTCGTCCAAACCAATTTTCGGTGGAAGTTTGAATGGTAATGTTCATTATATATATTTTTTTAGTTTTATCATTCTCGTATTTTAGAAGTTACACACATTTTACCACTTTGGAAGTGTCTCTCGCTCCAACTACTCAGTTAAGAAAAAAATGATATTAAAAACTTCAATATCATTTTTGATAACCTATTCATAGATACCCCACACGTATGGGTTTAATGAAAATAAAATTTTTGGGTTTCAGTTCTAAGTATGGGGAACCCCCAAAATTTATTGTTTTTTTCTATTTTTGTGTGAAAATCTTAATGCGGTTTACAGAATACATCTATTTACCCAAGTTTCAACAGTATACTTCTTATAGTTTCGGAAAAAAGTGGTTGTGACTTACGGACGGACAGACATGACGAATCCATAAGAGTTCCGTTTTTTTTCCATTTGGCTACGGAACCCTAAAATTCATCCTTCTATCAATGCTGAAATATGTCATTCGAGAAACTGCCTCCCGTGTTCTAACGCCTGTTCAATGGGGCACTTTCTGAGGAATTGTTAGAAATAATGCTGACGGCTAATTATTTCTACCATCGCACCGTTCGCCATGGGCAGGGAATTCACCCAAACACCTAAGAACCGGAATGATCACCAATAGACAGTTTCAGATTTCAGAGGAACTACCTTCCGCAAACATTTAAGTTGTGAAATTAGCTCTCTACCTCCTCCAACGACTACGGTATAGGGTTCTTTGAAAAAGGAGCCGTTAGATTGTAAAGCCCCCGGTGTTGTAAGCAGCGTCCAAATACTACGGGTGACCGATTACCATCAGGCATACCGAAAACAAGCTTTCCACCCCGTAAAAAAAACCCTTTGTATCTGTTTTTGTAGTTTTGTGTTCCGTAAGGTGGAATGAAGAATCAGTTAAACGCCTATACTCCGTGCTTATGGCTACAAGAACAGGAACCGGGGAAAAGGAGTGGTAAAAACAGACGTATATATGAGTAATATGTTGAAAAATAATCATAGATTCATTACGTAAGTCAACATTGGAACAAAATAGTTTGTCTGCCTGTAAGAATTTGACTAGGAGATAATGCAATTAAGAACTAGGCTGCCGTTAGTAGGTACAATTTTATTTACAATATATATTGCTAGGCTAGTAGGCTAGTAGTAGGCTAATCGTAGTAGTAGTAGTAGTAGTAGTAGTAGTCGTTCATTTCTATAAATAAAATTATTGTTTCGGCTGTGCTAGTTGGTAGGTATCTATTTTTAGAAGATTCACTACTGAGTTTCTTGCCGGCTCTCGGTAGTAAAATCATTTTGAACCGGTGGCAAAAAATTAAATTGACGATTCAAAAGTGTTGTTTAGAAGTCTACTTAAATAAAAAGTCTTTGAGTTTGAGTTTATAAAATACATACACAAAAATGAAAAAAAATCTTATACTGTTCATAATAAAATTTTACATTGCATTTGACCGAATGTTATCATATTATGACATAGTATTAATCCATACTATAATATTATAAATCCAAAGTAACTCTGTCTGTTTGTTATCTCTGCACGCTTAAACCGTTATATAAATTAAGATAAAATTTGGCATGATGATAGTTTGAATCTTGGGGAAGGATTTAGGCTACTTGAAAACGTCAAGTGTGAGTCGGTTTTGTTTATAATTGAGGAGTAGCCGTTAAAATCCTATACCGATAACCGAATTTAGAACGGGTGGAACCTCGGGAAAATTGGGCATGGGGATAGTTTGAGTCCCGGGAAAGGACAAAGGCTACTCGAAAACGTCAAGTGTGAGTCAGTTTTTTTTCTATAATTGAGGAGTTGCCGTTGAAATCCTACACCGGTAGCCAAATTTACGGCGGTGAAACCGCGGGCAAAAGATAGTTATGTCATAAGCTTCAATTACAGCAACCTAATTAGCCGCTGGCCATCTATCATCGGAGAACAGGTCCTGATGAAGGTAGCATGTGATTGTCGTTTGATTAGTCGAGTGAACTCAATAACCTGTTGGCTAGAACTTGCTATAGGTTAAAAGGTCAAGGAATAAAGTTCATCAGACTTAATAATCTATTACCTACGTGTCATTTATTTATGAGGCTGCTGAAGAAATGAAATTAAAAACATGCTGAGTAAAGTGCTCGTGTTTTTCAAAGCAACTAATATTCTGTTTTGATCTTTTGATTACTGAGCTATTATGTTTCAGAGGCACTCGTCCCGCGAACTCTTAGGTTGCGGAATAAGCTCCTTGCCAAGGTTTTCTCTAAGTACTACAATATGGGGTTCTTCAAGAAAGAAGTTATTACATTTTCAAATTGTCGGCAACGCACGAGTGATGCCCCTGGTGTTGCAAGCATCCATATGTTGTGATGACTGCTTACCATCAGGCGGATCGTTAGCTTGAATGCCACCTTAGTGGTATAAAAAAATAATTGAAGAAGACAGTGGAAACAAATGTCACGTATGTCACAGATTTTGCATTTAAGAGTGTGTTAATTCATGACTGTGGAAGCAAGATGAATAGATATAGAATCGGGTGCACAAGAAAGAAGAAAGTAGGTATAGTACCTATTTCCAAGAGAATGCGAGAAATAACGTTGCGCGTTAACAAACAGATTTCTTTAATATGCGCATTCTTCACTTTTGCATATACAATTTAATAACCACAGACAGCTACTGTTGAGTGACCAGCGGCCTATACACCACAATTCATCTGGCAAAAGAATATACGTATTTTTTTTTACAAACAAACTTTCATCAGAATCTGCGGCTCGATTCTGTAAAAAGATTGCTAACAATTCTCGTTTGAAATCCATTGAAATAAGATATACATTGCGCATTTAAAATTACGTATGAAATTCATCGATTGTCGCGAAACCGCAATGTATATCTTATTTCTATCGAGAATTGTCTGCAACAACTTACGTAATCGAGCCGCTGGTTATCGTTTAAAACTAGAGTACTTGTTAGGACCAATCAAACAAGCGCAAACTCAATGGGATAGCGTCGTTTCGTTATCGTTTCTTTACTGAACTCATATAGCCACCTTAGGGCTCCATCATCAGACCAGCTCTATGACATCATTATATTGCATTGTCATCCGATTAACGCGCAAAATTTGAAGTCAATGGAACACCGGAAAGTGGGTCAAAAACTTACAAGATTTGATTACAGACATGAGACAGGTGAAACTAAGTAATAAAAGAATGAAATTTTTGCTTTTTTGATATGTTTTGGATGTATGATTCTAATTTATTTGATGCCTACGTTTTTATAATACTTTAATACTTCAAAAATCGGCCAAGTGCTAGTCGGACTCGCGCACGCAGGGTTCCGTACTATTTTCTATAAAAATTTAATGTTTTTTTTTTATTTTTATATTTGAGTTGATTAAAATTTCGGTTTACGATTTATGACGTATGAAAAAAAAACTACTTACTAGATCTCGTTCAAACCAATTTTCGGTGGAAGTTTGCATGGTAATGTACATCATATACTTTTTAAGTGTTATCATTCTCTTATTTTAGAAGTTACAGGAGGGGAACTCATTTTACCTCTTTGGAAGTGTCTCTCGCGCAAACTATTCAGTTTAGAAAAAAATTATATTAGAAACCTCAATATCATTTTTGAAAACTTATCCATAGGAACCCGACACGTATGAACTTGATGAAAAAAAATTTTTGAGTTTCAGTTTTAAGTATGGGGAACCCCCAAAATTTATTGTTTTTTTTTTTCTATTTTTGTGTGAAATTCTAAATGCGGTTCACAGAATAGATCTGCTTACCAAGATCCAACAAAAAAGTATAGTTCTTATAGTTTCGGCAAAAAGTGGCTGTGACATACGGACGGACAGACAGACAGCCATGACGAATCCATAAGGGTTCCGTTGTTTGCCATTTGGCTACGAAACCCTAAAAAGTAGATATCAATAAATTGTATACATATATTGTCAAAGAATATGGCAATGTCAGTAAGATAAATACACAATACACCAATGTCGGTTTCGAGTTAGATATGGTTAGTATCAAAAGTCACGTCATTCTCTGGAGTGACGTTACCCAGAGACCTCACGGGGTTCGCGTCAAACCTGTCAAAAATAGAGAAATTTCCTCTCGGCACGTCACAAATATATTCAAATTTCTACTCATGTCATTCGATACTGAGTTGTCTGACGTCTTCATGTCTTGTCTACTCACTTTTAAAAGAACACAAGTGATATTATTTTGAGAAAATAAAATTTTAACTTTTGCTGTAAGCTTTTAAAGTTTAAAATTTATTGTAAGCAACCAAGTATATGCCTCCATAATAGAATTCGTCATCAGACTGTCCGTCACGGGTTTTTCAAAGACCATAATCTAACCAATTTATATAAATGTTTCTTTTACACTCTAAGTTGATATGATTTAAGGTATATTTTTGTAAAATAAAGAGCTTTAAGCCCTTGCTAGGCGGGCGGTGGTCCGAAAGGCGCTTCTTCAACTGACAAGGTGTCAAAATCTTCAAAGCGGTCAAGTGTGACGACTTCTTGTTAGTACAGAGTGTTTTGTTCGTATCTAGTGACAAGATAATACTAGCATGATTATACTTTTCTATTTGATTGGAGCGATTAACACGTCGACTACTGACGCATGACTTTGTGGGGTCATGTCGGGTAATTTAAATTTTATAGACTCCTTTAATTTATTACGTAAAGTCAAGAAAAGTAGACTCGCATGCGGATTCTTGGCGAATAGGTTCTATAATTCTTTTCATTAAATATTTCTTCCCTTTCGACTTTTTTTGTTCCTACAAAATTATGTTAAAAATATCTAAAATTCATTGATAATTTAGATAATAGCAGTTTTTATTTCTCATAATGGTAGTATATTTCAGAAATTTAAGGCCTCTAAAAAAATACCTAAGCTAGGACCTTTTAGCACCTGAAATTTCAAATATCTAAAGGTTTCGGAAACTTTAACAGTGATAATCAAGGAAAATGCGTGTAAGCTCTGAATTCAGGAACAGAAAATAAGGAATAGTGTCAAATTGAAAACGATTATGAAACTGTAACATAATAAGGAATAACCTATTGAAGACTGATGGGTTCGATTACCGCACGAATCAAACATTTATATGATAACTACTCCCCGATATCGGAGCACGTAAAATAGTATGTATTGAAATTTGTTTCGTGTACCAACCAAATATTGGTGCTGCTTAGCACCTAATAATGTAATGTTTGTAATGAACCAGTAAAAAAGTAATAGGTATATATAAATAAAATAGATTGTATGTATAGAAAAAGGCAAACATACAGAAAGGTTGTTTATATGGTAGGATTTTGCGGTATCTCTAGCTACAACGTTAAATAAAAAATAACCAAAGCATTAACGACATACGGCGTTGTAGAACAAAAAATAAACAAACGACAGTCACGTCTTAGTACAAAACACGTAGGCAAGCTGGCAGCGTAACGTTTCTCAACATTTGACATTCCGGCAAGCTCCAAATTGTAGGTTCGATGGCTCGGTAACGTTTTTCTCACACGATTCGAGAGCAAATAACTGGGTGCTGATGATATGGCAATATAGTTTCACGAGTAATGCTCGAGGTGTGGACTAACACGTGTGACACACGGCTGGGAAATTTGGAGAGCATTCAAAGTTTAATTTTGACAGAAACGCGCAATGTAACAGATTTTGATATAATTTACGTTTTTATTTTTTAACGCTTAAATTCGAACTACATTAATAGTGTTACATAAATATTAAATTGATTTGCTCTAATTGTAATAAAAAAATAGCTGCAACAAATAATATATGCATATTCATTATTCTACTGACCAATTTCTACAGAATCGCTGATCAAAATTCAAAAAGCAGATGAAGAATTACGTCTACCTGTATTTTAAAGCGTAGACTGATTATTAGAAAATGCATAGCAGAACGGTAAAACGTCTTTTCATCCGAATCCGAATCCAATCCGATGATAATCCGAATCCGAAGTTTCAGCTTTAATGTTGCACATATTATGAAGCAGTGTGTATAAGAGTCTAAGTATAGACCAGGTCGTATCTACTATCATGGATACAACCAATTTTCGCCTCTCATATTGGTAGCTCGTAAGTACTCAAATGTAACGTGATTTCGAAATTGATTTCAATTCTGTCAGAGCACCATACTGAGTAGAACGAATATTTTGCTCCATCTAAAGCTTGCTGTCACTTATCCTCTGTACAAATAAGACAGAGACCGCATTACTTATGACGATTTTAAGAAAGCACGACGTATTTCATGTCTTTAGGGTTCAGTAATTTTTGGTTGCAAATACGATTACTTATATCACCTGCCTTGTACTGGCTGTAAAGATTTTTCAAGATTTTTGTACCAACACATATACATATAATTCATACAATTATCTTATTTAAAAAAAACAAAATTAAATGTTTGTGATATACAGGCAGATGGACGGACATGGAAAGAATTAAGAATTTCTTGCTAGGCAATGGAACCCTACAAAATATCACTAGGTATAACCAAAATATCTTGGGTGCTATCAGTGTTTGTAAAAACAGTCGCATACGTTTTCCTTAACTATTTTCTATGTGCAGACACAGAGTCTTATATTAACTTCTCTTGAGAAGTTATTGGAATAGGTCCGAAAATCGAAATCGAAAATTTTGTGTTTTCTTTACGTTTCAAGACTTGGAGAATCATTTGCAATCATTTTTAGAGTGATGTGTGTGTGTGTGTGTGTGTGTTTCGATTCCTCAATAACTACTGGACCAAATCGCTCTGATGACATATCAATCGATACGCCACGTCATGACTTAGATCTGAAAGGAGTCTGAAATAAATCGGTCCAGCGGTTCGTTTTTTATCCGTAAAAAACTGACTTTTTTATGCACGCAACTGACTTTTTCATGTATAATTTCATGTATTGAGGGGTAGTGAAGGGTTTTCGAGGGTGCCGATTTCGATTTTTTATCAGTTTTTTTAAATTCAAAATGGCGGATCCAATATGACGTTATTTTTTTTTTGGTAAAAATTTTTTCTCAAGAGAAGTTGCATGTACGGTACTTGCTGCCGGACCAATTTTTTTTATAGGTATAGGTATGAAAAATATACCTATGTTTATTTAAAATAATGTTAATCTAACACAAAAAAAAACAATCCGTCAACCAAATATTAGTAATAATATATATTTGTCTACTAAAAGACAAAAGAAAGAGCAAAAAAAATATATAAAATATCTGCGGAACCTTCAAGAAACTAAAACAATATGTCAATCCAAGAACAGTCGTGATCTCAATAATAGAAAATCTTAGACACGTGTCAATTTTATCCAACAGCATTTGAGGGTTATTGTTGAGAATCTCTTTGTGGACGCATCCTTTAGAGTACATTCCCAAGGAGATTGCATCCGAATGCAATTTTCACACGAATTGTTTTGTGATTTATTTCTTCATACCTTAGATGCAAGTGCGAAATTGATTTAATAATTTGAGTAGTCGAGAATGGAATTTGTGAATAAAGTTTTTGTATATACCATGCATTCCTTAAATATATCTAAAATACAATTATTACTTAAACGTTAGTTATAACATTATTGGCAGTAAATCCTGAAACTTATTCATTGGCGTAAAAATAAAAGCACCGAAATATGTTTGTAGTTTGACTTTTAAATAGGTTGAAACAATGTTTGTTGAGAATAAGGGTTTGGTTATTTGCCCAACATCTTTGCGTTTTACATACATCAGTGCCTTAAAAGCCATGGACCATGCTGGCACACAAAAGAAGCCGTCGTCATTGCGTGCAGGAGTAGCCCCTGTCCACAATGACCTTCAATGCCTCGTTCGTTCGTTCGTTTCAGCCGAAAGATGTCCACTGTTGAACGTAGGCCTCCCCCATATGTCTCCACAACGGCCGCTCTTGAGCCGCCCGTGCCCATCTGCTTCCTGCGGCTCTAACCAGATCGTCTGTCCACCTGGTAGAAGGCCGATCCACACTGCTTCTTCCAATCCGTGGTCGCCACTCGAGAACCTTTCTTCCCCATCGGTTATCGGTTCGACGAGCGATGTGGCCTGCCCATTGCCACTTTAGCTTGCTAACTGTTTGAGCTATAGCGGTAACCTTAGTTCTTCGGCGAATTTCCTCGTTTCGGATTCTATCGCGCAAAGTAAAGTAAAGCGTATGTGTATGCGTCAACAACTTCGAGAGGAGCGTTCCCAACAACAACCGGTATAGGCGCGATATGGACATTGAACTTCACCTTCGTTTTATCCATGTTCATTTTTAGGCCAACCTGTTGGGAAACTCTGCTGAGGTCTCCGAGCATCGTGTCTAGGTCTTCCAGCGATTCTGCCATGACCATTATGTCGTCGGCAAATCGAAGGTGAGCGATGTACTCGCCATTTATGTTGACGCCATATATTTCCCACTCCAGAAGCTTAAACACATCCTCCAACGCAGTTGCGAACATTTTCGGAGAAATAAAGTCTCCCTGTCTCACACCTTTCTGCAGATGGATTGGTTTCGTGTACTGGTCTTGTACTCGGACAGACATCGTGGCTCTGTTATACAAACACTTCAGCAGTTCGATGTATCGATAGTCAATGTGGCACCGCTGGAGAGACTGTAACACCGCCCAGGTCTCGATATGGTCTTCAATGCCTAGCAATAGCCTATCCCTGTGAGCAATGCGTCTCATTTCAAAAGAATCGTGGCACACCGTGGCTTGCTCGTTTACACAATGGCATATCATTTAATCAATTTCGTACGTTGACTGTAAAAACAATGTAATGAGTTTTTAAATTTATTGGATTGCTTTAAAACAATAATATCTGTGAGGTGAATGTACAAAAAGCACAACTATCGCAACTGTCTGACTCAACTTTTACTTCTATCGATGGACAAGCAGTATATTGAGGACTGACCATTCTGTGAACAATGGCTCTACAATGGCCTATCTTGGTTAAGCCCATCTCTTATCACACATGGTGTATAAAAATCAGCACAGGGTATTTAACTATTATTGGTTTTAATAGGCAAGACATTTAGCAAGATCATTTTGCGCGATAAAAAAATAAGGAAAATTCGTCGAAAAATCAATGTACGGTGACAAGCAGAAGTAGCAATGGGCACTCAGGCCATTTGGGAAGAAAGGTTTTTGAGTGGCAACCATGAACTTTAAGATGCAGCTGCAGGCAGGTATAAATAGGCAACTGTTAGAAATTCAGAAAGCCAATAGGTACAGGTGGTTCAACATTGACTGGCTGTAGTTGAAATATAAAAAAGTCCGACGTTCAGCAGTGGAACTCCTTTAACCCAGAATTAGAAACGACGTCGGTGACAATAACGTTTTAACATACATTAAACATGCCATTGCCCAATTGTTTACATAAGAACGTTTTCTTAAAATTTACCCGAGAAATAGATTGACTGACCATGTCGATATAAATATACAATGTGCCAACCTCTACAAGTTTTACTTTTTTAATTTCCACTTACATTTTGTCCTAATTGTCAAATTTAAAATGATTTGGCGTCAGGAACAGCGATGCTTTTGTCCTGGCGTCAGTCAGTTCATCAATTTTGCATTGGAAACAGTAATTGATTAAATATATATAGTTTCAGGTCTTAGGATCTTCTCTATCAATCTTTTGGCTCTAGACAACTATTTAAATTATTCGTATTATGAAGTGTTGTTAATTTAATTAAGAAAGTCGTATCCGAACCTACCGCAAGCCTACCCTACATGGGACAATATCTTAAAACATTGAATGTTCTTAATTTATAAAAAGAAAATCTTAAAAAGAATGTTAACGGCTACGTAGACGATGAGCCCATTTTTTGTTTGTTACTACTCAGATAAAAACATATTTCTGTAAACAGAATGTCTGTATTCTATATCTGTGTATTTTATATTTGGTTTTTATGTGTTTTCAAATATAGGTTTGTGATACAAATCATATTGTGTCATCATCTCTCGAATAAAAGATACTGCGATACATGAGTCAATGAAAAACGTGAGTACAGTTGTGGTCATAATTGTTTTTTTTTTTATTATGTTAGTGCGTATAAAATATATGTTTTATTCATGTAAATTTAATAATATTAAATAAAACGTTGATATCTTATTTATAGTCTTCATTTGTATTGTTTTAGCTCGTATAACACATTTGTCAAGATAATTTATCTGGTAGTTGGTATTGCTAAGAAGCGGTCGGGCGGGCGAGAGGCGTAGTTTCTAATATTCTACTGAATCTAAGCTATGTGAACTAATAATCTCGTCAAAGAAATTGATAAAACTTACTTCTTCACTGCAAATGTAGTCAAGACTAATCAGTCCTTCGCAAATCAATTAAGAGAATTGCAGAAGTGTTGTCCCTACGAAACGTAATGTCAAATGTTGTCTGTTGACAACTGTTCCGAATTTTAGTCCAAAAATTAGTCAAATTAAAAATAATAATTCAGAGTGAGTTTATAAAGAGGTTATACTTGTTTCAATATTAAATATTATTCCAGCTTTTGAGATCCTCTGTACTCGGTCTCGGAACACGCATATCTGAGCGGTAATGACATTGCGTACGTGCGTCAATCGCCGACAGTACGACACGGTGCGCTTTACGTGCGCAAATATACGCCGCCGCCCGTCTCGCCACCGACGCCACTTGTGTACGCAATTGTACTTAATGACAAAACGAACGCATTATGTCCCGATGAGACATAGACGTGAGCAAATCTCGCTGCGAGAAAACTGTCGACATGGGCCGCTATTATACGCTTGCGTGATTACGGATCAAGAAGCTAGAGAAATTTGAAAACAAATTGTTTCTTACTATGGCCACTATGTATTTAAAAAAAGCTTGTAGGTTAGTAGTACTACAATACTTTGGCGCGTCCTCAAACTTGGTCCGCGCAGATCCGGTTAAGGTAGGCAGTATTTGAAAGCACAACAAATTATGCAATCTTAAAAGTGGGAGATTAATTGGGGCGTAGTTTATTTCTGCTATCACTATGTCAAGTGACAAATAACAGCACAGAATGTTAACGCTACATCAATTGACTATCGCAATATATTTATTGATCTAAATCTTTGTACTCTAATCTATTTCGTAATTTTTTTATTATATTTCCACACCTTATTATTAATGTATGTATTAATTTTTCTTAGTTATTGAGGTTAATTTTTAATCCTGTTTTTTTATACGATGTTTAAAAACATTTAATTAAATAAAGTAGGGTAAGTTTTTATAAAAAAATAGTTTTTATTGTGTTTTTCATTACTTCCATTGATATAAGGTAATGGTACCATCAGTTACTATTAAATAAAACTTGTGAATAACACAGTACAGCCTGTTTCTTACTTGTATTTTGTAAACTTAAAATCAAGAAAACTATGATTTTGGCTTAACATATCTATAATAAAACAACAAAATGCATAATCAAATAGAAGCAGAGAGATTGAACTACATTCTACCAGTTGCTTTTATTATTTAAGTCTAAATCATAATTTTCTTGATTTAAAGTTAGAAAAATAAGATAAGTAAGAAAAAACAGGGTATACGTTCTTGTGTACCTGATTGTACATAGACGTAATGGCAAATCACGACAAGTATACGTGCGTCTATCTTAAGAGACGTGGACAAATATTTCTGCAGGGAATCAACCATTAGGCCTCACTACGGCAGTCGCTGTGTTGTGCCGTCTCCACATAGTTACCATTATAGCTGGTAATTTGTCGTTAAGTATGTTGGCAATTTTTAAAATCTAATACAGAGGTTTGGTAATATTAGTTGAAGTTTTACTCTGCATAGCACTCTATCAGATTAATTCAATAGAAAAAAAGGTGATCGGGTTCTTTCGGGTGATTCGAGTCTTACTCATATATCAATCCTCAGCCCAAACTACTACTTTAAAGAAATTGAAATTTTTCACAGTGGTTCCTGTTATAACGTAACGCGCTCTTAGAAAGGATCTTACAAATTCCCTTCCCTAAGGTGGTAAATTGGGGATTTCGAGTTTGTGTGGAAATCCGTAGTTAGAATTTGGCCTTTCTAGTCCTTAGTCTAGACGGACGACGGATTGCTTAAATCATGAAGTAACGTGCGAGATCACCCGACTACCATAATGTCGTTTCAGTCAGGTGCTGTCAAGCCAGTCATACAGTTTGTTGCCATCGCTGTCTAGACTTTGTCAGATTTATTAAAAGTAATGACTGCGAATGTATGAATGGTTCAGCTGTGATAATAGTCTTAAGAAGATGACTGCTCAGCCAACTGCATAGTCAGTCATAAAAAAAAGGTAAAAAACATCTGGCAAAGTTGGACGAAAAAAATTTTTTATGGGATTTTGCGATACTGACAACTGTTGTTAGGTCAGCTATTATATATTTTTTCGAATGTAAACAAATATTTTGAGTTGATGGTTTATTAATCTGAGCGATTAATGAGGTGATAATATCATGATGATGATGATAAGATATAGTAAGGTAAGATGATGTAGGGTAACAAACTTTTCTGACCTGGTGTTCTAAAATCAAAACTACAGTCGCCATATTAAATTGGTGTAAACTTATAACGACACTAGCGACCCTACACCTAAGGTCAGAAAGCCAGAAAATTTTGTTGCGCTGTAATAATAAACGCAGAAACAGGCAGAAGTCTGTGCAGATTGAACCTATCGTCTCCACTGTGTCGGGTAATTTTCAAAGTAGCAGTTGTATGTACAGTAACAACAACCAGCGGTTCTGCTGGGCCACACCATAACATTAGAAAAAATAGACTAGTAGGAGTCTGTACGACAAAAACGCTTTCTTGAGGCCTAAGGCCTAACACGGAATGCTTTTGGTGCATAGCTATATATACCTTCAACCCAGAACACAACAATATTTTAAATGCATCACGCATATGAATACATATCTTGGAAGTGCCAAAAATTTTTGTTCTAAAAAGTTTAGGAATCTGCAATACATTTTCCGGGTAGACGAAACGAGATATTATCCAGTCAATAAGCTGTCTGAAGTATTTGACAAAGTAATCGGACTATTAATTTAACCCGTAGGGCAATAAAAAGGTCCTTGATGTAAAATTACATACGCAAAGCAAATGACATAGCCACGACTCACTCAGTTGTGTTCAATCCAAAGCTCAGTGACGCATAGCTCAACCCTTAATTCAATTGCACATACCTTCTCAGTATGTAACGACTGGCTAAATATTTGCGCACTGATTAAAAGTCAAAGCTGTGTCATGCCTGGAGCGACCTCGTGGAAACAATTGCAACCTCTGATCTAAATAATATTAGTCGGGCGGATCATACGCTTCGGTGATCATAGGGTCTGGTTGTACCCTTGTAAGTAGCGGTGAGGGTTAAGTGGATGTAGCCAGGCGGAAAGCGTTTTTTTGACTAAGATTTTTTTTTAACAAATATGAATAGTTAATGCACTAAATTGTTTTAATGTCAAAACTCGTTGGGCAACCAAATAACTGGGATTTGACATTTAATAACACAGCTTGGGAACGCAATAGGTTTTCACTACTGACCTCCATACTTTGTAACGAAGATGGCACCAAATGTTGATGATCATATTAAATGCACCGTATCCTATTAATGAGGTGACAGAGTTGTAGTTAAATTAAAGGAGCTTGAGAAATTAAATACGATTTAGAAACTGTTGTCATTGATACCTAGTAGCTGTAAAATTAGTGACCAGGAATTATTGATGTTTTGATACCATAAAGCCTTTCCGTTCTTTTTAATACATATCTGGATAAATAAATTATTATTCACAATATTAACTTTATATTAGTATTTTTACTTTTTCGCTCCAAAACAAAATGTTTATTTTCTGCTCCTAAGATCCCCGCTACGCTTATCAACATCTTACAACCCGAATTTCTCCTTTCGGAAGCGCCCCGTTGACATAATAGCTCAGCAAGATTTATGATGCAGCAAATTTCAATATTAAACATTACTCGGGTTAAATTTTCTCCAATTTTCAATATCCATTTAACGTATTTTCTTAAGATAAATGTATGAATATTTTATATATCTACTCACAGCTTCTACTAATTTGTTTTCTCTTAATCTGTTAGTAAAGGCTTAATGTCCTATCAGAGTAATTAAAAGGGTTTCAAATAAAATATCTGCGTTTATATAGACACCTTTCATGAACAATTAGATATTATTACTTAGAATAATGATGTGTGCTTAACAAATTATAATTATTTAACATATTTTGTATCAAAGTATTGTTAGCGTTGATAAATTGCAGGGTAACTTTCGACGAGTCTCTTCTCGATTTAAGGGTAACCAGCTTAAAAAATACCGGTTTTCGATTTTTTATGGGAGACAAATTAATGAGGGCTAAAAGTGCTTATGAGTAGTCGTAAGCGCAAAATGGAACGCAGCCTCCGTTACTCTCTCCTCCAGCGTCAAACAGCATCCCCGTATGAAGGCTTAGATTTACCTACTGCACAGTGACTACGTCACGCACCGCGCCAAATTCAGAAAGCCACGCACAACATGCTAGATAGAATGTTGTAAATTTTGATCGCGACACCTCCAGCGTAAAACGTGTGTTTTGTTTACCCTGTATTTTGCTTATTACGGGTTTCTTTTTTGTTGAGGCCTCAAAAACGGGGCCACCTGTAAAACACGGGGTATCTGGTAAACCTAGTTGGGATTGTTGTCAATTGTCACCCGCGAGATGCGAGGTGGGCGCGGCTTCGTGGATTTCTATTACCAGAAGGGCACCAATATCTTTTTCTATTTTTAAATGCTTGAGTTGCCCCAACTCTGATTTAAAATAAAAAAATTTGAAAGGTACTACTACTTAATACCTATTTATTTTCAATTTTTGTAATTTTTTTTATCTAAAACTAAAATTTTTCTGAGACTTCGTCCGTCCACTAAGGTGGCGAACAAGCTTACTTGATTGCGCCTGATGGTAAGCGGTCCCCGTAGCCTATGGAAGCTTGCAACACCAAGCCGGCCGTTCAGAAATCTAATAACTTCTTTCTTGAAGAACCCCATACCTATACCCCATAATATAACCCCATACATATACCATACCATGTCCTTAGAGAAAACATTGGCAGGCGGCTCGAGGCAGCATTTAATTTGCGTTTTAAATCAGAAATATTCGGATCCTTATTATTACGAGTCGTGGTCCAAGCCTCATACGCAGTTTGCTTAAGAGAATACGATTCGTGTCGCCTCGCAGCGTGCTTCAAACAAATAATTAACTTTCTTATTTTTGACGCTTACCATTCAAATACTATAAAATTTAAAACATATGTTCTAGGAATAAATATCTAGGTCTGCAGTGTGACAGTTTTTTATACAGTTGTATAGTTAAAAGTTATACCTACAGGATTCTAGTTTTTCGTACAAATCATCTGAAATAAGATTATCACTTAAGAGGGTGGGTTCCTGACGTCCACTAGCGCCGCCAATTTTTTTTTTTATTTTCCTCTTTGTGCAAAGCGAATTTTAAGAATGTGCTTCTAGAGAAATATATAACCAGTTATAAGCTGTTTTATCAACATTTGGTACTGTTTCTAGGATAAAACTGTAAGTTGTAGATAGCACTGCTGCTAAAAGTGACCGTTTTTAGCAGATATGCTATCTATAACACGCAGTTTTATCCTAGAAACATAACAATACATTCTTAAAATAGCTGGTTACAAATTTTTGTAGACGCACATTTTTGAAATTTGCTTTGCACTAAGAGAAAAATTAAAATATCAATTGGCGGCGCTAGTGGACGTCAGAAACCCTCTTAATAAAAATATTTTTTAGGATTTTGGAAAACCACAGACATCGATATTCGGCTTTAGATCATGTCTACAAAATTTCACAGTGTTTGATCAGTACATGTCAAATACAAGTGGGAAATTCGTTTGTATGAAGAGCGCTGTGAGGCGACGCGAATCGTGTTCTATTAAGAATTTTAGCTTCTCTGCAAGACCTATTAAACCTCGATCGTTTTTTGACGCTGGCAGCTACTCGCCAGTTAGAAATAAAACATTCCATACCAGCGAGGATTGACTCAGTGACTGCGGCTGCACAGACGTCAGGATCTTCTGAGCTTTTCACAATCCAACCTGGATCTGGTCTGTTCTGGGTTTCAGTGGTTTCAGTTGTGCGTTGATAAATTAGTCAGTCAGTAACGGTTGCCTTTTGTATATACAGATGAACTCCCATTTTACCCCTTTAAGGGGTAAGTTTTGGAAAATCCTTTCTGAGCGCACTATATCTATCTATCTGTATCTGTGCTAAATTTCAGCGCAATCCGTTCAGTGGTTCGAACTGTGCGTTGATAGATCAGTCAGAAACGGTTGCTAATATGTAGAGATTATATATATAGAGAGACTAGCCATTTTTAAACAGTTCTTCAATCTTTATTCCGTCCTTTTTTTATAAAAGTAAGTTCATATTATTTTCAGTAGTACTAAATCTAATCTTTAATTTGTTTTTTTTCTAAATAAGATGGCGGATATAGGTACTCGTAGTTAATTGTGCGGTAGTTGTTGCTGGACCATTTTTTTTGTTTTAAAGATACCGTATCGATTTTAGAAAATCTATGTACATTTATGTTTGGAATTGGGCATGTTGCGTGTACCGCGGTGTCACCCACTGATCGGATGAGGGTGGAAACACAACAGGGGTGGCTGGCAGATGTAATGTTTTTGTTTTGTCGGACACTCACTTTTACAATCGATAATTTGGGGCAACATTGTCTGTCTATATATTTGTTAATTCTCAATTTTTAGCAGTTAACGACATCGTGTTGTACCTTCAAATCGATGAATTGTTAAATTGATTTATAAGTCCGTCTATAGTTTTTAGCTTATTTGGTTAAATTTAAATTATTTTCGTTGATTTCAGCTCGCTGTGCTCGTTCTAGTTTTTCATTGTTCTAAAGCAAATAAACCTGAACCGTTTTGGTTTTATGCTATATTTTTTTATACAGATGTTACGCCATAATAGACTGAAAAAAACGCATGGAAAATTGGATCGAAACCTTTACTCTATGGTCAGGTCATTTCTCGCAAATTATTAATCTAAGAAAATCTTTGTGTAAATTGTTTATATTGTACGCATATTTCCATGCGTGCTTACATTCACACTTACTTGTTTTTCTATATTAAATGTGCTGTACGGATGACCAAACAGAAGTTAACCTTTATACCTACTTATTGTTTTAAGTTAGATTCTGTCCCTATTTCTATGTCCTCTAATGTTAAAGATATAATTTAGAGCTCCCTTAGGTCCCCTAAGAAGACATAGGACAGATAGATGAGGTTGATATAGGTACATCAACAGATCAAATTGAGGTAAGTACCCTTGTAGAAATTTGGGTTTAACTTGTACCCAGAGGCGGCTCGTGCTAAGGAATTTAACAAATCAAAAAAGTACAAACCTACATAAACAGTTTGTTTGTTGTTTAATAAGTAACTATAGCAAAATAAAATGTGATTATTGTGATGTGATTGAACAGTGCTAAAAGATTTTAGTAATTCAGTTAGAAATAAAGATAAAGGGTCATAAAAATGTGACACGAAAGCATAGTACAAGCGCGACGCGCGTTTGTAACTAAATAGGCGAATTAATTTTAGTTGTAAATAGAATAATAAAAGGTTAGCGTTTAAGAAATTAGGTACTCTCTTGTTTTTGTTTTTTAGTGAACGGTGAACACCCATTAAAAATTGTCACGAGCCGCCGCTGCTTGTACCTAACTGTCATAATTAACAAAACAATACCTCTGTTTAAATCCAACAGAAATATAGTAAAAATTACTGATACAGGGTTAATTTAACAAAATTTATAGATATTTTTACAGTTTTGTTTAGTAACCGGAACCAAATTCATCCTCTTAATTGGTTATTTCAACAATTTCTTTTAGTGGTTCATTGGGTCTAGCAGGTTTAGTACGAATTATAGACTTATTTGATAATGTTTTATTTATGAGAACTTTTATAAGTTTTTGCGTCCCTGCAAACAAAATGTTCTCGTTAAAGCTTCTTACTGTACCTAAAAGTATAAAGATGTTTGGAGACAGTTCGTAAGCTCCTTATAAAGCTTAAGAATGATTTCAGTCGAATGGCGTATATAATCAATAAGCTTTTAAGGACCCTTAACAAATATTAAGACACTTTAAGTACACATTAAAAAATTTCCGCTTCATATAAGTTAAAATTTCGATTGTTTTTATAAAATATTGTAATATTTTGCGAGCTTTGATTTTGTTATTAAAATTTTAGTAGTTTAGTATTCAGTAAACATTTAAAAATGGTTTGACAAGACTAGTTTTAATAATTGGCATAGGTACATTCTTACAAAATCAATTGTTTGCGAACTGTCTATGTGAAATATATATCAAACAGATTATTTTATTAAATTAAATAATTAGACTCCCTCGCAGCCTAGTTGGTAGTGTGGCCGGCTGCTGTGCAGAGGGTGTGGGTTCGATGCCCGCACTGGACAAACACTTGGGTCTGGGTGTATTTATGTATTATATGTATTTATTTGCAAAAAAAAATATATGTATTTGTTTCCGTTGTCTGGTAACACAAGTTTTGCTTACTTTGGTGCCAGACGGCGCTGTGTATAATATCAAAAAGAAATTATTTATTTATTATTATTAATTATAAGTATTTTTAAAGTAATTTTAAAAAAGCAGGTTAAAACTGACCATTCCCCGCCTTACCTCCGAAACTACTTGGCCTAAAAAATACAGAACAGTTCTTTACTTAAAAAATACAAGAAAATCTATGACAGGTCTGTTTTCAAAATAACATGGTTAATATTTTAATATTAGCCGTAGGTACTAACTTACAAAATTAACAGTTTTTGAGTAATTAAAAACTTTGATAACTTTTATGAAGAAAGTACGGAACCCATACAAGTATTAGTCAAGTATAACTACTACTAAATCAAAAAAAGAATTAGCAATAACTTGAAGTTGTGGCTTTTATAGGTACTTCTAAACTAAACCAATCTTGAAGAAATTTGCCACAGATATATAAATATATAATAGAGGATAGCTTTTTAGTAAAGTAGCGTTTCCTTTCAGCACATTATGTACACGATGCGCTTAATGTTAATAATCCCACTAAAGAGAAACTAAACTTATCTTAGCAGTCATACTGATTTTTTAAACATAATGTTTTACGGGTTTCTTACCGTAATTAGCCAAAGAAATGAGCTGTGACATTAACCGTGAATCTTTAAAACAATACTAAATTATGTTTAACTTATGATTGTGTCATTGAACGCATTAGGCCCGAGTTTATCAAACTTTGACGGATTGTTTAAACGTAAACTATTGTTTAAACAATCCGTCAACCTTTTTTTCTATTCACCACCCAAAACACATTGATTAACTACGTTCATCAAATCAGCCTTTTTACTTAACCAGGCTTGGAGAGATCGGTTAAACACCCGATCAGTCGTTTCTTTATTGTATCTGTGGGGTGATACTTTATTAGTTTTATATAGGGATACTTTGTTTGTCATATATTAGGTATAGGTAGGTAGTATTATTGAAAAATATAGGTAAATAATATAACAATTGATCATTTGGAAGATTTGGAAATAAGTGAGGCGGCCCGCTCTTCTAGTTTAGTTGTAAGTACTATTTTTTGATGAATTATACTCAACGATAAAGTTATGACACCTACTGTACCTATAGGTTTTGATGGTTAAAATTATAACTACTATATCAATAAATGCACTGACATATTCCGTTAAAAATTAACATTATGTACGTTTTAGGTAATCTGTCCACTCCTATATTAAATTCATTCGCAAGCCTCGCGACGAACATATTATATCATCAAACATTTGTTGTGGCATTAGTTCTTTTATATTTCACAACCCTTTAGTTATTATCTTGCAACTAGGTAGCTCGACATCGATTATTTTTTCGTCATTGAAAGTTTAGGGCTCTTGTTTTTTTGTTCCTTACCCATAAACATTGCACAATACACAAAGGCCGGGTAGATTTTTTGTATTAAAGTAAACAAACATTGGAATACAAAATGTCGGATATCAACATTTTAACCTAGCAAATTAAAATGTATACTGTAGTCTAAGATTCAAATGAAATAACCGACTACTTAAAATTATTGTATAATGTATAATACTGCCATGAAGTATAATGTGCTTTGTAAGTGGTTACCCTTAGATCTGTGCATACCTCCTCAGTTAGGTCGCGTGATATGGTTCACTCATTCATTCAAAACCCTTGATTACAAAATCGATCGTCAGAAGTCCACGTTGAACAGCAAAATTCCCGCACCCCGGTTAAACAGCTGTTGCAGTTTAACAAGGCGATTACAAAACCAATGGTAAATACTTGGTCGGTAAACTTGGGCCTTAAGCGGTTAACAAAACGCGCCTACAGAATAGGCACCCATTTGAATTGCTTTCAGTAACGTTACCAACTCTGTGCGGGTAAATCCGTAGATAACATGTTATTACTATAGATTTAGAGTTCAGTAATCTGTCCTATTGACTGCCCAATAGTCTCACCTCGCAAAATTACCCATCCTTTAGAAAGAGATAAAGTAAACCTGTGGTCTATATTCTCTTTCTATCAATGTCCGCCATTTTGTTTGTTTATATTTTCTAAAACAAGTTTGAAAGACACAAGAGATTACAGGTTTGCATCGTCCCTGTCATACTTTTGCAACCTTTTTTTTGTTCTTAGCTGAATAGGAAATGCCCTGTCCAGTTCTCTATGTTAATAACGATTATCCACAACTTTACCTCAGTCGTGAAGATTCAGTATGTTTTATAAAGACGTCAAACAAACAAACAATATTTTCAAACAAAAAACACAAGCAGTTATCTTCACATATTTTATTTTAGGGAAATGAACTAAATGTAGGTTACCTACCTACCTAATTAATTTCCAAATTAACAAGGCTGTAAGAGGTCAATCAACAAAAATGTATTCAAGTAAAATAATGAACCAATTACGCCTTCCTATGTTGTTGTTCAATAATCCGGGACTAGGGAAGCGGTAATAAAAAAGCGCAATCCCCTGGGATTCATGTTAAAAGATTTTAGCGCTAGGGGAAGTCAGGAGGGGATTAAAGCGGTGATACTTTGTCTTTTTAATCGTCGCTTTTCGTACAAGGTAAAAAAATATTTGGAAGAGAATTTGTATTCAAACCTTCTATTAATATAATATTTAATATCTTTTAATAACTTAACTATTGGTAACAAATAGGTAGGTATTACTTTTTTTCTAAATTAAATAGTTTTCTAGGCAATTCCATTTATTCATTAGTTTAAGCATTATTTAGGTACACACTAAACAGTTTAGATTTCAAAGAAGACTTATAAATAATGCCGATGTTTTAAGGTTGCGTTCAATGAAAATGTAATTCATGTGATTTTTTTTGTAAGTTTTAATAACAGTTTAGTGTATAGCAAAAACATTGTTTTTTGCAGTATAGTTGTAGCCAGTTAAACGGAATGTTTTTTGTTAATAAATAAGTGATCATGGATTTAACACATAGCACTTAATCCCAAACTAAGCAAGGCCTGTACTATGGATATCAGACAAAATACAAATGCTTATACACTTTGTTAAAAAAATACCTCATGCAGGACTTAGTGGTTAGTCAAACGAGGCTGTCGCCCACATTATCGCAGGGGGATCATTTAACTACTGATTACCCCCTTCTGGGGACAATAACCGTAAAGATATATAAACATATATGCATTCATTCATACATATTATACATATAAATAATTCAGACTTAAGACAATCACGGATGTTTATCACATAATTTTCGTCCTGTAATTTAGTATTAATAAGTATTCAATTGTTATTGTATATTAGACGTTAATATTACAATTTATCAGTAAGTATAATTGTAAAAATAAACAATCTTTAATAAAATTATTATCATACTATTACTGCGTAGTTTTAATAATATCGATAGTATAGTTTAATTTGGGATTCGAAGTAACAGGTAATTGGTTGTATTTTACTTGTTAATCATATTATACTTAAATTAATGTTAAAACCCCGGTTCTTCATTTTCCTCTTCATGTAAATTCCCCTCTAACAAAAAAACAATTTGACAAATTAACAAGATTCTCTCCGTCATTTGTCGTCTTGTTGTTAAAGCGATAGAAAAACTTCCGGGATTTTTTCCCGGGAATGAAGAATAAAGTAGGGGAGACAAGATTACACGCCCCGGGCGTATTTAGATGTGACAGATTAGCTCGTAATTTCTTCTAAATTGATATCTCAAGTGGAACGCTCTTTTTTTACTTTTTTCTCCCTCTTGGGGGTTTCCAGTGCGACATTCTCAGTCATCGCTGTTTAAGGGATAAGAAGGTTACGGAATTCTTTGATGTATTTTGAGTAGGTTTGGTTTGAATAACATTTTAGAACGGTTTTATTTTCGCTTTACTTTTATTTATTTTTTTATGCAATTCTGTTGTGAGGAAAACTATATAAATATGATAATGGTTTTCTCTAAAATAAAATTGTTACCAATAGAAAAGATAGTGAATAGTTATTAATTGAAAAGAAATTTAGATTTTTGTGTGTGTGTGAGTAGACCTAAGTGGTCATTATATCAGTCTATTTTGATCCACTGCACGACAAGCCTTTTGACGTGACAACGTCTTATAAATTGGGTTGCCGGGTGACACTTCAAGAAACTGCGTTACGCTCCGCTCACGTTATGCGCTCACAATGAGAGCGAGTGAGAGGCACGCGGCATGGTTAGCCCGCCTAAGAGCGAGAGAGACAGACATAAAAAGTGAAAGGCACAAGTTGTCACGTAAAACTTTCGCCCGTATACCGACTTTACAGGCAACCAGTTTTTTTCATGGTACGCATTTTTTATTGGCTTTTATGCCTTTCGTATCTAGCCACCACCAATCTTTTAGGGTTATTAGTCCATTCTGCTGACACGGAGTTTGAAGAAATCATCTTTTATAAATTTCAGCAGAAAATACCTTCGGAATAGAATAGAATCGAACCTTAATCCTCCATGCAAAAACCACATGGTTCCAACTGTTGGGTTTAAGTAAGACACAAATAAATATTAGTACGTTCTTATAAAATATAACCATACGGGTCGTTTTTCAGCTAACTTCAATTCCTCATAATTATTATTTAATGATGAATTATGAATAGAAATTTTATGAATACCCAGAGTGGTAAAAAAAAATAGGTTTGAATGCAAACTTATAGGTGATCTACCTAAGTTTGTATGGGATACTGATGTTTAAAGCCGCTCTTAAGTTCTCTTTGAATATCAGCAGCATTTTTCCATAACATAAAGGTACTTTAATAGACTTGACAAGCGTGCCTCTAAATTATCTTAAACTAAATTACGAAATCGTTAACTAGATGGCATCACTGCGTCTTAAAGTAATTTGTGTTCAGCAACGTCCGAGTGGCAGTCTACATCCACCTTCACTTGCTGTTAAGCAAAGAAAAGATTCAACTACATACGGCGCCACCTACTACTACTAAAGTTAACAAGTTCAATTTAAACTACAAAATTTTGTAGCTTTGATATTTAACCACTTGGCAAATTACACCAAGTTAAGCGATAATACATCAATTTACGCAATTCGTTGTCCAGTGTAACTTGATATGTCTGTGTATTAGGGTTTTTGGAGGATAATTCTGTTACGAGATTTGAGGAGGTTCTAACTTGATTGGTAGGTATTTCGCGTGTTCGATGAGTAGTCGATTTGGAAGTCCCGCTCTGGTTGTCAGTGAGGTCGGCAGATCCTTTACATTGGCATCGTTTTATGACTTTGGTACCTATAATTATAATTTAAGGTTTTCTGTCAAATTAAATACATTTTATTAGTTGTACCACAAAAAGGATGCTATACTAAAACCCATAGGGTGTTCATTGGGTAGCGATATCGAGTAATGCAGTCATGTATCAAAATTCAGGCGTGAAGCTAGGGTAGACCGCTAGTTCCTAATGAAACGAGAAATAATAAATTAAATGGAATTAAAACCTCTACAGAATTTCTCTGCCTACTTAGGTAAAAGCTGTGATTCATAGATTATTCTTAGTCAGAGAAACCAATTACAAATCGACTCCCGCTCTAAACAAACGACACAATAACCTCTGCGCTAATTGCGTTGCCGATGCTACTGACATAATAAATCGCAAGCCTGCAGTGGATGCAGTACCTATAAATAAATCTAAGCGCGTAGGCGACGACGGGAAGCAATCTGCAGTGTGCCATATAGTCCGACAGAAAAGTAACGTGGGGTGCCAGTGACAGCGAAATTATTGCTTCTGAATAATAAGTGTTTGAAGAATCGAATGAGCTATTTTAAAATATTATTAAAAAACAAAACATTCCCTAATTTGAGTACGTATCTACCTATTTCGCAAAAAGTTGACTATTGTTTTTACAATTACAATGTAAACAGAAATGACGTGATGACATAAGTTAACTAATTTGTCAGTTAGTTACTCACTAAGTTACCAGTGGATGGACCCCCGGAATTTTCTTATGTTGATTAATAATATTTATTGTTGATGGCAAAGTTCATTGCTCCCTAATGTTTAAGGAAACTGTTTATTTTCTGGAATGAAAAATACTTAATGCATCATGCATGCACATCCAGGGTCCAAGATCTATACTTTCTGTCCACTTGTTATGTCTACCCGTTCACTGATAATAGCAAATATCATAAATTATTTCCAATAATTCAAATCTTAGTATTTGTGATTAGTGAATTCAATACGCCATATGGTGAAAGCCACCTTATGGTGGAAAACTCACTACTGTCTGTACAGTATATTTGGCTATTGGCGAACGTTTGTTAAGCAAGTGGCTCAACTATTGTGACGATACTATTGGTAGTATAATATTGGTGGTAGTCTTAAGAACGCTGATTGGGAGTTTTATAATGTTGAATATGACCGCGAAAGTTTAAGTTACTTAGATTTTTTTTAGTATTGTAAACGCCCGCGAGACTTACCTGAGTCAGTCGTTTAACAACAATTAGGGTAGCCTCGTACAATAAAAATGATTAAAGGTAGTTGTCTTGGCTTTCACATATTCCGTATAATGGTATGACTTGTTAGTTTATTTGAAATTACCCGGGGTTTGTTAGAACTTTACGAACATTTAGAACATAATATTAATATTCTATTAGGATCCTATTAATTAAGGGTAATAAGGCCGTTTATCTAGACCGTTCATATTAATCTAGGACTCTATAATAGTACCCTAACCAACATAACTAGAATTATACTTAAAAGATATTCTTTTTTCTTTGTTAAAATTAATTAAGGCCGGACATCCGTCCAGAATAAAAAATATGATGGAGGGGATTGAAATGTGGGGTGAGAAAGTTATTAGAGAGGGGTTAGTGGTGATAAAAGTACGTACGTAACCTGTAACCTCCGAAACCATTGTTAACCACTACGATTCGGTCATTGCTCCCTGGCGTAACCGTTGTGCCGTGGTAACCATGCGTGTGTAACTGGTCTTGGTTGCTCGGTGTAGGTGTTCGGACCCGCCTAGGAATAGGAAATTTTGCGGCTTTCGTAACGAAAGTCCGCGGACTTTCGCCCGCGCGCGTCAACCGCGAGGAGGGGAACGCCATATCAAGAGGGCTAGGGCTGAGAGTACGTGGCGGCTCACGTCGAAGAGCTACTCAGCCCTATGATCGCACTGGCATCGTCCCACACCGCCTAACTCGTCGACACGAACATGAGTGAAGACACCCCGCGCCACCCCGGTGGCCCCAAAAAACCCCCCGAACCCCGGGGCGTGTTTTTCCCTCCAATGCACCTGCCGCTCCATGACCCGAGCCATACCGAACGGGAAACGCTGGACATCGATACTATTATCGCCGTCCGCGTTTTCCAGAGTGGGTTGTTCTCGGCCCAGATGCAGGACTGCATTCGGAGGAACATCCTGGCCCGCGAAGAGTGCCTTTCAAGACGCGAAGAGCCCTCTCGGCACTTCACCCCGATTGATCCCGAGCTAGATCGCTTTGCGCGTTCAACGCCGATCGATCTTAAGGCACTCGACGTCTCGACGCCGATAAGGATCCGTCGCCCCCGCAGCGACGACGAGGATGACTTCGCGCCCATCAAGCGCCAATGTACCGACGCTCTCCGCGCCTCAATGCCGGACATAAGTCCCAAATCGAAGAAAAGGGAGCTACGGGACGACAAGGACCTATCCCGCTCGTCGGAGACGCTAAACAGAACGGTCCATTTGGATTCACCGGCATCACCCGACTCCAAGAAGCCGGCGCCACAGCCACAACGCAACGCAAAACCAGCTGCCACCGCGACGCCAACCAGTTCGCGACCAACTTCAGCCGCGACATCGAAGGGGCGTCCATCCACCACCGCGACACGCACTACCGCCGCGACGCTCAATGTCGATCCACGACCCACCGCGACGCGTAGCGCCGCACCAAGATCGACCGCGCCGCCATCCGCCAGGGCGCCTTTCGCCGTGACGCTCTCCACTGCGACGCTCTTCACCGCGTCGCCTACCGCCGCGGCGCCTCCCGCCGCGACGCGTTCCACCGCGACGCCTCCCGCCGCGACGCGTTCCACCGCGACGCCTCCCGCCGCGACGCCTTCCGCCGCGACGCGTTCCGCCGTGGCGCCTGCCACCGCGGCGCGATCCGCCACGACGCCATCCGCCGCGACGCACTCGTTGACGACTGCCTCGTACGCTGCGACCGCTGCTACTGCCACCACGCCTGCTCCTTCCGGGCCTGCTGCTGCCACTGCCTCGACGACTCAGACGAAGAAGGACCGTTACCCGCCGCTAGTTGTCGAAGTCTTCCCGAACTGGTCGACGCATGTCCGGGAAATCAAGAACCTCCTCGGAAGAGCCCCGAATGCGCGCCCGTTCGGAAAAGGGGTACGCTTCTTGCCTGCCGACGACCAGGAATACCGGACCGTTCAACGTTACCTCATGGAACTTGAGAAACGAGAAAGGATATCCTGGTTTTCTTATCAACTGGAGACCGAGCGCCCGCTAAAGGTCGCTATTCGAGGACTTCCAGCGGAGACCAACCCTACCGAGATTGAAGAGGAGCTTCGTAGTCTTGGGTTTGACCCAGAGTATGTTAAGCACATCCGGGCCAGGAAGGACCGCCCAGGCTGCATCTTCTTCGGACAAATCCGACGCTCAGCTATCTCGTCACAAATCTTTCAGATTTCGGAGCTGCTGTGCATGCCGGGCGTCGTGATTGAAGCCTGGCGCGGCAAAAAAGGCCCAGCACAGTGCCACAGATGCCAGGGCTTCCGCCACTCCTCCTTCGGCTGTCACCGTACGCAGGCGTGCGTCAGATGTGGCGAGGAGCATGCCGCCAGCAACTGCGAGCGGCCCCTCGACGCTCCTGCTACCTGCGTGAACTGCGGAGGCGCCCACGCTGCAAACAACTACTCGTGCCCAGTCTTCAAAAAGGAGGCGCGCAACAAGAAGGCTGGCACGGTAGCTCGCACCGGCCCTTCAACCATTCCGGCCCACAGGAACGCCGTGGAAGCTCAAGCGGGTAGTACCTCACTAATGGCCCCCGCAAATCTGCCCTCCAACACCGGTGCCAAAAAGAAGACGCCAAGAAGGCGAAACAAAAAAGGCGCTACGGCCGCTCCGGCCGCTCCCGCCGCACCTGTAACAGCTGCAGTACCCCCTGCCCCGACGCCAACCACCAGTGCAGCGCCTATATCTCAGGCCCCACCCCCACAACCCCGGACACGAAA
The DNA here is from genome assembly GCA_946406115.1 of Apoda limacodes. Taxonomy (NCBI): domain Eukaryota; kingdom Metazoa; phylum Arthropoda; class Insecta; order Lepidoptera; family Limacodidae; genus Apoda; species Apoda limacodes. The sequence goes on from OX291541.1 coordinate 45,956,249, forward strand.
GGGTCGAGACGAGGACACCTCAACGGTGAAGAGAGCGAAAGACACGGCTTTCGACATTCTTATTGAGATCCTACAAGCCGCGCGGGATAACACGGATCTCACTCCTGCGATCCTCAGAGGAATGTCGGAGCTCAATAAAATTCACTAGTCTCAACCTAAGAATTTTATTTTGGAACGCCAATGGGCTGCGGAAGAAGACTAGCGCTCTCCGCTCTCTACTCAGCGAACAAGCCGTCGATGTAGTTCTGCTTAGCGAGACCCATCTTACCGCAAACGAAGTATGGAAGATGCGGAACTACCACACCTACCGTCTGGACTCTCCAGCAACTGGAAGTGCAAGGAGAGGGCTTGCCGTCCTAGTCAAGCGAAGACTGGTACACCAGGTGCTCCCTCGGGTCACTCCTGACACCTTCGACACTTTAGGCATAGAGATATGGACGGGCAACGAAGCGCTCCGTCTGTATGCTCTATACAAACACCCCAAGAGCCGCATCAAGGTGGACGACCTGAGGAACATTTTGGTCTCTTCCACACCTACCATCGTCGCCGGTGACTTCAATAGCAAGCACCCCGGCTGGAATTCTGCCACCATGAGCCCAGACGGACGACGGCTTTTCGACGACGCCGAACGGTTCGGATACGTGATTATGGGTCCGGATATTCCAACACACATCCCGTTCCAGACCGGCCACCAACCAGATGTCATCGACCTACTGGCACACCACGGTCTTCGATGCCAACCCACTCTAGAGGTGTTGCCTGAGGACATGGGATCAGACCATCTGCCCGTACTCGCCACACTAACTGCCCGCCCGAAAACTGGAAGCACACCTGTTTCTCGTGTCCGAACCGACTGGGAGAAATTTGCGGAACACATGCAAGCCCACACCCCGTCTCGACCCGTAGTCACTGCAGCGGACGTGGACGAATTTGCCGAAGACCTGACCACAGCTATGCAAAGCGCCTTGACAGCCTCCTCCACTACCACGTCACACACGGGGAGGCTTCCCCCTCTCCCAAAGCACGTCACGGATCGCATTTCGGAGAAAAGGCGCTTGCGTAGATTGTGGCAGACAACGCGATGTCCGACTCTTCGCCGCCGAATAAACAAGCTGGCTGAAGGGATAAGGAAGGAACTGGATGCCATTACCAAGAGTTCGTGGGACCAAGCGATAGAGACCGCAGGCGACGACTGGAACGCGTTACATCGACTGTGCAGATGTGTAACGCGCACCCCCGCGCCCATTCGACCACTCTTAGCCGACGACGGGATACTTTGCTACCGTGCAGCAGATCGTGCGGAGATACTAGCGGATCATCTCGAACGCCAGTTCAAGCCAAACCACGCGTCAGATCTGGACCATGTCACAGCAGTCGAGCAACACCTTAAAGACTACTTTGCCTCGCCGATAGCTCCAGAAGAGGACCCTGTCGTCTTCTCTCCGGGACAAGTTAGACGTGGCTTCCTCAAGACCAAACCCCGCAAAGCTCCAGGTGCCGATCGCATTACGAACACAGCGCTGCGTCACCTCCCGCCGAAATCTGTGGCAGCGGTGACGCGCCTGTTCAACGGCATAATGCGCACTGGACAGTTTCCGCAGACATGGAAATTAGGCCACGTCATAATGATACCAAAGGCTGGCAAGAATACTCAAAAACCTGAGGGCTACCGGCCGATAACCTTGCTGTCACACATCTCTGAGGTGTTCGAAAATCTCCTGCTGAAACACCTGCATGAGCACTTCACCCCACGCCCAGAACAGTTTGGCTTCAGAGCGGAACACTCCACCACCCTTCAGTTGTCGAGAGTACTTCACCACGTCGCGGTGGCCGCGAACAAAAAGGAATGCACTGTGGCAGTACTCCTCGACATGGAGAAGGCGTTCGATCGAGTTTGGCACCATGTCTGCTGTTCAAGCTCTCGTCGTCCCAGATCCCGCGCAGGATAACTATGGTTATCCAGTCCTTCCTTCAAGATCGCAGCTTCAGCGTCAAAATTGAAGAGACAATATCTTCTGTGCGCCCCATGGAAGCCGGAGTACCTCAGGGGAGTGTGCTATCTCCGACGTTCTACTCCTGTTACACCGACGACATCCCGAAGGAGGGGGGAGCTATGCTGGCACTATACGCCGATGACGCGGCATACTTGACCTCCTCCATCAGACCAGATCACGCCGCTACCAAGATGCAGCGGAACCTCGACGCCTTGCCAGACTGGCTCTCCAAATGGAGGTTGTCGGTTAACGTGAGCAAAACTCAAGCCATCCTTCTGCACCGCACACAGAAGATACCCCCACCGCTTCAATTCTCAGGGCAACAAATCAAATGGTGCCCCAACGCAAAGTACCTTGGCGTCACCATTGACCGTCTGCTAACAATGAAGGCGCATGTGACCAGCATCGTCAACCAGACTAGATCCACACAGGCTTTGCTCGCTTCAGTGCTCAGGGCAAAACTGTCTTTACGGACGAAGCTCGGGGTCTACAAAACCTACATCAGACCCCGCCTCACGTACGCAGCGCCGGCATGGTTCGCACTACTAAGCGAAACCCAGCGCAAGCGACTACGCAAAGTACAAAACAGGGCTCTTCGCACCATAGTCGTCGCATCTCGCTACGCGAGACCTGCAGATCGAGCCACTGGACGACTTTGTCGGCCGCCTCGCGACCAACATGTTCGCGCGCGCTGACGAGTCCCGATTGCCGCATATTAAAGACTTGGCGCCGCAGCACGCGCGGCCACCGGACAGCAAAGCCTACCCACGGGACCTAGTCCTTGTGGAGAGCGATACTGGTAGCAGGGCTCTTCGCGGCAGAGCCGCCCCGGGCGGCTCTTAGCTGAAGACCCATAGAAGCCGACGGTCAATGACCCACCCAGAGACCTGCCCGTAGTTACGGGCAGCGGACAGCTACCATTTGTAGGAGGCCACGCCTCGATCAAATTTCCCCACACGCACACTGTGTGTGTGTGAGAAGACACGAACGCGAGAAAAGTGCGTGGTCTTATACATATAGAACATTCAATTGCCGTAGTTTAAATTGTCGAAACGCTGCCTGATCAATAGTCCATTATCTACGCTTGTGTGTCACTAGAAGCTAGGAACCACGTGGAGTTAAACTAAAGCTAGATCGTGCCACCATTACTGGTTAGTAAATACTTTTATATTAGAAGTGACAGTGAAAATATTGTGTGTTCGTTGTGAAATTCTTTAGGATGTGTTTTAAAAATATCTAAATTAATGTTAAAACAACCAAATGACGGGCTCGCTTTTGCCGGTTAGAAATTTATGGTAGAAAGAAATCTCAATCACCTTAATAGGAAGGTATATATTAACGGACCTTGTTTCTAGGACATTTTCGACTTGGTAAAGATAAATCTTCTATAAAAGTAGAAGTGGGAACAAAGATTGTACCAGCCATAATAATTATATAGCCCACTAAAGAGCTAGGTCTGCCAAGAGATACAGTAATCACTATGTGTAATCCATGTCCATTCTTAGCGGCATTAGTAGGGTTTTACTATTTTGGCTGGTTAGCTAGTGTAGATGAGCGTTGGTGTTCATCGTAAGGGGGCACCCCTTAAACCTACTTTCAGGTCGCAAGTCCTGAACGCTAGCTACCTGGTTCCCACACTACAAATCGAATGGATTTAGCATTTGTATGGATTTTACTTTCAAATGTGGAAGTAGCATCAATTAGGGTTCCTTTGTGTAGGGATGACGGAAAATCATATAATCTCTGTAGTACCTGTTTCCTTTAGTTCTGATATTCAAGTATTTGCGTTGCTTAGGTTTAGTACTGTTTTGTATGCTATTGTTTGTACCTCTAAAACAACTGGGTTTACTACTTATTTAACACAACGGTTTTCGGGTCTTACCACTTTTGACGATCACGCTTGGCCAAATAAAATACTTCTCTACTATTATTAATTTTGAGATTCTTTTGATTTCTCTCGTTGAGTGACTCGGCTGCGTAGTTTCTTAGAATATTTTATTCTCAATATATTAATATTTTTGATATAAAAGGGGAAAAAAAGGGGGACGTTACACTATCAGACTTTTTATACCACAAATAAGACCTCTGACTTACTTAACAACAATAAGACAATACAACCTAAAAATATGGCATTGCTAATACTAATTAAATAAATTAAATAAATAGTATTGGACATTACACTCAGCGCCGTCTGGCCCCAAAGTAAGCAAAGCTTGTGTTATGGGTGTCAGACAACGGTAACAGATACATATACCTATATTACTTTTCTTTGTAAATACTTACATATTATACATAAATACACCCACCCAGACCCAAGGCAAACACAAATGTTATTTGTTATTTATTACATAAATGTTTGTCCAGTGCGGGAATCGAACCCACACCCTCTGCGCAGCAGTCAGCCATACTACCAACTAGGCTGCGAGGAACGTACAGTGAGTCTCCAACCTTAGTAGCGTTGCTGACACGTCATGTCGAGGCTTCTTCTTTGCTGACAAGATACGCTTGAGTCGTGTCTGTCCGTCAGCGAGCTGATGAGGAAGAATATTCCGTCACGACTCTTATAGTAAAATGCAAGACTTACTGAATGTACTAAGTAAAGACTGTCGTGTTGTTAACAAGTTTGAGGTTACAATAAAATTTACATTTATTTATTTATTTATTTATTTATTTATTTATTTAAGGACAACCAACAAAGTATACATAAATTACATAGCAATTACATTGGTTCCGGACTAAATTTGTTCTTTGTTTAAGAGAGGCTAGTTGATAGAAACATCTTATTTTAGTCTTGTGTGACCGGTGGTGAGCCCATCACCGTAACTTTGCTTCTGATAGCAGTTTGTCTGGACTTAGGTGGCTTTATATATAGTTATAACCCATAATTCATAGTTACCAGCTTAATAGTAATAAGCGGTAAATTTAAAGACCAGGAACAGAATAATATAACTCTTTGCTAATGGTAGACAAGCTATAGGTTCTACTATCAAACAAAGCCCGACGCACACTTGACCAATTTCAAGAGAGAAATGACTAACAAAACTGTGGCTACTTAACTAGAGCCGCGAAAAGATATAAACTAGTTCTAAATAATTGGTTTGTAATATTTTTGAATTGCGTTTTGTATGAAGAGAAAATAAAGAATATCTTTTGGTGGCGCTAGTTAGGTTGTCTCTGCGCCTTAAGGTAAGGCCTTATCATATAACGAAAAATAATACGTATCAATTTGATCTAAACGCAATAGAAACTTATTGTATGCATAATTTGTATATTCCTGGGCTGTCAGTGCTGTCACGGTAAAATCCACCGCTTGACAGATAAGCTGTGGCAGGGGTGGAATTGTTTGAATTCATCGCTACGGCTTCTTTCCGGTTTAAATTTCTTGCCTTTCATGTTTCCGGTGTGTCTGTCACGCCAATGCAACTTCTTTTCGAAGAGCTTTTAAGCTGTAAAAATGTGTTGGACATGAAAATATAGTTCAGGAACAATACTGTAGAATGTTTATATAAAGTTGAATAAGATTTCCGTAACCCAGCCGAAATGTCGAGAAAAAGGTATTTTACCAAATAACCGTTTTATTTTTAAATTGGTAAATAATCCCGTTTTATTTTTAAATTAGTAATGAAAAGCAAAAATTTAAAAACTTATAAGATTTCCTTATGTCTGTTTAAGAAAAAATAAAAAAAAAATATACCATCAGGACTTTAAAATGTATGTGAAATGTTGGCAAAGGTCGTTGCTAACTTGGAATGAATGAATTAACTGTCGCGTAAGCGACACAACCCAGCTTCCTCAGTTGCTTAGCCATGGCCCGGGGACTTACCAATTGTTTTTTTATTAATAAATAAAATAAAAATATAAATTCCATCACGACTCTTTTCTCTGAAATATATTACGAACGTATTCTCGTAAGATCTACCTTTCATTGCTGGTATTCCATATGTCAAACGTATTAGAAAGTGAGCCTATCGCTTTAGGCACAAAGAGCCGAGATGACTTTACCATTAACCAAATTGTAATAATATTCTTGGTATTTATAAACAAATACCAATTATTGTGATTTTTTTAAGATTTTTATAACACGCGGTTTAAAAGTTAGTGGGGTGGAAAACGCAAAGTATTAATCTTAGGGGACAATTTTTCAATTGGATTCTTTTAAAGCTCTTTCCACAAATATTTTTCATCCCTCAGTTTAGTGTTAGTGGAGACCTATCTCTAAAAATTTTTTTCCTCATTTTTATGACAACACTGTATGGCGGTTAGCAAAAGGCTGTGACATACGGAGGGATGGACGGACGTGATGACACTATAAGGGTTATTTTTTTGCCATTTGGCTACAAAATCCTAAAAACACAAAATTGGTAAAGGTAAGTCGTGTATTATCCCTCCAAAACCACTTTCAGTGTGTGTGTCCCAGGTGACAGAAAACTTGAGTAAAGAATGACGCGGCATGTAACTGCGCGTGCGTTAGTAGTGCAGCTACATCGCAATTCACTGAGATTTTCCTTAAAATACATGAAATATATTAATAGTTTATATGTTACTATGTAAGTTTCTACATACCTATATGTTTATTTTTTCTAGTAGTATTAATTTTTGGTACACTGTTTGTGTTTTATGTATATTTATGTGTGTCCTTGAGTATGTATTTATATATTTATTTAGTAATATCATCGTAAGAAATTTGATAATTTAGTAAATGCTTTTCACCTTCCAATCTTCTCTTATCTAAATATTTTCAAAAGCAACTATAAATCAGTTTTAAGTTCAGAATACATGTGTTCGCCGTGTGATGTTAAATGTAAACTTGTGTGTGTAAATCTCAATATGAATCGGATTTATATTTTGTTCCTTTACTGCACAATATGTGTCATGCTCTCTCAAAGTGTCTCTGCGGTGGTGGCATGTACGTCGGGTCGTTACGTTCCCTAAAACACGGTTGAGCGAAGCGATGGCTGATTCATGTGTCATACTTGTGAACGGGTTCCGCTGTGGAGGCTGGTCTGCTCTTGCAAACTTCTTTGTATCCTTAGTAGTCGGTCATCGGTGTAGGATTTCAACGGCAACTCCTCAATTATGAGGAAAAAAATAACGAATGGATAATATTTGACGTTTTCAAGTAGCTTATGTCCTTGTCCGGGACTCAAACTATTTGCATGCCAAATTTCATCTTGATGCAGCGGTTTAGGCGTGAAGAGATAGCAGATTTACTTTCGCATTTATTATATTATATTCATGGATAGGATGGATTGTTTTAAGTATATGTATGTACATATGATTGTGCAAAAATATTATTATGACGGCGCTAATGCCACTACTATTAAATATCGGAATACTCTTAAATATCTGAATTCCTTCACTAGATTGACGTTATTTGACGCTTCACATGGCGCCCCCTATGCTACATAAAAAAAACTTACTAACTTATTTTTATTACCTAATCAGTGTTTTGGTACAAATTGTATACTCTTTAGCTAATTATCAAAGTATTGTATTATTACTTTAAATAGAACTTCTTGTCAGCTCTTTTTGGCAGAAATTAACATTGTTGTATTGACGATTCAAAAGTGTTCTTAGAAACCTACTTGAATAAAGATTTAAAAAAAAATACATCATTGTTATCAAAAAATGATTATGTATATATGCCCTTTGATATACTATAGCAAAGTTGTAAACTAATAGCAACTCAAACTTTGAAGATTTCTTTGCCAACACTTTTGTGGAAAGAGGTCAGTTTAGGATTTTTTTCTATCGAACAATAGATCATTTATCGAGTTTCTCAGGGTTTGAACCATATCCCGAAGAACAGTTATTAAATTTTAGTCGGATCTGCTCAGCGGATCTGGAGAAATCTTTACCAAAAAAATGGAATTTAGGTAGTTTAGCCTCTTTATTGCTTAAAAACTAAGCAAGCTAAAATAAAATGTATTTCCATTCGACATGTTTTTTAATGGAAGTCAATATTTATAAATAAGTATATAAAAAATAAATGTAAATGTTTGTCTTCAATTTTTACAGGTTTAAAAAAATCACTGTCTTTAACAAAAGTTACAAATATATTTAATTTAAATTAAGTGGCAAGTATTTTGATGCAGTCAAAGTAGAAAAATAAAAATTACATGTACAAAATTTCAAGCATCTTAAAATTTGCTACTTTTCGGATACTTTTTCATTGTTTATTAGATTAAAAAAAAATACATGTAAGTGGTAAAAAGTAAAGTACTGTATTTACTATTATTTTACCTTTGTTGTTGCGGGTTTTTTAGCTGTGAATTACTATAATTATTGGAATATACTACACATGATAAAAAAATTATTGGCTAGCAGTTTCTGAGACTAGCTGGTAAAATTTTAACAAATTAGGTAGAAGAGAAAAATGCAGAATTATTTAATTATACAGCAATGACATAAACACGGAGGCCATAACGAAACTTCTAGTTTCTAGGTTTCGTTTTTCCAATCCCCAAAATGGACACAAAATATTGAAGTTAAAAATGACATTAAGAATTTTATACATAAATTAACATAACTAAACAATAATTCGTAAAACTTAAACTAAAAAATCGGTTACAAAAACGCCGAACTGATAGCTCTCGTCAGGTTGTTTAGTGATCGTAAGTGGAACGATACACGTTCTTAAGTTTATTCTATCGCATGTTAATAGTGGAGAAGTGATTACATGCATATCTAAAACTCAGGTCAGCAAATGTTGTTTATAATTTCCGGTATTCACGACGGACTAAGGTTTATCGGTATAAATAACAAGAGGCAGCGATAATATCATATGTTTGAAGTTAGCACCGCCATTTTTAATTTAAAATTAGAAAAAAGTTATATTACATGTGTGTACGCATGAAAACGTTACTTTATTCCAATGCCTATAATAGTTACAGTTAATGGTTATTATCTGATACAGTTAACTTATGTCTTAAGTATTTAATAAGACCATATGTGCGTTTGTCCATTGATTTCGTGATTTTTTATATGCATCAATTTCGAATGGTTTTTATTACGTATGTAAAAAGCACGAGTCAGCGCACAAACGCCCAGAGTCACTAGTTGGCTTACAATGAAAACTCATAATTTCTATCTTTAGAGTGCCTAAATTCGTCCAAATTTTTGGTAAATAATATAAAACTGATCATCAACAAAATAACAAACCCAAAAACAAAACTTTATAAATTAATATAAATTTAATAAAGAAACACCTACTTATTAGTTTGCATTCCGTACCGATTTATTTTACGTTATTTAATGTAAACCGTTTAGAGATTTGTTTAGTCTCCTATAGTTCATCCTTAGCTCAAGTGCGTTCCCTTAAGTCTTGGACCACGCCCCAAAGAGCGACATCTTGACAGACAAGCTCCCAAACGTATTTAATGGAGCCATCAAGCATTTGACGATCAATTTCATCTTGATCTCTCTGCTGTCTTCATTCGAAGCTCTTTGATATTGCGTTGAAAATACATCTTATTTCTTTATTCTAGGTGTGGTTGGTACGCTTTAATCGTTTGATTTGGGGTTAACCAGCCCACGTTCTGCTCGTTCTAACTGGGTTTTGATTCGTTTGATATTCCAGTAAATAGGTACGAGTAAACAATGATAAGTAACAATAATAATACACGTTATTGCACGATAAGACAAACAAAATTTTAACAAATAAATTAATCCGACTTCAAAAGTCTACTAAAATGTAAAAATAAAGCACTCATACTGATTAAAAATGAGGCTTAGGTACGTGTTTTCTTTGCTTTTAAGGCGAATGTCAAACTTTGCAGTAATGGTAAGTTTAAATTGTTTATTAAATTCGGATTAATCATTTTGTTATAATTTTGTTTTATTGAACATAACAATTTTATTAACAAATATCTTTTTTACACTTTGAAGTAAATTAGTTGTAAGTTAGTAACTATTTAAATTGCAATATTCTATCACCACACTGTGAAATAGGTATCATTCAGAAGTTCCGGTGCCTATCTGTGGTATTCTTCATCAGTTCCACTTCATTAAATGATAATTTCTAAATAGAAGTGCTTGATTTGTTACTGAGAATACCAAAATTGCTAAGTGTATGCTTATTATAATTCAGAAGTTCCGTCAATTCTTCATGGATTCCACAATCAGAACTGTATTTTAATAAAAATGCGACTAATCTGGAAGTAGGTAGATGTATATCTATTAGTACTTTCAATTAAAAAAATATTTTTCCAAATCGATTAATTAATTAAGTTGATAAAGAGTTTAAATAGAAAAGCGAAAGGTTCAGTCGTTATTTTTTTAAAGCGATATTTTAGCAGATATCTTAAAACAGATACAGTAACGTACTAGGTAAAGAATGTAGAAAGCCATGTTATTTTTTGCCAGTCTGAAACTTGCAATAGGACAGTGAAATCGATATTAAAAATCGGCCAAGTGTGAGTCGGCCTCGCGCACGAAGGATTCCGTACCATTATCTACAAAAACGAGTAAAAAATCACGTATTTTGTATGGGAGTCCCCTTAAATATTTTTTTTTTCTCTTTTTTAGTAATTGTTTTTATAGCGGCAACAGAAATACATCTTCTGTGAAAATTTCAACTGTCTAACTATAACGGTTCATGAGATACAGCCTGGTGACAGACGAACGGACGGACGGACGGCGTAGCCTTAGTAATAGGGTTCCTTATTACCTATCAGGTACGGAACCCTAAAAACGAGCAGAAAATTTCACATTCGAGCATTTAAGCTATAACAAAGTAGTCATTTATTTGTGTAAATTGGTATAGTTGGATAAATCATGTTTACAAACCTTTGGTAACACGGGATACAGGGCTACGTCATCCTAATTACGTATAACAGTTGTGAATTTATATTTATTCTCGACCAAACCCCCTAACAACTAACTGTTGTTTTAAATATTGGACTGTTATTTCTAATTGATATAAGGTTCCTGATATAAAGGCCTATGTAATTTCAAATTAATTTATCTAACTAATTATTTAGTCCTTTCAAATTATATAACATTTTTAATATTGTTATGATAGAACTGCAGTAGGTACTTAGAGGAAAAACATATTTTTAACTGGTTATTTTAAATTTCTAGATGAATTCAATAATATTGTGACACGTGCGGGAAATATGGCCTTAGGTTTGCAATAAAGGCTATGATTCAGTAAATAACGGAATAACTTAATTAAACTTCATTTGATCCAGCGATAACTCTTGCAATTAGGCTTAGTTATTTAAAGTGAAAGTACACGGCGCAGAAAAAGTTACAAATATGTTTGGGAAAGAAATAAATATTCTTCTAAAACATGAAAAAACAACAGCATGCTGTATATTAGCTACAGTGTATGAAATCATTGTATTACTAAAAAACAATTGTGATATTTAAATTTTTCTTTCTCATTTCTTAGAATTAAGAACATTTTATAATTGTTTCCCATATTGATATATTTTTGGCGCTTTTCTTTATTAAAAATTCAAGGAACAGGCCTTATTAGCCGACGGGCCTTATAACCTGCAAGAACTTTATATTATAAACGCAAACCGAAACAATTTTGTATGAAGTCAAAAGAATTTTGCGCATACACCTGAACGTTTGGAAGCTTTGGCAGAGATGAATACCGCATGAGTTAAAGTAATTTAAAAAACAACACCATAGTCGAAGAAACTACTTACGACTGTAATTATTTATATAGGTTTTATCTGTGTCTGAAATGAACATATTTTAATTTACTTTAAAAATAATTAATCCGTTTTTTATACCACTAACGGTTACGGTCCGCTTGATGGTAAGGTTATAAAAAAAATTACGACTGCCAATAATTAGCAGTACAGGATATCGCAATAGGAGGAAAAAGCACAATGAGCAGAATTGGTCTTTTCTTAAAAGGATTTTCCGACGAAAGTCAAAAAAGGTCGAAGCAGTGGTAAAAGGATGATAATTTATATTTAGCAGAAAAAAGAAAAAACGGCATTTGTACTTGAAAATTGGTATGGTTTTAACATTCGTTTGCTCGGTGTTATACAGAGTCTAATCTAATACGGTAATGCATGCCAACTCTGCTAACAAAGCAACGACGTTTTTGAAGACCTTAACTCGGAACTAATACGCATACCCATACGCAGGACTCAGCGATTTCTTTTTTATCCAAAAAAAAAATAGAATAAACTTTTAGATATAAATTTCGAGTCTATTCAATCCCATGCAGCTTTGGATATTTGTCAAGAATTGTCAAAGATGGTATATTAGTCTGTCCCTAGTCTTACGTCTTTTTTTTATATATATATTATTATGTTAGTGAATCACAACTTATGGGCCATACATGTATAGAGCCACCGTAGTCCAGATACAGTACTTATATTAACAGCAGTGGTGCGATGGGCTTACCATCTTTCACCAACGGCTTTGGTCTTTAAGGTCTATCCAGCCACTGGTTACCACATTTGAGGTTAAACAAGTCTCTTGACAGTGGATTTTCATTATTTAAAACCGTAAACGCTTATACATAACGGCAACATCTATCTTTTTAAATAAAGTCATCATAATAAACTATTAAATACGAACTGCATATTTCAATACCATAAACTTAGATCGTCAAGCGCCTCGTTACGACTCTGTCATCTCGTTTTATAATCTCTAATGACACCGAATCTCTTGAACATTCCCCGAGTTTCTGAGAAGTTGACAGAGATGGCGACTTCACGACAATAAAATCATAAAACTCGCTTAATTGTAGTTATAAACTGAGAAGAAGCCATCTTCAACGTAACACACTCGCAATTTGAGCCCATCCGTTCTGCCAACATGATAAAGCAGTAAATGGAACGGATTTGATATCTGTTGCAGTGTTGGTAAAATTGTAAAGATCCAGCGCTGCTCGTTAGTGTGACAGGATTCCATCGGGGTCTCTAGTGTGAATAAAGATCACAGGTATACCGATGGGTTAATTAATTCCAAAGTGTTATTGATAGCAGACTATTTTGCTGGTAGCTACTGGGGCTTCAATTGCATTGTAGGTGAAATTGGTCCTGGATAAGATAGCATCAATAAATCTGTCTCATGTATGTGTGTGCTGTTCCAACTGTTTTATGTGTTATCGAATAACAGGATCGAATTGATAACCTTCTTTTTTGTAGTTGGTTAATTATCTTAATTTGTACCAGTTTTCTGGTATCTACCATAAGGCTACCATAACTCAAATTCCAGCTGAAACCGAAACTGTAACCGTATTTTCGGTTTACCTTCTAGTTTCAGCCGAAAACTAGACCGAGAGCCAAGCTAAAATTTACATTATATTAGGATATATCTTAGCTTTATATAAGATTATTTGATTAAGTTATTAAAATAATTTATCGAAATTAAAGTGATTTTACTCAATATAAATTCGGAATAATTTCATGTTGAAACAAAAATATTAAGAAAGATTCCCAATTAACTATGCTTTGATGATGAGCTATGATAGAAATTTTGGTGTTTTTAGTTTTCTAACAAAATGTTTGTTACAACAGGTTCATTGTCAATACTATAATAATCAACTTTATTAAAAATAAGTTAGTAATTAAATTGTTGAGATCTTGCATTAATCATCTTTATGCAACAATCTTAAAACGACAATAGCAATAAAATAATCGTTATCATTGAAAAAAAGTAAATTAATTGACGTTCAAAAGTACAGTGCAACAAACTTTTCTGACCCGGTGTCTGTCGCAAGTGTCGTGTAAGATCACATCGTTTTAATTTTGCGGCTGAAGATTTGATGTTTGACCACCGCGTTTGAAAAGTTTTTGCATCAACAATAACGTACCTACCTTAAGTTTGAATTTGATACCCACTAGTAAGAGTAGTTAAGAACTCTATAAAAATCTATTTACAAAAACATTAACAGAAGTCGGTAGTGAGTGTCGCCTGTGCTTGACGGAACAGAGAAACACTTTGAATTTTTAGCTAACGTAATCATAATTAAACAATCTTTTGTTATTCACCAAGCAATTTTTTTCTAATTTACAACGGCTGTCAACATCTTCTCGCTAGGAACACTGGGAAAAGCATTTTTTCGCGAGAACAAACACTGCTAAGAAGTAAAGGCCGGCTAGCGAACGGAGTTCGAGTGTTATAGGCAGTAAGTCCTTGTTAATCCATTCCCAGAATATCTCGACTTCAGCTGACAGCTAAGCTAGTTTCGGCGAGGCCGAAGTTTCAGCCAGTGTGTAGCCAGAACCAGCATTATTGGCCGAAATTGGCAGAAACTTAAACCGAAACTTAAGTTGGTTGCTATATAAGTCATAGTTATTTCACTTATTAGGTATACTGGTACCCAAAGGTAGTAAATCTAATGATTATCTCAACCTACCTTGCATACCTGAAGGGTATAATCGGAGTACTATTGCTGTCACTCACGTCTCCGTCTGTCCGTTGTCTTTCACACAGGTCTTATAGCCAAACGGTTAGAGCTACGGTCTTTAAAATTTTTACAGTATAAGAATCTTTTTGCCCTAAAGTCATACCATAAAAAAATACAATTGTTAAAAATTATTTTTAGATGATTTTAAGGGGGTCGCGAAAAAATTTTTGACCTACCCCATCAAGTTGGGTACTGTTATTTAGCACTTATTGAGTAGATAAATACTGTATTTTTTGTTTTAAAAAATATTCGAATTGAAATTAATTAATTTGCTGTAATATAGGTACAAAACGGTCTTAATATAATATGGTTCCTTACTATACGCTATACCTTTTCAAGGTATGGAAACGTCATTTGTAAATTAACAAGCAATAAATCTCAATATTTTTTTTTAATATTTACAGATTTATGTACATTTATAATAACTAAAATCAACTAAATCTATGAGCAGTTGCAGTACCGTAATTAAATTTTTTACCTATTCATTAAGGCAACTCATTAATATTATTAGCATTTATATGAGGTCCTTACGTATGAAATTGATGTTTTGTATGAAAAAAGCAAAACTAAATTATTTTTTTACATTTTTTTTTATTTAATCATTCAAAGTAGGTACCGTTGATCTATATATACACTTTTGCCATTTTATAGGAAGTTCATTGATTTCTTTGCTGAAAAAATTTCGGGAGCGAAAATCATCAAAATCTTTGAAGGTGTTTTGGACTGCCTCGTGTGACTTAAATTTTCTTCCAAATAAGAAATTATCCAAATTCCGAAAAAAGTGGTAATCGGTTAGAGCAAGGTCCGGGGAGTGCGGTAGGTGACGGAGACATTCCAATCCTAGCTCCTCTAGTTTCACCACCGTCTTCTGTGCAGCACGAGGTCTAGTTTTGTCCTGAAGTAGCAGTGGGCTAGAGCTGTTGACTAATCTCGGTTGTTTAACGGCTAGCTTTTCCATCATGGTTTCCAATTGTCGGCAGTACAGACCTGCCGTAATCGTCTGACCAGATCTTAGGAAGCTGTAGTGGATGACGCTACCTTTTTTTGCGTGAGGTGTGTTCTGGAGGTCAAAATTTCCACGATGAAAGCGTTGGAACCAAAAACGTGTGATCTCTTATACAGTGGCTTCTCCGTACACATCATTAGTCCTTCGAGCTGTTTCTGCAGCGCTAGTGCCACGATGGAATTCGTATTCGAAAATAATGCGATTTTTTATGATTTCCATATTGAGAACAGAACGATGTCAAAGCAAAATTGAATGACGCGAAAACAAATGAATTATTACATTCGAAACACAAATAGACAAGCTAAAAATTGATATAAAATTGAATTTGGAATTCTTAACCAAACGCCGGCATTTAAGATCAAAGTGGGCAGTTCTTTAAACATCAATTTATATGTAAGGACCTAATATTTGTCTAGTAATTTAAAATTTTGTCATTTAAATATTCGTTGACGTTGTTATAAGCTTAAGTAACTAAAAAGATTTTCAATTTATTTGTTGAGTTTCTCCTGAAAATCAGTCCATATCGTAGTGTTGACGTCCTATATGCATAATACGCTGTTAACACTGTTTTTGGCTTGCGGGCTTATTTAATATATAAAGTGAGTAAGATAACTGATTTCATTTTGTACACACATATTCAATATGTACCTTCCAAGACAATTTAGAATCCATAGAAGTATGTAGTCCTCAAATTTCGTGTCGTCAATATTAGCTACTAGCTTCTGCCAGCGGCTTCGCCCGCCCTAAATTTCGTTATCAGCGTAGGTTCTTACAGCAACTCCTCAATCTTTCCATTCGTGTCTCTGAAACCATGCAAATACACATATAAAATTTCAACCATATCGATCAAGCCATTTAGTAGTTGACATACCGACAGCAGTGCCACCTACCGGGTCCAATTTTATTTTTAAATCACCCGGGAAACCATGGAAATACCCATTTAAAATTTCAACCCAATCGGTTCAGCCGTTTAGAAGATAAGGACGAAAGGATAATGCTTACTACTCGGTGTCCTATTACCCGTTTTCCCATAGGAATGAAGCATTGCACCGCCGTAAAAAGTAGCATATGTTCATCAGGGATAATGTTGGCTAGTAAGAGATTTTTTCAAATGGGTCAAGTAGTTTTGGAGCCTATTCAATACAAACAAACAATCAATCAAATCTTTCCTCTATATAATATAAGTATAGATGTTTTTACCGTCATATATAATACTAGCTTCTACCAGCGGATTCACTCGTCCTGAATTTGGTTATCGGTGTGGGATACTACGACAACTCCTCAATTATAGAAAAAAACCCACTCACACTTCTGTTATCTCTCTTTCTCTCTCTCTATCTCTCAAAAATAATAAATAATTAGCTAATTAATTACTAATTAACTTATGGATTAATAAATATATTAATAAATGGATTAAACTCCCGATCTTGGGGCTCCATACAAACTTTTAACCCCCGGTTTCATCCCGTTAGGGGGTGGGTTTGGAAAATCCTTTCTTAGTGCACGTCTACATCATAATAGCTATATGTGTGCCAAATTTCAGCTTGATCCGTCCAGTAGTTGGAGCTGGGCGTTCATAGATCAGTCAGTCAGTCAGTAACGGTTGCCTTTTATATATGAATAAATAAATAAATATTTTTGGACATTACACTCAGCGCCGTCTAGCCCCAAAGTAAGCAAAGCTTGTGTTATGGGTACCAGACAACGGATAAAAATACATAAATATTACTTTTTTTTTGTAAATACATACATATAATTTACACCCAGACTCAAGACAAACACAAATGTTTATATTATGACATAAATGTTTGTCCAGTGCGGGAATCGAACCCACACCCTCTGCATACCCCATTTACAGACCAGTAGGGTCATCTTGAATTTCAAAAGCCATTATATTTGTTTATACTAAGTTTATTAATAAATTATTGAATATCATCAATTTAATTACATCGTCAAATCCATTATATATTTAATTTTTATATTCTATCTTATTATCATCTTTAATTATCATTTTAGGTACTGTCATCAGCAAAAAGTACTTATTATTGGGTCACTGACTGCTTTAGGCAACTCATTGATTTATATGATAAATAGTTGTGGTCCCAAAATACTACCTTGTGGTACTCCTAACCCTACATCTTAAGAACTTGAAATGTCATTTTTAACAAGTTTAGGGACAAAGCCACCAAAGGTATAGTTTTTTCGTAAAATTTTGTTCCGAAGCATTTTTAACTTCCCATTGACCAATGAACTTGGTACATTTGGTACGGAACCCAAAATGTGTGGAGTCCGACTAGCACTTAGCCGATTTTATTTTCGACTTCCAGAGTCAGGCGTACTTGAAACTGTTTTTAATAAGCTCCCTAGTCATTAGTAGTCACCCAAAATGACTACTGGTTACGTCAATATGAAGAATTTCTATCAAATCCCACAATTTCCGTTCAATGTACCGTCCAGTCTAAACACTTATGCATCTCCTATTTCTGTCGTATGTCTGTTCATGAGTGTAAGGGACCACCCACACTGAACTAATAAACGTAGCGTTTATGATAGCGATAATAAGGCCTGTTTACACCGGGCGGTCGCACTGTATGAACGTGGTTTTGTCAACGTACGCCAGAGGGCGGCCGGTTGGATGTAACTATTTTTAGTTTGTTTAATATTGATTTTATTTTTAGGGCTATCGTCTTCATGTGGTGTTAAACTGAGTTTAAGTATACTTTACCTAAAAGGTGTATCTAATATAAGATAGAACTGTTATTATTTCAAAACTTGGTACATACTGTTTATTAAATTTGTAAGTTTATTTATAAGATTTCTGGACATTCTTAACAGCTAAACTTTCTAAGCATTCTAAACAGTTACTTTAGTCAGTAATAATTGCAGTTTTATCTTCTTGTTTTACTTTGTTTAGAAGGGAGCACATATACAACTGCACCGCAAAAGATGACCTAGTTCTATACGACATAATAATACGTACGTCAATTTAAAATTGAAACAAAAATAAATCGGTGTCAATCCAGCAAACGGCCAGGCTGATGCTAAGCGGTTACCTTGGTCTATGAACGCTATGGGCATTACTTGCGTTTATCCGAAAGGAAGAAAGGAAACATCTTAACACTTTCATTTTGATAAAACCTTCAGTGTTATCCTTAGAAAAACCTCAAAAGGGACTTCATTTCACGTCCTAAGACAAAGCTCCTTTGAGCGGTGACCTACAAAATTTTGAAACAGTTAGTTGTGCTAACTTATTGTTACAGTTAGTTGTGCTTACTTACTTTGATTCAAAACCATCTGTAATTTTACTGACATTTTGTTCTTACACTGCTGTGGCTTGGGACATGAAAGAACTTCTGTTGCAATCGATCGTACTACAAAAGTTTTCTGTCTCGAAATTATTATTTGAAGAGATTTAAGCTATTAAATGGCCTTTTTTGTATGACAGTAGTCTTAAAAACCTTATGGGCGGCTTGACATTTCTGCCAGACGACTGTGCACTAGCTCGAGGAACGTCTGCCAATTCGCACTGAGTCAGTGTGGTAGAATATTACCTAAGCCTCCTTTCTCAAAAACTAGGCATACGCCCCCGTAATAGGGAAAAACAACGGCTAGGCAAAAAGGTCTCAAATGACACATTTCAACGCCGCCCTGCCTAAAAAAAAATGGATCCTACTGATTTAGGTTTTAGTACTTAATAAAAATACATTTTTTTAAATATTTTCTTTTCACACTATTCTTACAAACGTAGTTATTGCTAAAGAGTTCATGCCTTTAAATTTCATACAATTCCTTTATCCAACAGTTCCCTGGTAGGTAATATAGGTAATATTTGTTTCGCAGGGACTCTACATATTTCCACTTCACGTTACAACGATGCAAATGGATATTCTGATTTTCGGCACAGAGAACACCGAAGACAAGAAGAAGGATATCCCAAACACTTATCAACGAGACACACACAAATTCCGATTAACTACACCTGAAAACATAGAAGCAAGTCGTCAAACAAAAGACATACGTAGGTGCTCTTACACACTTTTGTCTTACCTTGTACAACAACCTTGTCCACTGACATGTTCTCGTAGTAAACGTTGCGTTATGCCAATGTTAATCAATGTCTAAATAAGTAGCCGAAGACAAATGAACAATGAAGAAGATCCATTAATTATACTTCAAATGAATTGACGTGACCTCGGGGTTTTGAAGATACGCTGAAGCTGAGCATTCGAATAGAGTAGCGTGCAGCGTGCAGATGTGACCTAGTGGTGATCGAGATGTTTGGGCACTAGGTACATGAAAAGTTTTACGGCTGCGTGCTACTCAATTGTGCAGTTTTCTTCTCGTTTTTTAAATCAGTCCCACTATCTTATTGAAAGTTTCAAACTTACTTACTTTAAGTTTACTAGAAACTTACTGTATTTGTTTTAAGATATCTGTTAAAGCATCGCTTTAAAAAAATAACGGCCGAATCTCTCGTTTTTCTATTTTTAATTCAAACTCCTTATCAACTAGTAGTGGGAACATAATTTATTAACATAATCTATTCTAATATATAAAGCTGAAGAGTTTGTTTGTTTGAACGCGCTAATCTCAGGCACTAGTGGTCGGAATTAAAAAAATCTTTCAGTGTTGGATAGCCCATTTATCGAGGAAGGCTATAGGCTATATATCATCACGCTAACACAAATAGGAGCGGAGCACTAATGAAAAATGTTTCAAAATTGGTAATTTTTTTTTTATCCTTTTGAGAGCTTCCGCTGCGTGCGCGAAGTCGCTGCGTAAACGGTTAAAGTTTCGCAAAAATCATGTATGACAGAATTGTTCCCCTATAAAAGTTCTAAAGATAAGTCCGCGGCAGCATATGTCTATATTTTAAGGTTGGCTCACTATAATCTTTTTTATGCTAACCATATTTGTTCTAAAATAATGCATTATTTGTGAAGGTGTTTTTATAAAAATGATATTAATCTTTATCCAAACAAATACGTTTTTCATCACAAACATTTAAATTAAACCAAAATTGCCCTGTTCATCATTCGATTTCAATGAATATCTTAGGAGATATCGCAGTTTTAAAACGATGTGGCAGCAAAATAATTATCAAGTATTGCGCGCGCATTTATGATGTGCGAGGCCGGCGGGCAGTCATGAGGGGGAAGGGCGATACGTATTATTTAAAAATATTTTACCTTCTGTGTTTTTTGAAGTGAAAAAAGAAATTGAGTTTTGATATGTTTAGCCGTTTATGCGTGTTCGAGTTACATAAATAGAAATATCTTTACTATTTTTGTCATTGGCAATATTAGATAAATAAATTTACTTTTAGTAGCAAAAGTTGGTAGCGTTAACGAGTTCCTATAGTTATTTCAAATAAAATAAATTTATTACGTTATCTATAGTTATTTTAACCTTCATGACACTTCACACTCACACACACGCTATACTTCCAAGTCACACGACTTCTGTGTTTTGCTTGCAAATTTTTTGATTTTTTTAGAAGTTTGTATTTCTAATTTTAACACTGATAAACCATGACTTTGGACCACGAAACTAAAATTAACTACGATATGACCTTAGATGCTCTAGATAGTGGTCGAAAATTGGAGTTCAAGATTGTGCTTCATAAAAGGTAGTCGGCAACCGTGGTACGGACACCTAAATACTTATACCAAAAATCATTGAATCACTAATTATATAGAATTGCCTATTCATTAAAATCTGTTTTGGCAATGACCATGATATTTATTTGTTCTATTTTATTTCGAAGTATAATCTTTAAATAAACATGAGCCCTTTATCAAACGGCCTCCTCACACATGCCCTCTATTGGCTAGAACTGTGTTCGTATCTTAGTAGTGTTAGTGTGTTGCCAGTTTTAATTATAAAAATAAGTTCTTTCTCACGAAACACTTATATAAAACTAAGGGTTTTTAATCATGCAATATCACATTAAAATAGTAAAAATATTTTTATAAACAGGACAGTTTTGTATTGCTTATTGACGTGACAACGTCTTATAAATTGGTTTGCCGGGTGACACTTCAAGAAACTGCGTTACGCTCCGCTCACGTTATGCGCTCACAATGAGAGCGAGTGAGAGGCACGCGGCATGGTTAGCCCGCCTAAGAGCGAGAGAGACAGACATAAAAAGTGAAAGGCACAAGTTGTCACGATTCCGGACGGTTGTCCGACACTAATTTTTTTATACAAAGAATGTTTCTTTTAGGTTAATAATGGACAACCTCGTGTAACTTTTTTCTAGAAACACTAGCAACACTGTTTCGTTTCTAGTTTATGGTAAAATATTACATCTATAAAACTATATATGTCAAAAAGTCATATAGTTCACTGTATGTATACATATATAGGGGAATTGTGCTTAAGTAGACATACTGTTTGTTTTGAAAATTTTTAAAAATTCAAAGATATTAGAATAAATGGCAAACAAGCTTACGGCCCGCCTGATGGTAAGCGGTCACGCCGTAGCCTATCGACGCTTGCAACACCAGGGGTATCACTCGCGCGTTGCCGACACTACAGAAATGTAATAACTTCTTTATTGAAGAACCCCATACTGTAGTCCTTGGAGAAAACCTTGGCAGGGAGCTCATTCCACAACTTAAGCGTTCGCGGGAGGAAGTTTACATATAAAATTATCGATGCACAATTCATAGTTGAACGTTGTAGTTCTTAGTGCAACCCCAGAACATAGAGTGTGGCACCATCACTTGCAAAATTTGCAACATACCCAACGCTCTCCGCACTTCGATTTACTACAGGGTAAGATTAAATACTATGTCATATCAAATGACGGTTGCTATGTCATCTTACCCTGAGGAGTACAAAATACTTGCCGCCTTTCGTGCGTTAAAACTTTAACGTTACTTTTATTATTATTCTGTATTCATAACGATAGAATACCACAGCTCATATCAAAGTTTTCAAACACAACAAAAAACTTACCTGATACATATTATTCGGCACAAATACTTTAACAAAATAATATATTCGAGTAACAAAATCACTGCGCACGGCCTGCCAAAAAACTCGAGCGGGCGGTAACTGGAGTTTTAAGCGGTGCCGCCATATGTAAGCCCATGTAAAAACGACATATAGGTGCTTGTGGCACGTACGTATTTATACGGAAATAAGCTGTATGTTTTGAGTTCTACAATTAATTTTAATATTTAAATTTGTAATATTTTTTTTAGCTAATCTATAAGTTAATAAAAAACTATTGTAAATATCTGATACAAACCTAAAATAAAAAATACTACAAACGTAAAAGCCTAAAACACTTTTGAATTTTGACCTGTACCCAAGGGAAAAGTTTGTTTTGGTTACAGGTCAGTATCTTTTTATTTATACCCTCAAGATTACGACCCGCCTAATGTTGAGCGGACACTATATAGCTTATTGAACAGTGGCAACACCAGAGAGATTAATCGCCTGATACAAACGTTTTAAAAAATCTAATAACTCCCTTCTTGAAGAACCTTAAACTAGGTGTAAGATTAAAAAGAAAAAAAAATCACTGTATACTTATCAGTCTAAATAAATAGAAGTTGGCCACAACCATAGACTTCGCAATAGCCTAACAAATATACTTTAGAAAGAGACAAAGTGAAACTGTGGTCCGCATTTTTTTCATATTAACGTCTGTCATTTTGTTTGATTGTGATGTTATTAAAACCAGTTAGAAAGAGACAAGAGACACCACAGTTTCGCTTTACCTCATTCACAACCATTTTTTTCACATTAGGCTAGAAAATGGCTGCCAATTTCTTATGCTATGTCTATGGCCACAACACCGCACACATGAAGATCTCTACGCACTCCAAAGTGAATGTACCTACCCTAGTTTCCAAACCGCACAGAGTACCTATGTTGTGAAATAAAAGATCAATAAAGATAGAATTCACAAGCAAAACTCTTTGATTGTTCATTACATTCTCACTCCCACATAAGGCAGGGTTTGTCAGACGAACTCTGCCAACGCTGAGTCACTGCTCGGTGTCGCAATGTGCTGTGACTTGTCGCCGTTGGTGGCCGACCATCTGATAACCATCAAATTAAAACTTACATTTGTCCAAACTTAGGACATTTGCGCAAATACAATCGAATTATAATTTTTAGTCGTTTCAAGGTTATGGTTATGATTTTTATACCTAGGTATAGTGCAACAAACTTTTCTGACCCGGTGGTCAAAAATCAAAATTACAGTCGCCATATGAAAATGGTGTGAACGGGTCGGCGCGGCGGCGATGGAAATCGACAGTCAGCTTGACTTCTCATCGTGAAACCGCGGAAGCGTCTATTGGAATGACATAATTTATATATACGAATTTATATACAAAATAAATGTAATTTTAGTTACAATTATAAAAATCTGATCTGATCAGATGTTTCTGTTATAAATATTCTGTTAATCATGAAGATACATGTACCTAGTCTTTTTTTTTGTTTTTTGTTTAAACTTCCTACATATTTATTTTTTTATTAAATAATTCAGTTTTATGATTTTATGGCGATAAGCATAACTAAAATGTATTTTTTTTAATAATTTTTTTAAGTATTTTCAAAAATGGATATATAATTTACTTTATTGTATACCTACCATTACCGTCTAGAATAAAGACTATTTTATTATATATTTCATATAGTGTATTAGTTATTGCAAAACTTTAATATTAATCATCGATGAAAAACAAACAATAACACAAAAAATATAGGATTTTGTCTAAGCGCTCTTAAAATATTTTTAAAACTATATTGGAAACAAACTTGTAATTTGAATGTTGAGATAAGTTCAGTAACTACTTAACTACTTAGATAAGTTCGGTAACTAAAATTTCAGATGCCACCACCCACAATAAAAATACACAGGGTGCAAAGACCAACCTTTACTTGACTAATTGATTTTTCTTTTCTTTATGAACTAATTGCTATATTAATTCTAAATTTTAACTTTCTATCTCTGCTCAATGCCCGTAGTAGGGGTCACTACCTTGTTCTCAGATACCATGACCGCTTACCATCAGGCGGACCGTAATCTTGTTTGCCACCTCAGTTGTATAAAAAAAAAAATATAAAAAAATATGTTGTATTTATTTTGCGTCTGTATAGATTAATATTTTTACAAATCTGACAAAGATGTATGAAGTCAACTGATTTAAATCATTTTTACAAATTAACAGCATAAAATCAAAGTGACAACTTGACGATGAAATTCTTCATTATTTAGTAAACAGCATTCAGCGGCACGCAAACAGTTAATATATTAAAACCCCAGCGACAATTGCGGCGATTTTATGCAGCGATAGTAATCGAAACGCCCAGTTAAACGCCGTAGCACTGGATGAATAATCGCCTTGCTTTGTGTAAAACGCCCTGATTCATATCTTCCTGTAAGAACGTTTATTTTTTATTTTTTTCTAGGCTAGATGTCAAATATCAAATTCTGCAATTTTTTAGGGGTGCTGTAATAATAATTGACAATTGAATATATTTGATACTAAATTATTTGAATATTTTTAACTGTCTCTAGGTACCATAAAAAATATTACATTGACTAAGTTAATTTTAACTTTTATTTTACTAAATAATCTTGGCCTATCATCTTAGTAAAACGTAACGTAAACGTAAAACGGGGTAAATATATACAACTTTCAACTTCTACGCTGATTTTTTCATATAATTTGTGTGCAGGCTGTTATTAAAACAAAGTCTTATTGTAATTTTCCACAAAATACAATGCAGATAACGCTTAAAAAAATGTAAATGCTTTGTAAATTACGAAAAAATACGTGAATTCTATTTACCTGGAAACCGGGGTCAAAAGAAACGACATATAGGATGAATAGAAAAAAAACGCCAAGGCTGTCACACTTACTTTCAACGTCTACCTACTTTCTTCTTAGGTACTTTTGATTGGTGAATATGGTGAATAAATTTTTTGTTGTGTTGTAGTGTGTATAAAATATTTTTTGTTTCATTCTGCATACCCATGTTATATCATAAATTACTATAAGGACCTTTTTTGGTACCTACCGAGTTTCGAATTCACTAAATTAACAAAGATTTATACAATAAAAACATTATAGTTTATATATTATAGTTTGCTATTTGGCTACAGAACCCTAAAAACGGCACTACTGGACGGCCATGTCACTCAACAATAATATTAACATTTTGCTGTTACTCAGACAGAAAATATTCTAAAAATAGGTTATTTCACTATTTTCCTATATTTTTTTTTCACTCAGTTTATAAGCATGATAGGTAACATTCAAAGTGAGTGACTAAACTTAACAGATTATGATTACATTTAACATATATTTAAAAGTAAATTCCTTATAGTCACTGATGATAGATCTTTAAAAAATCCATATTGTTTTTATTTGCTGTGATTATGTGACTAAAAACAACGATAAAATACGATTAAAATTTATTCTATGATTTAAAAAAAAAGGTTCGGAAATCGTATTCCTTCTACTCTTTTGAAAAATTTTTTTTTTTATTTTTTTATAATCTAGACCTTTTGGTGTAGTTATCAATGAGTCATAAATAAGATTCTATGGTTACTAAAAACAGAATTTTCTATTTTTCTTAATATTAGCCCTTGTACTTAGGGGAAACGAATTGGACAAGTTTACCCTAAATGGAGAAATTAATTCATTTATCATGCCAGCTACCAGAAAAGGTAGATCAAAAATCTGCCAGACCAGAATAGCCAAAAGTAATAATACATTATGTATTAAATATAATAGAGCTGTATTTCCAAATATCAATGTTTTATGTACAGAAAGGCTAAGTCCCAGTTTCATAGACCAATAAATATTCGTGTCTTACCTGAATTTCCTGGGCTGGCAACCCCAACCAAGCCTTGATGGTATCCGTTCCACCGCACGCGAAGGCTCGCACTTTGTGTACAACTTCCGGTAGTTTGCCACTTCCGGTCAACTCGACCGGATGTCTGGCGTTCCAGCCTGATGTCAACTTAAGTATGTGTTGTGATTAGCTTAGATTTACGACTTGGAAAGCTGTTAGGTGGTAATTACGTCTTCATAATCATTGTGAGTTTAATAGGGCTTTTAGTGGGACTTAAATTAATTACCCTTCTTAGTAATTATTTAAAGGTTAATTTTGTAAGGCTTAAAACGAAAAATTTAAAGTAATTAATCTTTAAAATTACTATATTGAATTAAATTCAGGACTATCTTTTTATTAAGTGTGTAATGCAACTTAAAAGTAACCTATCGTTTTACAAAAAAACAGTTACAAGACTTATATAAAAAATGAGTTTTATTAAAAAAAATCTTAAGACACATTTGTAAGTTTATCACAAATTTTGTATAATATGAATTGATTTATTTCTCTTAACATCTGTAATACTTACTCCTTCAGATTGTGTGTCTTCCAATTACAACTTTGATAAGTAGTATTTAACCATTACAAATTTTTAAAATAGTATTGAAAATATTATTCCAACTTTTATAAGTCGCATTAAAACTTTTCTGATTTGCTTTCAAAATATCATCAAAAATTTTATTCGTAGCATGAAAGTTATCATAACAACTTTTACAAGTAGCATTGTAGATATTATAACAACTTTGATAAATAGCATTGTAGATATGATAACAAAATATATAATTCGCATTAAAAATATCATTGCAAGTTGTGATATTCACATTAAAACTTTTCAAGTAGCATTGTAGATATCATTACAAGTTTATGAGTCGACTTGTGTCATTACAAATTTTATTAGAAGCATTGTTGATATCATAACAAGTTTTATAAGTCACATTGTATCATTACAACTTTAATAAGTAGCATTGTAGATATCATTACAAGTTTATAAGTCACACTATATCATTACAACTTTTATAAGTAACATTTTAGATATCTTTACAATTTTTATAAGTAGCATTGTAGATATCATTACAACTTTTGTAAGTCGAATTGTATCGTTACAACTTTTATAAGTACCATTGAAGATATCATCAAAATTTTAAATGTAACATTAAAAATATCATTCAAACTTCCATAAGTCGCATTGCAGATATCATCATTACAAGTTTTTAAGTCAAATTGTATCATTACTATTTTTTTTAAAAGCATTGTTGATATCATTACAATTTTCATAAGTCGCATTGTATCGTTACAACTTTTATAAGTAACATTGTAGATTACATTACAACTTTTAAAAGTCGCATTGTATCATGAGAACATTGCTTGTTGAAATCGTTACAACTTATATAAGTAACATTGTAGATTACATTGCAACTTTTAAAAGTCGCATTGTATCATGAGAACATTGCTTGTTGAAATCTGGCTTTAAGTTTTATTTATATAAAAGTTGACAGACTAAGTTGACCAGGGATATAATCTTTGTGCAATCCATAAAAAAACGATCCAAAGGTAGGTTCGGTGTCTGAGTCTTTCGAAAGAAATAAAAAAACAAGAAATTAGGTATTGATTGTAAAATTCGGTGTAATAGTAAACTAATATAATCTAGAAAATAATCTAATCTATCTAATCTAATATAATCTATGGCGTTATCGATCATCCGGCAAATTATTTTATATAAGGATAATGTAACTGGACAAATAAACAGTCAAAAAAAAGTTTATAAGTTATCGACAATTTTACGTAGTCACTACGTTGTAAAAATTTGAGTTTTATTTTAAATAGAAAAAAATACCTATAAACTTTCGATAACAATAAAAAACCTTATTCTAAGATTTATTCTAAAAAAACAAAACGCTGGCTCCAATCACAATCCTTAAAGTGATTGTACCTTCTTTCATGTATATTAATATACTTACCTACATACACAATTTTAAATAGGTACATTGTATAGTGTATACATAGTAATTACTTCCAGCAAATAGCAATGTATGCTAAAAATGGAACCTAAAGTCCTAGAGTGGAACAGCATATGGCCAACGACCACCACCGTCAATACGCCTTTATTTACAATCCAAACAAATGGGTCCCACATGTCGCACCAGACAATGACAAGGTCCTTTAGAAACCAATTTAATTTGACCCTTTAAAACTGACATCAAATCCCCTATTAATACAAAAGTCTTAAAAACCAGGGAGGGGAAAGATGTCTGTTAAAATGGACGATGTCAGGATAAAGTTGTGACACAATAAACACTTCGGTGTTTATTTATTTGTGTTAATTATACATTGCAGATGTGTTAAAATACCAATGTGGTGACTTAATTCGTATAGGTTAGTTATTTCTACTTGGATATAGTAAAAGAATAGAATTTTATTTTAAAAAGTACACTAAAGAAAAACACATTTGTAGTCAGTTTTTGAGGGATTTGTGACTTGAAATCTTGTTTAATTATTGAGGGCGGTGGCCCACTCAAATGTGCAGTTTTTTGCTCGTTTTTAAAATCAATTCCACTGTCCTATTGCAAGTTTCAGACGGAAAAACATAACATGGCTTTCTACATTCTTTAACCAGCAAATTACTGTATTTGTTTTAAGATATCTGTTAAAACATCGCTTTAAAAAAATAACGGCCGAACCTTTCGTGTTTTTTTTATTCATAACTCTATTTGAACTACTAGCGGGAACATAATTAACTATAAAGTTAAGTAACTATAAAGCTAGAAATTTACAATTTGTAATTAATTATTTTTCACTTTTTACGCTTACCTCTATTTGAGATAAACATTGTCAATTTCAGCTTAACGCCCAACCAAAAAGCAAAAATATATGAGCATTGGGGGCCCTCTTAAGAACACAAAAAAAAAAAGAAGTGCGTCTAACAATTAACTCCGTTGCAGCCTAGTTGGTAGTGTGGCCGACTGCTGTGCTGAGGGTGTGGGTTCGACTTCCGCTTTGGACAAACATTTATGTGATAAACATTTGTGTTTGTCGTGAGTCTGTGTGTATTTATGTATGATATGTATGTATTTACAAAAAAAATATGTAATATATATATATTTGTATCCGTTGTTTGGTCACCATACACAAGCTCTGCTTACTTTGGAGCCTGGTGGCGCTGTGTGTAATGTCCAAAAATATTTTTTTTTTATTTAAAGGTCGACTTAACGCTAGATACTTAAGATAGTCATCTACTTACCAACCCTATACATTTTTTACGATTTTATTTACGACTATACATTGAAATTGAAAAAAACTAGATCTAGTAAGTTTTTTCTTTTAAAAGTAAATGTTAGATAATAATTTACTTATTATTTATGGCTTTAAGAGGATTGTGACGCTGCATACAAAATCCAATAATAGCATTTAAAACTGTTTCTACTTATATTATGGATAACAAGGATTGTACGTTTGAATTTTTAAAAAAATATAAAATAATAATAATATCTATATTATATTATATTATATTATATTATATTATATTATATTATATTATATTATATTATATTATATTATATTATATTATATTATATTATATTATATTATATTATATTATATTATATTATATTATATTATATTATATTATATTATATTATATTATATTATATTATATTATATTATATTATATTATATTATATTATATTATATTATATTATATTATATTATATTATATTATATTATATTATATTATATTATATTATATTATATTATATTATATTATATTATATTATATTATATTATATTATATTATATTATATTATATTATATTATATTATATTATATTATATTATATTATATTATATTATATTATATTATATTATATTATATTATATTATATTATATTATATTATATTATATTATATTATATTATATTATATTATATTATATTATATTATATTATATTATATTATATTATATTATATTATATTATATTATATTATATTATATTATATTATATTATATTATATTATATTATATTATATTATATTATATTATATTATATTATATTATATTATATTATATTGTATTGTATTGTATTGTATTGTATTATTTTTTATTTAACAAAAAACTTTACGCAGTGGTTTTTTTTTCTTTTATACTAAATTCTTTTGCCAAAAACCTATGGTCTGGTTGGAAACAGAAATTAATGCGTAATAAGAAATAACAATGAATTCAGATATAAATTCTAGATGTACAGGGGAACTGAGAACTTTTCAAAAATTACCTCAAAGTCAATCAACCTTTTGGGCAGTTTTGTAAGAATAGAGGTATTTAAAAGAAATTGATATCAAGTGAAATTTAGGGCAGTAACGTAGTAGACTAACAATTTTAAGGATTCAGGATTTTTTATAAATGTATATTGGTTTTTGTTTTTGTGGTCTGTAATTTAAATTAAAGTAAAATTACTTAAAGTTTTTTTAACTTATCAAGTTTTAGTGCCAATTGAGTCTATGATGACAAGAATTTTTGTAACTTGAATTACTTTTTTCTGCTGCGTTACCGAAAAATGACAACTAAATTATTAAATTATGACAGTGTAGGAATAAAGGCAATATTAACATTATTCAAAGGTTGAAAATGCCTTAAGTAATTTTTAATCATGTCGGGGACAATAGCGCTTTAAAAGTTGATCCATCCTAAAACGTATTTCAAAAGAAACATTTTACGACACATAAGCTCTGCTCTCTTAACTAAGCTAAGTGTAGGGGTTTATATTTTATACCCGACGGTGCGATGCTAAGGAAGGGTAATGTGTTTATCAGCCTATATATGTATGTTTGTTCCTTTGTGGTGATCTACAGACCAAACGCATAGATCGATTTTGATGATCCTTACGTCAATCGATTCGTGATAATCTTGTGAGTGTCACTAAAGATGTGACAGAAATAAAAATTTTAAATCTTGAAAAAGAAAAAAATGAAAGTTGACGAACTATGATAAGTGGGGTATCATTGAATAGGTATTTAAAAATCATCTTTAGGTTTCTTATATAATTTTTCAATATGACTGACCATTTAGAATCTATAACGATTTAAAGTCGGTTAGCAACCATTCTCACTTGAATTTTTATACTTTTGATGAATAAATCAATAGTTTAGATTACCGCAAGTTACAATGAAACATACAGTGCAATCTACACAATATTAACTCCCTCAATAAATTGACAAGATTGCGATATTTAGTGTCGTATAATGCTGACTAAAGTCTGACTAAAAATTAACTATAAATAAAAACTGAAAAATGAAAAATAAGTTTAGTAATGATAAATTCCCAATAATGGGTCCCAACTGTTAAAGTAGCTAAGTTTCGCATTAGAATTTATCATTACTGGTCATTTTTTTCTCTCTCCAGTTTTTATTTGTAGTTAATTTTTTACTCAGTGTGGTTTTTTGATTTCTTAATCAATTTATTTTTTTAAACATACATGAATAAACCTTTGAACATTTCTCATAAGGCATATCCCTAGCTTGTTAACGTTTACTTTGACATAAGTTAACATTATTTGGTCAAGAAACTTAATGGTAAGAGTGAAGTCGCTAAACAGTATTAAACAAGAATTTCCGTGAGACAGTCATGTATGGTACATGGCCATGTATTTGAACTAACAGTGTTTGTACAAACAATATCTATAGTTAGTGGACGCATGATGTCCGATCATTAGCGGTGTATACATACGGACAGACAGACAGACATGGCCTGTTTAATTATAGCATCGTGACGGACCAGTTTGGACGCGGTTGAATTGGTTAGATGCTTATGTGTCAATGTTAAAAGACAATAATTGTTGGTTTTCAGTTTTATTAGACTCATTAGTAGTTTTAGGGCATATTTCATGGTCTCAGCTAATTAGTGACTAGAATTTAAAAAACAAACTTATTAAGATAATTTTTTTTATAGAACTAAGATGGCACACAAGCTTGCGGTCCGCCTGATGATAAGCGGGCTGGGGCATCACTCGCGCGTTGCCGACCCTTCAGAAATCTAATAACTTCTTTCTTTCTTCATACTGTAGTCCTTAGAGAAACCCATGTCCATGCATTTTTTGTATTTTGTAAACCTTTACGTTGGTAGGTACCTCATTACCTAGTAAACAAGAGTCCCTAGATCCTTTCCCAAACATTCTCATACGTCTCCACTGTTGCGACACAGCCTACCCGAACCTCAGGCAAGGGTAATTTGGGCCATTGTTCATCTTGCGGGTCTTGTGTGGATTGTGATCTTCACATAGGTACTTCTTTTTGACGTTCTTATGTAGGTTTTCTCACAATGTCAATTTTATCAAAAATCTATTGGCGTGAATAAGCAATGAAGAATGTGTGAATATGAAATTAAGAAAGACTCAATGCCGAGGTCAAACCTCAGTCCCTAAGGACGCACGGAACCGAACTATTTACCCCATAATCACTTTATGTATAGATATTATCTTAAAACTGAAAATCTAGACCTTTATTTAGGGCATTCATTCAGAAAGGTTTTTTTAAAAAGTTTTTGTGCAAAAAATGATTTCCTGCTAAGTATTGCTAGATGGTATGCAGAAAATGTTTTCCTGCTAAGTATTGCTAGATGGTATGCAGAAAATGTTTTCCTGCTTAGTATTGCTAGATGGTATGCAGAAAATGTTTTCCTGTTAAGTATTGCTAGATGGTGTGCAGAAAATGTTTTCCTGCTAAGTATTGCTAGATGGTATGCAGAAAATGTTTTCCTGCTAAGTATTGCTAGATGGTATGCAGAAAATGTTTTCCTGCTAAGTATTGCTAGATGGTATGCAGAAGATTCGTTAAGTAGTTTTCGCATGATCTTTAAAAAAAGAAACTGTAATAAAATACAAAGATAATTCATTCGGGTTCGAAAACGTCCCCTAACACGAGTGCTTTTTAAAAAACATTTAATATCTAATGAATATAGGTTTGGGAACGGAGAACGGAGCCCTTTTACAGTCTCATATATTTTAAAGCAAGATTTTTACGTACCTACGTATCTATAGAATCTATACAATTGGCAACGTTAACCACATTCACATAATCAATGCCATATTGCTGCACTAACAAAAATTAAGTAGAATATACCTAAGGTATACTCATAGGTGGCCAGACTACCAAACTCAAATTGCCTCATATCAAACACAATCAAAAGAATTAATAATACCAATCACAAAATTTCCATGTCATCATAGAAAATAAAAAAAAACAAATGACATCGGTCTTATCGAAATCAGATCTTTACGCGTTGGTGCAGTTAAGGGGCGGTTCTCGCTACATTGCTTTCACATGTTTCTACTATATTGTTATTAAGTCGATGGTACACTCAGGGACACGAAAATGTACCTATATAAGTACCTGCGTGAAATAACATTTCATCAAATTAAAGAGGTAGGTATCAGAAGTTGATACTTACTGATTGGAAATGAGGTTTTTTAACTTTGATTTTGTATAACTTAATGTTAATTGGGCAAAAAGTATGTATTAGCTACTTTTTATTTAAGGTAGCAAAATACTTAAAGTTTTTATTTTTATTTTATTTTTAAGGTATTGCCACAAAAACTAGCAATATTTATTAGTGTTTCGCCGATTTAATTTTGGTATTAACTGAATTCATCTAACATTAGTCAACCAATGTTTAGTATCCTGTAGGTTTGTCTATTTGATGGATAAAGGATAGATTTTCTTTAAACAAAAAAATTAAAACCAAACCTTTTTTTATTTCATGAAGGCAGGTTTTTGATTGACGCTTTCTAACATTTCAAAAGATATTTTAATTATAAAATATTTTAATTTTGTCAGTCGACAGGTTGAATCATTAGGTTAGGCCTAGTGCATTGCCAACTTTAACGAAACCCGACCTACTTAAGGGGCCCAAATTGAGTGTAAAGTGTTATCTAAACGACAATCACAACGACACGGAGTCGAGTTTACGACCTTTGTTATGGCATGTAATAGCGGGTGATAAACACAAGCAGTTTTTCGTCAATAAACACGATAATTCTATGTATAATTGTGATTCAAAATGTGATTAATAAAAATTTAAAAACTCAGATAGATATAAAGCAAATATAACAATAAGGTAAAGGTACTCAAAAACGATATGAAAAGTTTACATTACGTTGGAAAAAAATAACACAGGAAGGATATCGATTATGGATTGCAAATAATTTATGTCAAATAAAAAAAAAATCTTTTCTGGACAGTCAATTTCTATACTATTTTCTTTGCATGCCCTATTATAAAAAATATGAATTACCTATTAGTTATCTACTTACTTTCGCCATGAAGTGCTACTGTGTAGTTTTTATAATCATCCCCACGTTACTAGAAATAGAATAGAAATTAGAAAAATATGTCATCAAAAAAAGCTTTCATAAAAAAATAGATAAGGCGTGATACAGGCTTTTTGTGCAATTTTTATAGCAAACCTTAGGATGTTTATTTTATTTTAAGGAAATAAAATAAACATACCTACATATATTAGCCTTTTTTTCATTTACCTATTTTAGGTATTAAGGGCTAAAAACATATATTTAGAAGTAACTGTTATCAAAAAATCAAAAAACGATTCTACAAAATGATGAAAGTTAAATTAAAGAAAATACAAAAATCGGAAAATTTGCGACGATCTGCTATTAATCACTTACAATGTGTGAAACGAATACGTCCCATTACGATTTATATGACTTTTTAGTTAGAATTAATACATCAATATTATTTTTTGGCCTATATAGCCCTCTTTAACCGAATAATTTCAATGAGAACATTTAACAACCGCCACTCGAATTCTATTCATGGCAGGATTGCATTCAAATAAAGATTACAGTATCCTGCTACCCTATTGGCTGACACGTTATTTTGTCGCCCGTTTGTCACCAGAGTCCCAACCAATCACAAGGCAGCATTACGGAAATGGAACACAATTGACAATGTCACTCGCTCATTTGTCTGTCGCTTTATGTAGAAAATGGCTTTTGTTCACCATTGTACCCCCTAGAAATCAGATTTCGTACTTTATTTAACTTTACTTTAAGGTGTATGTATGTTTATTGTATAGGCGTTTCAAATAAATTTTTAGAATCACACTTACTTGTAAACAGTGTTATTACGTGCAGGCAAAACGGGTGCTAAGATCTTAATTATTACTTCCACGGGTTTTTGTTTGTAAATTTAACTTTTCTTTACTTTATTGCACTTAAAAGCTGTGCATAAATTTTCTAGATATCTAGCGCTATCTGGCGGTTCCGTTGTTTTCTCTACTTCTATTTTTGCCATTGTGTTTTGGTGAGTATATTTATTTATGCACTTTATATTTTATGTATATACTCACAAATGTGATGAAAATCATTGTGTGTAACACGGGCGGTACGGATATTACAAAACCGAGTAATTAAAGCTCTCCGGCCTTATGCTTCTAAGTAGCTTCTCGTTAGTAATTTTCTCCTTACTACTCTTAATACACAATGTTACCTATTTATTGATTGGTGCTTGAAAAACATGCTAAGTAGGTATGTGTAAATTTTACAAAAATGTAAAAGACAAATTAATATTCGAACAACAACTATTGACAGTTCTTTTGACAGCCATATAATTTGACATATTTTTAAGAAACATTGCATAAAAAACAGGACAGGAATATAATACGTGTAATTTTTACACTTATCATGCAGAATGAAACAACAAAAAGGACAAAATTTCGCTTCAAATCAAGCGTGACTTTTAACAAAGGGCAATGTGTATATGGGCTGCGCAATCGGCTATAATCTGGCAGAATTGAAGATTCATTGGGAATGTCTTTCGTTACAGTTCACGTTGACTTTTTTATTTGGAAGGTTTGCAGTCCCGTGTATTGAGTGCCCCAGGTTGGTGGAAATAACGCGGCTGTATCATTGTTATACAAAAGCGCAGCTGTTCTCTTCCCTAGGGGTAAAAAAGACGTTTTGTATTTTTATTTTAAAACGGTGAGTGGATCCTTTTTAGCGGTCATCAGGACAAATGTACGCCTTCTTTTTATATAGTTAGTTTGTATAATACAATGTCGGTAAATTTGACGGTAAATGTCATCTTAGAATATTTTTGTCAATTAAACTGCGGAAAACATCTAGTAGAAAATAACATTAAAAGTTACAGAGCAAACAAATCTATAACTAAGTGAATTTTAACCTAATCTAATCTGTACCACCTAGTTGCAAAAACCTTGGACTTCTCTTGTCTATTTTACATTCTAAAAAGTCCTTTATAAAGAACGTTTACAAAACGGCACCCAAACCGCCATCTTGTTTTTATAAATATGATATTTATTATTCTTTTTATGAAAGAGGTAAGTGCATTTAAATAATCCCCTTTAAGATTTTTCAGACGGGATATGGCAGATGCGTTCTTTTTAGCCTAGGGTGAAGTACTGTTTATGCAGTCCTCGATTGCTTAAGAACCGAGTTGGAAGTGAGTCCTTAAAGTGTTTTATTTCCGATTTGTTTTATGTAAAGATTCGGTTGGATTTATTAAGTGTGAGTTCAAATTTTTAATGAAGAAATTAAAAAGGTAGGGAGGTTTATTATTTAATTAGAATAATTTTAAATAGACTTGCAGATATTTGATTTTAATAATTTAAATCTCTTCCATACCATTGAAAACATTAATTACCATAACTTGGTTCGTTTGTCGGTATATACCTATTTGCATGTGTACTGTCTGTGTGTCTATGTGTTTTGTATGACTAATACAAAAATACATGTGTTGTTAAAGTTTAGTGTCGAGGCTGATTTGTGCTCTATAAACTGGGATAAATCTGAGTATCCAGCTTGAAGACGACTTTGGCTTGCAGTGATCGATGTCCTTTTCAGCTGGGTGCTATTTTTTATTGTTTTGAGCAACCCATTAATTCATTTTATATTTTAAATATATTATAATATTAATTCAATTACAGGACTTTAAAAAAAAAAACGAAACTTGTCTCTAATTGGCAAAAAATTTTATGGGCGGCGTCAACGCAATTGCATTGCTTGTTAACGAAAAATTTCTTAAATGCTTGTTTACAAATGCTCCTAGTACTTGTATGGCGTTATGCCAAAGGAGCTTTTAAAATTAGAAATTATAAATATGAAATATGTATGCTCCTATGGCACAACACACAAGGAGTATCGAGGCTAAGGAGGAAATGCGCTCTGTTTTTACATTTTTAGTTTCCAAACTCTCCCTTGAGTGAACACTGATTGAGAGAAAGGTGTCATTACACAATGTATAATGTAGGTATATCAAATCGTGAAGTTGCGGTGTATGTTATTGGATTATATAATATCTTCTCAAAAAAGTGGATTATTGATATTGGATTGATATATAAATATTGGATTTTGATAAATCAACACAATTTTATGCGTCATCTAGACGGATACATTCGATTTAACCCGTGAAGAGGATACTTACATAAAAAAAAATATTTGCACTGCAATTGCACTGGACGCTAGGACAAGGGGCGCGGTGGGCGAGAGAGCGCGGGTAGACAGTGAAGTGAAGTTGGCAGTGAAGCGTTAGCCCATAGGAGCGTTTGGATACCAGAAACGTGCAAACAGAATGCAATGCTTCCTTTGCCCCAACTCGTATCAAGTGATAAAGGAGCTTACGTGACTAATTTTTATAATTTGCCGGCCCTCTTTTGGACAACGCGACAAAGTGTTCGGATAAAGGAGCATTTGTTAGCACGCGCCTAAAATTGGATACCCATACCCGTACCTGTTGTGATGGGACGGAATACCATTAGTTAATTCTGGATATCTGTTCCCTAGGTATAACAAACGTCAACTGTTGCGGCTTATAGTTAATAATATAATAAAAGAGAATAGACGAACTACCAGCAGTACCTACATATTTATTTAATTTATAAAAAAGGGAGAGAGAAAACATCGATATCTTTGGTGATTTTAACCAATAAATGCTAGTGACATGATAATCGTAAGTATTACAACGGTCACTACGGTTTCTTTTGAATTTTGATAAATCCAAACAATTTAATGCGTCATCTAGACGGATACATTCGATTTAACTAGTGAAGAGGATACATGCATAAAAAAAAATGTTTCAATCACGGTATAACCCCTTTAATAACAACAGTTATGATAAAAATTACATATGTGACTACTTATTTACCTATTATCTCAGTTAATGAATATACTTTATATTACATCTATTTTTTACATGTATTCATGTATAATATGTATGTATTTACAAAAAAAAGTAATATATATGTATTTGTATCCGTTGTCTGGTACCCATAACAGAAGCTCTGGTTACTTTGGGGCCGGACGGCGCTGTGTGTAATGTCCAAAAGAAATATTTAATATTATTTATTTTATTATTTTTTACATGAAGGTATTTAAAGAAGGTATAGAGTTTACAAAATGGATTCTAGACATATGAGCACATTTAAATACAGTTTGATCCAGATGTGTCGTATATTTTTCACATCGACAAAGACATCATTCAAAGTCCGTTATGTAGGTCACTCCCGCAGATCCTTCGATTCGGGCAACTGGGGCGTGTACACCCACACTCGTGCATTGTATCTGTTGGTACACATGTGTTTGATTAATCCTCTACGTACGGTGAATTGTCCAGTAGGTACAATCCTGTACAAAAGTTGTAAAGGTTATTAAAAGATGTGCCTATTGTTATTTTTATTTTCTTACATTCTCAGTTGCTTTCATACAACTGATTATTTTTCTTAGATATAGGGAGAGTAACTTTTTTCCCTGTTTTTCCTTTCCGCTCTCAATTCACTTATTCAGAAACCTTGCTGTCGCGGCGGCGGCCGTAGGCACATAAACTGACCAAAGATTCAACGCAATGGGAAGAATACAAACAAACATGGCAACATGCATGTCTAATAGATATAGAAAATAAAGCGTAATTCCTATATTGAAATTTATAAAATAAGTATTTTTCGTTTATTGTTATTTATATAAGTACTTAATATCATTTTCTTTTCACAATTTTAATTACAAACGGTAAACAGTAACATATATTAGTGCAAAAAATGGATATGTATCCTGTTGTCGAGAAATAAAGAGTTTTATTTTATTATTACGCTAAAAAAATTACTTTTGAACTTGACTGTCCGGAATGTCACGCCGCCCTCATCCGTGATTTATGTGCGGCGCTGGGATACACAGCTGAAATTTTGATATCGACGCGTGCACGGACCGGACGGTACCAACCCTGGCGCTCCATACAAATTCTCACACCCATCTATCTATTCTATGATATTATGTTCATTGTAAAGGCTTATAGTACCTACCTATAAACTACCATTTTTTCTTAATGCTAGCAGCAGTCTACATGAAACTTTTTATAAAAGAATTTAGATAAACACAATAAAAAAATACTTTAGTTACAATAAAAGATGGACGGTGGCGGCCTGATCTCCGCACTTACCTCGCGTTCTGAGAGGTGGGCATTCGAGACTCAGCATGTACCAAAGAGTATTTCTAAATTTATTTTAGTTTTTTTTTTCGTTAACAGCACTGGCCTAGCTCATTAAAGGAAAATATTGTAAGGAAATCTTCATTAGTTAAGTTTATGGGCATGATTTTTTACGATTGCATTTGCTTTCTTGCTGTCTCTTACTGTTTTGTTGAAAAAATCTATCTGCTATCCTGCTGTCAGTTGCCAAATTTGCTAATGTGCGAGCAAAAAAAAATAAGACCTATTACAGGCTAGAATGGTAATAATAAGTTCACAAAAAAAGTGGTGGTGTGTTGAACCCGCGTGATTGACTATAATCTAAATTACCCATGGTGATTGTAGACCAGCCAACAGTGTGGACGTCCACATACATACTAGCTATGGGGGTAGATAGCAAATTAGATAATTTGTAGAAAAAAGTACATGATATTATGGAATTGTAGAATGGGAAGGAAACATAAAATTTAAGATAACTTATTCATTTGGCTTTTACGATTCAATTTCTATTTCGAAATAAAGTCAGACTAACCCCAATATGGATTTTGCCTCATTGAATGCCCCTAATTAAACTCCCCCCCCCCCCCGGATCAAAACTATTTAGCAGTCAACTATTATCACAAATTCTGACTCCTTTTCATTCCACTTTCCGTGCGACATCCCATCTCTACTGCTATCGACCACTCGACGCATTTCGACCGCTAGCGTACAACATATGCCTAAAGAGAGATTCTGAGAATACGAAAAACTATTTGCGAACGATATTCCCCATGTTTTTTCAAAATTGAATGTAGTCGATCTAAAACAGTTACCGCGATTAACAAGCCATAAGTTAGCCATAAAAGTATCTCGAATTCGAGATTATCACCATCAGCACGGGAATCAGGCCCCTGGGACCTAATTCTCACTTCATCCGTGATAATCTCGTATTAGAGATTATCTGGAAGACACCATCTCGACTGTGAAATTTCGATCGTCGACATCATTTTCGCGTTTGCTGTATTCTCACTATCAATCGAAACAACCTGCGAACAAAATGTCGTTCGAAGCGGTGGAATGTTGCCATTGTGAACCGGTTACGTTACGAGGTACGTTCCGTTGCACAGTTTTAGAGCGTTTTTTAAAACGCGTATTCTAATATGCCTCTTTGGATATATTAAAAAAGGGTTCGGTGACTACAATATGTTTGAAGCAACATTTTACTTGTTTTTCATCTTTATTAATAAGGAAATTATAAGTATAACTAAGTTTGTAAGCTAATTCCCTATTACGAGAAATTGCTATAACCTTTAAACGGAACGTGTTTGGACATAAATGAAAAAAAACACGTTTGT
Source organism: Apoda limacodes (assembly GCA_946406115.1). NCBI lineage: Eukaryota > Metazoa > Arthropoda > Insecta > Lepidoptera > Limacodidae > Apoda > Apoda limacodes. Next base: position 45,997,312 of record OX291541.1, read on the forward strand.
TTTTGTTGGGTGTTTTATTTGTTTATTTGGTTGAAAATTTTAAGTTATTCTTATTTTTCAAAGGTGTAATTATGTTAATTAAATTTTTTTCACATCAAATTACCACCTAGTATTATTAAAATGCTACGCAGCACTAAAGATGGCGGCGCCGGACCTCAAACATTTTTGTTAGTGTATGTGATGTAACCTCGTGTTTGTGATGAAAATCAATAGAAATAGAAGAATATTAAGTTGGGGTGTACAAAAGGGGGCGCTGAGAAAAAATACTAAAAGAAAATTCCATTTCGCTCCCTTTTAGTTACTCTGACCGAATGCGAGATGTAGTCTCGAACGGTCCGGACCACTCGAAGCAGTTCGAGCGGAGAAGACTCCAGCCGGCAGTTCGTATAAGAGCAACATATGGCGTAGGCGAGGTTCAACAGTGAACATCTAAAAGATGAGATGCTAATAATGATTTAAAAAAAAACATTGTTTAAAGTTTGTCGATTTACCGGATTTCAAAGTACCACAGATATGTACAAGGGGGGCCATATACATGTACGTAGATTACCATAAACATGTACGTAGGGTACCATATACATTTACGTAGGGTACCATATACCATACGTCAGGATTGTCAGCAATTATGGCTTAAGCTTAAAAGTTTTTTTTATCATAAAGATATATTAAAGATCTTGTGGCACATAAACGTAAATAAATAATACAGGTGGTGGAAGATGTCGGTTGGTAAGACTTTAATGCATCTTCCAACATTTAAAAAAAATATTTAAAACTAGCGTTACCCTGTTAATTACCATTACATCAAAATGTAAGGACTTTTCTATAGGAATCATTTTTGTCAGGACTTTTAAATTTACCGTATGGTTACCCTACGTATACGTCAATTCAAAGAATTCATTATTTTTTTTCAATTACTAATTTAAATTGTCTTTTCTAGTTTAAAAGATCTAATAAATCATCGCAAACGATGCGACCCTCTAACCCAAAGAGCTATCAGAGCAATCGCTCATCCCAAATTTACGTCTGCTTGCTTCATGTCTAATTAGTGAATTAAGAAATCGTGGTATATATCTCTGGTTAAAGACAATAAACCTATCATTAATCAACGGGCATTAGCTGTGTGCTTATTACTGATGATATTGGGTGTTTTTGTCCGTTGGTTCGGTTCTCTTTTAACGGAGGTGTTAAGGCATAAGCTAGAGCGATCTATAATATTATTGACAAAATTAGTTTTTTTTTTAACTGAAACTGAAACTGAAACTAAAAAAAGTTAAGCAGAAATGCCCGTACGAAACTTTGTAATTTTTGAGAGTTACTGCATACCTAGTCGGGTTTAGTATGAGATCCGAATCTATGAATTTCATAAGTTTTGGATGTAAAACAATGATACATGATTTTGGTTGTCATATGTCGTATTATGAGGAGAATTTGCTTGCATAAACTAAATAATAATATTAATAAACACACAAATCGTGATTTTTTTGGTTGCTACTAAGGTAAATTTTGAAGTAGAATACCCAGAAGTTGAATAGAAACCCACCTCCCTACTGCTGGAGCACCGACATCTTCCTTAAGAAGGAGGCTTAAATCTCTAGGTGTTCTAATAATAATAGATCTATAGTTATATTTTTCACTGTGATTAATCAGGAATAATGACAGTACCTACTTAAGGGAAAAAATCATGTAAAAGAAAAAGCTATTTCGGGAAGGATAATTTTTAACTAGATTGTAAAAGTTATTTTACTTTAAAACGCTATGAAAAGTACAAGAATCACATCCATTCTGGATTGCTAATGAATAAAAAAAAAGGGCCAAGTGCGATTCGGACTCATGCATGTAGGGTTCCGTACCATTATCTATAAAAACGGCAAAAAAACACGTTTGTTGTATCGGAACCCCCTTTAAATATTTGTTTTATTTATATATTTATATTTTATATATATTTATTTTATAAATTATTTATTATATAATTATTTTTATTTTAATTTATTTGATTTTGATATAAAACTTAATATTCCGTTGATACTTAAGCGTCTACCTGTTCCCGTTATTAATATAGAGCAAAAACAAGCAAAAAAATCACGTTTGTTGTATCGGAGCCCCCTTAAATATTTATTTTATTCTGTTTTGTAGTATTTTTTGTTATAGCAGCAACAGAAATACATTTTCTGTGAAAATTTCAACGATCTAACTATCACGGTTTATAAGATATAGCCTGGTGACAGGCGGACGGACGGACGGACAGCGGAGTCTTAGTAATATTGTTTCGCTAATTACGCTTTGGATACGGAACCCTAAAAGACACTTTTTTAGATAGAAAAGGCGACAGTAAATTCCTACCCTATTTAACTTACATGGATTGTTGTAAGTATAAACACGCAAATAGTAAAATAGTAATTCTTCATTTTTTCAAATTCTGAACCGGCCAGTATTTCATCTTTTTAGTTTTAATTAAATTTGCGTTTTTGAAATAAATCGCTAAACAAGTCTTGGCCGTGAGACCATTGCTAGATTCGTATTATTGGCGGACTCACCTTAGGGATCGCCCTTTAAACTATACTTATGCAGTAAAGGCTTACTTTTACGGCCTCCACAGTCATCATCATCATCATCATATCAGCCCATCGACGTCCACTGCTGGACATAGGCCTCACCTAACTTTCTCCACAGCGTGCGACTCTGTGCCGCCTGCAACCAACGACTCCCCGCTACCTTTAGAAGGACATCTGTCCATCTAGCGGAAAGCGTCCCACGCTGCGCTTTCCGGTTTGTGATCGCCACTCAAGAACCTTCTTCCCCCATCGGTTCTTCGAGCTATGTGCCCTGCCCATTGCCACTTCAGCTTTGCGATTCGGTGAGCTATGTCGGCGACTTTAGTTCTCCTACGGATTTCCTCATTCCTGATTCGATCTCCGAGCATAGCTTGACAGTAATGCACTATTAAAAGTTACAGTTATCGCTTTGTAATATCAATAAAGCCTTATAATAAAGACAAACAAAAAAATATCTTGTGCCGGGGCGTTAGGGAGCAATGCATAGAGCTATCAGATTAGACACTTTTTAGTTTAAATTTTAAACATTTCAAATATCGTCATATGTCCGTTGTTTTGTCTGACTGCCATGATTTTATGAATTTGCGATAAAAGTGACTAAACATTTGCTCTTCTTTAGATTTTATTGCACATAAATACAATGAAGGGGAATTATAGATACGCACAGCATCAAATCAGTACTAAAATGAAGTAGGTAGTCATGATACTAATCGCTCGTTAAACTCAAAGGAATGCTGATTTAGTTGTATTTGGACTATACTTTACTCTTTTTTGTAACATCCAGTTTTTTCCATAAGTGGATCTAAGTCGATCCTAAGAAATTTTTAGAAATAAATCGAGACAGTAAAGGTATGTTGCGCTGTACTGACACAAATATCTGATAAATATTTGCCATATATCTAGTCAGTGCTGTCACTACATCCATTCTGCAGTGTCGAACGCCGTCGCTTATGACTTAAACTATTGTCCTCATCGCGATACGAAGCAAAGCAGCGAGGGCGGAGCAATCGTGATTGCACCGAAGTTCTCGCTGCGAACTGTACGTACAGTACGTGTCGTAATTGTCGATTATTATTAGATATAGCACATGCGATGGTATAACTCTTCCTTATTCGGTTAAATGAAAGTATGGAATGGATAATATGGGCTGCTTTTAGGTAGACACGTATGTCAATTTTTCCCGGTAACTTTTTGTGTCCGGTTTCGAGAAGAGCCTGCAAGAAACTCAATAGCTACTCTTTTAAACACTCAATACTATAATAGTCTCAGAATATTTATTGCGATCCCTACATTTTTTTTATTTATTTATTATAATTATGTAATAATAATAAGAATCCATCAACCAATCTCAAGTACAAAGTACAAATAATAATTCCATTTATAACTTCTACTTGATAGCTTACTCTCGCTGTTAATTATTATCTTGGTCGTATAATTAATTAATAATGCTTAAACATTTTCAATAAACAATCTGAAGGGGAAAGTTACGGTAGAATAGCATATGTACGTAAACGTAAACATAAAAAATAATGAACATTTCAAAACAAGTGAGGCGTGTGAGGAATGTCTTTACGGTATGCGGCATGAAAATAAGCGATATCGACAAACAGAGGCTAAACCAGAGACTTTCCTAGTTAAGGGCTTGTTAAGCAACGTCTATGTGAGCATTTACTATTATTATTGTATGAAAGATATTGGTTATTACATTAGGGGCTTAAATTTTTTAGATTCAAATTGAATGGAAGTGATTAGAAATAATTTGATAAGGCGTCAATTTACGAAAAAGTAATTACCTAATCGTATTTATAAGTGATAGTAATTAAAAATTGCAACTTCGAAAATTTAAGGGAATATTTAAAGTCGTATAAGTAGTTTTTTTTTGTTGAAACCGCTTATTTAGTAGCCTCGTGTAAGCAGGTTGCGTTGCGATAAGTGATCGTGACAAATGCTCAGGCGATCGTGTGAATTTGATAGTAAAATATTCATAATATTCAAAACTAGATGTATGTAATTACTGACAGGTAAGGTCAGAAGATTAATTAGGTTCATATTGGAGCGCAAGTTGCCACAAACTCTACTGTATTTGATATTGTTGATGCTACAGCCATTTTACAAAAGTACAAAGCAGATTTAGGCCATAGTCCGCTGGTCCAATGCAGAATGGCGGACGTTGGCGAGTTGGTGTCAGTTTTTAAGCTGCCTTAAAAGGCATCTGAATTGGCTTTACGACTGCTATATATATATCATATAGGTTTTTAAACTATACTAAAAAGCGTAATAAGGGAATGAGTAACTTAATTGTATTATGTATGTACCTTCTTTATAGTATTATATGCAGGTGGAGCTGATCAGATATTTGATGGCGTAAATCTCAGGTGAAGTACAATTTAAAATAATATGTCTTATAGCCCGTTGTTACGACAGGTAATATAGGCTCAACTAAACTATAGGTCATTTTAAGCTAGGACCTCAGGGAGCGGAGCGGCATCAAAAGATATTATACATATTTTATCAAAAATATCGACTACCTTTTAAATACATTAAAAATAATTTCTTGATTTTTTTAATGCAAAAAATTATTAACATAAGTACACAAATATATAGTTATTATTTCACTACAATGTATAAATAAGGGAAATCAAAACAGAAGGTCGAAATCAAAACCGAAGTCCAAATTCAAAGTTCCAACTCTACATTGCTGACCTTACGAGGTACTCGAGTGATTACAAAATAAGTGTCGGGGGCATTAGACAAAACATAATAATCCTTACCTAACATCAGACCGCAGCAATAGGGAGCAAAGTCGTGTGGCAAGTCAATTTAATTAAGTATATTAATGTGCACTGTTTCGTATACTTTCTATTCTCGAGCCACCGTCCGAAAAGCTTCTATGTAGCTGACAATATTTGAAACAAGACATTTAATAAGGGACCGGTACGTGTTCGACTTTTCTTGATCCTCATATATTTTTTATCGATTTTGTTTTCGATTGGACCCAACCGAAGGGTAAGAAAAATCCTCGTCTTGCGACTACAACTGTGTAGGTGAACAGACGATCTACATGGTCAATTCCTATTTTACTGGGAATCGCTATCGCTTTCTTGCATTGTGTAGGATTCAATACCTATGCGCGTAACAATGGAACAGTACTGGTGTTGAATTTGAAACTGACAAGGATTCCCAGTAAAGTTATGAAATCACTCAGCTGGTTGGATCCGCAGATAGCTGATAGGCGCAGGTCCTATATTTGAGAGGCCTATGTTAATGACAACGATGAAACGAAAAGCTCTTTGATTATGATTCCTTATAGGTATCTTCATTTGATAAAAAGTTTTTTCAACGTGTTAAAAAAAGCAAGTTAAATTAAATGGTTCGTTACTTTTACTGCAACACTGTAACATCAAACTAGCTAATAACGCGTGTTGCTTATTATAAATAATCACACGTCAAATGCTAGTGATTTCGTAGTAGCAGTTTCAAAGTGTTGCTGTCACGTTTTAGTATACCTACAGTTAGATGTAAAAGCATACTTATATATTGCATGTCCCCTGTCCACTTATACCTATGATGTTGACTGCAAAAAATCGTCCAAAAGCTTGTAATTTGGACCTTAATTGCTATCGTTGTTTGACACTTCCAAAAACCTCTTAATTCATTATCGCAAAGTATTTGTTTCAGTAAAACGTGTTATTTAAAGTAGTTTTAACTTATGTGCTAATATTTTAAATTCTTCATTTTTCCGATAGTGCGTTCAAGCTTCATATCTTTACTAACACGAACGAAACCAAAAATTGTCACTTTGGAGCTAAATATTTCAAAATTACTTTTAAAAACCAGCCAACAAATCATACTATGATTCTAAGTTCTCTATATTGAGCGATAACCTACATAATGGGTTTTTAGGTGGCACCTTTAGCTACCTCTACACATGCACTAAGCAAAAATACATCACACTAAAAGTATGATAGTAGTGACGTCTACAGGGTTGTATTAGTAACAAATTGTATATAGAGCTATAAATAATATTGCAATTATCTCCTTAAGATGGTTAACCCTGCTAACTAGAGCCGTCAATTGATATTTTTATTTTTATCTTTGTGCTAAGCGAATTTCAAAAATGTGCGTCTACATAAATATGTAACCAGATAGGCTATTTTTAGAAAGTATTGTTATGTATTGATATAAACTCTGAGTTGTAGATAGCATATCTGTTAAAAACGGCCACCTTTAACAGAAGTGCTATCTACAACTTACAGTTTTATCCCAGAAAACTAGAACCAAACGTTCATAAAATGGTTTATGACTGGGGACATATTTTTCTAGAAGCACGTTTCTAGGGTTCCATACCCAAAGGGTAATTAGCGGAACCCTATTACTAAGACTCCGCTGTCCGTCCGTCCGTCCGTCCGTCCGTCTGACACCAGGCTGTATCTCATGAGCTGTGATAGTAAGATAGTTGAAATTTTCACAGAAGAAATTATTAAATTAAAATAAAACAAATATTTAAGGGGGGCTCCCATACAACAAACGTGTTTTATTTTGCCGTTTTTATATGATGGTACAGAACAATTTTTGCGCGAGTCCGACTCGCACTTGGCCAATTTTTTTGAAATTCGCTTTGCACACAGAGGAAAATAAAAATATCAATTGGCGGCTCTTGTGGACGTCAGCAACCCTCTTACAGCATTTCTTTGTGCTGTCATAACCAAAGTCTTTACAAATTTATCCAGCAATAAAATATCGTAATTAGTTTCATCAAAATTACTATCTGTGTCAACTACCCTATTAAAATCATTGATAAAATGCTATTTTCATTATGTAAAGATGTACTACGAGCACATATTCTGAACGTATCAATTATACATTTTGCAACCCTTCAAGTGGCGTGCGGTATAAACGACCCCGTCTTAATTAAGGGGATGGGAGCAAACATTAATGAAGTATCTGATACAGACATGTTTCGGAGTTCGTCGACTTTTGGGATTTTGTCAGTATCATGTCTATAAGCGTACCGAAATTTTATAATTTAATGAATGTGTGAGGTAAGAATATGAGGTACTTACGTTCGAAATGCTTTTGAATAATTTAATTTGTTTGTTTCTTAATCACGCCATACCTAAATTATGGGTGGGCAGAGCTGCTGGCAAAAGCTAGTTAATCATTTTTCGACAGTATTCCATGATATATTTTTGAGTTTCTACTCTGATTGATTTTAGTTCTGACTGACTGATTTTATTTGAAAAATTAGTAGAAACTCAAAGTCGAAGCGAGATTCCACAATCACTAAAATAATTATATGTTAGTCGAATCTTAAATAGTCAAATATTTTCTTATAAAGGTTATAGTCTTACTTTGTCAATGCGTCAATTAAATCATTTTGCCCCTAAATCTAATGAGACACCATGTTTTTTCACTGGAAAGCCACCAATGCACTTGCGAAATCCAGGAAAAACCGTAGGCTATTACCAACTTCCCCTAGGCCACCACCGACTTCTTACTGATACTTACTATAATTATAATTGACAATTCAAAAAACTGTTAGCCAAGATCTCAAATAAAAGCATAACTCAGCACAGCCCACTCAACCTCAAACACAAATTCTACGCGCAATTTTGTCAAAATTCACAAGCATTAATATCAATATGTAGAGCAAAAAAGGGCCAGTAATATCCTCGGGGTCCCTCCCGGCTTTATTTATCAAAGCCGACCCCATATAACCCTTTCATCGTTACGCGAATTAAATTTCTTTTGCCGTCATTTCCCGTGCATTATCTCGGTTAAAATCATAATGGTGGGACGTGAGCTCGACAATGGCGGCTCTGTTTAGTACCAGACTTCATTAATGTTTGCTTAAGAATTTTATTAAAATGTTACAGCTTCGCGTTTTAGGGTTAAAGATGAAGAGTTAAGGAAATTTAACGTTTTAATTCTGATTTTTAGCTTAATATAAGTTTTTTTTAAATAAGATGAAGATGGATTAAATAATAATTAAAGGTATTTTCTTACTTACAATTTTCTTAATTTTTTGGAAACAAGGCAGAATTCACATTTTATACTTTGAATACAATGCAAAGACATATAAGACTTTTTTAATTCATATCTACACTATTTTGGCATATAAGACTTCACAAACAAAATAAATTCCTAGTTGTTGCTATGGTCAACAGATGGTGCTGTGTATTTAAATTCCATGCTATGGTTTTATTTTGTATGTGCTAACTAATGATACAGCAACTTTTGACATTCAGCGACCAGAAGACTCAGAAAGAAGATCATGTATATTTTTGAAATATCTCTCCTTTGAGGGATATCAGTAATTCGAGAATAAAATTAGATCATACTTTATATCTGTATTCAAAGGTAATATTCTAAAAATTTCAATATTTTTTGTGGGTACTAAGTGATTTTGGGTGGGGGGTAGTCTTAAACCTTACTACGTATTACCAAGGGGGAGGGGGGGGGTTAAAGAATGCTAAAAAAACATCACGTGATTAATGGACAGCCCCTACGAGATAAACTGAACCTAACCCACCCAAAAAGATTAATAAAGTGTGATTTCTGCCTCATTTTGTTTCAATATGTACAATCTCACTAGGTAGATTATAATCAAACGGTATTTACAATTTTACGGTGACATCATTATACATATAAAATGCTTTGTCCTGAATGACTGACGGATAAACGCACAGCCTAAACCGCTGATCGTAGAGACCTGAAACTTGGAGAGTGTGTTCTTTGTATGATGTAGGCATCCGATAAGAAAAGATTTTCCGAAAGCGTCAAGTGCGAGTCGGACATGTTCAAGTGCGAGTCGGACTCGCGCAATAAGAGTAAACCCATTGTAATGAAAATTTGGTACGTTGTTATGCACACGCCGGGGAAGGTTTACTGACAAGGAAAAAAATGGTACAGTGCGACTCGCGCAATAAGTGTGGTAAGTTGTTATGCACACGCCGGGATGGTTTCTGAATTAGCACAACCCTTTCACAATAGGTTGGTGCGGCAGTTTTAAAAAAAGAAACAACGTTCGCCGGGTCAGCTAGTATAATATAAAAACGAGTGATGAAAACTTTTTGATGCTACATGCAATAACTACTCGATGGACCGTTTCTGTTAAAATTTTGCACGTAAGTATATAACCTTTAATGGCTAAACGAATATAGGCTTATAATTACCACACTAATAACTATGGTGGTATTGTTGTATGGTGGCAAATATTGTAATTGGTCTATGTGCATGTCCATGTCCAAGCTTTACTTAAAATTATCTCGTTGACATTATTACCGAATAGTACCAAATTGTCGGGTCAACATATACTTATAAATAATCACGCTATTTGCCATGGGGGTGAGCAAACATAATCTATAGTAATATATAAAGGGATCAGATTTTGTATGTTTGTTTATATGTAGAGAGAAATCTCCGGAGCCACTGCATTTATTAGAATAAATCTTTTACCGACATAGAATATAAATATATTACGTCTGTCTCCATTCTGATGTCCGGTCAGCTAGGAATAAAATAAAATTCTAACTTCTTTGAAAGAAGGTATTGGCTCCGTAATCAAGGAATGTTTAATGTTACCGATATTATATGGGAGCAAATTAGTATTTTTATGACGAGGGCGCAATTTTGAATCCTGATTGTAGTGAAGGATTTAATATATACGTGGCCCGAGCTAAAATATTTTGTGACATAGGTAGTGACAATCTACTTTTCAAAAAATAAATAAAAGGCGCTTTTAGACACAACTTATGAAAAAAAATATATTAATAAAAAAGTATAATTAATATTTAAAGTAAATTTAAAAAAAATCTTTATTAAAAATTTATATTTTCATTTGCGACATTTTGACAGTTTTGAAATGTTATATTTAATGAACTTTTGTTGTAAAGAGTAGAGAACAAGGACGCAGTTCGAATTTTTTAATCAGAAATTGCTCAACATTCATTACTACCCGCACCAGGAGCCGGAGCAAACACACACTTTGCACCCGCCTAATGGCGAACCAATCAACGTTTTTCGTAAAGATGAGATGAAAAAATGATTTGTCTGATTGTATGTGTATATTCAAGCTCTTTTTCAATCATGTTTGAAGTAATGCAATTAATTTCTTTCTTTGCCCAGGTACTTACATAAAGGATTTATCATCAAATTTATATTAATTAAACGTGATCTTTTTATTTGGAATTTTGATTCATATGTTAGAGACGCGCGGGCTTAAAAACTAATATAAGTTTTTGTCTATATATAAGAGTAAACTAACTGACTGGCCGATATATCAACGCATAGCCCAAACTGCTTGGTATAAACATTTGTAGTTTTGTACAAAGGTTTCTGTTATAACAAAGACAAGCACGAAGAAAGGATTACGCAATTTTTTTTCCCTAAGGGGATAAATACTATCTCGTTCCTAACATACTTAATAATTAAAAGACTTTTTCTGACTGGCTGATTTGTAAGAAACCTGTAATTTTAATCAGGGTTAATTTTTAAAGTAAGCTTCAATGTGAAAAGATTTTTAAAATTACCTTAACCTTACCTTAAGTATTGAGCTTAGATAATTAAAAGGATATGCAGTTATTTTTGTAAACAAATCTATGAAAAATGTTATACAGTTGCAAAAAATCGGTCAAGTGCGAGTCGGACTCGCGCACGAAGGGTTCCGTACAATTATCTACAAAAACGAGCAAAAAAATCACGTATGTTGTATGGGAGCCCCCTTAAATATTTATTTTTTTCTGTTGTTTAGTATTAATTGTTATACCGGCAACAGAAATACATCTTCTGAGAAAATTTCAACTGTCTAACTATGACGGTTCATGAGATACAGCCTGATGACAGACGGATGAACAGAGAAGCCTTAGTAATAAGGTTCCTAAATACCTTTCAGGTACGTAACCCTAAAAAGCAATGTTTGGTTTAGCGTTCTTGATAAAATGGGTATTTTTTCCTATCGGGGATATGTATAGCATTTCCAACAACTGTTGCAACGGGAATAAAAAGAGAGCAAAAAGTTTGTATGAGACTTGCGGGTTATAACATGTTTTGTCGCTAAACCCATTGACATTATACAAATGCAGCGAAATAGGAACATGTTTTTCGATTTTTCTTTTATTTAAGGGTATTTGCTTTTTACGGCTCGTGACGTAAAGCAAAGAAATTTAGATTTATATTTAGCCTTCTAATAGGGTTATCAGATTTCCTAACCTTCTTTACTATCTACCTGATTATTTAAGTTAAATTCAGTTTTAAATACTGAACTAAGTAAGGAGCGTAAAAATCTTAACAAAGTATAACTTAAGTAGGTAATTTATTTTTCTGATGCTTATGGAGCAAAGTTTCACGAAGCCCAGCCAACTGGCGACTAGCATTATGATAATGACTTTCCCTAACAATATGCTTTTTTTCTTTAAAAATCGCATTAAAGTACTGATAGCAAAAACACGTTAAAATTAGAATACTAATATAAATTTTAACCTATACAAATAAACAGAAAACAGGCACACTGCAGACCTAGATATTAATTACCTACTAAATTGTGTCTATACATCATCATTAGTTACGAAAAGTAGAATCAAACTATGTTTGCATGGAGCACGTTGCCAGGAATATTTTTTTAATAGTTTAGGGCCGAAATGGTTGTGAGCTGTGCGGTTTTAGAGGAATTCCTACCTGAAAACTCTGAAGCTGCTTATCAAGGTTTTTTCTAGGGACTAAAATAAGATTTTTTATGGATATCATTAAAGAGGCGGCAAGACATCATTTATGCCTATCTAGATAAAGGGGTGGGTGCAAGAAAAGTTGACAATTTCTGAAATGATTAATTGATTCATCATGACAATAACTATCCGCTGGAGTTGTCTTTAACAGTTAGGTAAGATAGGTCTCAAGTGGCGACCACAGACAGTGGAAAAACCACCTGGTTTGAGCCGCAGAAAGCTGATGGGCACCGATGGATCAGGACCGGCCGTAGTGGACACAAATAGGGGAAGCCCACATTCAGCAGTGGACGTTTCTGACTGATAAAATGATGACAACGACGAAAACGAGGTTTATCTAATCAGAACCTGAAACACTTGTTATCTGGTCAGGAACAAGGGCTGATTCGAGGGGCGTGGGTTCGATTCCCGCACAAGTCAAACATTTATTATGAGTGTTTGTCTTAAGACTGGGTGTTTTCTATGTATAATATGTATGTATTTATAAAAAAAAAGTATATATATATATGTATTTGTAACCGTTGCCTGGTATCCATAGCACAAGCTTTGCTTAGTTTGGGACCAGGCGGCGCTGTGTGTAATGTCCAAAAAAAAAAATTTATAATTTATTATTATTTTAGAGTTTTCGGCTCATAAACATCGGAGATAATGGGGCCGGCAATTTTTAGTAATTTTTTGCATTTTTTGCATTCGTAAAATTAAAAAAAAAATCACGACACCCCATTTGCCATGGAAACTCTACTTTAAGATTTTGAGCCCCATTTCAAATAAAAAAAAAGAAAAACACCCCCAACCGGAACGGAGGTTTTATATTCTGTTAGGAATCGTGGTTTTACTTTATTATCGCGATACAGTTTTCTGAAATATTTGTCAAATTCAAATTCAATATTTAAATTCAAATTGTCAGTTTTTTGCGACCACGCTGCTACTATTGCTGCAAAGTTATATTTGGTAACAAGCGTCCATAGGGTACTGTGACCACTAAAAAGCTGTATAAGCCACCTCAGCTATGAACAATAAACATAAAAAACAAATAGTCCATTGAAATGTTACAATTTAAGGAACGAGTATTACATTTGTTAGAGGACGCAATTTTATTTTTGGGACATGTGTGGGGGGTCAATAGAAGCTAAACCTCAAGTTTGAGGGGTCGCCACCCTTTTCATACGGCTGTCATCTTGGAAAAAGGGGTGAAAACACTTTTATCACAATATCTCGGAAAATTCGTAGAAATGCTCTAAAATGCCCGGCCTGAAATGCTCTACAGTATGCCTCCATTGTTCTGGCGAAACATGCAGCAACATTATGGAAATGTCAAAGTTAATGGAGGAAAATGAATTTGAAGATGAACTTCCAACTATGACTCCAATTTTAACTCCTGTCATTCCTCGAACGTTAACATTTGACGTTGATTTAGAGATTCTAAGCCACAGCCTGGACCATCGAAGAAAAGAAAATTAGAGAAGCAAGCTAATAAGTGATTGAAAATATTATGAAGTCGAGGATTACTTTATAAGTAAGATGTCTGTGGAGTAGGCCTACTGGGAATACCACGTAAAAAAAAACGCACCTACAGACTCTACCTCATAGGTGGCGGGGAAAAGAGTTAGGAATGAATAAGTAAAGTTGTAAGAATTTAACAAAAATTTTTTAAGAATATATTTACAAAAAAAAAATCAAAAATAAGTTAAACATTTAGTTTTGACCGGATTCTCATGAGCATTGACGAACTTAGTCAACTTTGGAGCGCTGTAACAGCGTTTTAAATGAATAAAATTTAAAAAAATTACAGAGAAAAAATTTCCTCAAAAGATCATCTACAAGATTGGTCAAAGGTAATTTTTTTTGTAAAATGTATAAAAAAAGTTATAGAGCAAAAAGAAAATTTTTATAAAAATTTTCGCACTTTTTTGCTTATAACTTCTTTAATTTTTAATTTAGAGCAAAAAGTTACATATTTGTAAGCAAAACAATTTGCTACAAATTATGTATGTTCGAATTTTTTGTAAGACGCATAGTTACCGGGATATTGCAAAAAAAGTGTTTTCACCCCTTTTTCCAAGATGGCAGCCGGATGACAAGCGTGGCGACCCTCAAACTTTAGGTTAAGCTTCTATTGACCCCCCACACATGTCCCAAAAATAAAATTACGTCCTCTAACAAATGAAAAGCTCATGTAAAATTTCAATGGACTAAAATGTACATCACTGCAACAAAAAGCTACATAAAGCATGACAGTTAAAAGATATCTGAACATAAGTTTACTAGGACAAAATCAAATACGTTATTTTTTCAAGAACCTTTATAACCCTTGCTTATTAAACACTGTTCAGAGTAAATACTTTAAATGGATCGTCCAACGGTACCTCCGAAGTATGCGAATCCCCTTCTACTCCCCAACATTTCGGGGAGTCTTCATCCCTCTCTACCTCCCCGTCGTTAGCCACCATCTACAATATTTGCATAACTCATTACGTTGCATCCATATTTAATTAGAATATTTCCTTCTTTCAGACTTTTGGGGTTCTCATTATGGCGGCTGAATTTAGTATTCAGAGTTAAAGACAAGTTTGAAATATTGATGTGAGATAATGATATAGTAGCTTACCTGAATTCTAAATTACACGATAAATGGTTCGAGATATTTTTATCGAAACACACAAACAGAAAATGTATGTATGATTGTGCCTACATATCTATAACTTTACCGTTTAAACCCAAAAAAAGGGTAGTCAGACCACTGATTGATACCAATATATTATAATGTGGAGGAAATTTCTTCTTACTAGCCGGAATTGTCTTGGGTTTACATATGATTAATAAATTTAGTAATTAGTGCTAAGTACGAAAATAAACAGATAGACAGTTATTTTGTTGTCGTTTTCGCATCCAAACTGTACAAAATATCCTCTATTTTGCCGATTTGCTAAGTGTGAACTAGCCTTTATGTATATGCGAAGGAAGTCATAGGAAACAGTTAGTATTTGTATAAAAATATATTCATTACATACTTATATTTTATCACTATACGTATTTAGTTTACTTACAATACATAACTGTCATAAAATATTAAAAGTAAGAGTAGCAACTGCGTTAACATTAACAGGACTAACATCTCGAACTTTCTCAATAGCGGTGCTACTTGAAATCGATTGCCATTTAATTTGGTTGGTAGCAAACCAGCCCCTTGGCGCTGGTCGTGAAGAGCCAAACACTGCTAATGGCTGTGCAAATTTTAATCGGTTCGTTTCAGCCTCCTAGCAGAAATTCGTTTTAATTTTCTCAAGTCGCTTGAGTTATTTGAAAGAAAATTTGCAATTGCTAAAATTAATTGGTGAAAGAAAATTGGCTAAGAGCACTTGCTCCTACTTAGGTACTATTTGTGTTCAGTATTTTTTTGTTTATTTAAAACTAACCTTAAAGAGTTGTTATTAATTATTATTTCCATGTATGTATATTTATATTGTAATTCTTACTTCTATAAAGATTTTATTGATGTACTAGGACTTTATAAGTGACTAGGAGTTGTGTATTCCTAAACTTAAAGAAGTACTTCTTGCGATTTTTTGTTTTAATTAGAAAATAATCGTTGATTCTAATGCATATCAATGACATTGCTGTGCAGAGACGCTTATTACACGGGCCGTGCCAACATACACGTTCCGTTGTGGAAGAAAACTGCAGAGAACTTGTGTCTCAAATCGACAAAGACAAGACAAACATCAGTACAAGCGGTAGAACACACACAGGGAGGCAAAGTCTCTCCTCAGACTTAGGGGCTCGATACTGCAAGTGAGTTTGGAATCGTCGACAATTCTCACAGCCCGTCGTTGAACCGAGTATATGTCCAAATTATAGCTTTCTAGTATCTACTTATAGTCTCTGAACTAGGTCACGGACAGACAGACAGACGGACGAACGGACATGGCGAAACTATAAGGGTTCCTTGTTGACTACGGAACCTTAAATGGTCATAGTTATGCATAACAGAACCAATCGACACGAAGTTTGTTCCAATATATTGATGATGATTCGTAAATTGTAAACAAAATGGTAATCGGTTGGAGCAAGGTCCGGGGAGTATGTTGGGTGACGAAGACATTCCAATCCTAGCTCATTTAGTTTCGCCACCGTCCGTTGTGCAGTGTATGGTCTAGCGTTGTCCTGAAGCAGCAGTGGGCTAGAGCGGTTGACCAATCACGGCTGTTTAACGGCTGGCTTTACCATCATGGTTTCCAATTGTCGGCAATACAGATCTGCCGTAATTGTCTGACCAGATCTTAGGAAGCTGTAGTGGATAACACCAACGCTGGTCCACCAGACACTAACCAGTGCCTTTTCTGAGTCAACTTTCGCTTGGGGCAGGATTTAGCCGGTTCTCCTGGATTTAACCACTGTGATAAGCATTTCCGATTATCGTATAGGATCCATTTCTCATCACAAGTAATGATACGAGTCAAAATATTCTCGTGATTGTGACGGTTGAGTAACGTGACGCAGCAGTCGACGCGTATTTGTTGGTTTGCTTCACTTAGTTCATGCGGTACCAATTTTTCAAGTTTTTCACTTTACTAATTTGTGTCAAATGATTCGAAATGGTTTTATTAATCACACCGAAGCTTGCAGCTAACTCTGACGTGGTTTGTGATGGATCCGATTCCACGATCATTTTCAATTCCTCATTGCCAACTAGGGTCTCTAGTCGTCCACGAGGTTTGTTCTGGAGGTCTAAATTGCCAGAGCGAAAGCGTTTGAACCAAAAACGTACTGTGTTTTCCTTTACAGTGGCTTTTCCGTACACATCCTCAATCCTTCGAGATGTTTCTGCAGCGCTAGTGCCACGATGGAATTCGTATTCGAAAATAATGCGATGTTTTCTATATTGAGCACAGAACGACGTCAAAGCAAAATTGAATAACTCGAAAACAAATGAACTATTACATTCCAAACACAAATAGACAAGCTTAAAAATAAAATAAATTTGAATTTGAAATTCTTAACCAAACTTTTTGAGATCAAAGTTCTATAAACTATCAATTTTATATGTAAGGGAATTTAATTCTAATATTAGGGAATTTAGAGAAAAGTTGTTGCTTGACTATTTTGTTTTTAAAATGTCTTCCAAAAATGGCATTGCTTTAAGTCCTAAAAGTTGGAAACTTGCTGAACTGTTATACTGACCCATTTGAAAAATGACCATGGATACAAAAAATCACCCCCAACCCATCAACAGTCCTCAGACTAAGCCATATTGACAAAGTACATTTAAGCATCAGATTTGTATAAAATGACGATCTCACCCCATGTAAATGACGTAGCTAACAAACTATCAAATACAACTTTATGAAAAACTTTAATTAAAAATAAATTCTGACCAAAATGCACTTTATTTTAATGAAATAAGGATCAAGACCATCATTTGGTACTGTAAATATAAAATTGTAACGAAGTATTGATAAAATTATATGAGCGTGGATGTATATAAAGCCCCCCATGTATTGACAAGTGTACTTACAGAGCGGATTATGAATTGCAGTGTGAGAGCTGTTTTAATGGATGCGTGTTATGCAACAAGTGCCAACCTACCAAATAATCTAAGAAAATAATTATTTTTACTAACTAATCTTTTTGATGATGATTTCAGTAGATAATACGTATGTTCACAGAACACTGTAACTGCCTACCTTTATACTAGAATTGATAACTTAAGCAAAAGCAAGACACATTTTGTAAGGTTGTATATTTTAGTAGGTGCCTACTCATATTAATACAAAATAACAAAAAAATAGAAGTTATAACATAATAAATGCTGACGAAAAAAAAAGAACGTAGGTATCGTTACTATAATGAAGCTTGCTTAGGATAAGCATTTAAATTTCTAGCACAAATAGGTTTTTTTAAAAAAATAACATATATTAAAAATAATACCAAAGAAAAAAATACAAAAGAATAGGTATATTTAAATGACCGCTCCACAGCTGTGTTGGTAGCAGTAACTGTCTGATGATTCGGGGTGTTCGAGGTGTCTGTGAAAATAAATGTTTGTTTGTACTAGCAAGGTGGCAAACAAGCTTCCAGTTGGCCTGATGTTAGTGGACGCTTCCAACACATTAGGGAATTACTACTACTTCTACTACAATAAGTATCTTTCCCTCAAAAAAAATGTATTGTATTAGTCACCTGGTATCCATATTAACGTACAAGCCTTGTTTAGCCCAGAAATATTTTTTACTTATTTATTTATTATGCAAGTGGAGCCTTATTATGGCCCTGTTAAATTTGTGTATTGGAAACGATATGCAAATATAAGCAATGTCAGAGGTGGTCAAGCTTTGAAAGGGTTACCTAGTGGCACATTTATCATAGCTGTTCCAGAGGATATTGAACCGTTCGGTCCTTGCTGTTGTCATGACTGCAGTCGTAAAGCCAAGTTAGAGGTCTAATGGGCGGCTTAAAAATTCTGACTCTTGAGTGGCGACTGGGGCAGCGCGATGGACTATGTCCTTTATCTAGGAGAGATCTGTGCTCCTTGGAGAGAAACAAAAGCAGAGGAAACAATGATGAACATATGCGGAAGTGTCACACTCGTGTTTCCTTTTAATAGGTCCACACCTGGCCTTAAATATTTATTTATATAAATAAAAGATCCACTACCGAGGAACTTGGCGATAAAAATACTTATCTGCTATCTACTTTAATTTTTGTGTCAACCCCAATGCTAAAAGAACGCTTCAGGCGCTGCTATAAGAAGTACATAATAGGGAACAATAAGGAGTAGGCACTTAAAGAAGGCTTTCTTTAACTATTTCGTGGTATTTTCGTTTGATATGGAAGAGACGGATCTAATACCTAATACCTACATTGTGACTTATATATAATCAGAGACTTATATATTGCTTTGTTACAAACTAATTTTTCATGTTAGACTGCGTTGCATAACAACGTCCATCCATGACACAATCAGTGTTGCAAGGCGATATAACGAGTGATTGTACGCAGTGGGGATTACACCCACACCCTATGGATAGAATCACCAAGAATAGTGTATTCTGCTCTCATTACAATTAGTTATATAGTCATATAGGCCCATTATTACACTGACATAAGCTGGAATATATTTTTGATTCTCAAAAAATATATTTTGTTACCTCTGGACATAAAGCCAGTCGAATTCTGCACCTGTATGGGCGAAAAACCATAAATATTTATAACTCGAACATTATTAATTGTTTTACAATTTGCTAATAACAGTCCTTGGTTTTGTATTAAGAAATATTTTGACGAAATTAAAGGTTAATTGCATGTACCGTTATGAAAATAAATCGAAAATTGGCGAAACCTAGAGGAATCTTTGTGATTTTTTTCTGTCAAAAAAATTTGTTGAATTATGATTTTTCTACTACTAGAAATTGGAATTATAATGTTGTATTTATGTGTTTTTTTATTATTTATTTGGACTTGATTTACACACTGAAAGTTGAATACTACCATGGGCAATTAACCTTTATGCCCCCCTCTTAAGTATAGGTTTTAGTTGGTTATAGTTACTCCAGTGGAAACCTTTGAATTTTTAGGGATAAAAATAAGCATATGTCCTTCTCCGTAGCTTTAACTTGCAAACTTGCAAAATTTCAGCTGAATTTGATACTTCCTTGCGGCAGGATTGAGTTACAAACGTTATAGTTATTCCCGTAAGAAATTTTGAATTTTCCAGAGTGAAATAGCCCTTGTCCTATTTCAGGACCTAACCTATATGTGTGCTAAGTTTCATCCCGATCAGTCAGTGGTTGAAGCCTGATTGATTAAAAAACACCCAAACTTTCGCATTTATAATTAGTAATATATACTTCGTGTCGTAGGTGTGGATAAAGTTATGTATATAACTGTACATACTTATAGGTACTCATCATTACACGACAGTTGCAAAAATAACTATTACTGCACATATTGGCAATTTGTGCAAGTAGACAGGACAGGGGAAATAAACCTCCATAAAAATCTTTTTTCAAACTAAGACGTCCAAATACTGAATAAAGAAGTATAAGAGGGGCCCCTTTTACTAAGACTCCGTCCGTCCGTCGGTCCGTCTGTCACCAGGCTGTATCTCATGAACCGTTATAGTAAGACAGTAAAATTTCCACAGATGATGTATTTCTGTTGTCGCTATAACAACAAATAAGTACTAAAAACAGAATAAACCACATATTTAAGGGGGCTCCCATACAACAAACGTGTTTTTTTTGCACGTTTTTACTCGATATTGATAACGGAAACAGGTAGACGAAGTAGACAAATATTCAATTTCAGAGCAACAAACTTTTCTGACCTGTTAAATGATCGTTGTTGTCGTTTGTAAGTTCACAACATTTCAATATGGCGACTATAGTTTTGATTGTTGACCACAGGTCAGAAAAATTGCTAGACTATAATGTTCTTTACCTGTATAAGTTTTTCGGACGCCTGTCTCTAGATTGATAATATCTGATTGTAATAGTTTGTTAATATGGAATTGGTATAATCTACCTAGATAGACTTTCCATTAAGCTAGAACATTACATAACGTATGCAATGCTTAGATACAGAATGTTAAAACAATAAAGTATGTACCTAACATATTATAGACAAGCGTACAGAATCGTTAGCATCTCACAGGATATAGGATTACATAAACTTTATTAGGTGCAATATTACGAAACGAGCTAAGGGGATTATTCTAAAGACAGCCCTCACTAATCTGTAACGATCATAAAATCGAATGTGTCAATAGAAATGTGTTTCTCGACAATAAATCTTTGAATAATAATTACTCTTCACTCAAAACCTTAAGGTTTATTTTAGTTTGTAATTGAAAGGACAGACATGTTTTCGGTAATCCAGGATCACTTGAGACAGGGTTGTCAGATTTCACGTGCCAGTTTTGATGGAATTGATTCTGAGACATACATATAAGTATTAGATATTTTGAGTGCGAATATAATTTTATTCGTATTTTGAGTGCCAAGTAGTTCTGGTCGGAATTATTCAGAATAGATAGTATCTAAAGATTATGGTTCATTATCCAAACCCATTCAGCTCATGGTTAGGTACAACAAACAAACAACGTAACAAACATATATTTTTTATTATTAGTTTCAACACTAAAGAGGTGAAGTTTGTAAGATTAAATGTTTGGTTATAGGAGGTAATATTCGAAGCTATTCATCCGATTCAAGAAATTATTTCACCGATATTTAGAATTGACTTTCATAGTCGACAAAGGCTATATATCTGTTTTGTCGTAAGAAAAAATCCACTTTTCCTTAACGTTGCTACGAAGCATATAATGTACGATCTGATTTTTGGCACAAGGTAAGCTACAGTAACAAAATTATTTTCATACAATACTTTTTAACAAGATCGAGAGTTCCCACGGTAGTATTTTTATTAAAAAAAGATCATTGACGACGTCTAGGTATATTGCTCCGCATGTGACTCAAGAGTCAGTGGCAGTTTAAACAAGGATGACGCGATATTTAACTAGGCGTGCAGAAGTAGTCTAGCTACGTTGCAATTTACTGTTTTTTTTTATTAAAATACATGAAATAAATTAGTAATGTATTACTGTCATCAAAAAATGCTTTTTCTCAGGATTTAAAGCACTATCACGGCTATGCTTTAGCAAAATTGTAAACTAATAGCACTTAGAACTATGAAAATTTCTTTGCCAAAACTTAAAAAATAAATAATGAAAAGGGATCAGTTTAGATTTTTTTGTACCACTAAGGTGGCAAACAAGCACACGGTCCTCATAAACGGGATCTATATTTAGCCGCGGCGCTGGCGTGGTGCCTTGGTTGCCGCTTAAATTTACTACGTCATACACATAACTTTACGTTTTATTAATACTGCCAAGTTGGCAAGAAGCTCAAGGTTAAGCTGGTTGACGCCTGACACTTGTAACATCATGGTTGAACACACATATCGAGGCGAAGACTCTCATTTTGCCTCGATATGTGTGTTCTACCCCTTATGTAATGTGTTCTAAGAATTAAATCCATGGCTGCGTACTACCATCACACACACGGTAAAAAAGAATTAGTTGAGCTAAGAGAATATCGTTTCATATATGCACCAACGAATGTTTGCTTCATCCAAGATATTATTTCTCTTAAATATTTAAAATGATATGACGTTGGCACAAGATCAAATTTCTTTGAACCAGTAAATAAAACTCTATCAGTTTGAAACATTATTTAATTCATTGAAGAAAATAATGCTTCTTTATTTGAAACACTTAGTTTTCTTGGGCGTAGAACTTCGTGTGTTATTGCACGGAAGAAATTTCTAGTTCACACAAGAGAATAGTGCTCGTAACTTGACTACGGCAGCTCTTAAATTAATAACATTATATTTTAGTTTAAAACAAAAAATGAAATTACATAGTTATTTTTAAAGAGCCCTACGCCTGTTTTCTGGAGGCATGGGCCATATAAAGTCAGTCTACCGCACTGACTTAGTGTGTCTTGGCGGACGTTTGTCGAGCTAGCCCTACTGCAGAGGCACTGGCCTCTTTTCTGGAGGCTTGGGCCATATAGTCAGTCTACCGCACTGCCTTTCTATGACTTGGTGGAACGTTTGTCGAGCTTAGTAGCTATTCTCGCCTTTAGCTGATTATACAGTGTTATGTTTAATCATAATTGTTATGACTAACGATCCTTCTTAATCATGGAAGAAAGAAAAGTGTGCCGCTAAGCGGTCACCCATCCCAGTACTGACCACGGTCGACGTTGCTTAACTTCGCTTATCGTTTCAGATAGACGAATGCGACTGGGCACGAACTTTTCAATTCTCAGATAATAATTAACTGTAGGTTTCTTGCATGAACTGATACTAATTTGACGCAAAAAACCATACAATAAACAATTATTTAAAATTAAAATCCAACACGAAAGCCTATGAAGGACAGTGATGAGGTTCGTTCAGTTTTAAAAATGCAGGTATTTACTTAAAAGAAAAGAAAAAAATTTGGAAAATCCAAAAGTGCACGCCTCATAGCGGTCATTCACATTTAAAAAAAAATCTAAAACAAAAACTCAAGTTTTTTAAAATAAAATAACAAATAAGGTGAGGAAAAAATATACTATAAAATAAATATAAAATATATATATATATATATAGATATACAGTATACAGTGGTATATTAGTTTTTTATAAATTATAATTAAACGACAGTACTTAGAACGCTAATATTAACTAGGAATCAGCACAGTGTAATACTTTATATATTAAAAACAAAAGTATTCCGGTAAAATGAATTTTTCGACCAATTTCTCTGCCACATACATGGTCACATAAACACAGACTCACGGACGTCCAAGAATAATTAGTTTTAATGTTATTATTTATTATATTAAACAAATTAATTGTTTATAAAATGTACCATATGTGCTAGACAGATTATTTAACTACATATTAGTGCACTCATATTATCCTGTAAGTGTCATATTAAAAAAAAAACGTCATTTAAGTTTCGAAAGACTGGGTTTTTTGACATGTCGAGAGTAGAGCACTACCTCACCGCTCCGCTTATGAGGCGTGCAATTTGTTCAAAGCGATACTAGCTAATTAATTTCAACGAAAATGTTTAATATTTTAAAGCAGAAATATTATTTTTTTCGACTAAAACAAGAGTTTCAGCTTAAAATATCTGATTTTGAGTCAAGAATCTAACAAATTCTGTTAAAATTATTATTTTCTCTAATTCAAAACAATATTATCTTAACTGAACATTGCACTGGCTTTGATTTAAGATACAATAATTTTAATCGAAAGATATAGTTTTTAATAAGTAACGTCGCAGATTTAAGAAAACCATGATTTTAGCGCAAAATAAATTATATCAAAGCAAAATTATTTTTTGTTTCAAACGAAGAAAAATAAAATGTTGCATATAAAAATGTATTTATTTCATACAAGAACATTAACTGTCTTAGGATAATTAATTTAAGTTTGGTTGATCTAAAACGAACATTTATTTGGTTAAAAAAAAATTTGTTCATACGAAAAGAAGTTTATCCAATTTCGATTGATAAAATGAAATTTTTTCTGGGAAATAATATTGCCTTCTGTGAACAAAATATGTCCAAAATAGTTGGATTTCTTGACTGAATGCAAATTATTTTGGTGGAATAGAACTTGGAAACTTAAACTACGCCAAATTTAAGGTCGAACGAAGCTGGCATTCAGGTACCTTCTACTGCCCACAGAAGCCATATTATTATTTAAATATACATAATTATGATATTTTTTATGGTTCCTATTTAGCTGTATAAAATATAGCATAAGTATTGTAAAGGAATTATAATGAAGTTGTAATTTAAGGACTGACCTTACAGACATTTTCACCGAAGGCAAACAACACTAAAACAGTAAATATATAGGATTCAGCCGATTGTAAACTACAGTAATCTAATATAGTAATCGTTGATTGGCCTAATCGATATAAGAACTTGCAGCAAAACAATTCCTCGTCCCCATATTTATCAATTATGATTTTTCTTTATTTGCAATGCTTCGTTAGGGTCAGGGTTTTAATTCATAATATCATTCATAGGGGAGAGATTTTGATTACGTGCGTTTTTTACTGTTAGTTAAATTCCTACAACTTTACTTACCTATATATTCCAGACTGAGCGTGATTTTTATTCTTTTGTTGAAACTGTTGAAACCGATATTAAAAATATTTTCACTGTTTGAAACCTAGAATTACCCCAGATGTAATAGTAATTACTATGTTTAATTCCGATTTTAAAAAACGTGAACGAAGTTGCAGTGAAATACTAGTACAAAATAAATTTAATATGGTAAAGGTAGCTTAAAGTCTAAGGTATTTTAATGTTTTTTTTAAGTTTTTTTCACAACTACCTTGTTAGGTTGTTTTATGCTAATTGTGTTAAAAGTTGAATCCCATAGGTATGATGCTAGGCACCTAAAACCTATTTCAGTTTACATTCGACCAGAATAAATTACTTATGTACTTTTGTCCAAGATATGAATAGACTATCTTTAAGCTTAATATCCTATCCTTTCTTATATACAATATTATAGCAAGAAAAGTGTGCAATTGTATTTTCAAGTAAGTAATCAAAATTTATAAATATTTGATTCTGAGGCAAGCTATTTTAGAATCTTAAGGCGCAGTTACTTCAGATCTAGCGCCGCCAAAAGGAATTCTTTATTTCTTCTTTGTAAAAAACACATTTTAAAAACATATCTGTGAGTGGTAGATAGCGTTTCTGCTAAAAACGCCCATTTTTAGGAGAAGTGCTATCTACAACTCACACATATATTCTAGAAACGACGTACAAATTTCTAAAAATAGTTTGTCACTAGCTCAAAATAATTAGTTTGTAACATTTTTATTTTATTTTTTTTTACAAAGAGAAAATAAAGTACATCTTTAGGAGGCCCTACTTACTGCGCCTTAGTCGTAGTCAATTTTTTTTTTATTTCAATAAGTACAAAACTTTATGTGAAGCATTTAAAATCATTACGTTTTGCAGATGTCGTAAATGTATTAACAGAGGATATAATAACATTTTAATAAAAAAATAATTCCAATTCCAAACTTAACTAAAAATATGAACAATATCCGATAAGGGGTAGAGTAGACATCATGACAGTACATCAAGCTAGGTATGTGTTTTTATCGCTTTGAAGTCAAATGCCTACATACCTTACACATCTTTTCTGAAAATTTTAAGAAATTTTATCTACTCCAAATTTTTGACATTCGATTTTTAAGCGAATTAAACACGTACTACTTAGCCTAATGTTTTCACGTTATGGCTACTTTAGGGGATAGTGTTCAACTCTTTTGTAGCGTTTCAAATTTTATTTTTATCTTTAGTGAACTATTTATCACATTTTAGGAGATCATCAAAGTCAAATTCCGTACCCAAAGGGTAATTAGCGGAATCCTATCACTAAGACTCCGCTGTCCGTCCGTCCGTCCGTCTGTGACCAGGCTAGGCAGGTCGTGATAGTTAGACATTTGAATTTTTTACAGAAGTTGTATTTCTGTTGCCACTATAACAAATATTAAAAATTAAAAACAGAATAAAATCATTATTTAAGGGGGCTCCCATACAACAAACGTGATTTTTTTGCTCGTTTTTGCTCGATATTGATAACTGCAACAGGTAGACGCTTGAAATATTCACAAAATATTTAGTTATATCACTTTCAAAATAAATAATTAAATAAAAATAGAACAAATATTTAAGGGATCCCTTATAAGAAACGTGATTTTTTGCCGTTTTTATAGATAATGGTACCGAACCATTCGTGCGCGAGTCCGACTCGCACTTATTTACATTTGCCTTCGGAGCCCTAAAATAGTCAAACGGGGAATGGATATATATAAAGACAACGAGGCTACGGACTCTGTCTCCTGACAATCAAGGCCACATATACTTGGCGCAGTATGTATAAATCTGGTACAACTCAAGTAGCGCAATTTCATTAGCGGGATATTATCTACCATTAAAATATTCCAATAAGTCTTAACACGGCTAAGATATATTAATTTATTACTTAGTTGCAGTGCTTCGTGATTAGATCAGTTTGATGATGCCATTTTTATCCGAACTATTAAAATTTCCTTTGTCATAGTAACTTAAGTATTTGAATCAAGATCATTATAACTTGAATAATTATCATCATTAAGAAGTTCTATGAAGTTCTTAATCAGTTACACTTCACCAAATTATACTTTTTAATAAATGCAATGCTTGATTTGTTATTAAAATGTTTAAGCAGTTCTATTCCTCATGGATTCCGTCAACAGAACTGGGGTTTGAAAATGGGTCCAATCTGGATTCTGGAATCTTTTCCCTTTCAAATAAGGACAAGTTCCGCGGTAAACACATATAAAAAAACGAAATTCAATATTCTCATTAAATCAGATAATTGAACCCCTCCTAAATAATTGAACCCCTCCTAAATAATTGAACCCCTCCTAAATAATGTCAAAAGCTCATTTAGCTAAGGCCCTTGGCCGTTCGCACACGTCCAATAGAAACCCTTATTGTGAACGAGGGCAGTTATTATTTTTAATCCCTTAATGGCGTCCCAGATTTCATTACAGGGGTTGGATTGATTAAAAAGGGTGAGTCTGAATTTCTGTCGATACATGTTTGCATACCCGTGTGGATTATTTCGATTTATATACTTACCGTGTTATGTGTATCTCAAATTTTCGTTTTTCGAAGGGCACGTAAAAGCAACAGTCGTTAAGCCAAGTCAGAAGCTTTATGGGCGGAAAACGCTGATAATCTAGTCGCCACGTCTGCCAACTCGCACTATGCCGTCATGTGCCCCTGTAGTGGGGCATATTACTTAGGCGATATTTAGAATCAAACTTATATTTTGTAGAATAAAATAACTAAATTGAAGAATAGGTGGCGACCTTCCAAAGGATATTTTTGAATTTTATTTTAGTACAAAGCGTATTTTAAAAATGTTACTTATTTGTAACTTAGGTAAGGATAAGTAAATAATAGGTAAGTTGTTGAGCACACGCCGGGAAAAGTTTCTCTAAGGTTGGTTAATCCTATCCTTTCTATCTATCTAATCTTCTATCTTGTATGTACTATATCTATATGTACGTACGTTTGGATGGATGTCTGTTACTCAATCACGGTTCAACCACTGGACAGACCGAGATGAAACTTGGCACACATATAGAATAGGATATAGGCTACTTTTTATCCCGAAAAAATGAAAACTTCCTGCAGGAATGATTATAACCTAGCTTAAACGAACTTTAGCTACAGCCAGGTATAGCTTGCTATAGCAAACTTAGTTCCACGCCGATAACCGAATTCAGGGCAAAATCTAGTTTACAATATATCTCTCTAAACTATAGATTTGCAAAACATATACATAATAAACGTCTTTAAACTTGATGTTCATGGAACAACCGTAATTAAAATTATCAGAAAACATAAAAGTGATTACCCACTTACCTTCCCATTGTTGACTAGGTATATGACTAATATCACCTTTGCGGTTAAAGGCAAGTGTAATTGCTCATAAATCTTACGAAACTATTTGCTAACTGTTATTAGTTATGTCATTTACATACAAACTGGTGTTTGTTTTGATGATTTTTCGGTGATTCTCATGTAAATAATGGAAGTATGTAGTTTAGCAAACGTGATTAATGTCGAAGATTGCAAGTTATTGAGTTTTTTTTAATGTTTTGGCGCAGGGAAAGTTTTAATTGCTTTTGATAAATTGATGCATTTATATTTTTTTTTTGTAAAAAATGCGCTCTCATATGCATTCACACACATATCAACTTGTAACCAACCACTTTTCATTGTACAGGTACTCGTGAACTTATGACGAAAAACACATAAATTTTAAACTTAAGAAAATCTACACCATTTGTAACTGTTTAAAGATTGGAGACAAAATAGTTGGCTCCGTGGCTCGGTAGGTCATCACCCAACTTCTGAATCAAGGGGTGAAGGTTCAATTCTTTTGTTTGTCTTAAGACTGGGTGTTTTTTTATGAAAAATAAGTATTATAAGTATCTACATATACCTATATATTTGTATACTCTGTCTGGAGTCCATAGAATAAGCTTTGCTTGGTTTGGGACCCGATGGCGATGTCCAAAAACATTTTTATATATTTATCAATGTATTTAAAAAAAGGACTTTGACACACAGATACATTGACAAGAGAGTGATCCTATAAGGGTTCCTTTTTTCCTTTTGAGCTACGGAACCCTAAAAAACATATTTTTGAAGTGAAAACTTCTTTAGCGGCGCTGTGCACTTTTTTTGTGATGGGTAAAAACTGATAAACTCGCGTCAGGTCATGTGTCCTGATCGAAAATTCGTAAGATGTCACTCGCGTTAGGATACGTGACCTTTATTTACATTAGGTTAGTTTTTATTTTTAGTATATGGCGATTATGAGTAGTACAGGGAGGTTGGATATGGGATTTTAATTCTATGACAGATTGAGCTGTCAAATATACAACGTCAAAAAAGTAAATAAACAAAAGTTATTATTTTTAATAAATAAATATGGATAAGAAGTGATGGGAAGTAAATAGCGAGTATGTTTTCACTTCTGCCGGCACTCCCGGAGTGCAACCCGTTTTTTTTTAAAACTTAGTACAATAGGTACCTTTACAAAATAGAGCCAGTATCGTAGGAAGGATTTGAAGAGAATTAAAATCGAAATCCTGAATAACAATATGTCGACAATATTTATTGGAAATAAAGAAAAGAAGTTCCTTTTGATAACAATAATTTACAGCCACGAACACTTTCTGATAAAGCAAAAGCCTGAAGCGCAGTTTCCAACCAGTTTACAATAACTCATTATGAAACATACAATATAATAGGAAATTATTTATGCTCATACAAATAAAGTGCGTCAATGTTAGTATACCTATCTCCATCTAGTCTTTTTTTTTGTATGTATTTTTTTCAACATTTATACATATTTATATTCACAGATATAAGTATATAGATAGTTATAAGACATACTTAGTACTTAGCTTAATGTTAGTGTACGCCTAATATGTCGTCTGCACGATCTCTACGTGATAATGTGATAAGAGAGAATGGCTGCCGAAATCTGCCCAGCAGTTTTGCAGAACACTATGTTTAGTAATTAAGCCTTTTTGTATGAATTAATAAAAAAAATATATGACAAATTGGTAAACCATAGGCTTATGTACAAAATTTCAGTCTAAATCCTGCTCTTAATTCTTTCAAATTTTTTTTTTTCAGGTGAATTTCTACCTAATTTGTGCACATACGCACATACAGTGTAACAAACTTTTCTGACCTTCTGACCTTGGGGGTTCGGTCGCTAGTGTCGTTGTATGTTAACACCATTTCAATTTACCGACTGCAGTTTTGTTTTTTGACCGCGACATCAAAAAAGTTTGTTAAATTGTACTTGGATTGCCATAGAAACCGAAAACCAATTAGAATCGACATAACAAATCTAGCACGTTGACACGAAAATAAATAATATCGCCTTGAAGCTACCGCTCTGTAAGGGATCCTACAGATAAAATGTTTTTTGCGGTTGAAATGTTAGTAAAAAGTTTTAGTCGGTTGGCTCTGTATCTCGCTGACATCTATTAGCAGGATCTGAGCAAACTGTTTAAAAGCTACTGGAGTTAGCTCCGTCAATGTTTGTCCTGTAAAGTAAACTTAAAGTAAACTTAAAACGTTACTTAAGGGAACACACTCAGAACGAAGGTGCACTTTCTGGTTATATGTAGTTATATTTTTATTTTAGCAAATTGTCTTTGGGCTTTGATGACTTTAAAAAAACCGGCCAAGTGCGAGTCTGGCTCGTGCACCGAGGGTTCCGTGCAAACTTATTATATGTTGTTACGGTTACGGTTTTCGCAATTTTCCCTTTATCTGTACTATAAGACGTTGCTTCGTACCAAATATCAAGATTCTGAGTTCAAAGGACGTACCCTGTAGGTTGTGATTCCCATGCGAGTTTCGAAATTTTGCGGTTATTTGCGGCATTAACGGCTGTATCTTTTGATTGCGTTGGCTTAGAAGATTGATTTTTTCACAGCTCCAAGGAAAAGTAGACTTGAGTATTTGATATAAATTTTAGCTTGATACCTTCACGCGTTCCTGCGAAAAAGGTTCTTGACAGACGGACGGACGGATTCCTTTTGTGGTACGGAACCCTAAAAATACATGATAATTTAGCTTTCGTAATACTAGTTAATAAGTATTTTTTTTTATAAAAAATAAGGCATAATTATATCTATGAAACATAATTTTAAAAACAAATCCTTACAAAATTGCTATCAAAAATGAACATTCTAATAATTTAAGATTATATAAATTATAAGGAGAAGAATAAGGATTTTTTATTTAGCATTTTTTGATTCTGAATACTTTTTATTACATTGCTCGTTTTAGTGAATCTAAAAATACTATTTTTACTTTTGAATTTATATATGTATATTACAATAGACACAAGAACAAACAGCCATCTTTTAAACAAATAAACGGTCACGTCCTTACTTAGGACCTAGCGCCACACAGTGGAGGTCCTGGCCAACCACTAATCACTTCCTCACACACATCGCCTTTACCTTGCCGCTTGTGTGTACACTCCTTTAAAACATTCTAAACTTTAAATTCAAAACATCTTATGCGCACGTCAATGTAGAGGTAAGTTAGGACTTTTTAACTTTCTTATATCCATGGCGACTGGACTAATGTAATAATGCTTAGATTCAACCGTCGACCGTCGTCTAGGACCACCGTCGGTTGTTTACTTCGGTAGTTACATATTAGTGGTATAGCGATCCATCTTACAATAACAAGATGCCGTAATGGACGTAAAATTTAAGGTTATTGGTAGTAAATTTGACTTTGATTACGTTAAATATAGATTGAAATTGTTACTGTAGTAGTATATTTGTACCTAAGTCCCTACATGTAAGAAATAAAAACATAAAATATAAATACTTAGCATTTATATTAATTAACCTATGTGTGAATGCATATAGATAGATGACATAGAAAAAGTATACATGTTACTATGTTGCAGTAAAACTGTTAAATGCTAAAGTAATTTTAAACATTATGAAGAAAGAACGTTTTCAGCTGTAATAAAAAATTATAAAAGTACTAATATATGGGGAGTACAAATTCATTGCTCTGTGATTTAAAATATCGATTATATTTTCGATAGTAAAATTGTATGCAGCGCTAAAAATATCTTTATTTTTCTAAATGACAAAAAGAAATGAAGGAGACGAGGATCGATTGTGCATGCATCCTAATTAAGATTGCTGGACCACTTCTTTTTTTTATTTGCTTCTTAAAAATCATTCTTCATTTACAGCCTCGGTAAGATAATTTTTCGGAAGTAAAATTGGTAGTTGTTCGTAACGCTATGCCTATGGACATAGTGTCGTCACGCAAGCAAAATTTAACCAACTCGGTGTCCATTGTGCTTAAATTTATATACTTGTAGGTATGACTTCGGTGACAATGTAATTATGTGGTACCCTGGAGCTGATCTGAGGATGGAGCTGAACCGGATTTGGGCTCTTTATTATTTGTTGTCTTCGATTATATCCAGGGTCTGATGTTGAATCAGGAAAGTGGCTACAAGAACTCTGTATTGAAACAATGCAACCCCTTCGAATTTTGCTCATTTTATTTGTCATGACAAGCACTCTGCTCTAAGATGATATCTAGGGTCAGATAATGAATCTGGATAGTGGCTACTGGAACTTTTGAGTAACCAGTACCTGTGCATCAACATGACAGGGGGGATCAGAGTTCATAACAAGTTACAATGTCTCCCCTGCAACTAGGGGATACAACAGTATTTTTAAATCCTGATTTTAAAATCAGCACAAGAGTGGGACAATGGATGCATGTTTATCAGTTTTTTTAGCTTAAACTACAACAAATTAAAATAACTCATGAAGGAAAAATTTCAGTATGTTATATTATCGCTACAAAAACTGTGTTTTTACGCGATCAAGGCTATATCTTAGCCTTTGGTTGCAGCTGCAGTCACTGAGACACTGGTTTATTCCTAACCCATGGGTAACTACCGTTGCTAAAGAGTACCGTGGTCTATAAACCTTTTAAAAACCAAACAAAACTCGGAATAATAACGATCTAAAGGTTTTTTCAGTCGACCTGGCTAGTCGGCAATGCTGCAGTGGTAGGTAGTCAAACAGTGTTTCTAAGATGTGTCTGTGTTTATGCACTTTTTTTTCGTTTCCCAATTACTCACAACCAGCTATATCCGCCTTTGTGGAGAACTGTCTATGTGCCCATCCAGTGGACAAAAGATTCGACTTAATAAATAGATCCTAAAACAGCAAACGCTATTACTTTTCTCCGTTCTGTAGTGATAAGCGTGTAATAAAAGACAACTCCTAAGATTCCTTGTCGATCAAACTTTTGGTGTACCTCACACCGTTGGGTAGCTCTTAAGAGTAGTCAAGGGTTGGCATTGGCATGTAGCCATCTGTGTATGAATCTATAGTTGTTGCCTAATGTGACGGCGACAATCAAAGCGTAAATCTTGCGGTAAATCAGAAAAACGTTTTTTTATAAAGAACTATAATAGTTATAAAAAAATGGTTTTAGGGCTTTTCAATTATTTTTAATTACGTTCGAAATAGTCTTTTTGCTTATGTCGCATTCGTTGTCTCTTTAATCATAATTTAATTATCATTAGTGTTACATTACTAAAGCATGTGCTGTTATCCAAACTTCTGTTTAATAAGTACATCATCCGAGTTCAATAGCAAGGAAAATTTTCCTTAAACTGTGAATTCTCAGACTTAACCCTTTTACTGCGGTTTTGTCATCGGTACCAATAAAAAGAATTGGTCGACGCCGCGTTCGATCTTACAATGTTACGTTTGCAGATGAATCTGTCAAAATTCAAACCTAAGAGTTTGATATCGGGATAGAGTAAACAGTAAACGCTGTTTGTTGAAAGGTAGAAAATCCAAATGAATCACTTTGACGCATAAAAGTTACGAATTAAAAAGGACAACAACAGACAAAGAAGGCATTTTGCATTGTACTGTGACAGTCTTCCTTGTGATGCCGCTTTCATGAGTTAGGAATAGTTAGAACTGTAAACGGACTTTATCCGATAGCTATTAAAGCTCGATCATTTACTTTACAGGTATGAAAGTTAAATTTTCTTCGGGTAATGTAATATCTTCTGGGTTTTTGTATGCAAAGAAACATAAAACCTTTTAGTTTTAGATGATTTAGTGAGGTTACTTTAACCGTGGTCACAAGACGAAAGTTTTAGTCCACAGTAAATTATGACGTGGATTACATAGTAAAGGCATATGCCTACATATGCATAATAAATAATCATTACAGTCTCTCTAATGGTTATTTACTAACAAGAAAAACGTACGAAATTGTTAAATTTTTAGTAACACGTTTTAAAGTGTCAGTATTCCTTGTCTGAATAGAATTCCTTACGCGTGAGTGAGTTAGTATCAAATTGAACAGTGATAAGAATACAACTACAAGCAATTATTTATTGAAAAGATGACTGTTTGCGCAGATTTTTATACTGTTTATTTTATATAATACTTATACCTAGGCGGTTTATAGTCGATTCTAAGTTTCTTAACTCTACATGAAGCATGAATACTTCTTTGTACCTACATCGGGAGTGTAAATTCGGGCTCTGAGTGTCGCCGCAGTCGTTTTAACACTGCATCGCTAATTGGACACTTAAGGTACGACTTAAAGGGTCAAAACAGTTTTTATCCGGGGACTTTGGTGACGGGCACGCATCCGATGGGTTATCTACTGATGTAACCGTCATTTTACATTAGATAATATTTTGTGTGGTCAACTTTTATAATTAAGGTACATTAGAGAGTGTGGTTCATATAAGGTAGCAAAAGAACTCGACGCTTAAACACTTGCTTTGAAAATAATGATTTTATCATCAATGTATGTTTTAAAATTTTGTAGGTAATGTGTTTTTACTTTTTTCTGTCGTAGTCCAATGGAGAACTGTTAGGACTATATGGTTAATTAGGTACATACTTTATGGTAGACTAAAAAGCTTTTAGTCTGAAAGCTAAAGAGCTTTTTAAATGTTTTCCATGAAAGATGCTGCTTAATAGCTAGAAATTGAGTGTAAAATTATCACAAAACTATGACATTACCATAAGGGGCCATCTATTTAAGAAGTCATGCGTTTAGGGAGGAGGGGGGGGGGGGGCGTCATGCAAAGTGTGACAAAGGCAAATTTTTCATACTAAAATGTAAAGGTGGGAGACGGGGGTCTAAAATTATGGAAATTTGCGTAACGTAATAAATGGATAGCCCCTAAGAGAATCAACAAAATCTGTCCAAGTACTTTGCAGTGCTAGAAATAATGGTGCAAGGGTATTATAACGATTTCATATTGCATGTCGGTCGTGGTCCAGGGGTTTAGATGGTTTAGGTGGCCCAGGGGTTCCATTTCACCTTGTGTCCTGAATTGCGGAGGCTCGAACCCAGCTTGTTCCAAAAGCCTTTTTCTTAATTTCTCAAGTACATTGATTAGATAATATATGTAATAATTTTTTTCACATTCACACTATTACCACACTATGCATTGTATACATTATCGTGTGATAATGAGCCCATCACACTGTGACAATTGACGACAAAGACTTCTATGGACACAAAGCCTTTGTAAAATACTGTGCATATAATTCAAACCATATTTTCATATGCACAAAATCCATATTTGTATAACTAAAACAAAATGTTTTACGCAATAGAAGAATGACAAAAAAATTAGCACAAATCGTTTCGTGTAGTGTTAATGAATAGGAAAAACTATAATGTTTAGAATTGTCGAAATACATGATATTGTCGTTTGTCGTTTGTTTGTCGAAGTAATAGTGTCTAAGATCATTGTGTGGTCACGAAGTCGGGTAACATTGTCGATTGTAGTCGAAGGTATAAATAGGT
This sequence comes from Apoda limacodes, assembly GCA_946406115.1. NCBI lineage: Eukaryota > Metazoa > Arthropoda > Insecta > Lepidoptera > Limacodidae > Apoda > Apoda limacodes. The sequence goes on from OX291541.1 coordinate 46,033,111, forward strand.
TGGGTCATTGAAAGTGAAGGTCTTTGATTTATTTTTTGTTTTTCATAATTAACGTAATCCAGGCCAAAATATTTTTAGTGCCTAAAATTGAGATGAAAATTTATAAACTCTTTTACAAAATTGTAGACGTAAGTATATCGAAATATTTTCCTAGTAGATTTATGTTAGTTCTCAACTATCAATGTTTATTATAAATTTCTCTACCCTCCTAGGCTTTTTATCACAAAAAAATCTCATTTAGTACTCAAATTTCCACTGCGTTACCAGTCCCCATGACCCCTCAAAAATAATGTCCACTGCATTACCAAATCGCTAATTATGCTCCTGTTAGTGTGTACATAAATGTATTGAGAGTAATTTTTCATGCACAAATAATAGCGACTAATGAAGTCCTAATAGTACATCAATCTTACAAATACACAAATCTTCATACAATTAATAAATATACATACGTAGAAATAATATTTTATTGTGTGTTTATGACGTTTATAACGAGCGTATTTTAAATTTTGGCTACAATAACAAATTGTACCTTGACAGGTTTGTGGTCAAGCTTTTTTTCAGACGGGACTTAGGGTTACAGATTCAAGTCCTGTCTCAAAGTGACTCTTTTGACTTGCACCTTTGCTCTAAGAATGTTTATTTAGGTATATTGAGGATAATATTAGCACATATAGATAATATTATCTTTGTCTTTTTTGGGAATAAATTTATTAATTCTAATAATAAACATTTTTGACATTACACATAGCACCCAAATAATAGTCTCAAACTAAGCAAAGAGTGTGTTATGGATACCAGACAACGAATACAAATACATATGTGTGTAAGTACTTAAAAAAACTACAATTATACATATAAGATGCCCAGCCTGAACACAAACACAAATAAGAATGTGTGTCTTGTGCGGGAATCGAACCCACACCCCTCCATTCTAAAATTGGGCCATTACCCACTGAGCCACGGAGCCGACTTATTTAACACTAAATATGGTTTTTGTGTTTGTTTATTTTGTATGGAACTATTATTAACTATTATTATTTAAACCAATTGGCAATATTTCTCATGCTGAAGAATGTGCTATTGGCGGAACTTATATGAGTTATTGAGTTTTAGGTATATGTATTAATGTTAACTTGATTTCATTACACACATCAATGTATATTATGCATAATTTAATACTATTTGTATTATGTGTTAGGTATTGATGAGTTTAATATGATATCTTCTTATTATAAAACAGGACTTTTCTTATATTACCTATACCTACCTCATGTATTTTTTGAACATGGATAGTTCTAGACATGGAAAATAACGGGAGCTTCCTAACGTATATACACACATGTGTCCAAAAGTTAAAGATCCCAAAAAAGTAATATGGTAGTATGTAATAAACAGCTATCAATGTACTGATGACAGTAAACCGAGGGTTCTGTAAAAGGTAAACTGTATTTAGAGACAAATGTAACTTTGCCGTTGGACAACTGTTGTCCCAGTGCATCAACGGATTTTTTTTAACAACAATATTTACGGTTTTCAGATTTTTTCTTTATGTGTACCCCATGACATTGCTTTTCGCCAAATTTTAGAATTCTAGGTCAACGGGAAGTACCCCATAGGTTTTGATTTATTTGTGTCACAATATGCGACGATTTCCTATATTTGTGATGTAAGACTTTGCATCCGATGAAATACCATGATTCTAGGACACCAGGAAGTACCCATATTTGATTATTTATGAATTTTAAAATATGCGACAAAAATGGCCGGTATATCGGCCGTAATTTTGTATTGCATTGAATTAGAAGCTTAGATTTATTGCAGTTTAAAGGGACTGTAGACCCAGACCTTAATATTTGATATTAGTTTTAACTTCATACCTTTCCTGAGAAAAAGGTCTTGACAGACAGACAGACAACAAAGTGATCAAGTAGCTATGTCCTTCCCCGGGACTCTCCATGCTCAATTTACCAGCTTTTACACCCGCCCTGAAATTGGTCATCAGTGTAGGATTTCAACGTCATCTCCTCAATCGTAGAAAAAAACCGACTCACATTTGACGTTTTCAAGTAGCCTATGTACTTACCTGGGTCTTAAACTATCTGCATGCCGAATTTCATTCTAATCGGAACAGAGGTTATAGCGTAAACAGGTTACAGACAAACAGAGTTACTTTTTCGTTTGTAATATGTATTTGTATGGATTTATACCTTCTTATGTTCTTTTTTTATGGCATTCACCCTAAAACCAACTAATATAGAACCTGCCACATTTACTCCTAAGCAACCTATAGAGACTCTCATGATTCAGAATTAGGGTTGTCAGCTATATTGTTCTATAATTTTATTTTCACACTCTGATCATATCTGAGTGCCCTTAGTTTCGTTAATAACAAAATTCCATATACTAATATATATATAATTCTACCGTACGTATGTATGACACTGTACTCCTCCTAAACGGCTGGACCGATTTGAATGTTTTTTTTTGTATGCGTTTGGATGGCGCTGCAGTCGGTATCATGCAGTCAGCCCGGTAAGCTAGTAGTATATAAATAATAAAAATAAAAAAAACCTTATTTATAGGGTAATGAATTGTCCTTTGATTACGATGTGACACTTCTGTTGTAAAAAGAGGTAAATTGCAAATTTTCTAAAGTTGAAACCATAGATATACCTAGCTGAAACTCGACTTCACGAAATATAATATACTAGCGGTCCCGGCGAACGTTATTCCACTGCCGTCCCTCTGTAATCCGGCGAACGTTGGTTTTTACCTAAAGTGCCCGAGTCCGACTCGCACTTAACAGATCGAGATAAAAACTATGCTATATTTTAAGTTGGATAAAATAACAAATAGTTACGAAGTTTGATCAAAATCGGTTTAGTAGTTTAGGAGTCCATCGCGGACAAACAACGTGACACGTAATTTTTATATATATAGATAGATAAGTAAGGTGTTACGTAATATAAAAAAAAATGTGATCAGATTCTGCCACAGTCTAATCATGAAAATCCTAAATTCGATGTTAGAAAACTAAAAGATATTAAACAAGAATTATTTTTCTAAACCTTGATTGAATTTTGTAACATATTTTTTAATAGATTATGTTATTTGAGTTCACTTAAGCTCCTGAAAATATAGTTAATAATCTTTTTAATTTTTTTTTACACTATCGATAGGTGATAACCCTAAGTACCAACAAAAGGTAATTTTCAACTGGAAGACCTTTTTATATTAGTCTTTGACACGCAATATGTGAATTATGGCATCTTGAGACTGTTAAACCTCATTAAGTTGAAACATTTTCAAATGTTAGGTCTATTTTACTTGGATGAGGTATTTGTCTTGTAACGCAATTATTTAATAAGATAGGAGGTTGGCAAGTACATTGTTATAATATATATTCCTATTCTTCAAACATTTATTTATTATATTTAAAGACGTTACCAGGTCCACCACGTTTAAACTGGATATGTCGAAAAAACATGGCGGATATCGTTTACAAATCGTTTTTTGTATTTTTAGAACCTCTCTTTGGGCAAATGTCGTACGCTAGTGATCGACATGTATCGAGTGGTTGCCAGCAGCAGAGATGGGATGTCGCACGGTAGGTGGTATGAAAAGAATTCAGAATTATTGATATTAGTTGACGGCTAAATAACTAGGGTGGGGTCGAGTTTATCATCCACAAGTCCCTCATCAACAACATTACGACCATTGAGAGTGTGTTAACAAAGGTAGCGTACCTTGTACTGAGAATCACTAAGGGATATTCACTGAAGGTGATTAAGGTTTACGCAGCGACTTCGGTACACCTAGCTGATGAGGTTGAGGTTATATATGAATATATAGTCAAAATCATACATACCTCCGCAACACGCTTACTGTCGTCATGCAGTCGTCAACTTTAACACAGAGCGATGAGCTGAAAATGGGGAAATTTGGAGTAAGGCAGCCATTAGTTATTTTTATGGAGAAAGAAGGACTCTTTGTAATAAATAAATAAATAAATATTTTTGGACATTACACACAGCGCCGTCTGGCCCCAAAGTAAGCAAAGCTTGTGTTATGGGTACCAAGACAACGGATACAAATACATAAATATTACTTTTTTTTTGTAAATACATACATATCAAACAGAAATACACCCAGACTCAAGACAAACACAAATGTTTATATTATGACATAAATGCTTGTCCAGTGCGGGAATCGAACCCACACCCTCTGCATAGCAGCTGGCTACACTACCAACTAGTCTGTGAGGGAGTCTAAATTATTAATTCTTGCTTCAAATGGTAAGGTAACAGGAAGTGGACCTTAATGAGCCCCGATGGTTTGACCAAAAACAACTTTATACTGATACCGGATAGGCGAATATCGCACGTATTTCAGTATTTTTTAAATAACAGTACAATGTTGATCTGTTAGTGAGTCAGTGACAATAAATAAATTATGATAGAACATAATAGAAGCAAGATCCTATAACGGCGATTTTGCGAATTGTTTTGAAAGAAAGTTTTAAATACTGGATTCTATAGAAGATTGGCTTATAAAATATATTATAAAATATATGTATTTATAGTAGTGATTATGTGATGTGATATGATTTGCTTTACTTTACCTAAAATTCATTCGCTATTCTGATTCCCATCCAAATCCATAGCCAGGTACTCTTTTTTATCAAAATTATACAAAAGGTACTGTAAATGAAACATATGATGTGTAGTGTTCATAGATTTTTTTAATTTCCATATGACGTACTTTATATTATTACAAAGTTAGCGGTTCAAGTCTAACGAAACTCAAAAATGATGCAAAACATTTTCCAAAAACGTTTTAAATATGCGTAGTAGTCATATTTTGTGATGAACTACCCCTCCAGCTAATAAACAACTTAAGCAGCAAGTAACAGTACCGACAGGGTGGCATTGATATTCAACCCTTTCACAAACTTCCGTTGTTTTGACGACGTCACCCTCAATTTGCAAAACAAATTAACGCACTCCCCCTATCGATGCCTTTAAGATTTTAATGCAGAAACCGTATTTGGCGGTGTTCCACTGCGTAAAGACACGTTTTGCTTAGAGTTAAGTATCAATAGTTAATAGATGCCAGTGTTTAAAATAAACGTGTCGGTGTGTTTTTTGGCCAATGATTATTTTTGGATTGGGTTTGAAAAGAGGAGTCTTAAAATTAAGGAAGAAGTAAGAGTCAAACTTAAGGTACTAAAGCATACAAAAGGGATTTTTTAACACTATTTAAAACGATTTTTTATAATTCATAGATATGTCTTATTTTAATTTGATAAATGAACTTCTCCTGTATTAAAGAAACGACCTGTTTATTATACATATACAGCATGGTCCATGTTGCAATTTACACACGATTATCCAGTTGTCTATCAGCGTTAGGCCGTGACCTAATAAAACATGCCAAGTTAGGTACTTCAGAGTACAAACATAACTTATATGCCTATAATCTGTACTACAGGTAGGTCGAAAGGGAAAAACTACACTTCAATTTTAAACAAACAAAACTGTGCTGTACCTAATGTAGACATATGCCCAAAGTCTAAAGTTCGTTAAACAGTTGGTAATCTTATTGGGTTTATAAGTAATTTAATTGTAATTAGCAGTAATTATTTAGAAAACTTTAAAGGGAAGACTGCAATTTAAAAAAATATGTAGGTCGCCCTATACTAAGTGGACGGATAACCTAGTAAAGAGGGCCTGCATTGTATAATTAGGATGTACAATATGAAACCTACAGCACAGAATAAACCCCAATTCTGATTTACTCCTTATACACTTCGTGAGGAACTGACCAAAGGGATTATATTAATCAAAGAAAGAAACTCTTTTTTCATTTTGAACCAACTTAAAAAAATATGACCCGTATGTATGTAACATTCTCAGAATTGCCAGTTTTTGTATATGTTAGTCTATACTAGCTTCTTAACATATATGCCAAATTTCATAAGCGTAAATGTATGTATCTATGTTAATCGGCGCATATCTCAAAAACTATAAATCGGATTGCAAAAATTATTTTTTAATTAGAATAGATATATACTAACTTAGGGAACAGTGCAAGTTTCATTAAAATCGGTTTTGAGTTAAATGTTTATCATTCATAAGGAAAACGTGATGTTCGCTTAACAGCGTAATATTTTGACTTTGTTCAACGACGGGCTGTGAGAATCCTCGACGATCCCAAACTCACTTGCCGTATCGAGCCCTTAAGTCTGAGGAGAGACTTTGCCTCCCTGTGTGTGTTCTACTGCTTGTACAATGGGATGCGTTCTGAGTAATTATTCGAAATGATGCCCGAGACTACTTTCTATCATCGCACCGGTCGCGATTAAAACCGGACTGGTGTTCTTCCGCGAACGTTCGGGTTGTGAAATGAGCTCCCTGCCAAGGTTTTCTCCAAGGACTACAGTAAGGGATTCTTTAAGAAAGAAGTTATTAGATTACTGAAGGGTAGGGAAAGCGCGAGTTGTTGCAAGCGTCCATAAGCAACGGTGACCGTAAGCTGTTTGCCACCTTAGTGGTATAAAAAAATCTTAAATGTGTTTTAATGTTTGTGTACAGTAAGTCTCTTGCTAAAAAAGTGGCTTAGCAATTTATAAAGCAATCGTGTAATCGTTGGAAGGCAACACTTAGTAGATACTATAATTCATCTAAAAATAAACGCTAAAGAAAAAAAAAATAAGTAAAGGTACTCGAACGAAAAAATGATTGATTAGTTTCAATTACAACGGTAAATAAAAAAGGAATTTAAATAAGTTGAACCGACTATAAAAGTGTAATCTATTAAATTAATAACTAAAAAGGGATAAATTAAAGTTTTTTAAAGTAGATACCTATGCCAATTTTTTTGAGGTCGGTGCCGCTCAGACGCGTCAGTGCGCTCTCGCTGCAATCGACTTCGGGTTCGGACCACAGTTCGACGGTAGGCGGGGTATATGGCGTGTTAAACAGTATTGTACCGCATACTACGATTGCCAAGTGACAACGTTTACTATGGCTGGCACTGACCTTAAAAAAATAGTTGGCATTTTTACTTTAGATTTTTTTTATTTGTCCCTATTTAGTTATGGATTAAATAAATTACAGTTTTAAGGTCGATTTAATTTATTTTAATTTAATTTTTATCACTGATTACTAAAAAAATTGGTAAGTTACGACTAATATATGAAGCCACCTAATTCCAGATACACAGCAACAAAAACAGTGTTGCAACGATGGTTCACCCCTGTCACGTAGAACTAAAGTAGTTGATAAAATGAGACTGTCCTCTGAAACATTATGATGTGGGTGTGTTTCCAGCTGTTAGTTTTTCCCTTTTGAGGACTAATCCGTAAATATATCCATACATACATAACACAAAGTATGTGCATTACAGAAAATATAATTTATTTTAAACTATATATTTTTTTATGGAGCAGAGGAGTTATTTTGTAAAGTGAAATCAGGGCAGTGCAAGAGATGAAGATAACATATTATTTACAGGTAAACGAAGGGGAAAATCGTGAGAAGCGACACCTGGTAAGGTTGATAACGAAAATTGCCAGCCTTAGTTTTGTCTTTAGATATAATCTAATGTGGATTTACGAAATTGTTCTATCGCGTTACACTTAGATATAAAAATTACTTACAAGCTATATCATTCGGTTGTTGTGTAGGTAATGGTTTCAGTGTCTGCCTCGCGTTCTGAGGGGCCAAGGTTCAATCCCCTTGTTAACCAATAACACTTTTGCCTATTTTTTAAGTACATTGATTTTCCACACCATTGGTGAAGGAAAACCTTAAGAGGCAACCTGCCTTTCAAGTAAGAAAAAAGTCCACAATCCGCACTAGGCCCACGTGATGAACTATGGTCTAAACTACCCTTACCCAAGGTATGAGGGCTGGTAAGGATTACCAATTATTTCACGGACCCGAAAAGGGATTATAATATTATTTACCTATCTTCTTTCACGCAATATATAAAACTAATCATTTGGTATATGGACTAGGTATACCAATCACAATGATGAAAACATCATACAATTGGAACCATAATTTCTCCGTAATGCCCAAATCGAAAACGATAATCGAATATAATAATAGTAAAAAAAAGTTATTATTTTTATTTAAAAAGCTAAACTTAGGCTTAAGGTAAATCTGACCTAAATTTTTTCAAACAAATATTATACTATAATTAACATTATGTTACTGAAGACGCGTTATTATGTTTTAAGGCTATTTACCATAGTCGCAAAACAGCCAATTAATCCTAAAAATGCCAGTTTTATTAAGTTAATTACTTACATGTATGAACTCAACAAAAACTCTGGTAATTTATTGATTCCCAGGCATTTTATAAATGTAGTTAACTAGGTATATGATTTTTGTGATATAATAACGCATTTTGGTGTCTTAATGTTTATGGGCATTTAATGCAATGAACTTTGTATGAAAAATATTTGATTCGGGATCACCTTATATGAACAAAAGTTTTAATGGGTTAAACTCATGTAAAACCTGATAACACAAATGTTAAAAATATAGTAAAATTAGTAATATAACATAATGACGAAGGCAGAGGGGGTTTGGGTACTTCATCATTTAAAAATTAAAAAGAAATTTAACGAACTGGTCCTATGCAAGCACTAGTATATCTTCTTCAAGTTTTGATCTTCTAGAAGGTGGTTATCAGTACCTTCCTATAGATAACATTAATAACCCGTTATCATATTGTGGAACAGCTTCACCAACCACTTAAGTGTTACGTGATAGGCGGTAAGTATGTCGACGAAACCCTGCTTGTTATAAAGTGTATATAGACTCAGGCGTCTTTATATATGTCCCATTAGTAGATCAGCGTCTTTAAATATGTCCGATAATTAGGTCAGTATCTTTATATGTATGTCCCATAAGTGGATCAGCGTCTTTATATATGTCCAAAAAGTAGATCAGTGTCTTTATATATGTCCAAAAAGTAGATCAGTGTCTTTATATATGTCCAAAAAGTAGATCAGTGTCTTTATATATGTCCAAAAAGTAGATCAGTGTCTTTATATATGTCCAAAAAGTAGATCATTGTCTTTATATATGTCCAAAAAGTTGATCAGTGTCTTTATATATGTCCAAAAAGTAGATCAGTGTCTTTATATATGTCCAAAAAGTAGATCAGTGTCTTTATATATGTCCAAAAAGTAGATCAGTGTCTTTATATATGTCCAAAAAGTAGATCAGTGTCTTTATATATGTTCGATAAGTAGATCAGCGTCTTTATATTTGTTTCATAAGTAGACCAGCAGCTGTATATTTGTCCCATAAGTAGACCAGTAGCTTTAGAGTAATAATAAATAGTAAAAAGAAAGACCATGTACAGAATAAAGTATTTGATTTATTAGGGTTCCGTACCCAAAGGGTAGAAAACGGTACCCTATTACTAAGACTTCGCTGCCCGTCCGTATGTCCGTCTGCCACCAGGCTGTATCTTATAAACCGTGATAGTTAGACAGTTGAAATTTTTACAGATGATGTATTTCTGGTGCCGCTAAAACAACAAATACTAAATAATAGAGTAAAATAAATATTTAAGGGGGCTCCCATACATCAAACGTGATTTTTTTTCTCGTTTTTGCTCGATATTGATAGCGGTAACAGGTAGACGCTTGAAATATTCACAGAATATTTAGCTATATAGTGAACCCGTCATGCGTGATTCCGACTCGCACTTGGCCGGTTTTTGATATTCTACCACTAGATCACAAAATGTCTGATTCTTAATGTTTGCGAAGACAAAACGGCTTGAATAATATTAATAATCAACCCTCTGAATTAATAACTGAGGTAATTGAGATGTTTGCGTAGTCTAAGGGTCGCAACCCTGCTAATGCACCCTCTGTTATTTGAATAAGGATTCATATTTAGTCATCCGAAATTACGCCGAGATGCGTCCGCCATTTTAGATTAGTCGTATGCTTGTAAGGTTTATTTCTCCAAAGGTTGTTATACCTACTCAGATTCCTAGCAGTATTCGGCCACAGGTTGTACATGTTATATAGTGTACGGGCTTAACTATGAATAAAACGGGATTAAAAGAAGTGACACTCGTGTACCTACTACCTCTTTTCTGAGGCAACTGTTTCTAAGCTGATGGCAGAAACTAAAATTAACGCTTTTCATATTCTCAGTTAACTAATTGCATATTAAACAAGCGCTACAGATTCTCACAGGCATCAGCATTGGGTAACAGTTGTTAATGCTACTAGTTTTTGTAGGCTACCTTATTAGCTAACTATATACTATAGGTATTGTTTATTTGTATGGCTATTCTTATAAGACCACCTGTCTAATAAGCGTGTCATTTCAATGTCAGCGTGTTGTTTCTTAGCTTTACACGTGCCGGTTACATTCACTCGACATCGGGCCGACGCTCGAAATGTAGCTTTCATACGTAACCGATGTCTAGCCGTTTTTCTCTTAGTTTGGACAAGCGTTCGCATCTTGCTCTGTACCGCGATGGCGACTATGATGGCGGTCCAGTGAAAAATTAGCTCTGATTTTATTCTTTAAACAAATGTTACTTTCTTTATGGCCAGTATTTTCACTTACTGGCTGTCGATGTCGGCCCGACACTTGGTACGTGCCAATACCATTCTATGTCCCACCAAAGACAACCCGATATCCGATGCCGGACGATCCAGTGAGTGTAGCCGGCAGCCATCCGGCAAATGGCTGTCGGCCTGACACTGGATTAATTTGTTCGGCACGTGTAGAACAGTATAGTACTGGCTCTTACAACACAACACGTATGTACGAGCCGGCCCGATGTCGGGTGAATTTAATCGGCAGGTGTGAAGCTAGGCTTATACTGTAATATATATGAGTCAACCTTAAACTTTCTTTTTTTAGTAACTTGAGACCTAAATACAATAAATGTAAATCACTCAGTAAGGTAATTTCATAAACTATATTTTATTAGATCCTTCAGATGCTATTAAAAGTTTTACAACAAAACTTGCACAAAAACGGTATTCACGCGATCTGGCCCATTTCTCAGCCTTAAATCAAATCTGTTACACTAGATTTCCTAAATATCTTAAGACTTTTTAAAAACCATGAAAAAGGACGAGGTTTAGGATGGGAAAGGGAAAGTGGTCGCATTTTGTATAGAAACGTGCAGACTGAACATTTTTACATTGTCAAATCTTTAAAATACTGGTACCTACTAACAATACACAGAACCAGGTAGGTAAACTCAACTGTAAAATGTAATATAATATCATCATTGTAAATAATAATTTCAATTACATACTGTCAATGTTACTAGAGATATCATCCTTACAGTTGAATGTAGCGTTAGCAAAAAAAAAATTAAAAATAACTGATTCCTTATTGAACCTACTATTAGGGGTTTCGAATAGATACGATGATAATTATCAGGGATTTCACAGAGGAAGCATGAAAAGTATACTTGCGTTTTCTTCAAGTTGATTTTTGAACCCAGTTATTTGTGGGTACTGATATAAAATAAAAAGTGCACACAAAATTTATTTTTTCTTGCCTTTTTTGGTAAAACTATTCAATAATACAAATTGGACATTAATGGTATGATAACTTACGATACTGTATAAATAATTATTACTTATATTCTATTTTTTTTGCTTTTTCAAAGGTTAGTCTAACTGTTTTTCTAATGATGTTTTACGCCTGTACTGTAAATAAAGTTTCTCACAATTTAATCATATGGTCATTTGTTTTGTATCGTGTCAAAGCAGATTTTTTTTCTAATATTTAGAAAACATCTTTTTTGCGGACGGTACCAGTAATTTATAAGGTGTGTTTACACGCGGTGCACATCACGACCGTTGCGTGATCGCGTTCGAGCAGCTGTCATTATGTCTCGTGTGTGATCGGTCGACTCCATCGGTCGGAGCGGCTCGGGCATGTCACGACCCACGACCGAACGCTACGTATTGTTAATCGAGTACATACCTAAAAATATTTAATTAAAGAGAGAAATTTTTTTTTTAATTTAGGGCCTAAAAAAAATTACGTTTTCTTAGTCGTAATTTATCTTTTCACTTACGTAACAAAAACCATTTAAACTATTAAACTAATCATCAATATATTTAAACAATTTATAATGGTTAAGAAAACCATAACCCTATATAAATAACTCCCTCGCAGCCTAGTTGGTAGTGTGGCCAGCTGTTGTGCAGAGGGTGTGGGTTCGATTCCCGCACTGGACAAACATTTATGACATAATATAAACATTAGTGTTTGCCTTGAGTCTGGGTTTATTTATGTATGATATGTATGTATTTACAAAAAAAGGTATTATTTTTGTATTTGTATCCATTGTCTGGTATCCATAACACAAGCTTTACTTACTTTGGGGCCAGACGGCACTGTGTGTAATGTCCAAAAGTATATAGATTTATTTATAATAAATGTAAATATAGTGATTTTGAAAATTTTAAATTTTATTTTAATTTTAAAATTTAAAAATCCTACTAAGAAATATCAGGCCCAAATAAATAATTCTATTACAGTACCCTAGAGAAATAAAACATCTAATGCAACGCTATCTGGTGGCCTACAACCGTAAACATGACCGACAACCAGCTGTTTGTGATACCTGTGTAATACAACTAACCAAAGTCCTGTATTTTATTCAAAATGCTTACATCTTCTGTAGCGCCCCCTATTTGCCGAAATCTGCAAAACATGACTAAGAACCTACTCTAAGATCCTACCTATTTCATGCAACAAACAGTAGTTTCTTCGAAAATAATGGAAAACAGCACATATACATTCCTACCGTCTTCGTTCGTTCCGATTTGTCGTGGATATAAATATAATTATCTAAAATGGCAAATTATATGGAAACGTTATCTATAAGAATGAAAAAAGATGTAAGTATATAATGTAGCTATTTATTTTCTTACAAAGTTTCATGTCCTATTTTACCCTTTAGGGGATGAATTTCACAATATCATTTCTTATGAAATCTCCGCGAAATAAGTAAGCTTTTAATTGTTCATAGTTATATCTACAAAAATGTATAAAACTAACAAATTTTATTCCTTCGGGGATAATTTCCTGACACGATTAACTACTTAACGCTTAATTTTTTACCCATAGGCAAAATAATAATGTTTATGCATTAAGCTTTAAAATTTACGGATTTTCATACAAACTTCCAACCCCAATTTTGCCCTATTAGGGAATGAATCCTGTAAAAAACCCGGATATCAAATTTCAAGATTCTAGACGAAGAGGTTTGGGCTGTGCGTTAATATGTCATTGAATCTTTAGTCAGTCAGTCAGTTTCTTCTTTTATATATTAACATACTACCTATATACAGTCGATAAGTTTTTACTACAGCATGCATGTGCGGAACCCAAAATTCGTATTTCGAATATCAGTGTCTTAACGCCATAGACTTATGAAACTTGATTTAGTAATGAATATTCAATAATACACCGCACAATGACAAAAAACTTCATAAAAGTCAAATTGCCACTCAAACCTCGTACCATTTACGAACCATGTTATTAACCACTCACCACCCCTCAACTTCGAACTATACTAAGAATAGGCGGAAAAAACACCCACTTTTAATCCAGCCTTTCCAGTGACAGTTGACACAAAGGACAGGGTACTAAAGGGTTAACAAAAGGGCTGCGACAGGCCCTTTTTGAAGGGTTAATTGCTATGGGTGCATGAAGGCTTGTGTACATAGCGTAGGGGCATACAGAAATAAATTCGAGTTTCAAATATGGCCGATGCTTTTGATATAGAAGTTTTGGTTGTTTAATGTTTTTATTTATTTATTAAATACAAAACTTCTAAAATTGATGTCCAGTTTTATTTTTAATACTTATTTGCAAAGTTTTTATGTAGGTAACTTTATTGAAGTCAGTTTTCTAGATATTAGAAAAGATTAGAAAAAACCTAGATATTGTTTTCTAATTCAGAATGCCATCGTATACCCGAATGATGACTTTTATCGAAATATTCGAGCTGAAATAAAAACTTGTTTGGTAACGCAGTTAATTTTTGAGGGGTCATGGGGTCTGGTAAAGCAGTGGTAATTTGAGTTCCAAATGAGACTTTTTTGTGATAAAAAACCTAAGAGGGTGGGGAAATTCATAATAAACTTTGAGGCCCGGGTTACTAATGTAACACTACTCGAGAAATATTTCGACACATCTACAATTTTGTAAAAGTGTTTATAATTTTTCATCTCTATTTTAGGCAATTATAATAATTTTGACCCTAATATCATATACTAACATCTAAGATCCCTCAAAGGTGTAAATATTTGGACTTCTAATCGTAGGTTAGCTTGTATTAAGTTACAAATAGCAATATTTGTAAATCAAGTTGAAAGAAATATATATATATATATATATATATATATATATATATATATATATATATATTATAATAATAAAATATTCTTATACATAACCATAAATGTATACGACTGGTCCTAAAATATATAACTAGCAAGGTACTGCAGATTCCTTAGGGAAACTTTTTGCAAATTGCGTAAACTTTTAGGTAACTTTTAACTGTGTGCATACTTTTTTATAATAATTACCAATTATTCATAAGCAGCATAAAATATTCACAGATGACACCATAATAACTATAAGCCTATTTGGTAAATGAGCGAGCATAGCGTGATCTTCGATATATTTGAAACCGCATCGATAATATCTGGAAATTATCGAAATTAGTTCGATAAATTATGGTAAAGAAAAACGTACTTGCGGTTTTTCATTCGTAATTAGTGGTTGAATTCGGATACGACGATATTTGACTGCTAATTGTAATCTGTGGTTTGTTTTGCCGCATGTGTACGACATATGTCACAAGCGCGTGCGCATCACGTTCCTTTTTTAAAATAATAAAAAACTTCATTTCATCTCAAGGTCATGGAATAAGTGCCTTATAATTGTAATATAAGTAATTGGTATTAAGAAATATAATTATAGTAAAAGTAACTAAAGGTTACCCTTTATTAGGGGTATTACACACACATGCTACGCTAAGCAGTCAGTTCGAACGTCTGTGCAATGCAAGTGAGACATAATGAGCTAACTTTGAGATGCTTAAGATTCTTAAGATTCTTAAAAATAAAATAAGGTAATAGTGCGTCTTAAAAATTTTGGCACATCATCAAAATCCCACAATGGATAAGTACAGGTGTGTGTCTGTGTTTAAGTAAGAAAAGGGCCAAACTGCTATTAAGATAATACAATTCGCGGCGACTCGCAGCGTGCTTTATACAAACGCATTTTCCCTTTTTTTTGCCATTTACTGATCAAACACTGTGAAATTTTGTACACATGATCTGAAGCCGAATATCTTTGTCTATGGATTTCCAAAATCCTGAAAAATGTTTTCACCAACTCAATATCCTATTGAGACCATTTGTATGAAAACCTAGAATCCTCTATAACTATTTACGTATACAATTTAATAGAAATCTGGCACACTGCAGACCTAGATATTTATTTCTAGAACATGTCTTCAAAATTTCGTAATGTTTGATTAGTAAATGTCAAAAATAAGTGGATTTTTTTTGTATGAAGCACGCTGCGAGGCGCCGCGAATCGTATTCTCTTAAATAATGTGTATGTGTACAAACAACAAACTATGAAAATATTACACATACATACATAATAGATACTTTATATAGACTACTCAGCCACGTGACGTATTGTGGGTGCCCAGATGTTGTTGTCAGTCTATACCTATAACCTAGATAGATAGAGAGATAAATACTTTATTGAACACCAACATGTTTTCATTTACATAAAGAGAATAAAATTAGACAAAAGTATACAAATAGGCGGTCTTATCGTTTAAAAGCGATTTCTACCAGACAACCTACCTAGTCTCTATTATCTAAGTAGGTATATCAAAAAAAAGGTACTTAGTTCTTAATAAAAATTAAACAATTATGAAATAGATTCGCTATTTTCTTTGTAAGCATAAACTTAAATTACCCTGAAGTTTAGTGTTTCTTGCGGGACAGAAAAATCTCGCTTTTCTGATCATGAGCAAATGTTAATAATGCTTTATAAATGTATTTAAACACGGCGAAACCTACGCGGAGGTAATACTTTAATTCAGAGTCCTTTTAATTGATATCCATAATAGATGTACCTATATAAGTGTAACGTCATTTTTATTTCCCGTCGGATTTTAACCAGTGGCTGCGCATGGATACATACACACCCACATCGTAATGCGGTGTACAGCTTCTGTTACAGTGTGTCTGGCTGGACTAAGGTGACTTTATATATGTCCCATAGGTTATAATTACCAGCTTTATAGTTACTAGCAATGTTAAAATCCATGGATGGAATAAATTACCCCCTTTACCAATTCTAGACAAATTATAAGTCATAACTAGACACAGTAGATGCTGTAGAACGTAGAATAATGTTTATTTTGAAAATGACAACTTAAAGTTCATGCTACATGTGCGATCATGTGTCGGTCAGTTTTCTTTTTTTTATTTTATTTTTTATTATTTACTTAATTAATAAAAAAGTAAAGTCCTATGTATTTTTACTTTGGAGTGTTACAAATTCTGCTATTGCCAAAAACGGATTTAGCAACACTGTAACATACAGTTTTAAATAATTCAGCAATGAAACTAAGTTTAAAAAGATACATGAATATAAAAACCTTAAGTAACTGAATTGATAAAGGGGCACTGTACACGCTACCTAAATTATTAAGCTAAGTACACACTAAGTGACGGTTTCAACGCTTAATAAATTGCCGCGCAAACGGCACATTGCCGGTACTCGTTCGTAAATGAAACAATTACTCGTCGAGGAATACGGCAATTTTCCGGCAAATTTGCATAATTTCATCGGTGACAGGTGACGCCTCGGGCTGTTTGGACGCGCCAGTGCTGCCATGCGTTTTGAAACGACAATTACCGACACTTTATAAGTGTTTACTCATTCAATTAATAGGACTATTAATCAATAGGTCGTCCTTCATATTCAAATGAAATATATTTCAGTTGCCAGTACTGGGTTGCATAAAGGCTTTTCGGCTATAATAAAATCAATATAAATTAATACAAATTAGTAGTATAGTAGTGATGACGTTATTTATTTAAAAAAGTTCCCTTTATATCAATCTGCTGTCGTTTATTGATTTATTAGTCATATTTATTGAAACGTTTTAGTCTTTCTTCGAAGCTGCAATGACTATTGACACCGGGGGTTTTAAAGGCAAGATGGCGAGTATAGGTTTTGTATATTCTTTTATGGTTCTTCTATTCCTTGATGGTTCCAAATGATGCCACCGTATTCTACTAAGTATGCTTCTGACAAATGAATTGAAAATGATGTTGAATGGGGATTTATAAAATTTTTTGGTGTTTCGGTCAAGGAAGCTCAGAATCTTTCCGGATCTAAAGATAGCATCTATGTGTGCGTTAAATTTTAATTTCTATCCAATATTATCAATGAATCATTTATCTCCGATACCTTAGGAATGTTTTTTTCATTTAGATTCAATATAACATGTGAAGTTTATTTGTGAGACACCGTGAGTTAAATATATTTAAGAACTAGCTGTTGCTAGCGGCTCCGCCCGTCCTTAATTTTAGAATTGATTGTAGAAAAAAAAGTTTGTTATAGCAAGCTATAACCGTAGCTGTAGTTAGTTCAAGTGGAATTCGGTCGTAGTTGTTCTCGCGGAATGGTTTTGAAGTTTTCGGGAAGAAAATAGCCTTTACATGCAGTTCCAGCCCATAATCTATGTCTGTGCATAGATAAAAAAAAACTCTTTTAAATAGGTGTATTAATTCTTGAGATAAACATGTTCAAACATACAAACTCATCAGTAGAATAGATTGAAGTTAATGTCTTCAATAGTTGTCATCAACGTAGCTCCTGTTGTCATAAGGGCAGGTTCACACGAGCCGTCCTGGCACGTACGTCGCGACATCGCGACATCGGTCGACGCCAACGATTAATCAAAATGTCGGGCCGTGCACGTTGCTTTGTCGTCTAAATTGCTTTATTGGGGTGTAAATTTGCTTTAGCCGAGTAATTTACTGGTGTTCTATTTTATTCGCAATTTTAGCAGAAAATTTATCAAGTTTCCGAAATGCAAATCATTAAACAAATAGGCGTTTTTAATCGGAAACATTAACCTATGTTTCGATTTTAAATACTTAAAGAATCTTTTATAAACACTTGTTATGGTTGAAAATATAATCAGTATTTGGACAACCGTATTCAAAATAAAAAGAAATTGCAGTACTGATCAAATACACACCAGCTCGGCATCGAAAGAAGTAATTACTTCCTAATCCTAATTTAACTATACATTTTATTGGAAAATACAATTTGTTTCATGTTCATTAATGTTTAAAGCGGTTTCAGGTTCTTACGGACATACTGAGAGCGCCACTTTAACACTTCAGGTGGTCTTCCCGCGGATTATGATTAGGTATTAATCATAAAATGTACCTACAGTTAAATTTAGATTTTCGCGCATTTGTAGAGAAAAGTAGGCACTGTAGGTCCAAGCCTTGGCCCCAACCATAAAAATAAGAAATAATATGCAGACCATTCGCAACCACCGCTCTCCATTGATAGGTAATACATCCCCACACCTACGTGCGTTCATAGGTTATGGTGACCGCTTAGCATTAAGTGTACCGTAAGTTTGTTTGCCACCATAGTAATACAGTAGAACTAGTTATATACCTACATACAAGAGTTCCGAAAAAACTACTCCTTATGCAACGTGACAAATCTGCAATGTTATTAGTTATTACTAGGGCATGCAGCACCGGTTCCATGATTTTTAATACCCGGTTCTATTCAGAACTGATCGGTTTTACATGTTTAGGTATATTATTTTTTTCTTTTTTTAGATCATTTTTCATCACTACATTCGGAACCGGTTCCATCCAATATACTACAGAACCGGGTATACCCGGGTATTTTAGGAACCGGGTTTACCCGGGTGCATGCCCTAGTTATTATTAATTAACTGTGAGGCGATGCGAAATGCAAAATTATTGTGGGTGAACAGAGATAAAAACTTCAGCGCTTAGTCTATTGTGTCCAGTGGCTATGTGTAGACCATGCTTACAAAAGTCAATGATTAAAAACATCAAGAATTCAATACAAAAACAATAAGTAGCTCAAAATTTAATGCAGCAAAGTTCAAAATCAAACATCCCTAGATTTTCTAACAACGCCACCAAAAGTCGTATTTGATGAAGTTTGAATTTTGAATATCACATTTGATTTGAAAGACAGAGAGAGTAATAGTCATAATAAACTTTACTAACAAAGACACACAGTTGAAAATTCATTGTAAAAAGAATTTGTTAAGGTTTCCGATTGTATCAGCTTCAACAGTTGTTAGTGAAGACGCTATAAATTAGTCAAGATATTGAATTCAATTATTGTGGTTACATTTAGGACTCTTATCTGATCATTTTAAGTTTGGAAACATTTTGACGTGTAGACACGTAATGGAGTTATGTCATGGCAAAGCATGTTAAAGTTTTCAGAAAAAATAAAAAGACGGTGAGAGACTAGACAGATGTTTAGGTATCTACTCTGTTCAGACTCTTAAAATTAGCTTATAGATACAGAGAATTGGTTTAAATTTGATTAAAAATATTTTTAATAATAATGAAATTATTATTTCTGCTGTTGTCAAGTTTGAATCTTGTTAGATTGTAGGCGACAACAATAGATTGTGAATTGATGTAAAGAGATTATGTTAACGGCTCAACTGGCTAGCTTAAAAAATAAAAAAAAAAACATCATATCACAGCGCACATGGCAACATTACATGCATCTGTCAGACGCGCCCGCCGCGATTTAAAAAAAGAACGCACAGCTTACAATACGTTTCGTTGATACACATTTGAAACGCTATCCAGTTTAGTTTGATCTACCATATTTATGTTGAAATTTAAATTAAAGGGTGTATTCGAATGTCTTGTTAAGTTGGACGTTAGAGCGGCCGCGTCGGCAGCGCCGCGGGCGGCAGATGACCGCAACTTGATTTATGAAGGGGTACAGTCGGCTGCATTTACATTCGTAAATGTGATCTCTGTAATTATGCGCCTTGTTTCGGCCACAGGCGGTTTGAGGTTCTTACGGACATACTGAGAACACCACTCAAAAGTTTTCTTCTTAAGGCTACTGTATTGTTGTAAGAAGGTTTTGGGTTCTTACCTCTGTATTTTCGCAATTGTTTCAGGCGACATTTGGGACAGGAATGGCGTAGTTACCACAGCTAACAGAAGCAGGAGAGAGACTTTTGCATTCCGTGTAAGAATGTCCTGGTTCCCAAAGGAATTAACTCACTTAGATTTCTTTATTTTTCTATGTCATCATAATCATTAATAATGTAAATAATACGCAGGTAAATATGTAAATATCTTTTTTCTTTGCACCTACCGACACTTTTTCTTGAACATTTGTAGGTTGACTGGTAGAAAGTGCTGTTAGCATTAAGTCCACCTTTTGTACACTTTTGGTGTTCAATAAAGAATATAAATAAATAAATAATTTAGAAGAGATTAATTTTGAAGTATAGGTGAAATATTTATATATGTAGTACATGAATAATAATGTTTTCAAAATATATTAAAATTAATTTCAATATTATAATGTTTCAATTATGGAATAATAAAAGATATGTTTGTATCTCTATGTGTGGGTGTGTGCATTTTCGGATTGATAAAAGTACATTGAGAAGGTATTAAGAGTGGTAAGAAGAAAATTACTAACGAGAGGCTATTTAGAAGCCGAAACCTTTAATGACTCGAGTTTGTAATTTCCGTGCCTCCCGTGTTATACAAAACGTTTTTCATCACATTTGGGAGCAAATTAATATAAATATAAGGCGAATAAATAAATAAAAAAACTCACCAAAACACAATTAAAATGGCGGAAATAGAAGTAGAGAAAACAACGCCACTGCTAGATGGCGCTAGATACCTATATAGAGATTTATGCATTAAAAAGTTTTGCCTAAACTTAGAAGTTGTAGTTGCTAACTTGTTGTGTGCGCGTAGTTTTATGTTTTAAACAGACAGTTTTTATTCATACTTGATAGAATAAGCGCGACATAATCGCCCGTGAGTTCTATGAACGCGCGCTTTGCCTTGAGAAAAGTAAAATTTACAAGTAAAAAAGCCGTGGTAGTAGTTAAGGTCTGAGCACCCACTTTGCCAGCACGTAATGACACAGTTTATAAGTAAATGTGATGATAATAATAGTACCCTATAATAATAGTAATAATAATAGATACCTACTATTAATATATATGTGAAAGTTCGTTTGTTTATTTGTTTATTACATCCGTATTAACCAATTGAGCTGATTTTTATCATAGATTTTGTTGGGGGACGGAGGACATATTTTAAACCGGAAAAATATCTATAGCCTAATTACATGTGGATTAACTATAGCTACAGATATAGCTTGCTATATTAGACGCTGATAACCGAATTCAGCGCGGGCGGCACCATAGGCAAATTAAAAAAACATTTCAGGACATTACACACAATGCCATCTGGCCCCAAACTAAGCAAGGCTTGTACTTTTTATGGGTACCCTGGCAAAATATAAACTAAAAAATAAATATAAAATATGTGTAAATATTGTGTAAATAAGTAAATTATATGTATACCTACTTTTTGTAAATTGGTAAATACATAATATTGTACTTACGTAGGAAACACCTAGACTCAAGACAAACACAAATATAAAAAAATATAAATGTTGTCCTGCGCGGGAATCGAACCAGCACTCCTGGTACGGCAGGTAGTCACTTCCACTGCCACGAAATAGCCAATTTACGTAGATTATAATGACAATTTTGGGGTGTTTGGGTAGATACTACTCCTACCTACTCGGGTCTCGCGTTCCCGACCAGAAATGTATGCGGAAGTACATCGCATCCCTCCACTCGACATTCAAACACTAGGTGTCGAGAAGCCTACACCTTTTGTAATAAGCTTCCAGTAACAGTTTATATGCCTAAAGACACTGTGCTTTAAGGTAATTTAAATTTTTATTAAAATCTTTTCAATTTCTAGATTTTATCGCAATCGTTCTATCTATTCTTCAGGTGCTAGAGCATGTACAACACGTTCAGAATGTTCTTCAGAAGTAAGACTAGCCTTTGTGAAAGATATGCATCAGGTTTTTTTAATCATAACTTTTTATGAAATTTAGACTATCACCTACAACTACCTTTTTGTTTTGAATGTAGGTAGTTAAAAAATTTGCTGGCATTATATCTACGTCATGTCAATTCAATTTAGTAATCAATAATGACTTAATTGAATTTAAAGTTTTAAGTCTTAATTTTTAATTCGACTGAGAAAAATTAACAAAAAATTGATCCTCACCTTTGTACTGAGATACAAATAATAAATTTCATCGCCACCATAAAAGGAACATCGACAGAGCAACCAATTTCATCCTATATTGTTTGTCAAAAATTCGATTATGTCCGGTGCGTCGAGGACAAAACGAGACAAAAAACTTTAATGATTAAGAACACAATGTAAAATAAACGCATCCTTTGATTAAAAAGGATGAATGTAACGGAACTTTATCCACCATGTTTGATATTTAAAGCGAATCTATATCTTTTGTCTATGTATAAATAAGGTACATAGCTGTAGTAAATTAAAAATATATTCAAAGCACCTACAGTGTGAGTTGGACTATTATCCACAAATTAAACAATAGGTACCTAATTATGCGAGCCCTCTCCCTTCCTACTGACCCAAGAATGCCGGTGACTGTTTCAAAAAAATTATATCTGATATAGCTTGTTAAAGTATACAAATAGTTACCTACAGTATGATATACCCCCGATGAGGGGAAAATAATTCTAGCCTCGCCAATACATTTAAAGATATTTTACTTGGTAAAAGGGAATTGCTAATATGTGAATGGTTTTTATAGTTGTAAACCAATGTTAACCTATACCTAACTCTTTCCTCAAAGAAAATGTACCTATGCGTTGGTCCATTATAATTATATCTATCACAAAAAACAAAATCATTGGACCTGTACTATAAAAAGGGGATATTACCACAATTTTTAGGTAACTCTTGTGATTCATGCCGATTTCACAAAAGAATGATACAAATTTAATAAAATAGATTTAAAATACGTAAAAAAGGTATTTGTAAATAAGAAATCATAGAAAACGATCAAAATCATAAAAGCTATGCCGTTTAAATTTATTATCAATAAACAGACTCAAACAAGGGCATACCCTTAAATAAACTTTTTTCTGGCGCTTTGCGTTCAAAAAACAGAATGCTCTCGTTTATTTTCCCGCGCTCCTACGATGAACGAACGAGGCGTGACATTCAAAATGTCAGCTAGAAAAAAAGAAATAAAATAGGTAATAGTGTTGTTGGTGTGATATTAATGCGTCTAACGGATTCCATTATGTCGCAAGGGGTCGTACCATCATGCCGTCATCGATGCATTATCGAAATGAATAGATTAATCATTTTTAAGCAAAAAGGTCATTGGTTTTTTATTAATAACACTTCCTTTGCCGGTACCAAGGAAAGAAATAGGTTTCGCTTTTTACGTAGCTGTCTTTTTTTAATAAGATTTAACAGTTGTATCTACAAGATCACTTAAGTGTATATGTACTTACTCGCTGTTTGTTACAAACTATGGTTTTTGTAGAAAGCGCACGATTTATTAAAATAAAAGTGGCTAAGTGGAAGTCAGGATCGCGCACCGGGTTCCGTGCAAACTTATTATATGATGATAGTTCTTCCATCATAATATCAAGTCTCACAGGTTTATGCCTCATTATCAGTTTTTGGATTATTTCCTATATTTGTAATGTATCATCTTGCTTCTTGCCAAATTTCACGCTTCTAGGTCAACGGGAAGTACCACATAGGTTTTGATTTATTTGTATTGCATTATATATTAGGGACAGATTGTATTTGGGCATATTTTTATATTGCATTGACTTAGAAGCTTGACTTTAAGTGTCCGTAGAATTTAGTATTTGATATTAATTTCAACTTGATACCTCCAAGCCTTGACCTTTGGTTCAAACCTTTTTTTTTATTGTGTTATAATTATAACTACAAATTAACTAATTTCGGATTATTTTCTATATTTGTGATGTTAAGACGTTGCTTTGTGTCAAATTTGATGATTCTAGGACAACTAGAACCCCATAGGTTTTGATTTATTTGTGAATGCCAAAATTACGACAAAAATAGACATATTTCCGCCGTATTATTATATTGCGTTGATTTAAAAGCTTGCTATTTCACATCTTCAAAGGACCATAGACCTTAGCACTTATTTAATTTTAATTAATTAATTTCAACTTGATACCTTCACGTGTTCCTTAAAAAACGGACAGACAGACAGATGTACAACAAAGTGATCCTATATGGGTTCCTTATTGCCTTTTGAGGTACGGAACCCTAAAAAACTAAAGTTTTCTATTTCTAAACTATTTTATTAAAATAAATATATACAGTTATTACTATATCATGAAAAACTAAACAAAAAAACGTAATTAGTAGATATTTGGTAATATTTTATAACTTTGTTACCGTTAAATATGTGGATGATTTACTGGCAACACGGTACGGGTGTGTTCCGCTCAGGTGCCGTTCGAACGCATCTGCTAATATAGTTTTGTTAATAACCTATTGTTGAAAAGTATAATATTACCAGAGAGTGAATATTGTGGAGGATACAAAAATCGAACGGTTATTTCACGAGGATATATAGGTAACTGTATAACAACATAGAACTAATATTGACACTTTATTTAAATAATCAATTGATTGGAGGAGTTTTTTTTCTATTAAGAAAAAAAAATAAAATAACCAAACTTTATTTTCTTTAACATTCAATACTGAATGTCATTTTTAAAATTTCGTAGGCTAGAAGCAAAGCGGAACTCTCATTATTCCGGAAATTCCGTTCATATGTCAATAATTCTAATGTTTTTGCATCGGTTCTTAATAAATGATGTAAGCATATGTCTTTTGTGAACCGCCATATATTTTTTTGTATAAAAAATTACATTTTGTTTAAGGCTATCTTTTCATATCATCCTTCGAGTAGGGTACCGTTTTATAGAGTTTAAAAAATGAATTTCAGGTTTCTAAGAAGTTTTTTCCAAAACGTATTTTGCGAGTAGTTGAAAGTTAAAAAAAATTGTGTGGCCATATATATTAATCACGCCGACAAAGTGAAAAAAACATAAAAAAAAAAAATTTTACCTGCCTTACAATTAATTTTCTTCGTCGATCCTATAGTATGGGCTGTTGTTGGATAGGTCGTTCAAAAATATTGCGGGTGTGCTAAAACCATTTTTCGATTCATACAAATTTTTGTAACAGTCAAGTCTGGGGGACCCTCCTGCCAGCTAAATAGTTGGTTTTAGAAAAGAATTACGGTAGTAGCATATTTAACGAATTCAAAATTAAATCTACACCAGTAATAGTCGACCAACTTCTTAAATGTACTTGAAGAAGTAAAAATTTCGTACAAATGCCATAGAAAATTACGTAGATAAATTTGGTAGCTATTTAAGTTAATAAGTTTATGAACTATGTAAAATTAATAATTCGAATAATGCATGAAAGTGGGCGTTGAAAGTTCACATCAAGCACTTGGCCATTTTTTTTTCATACAAAATGCGTAACATTAAATATCTTAACTACTTATAAACATTTCGCTACTTTAAAAGCGTTATTATCGTAAAGGCCAGGCATGTAAAACTCAATGTCAGTGTTGGGCCAGAGCGGGGATAAAGATTTGAGCATCAGCGGGCTACAACAACGCTTAGAAAAAAACTCATTGCATAGATCGTAGTATTGAATTCCTAGTGCAATTTTGTCAAATATTATTACTATTACTATCTCGCTTGAGTACTAACATATACGAAATAAATGTAAGAAATCTAAATAGTGCCGCAGAAGTGAAAGTATTTTAAGTCTCTTTGTCTTGGAAACCTATAAGGTATTCTTAAATACGGCATGCAGGCCGTAAGTTTAATATGCGTGATGTAGGCTATTTAATTACATAGTCACAAAATGCTTATTCAACCATAAAATGCCAAAAAAATTTAAAATAACCAACTTTTATTAAAAATAGTGGCATTTTATGATTGTATATTTTCTATGCGATTATGGCAAAAAGCAATATGTAATATAAATCATATTCAGTGGGAAAATGTTTATAGTTAGGTACAGGTACATTGAAGTTGAAAGGGAAAAATCTGAATCGGTTTCACCTTAATGTTTTTTTAATTCATTCCATTGATTTGTGTAATAAATGCAGATAAATTAAAAGTCAGCGACGGGTGCCTAATGCGTTTAGTTCCACACGTCGTCACACGCGTCGCCACCGCCGCGACCTAGACGCGAACCAATCGCATTTATTGATCAGTTTTATGGTTTGTGTCTGAATCTAGAAACCGACGCTTACACCGTGATGTAACAATTTGCTTTTTTTCAGTTTTAGGCAGGGTTGAGAGAAATTACAATTTGTTAATTTTAATTAATTTAGGTAGATTTTTCAAAAATCAAGTTTTTTTACTTAAATATATAAAAAAATGACAGTATTGACAAACTATGTGATTTAAATAACTATTTTAATTATGAATTAAATCAATCTACCATGGTTAGTTAATATGTAAGTATATCAAAACCTTGAGGTCAGTAAACTAAAAATGCGCATTGTTTGGTGAATAGGTAAGTTTATGGAAATTATATGATAAAATAAGAATTTTAATGATTTAGAATTGAGATACATATTTTACATTACAAAAACATGGAAATTTTGGATATTTTACAATTATTTGTTGCAGTTCTCATTAGTTTTTTTACAACTTAGACTATTCCAGCACACACCTAAATGCAATATTTCAAGATAAAATTACAATTACCTTTGACATGCCGCAAGTTTCCGCTACGCAGCATATATATGATAACGTCACATATTGAACAGAGCCACACGAA
This sequence comes from Apoda limacodes, assembly GCA_946406115.1. Classification (NCBI taxonomy): domain Eukaryota; kingdom Metazoa; phylum Arthropoda; class Insecta; order Lepidoptera; family Limacodidae; genus Apoda; species Apoda limacodes. The sequence continues at coordinate 46,060,181 of OX291541.1, forward strand.
GCTTATCGCTCAATCTAAAAGAAATTGTAAGCGACACTTTTTTTAATCTTAAAAAATAGCTATTGTCGCAAAATTTTACTTTCACCGATCTTTACGATTATCGTTATGATATTTTATAATTACTTGTTAAAAAATAATGTGCATATTCTATTGCACTTTTACACTATGACGGAGAGCTTCGCTTAATTTGTCGTTTCGACATAATTTGTACCGAAGAAATTCAAATTCACGACCTAAAATCGTTTTATTCAACTGATATGGGTTTTAAGAACACTTGTCTTTTCAATCGTCAAAATAAACAAAAATTCTTCTTTTTAGTTTTGTTGATAATTAACAAATCATTTAAAAACCATTTACATACCTACATGGTAAAATAAAAAAAATAAAGCATGTACTAATATTTTAGTGAGCTTATAGTATATGACATTTTTCGTTTTCCAATGGCTTATATGTTTGTTACTATCTGTCTGTATCAAACAAACAACTAGTTTGTTAAATTCAAGTTTACTAACTCTGTAATTTATAACCCTACTTAAAATATTTGTCACGGTGTGATACGCGGCCAAGACATCACCGTAATTTTTACCCGATTATTCAACATATAGTCTTCAAAATGAAACATAAGGGTTCAAAATTGCTTGACCCAACTTTTTCTCAAACGAAAAGTAATTAAAGCCTCTCCTGAGGGAGGTGACATAAAACTGAGATTGTGTAATTTTATGTGTTTCAATAATACTTACAGAAGTTATCGTAAATGTTATATTACGTGTTGAGACTTGGTTATTTTTCTACTTGTTTGGCTAGTTACACACCACCTAGATATATCGATAATAAGTACCTACTTTCTTAAATTGATTAAGTACTAACAATTTTATATTGTACTAGCTTTTTCTCGTGGTTTCACCCGCCCTAAGTTTGGTATCGGTGTAAGATTTCAACGGCAACTTAATTAATTTTATAGAAAAAAACCAACACACGCTTGACGTTTTTAAGTATGTCTTTCCCCGGGACTCAAACTATCTCCGTGGCAAACTTGCCTGTGGTTCCACCCCCCTTAATTTTGTTATTGGTGTAGGATTTCAACGGTAACTCTTTAATCAAAGAAATAACCCTACTCACACTTGACGTTTTCAAGTAGCCTATGTCCTTTCTCTGGACTCAAACTATCTCCATGCTAAATTTCATCTAAATCGGTACAACGGTTTAAGCGTCAAGAGGTAACAGACAGACAGAGTTTCTTTCGCATTATAATATTAGTATAGATTTTATCTATTTTTAGGGTTGCCTACCTGAAGGGTGCGTATCTGCCCTATAAAGCCTAGTAAGCTTACGATGTCTGTCTACCTGTCTGTCTGTCGGACATTTAAATGGCTCTGTTTTTTCAAGCGTAACAGCGTTTGTGCACTGACACGTATTCAGATCGAATCCGTTTTTTTATACATAATAAAAATGAATCGAAAATTTACACGTACAAAGAATCACGAAAACGAATCAATTACGAATCAGTGCACAAGCGCCCTAATTAGTATAATTGCTAAATTTCTTATAAAATATAAGTTATTAGGTACGTCGGTTTTTGTATTGCTCTCTTAAATGAAATGTTTTAGTTTTTGGTTTATTGTAAAAACGTATTAAACTTATTTCACCCAAAAAATATATATAAATTAAAACAAATACAAATAGGTCAACTAAACTACATATGTAGTTTCGTAAACAGTTAGCAGGTATATAAAATTATTTAAAGTGAAAACAATTCTAAAATAAGTATGATTGCTAACTGTTATTTAGTAGGCATCATATCTTATACACAAAATTTAGTATTGTATAGTAATACGAATCGACAGAAAAGTCAATCACAAATATTCGGCGTTCCATCATTCGGCTTGTGTTGTCATTGCGTTCCGGTCATTCATTTGTCAGGCGTTCAGTGAACAAACGGACGTCTACAAGGGATCTTAGTGCGCAGGTCCAACTCGCTCCTGGCCGGTTTTTCGATATTTTAAACCAGCTAACAAGTCTCAAATCCACTTATTCATATTTTATTTATAAATTGTCAAATGACTGCATTAGTAGGTAATTACCTATGTACCTTTGTACCTAATTACCCCTAGGTATAGGTATAGATGCTTAGTATTAAAACTAATAGGACGGTGTACGGTACGACAAATGAAATTATCTAAAATTTGAAAACCATTGACCTTAAATCAATTAATACTTATGATTGATTCTAAGCTGCTTTCACGCATATTGTATGAGTGAAAGCAGCTTAGAATCCCTCACCAATTTATCCCGATTTATCTTTCCTGCTTCCTCATCATACCCTGGTCAATATTGATCTATAACCTATTTAGTAAAACCATTCCAATAAGCTCAAATATGATAAGTACCTCTACTGTAAGTTGTGTGACCTGCAGGTTTCAAGACTATTGTATCAATAGTTCAATTTGATAGGTACCAAATACAAATTGATCGGACCTGTGGAAGCTGCTAATATTCCTTTATCAACTTCAAATGTCTGCAACAGAATTGTATCATAGCTAAGAACACTTTCGATCAAGTCACCTTTCAAATAAAAAAAACTAAATCAAAATCGGTTCATCCGTTTGGGCGCTAAGATCCCACAGACAGATACACACGTACACTTATAACAGCCCTCTGCTTTCGTCAGAGATTAAAAAAAAGAAATTATGTTATTATGTAGATATTAAAGGGAGGGTTTATAAAAAAAAATGAAAGTAGTTTTTAAATTTAGTATTCTGGTTCGGCATTTTTAGTTGACACTAGGCTCATTACATGAAAATTCAGTTATTTTTCATATTTTTATTTATTTATACTTACTGCACAAACAAATGTGTACAATGGCGGACATACGAGTTTTTTAAATAAGTGTATGTATCTATGTGTCTGTGTGTTATGTGTGGTAGGTATTAATATAGCATCTAACACAAACACAAAGACTTAAAGTTCAGAACTTGGACCACCCAAAATTACCGTTTTTATAATTTTTACTATACGTAAAGATCAAGAATCTATACAATCATCCTCTTCTATTTTTCAATTACGATAAGCTTTCTCGAGACTTATTTTTTATTTTTGCCAATACTATATTTTCATAGCACTATAACGTGGCTCTTATATATAATAAACAATTGGCTCTCTCATGACACTTTTCTTCTATATTATAAGTATATAGTTTGAAATAGCTTTAAAAGACAAGAGTCAATTATTATAGTTTACAGAATATAACCACTCAAATAACGAATGTATAGTACCTACATAAACACCTACCTAACATCTACAATACCCTTTTTAAGGATGACCCTAGTTATTATTAAACGTACATATTTTCTTACTTCTCTTATTTACTATTACTACCTCGGTAGGTTACATAGAGATACCTATATACCTACATTTAGATAGAATCTAAACTACTCACTACTAAATCAGCGAGGTATATCTTAACTTAAGTAGGAGAATGTTAAGCTATATTAGGAAAAACACATAGGTATTTGAATTCAATCTAGGTAGGCACTTAGAAAAGTAACTGAAATTCGCCTAAAACTTACCGACTATTTAGGTAGGTAGGTTTATACCTATAACTTAATAGTGGTAGCGAGCTCAGTCCGATCAATTTTTTTTAAAAAATGCTAAATGGTCGTGGGATGGTGTGAGAGCGGTCGTGGAACGAGGTTGTGCGATCAATACGACCTCCCCTTCCCCTTTCCCTGCAGCTGACGACACCCCTCTGTCCATCTCGCTGCGAGAAAAATTAGAACTTCGAAAGATCTGGTTAGAAAATAATCTTTTCAAAAGGGCACATGTGGAAAAGCTACGTATATATACTAGGTGTTTATTAGGTACCTGATACCTTTATCACCTGCTACTTCAGCACCTACGGAATGAAAGTACAATCTTAAGCAAGTAGCTAGGTGGTAAAAGTGTTATTGTGGCTCATATTACACAAAGAATGAGCTTGAAAAAATCATTCGGCTATTTTGCAGCCAATACCTAAAGTACCTTTTCGATTCCGAAATCTGCAGCACTAGGTAGGTATCAAATGAACTGATAGGTAAAGGTATACATAAGTAACAACCTATTATAGAAATAATAAAGAGGTTAATATAGTTTTTATTTTTTAAATAAAAAATAGTACCTATTTAATAACTTTGACGATTAAGGGCGCGTTCGTTTTGGGATTATTAGTTCCCACGATTGATACTTTTTAAACTTTTGATAACGCCTGTTTTGCCACTGACACCTATTGTTCGTGTAGCTTTGAAACGTAACTAACAAAAGTTTTGGTTGCAAAACTTGCAAAACGAACGGTTTACGTACACACACTAAGATAAAACACACACATACACTACCATAAACAAAGAATATGTATAGGCAGCTTGACAGATTAACACAAAAATCCCACCTCCAGACATGGGTCTAAAGTTTCATTTTTTGGTGGCAAAAGTGACAAAAATAAAAAAAAATCGTAAACAAACGCAAGACAGTTTGTTACAGATGATGCTAAAATTTTAATATTTTTGACACCAATGCAAAACAAACGGATAACATTTAATTTATTTAGCCCTATAAAGGCAAAGTAATATTAATTCCTGTCTACCTACGGGTAAAACACTATTTTTTATTATATTTTAAACTTTAGGTACGTAAAGTAAACGGGCCAGTTAGAAACTTTCTATTTAAATTTAAAATTGGATCATGAAACTCCGCCCTGAGTGTGACAAAAGCGACCAATAGACGATGTCGCACATCCTCCGCGACATTGTCGACCAATGGGAAACGTCACCCGCGTCCAATGACACCGGGCGACATAACGACAAAAGTGAGGTCAACGCCCGCTGGTGACGCGGTTGGCATGCTGCCCGGCTTTATGTGTTGGGAAAAAATCTTTTTTTAAGTCATTCCAGTTAAGGTAAGTAGTACCTACTGCATAGACTGCTTTGTTGTATCATAGACTATTAACATAGAAAATTCAGCTGTTTTTAATTGATAACTAAAGACGATTTGGGGCGCGTTCGTTTTGGGATTAAGAGTCCACAATTCATCCTTTTAACACTTTTGATAACGCCAGTTTTCCCATCGACACCCGGTAGGTGTAAAAGTAGGTAGCCCGGTAGCTACACGGTGTGGCTTTGAAACGTTACTAACAACATTTTTGGTTACAAAACTTGCAAAACGAACGGTTGACGTACACACACTACGATAAAACACACACAGTCACCACCATAAACAATGAATATGTATAAGCAGTTTGACAGATTAACACAAAAACCCCACCTCCAGACATGGGTCTAAAGTTTCATTTTTCGGTGGCTAAAGTGACAAAAATAACAAAAATATCAGAAACGAACGCATAGGTAACAGTTTGCCACAGATGACACTAAAATTTTGATATTTTTGATACCAATACTAAACGAACGAATGACAGGTGACAAAAGAAATGTTTCTGTATCCCAAAACGAACACGCCCTTGTACCTTTTTTTGCCTATTATATGTAGGAAGTTCAGACTCCTGGAACGTCACATTTAATTCTTCCTATATTATACTAGCGTTTGCTCGCAAAATTCAGTCGTCGACGTGATATTTCTATATCAACTCCTCGATTGTAGTAAGAAAGTTTGCTATAGTTGTTCTCTCCGTGGCTCAGTGAGTGACCTGAGTGCCGACTTGAGGGGCAAAGGTTCAATTTCAAGCATATGTGTTTGTTTTGAAACTTAGTATTTTCTATGTATACCTAATATGTACATATGTATTTAAAAAAAAAAAGTATGCCTATGTATATGCATTCTGGTATCTATAATACGAGCTTTGCTTAGTTTGGGTCGAGATGGCGCTGTATGTTATGTCCAAAAATATTTATTTATTTATTATCTGTTAAAGTTTGTCTACGTTTCGATAGGTATGAAACTTTACAATTAGGTAGGTATATTATAGGTTGCAAAAAAATAGTTATAAAGTTTGATACTTAAAATAGGTAATTATATTGTGATAGGAAACTACCTATATAAAAAGCTCTGTGGCACGCTTACTCCGCGTGGAGGGTATACTTAATTACTGTGAAATTAATTTATGGCCTCTTAAATGTTTATCGTTTAAATTTCTTATTAGACCAACTTCTCAACTGAATCGGAATATCGTTCTCATTTTGATGCTTATAAGAATTAAGATTCCAGTAAAAACTACGATAGATTAAAATTATAACGTAGCATTTTACTACGAAGCTACGCTGCGTAGCACTCGGCTACGTAAGATTTAATTGTACTTTGTGACATTATAAAATTATTCTATTGATTTTGTTTTTCAATTAGTTTTTATTTTAAGGTGATCGTAGTTACATAAGTTTTCCTTATTAGAAATCTGTTTTTCAATTAATTAGATTTAAGTGAAGTCATCCACTGCTTAACGAAGTTGTGATTCTAAATTGGGAATCGATGAAAGTCAGATCTTCGGGGCTATTTTTAACCGACTTCAAAAAAAGGAGGTTATTAATTCGACCCGTATGTATGTAAGAACACTTTTGAATCGTCAATACAATGTTAATTTCTGCCAAAAAGAGCTGACAAGAAGTTCTATTTAAAGTAATAATACAATACTTTGATAATTAGCTAAAGAGTATACAATGAAAAACTTATTAGGTAATAAAAATAAGTTAGTAAGCTACTAAAAACAAAGTCAAACATGTACATTTTTTTTTTAATGTAGAATAGGGGGCGCACTATGTGAAGCGTCAAATATCGTCATATTTATATACGGTTGTCTATGTGGGCTTCTGAAAAGATGTGCCCAATTTCATAAATGTGGGTGTGCGTGTATGCTTGTCCACGTATTTCTTAGAAACTGGTACAGAAACAGATTTTAATAATCTTATTTTAAGTTGATTGCGTATCGTGCAATTAAGAAAACTCTTTTGTGTAGTTCTGTAACCCGATGAATATGAATATTCAATATTCACATCAAAAATTCAATATTCACATTCAATATTCACAATCAATATTCACATGCAATATTCACATTCAATATTCACAATCAATATTCACATTCAATATTCATATTCAATATTCATTATTCATATTAAATATTTAAATTCAATATTCAAATTCAATATTCATATTCAATATTCAAATTCAATATTCATATTCAATATTCAAATTCAATATTCCATTCAATATTGCTATGTTATGTAAGTTTAGGTATGTATATGTCTATGTATATATGTGTATCTTTTTCTATTTTTATATGTGGGTATATATGAACATATACCTATCTTATACAGCTTAATTTTAAGATCAAAGTTTCCTCTACCCAAAAGTCGCCTGGCAGAGATCGCTCTTAAGCGATAAGGCCGCCTTATTGTGTGCTTTCCAATATTATGTAATATAATTAGTAAGTATATTTTTGGTGTGCAATAAAGAATTTTTATTTTTTGTCTTTTTTTTATCTTAATATATATAAATCTCGTGTCACAATGTTTGTCCTCAATGGACTCCTAAACTACTGAACCGATTTTGATCAAACTTTGTAAATATCTGTTATTTGATCCAACTTAAAAGATAGGATAGTTTTTATCTCAATATGTCAAGTGCGAGCCGGACTCGGGCACTATAGGTAAAAACCAACTTTCACCGGGTACAGAGGGACGGCAGCGGAACAACGTTCGCCGGGACAGCTAGTATTTTATAATTAGTTACTTTTATGTTGTGCTTGTGCATTTTATGTTTTTTATTTTTGTAATGGAAAGTGTCCTTCTATGATAGGGAGAGCATTTTTCAACATTTTAAGTGGACGCTGTATGAGAAAGGGAGAAAAGAAATGCCCTTGCTGAGTTTCTTGCCGGTTCTTCTCAGTACAAGGTCTCCCGCCCTATAGACTTACGAACCGACGGCGTAGTGACATTCATAAGTGCTCAATTATTGTAGCCTAAATTGAATAAATGTAATTGAATTTTAATTGAATTTGAAAAATGCATCTATCTATCTTGATCTAAAGTTTTCTAATATAGCAATCCTATTACATAGTAATAATCAAATATGTTTTATATTTTTGATAATAACTATGAGAGAACATTAAGGAAACGATAAATTTGATGTACTTTTTTAAATTTTATTGCACAAAAACATATGCCAAATATAATTTTCTACCGATAATACAGCATTGTGTCGTGAAATAGGAAATGGTGATGCAAAAAGTAAGCAGTAAACAAAAAGAATCATATCTTAACAAGAGTCTCATAGAAGACGCCCTTCTCAATAATATTTTTATTTATTTTACTGAGTACAGAAATTGATTCTACACCCTGGCGCCATCTGGCATCAAATTGCTGATCGATGACGCAGCACTCCCTGTTGCAGTAAGAGACTGTTGATCAATATATTCGAAATAAGTATTGTTTGGTCCCTATATAATCTCTGGTACACTTTCGTTATAGATCAAATTGTACACATTTAACAGTATCTATTAATAATCAGAAGCTTTAAGTATTTATGCAATAAACATAACTTAAATTACTTAAGCTTAACTTATAAGGGAGAATAGGTTAGATGTTGCTTAGTGTGAAAAAGAATTATTCTGTATGACGATTACGAAAAACTTACATAACAATTCAATGGTCAAACATGGTGTGATGTACTTAACTTGGAAAGGTAAGTTTACAAATATCGTATTTACTTTTTATTATCAAATACATAAATGATTACTAAGTGTATTTTAAATAGCAAGTGTATTTTAAACAACTTGATACACGTGTATGTATGAAAGCATCGATGCAGAAGGATCAAACAAAAGAAGTATTCTGGGTCGTAACAAGTGGAAGTCTTTGGCGTGATCTTATGTATATTTGTATGTATATATTATTCATGTACCTAAGTAAAAACGCTTTATAGCAGCACCTATCTATATACAAATTTAAATGGTTAAATGTTTAATATAAAATAAAATAATTTTATAGTAAACTAAATAAAGAGTAAATAATGATACATCTTAAAATGAATATATTGAATTAGATTAGATTGTTTTATTTCCCATTATGTCGACATAAATTATAGCTTGTTATTAATCATTAATTTAAGTCACATAAAACATCGTCAATTACAATATAACATATTAACATAACAACAAAAAACAAATACAAAAATATTGTAAAATAATATAAATAAATGATGTAAATGTAAATTTGGATATACCAAATACAAATGTCAAACTATTTATAATTTCGTATTCATATACTCGTCAATGGTGAAAAATGAATTATCCAATAAAAGGTCCTGTAGCTGGCGACAGGTCATTTATTGTTCATTATATCATTATTTGTTATTTCAATGTTTAAATGAAGTTTTTTTGAAATACCAAGAAAATAATCATTCATAGAGTCAGGTACTTGTAAATCTGGTATTTTGATATTATTTTGATCTTGTAATTTTATATTAGTTGCCCGAGTTTTTAATGTAATCTCATCGTTTATTATATTCCAAATCTGTTTCGTACAATCTTTTGTTTTTTTTTTAGCGCCCGTCTGCGTTCGATCTTCGAGCAGTAAGAGTGGTCGATACGCAAAGCTGGTTAATGAATCAAGTAATCAATCATCAATCTATCAAATAATTAATTCAATAGGTGTAATAGTGTCACAAGTTACACGGTCAGGAAAATTAACTACATTTTTCGTACCATTTGATGTTAATAAGTCATTTAAACGATTTTTATAACTACTTTCTGGGATGAAATCCACATTTATGTCGCCAACCAAAATATACCTACCTTTATTTTCATCAGAAACAATATTTAACAAAGATTCTATCGACCTTAAAAGCAGTTCATAGTCTCCCTTTCCAGTTCTTTAAACTGCAATAATAATTCAATTTACGTTAGTAATTTCTAATGCGGCCAACTCACTGTGACATTCACTGTTACTGTGACTGGGTAAGATTCTGTATTTTTTTTTTATGAACGGACTATGCAGTTGGCTGATGCAACCATAACAGCTCCACCGGGCTTTTGGTGGGAGACTCTGAGGGAGCCTCGGCTTGGGTTGTCGCTATTGGGGTCGTCCCTTCGACCAGCGTGAGCCGCAAACCCGAAGGTGAGCCACCGCCAGGAAGGGAGTTCCCCGTTACGCTGTTTTTTGTAGGTCATTTCGAGGCTTATATAAAACACCTTTACGTACAAATATCGCGACACAGCGACCGACATAGTAATTTGCTAGCTCATACCCACATAACCTCACTTGTAGAATTTCACTTCTTTTACACCAAATCTCAGAGCAAGCCAAAATATCTAGATTATTACGCTATTTTACCTGTAATCAAACGCACGTCCTGGTGTATAATAGTGTAGTTTTGTACTTTAGTGCGTCTGAATGAATGTGCGGTAGGGTTAGGAGTGGCCCTCACCATTGACACTGGAACATCGAGCTTAAAGCAAGAATACTTTCCTTTGGTCGTCAGCTGTTCACATACCACTTCTGAGTACTGTAGTCTCTCGTCTATGTGGCGGTATCATGGGTAGTAGTATCTTCGCGGAAGTCATAAAGGTGAAAACTCGTGGTACGAGGTGGTGCAGCTTGGAGAAAAAAAGCGGTCTGTTGGAGTGGATCTACTGCACTGCTCAAACTTTTCTTCAGAGTTTACCACAGTAGTGATTTGCGTTTAATAGAGCCTAGGCTTCAAGCCCGAAGCCGACATAATTAGATTAGATAGGAATGTCTTAAACTATAAATAAGAAATCCTACCAAAACAACTGCCACGTGAATGAGTGTGCAAAAGGTTGGGCAAGTGCCAACTTCCCCTTGTATGATAGCTAACCTAGCTGTTTAATAGTCATTTAAGACGCTGTTATACGCTTAACAACGCCATTAATGTTTTTTTTGAATTTTACTCAGTTCAATTTCGAAAAATAGATATACATATATAAAATAATAATACTTACCTAAAAATCACTTGTAGAGAAACACATAATTTTTTTTTATTTATAAATATTTTTTACCAAACTTCTGTATAATTTCTGTAAGATAAGGTACTCCAATACTACAAGGTTTGTTATGCAATTCGCGATGCCGATTAAGCATGAGCTACCGATTCGTATCAAGCTGATATCTTACAACAAAGGAGAAAGATATTCATTTATATAGTCAATACATGAAGAAGGTAGTTTGGCCCGAGGAGCTACCATCCTCACTCCGAACTGGAAGTAGGTTAAAAGATAGGTAATTTGTATGTTTTGTATAACTTTTGAGGTGAAAATTCTGCTAAAATTCTCTTTTAAATTCTGCCCCCAAGAGGAGAAAGAGGGTGATTATGTTTAAATTTTAAATAATTTACCCTCTCTAATGAATAATTTTCCCTGAACAGTAAAACATGACAATCGGGAATCGTGAACCTAAAGGCCTATAATAATTATCATTCATTTAGCTTCAAAATTGTCAGATTTCCATACAAACTTCCAACCCCCATTTAACTCCCTTAGGTAATGAATTTTGCCAAATCTTTTTTTAGTACACGCTAAAGTTATAACAGAAACCTCTGTACATAATTTTAAGTCTTCGGAACTCTCATACAAATTTTTATTCCCTGTATTGCCTCCTAGGGGATGGTTTTCCAAAAATGGTGAAACACTTCAGTCCTAATTTTTTAAATTAAAATCTTAATGCCATATTTCTACATTAACCGTCAAAAATTTTTTCGTAAAACGGATTTCGATACAAAGTTCCAACCCCTATTTTACTCCTTTAGGGGATGATTTTGAAAAAATCTTCCTTAGTGCTCGCCAACGTAATAACAGAAAAATTTGTGCTTAATTTTTAGTCTCTAGTCCCAGTAGTGGGCCCTGTGCATTGTTTAGTTTACTCTGTCATATATATAGATTTCTAGTTAAATCAAATTCTTTCTTAGTAAAACAATTTTACAATTTTAATTTATTTTCCATCAATTTAAATTGTGACAGGTTTGACTTAAGAATATTTTAGTTTTAGTTTACTCTTATATAGAGTTTTCTAGTTAAATCAAATTCTTCTTAGTACCTAAAACCATTTTACAATTTTAATTTAATATTTATCAATTAAAATTCTAATAGGTTTTACTTAAGAATATTTAAGTGCGTTTTCTTGATTAGGAATAAAGACATGTAAGCGTAGCAACCGCTAATGAAAGACTTATAGTATAATTATCTGCTTTACGGAGCTTTTGATGGGTTTTGAACTTAATTAACTGTAAATATTTGTTTAAATTTACACTTCAATGTTATGGCCAATTTACTTGAAACTTTGTAGGTATATATTTTGCGAGACAATTAATGAACACTGTTTTTAGGGTTCCGCACCCAAAGGGTAAAAAACAGGAGCTTATTACTAAGTCTCCGATCTCCGTCCGTCCGTACATCTGTCGCCAGGCTGCATCTCATAAACCATGATAGTAAGACTGTTGAAATTTTCACAGATGATGAAATGTTGCCGCTATAACAACAAATACTAAGAAACAGAATAAATTAAATATTTGAGGACTCCCATACAACAAACGTGATTTTTTTGCTCGTTTTTGCTCGATATTGATAAGGGTAACAGGTAGATGCGTGAAATATTCACAAAACATATATGTTTTAATTTAATTAATAATAAAAAATGGGAGCCCTCCCATACAACAAACGTGATTTTATTGCCGTTTCTATAGATAATGGTACAGAACCCTTCGAGCGCGAGTCCGACTCGCACTTGGCCGGTTTTATTTTAAATTCGATCGAACGTAAAAATTTTTTTTTGATTGTAAAAAGAATAAATTTTGAGAAAGGGTTCAACTAAAGGTATAAGTATAAGCCCTGATTTTACAGTTTGTTAGTTTAAAATCTATACAAATTTACATCTTTTTTAAGCGAGCGAAGCCGTAAGCAGACAGCTAGTAAAACCATAAATGTCCAATTTACACTTAATTCCTTTTGTCAAACCACTCCAAAAAGTCATTTCATGCAAAATTAACGTGCCATCCTTTTTTTTTGTCGCAAACGTGTGAGGACAGACCCTTAATTTTTTCAATAACGGCCCAAAATAGCGTATCAAACCTTTTGCTGTTCTACCGATACGTTCTTGTCTTAGCTTTTTAATTTTGAACTTTACAGTTTAGACTATAAAGACATTTTTTTAATGTTTATAGGTTGAAAAGATTTGGAAAAAAAAATCAGCAATGTCATCGTTTTCAGGCAATCTAAAGGAAATTAAAGCAGTGTTCAAAAGATTTTTTTTTGTATAACAGTTTTTGTTGACATATGTCGTAACGAAATGTGTGTAGTGTAGATACTTTTTTTTTTGGGGCTTGAAAGAACAATAGACCAGGGAGGTTATTTAGAACAGTCTGGAATTATTTGAATTCGTGAGTAAAATGTATTGAACTCTGACTTACCTCTCGAAACCCGTGAATGTACTTGCGTACTTTTTGATTCCAGAGTTCGAATAGTTCGAGACTGTTTCCGATTAGGTCCCAGGTTTGCGAGTCACTAATTGATTCATGCGGTTTCGCCCATTGATATTGCAGCATGGGATTCAAATATTCTATTATCTCACGCTTAACTGATGCTTATTTATTTTTATTTCAATCAGCTAATTTTTTATTTAAATTAACATGTCCTTTCTGACAGACATCCAGAAATATCAAACGAGAAACTTAGATTAAATTTAAAAGAGTGTAAATAGAAATTGTACCACACTTTTTAAGTAAAGCTAAACAGTTTTTTAGGAGATATATTAACAAAGACATATTAATTTTCGTAGAACTACATTAAACAGTTTATAAATTGTAGTTGCGTCTGGTCCTGTTAAATTTTTTTGAGGGAAGTTATTGTAATAGATCCCAAAATCAAAATCGCTAAATTTGCGTTTTCTTTACATTTTGAGACCTGGAGAATCGTTTGCCATATCAATCGATACGCCACGTCATGACTTAGATCTAAAAAGAGTGTGAGCAAAATCGGTCCAGCTGAACTGCTTTTTTTTAAGACGCAATAATAATTATTCAAATTCCAATGTTATATGATACGTTACCAAACATAGGTCATCAACTTTAACTTAAATGTATGTTCTTTATAAAGAACCATAACTATAACCTCAAAGAAACATGTGAGTATTTTTTAGTCTCATGCCGTATGGTGCGGGAAACGGCATAAGTCGTCGCCACTATACGAACGACACAAAGACAAGCCGCAAAGAAAGATCAGCTCATCAAACACCATGATTCTTCAGAAATAGATTTTTTACGACACAAGATGACAAGAATCATTGTCGTTCGGAATATTGTGAAGCAATTATCATAAGTAATGATGTTGATTAAGGCGTTTTCTAAGGTGCGAGCCGGTGTTGATCAAAGGGCGCCATCTTTGTGGCAATTGCCTTTTCATATGAATGAGTTGACGTTTGAGGTTTTTTGGACCTTTGGGAGGGACTGACAGAGATGTGAAACTTCTGCTTGTCCTTTTGGATTTGATTGAAGTTGTACTTTTCTATGTGAAGCAAGGTTCAGTATTGTGACATAGCTATGTGGCGCAGTAGTGGTGGATCTAGCTGCCGTGTAAAAGGCAATGTTTCAACTCTTGGTTTGAGTAACAAAAAAAAATTAAATTTGGTATTGTAACATATTGTTTCATCTCGCAGTCGAAAGGCTCACTCCCTATCACGTTAGGGACGAAATATAAAAAAATATTTGGGGTGTGTTATGTCGGAGCCACGGCCGCGTAACTTTGGAAATTTGTGAATTTGATGCTGCGATTAAATGTAGAAACCGGCTAAGTGCGAGTCGAATTCGCGCATGAGGGTTCTGTACCATTAGATAAGCCTCGACTAAGCCTGACTCGCAGTTGATCAGTTTTTATTACGTATTAGTTATTTTACCATAATAGAGCTTACACTATAATAGTTTTAGATACAACCTAGAGTATCACATCAGTTTAGGTACCAATACGGTAACTATTCATGCCATCCTATTTATACCTATAACTACCTACTTTTAAATAAGTATAGGTATCTACTTTAAAAAGAAGGAGTTGCCTTATTTATTTTTTAGCACACTTGCTCGTAAACAGTGTCATTACATCCAGGCGAAGCGGGCCGTAAGGCTTACATTGCGCTCTTGAGGTTTTTACCTACCTATAAAGCCCAGACAGAAGGACGTTTAAATCAAAGTAAACTAATAATAAATCAGGGCTGTACATCGGTTTTGCCTTAGCTTAAATAGTTGTAAATGTATTTCTGATAATAAGAACATACAATTTGAATCATTAAAGCCTTTCATTTGTAATTTCCTCTTTACCGCTCTTAATACACAGTATATTATACTGCAATGTTCGAATAAAATTGAAACATACACACCAACATCTGATGTATTTATGCAAATCATTACAAGACTTAAAAGTCTTAAAATGTACGTTCACCTCCAAATCCGGATAAAAAATAAAATTAGCACAAAGTCGTCCATTACCACCGCATCTCTAATCGGCGTTTAACTGCCACCCACGTTTGCCGACCAAATTAACCGTCTCGGACGGACGGACGTCGATGTCAACTTGTCACTCTGTCACGCCGTTTAAAAGCTTTAACCGACACTTTCACCGGGTGTTGGGTGACCGGCCCATGAAATATCATCGTGCATTTTATCCTTTGCTCATAACTAGCTTTTGACGCGGCTTTGCCCGGGCTAAATTCAGTTATTGGTGTGGGATTCTCTATTACTACTCGTAGGATCTATTGCAACTCCTGATTATAGTAAGAAAGTTAAGGTCGCTATAGCAAACGTTAGTTTATAAACGTAGAAACCAGTTTTCCTGCGATAAGTTTTAAATTTTCCGGTAAAACAAAAGGTTATGTCTCTTTAACTATCTCTGTGCCAAATTTCAAAACAAATTGTACGCTTCGTAGCGACGTGAAGGAAAATATAAACAAACCAACTTTTGCATTTATAATATTAGTATGGATTAGTTGTATCTCGTGGTTGCACCCACAGGGAAACACATTATTGTGGGAACTATCGATACGGACAAAAAAACAAAAAACAGAACAAAAATTTTACGTTACAATAATTTATATTTCAGAATAATACTTAGCACTAACTTTATCTCAAGGCTTTGCTTGAAACTGATCTACATTTTGGATGATGATGCTAACTGCAAAAAACCGGCCAAGTGCGTGTCGTACACGCATTAAGTAAGGGTTCTGTAGAATGAGAAATATCGCGGATATCTAAAAAACTTATGAACAGATTTTGTCCAAAATATTTAGAAAGTCCTATTTTCGTGACTCTTTTCAGATTTTTGGATCAAGCGGTTTAAAAGTTAGAGAATGGGATACAATTTTTTCAACTTTGGAAGCCAATAATTTTTAAAAGCCTCAAATGTATTTTTGGATCTAAATATTCTCAATATATTTAATGACATCCTAAATGAAGGGGTGCGCGTTTTTTTATGTTATTCATAAATTTAAATGTTACACACATTTTTTGCAGTTCTTAGTAAACATTTCCTGGGTAACTGTTGTAAATAAATATTCTTCTTTTTAGCGTTGGGGATAGTTAAACACGAAAACCAATAAATTGTTTTTAAAATACTTTTTATTGTTACAAAGCCAAATAATGTATTTTCAACTGACTTCAAAAAAGGAGGAGGTTTTCAATTCGACTGTTTTTTTTATGTTTGTTACCTCAGAACATTCGACTGGATTAGCCGATTTTAATGATTATTTGAAAGCTGGTGCTTCCCGTGTGGTCCCATTTCAATTTGGTCCAGTTCTGACAGTGGCATCCATGAGAAAGCCATGTAAGTCTTTATTTTTATGTTGATGATTGTATAAATTTTTTTTACGAGTATGGATGTTTCTAGTGTACGTCTTTTAATTGGTCACTCAAAAGTATAAGATCTGAATAATAGTTTGAAGTTGGTGTCTATGTACCTAACAGTTTATAACACACTTCACTTGCATGAAACCAACTTTAAACTGTAACTTAGATCAGATCTTTGGAAATAAGTAATTATGTTTACCTTTTTTGTTCATCTTTTTAAAGCCGGTTGTTTTTTTTTGTTAAAAAGTTTTTTAGATAATACATTCTAAATATGTACTACATAAATTATAGGCTTTTCCTTTTCAATGTTATTGATTAAAAACAACATCCAATCTTGACTTATGTACTACTTTTAATTTTTCAAGTAGGGAAGTACTGGTAAGGTAGATATATTATTTTATAACTTACTCTTAAGGGGGTATAGCAGATCTAGATACCATTAGATATTTCTCATTTTTTCTTTGAAAAAAGTGTAAATGTTGAAAATTTAAAACTAAACATAACCTATTTTTGGAACATTTTCTCTTAAAGTGGCAGTTTTTAGCAAAAATGCTTACTGCAATTCATAGATATATCCCTCAAACAATATAAAACGTTCTTAAAATAGCCAATAACAAGTTTTATATTTTCAATATTTAGATTTTTGTAACAAGTTTTCTTCGAAGAGAAATACCCCATAAAGCTAGTGATTTATAGCTTATGAGACACATTTAAAGCCGCCTTGCATTTAAACAGCATGAGAAGCTGTGTCAAGGGCGGCGTTCAGCTCACAACATGTCACGAAGGACTAGAGTGGTTGTCAAAAAGCTTATGTCCCTTAAATTATAATAAGGGTATGTATTCAGCCACTGGTTATCCTCTAGAGATTAAAAACGAAATATACACACAAACTTACAAACAATAGCCTTGATTACAATACAGTATCTGGAGGACCGAGCTTCGCTCGTTTTTTTTAACAACGCCATCTATTGTCAAGTAGTTTTAGTATTGTTGTGTCGGTAAAAATAATAGTATTACTACTCGCCAATAGATGTCAGGAAGAATCATATTTTTCAGTTTATCATTGCCTAAAAACATGGATAAAACGACATTTTCTAAAAATTAAATCTAGCTAGATCGATTTATCGCCCCCGAATCCCCCTGCATACTAAATTTCATGAAGAGAAATCTTTAGAGCCGTTTCTGAGATTCAGATTACATATATATACAAAAATTGCTCGTTAAAAGATATTAGATACAAATTCTTATCATATGCTTTAAAAGTAAATTCCAATCTAATAATCCGTCACCTCTGCACACGTTCTCGTGCCCACTAGATATTAAAAAGAGAAAAAGTATAAAACACAAAGGTTGCGCCGGCGCCCGCGCCCCCTGGCGAACTGCTCTTTAAACGCCGTCCCCCGCTGACACGATGTATGGACAGATGGCATATACAGGTCGATGTTTAATTTGTTTTTCAAAGTTCTCAGAACTCATAAGCGCTTTGTGTGAGACTAAAGGTGTTATTTTAATGTGGACCATATAAACAATTAAGACACTAAATATAACCAGAGGTAATCATTAAATATTATTTTAAAATTAAGGACAACGTTGGCAAAAATGTGATTACGAAACCTTTTTAAATGTTTTTATTTTATTGTTGAAAAAGTTGAAAGGTTCACAAGGTATAATAGAAGGTATACGAGGACTTCATTCAAAGGGATTAAAAGCTCAAAATCATGTAATTGGGCGTTGTACTTACTTTTTTGTTGTTAGCCAGAATTTAAATGGAATCTTATCCTTCAGTAATGGATGAATATGAAAAAGAAAGTGACAATAAATCCATTGACGGATATGCTAAAAAGATTAAGTACATCATTCAATTATTTGTTACAGAAGACAAATAAGTAAATGGTGTTTTTAATGCCACTCTCAAATGGGATAAGCCCAGTGGCATATTTTTTCAACTTATTTGTTATCCACCGTGTGTGTTATAAAATCTGCAGGCAAAAGCAACATCTTCGTTACTACATGTGTAAATGAGCTAACTGTCGCTTTGCATTATAGCACTAATCAACTTACCAATGGCTTACTTACTTTATAATGTTTCACTTTTAAGCCAAATGTGAGACACTGTCTGTTTAATTTTTTTTGTAGGTCGACCTCACGAAAATTTCAGACATGAACTTATTCAGCAGATCAATCTCTGGTTTACAGCATGAACGTCAGATGCTCCAACCCCTAAGCTGTGACTCGCGGTTTTACCTTTGCCTATAGTTATTCGGAAAATATATGCTACGTGTAGGTGAATTATAAATCAACGATGAGCGTAATTTTCTTTGTAGGCTTAAATATTTTCAAATGTCCAATAATCTATGGTTGTTAACATCGATCAAAATATTTTATTTGGGACAGCCTGTATAAAAGATTACACTCCATAATCCCATATTTCGTTTCGCCGCATTCGCCGTTTTTGTCGTTGATGAAGAAATACCATTGTTTGAGGTCCGTAGCGATTTGTTACAGGTGACACGGACACCAGATAAACTGGATAATCGATTCACATATAATCGATTCACTCTAATCGATTAAGGCTTTTTGTGAACGCCGCCGCGCCTTTGTACTCTTTTTTAAAACATAACTTATGACATTTTGCTCGACAATAGAATAATTATTTTTTAATAATAGATTGTCTACGGTTCACGACATTTATCTTCGATTTTTTCTTTTGATCATTGATGACAGTTTATGCAGTGGTAATGTTTAAATTATTTCTCATTTTAAAGGTGTTATTAACTTTGTCTATGCAAGGTCTGTATTGGATTATAATAGTACTGAAACTTTTATAAAAATGATATTGTAGGATTGTTAAAGCAGGCTTTTAATAAACATTACAATAATTGAAAAAAATACTGCAGTCATCAGAAGCTTTGACGACTCGTTAAAACTTTTGGTGTTTACACAAATAAGGGATAGAGTTTGATTGTTTTGTGTTCGTCACAAGAGGGTACCGGACAAAATTTCCATGTTTTGGAGACTATTTGAAAATCACAAAGGATTATAGAACTTAGGTGAACTCCACAGCCTGTCATCGGAATATATATTAAGTGTTTGTCGTTAATCTATGTCATCATCATAGCTCTGCTATGAGGCATTTAACAAAGAAAATAGTTTTTGATATTGGGGTTGATGGTTTGGGCTTAAACTAGACGAAACTTTATGCCGGAAAACTAAAAACTATTTCATACTAGCTTAGCTTAGCCACCCGCCTTAAATTCGATTATCGGTGTAGGATTTCAACGGCAATTTCTTAATTATAGAAAAAAATCTACTAACACTTGACGTTTTAAAGTAGCCTTGGTCCTTACTCAGGACTCAAACTATCTTCATGCCCGTCTTACGGCCGATCCTAATATGCGATCTTAATCTATTTTCAACAATCTAAGATTCAATTTGCGATCAATAAGTTGCTTACAGTGTGCTAATAATCAATCGATGGATTGCATCCTCTATCCATTTTTGCAATCTATACTCAGGAGGACGGATCGCCATTTTAGGATCGATGTTTGTTTGAAAACGACAACTTCTTCGTATATTCAAACTTTGGATTTTGACAGCTCATTTTCGATTATCTGTAATTATTAAAAAAATCGGTTCAGCGGCATAAACGTGAAGACAGACAAAGTTACTTTCGCATTTATGATATTAGTACCTATCCATTCCGATGGGTTGTGTGGGGTAAACATACATACCTATGAGGTTGCGTTCGTTCTGGGGTTAAGAGTGCCCACGAATGATACTTTTCGCACTTTTGATAACGCCAGTTTTGCCACCGACACCTACCGTTCGTGCAGCTTTGAAACGTTACTAACAAAATTTTTGGTTACAAAACTTGCAAAACGAACGGTTGACGTACACACAAATACTACCATAAACAATAAATATGTATAGGCAGTTTGACAGATTAACACAAAAACCCCACCTCCAGACATGGGTTTAAAGTTTTATTTTTCGGTGGCAAAAGTGATAAAAATAATGTACAGTTCTGTTCTTGACAATATTGCTACAGAGTATAATACAATATTTACCTCAAAAAAGCAGGTTATTTCCAGTCGGTTTATTCTTAGTAAATAGGCTACTCCTGGCGTTTATAAAACAAAACGTAAACTGTTTGAATAATATAAAGAAATTATGGTTAGTAAAATAGTCTAGTGTTTAGGGTCTATATAATAAATACTCGATATATGTATGTATATATATATATATATACATACATATATACTTATGTATATAAAATATATAAATATATATATATATATATATATATATATATATATATATATATATATATATATATATATATATATATACTTCAATAAAGCATGTTTTGTTAAAAAATCAATCTACCCCAGAAAAAAAGTAAAAATCATCAAGAAATAAAATAAAAACCACATGGAAAAGCGAAATAGCGAAACCGGTAAAGCTTTGAAATTTTGTCAAGACCGAGTTAATCGCAGAGGATAATAGTTCAAAAACAAATCCTGAAATAGCCATTGCTATTGTAATCTTTTTTAGTAGAATTTCACACAAAACAAATGAACATCTTAAATCAAGTTCAATAGTTGCAGAATAAGTAAAAAGTAGTTCAAATTCAAATTCAATATAATTTATTCAGTTTAGGCTACAATAATTGAGCTCTTATGAATGTCACTACGCCATCAGTTCGTAAGTCTACAGGGCGGGAGACCTTGTACTGAGAAGAACCGGCAAGAAACTCAGCAAGGGCATTTCTTTTCTCCCTTTCTCTTACAGCGTCCAATTCAAATATTGGAAAATGCCCTCCCTATCATAAAAGGACACTTTCCATTACAAACATAAAAAAACATGAAATATAAAGCACAAGCACAACATAAAAAAGTATCCAATATAAACAAAAGACAGTTTATGTATTCATCACTAAGAAATAATCAATGTCTTACAGTATTAATAAACAAAACAAAAAAGTAAGACTAAATACTAAGAATACAAAGAAATTTGCAAGAGCAGACCAGCTTCCACAGGCGGCACCCGTTCACGAGTATGACACATGAATCAGCCATCGCTTCGCTCAACTATGCTTTAGGGATAGAGATAATGTAAGATTGATCCTTTAAATATCATAATTACATAAAACATTAAAAACAAAAAACTCCAGAGACCTTTGGGGACTTGTTGCAAAAAACATAAACATTTTTACAAAAACATTAGTTGTTTTAGCAAAAAAGTGTTTACAAAGTAAATACTACAAATAAAAATAAATTGTTGGTACATGATACACATCTAAGTACAATTTTAATTTTCTATCAAAAAAAACTTCGTACGCAACAGAATCGAACACCAGATCCGAGACGATAAGGGCAAGAAAGCAGGACGTGACATTGGTCGCGATAGGAGTATCCACCTAATGCCAACCTTTGTCAACTGGGTTCCAGTTCCTGGACAAGTTTTTTGGCCACAGTTAAACACTCCGGATTCCAGTTGAGGATACCCATTTCCAAGTGCAAGATCGAAAGATATAAGAACTGAATACGTACCTTTTTCGGTCCAGGAACGACAACTGACCAGCCCCCTTTTGACGAACGCGTTATTTATTGTTCATTTACATTTCGCGACAATAGTTACTTAATTTTCCTTTAATTTTTTGCGCACTTTTTTATTATTTCTTAAATATAATTATATTATTTTAATTTAGACTTATTTTGTAATATATTTAATACTCAAGAATAGTTTCCTGATTTATGCCCCCCATGATTTATTTACGTGGCAAAAGGATACTTGAAAATTTCAGAGGGAATACCTGTTTACAATACGTGTTTTTGGGGTTGCGTACCCAGAGGGTGCCAACAGAGTCCTATTACTAAGACTACGCTGTCTGTCTGTCTATCCATCTGTCCGACTATTAAAAGGTTCTATTTTGTAGACCATAAATAGGTAGAAGCCTGAAGCCTGAATATTTTCACAGAATATGAGTTATAATGAGATTTTCTTGCCGAATTCTTCTCGGGAGAAATCTACACTGTAAAATAGAGGGTGGACTGGTGGGTCAAACTATATCATTTAATCATTTTAATGGTTCAAAAGTGTTTGTAAAAAACCCTAAAATGAATAAATTATATTTGACTTTAACTTCATTAATCATTTTTCTCATGCTTGTATGTAAATAAAATAAAAAGTATAGGAATGTAAAGCAGGTGCAAATCCCCGGAAACTGCAGATTATCATAATTTTTAAATTTTATGAAAATGTAGCCAGTTGCGGTGGCGCCTAAGTTAAATCCGAATTACACCCTTTTTTGATAAGTTCCATAGATACGAACAGTGTAGCAAACTTTTCTTACCTGCTGACCTTGGGTGTTTGGTCGCTAGTGTAGTTGTAAGTTCTCACCATTTTAATATGGCGACTGTAGTTTTGATTTTTGACCACCGGGTCACAAAAGTTTGTTATATGTATGCGTGCATATATAGATAAAACATACGGTGGATTTTAGTTTTTTGAAGTGAAAACTTCTTTAGCGGCGTTGTGCACTTTTTTTGGTATGGGTAAAAAATGATAAACTCGCGTCAGGTCACGTGTCCTAATCGTGGAAATTCGTAAGATGGAAACCGTAATGCCACGCCTATTATAATTTTTATTTTTAGTATTCGCGATTATGAGTAGTACAGGGAGGTTGGATATGGAATTTTAATTCTATGACAGATTGCGATGTCAAATATACTACGTCAAAAAAGTAAATAAACAAACATTATTATTTCTTGACAATGTCAAAGACATGTCTTGTCACATATTTGAGTGTTAAGCGCGAATCGTGTGTAAAGGTTTTCACTTCTGCCGGCACTCCCGGAGTGCAACTCGTTTTTTTAACAATATAATTATCAAAATTTACTTTAATAAATCTAAAAAAAGTTTATTGCTTTGACAACAGATATCAGGTACTCAAGAACTAATTTTTAAAAGACATCCGGAAATTGTTACGAAAACTAAGCGCTCGAGACCACGCCCTCTGTGTTGTTTAGATGCAGTGTGCATACTGTTCCCACGTTATGTAGGGTGGCCATACTTAGGAGGAAAGTATTATGATATAAAATTTGTTTATTTTTACATCACGCTGTGTATAGGTACTGGTATTCATGGAATTATTTAGCTTTGTTCTGCTTATAAATAAATAAATAAATAATAGCTATTAAAAAAAACGGCCAAGTGCGAGTCGGACTCGCGCACGAAATGTTTCGTACTATTATCTATAAAAACGGCAAAAAAATCACGTTTCTTCTATGGGAGCCCCCCTAAAATATTTGTCTTATTGTAATTTGATTACCTATTTCTTTTTAAAGTGAATATATAACCAAATATTCTGTGAATATTTTAGGCGTCTACCTGTTGCCGTTGTCAATATCGAGCAAAACCGAGCAAAAAAAATCACGTGTGGCGCCTCCTTAAATATTTATGTTATTCTATTTTTTAGTATTTGAAATTAGGAAATAACTTTGTTAATTTTAGTCAAATAAAGTTAATACCCTTTTTTAACAATTTACCTGAGGAATCAAAAGTTTTGTTAGTTTCTTGTGCTTCAATATCTACCTACGTTATCTTAGCCACACCACAACCGTCAACAATATTAATTTTTCGAAGTAAACATCGTCGTTTAGCGTAATCCTTAAACAACACTAAATAATTTATGGTCACTTTAAGAAGGATTAAAATTTATGTGGCATTAATTTATAATAATAAAAAATATACGAAAGCTTAATTCTACACTGCACTGTTTTTTATGTTGTGCTTGTGCTTTATATTTCATATTTTTTATGTTTGTAATGGAAAATATCCTTCTATGACAGGGAAGGCATTTTCCAATATTTTAATTGGACGCTGTAAGAGAAAGGGAGAAGACAATTGCCCTTGTTTCTTGCCGGTTCTTCTCAGTACAAGGTCTCCCGCCCTGTAGACTTACGAACTGATGGCGTAGTGACATTCATAAGAGCTCAATTATTGTAGCCTAAATTAAAAAAATAATATTGATTGATTGACTGCCTGATTTGAGGTTTATCCTTAACAACCAAAAAAAAAACATAAAATGTTTTTTTATTCTTTTTAATTTAATTATGAATATTATCGTTATTTTATATTTTGAATTTGGAGATATTTGCAAATAGTCGCACTCAACTCATTCGCGTTCAAACCGCGACACGGAAAATTCGTCATCTATCGATATAAGATATGCATGCCATAAATTTGGCGTTCCATCATCTTTTAAATTTGAATTTTAAATGTGGAACACTTACCGCCGGACGTTAAACATGTATTCCTCTAATACGTCGTTATCAAGTGCCGCTATATTTGGGTTACTTGTCCTATGTACCATAGATATAAAACTTCTAGAAGTCCCAAAACATTTTGATATTTTGACGTTCGACAGGGTAGTTGAAAATATTTTGACACATATTATACTATTTTGTAGAATAATTTTGCACATTTTAATAAAACCAATATCTTCAATATAATACCTATATTATATTCAGCATTTAATTGACCTATGTCTGTATATATTCAGCACACTTCAATCATAATTGTGATGTTAGCGCGTTCAACAGGCAGGCTGCGTTCGATAACTTTGTATTAGGCTAGGAACTAGGCAGGCTGCAGTAGCCGGCTAACCGGTAACCCACTAAGTATAAAGCCACCATATATTACCATATAATACAGGTGACAACTAGTGGCTAGTGCGAAAACAGTCCACCACACGAAGAAGTACATTACAGTATTGCTACACTAACACGAATCCGAACGATAAAGTATGTTGCGTCAGTAACGAAACAATTTTTTTTAGTTTCAGATGTTATCCACGCACGGCGGAACCTAAATTGTACCACAATTTGATGAAATTATCACAATCATTTCAGTTTCTTTGAGAACAGACGCGTGTAAAATGTCTAGTTCAAGTGATGTAGAAGTTTGTGGTTATGTATTTGTATCTTCATTGCTTTTCCAATTTCTGCCCATGCTTATCAGTGTCAGTTCTGCTTGAGTAGCTTGATAGTGTTGTATTGTACAAGCAAGGATAACACAAATTGAATGTTTTTATTTTCGTCATCAGCCATTTTCTTGCATCAAAAAAAATCGCGAAACGATGAAACGCAAACACGAGTTTCCTGCACGCCGGTTTCAATGCGACTGATTTGCAACGCGTTTTGAACCGGTTTCAACCTGGTTGCGTCATGTGCGGACTTTCAAAGGAGTTCATGGCATAAATTCAAATGAAACTCAAAAGTTACTAGGAGTTGCAGTTTCGTCGCTTTTTCGTTTCACCATGTTTTCTGGGCCTTATTTCATGCAAAACAATATACCATTAGTGACATTATCAGCATGTACACAGTAAGTTTTTCCGAAAGGCTAAGTGTTGCCGCGCAGGTTTAATTCATAAATCTAAATGGATCCTAAGATAAAGTACATTTTTCCTGTGCCCAATTGTATTTAGAAGTTGGCTTGTAATTTTATACCAACACATCCTTAGTTTTGACTTAGGTTTCTATCAGTGTATAAACGTCGATTTTTTTTCGATGATTCTAATTAAACGATCCACTCAAATCAAAATATTGATTGACACAGGCGTCTCCTTAAAGAAAGGTGGCATAGGTCATAGTCCACTACGCCGACCCAGTGCGAATTGGCACATTTTGCCGAGCTAGTAGTTACTCTTAGCTGTCATATAAAAAGTCATGTAAGGCGCTCAGAAAAATGTGCCACTAGGCGGTTACCCATCCATTCACTTAACTTCAAATATCATTTCCAATAGACGAAAGTTACTAGACCTCGAGTATATAAAAAATTAATATATCGGATTCATTATTTGAACAATCACGTTCACATTCTCATGCTTGTCTCTTTTAGAATATCAATATCTTTGTTTCGGGCAATGCGGCCGGGCGCGAGCGGTTATTTATTTATTTTTACCGAAATAGACGGTACCGTCGTCTTCGAGTGCGTCCGATTTTATAGAATGCCGTGCCGTGAGCAATTTCACTGGAATTCGACGCGTGGTTTATGTCTTAATGTAGTCTTTGAAACGGTTACATGCGTAAGTACTCTGTTGAATCTTTGTAGGTGTTTGTCTACACCATGTAACACAAATTGTTTAAAGGTAGATTGTCGTAAGATTTATTTATCTTAAGGCGAATACGACGTAATATTTTTTACCACTTAGGTGGAAGTATACAGAACCTACAAAAAAAAAAAAACAATATATAATATTTATGACCATGAATGCCATATCTTACCATCAATGACCTATGATTGTATTCTTGGCCTCGGACCGATTGCAAGCCAATACTTTTATGACTTAGTTTTGTGTAACAAGATTGTTTGTTTTACTAGTTACAATTGTACGCTCACTAGCAAATAAGAATACTTACATTATTTAGTTCTTAGTTAGTAAGTTGTTAAATTCTTATGGAACTGAAAAAAAGAACTTAAACAGATTTTTAACTACTTATTAACCGTTTTCTATTAAAAACGCGTTGCTATCATATATCGCTCTTTACTATTGACGTGAAAAGCGTATTCATCTATAAAATACCAGTACATCATTGAATAACCTAAATTTATACTAAATTAAATACATGTATTAATTTTTAAAAAAAACTTTGGTTACTATAAAACTAGCTTGATTTATGCTACTAAATTTCCCTCGCCCTATGTGAGAGTAGTCCGTGCCTTAACATTGGGTGGGGACTTATATGATGGCTGGTAAGGATATGATTTTTTTTAATATGGTAAATAGCGAAACATGATAATAGCGCATTTTGAGTGGTAAAAAGGGTAAATTATAGATATTTAGTGTAACGCAGTTTGTATGTTATTTTTAAAAACCGGTTTCACCTTAACATTTAATTTTGCATTTCTGTTGTGCTAGAGAATATTTATTATCGAAACTAGGAGACTAGAATTAGACATCACAAAAACATAGATTTTGCCTGTGGGGGAAAGTGTAGGCAGTTGAAGAGTGTCAGTTCATAAAGTGCTTTTCAACTCCGTGATTTTTTTTTATAAAATTCCTTTATTTTCTTTAAATAAACACAACTGCATAAACATTAAGAACTAAAAAGTAATTAACAAGTGAACCTAAGCCATATTTACTTCTGTACCGGTAAATTTTCGTTAACAATGTCGTTTAATGACATTTTGTAAGAATTTAAATATATTGTGACTTCATGATAATATAGTACTTAAACAAATATTTAACTATAAGCAGTCGGGACTAATTTAAGTGCAAGTTCAATAGTTGTACAGAACAGTAGAACAGATCGCTTAGACTAGTCATTATCTTATAGCGAGTGCCTGTTTTCGTTACTAAAAGTAACGACTGTACTACTATTTGAACTTGCACTAAAATGAGTCCCGCCTGCTTATAGTTAAATATTTAGTTAAGTACCTATTATATAATGTCATGAAGTCACTATATAATTATATTCATACAAAATGTCATTAAACGACATTGTGATATTGACTTTATAGGTACAAAAGTAAACATGGTTTAGGTTTACTTGTTTTTTTTTTTTAGCTCTCAATGTTTTTGCATTCGGGATTTTTTTTATTAATTTTATTTACCCTATAACACTCGGGGATCGATAACTGTAATTTGAGAACTAATTTATTGAAATTGGTCCAGCCGTTTAGCGTCTAGGAGGGAACAAAGAAAAACTAAATACATACATACAAACGCGCGAAAAACATCAATACACAGTTGGAGCTTTAGCGTTATTTATACTTACTAAAGAATGGTAGAAAAAAAATTAGCGGCAAAGTAAGGTTTGTTAATTTTGGGGGACAGAAATCTTCTACCGCATACTTACAAGTTTGCTCGGAACCCTCGGTGGGCTAGTCAGACTCACACTTGACTGATTATTTTTTACACGCTAATCGGTAGAATAATGTATCTTCTTAACCGATTGACAATGGCATAGATCTTCTTTTTCGAGTGGCAGCGGTAAAAAAAAAGACTTCGATGATTCATCCGACCACTTACCACATTATCCATGTAGGTCAGAACAACATCCGCTAAAGAAAGCTAACTAAAAGCGATGGCTGCGATAGATTTAGTAGCTCTTAATTCGCCTATATGTATACGGTTTAGCGAGAGCTTTACGGCTTGCTGCAGCAACTTGTTTGCGTTGGCCCAGTTGCTTAGAGTGCAGGTTATATAATCAGTGACTATTTTTGGGTCCCGTACCAGAAGGAAAACTTTAAATTCGCTCATCCACCTCTTTCTGTTTATGCAATTTTGATCCCTATTTATAATAATAGTAATATTATACCATGACACCTATCCCCGAAAGGGTGATCAGAGGTATTTGAAACGTATGCTCGTAATTTTTATGTTTCACCGATTTTATTCCGTTCGTCCAACGTGATTGATATGTAGGTGTTGATGATATCACCGGCACAAACCAGAGTCGAGAAAACCTTACAGTTTACAAATTCTCACTAAAATAGACAACCCAACGCACAATGGCGCGCGCCTGTAGGTATGGTGTGAGCGCAGACTGAACCGCCAAGATCCGCCGTGGTGGGAAAACGATCGCCTTCACGTCATCCCGGTCTCAATCCTAAATAATGTCGGTTCTCAGTGACATGACGGTTGTCATGACATCACGTGATATGACGGTCCGGTGACGGCGGCCATGGACAAGCCCACTTGTAGCAACACAAATATCGTGACTGTATCAATAGTTATTTGCTACCCAAGGCTGGAAAGTTGTTTTTTGGCGTGAGTGCCTGTATTGAATACCGAGCAAGCGAAGGATGCAAAGACTGGACCCCACGAGCGAAGCGACTGGTTCAAAAAATGAGTCGTTCTACGGCACGAAACCTAAAAATAATTCCAGCCGTGCCAAACACACAATTTTTCATCTATTACAGGGAGGAAAATATATACAAGATACAAGAATTAGTGCTTAATTACATATAAATGGAACAGGTATACTTATCTTAAATTCTTACATACTGACCGATTTAATTTCATCAATATTTTAGCCATGCAGTTACAATTCGTTAACAGGTGCAGTTCTATAGTAAACTCTATATGCTTAATCTAGAAAAAGTAGTGATTTATTTAATAAGATTACATTATTCTTTGTACAGATTCTTATGTAATACTTATATTTATTATTATAATACTATATTTTAATCAAAGTTTTAACACTTTTGGGGAAATCATCAAATATAAATATTTCATAGTTAAATATTATAAACAGCTGAAATACCAAAACATGTCTTTCTCCGTGGTTAAAAATAAGACTACAATCACCATTAAAACATTGTTAACTACGCGATCGACACTAGCGACAACAGGCCGGATCAGGTATAATTGTAAATGTTGTATAAGGTAAAGCCGCCCTTAATCAACAGTGCGCTTCCGCACTACTGATTTTCAGAAGCGGAAATTTTACTCACTTCGATATGGATTTCCTACAATAACCTTGTGCCGTCGCAATAATCTTTTGTAATCTATACTAATATTCTAAAGAGGAAAGATTTGTATGTAAGTATGTTTGTATTGAATAGGCTCCGAAACTACTGAACCGATTTGAAAAATTCTTTTACCATTCGAAGCCGACATTATCCCTGATAAACATAGGCTACTTTTTACCGCGGGAAAATGCTTCATTCCTACGGGAAAACAGGTAATAGGACAACGGGTAGTAAGAATTGTCCTTCCGTACTTATCTTTTTCACATAACTTCTAAACGGCTTAATAGATTGGGTATTTTGATGGTTTCACAGACACAAATTTATTATGCCACTAAGGAGGAAATATTTGATAGTTTGATTTTTTTTATTTAATAACAAAATTACTACGAAGCTAGTCGAAAAATAAATACTACGGCGGAAAACATGGAAATCGATACTATGTGCATCCTCTTACAGACCAACGATACAGATACGATTTACAGTAATCTTAGAGAACATCCAGACATATTTTTTAATTATTTTAGAACGTCAATCGATTCATTTGATGAACTCCTACGTGAAATACCCATATATCACATACCAAGATACATTATTTCGAAAATCAATATAAGTACCAGATGGTCGGCCCTCTGTCTTCCGTATCCGATAATGATGACAGTGTCGGCGAGTCACTGGCGCAAGGGGGTAACAGTTTCATACCAGGTCTTTTTTGCATTAACGACATCGCTTTCTGTTTTTCTGGCCCCTGCAACTTTTTATTTTACCAAATCTTTAACGCTAAATAGCGCTGGATGTCGCGACAAAATGATCTTAGCTTTACCTCGATAGATGTCAGTTGATTTTATTACGTAAAATTAAGATGTGACCCGGAAAAAATATATTTTAATCGATAGATCCTAAGACGGTATAGTAATTTTGATAATAGAATTTTATTCAATTACAACTTAGATAATGACTTTTTAAGCCCAACCGAAGTCTTGTGCTTTATATTATCTTCTCATTGTTTTGTCAAAAACCGAGATTTTTACGAATTAAATTTTGAAGTATAACGTATGTACTGTGAAACGGTTGAGGATATGACTTTTTGCTATTACTGGCAGAATTTGACGCCACAGTGTTCGAGTCAGTGGCGCGCATTAGCAATACTACCTGGAGGACCATCTATTGTCAAGTAGCTTTAGTGATGATGTATCGGTAATAATAATAGTATTACTACTTGCCAATAGATGTCAGGAGGGGTCATATTATTCCGTTTATCATTGTCTGAAATAATAAAAAATACTAATAAATACAATATTTTGAATTTATTTGAACATTTTTCTATTTTTAATTAAATTTATCTCAAACGCTGTATTTTGATGAGTTTGACGCTCGCGCTGTGATTTACCATATGGTATATGTTGCAGCCAACTGGTTTAAATAGCCGCTTAATTACGCGGTTTTTTATTGAAAAACGCTATTGATGTACGTTATTTTTGAAGTGAAAACTTCTTTAGCGGCGTTGTGCACTTTTTTTGGTATGGGTAAAAAATGATAAACTTGCGTCAGGTCACGTGTCCTGATCGTAAAAATTCGTAAGACGGATGGAGAGTAGACAGCTGGCACGGCGTAGGAGAGGGAGTATCCCCCTCTCTTTCTACGGCGCGGCGAAAATGTATGGACCGTAGAGTATGGACGCTTGCGCTTGCGCGTTGCCTAGCCTTTAAAAACCTAATAACTTATTTCATGAAGAACCCCATACTGTAAACCTTAAAGAAGTAGATAACCTTGGCAGGGAGCTTATTCCTACAACCCAAACGTTCGCGGGAGGAAGTTCCTCTGAAAAATTATCAAAGTCTAAATTAAAATGTACGGCATCTGTTTTTTTTTTATATATTACATGTAAGTTAAGTTTAATTAGTTATTTATGGCAGTGCGAGCCATATGGTCTCGTCTGGGAAACATTTTACGTGAAAATGTTTTTGGTGGAATTTCACTTCTTGTTGTAAGTTGCTTATGACAATATGTTTTTATTTTGGTTCATATTTTCTTCCTTTTTTTGGTGTGTATTTCTCGCACATCAGAGGTGCCATATTTCATAGCCCACTTTCTATATCTTTATTTAAGTTAAATACTAAACACTTATTGTGTTTTTTCGCTGTTTATAAAGGGTAACATTAACAAAAGGTTACAATAAAGTCAATTGGTTTCCTATGTCATCAGATTTTTAAGTCCGACCTCTGATACAGCTTATAACGGTTTTTATCTTACAACAACAGGGGCCCACACCATTGTGATTTTTCCATCACCATTTAAGCCTTTGTCGAAGTAAAAAAGTTTAGTAATATTACTCGTATAAGTATAGTAATGCAGTAATATTCTGAAAACTTGACCCCATATACATTTTTATCCCCTAATTTAAGGGGTTGACAGTTTTTTTTTTAAAAAAACCTTAAAACACGTATTTTTTAATTGTAATAATAAAATTCTGTGTACTTTTATAGGTAATTTCTACATTTCTGGCATGAAATTAAGTTTTTATGGGGAAAAAGCCATACAAATTTCCATACCCTGATTACAAGAGCGGGGTGTTTTATACTTAACATCCTCAAATACGTATTTTATTATTTAACATAAGTATAGTAATATTATTCGTATAAGTATTATAATGTAGTAATATTCTGAAAACTTGGATGAAGCCCCATATAAACTTTTATCCCCTAATTTAAGAGATTGACATATGATTTTTTTAAAAACCTAAATCACGTATTTTTTTATTTGTAATAAGAAGTTTGTGTATTTGTATAATTTTTACATCACTAGCATAAAATTAAGTTTGTATGGGAAAAAGCTATACAAAGTTCCATCCCCTAATTTAAAGGGTGGGGTGTGATATACTATAAATCCTGAAAAATGTATTTTATTATTTATAACAAGGAGCCCCTTTTTGCGAAAAATTTGCGAAAGTCTCATACAATCATCCATCCCCTAGTTTAAGGGATTGGGAGGTAAAAGTTCAAAGTTTTAGATCTTTTTGATGATTGCGTACTATTGTATTAGTATTACTTAGGGGCCATTCATTTATTACGTAAGACGATTTTCGTTAGTTTCTGACCCCCTCCCCCCCTGTTATAAGAAAAAATAAGAATAGGCCGACCCCTTCCCCCTATAATATGTATTACGTAAGAATCTAAAGGAACAAATGAATACATGTTTGGTTTATTTTTCAAAGTAACAATTTTTAGAAATGTATATTTGTGCTTACAAAGGAACTATTTTTATTTTTATTTTCTGGTAGTTATAAACTTTGGTTTAATCATTAATTTTTACCTACATAAAATTTTCAGTCCATGGGGCAAAAAACCCACTCGGAAAGTGGATCTGCCACTGGAACATCTCCAATAATAGATATCGCTTCTAGTTCGTTATACAGGATTGTGACGTCGTCGACGTCCACCCATTTCACATCAGCCCCGATACGGCACAAAACTTCTTTGCCTCGCCTTTAATATAAGCTCTTTCTTTTTCAATATTTGAAATACGACCATGAAGTTTTTTGTGAAATTGCACTGCCTTTTTCGACGCAAAGTATGTAGAGCATACTAAACAAATTCTTTCTATGAGCGCATCTTGTATTGCGCAGTAAAAATCGTAAAGGACACAAGGGTAGGCTTGAATGGTGCCTCCACCTCCATGTTCAATAATTGTCGCACAAACAAAGTATGATTTTTTTCAAAGTATAATTTTAACTGCGCATTTTTGTGTTTAATAATTGTCGCACAAAGTATAATTTTTTTCAAAGTATAATTTTAACTGCGCATTTTTGTGATCTTACGTAAGAACTATCGAGACTCCCTCTCACTTGTAAGAAAAAATAAGACATGGTCGACCCCCCTCCCCCCTAAATCGTCTTACGTAATAAATGAATGGCCCCTTACATACCAAATTTCAGCTTTCTAGAACTTTTGGAAGTACCCTAACAATTTTGATGATCATCTGTGAGTGAGTGACGAAATCGTTTTTATAAATCGTCGAATGACGTTTTTTAGATATCAATATTCGCTTGGCTCGTCTTGGCGGGGGCACTCATATGGGTGTACGGTGTTAATGGGTAATTTATCTACCTATATTGCTTCTCCAATAGACTTCCAATATCACTACTTTTATACGGCACTAGGTTTTTCGTCATTGGTTTTAAATCGTATATCAACTAGAAGAAAGCCGCACAAAAATAATTAGTCGTACACCTGTGTACATCAAAATTGACGGTATAGGGCTAAGAGGTATTCTGAGATAAAGTGCTACTATATCTACGTGCCTTCTAAGTGTTATTCACAGTGGGTCATTTCACGGGTAATTTTGTTCATATTTGTGCCAAGAGACTTGAACCAAATTAGTATCAAACTAAGTTTTTTATTTCCAAGTAAATTTAACCAGCCTCCACTTTTGTATTAAGGTAAAGCCTGAGGTAAATAACTTAGCGGAATAATAAAAATCGAGACCTGCAGTTTTTTTTTATTTAATATATATTTTGATAATAATTTAAATATAAATAAAAATTATTGTGAGTTTACTTTAAGTGACAGGTATATGCTATCACA
Source organism: Apoda limacodes (assembly GCA_946406115.1). Taxonomy (NCBI): domain Eukaryota; kingdom Metazoa; phylum Arthropoda; class Insecta; order Lepidoptera; family Limacodidae; genus Apoda; species Apoda limacodes. Next base: position 46,095,055 of record OX291541.1, read on the forward strand.
GATTTTTTATAGGTCATTTTAAGAGAAACAATCCCATCATACATTATTTTCGAGTAACTATCAATTTAGGCAGTGCACGCCAAAAAAGGTCTCAGAAGAGAAATATTCTCCCGTTTTTTGAAACCTTTTTCTTTATTTTATCGCTTCTATTGGTCATAGCTTGGTGTTAAATAGCTCATGTTTCTTCTAAATAAATAAATACACTATCTAACTAAAAACAAAATTTAGAAATCCGACTAGTAATTCCAGAGAATACCAATTAAAAACAAAAGTGATGAAACAAGGTTTTCCTATTAAAATAATTTAGATAAAAAAAAACTATAAAATACATAATAACTATAAATAAATAAAAATAAAAACGTTCTATTAACTAGAAATCTTTGTTAAAACCATTTGTATGAAAAACTAGAATCCTGCATAAGTTTTGAACTATAAAATTTAATAGAAAACTGGCATACTGCAGACCTAGTTATTTATTACTAGAAGATGTCTTCAAAATTTTGTGGTGTTGTTTAGCAAGTGTCAAAAATAAGTGAGAAATTAGTTTGTATGAAGTCCGCTGCGAGGCGCCGCCAAGTGTATCCTCTTAAGAAGTAATGTTTTTATATTCTATAAAATGTATTTTATTTTCTGAATAAAAAACCAGGTCAAACTGTGACACTTGATTTATTATGTGATATATACTTTCAAAACAGAACTTAAGGCCTGCATGAAACAAGATAACAACTTTTGCAATATTTTTTCCATAGAAAAACAAAAAAACTCTTTCCTTATCATTAGTATGTGCACGTTTTCCCATTATTGTAAGGAAATAATTTAAAGTCTTTTTTTTTTGATAAAACCACTTTACGCACAAAATTCTTATGAACTCACAATAACAACCAGTTTCGGGGTTGCTAGTTTCTGCAGGAACTTACTGAACGATGTGGCATACAATTGTTTTTGTTGCTCATTGTTAGCGCCATCTATTGACAAAGTTAAGAAGTGAGGAAACAGTGAACTAACTTTGCTACAAAATATACATTCGTAGTATCACATTAATACATATCGATGAATTGCCTAGTTTTACCCTAGTGTATCTAGACTAAGGTGGCTTTGAGGAGTACCTAGCAGGTAACTAGCGCCGCCTTGAAATAAAAACTTCAATCGTCCGGCAATAGGTATTCAGTTTTAACAATGACTGAAACATAATCTCATTCATACGCAAAATTTTATGTTTTTTAAGGTTTCTATAGCCAAATATTGTAATAGCAATAATAGTTACGTCACGGCCTTATAATTCTGTAATCTTTCCGTCGGTTTTTAACCGATTTCAAAAAAGGATTAAGGTTATTTATTTTTTACAGGCATTAAAAAATAAAATTAATGGCAGCCTCTCCTTTATACATAAAACTTAGGCAAGTATTCTTTTGCGAGTCACTTCGCTTCGACTCTGCGCCAATATAACTGAAGCCTTATAAACACAACGCTCGTTAACTTGTCACAAGATAACAAATTTAAATTTGCATTCAGGCTGTAACAATTATGTAAATTATGTCCATTTTGTTTATTTATTTTGTAATTTTCCTTTTTCTATGATTTACTAAGCACAACGTTACCTTGGACTTTTTTTTTTAAAGCCGCTATAAATCTATATTAATGGCTATGAACTCATTTTTTAAACAAATACCATGACGACTCTTATCTCCGAAGGGGTTGTCAGAGATGATACGAACATCTTCCCGTAACGTTCACCTTTTACCGATGGTATTTCATCCCAAAAACGCTATATTTTAGTGAGCATATCGCCGTACCGGGCACAAACCAGAGTCGAGTAGCTATACAATAAGCAAATTTTATCAAAATTGGTTGGAGCTGCCTGCCATGGTTTTCTCTAACCAAGGACTACTGTATGGGGTTCTTCAAGAAGGAAGTTATAAGATTTTTGAAGGGTAGGCAACGCGCGAGTGATGCCCCAGGTGTTGCAAGCGTTCAAAGGCTGCGGTGACCGCTTACCATTAGGCGGACATAAATATAATAATATGTAACAAAAGGTAGTTATTGTTTATCACTAAAATTCATAAAATTGAAAATATAACACACTCATCTAGATAATAATTAGCTCATTAATAAACGTATAAACGATAATTTACTACAAATAGACTGTATATATTATAGCATGCATCGCCACGCTAACAATCCTGATTAACTGCGCCTATGTGTAGATGTTTCATCAAAATTGTGAGTTGATACGCCTATGGTGTAGATGATGCAGGTCACCTAATTTGGTGTTGTATAGGCTTATTATATATAAGGATACTTCAAAACTGTTAACATTTTTTTGGAATTTTATTGACCAATTAATGAGGAAGCCAAAAACCGCAAAATATTAACTTATATTTTAACTACCGCGGCTTCAAATGCATATTATCAGTGTCATTCCATAATATTGCATGTATGTATGTGTAAATCCGTAAAACCCACGGGTTTAATGCTCCTATATAAGAGTGTAACCAGTGACTGGATGCTCAACCACAATATTATGTGTAGGGAACGACTTTCACCAACCACTATAATCCTGCAAAACAGACTGACAGGTGGTGGCTTACGCCACAACAGTCTTTGATACAGCTTTGCATCTTGACCACCAGCTTTTTATATATCCTATAAGTCTTAAGTCACCAGTTTCAGAATAATAATACTCCCTTTTCCAGTCCTTGACAAACTATAGGATTTCCAAGTCTGCTTTACAAGACGCAAGTCCGGCTCTATATTGAGTTTTGCTGCCATCTCTGGGCGGGTGCATCAGGATACCAGCTTGGCCCTTTTGACTCGGTTCAGCGACATTCTGTTACGTATGCTCCCATAGGCTGCTGTGGCCGCTTATCATTAGGCTGAACGTTAGCTTAATCGCCACCTTAGTGGCTTTACTCAGAATAGATGGGAAGTTAGCGAAATTATTAAGAGGACGGACGAAAAGACGGTCATAAAGAAACTAAAGGAGTTTTGTTACTGCTTATATGCCTACGTAACTCTAAAAACGAAGGACTTTATATTTGGAATTCTCAAATAATTATGATCCTTAGTTTTTTGTTGTTGTGAAAAACAATAATTTTAAACATAATTACTATATGTCCGCCCATATACGAGACATATGACTGACGCAAAATATACGACCTTAATTTTGAAATCGATGCATTTTCTAAAAAATTAAATAACATTTATCGCTAAGGTTGTATGGTTTAAAATCAAATATTTTGGTTAATTTTGGCTGCAATGTTAACTTTGTAATCGGTTTAACACGAAACGCCCCGTACTTTGGGAACTGCAACAAAATTAAGGCCTTAGATTAGATGTCACGGTGTGTTATGAGGTTATCATTATAAATTACTATTTTATTCCCGCGACTTCGTTTGCATAGACTTTTGAAAAAAAATTAAGGCTAATACTGAATATGGTATAAACAATATACTGGATTGTAACTATTTGTAAATGTGGTAATTATGAATTCGATTAGTTTCCTAAGTATAGGTATTATCTTTGTCTTAGACGGTAGACACCCACTGTTAGAAGTGGAATTCCTCACGTGTCTCTACAACGGCCGGTTTTGAGCTGCCTGCTTCCACTGGCTTCCTATGACTTTAACCAGGTCGTCTGTCCACCTAGGGCATAGAAGGGCCTTCTACGCTGAGTCTTCCGATCCGTGGTCACCACTCGATAAACCTGTCATACCTATCGGTTATCAGATTCGAAGAGGTGGCCTACCCTTGCCACTTTTTAGCTGCATATTTCCTCGTCCGGATTTTATTAATGAAAAAAAAAAACACTTAACGTAGCTCTTTACATAGCTCGCCAAGCAACTCTGGCCTTTTTTTAGAGGTCAATAGAAAGAACTCACGTCTCTGTACCGTAAATCATTACTGGCAACCCACTAAACCCTAAGCACATAACAATTTTTAACCTACCTACAACGGGCGTAGAAAGGTATCTACATATCAGGCTAAGTTTTGACTTTTAATGTCATAATTAAAAAAAAACTTAAGTATTTAATCACACTCCCTAAATAATAAAATAATATTTTCGAATAATAAATTATTTAAATTCATTAAAAATGTCGTTTGGGTTATTAAAAAAAGTCGTCTGGGCGTCGCAAACAGTCTCAGCCTTAGGTCAATTTAATTTAGTTGCCAGACAAAAATAATAAAAAATATGCGGGTCCGAGCTCCATACGTCTGTCCCCGCCTATGTTCGGGGTTCCAAAGAATCTATTCAAATTCGTTAGTCAATTACTAACTTTTTTCGGGACCTTTTTATGTTTTTAAAAATAAAGTTTGCCATTGGCTGTTTCGGAGGGAACTTAACGAGTTTTGTGTTTTAATTTCATTTTGTTTTTTTTTGCCATGGTTGACATTAACTATGTTAGTTTTTCTGTTTACTAAGTTTATAAACCAGTCAAGTGCGTATCGTTCAGGAATTGACTTAGGGTTAGGTAGTGTGTGAGAGAATTGCATTTAATACGTCACGCAAATTTGAGTGCTTTTGGTTTCCCTTCCCCCTTTGTCACGCTATTTTTAATTTTTTTATGAGTAAAGTGATTTGAGGGACCCCGTTCCTTCCTCCTATATGAGTGGCGTATTAAATGGATGGCCTCCTACCTGAAATACAATCCTGCCACAGGTTATCTAACGTAATATAACACGCACTTGACCAGTTTTTAACCCTAAACTCCAAAACAGAACGTGCTTAAACTAAAAAATTATGGTTGTACCAACACAGAATGCACAAACCTGACTTGCATTTTCCGGTTTTTATTATTTGTTTGTAAGCTTGTTACTGTTTTTACAATAGAGCAAAAACCACCAAACATTTTTCCTGTATGGCGACCCTCTTAAACTGTTACTTTCTGTATTTTTTATTATTTGTTAGGAAATCCGTCATATTAATACATATTCTGTCTAAAAGATAAAGGACATTATATTATGTCGGACTGACTTACAGACAGCGTAAGCTTAGTAACATTCTGCCTACTTTTTTTTTAATACTACTAAGGTGCAAAACAAGCTAACGGTCCGCCTGATTGTGAGCGGTCACCATAGCCTATGGACGCTTGAAACATCATGGGTGTTCCCGACTCGCGTGTTGCCGACCCAATATTTTAGAATATTCTACCTACTTCTGTCTAAAAGATAAAGGACATTTTTTATGTCGGACAGCAGCGTAAGCGCCATTAGCACCCTTTGGGTACGGAACCCTAAAAACGATCACTAAACAAACAGCTTTATAATTTGGCAATTATGATAGCTACTAATTTTACGTTTTAAGTTTCACGTCATTATAGCGTGCACATTTCAAGCTTATTCCTCGTGTCGTACACGCTTTAAGTTAGGGTTCCGTAGAATTACAATTATTACGAATATAAAAAAACGAATTGTTAAAAACAGTTTTTACTAGAGATCTGTTATCGTGATTTCAGATTTTTAGAACACACAGCTTTAACTTTCTCAACTTTGGAAAAAAATAACTTGCAAAATATACATGTTAGAGACAAGATTATTTAAAAACCTTAAATACCTCTTTAACGATTCCTCACACTTGTGGGAGCGCGAAATTACAAAATACTTTTATAAGGGCTAAAATATATTGAATATTTGACAGTTCTCGTTGCATTGAATCGAGATAAGGAGGAACTACTTACAATGAAAAAAATCACTTGCATGTTATTGTTTTCACACCTATTTCGAGAACTTTCAAACATCTTCCCAACTTTCCACAATAATATCAGTTAGATTGCAACACTGTAAAGTATGTGTGTTTGTTTGTACGTGTATGCCTGAACCCCAAACCAAAACGGAACCGTCACCGGAAACTGCGTCACGTCGGCCGGTATGTTTTTGAAATTCGAACGTCTCTGCATTATGTGTTTACACCGGAAGGCACGCGCGTCGGCGCCAAAACGCCGGTGTCGCCCTCTCGGTGGCAAAATGACAATGTTGCCACATTTAAAATAGATATTCCTGGTAACAACATGCGGGGGCTAATTTCGTAAGATATATCTTTAAGCCCGTATTTGCAAATAAACATTATTTTACTTAATCACACAAGCAGTTGAACAGGTTTGGATAAAATTCTGCACACAGGTAGAGGGTTGACTTATAGGATACTTTCTACCCCAATCTCTTGATCCTGTAGGAAAAGCTATTACCGCAAGCCAAGCCGTGGAACAAAAATCTATTAATCAACGAATAAAGATAATACCAAGGCTGTACAAAATGAAGTAAGAGTACAGGATAGTCAGGTGGTCCAAAAATAAATAAGATAATTTTTGAGTCATTTTTTTAGTGGAGAAAAAGTTGAGTAATTTTTTGTTAGTAAAAATGTTATACCTACCTATCTTACTCTACATATTAAGACCTCATAAAGTTCTACAGCGACATTTAACGTTTTTATGGGTTTCGAGATAAAAAAATATTAATTCAATCCAAAGATTAACCTCGAGCTAGGACTTGAACCTGCAATAATCCTTACAGTCCGTGTAAGTGCTCTACCAGTTGAGCTATCGAGGCACAACTCTAGCTAATGAATTTCCAACTACATCTTTGCTTTGGCAACACGCGCATTACGAATGTCACATATACAACTCCTTGTGACTTATAAAGTCCTAGTTTGCAATCTTACAATAGACAAATATTGATAGAATTAACAGTCATTATTAATATACATAGATATAAATATTTAAATAGAGTTTAAAATTTTATATTTTCTTAAAAAATAATACAGCTCCTAGTGACTTATAAAGTCCTAGTACCTACATAAATCTTACAAACACACAAAATCTTCATAGAAATAAGAAATACAATATAAATATACATACATAGAAATTATCTTTCTTCGTTTAGAGTTAAGGTAAGAGGTTTAGAGTCTAAAAAATATATTATACATGCCTACGGCTATATCATTAATATAAATAAACAATTTCATAGCAAAGATGAAAACATTAAAAAATACAATAAGACAATATGAAAATCGCCTTTATGTTGTAAATTATAAAGCACAATATTTAACGCTTTCAGGATTGTATGCAAATTATTGGTACGGCCTATAAGGCATTTTGTATAATGAGTGCATCTGTATTCATGGTCGGTGTTAACCGACTGACTAATTGTTATCTTATTAAGCGAGAGAGAGTACCTATTGTTAAATAGTTAAATTTTATTATAGGCAGATTACTACTATATGATACATTCATAAATAAACTAAAGATACATCTTACGATACGGAAAGAGTATTTGTTCCCATACTACATAGGTAAGTATGTATGTATGTACATCTTCATGGTTTTTATTCCCGAAAGTGGTTGAATTTTCACTAACCACTTTAGTCCCGGTAGGTAGAGAGCCTCTCGCAGCAAAACTACTTCTGAACCAGTATATCAGTACTTTAATTTTTTTATATTTTTTACGGATACAAATTTATCTAATTACTTTTCTGTAAATACATACATATCAAACATAAATAAACCCAGACTTAAGACAAACACAAATGTTTATCACCTAAAGGTTTGTCTAGTGCGGGAATCGAACCCACACCCTCTGCACAGCAGCCGACCACTACCAACTAGGCTGCGTGGGAGTCAATGATGTGATGATGATATGATGGCCTTATATGTGTTTTATACGTCGTAAATTACCAGCTATGAATTATAAATAACTAGGTTTTACCAGCGGCTCCACCCGCCCTAAATTCGGTTATAGGCGTGGAATTTTCTAGTCAATCCCTTAATTATACTAATGTTCGCTATAGCTATAGTTCGTTTAAGCTCAGTTATAGTTCATTCCGCGGGAACTTTTGAATTTATCTGATAAAAACTTTCCTATTTTCTTTCCCGGAACTCTTTACACGAAATATCACCTAAATCGGTGAAGCGTGAAGAGATAACAGACAGACAAACAAACAGACAGAGTCACTATCGCATTTGTAATATTAGTATGGATGTACCCCTATTACCAGTTTCTGACGAACTATAAAAAGTTAGTCAGGATTTGTTAGGGGAAATAGGTAAATTATTACATCAAAATGCGTCTTAAGACTTTTAACGACTGGTAACAGTGGGTTTTTTTTTAGCTTAGTCATCTTTAGTTATAAAACCATAGAGAATATAATTACGGGACGGTCGCAATAAAATTTGCATATAATGAAGAAGATTGTCGCTTACATTTCTGCGATTGATGTAATTATGTATTAGTCATTGAGGCTGCTTGCGACACGAACGTCGTCATAGCTTCGTGATCTGTGCAGCAAATTTAGTCCTCTGAGGCCAGATTTAAAATTCTCCAGACTAGAGAACTCCAGACTAAAATATTTCTTAGGAGATCTGGCAAAAAGTCTTGAGTACTCCTGATACGGGAACTTGAGAGAAATAATGAGACCTTGGAGCTTATTGGGAACAGTCGCTATTTAGACTCTGGAAGTCCTGGCTTAAATGTATAGAAGACTGACTTACCTCTCGAAACCCGTAAATTTACTTGCATACATTTTTCTATCGAATTCCAGAGTCCGAATAGCTCGAGACTGTTTCCAATAAGGGCCCTTATGTTACTAGACCCGTGGAAGTACTAACATAATTTTTACTCCCGAATTTACGAGTTTGGCCTTTTTGGAACTGTATAAAATCCCTTTTATTTTTTCGAAACTGGTGAATAAACTAATATTTTGGTCTGGAAATAGTCTGAAAAAAAGGACGCCTAGTGGCTCATTCGGCGCTTCGGAGGGCACGTTTAATCGTCGGTCCTGGCTGATGTCATATTTTAAGCTAGAGGCCTTATGGGCGGCTAGAAAACTATGACAATCAAGTGGACTCCGCCAATTCCCACTGGGCCAGTGCGATGGAATTTGGCTTAACCATCCCTCTCTTAGGATAACCCTGTGTCCTGCAATAGGACGCATAATGGCTGAGGTAAGCAAGGTACAGTGATATAATTCATAGTGAGTAGACTCGTGTACTACTGTCCGGACAAGTTACAACTGTGTCTCGACCAGTAGTCGGATACTGAAGAATCTAATAATGGCTCTCTTTATCGTCCTTCTGTTAACCTCATTTAGTAATAGGAATAATTTAAGATACGTATCACAGTAGACGGTCGGTGACGGTGTCTCCGAGTCGTCGCGAGTCCCCACGGACATCTACCTCCATTGTTTCAGTTACATTTGCAGACAGTTACATGAATGTTAGAAGCAGCATTCTAGAGGTGGTATTGTCTATGCTCACAGGTTTTCTTTTACTCACGACGACACGGAGAAACGACAATGAGTTTAGGGTGAGTCTGGTTAGGTCAGGGGTTTTTAAATTATTTTATCCTTTTTCAATTACCTTTTAACCGTCGTGGGTTTTTATACCACTAAGATGGCAAACACTTACTGCTCGCCTCATGTTAAGCACTCACTGTAGCCCAGGGATGCTTGAAATGTTAGAGGCATTACTCGCGAGTTACCTACTTCTTAAATTTAATCACTCCTTTCTTGACTTTTCACACCTAAGCGGTTGTCACAAATGGGAAAGGAGGCTAGTCATACATAATAAGCCTGTATCGATGGCCTAAGGTGAAGAGTTTTAAAAGAAATAGCAGATTCAACAAACTGGTTTTATTTAGTGAGGTCTGGCCGATGGTTACGTTGATTTACATTGGGGAATGGGTTTTAGTCTGGCGTCTCGTTACGTTTCAAGTTATACTGTCTTCTGCATTGAATATCTGAAACAAATAAATTTGAAGTCAAAATAGACTTGCATAAGTCAGAATCTCTAAAATGTTAAGTTACACTTGGATACAGCTTAACCAGAAGTTATGTCACGTCATAACAGAGGAGAAATAGTCATCATAAAAAGGTTTTTGTACGTAACGTAATTAATTTGTGTTTGTATTGAATGCTATATTTGTAAAAACCGCAGGAGTGTGAACTGGCGACTCGGGTCGAAAATTTACCGCTAAATGGAATAGCTATCGTAAAATATGAACACAAAACAATATTCATATATGTTCAATTACTTTAAGATCCTTAAAAAAATCTCTTGAAATTTCACAATAAATTACCACATCTATAATTTATTAAAATTAAAACAAACGTCAAAGCAAAGACAAGTAACAAATTAAGTCATCGGGTTCCCGCGGTTTGCATACAAATTGTTATTATGAGATCTTCTATTGTTGCTACGATATCGGATACGTTATCTAGCGACGTTTTTTTTCCGTGTTTTAAGCTTATGAGTGTCCATTCCATTCCATTGTTTCTGAGCGAATTTGTGGTGAATCTTGCGTATTTCTTTCATACAAACTGCGTAACACTTAATATCTTTAACAATAAAAATCCTGTTTTTAAAACGCGTTATTATCATAATATTTCGCTGTTTACTACCATAGTAGCTAAAATTAATATGTATTCATAAAACGCCAGTGAATTAAAAAACAAAAATGAATTCATTAAATATTTTTTATGTATGTCATAAGTGTATGTGTTTTTTGTGACAATTGAAAAAAACCGATATATATTAAGCGCCGCGTCAGTACTAGATACTTTGGGTATAATTACAGCCTAGGTAATTAGTGTAATGAAGTTTGTATGACAAAAATCTGAATCGGTTCTTTATAGGGGGCAAAATGTACGGAAGTAAATGTTGATTCTCGAAATGTATATTGAACAGTAATCTAGACTTTTGGAGAGGTGAGATGTATATATGTAGATAGAACTCCAGACTTTTGGGGAGGTGAGATGAATATAGATAGAACTCCAGACTTTTGGAGAGGTGAGATATATATAGATAGTACTCTAGACTTTTCGAGAGGTGAGATGTACAATACAGATAGTACTCCACACTTTTCGAGAGGTGAGATGTATCTATTTAGTATTTACTCTAGTCTTTTTCGGAGTAATCTCTTTTTAAAACGAACGTGAAGTACTGATCGATATAATCAACTTTCAGTATGCGAGTGGCTCTAACAATACAAAAAATGAACTGTTCTATACAATCAATCAGGTTAATCAGGCTGCGGTGACCGCTTACCATCAGGGCGACCTTTAGCTCGTTTGTCACCTAAGTGGTATGAAAAACAACAAAAGTAAATGTGTACACAAACCGAAATAATGTATTAAACAGTTTTTTTTTGCGTTTTTAAAGTTGATGCCATAGTAAAAGTAGACGAGACCTCGTTGAATTTTTGAGAGCTATCTATCTACAGTATCTAAACTAGGTGTCAATATTAATCATTTGATTTAAACTTTAAGAGAATACGATTCGGAGCGCCTGTCAGCATGCTTCCTACAACCGAATTTCTCACTTATTCTTGACATTTGCTGATCAAACACCACGAAATTTTGAAGACATGTTCTAGTAATAAATATCTAGGTCTGCAGTGTGACAGTTTTCTATCAAATTTTATAGTTTAAAAGTTACACAGGATTCTTTCATACAAATGGTTTCAAAAAAGATATAATAAAAATATTTTACAAGATTTTGGAAAACCACAGACAAAGGTATTCGGCTTGGGATTATGACTAAGAAATTTCACAGTGATTGATCAGTGAATGTCAAAAATAAATGAGACATTTGTTCACTCTGCATTTCCATTGACGTATCAACATCAGTGCAACAAACTTTTTTGACCTTCAGACCAGTTTGGTCGCTAGTATCGTTGTAAGTTCACACCATTTCAATGTGGCAACTGTAGTTTTCATTTTTGACAACCGGTCAGAAAAGTTTGTTGCACTATTCATTTCTTTCTCATTTTTTATATCAGTGAAAACAACTAGTAACACTTTGGTAGTTTTCCTACAAGTAAAGTGAAAAAACCACCAAAATTAATACTGTTATTAGATTTTTTTTTTAATACTTTTTGATGTGAAATGTGTTATTTACGTTTGTAAACAGTGAACTAGTGAAAATAAATAACATACACCCGAAAAACGTTACGCTCAAAACTCCCAAAACACTTCAACTGATTCGCCGCACTAAGCAAATTACTTCGACTCCCGTTACAACCAGTACAAAGACAAAGCAAAAATTTAATTCTCTTAAGATTACCAAAACCCGAATCTAATTAACTCGGAGGGCTCTTAATTAGTCCCTATTGTAACATGACAAGAGAACCGGCAATTTTGGTAGGGCCTTAAAACATTATACACACAGACTACAATTATATAAAACAAATGCCAAACCCTATAATTTAAATCCAAAGAAATTATTTCACACCGATAAGACTATATATGATGTACATTGCTGTTCTACGTTGTAAGATAAAGCATTACGGTTATAAATGTTAAAGAAATAAGCAATGTAAGTCTTAGTAGCTATAAAACAATTGTATTGCGACTAGCTACATCAAATTAGGCATAGCCAGCTAGGTACTGTTTTAAATGTGTGTTTAGCAACATTTAATTTTAGGTTCAGTTTAAAATATCAATTAAAATATGCCGTTTTTGAACACCAATTTAATAAAAACTATGTACGGATTGAAAATATTAATTCATATTACAAATGGCGTTAATATTATGGGCAGAGACCGCAAAATGTCTATTTTGTGGCATTATAAGCATAGCATAGCATTGTTTAATCTTATTTCATGGTTTTACTTACGATTGCCAAAGTTGTACATAGACTACAGAACCTCATATTTTAGTTTTTAGTGTTAATGTAAAGTCATTCTGAATATTTTTTGAAGTTCACGTCTTAAGTGCTGAATCGACTTCACTACGTGTCCGCAAAAAATTTACACGAACAATTGATTTAATTTTGGATTCTATAATAAATCGATACAACATTTTTAAGCCTTGGTGGTAAACATTTTCAAAACTTCTAAATCGGCCGGTCCATTTAAAATGAAATAGGAAAAAAGAGTCAAACCATAAAACTAGGAACAATGTATAGCATCCTATAGGCCCGTGTGTCACAACATAATGTTTGGGCAACAAATCAAAACAAGGCCTCAAAAAACGTTTAACTAAATCATCGTTTCTCTCAGAAAATGGTCTCGCTTTAGATAATTATAGGCTTCTGCCGGTTTCGAGTCCTTCAAGTCTCTTTTCACATACATTCCGGAGAACTAATCAACGGGTGAGAGAAAACGATTATTTTTGTCTCTTTATAACTAAAATACAAAATATTTTTAAAACAGAAGTTTTAAAGATGTACACCGCTGACGTTTGAAAAAAAAAAAATTAAATACTTTTATTTTTCATAGGATATATATATATATATCTCTGTTAGATCATAATGAAAATATGTAATTTATAGTGTATTTTAGTACTCTGTTTTTTTTCTGTCTGTTAGAAAATTTACAGATCTATATAAACATAGATACATACATAGACACAAACGTGCAAGTGCGAGTTGGACTTGCGCACCGAGGTTTCGATACCTACCTACCACTATTTACGTAATTTAAAAAACACAAAAAAAAATAAAAGTGTCGCTAAACGGTCACCCATCCAATTACTGACCAAGCCCGACGTTGTTTAATTTTTAATATCGCTTCCTACAAACAAATGTGTTATTGTTACGTTTAATAATAGCTAGATGGCGTTGTAATGGAGATTTAAGATGGTAAATTTGTCGGGCCCGTCACATTTGGCCACACTATGATCACTGCAAGGTTGAAGTTTGTATGTGTTACTGTTTTTACGATAGAGCAACTAGATTATTAAGTTTGCCTTTACCGCCAAGCGCCGCGCCCGAATTCGAACGTATTTTTATGAATTCAGTAAGTTTTGAATGTTACAAGGTTCTTAAACTTATATTTAATACCACTTTTACATAAGTACCAACTTCATCTAAGTACCTTTTAATGGAATTTGTACGAATTTTTTACTTTGAGGCCTAGCTATGATAGTTATATATGCTACTTCCTATGATTTTATCACGCACTCAAGAATAGCCATCTAGCTGGCAGTGGGGGGAAGGGGCATTGGGCTCACAAAAATTTGCTCTTTAAAGTATGAAAATGGTTTTCACACATCGTCAATATTTTAAATAAATACGAGCTATCCAACGATACCTTATACTATGGGGTAGCTGAGAAAAAAATATTAATTTACGTGTAGGGGAGGTAACCTAAAAAAAATTTTTTTTACCACTCTGTCGGCCTAATTAATATGTATGCCAAATTACAGCTTTCTAGTAATTATGGTCTCTAAGCTAAGCCTTGGACAGACAGACGGACATGACGAAACTATCAGGGTTCATTTTTGACTACGGAACCCTAAAAATGGATGTTGGTATGAATATATAGTATGAAGATGAACTCCAATACCGTTCGACCTTGAAACTTGGCAAATCGAAGTGTTTTATTTATTGTATTTTTGTTGACAAATTTGCTAAAAATCAATACTAGACCTACATACAGTACATCAACTGTCGGGACAGCTACTAAACACAGCTAGTAAATTTTTAGATTAATAGAAAAACCAGTATAAATAAATGACAAAAAGATAAAATTCATAAGTAAGTGCACGAACGCGTAACACGAACCTGTCGATGCTTAACGGAGAACAGTAATACCTATTTTTATTATACGACTATGGTGGCAAACAAGCTTGCGGCCCGCCTGATTGTAAGCAGTCATCGCAGCCTATAGACGCTTGCAACACCAGGGGCATCACTCGCGCGTTGCTGGTACTTCAGAAATCTAATAAATGCTTTCTTGAAGAACCCCATCCTGTAGTCCTTAGAGATTACCTTGGCCGGAGCTCATTCCACAACCTAATGTTAACACTCATTATACCTACACAAGCGTTATACCGTAATAAAATAATTTCTTGCACCTATTATCAAATACCTACCTACGTTAAATTTTAATAAACATTTTCAACCAACCTGTGACGCTACCAAGGAGTGTGAAGCGGCCAATTTTCATATAAAATGCGAACCTGTTTCTCCTCCCCTAAAAGTACTCCAGTTTTTTAGAAAATATTGTAGATGTTACGATAAACTAGCTTTTGACTTTTTCATTTTAAAGAAATACTGGCATTTACCCGCGACTTCATCCTCGTGGACTTTTAAATGTTTATGGCTTTTCCATACAAACTTCCTACCGCCATTTTACCCCTTTATGAGAAGAATTGTGCAAAATCCTTTCTTAGTAAAGCCCTACGCGAAGTAAAGAACCCACATGCCAAATTTCAAGTTTCTTGACCCCGTTGGTTAAGGCTGTGCGTTGATATTTTGAATCAGCAAGTTTGTTCTTTTATATATAAAGATTTAAAAATATTTACCAAATATCATTTGAGATATAATTTGCTTATTCCTAAATTCCCCATTCACCTCATATACGAGGTATCAAAGAGTGAGTGGCGGCGAGAAGCGCAATCGCAACCGCGTAACGGGGAACTCCCCTCCTGGCGCTGACTGACCTTCGGGTTCGAGGTTCACGCTGGTCGAAGGGACGACTCCAAGAACGACAATCCAAGCGGAGGCTCCCCCCGCGGGGAGCCCTTGAGCTTTGGGCGCTATATGAGCTGAGACTCCTTCAGAGTCTCGCCGGAAAAGCCCAGTGGAGCAGTAATGGCTGCATCAGCCAATCTGTAGTAGTCATACAGTAAAAAAAACCCCATGGACACGATCAAAAGCTGGCGACATTAGTACCTAGTGTTAGGTAGTAAATTACAGTAAGCGACCTGCACTCACCTTTAATTTCGATTTCCAAACAGGTATGTTACAAATTGATAAAATATTTCAATAAACACGTGTTAAAGTGGATATTATCTGAC
Organism: Apoda limacodes; assembly: GCA_946406115.1. Taxonomy (NCBI): domain Eukaryota; kingdom Metazoa; phylum Arthropoda; class Insecta; order Lepidoptera; family Limacodidae; genus Apoda; species Apoda limacodes. The sequence continues at coordinate 46,110,784 of OX291541.1, forward strand.
GGCGACTTAATTTGCATTCTGGTCGCCATCCATAGCACTTAGCGTGAAGATACAGCCTGATGCCACTGACACAAGCGACTGCACCGACATCTATCAATCTTGTCGCAGACCCCGATAAGTGTAATTATATGTACCTAAGTATTGAATCAAATTAGCTTCGTTATTTAAGTATTTTTTTAAAAGTAGCTCTAGGCATGTATGTATAAGAATAACTAACAAAGGTATGCGTAGTATATCTTAGACCTATGCTTCATGTATATGTAAGAACAAACAAAGATATGCGTTATCTTATACTTGGAGTAACAAATATTATAGTCGAATTAGGTACTTGGTATACATTATGTTGGCAAACGTGCACTATTACCTAACCAGGACATACTTAGTGTATTTTTACAGTTCTATTATTTTTTTATTTTAAATCCTATTGTCATTTCAATATTTGCCAGTTACAGCTATTCGATGCAAATATTTAAGTATGGAATAGTAGCCCTTTTGCAAAAATATTTAATAATTTGAAGATTAGATTTGAATGACGGAATCGGAATTTGTTAACAATTCTACTACAGTTATATACTAGTAGATAGGATAGCCTGAAAGTAATGGCAAAGCTTATTAATAATAGTGCATCTAAATTTTACCTTTAAATATCACTTTACTGGCCAACCTGTATAAATATAAATCAATTGCCGCATCTACTATGGAGCATCACTTGACCGTTGCTCGACCGATTTGGATGACTTTTTTTGCTATGTTCGTAATTTCGATGATATAAAAAACAGGTCAAGTACGAGTCGGACTCGTGCACTAAGGGTAATAAAATGAATTTGAAGAAGCTTTTGACAACAATTGGCGCACCAGTCGTTTTAACAAAGAAGAAACAAAGTTCGTCAGGTCAAAGAACGGCTATTAAGCGAAACAAGGATCACCAGGACAGCTAGTATTTAATAAAATTACAGGAAGTTCTTTTTAGGGTTCAGTACCCAAAGGGTGTCATTGGAGTCCTATGACTAAGCCTACGCTGTCTGCCCGTCTGTCCGACCATTAAAGATATTTTAGACCAAAATAGGTAGAAGCTTGAGATTTTCACAGAATATGTGTTATAATAGGAAATTATCTAACAAATAATAAAAGGTTAAAAGAGTATCAATCAAATGGGGACCCCCATACAAGAAACACATTTTTATTGCTTTGCTCTATCGTAAAAACAGTAACACATACAAGCTTCGATCTTGCAGTGATCATAATGTGTGTGAGCACTTAAGTCTGACAACAAATAATAAAAACCGGCCAAGTACTATCTTAAATTAACGTTACAGTGCTATCTAGCTATTATTAAACGAAACAGTAACACCGATGTTGAAAAAAATATTGAAAGTTAAGCAACGTCGGGCTTAGCCAGTAATTGGATGGGTGACCGCTTAGAGGCTCACTTTTTGTTTTTGCTTGTGATTGTTAATTACGTAAATGGTGGCGATACAGGTGTGAGTCCGACTTGGGCTTGGCCGGTTTTCATACAATAAATAGTGTTATTATTGATATTGTTTGTATTGAGAAATTCCTTATTCTGATTTTGCCAATACCCTATGATATAGTTAGCAGCCACCACAACATTGTTGTTTATTTTACGCATAGGAAACAATACGCAGGCCATTAGTTCTTATGACGCTATGTTCATGTCCTGAAACCGCTGTTGTGAAAAACAGCCTTGAGACATTTTGCCTCGTTTCTTGCCTATACATCTCGATTCCCTATCCCCAAGTCGTTACCCGTAATATGAAACAGTGCGAAAATTGGTCCTAGAAGTTTAACAAGATCATTTATTAAAGAAAGGTATATTAAAAGAGATCCGTGACAAGAAACAGACAGAATCAATTAGTATTGTGGCTCAAATATGAGAATTTAGAATCTTTACTCAAACCCTAACATAAGTGTAAGTGAAATGATTCCTCATTTACATATCTAATTTACGGAGTCTATAAACACCGCACGTGTTTTCCATTTATCGATATCGATAAATTCATTAGCAGTGCGGGAGCAACAACCATTCTATCGCCATTTGAATTTCGAACGACACCATGTCACGACATCAATTAGCTTGACGTTGACTTACGTTGACCAGATAGATAACTGTCACCTGATGAAGGCAAATAACCATAAAGTTGATAACAACGACACCTCTAAACACGCGAGCTGTCGATACTCGATAAAATAGCGTAAATTATATCGACAAGTGGCCGTATAACATCCTTATTTACATTTAATTAGCACTTAAGAGAAGTTATACTCAAAAATAACAAAAATCTGTTTTTTTCAGAGATATAATAATTTGATCCTATTGCTGTCCACTAATGAATTAAGGCCTCTCTCGACAACTATCACAGCTTTGTCAGCAGGCTGTCTTGAAACAAATTTAAATTTGCAAAATTGTATACCTACAGGTGGAACGATTACCTAAAAAGATAGCTGGAAGTATTAAAACAGGAAGCAAAGGACTAGGTGTGGTGGCGTTTTTACCCGACTGCACCAGAAGGAGGTATACATATTTATTTGACACGCTCGGTAGTCTAAACGGCTCAATGGATTTAACTTAAGAGAAGTAGTTAGATTCGTCTCAACTGTGAGAGTGACACTGGGTAGGTACATAAAATTCTTAAAAAAAATCAAAATGGCTGACTTTATGCGCTTCATTATGCAGGCTAAAAAAAATTTCTAGACCCTCGAGTTGGGTATCAAAATAAAGGGCTTTAAAAGGCGAGTTAAAAAAAATATACATCACTTGAAGTAAAATAGTCAAGCGCGAGTAAAGAAATTGAAAATAAATATAACTAAAAAGTAAATAAATAAAAAAAACCCGACTGCAAAAACACTAACAACTATACAAAATTAAAACATACCAAATACAAGTATTTAACTATAAGCAGCCGGGACTCATTTCAATGCAAGTTCTATAATATTGTACATATTGCTCATACTATGGGTTGTAGAATGAGCCCCCTGCCAAGGTTTTCTCCAAGGACTACAGTATGGGGTTCTTCAAGAAAGAAGTAATTAGATTTCTGAAAGGTCGGCAACGCGCGAGTCATACCCCTGGTGTTGCAAGCGTCCATAGGCTACGGTGACCGCTTACCATCAGGCGCACCGTAAGCTTGTTTGCCGCCTTAGTGGTATAAAAAAATATAATAATAAATATAGGTAATCTATAGTTAGCTTATAGTTAAATAAATTTAAATTATTTAAATTAAATCCGCCTTAAATTCAGTTAACGGTGAACGATTTCAAAGGCAACTACTCAATTATAGAAAAAAATAAACGGCCAAGTGCAAGTCGGACTCGCGCACGAATGGTTCCGTGCCATTATCTATAAAAACAGGAAAAAAATCACGTTTGTCATTTGGAAGTCTCCCCTTAAATATTTGTTTTATTTTAATTTAATTATTTATTTTTAAAGTGAATATATAACTACGTATTCTGTGAATATTTCAAGCGTCTACCTGTTGCCGTTATCGAAATCGAGCAAAAACGAGCAAAAAAATCAGGTTTGTTGTATGGAAGCCCCCTTAAATATTTATTTTATTCTGTTTTTTAATATCTTCTGTAAAAATTTCAACTGACTAACTATCAGGGTTCATGAAATACAGCCTGGTGACAGATGGACGGACGGACAGCGGAGTCTTAGAAATAGGGTCCCATTTTTTTACCTTTTGGGTACGGAACCCTAAAACCCGACTGACACTTCAAGTTTTAAAGTAGCCTTTGTCCTTTCCCGCGACTCAAACCATCTCCATGCCAAATTTAATATTAATCTGTATAGCGGTTTCAGCGTAAAGAGGTAACAGACATACAGACTTACCTGCTTTTTTCGCGTTTATAATATTTGTATGGATAAATAGTGTATTTTATAGAACCTGAATACGGAAGGTGGTGATGGCTGTTCTACGTATGTTAGTTATCACGTGCATCTCCTCGCATGTAGCTCCTAAGCTAGCTATCATCAATAATATCATCATATTTAAAGGTTGTTCCTTTTTTTATACTATAATATCTCTTTAGAGTTTTAAATATTTAAGTTGCTTATATTGTAGTGGTATCTTTTATTAAGTAGCTTGATATAATGATGAATCGCAGTGCACTAATATAAAAATTTAACTCATGCATATTCTATGAGATGGCTTTATTGATAGCTACTTGTTTAAAAACAAATTTTCTAATAAAAACGAATTTCTTTTAGATAACTTCGATTTTGATAAAAATTATCTAAATACAATTTTTGCTGTCGGTGTCTGAGTCAGTGGTGGCCCAGAGGAGGCCAATGTTCGAGCCCGGCGTGTACCAATGCGTCTCTTTCTTAATTTTTTTAAAACATTGATTTCACAAACCTGGACACGTCAAAAAAAGTATCAAAGTATCCGCAAGTGGACTTTGATCCAAATTGCCCTCGGTGAGAATAGGGCGTGTCTCAACAGTGGGAACGTATGAGGATGATAAAGAATTGGTGTGATGTGTGGTTATTAGATTATTTATTAAATAAGACTAACCGACTGACCCTTATACATAATAGATATAAATAAGAACATAACTGATCATCCCTGCAACCCTAATCAGCTCCACATGTCTAAATGCATTACAAATTCGTTGTGATGAGCCGCAGGCTTTTTAACAATCGCCTTAAATGACTGAGCACAAAGAAAAGTAAGTCATAAAAAAAATAAAACATCAGACCTTCCTGAATTGACGATCACTGACGGTTCCATCATGAATTGGCATGAAGAGGACTGCTTCACAGCTATTACGGTAACACCTGCCATCAAGCATCTGCGGTCACTTTATTGTCCGAAATGAATCTCCGAAAAAGGGGTAAAAAATATCAGATCGTGCCACGAGCGTTCGTAAAAACGTAAGAAAGGGTGATGACGAATAGAAAAGTGTTGTGTTGTTCTTTAATATCGATATTTTTTTAGGAATATGTAGGACAGGAACATTGGAATTGTAAAACATGATTGTATCAATGTATTTATGCAGGTTATCATTAATAAAAGCACTTACATATTTTATTTAGAAGATTGATGCACATAAGAATAGCAATAACTCTATATTTTTAAGTTACCTAACATTTGCTCATTGTTTTTAAGAACTAGGTACACTACTAGCAGAAAATCTGATGAAAGTTGTGAAGAAAATGTTATCCAATCTCTTAATATCTTTAGTATAAATAAATACTTTCATAGCAAAGATACAGTCAAAAGATTAACCTCAGGCCTGGACTTGAATCTGCAACCCTTACATTCTTACACAAAATCTTCATAGAATTAAGAAATACAATATAATACACAAACATAGAAATAATCTTTCTTCGTTTATGACTACCTGAAGGTTAAAGTTAGAAGAAGAGAGAAGAAGGTTAGAAGAAAATATATATGGCTATATTATCAATATAAATAAATACTTTCAGAGCAAAGATGTAGGCAAAAGATTAATCTCGAGCCAGGATTTGAACCTGAGACATAATATTCGACAACCACATCACTATCATATATCCCACCCTTTCCCATCGCACAATAATACAAAGAATTTAAGCAATCAAGGTCAAATACTGAATGGTGAAAATAATCACTTTAAATTTAGTGTTCGCAATAATAAATCCAAAAAATGTCCTGATTTTATTTATTTGAATCTTTACGCATATTCAATAAAAAATGTTTATAGCAATGATTAATCGATATATCGATTGAATGACTTTTGTCCAAACCTAGTGGCAGATGCTAAAGTCACATCTACTCACATTTTTAAATATTTTTACAATGGTCAACATTTAATGCCACGCCGCCTCACTAAAACATAACTTAAACATTAAAAAAATATTTTTTACAGTACCCTCTATTTTTAGCTTGTTACTTAACCATCAGTCATTCATTTTACCGTGTCTTTTAATAAATATACATTTTTATTACCCTTCAAGTAGTTAAAGTTTTACACTTATTTTTAAGCGTTTTTACACGACAGTTGTTCTAGGGCCTTGCAAGAACTTTTACATTGTGTTCCATAGTTTTCTACGTACACTGGAGCACTGTTTCACTATTTCACTGTAATAAATTATATCTGCAGCGACGACCCTCTTTTTGTATGGCGTAATTAGAAGGTACGTACGACTTAGAACGTAGCAATTTTTTTTTGAAAAATGAGTTTACACGCGGGCCCAGTGCGGATTGTAGTCTTCACATACATCTTTTTTTTGACGTATGCAGGTTTCCTCACGATGTTTTCCTTCACCAAAAAGCCAGTGGTGTGAAGAAATAAATGAGTGAATTGTCCTAATGCATAAGTTTCCCTAATTATTTATAAAGTTTATACCTGCGTAAAATAGATCTTTATAAAACCACAATTATGCAACCTAGTTATTTTAGAGTGTTTTCCCCAAATCGCGTTTGATTATTTTACGCACCACTTTTATTTAGTTAGTTTTTCGTAGAACACTTACCTATGTACACAAGCTTTGTATCAAACAGTAACTCCTTATAATGTCAATTGCATATTTCCTTAACCCATCTCTTACAGAACCTTGCATAAAAATTTAGACCATATAAGTTATCCCACTGCTGTGATTTATTTGGCTTACCGACGCAGATGCAGTCCACCACGCGTATCCAGTACCTCTACATTTCATTTATATTTCGGACATGCAAAATTATAATAATGTTCCTGATGCCTGATCCTGACACCGAGTCAGGATTAGACCGTCATCGGATTGTCTCAAAACTCAAAAATATATCCTACGTTTATGCTAAATGTAAAATAAAAAAAATCAGCTATGTCGTGAAGTTACCAAACCAACCCATTTACATAATTACACAGATATGTATCTCTAATATTATACAATATTTTTTATCATTAAACGCTATTTTCTGAACACAAAATGGATTTTGCCATATTCTCCAAAGTTACTTAAATTTTACTTTGAATTTTGATTTAAAATTAAATTCTGATCAGCCATTATGTTTTATCCCAGGTTTACCGCTTATTACTTTAAAGCTAGCAATTTACGACGTATCTGACATATAAAAAGCGACCTTAGTCCAGAATCCAGATACTCGCATCTCCTGTCACGAAGGACTAAAGTGGGTGGTGAAAAGTGGTTGTCCACCACATCATGTATCCAGCCGCTGGTTGCCCTCTTCTGGGATAGAAACAGCGAAGATATACATACATACATAAATACTAAAATGAACTAACTCCCTACTACCTTTTTAAAATAAAAAGTACCATAAATCTAACAATCAATATATCTACTCGCGACTAGTAATAAAAACAACCTATTAGTAATCTATAATTGGTACAAAGTTCTTAATACACCTAATAAGATAAAAATAAAAAGCTATCAAACGAAACAATGGGAGTTAAGGCAGGTTCACACAAGACAAGACAAAGACGCTGCGGCGAAGCAGAGCTGAATAAATGCCAGCCCATTTACAAGGGTGTAAGATATGACGTGATATAGATCACTCACTTCGTAATAAATAAATAAATAACATAAGAAAAATTACACCGTAAAGCGAATGTAACCGGAGGCGCGTCGTCTTCGCTAGCATTATGTGGACATGTCTTAAAATTATTACTTGATAATGCTAATGATACGAGTATCTTTTATCCATCTATAATAAACTACCAAAATTCTATTCCTTAAGTAGAATTAAATATTTCCAGTTTAACTTCACTTATTATTTCACTATGAGTTTTTGCCATCCATTGGCTCCATGTTCTAAATATAAACTCGAATTTATAAGTTAGCTAATCATTAAAGGGACAGAAGTAGGCATCCAAATTCATCTTTATGAACAATAATATTTGCTTTCCAAGATTAGTTATAAATTTAGTAACTTATTGTTTTACCAGTGTTGTAGATGGACTATTTGCCTGATATTTTTTCCTTAGGTACTATTACTTCATTGGCTCAAATATTACCAATTGGTTAAGCTATAAAAAATAATGTTTAAAGTTTTTAGGTTTTTGACAACATATAGAGAACAATTAAGTACAAGTAGATAATAAATTTATTGTATTGGTAGTCATCGTTCTGGTAAATGATAAGATTTTTTATTCTTACGGTTCTGAAAACTAAAGTTTCAATACCATCAATATTACTTATCTCCAACATCTCCTAAAGGTATAATCTAGCAAATAGTACCGAAAATAATCTTTGACACAGACGGTATAAGCACGTTTACTTTTAAGACCTCTGTATTTTAAGCATTACCAAACACATTGTTATTCTTTACTTCTGTATTTCGGTGCTCATATGTGTATCATACGTATAGTCACTCCTGTTGCTTGTAGGGGTAGGTATAGACTAAAGATTTCCAATTGCCAGTATACAACACTCCATTTTGCTTCATCTAGGCGCATCAGTCCTTTTAAACACGTACTTACTTTTACTTCGGTTTAGGGTACTTTTAACTTTACCGTTTTTTCCCCAAAGTCCCCAAAGAACGGAATCAATTCTATATTCGTTCTATATCGTTATATGAATTTTATTTTTAAGAAGACATGTCAATATAATCTTTTCGTAGTGGCGCCGGGCGCAAGGGAGCGACAGGGACGGATGATTTAGAAACCCCTCGGGAGAAGCGCGACGCGACCCGATATTAATATTGTGACTGACTGATAGTATACTCGATAAGTGTAGATTTTTCACACACGTTTACATTTTTGACTTTTATCAATAGATTATATATAAGTTTTTGGTAATTAAGTAAAAAGAAACATTACAACAGTAAGAAAATTATTATTCACATTAAATTAAATTTTTAAAAGTAAAAGTTGAGTTGGATTAGGGTTTCGGTAGCGTGTCAAGCCAAGTTCAAGTAACATAACTGGCGAGCAGCACCATGTGTAATATTACACGAACCATTTGGAGCCACTATACACTAAAACTATTTCACATAATTGTGTCAAATTTGGCTTATATATTGAGACTTGCGAGATACATATGTGCTCTAAATTTCATAAGTATATCTCAAACGGTAATTTAGATATTAACGTTCAAAAGTCGTCATTCTTATCACTGACTGACCTATAGATCAAAACTCTAACCCAGTTCTAGATGACCTAGAAAGTTAAAAGGTGGCTTGCAGATAGGTAATTAGGTGAATACAAAGGAATAAATGAGAAACTGGTAAATTTTTATCATTTTATTATAATTTTTCACTTAATTGATTCTATTATGAACACTTAACTAGGTATAAGTTGCAATATATTATCCTAGGTTATAAGAAGAATTGATATTTTATGTTGTTATAAATAATCTTCTGGACTGACCATTAAACTTGGCACCCATTTAGATTTCACTTCTTTTGTCGTTGAAGTCAACATCCAGGGCATATATCATAATATTGAACTTGGCTCTCATCTCACATTTATGTTTTTGATGGGATTATAGAATACCAAAAGAATGCCGCGTTTCCCTCAAAGTAACGACTTTATAATGGATTATTTTTTTATTGATGTCGATAAGACAAAAATAGTTACATATAAAACAAGTTTTACCATATTTAAAAATAATGCTCATGAGAAAGACCAAGAGTTATGCGTCAACCGTTTAAAATATGGCCAAGATATGTACTTACGTTCTCTTAATTAAAACTTTATCCTTTTCGAATATGCAAAAAAAATCTGAAGACTCTGGAGTCCAGTTATGTCCAATAAATCAATTAATCTATTTCATTCTAAACATTTTTTAAAACAAAAAGGGAGACTTAGATTTTTTTTAAAGATAGACAACGATCATAAAAAACTTTAGGAATTAACAGGATAATTGTGTAACACGATCATTTTGAGTTAATGAACATATAAGCATACATATAATAATAAAAAAAATATTATTAAAAAGCTCGAAAAGGATCTGAAAATTTAACGTATACTATATAATGTAGATCACTCTTTTCCCATTGCTACGTTTCAGTATCTGTCGCCTGGCACCTCCAGCTAAATTGGTACCGAAATTTCAAATTCAAATTTAGTTCCCATGTGGGCCCCGCGGCGCGACCGCTTTTACCAGTCTAATTGGTCCTTTGGTCCTTGGATGATTTGATGCACGTTGGATTATTATAAACCTTTGATGTCGCTTGATTGCTTCCGATACAGTTTATATTGCCCTTAAACTGTCCTTGTGATGGTATGTTATATATTTTTGGCAGCACTTGTTAGTGTACCGTTAGGTTAAGTTATGGATTAGTTATATTTTCTGTGAGTGGTGGTGAGAGTACCTATTTAAGTACTTAGAAGGCATGTGTGTTTCTGGGATGATTTTTACCTCTTTGACTAAGAAAAGTGGTCTCTCTTCAGGCTTGAAGATAGCTCTGTACTCTGTACTCTATCAACGTATAGACCAAACCACTTTTTATTTTATTAGTAAATTTTATACAGAGGTTCGTGTTATAACGTAAACCAACCTAAGGAAGGTTGTTGCAAAATTCATCCTGTATGAGGGTTGGAAATTTGTATGAAAAATTTTACCGATAAATGCATAACAACTGATATTTGGCCTTTAAATTGAAAATTTAGATTAACGTGTCTTATAGTTTTTTGGATTTTTTTTGCCATAATCGGTAGACTGGTGTAACTTTACACAAAAGAATGCTGCTGCCTATTCTTTGTTGAATCCCTTAGTTGCACTGGTGTATTGTATAGTATCTGTAGGATTATAAAGGGGGGGTGAAATCTTTAGCCAAAATGACTCTAAAAAATTACTAAGGGTTAATTAAGGGTTAAAAATTACTTATTATGAATAGTATGAAGCAATCATTTAGTTTATTAAAATTTTCAGAACCAGAAAAATTATATCGGCTTCTTACTTATCGACTAAAAAAAAATAATATGATACAAACTTTTACTTCTATGTATAAAAAAATATATTTTTCGTTTACGTAACTCTTACATATCGGAAGTAATTTGACAAAAACAATGTATAATAAATGTTGCCTAATTGAAAACCGTAAAGGGGGTCTATAGAGTTATAGCCGGAATTCCCTCCTTATTTCATTTAAAAACACGCCTATTATTTCCCGGGGGAGCAAAGAAGGTCGCGAATTTCATAATTTAATATTTACCGGTCGCAGAATATTGGATAATTAGATCGCGACGTGATTTGGTACACGAAACCCGAATTAATGTCGATGTTCCTTGTTCGGCAAAGTAGAGATACTATTTGATACAATTTTATCGATATTTTTTTTGCCAATACGCCATTTTAATGCCGAAACCGAGGTAGTTTGTAGTTTATGGACAAAGAAAACATAAAAATTAAGCAAAAAATCTGACACAAAAAAACTAAAACCTAAACTAATTTCTCTTAGAGTATTAACATTGTTTTGTGTAGAAGGCAGCGTACTAAATGCTATAAAAAAATATTAAATAATTATCACGGCATGAACGAAGATATTAGTCAATGACGCAAAAAAGGTAGTTTTTTCCTGTCTTCTTATTTTGATATACACAGTACTAAAAAATTTAATAATTTAATTTGTGGAGCATTAAAACAACACATATGTTTTTGTAACAAAATGACTTAAAGCTCACTGAATTTCAAATATTTTATTTTAATTGGTAAAATATCTTGCTGAGTTTTTCTTTTTGTTGCAGCAATTTTTTTCTCATATATTTCTTTTTTATGACAATTAATTTAGACAAAAAAAAATTAGGCATTTATGTTGTGGGCCAATCACGAAAATACGTTATATAGTTAAAGATTTCTATCAAAAAATATTGGTGAAAATATCTATTTATCGACATATTTTTCCCATCTCTCGTTAAGAAATGAAGATAAATGCTAACGTAGCTTGCGTGGGGTCCCGAAACTTGTATGCGACATGACAAACAATCTATTACAAAAACATTTTGTATAGCTTTTCGTTACTAAATCATGAGCTATAGGTAACTATGACCGATAGTTTTTAGTTACTTCTCTTATGATACCAAATTATTGATGTTATACTTACTAATATCTTGGTAGATTTTTTTATATTACTTACTACGGACTTTTGTCTTTACTCAACACCCATCCTGAAGGGGTGAATAGAGATATTACGAACATCAATTTGTAGTAGCAGTTAACAATGCTCTTAACATCTACGTTTCATCGATTATATTCCGTCCTATAAACGAAATAGGTGCTGAACCTATCGCTATACCGAGCATAAAACAAACCAGAAGGCAACTACCGGATATCAAACATGGGACTTTCGGCATGGCAGTCTAAACTGCTACTCTCGTCACTCAGCGAAGTGCTACTGAGTTTTAATTACTGTAAAATAAAATTAACACCAAAGCCACAAATTTTAGTGCCATAGTGACAGTGAAGTGAGAGGCAGTGCCTGACACTGAAGTCTAAGCTCCCTAATCGCACTATTACAACTTTGTCTAACTCTATTCTTGCTTGAATTGAATATAGTGCTCTAAGATACGACAGCGTGACTTTTATAAATGAATTTTATAAATCTTGGTTAGAATAAAATTGCAGTATTGATTACTTTACTTATATCTCTGACATAAGTAAGCTAGAGATTATTTAAATGATTTTAGGTAATAGTTATACATAAGTTGCCGCTCTTTAGTATGCAGAACATTGAGCTAAGTTTTTTATTGCTTACGGATGCAAATAAACATTTTATATGGAATTTGATTTTTAGAAAAAACTTAGCTTAATGTTTTCTCTTTAATAGTTTATCGTTTTTTAGGGTTTCTGTAGTCAACAACAAAACCTTATAGATTGGCCAGTTCATCCGTCTGTCTGTTTGTCCGCGGCTTAGGTCACTAATATATTAGTATGGTAGTTAATATACAGCTGGATTTTGGCATGAGTATAGTTACCTATACATATTAATTAGGCAAACAAATTGGTGAAATAAAATCTTGCAAAACATTTCTCAAGGATACCTCCCATTACGTAAAGTGGGCATGATTGTTTTTGTCGCCTATTGCATGGTGTGACGTCGGATAGGTCGTTCTAAAATATTGCTAGTATGTGAAAACCATTTTTCGCTTCAGGGATCCATTTGTGAAATATTAATTTTTAAATTTCTTATTATTGTTGGAGTCACGTGGTTCTCGTTTGTAGTTCCTAAGAAAAACAACCATGATATACAAACAGAGCAAAGTCTTTGATGAGGTAACGAAAACACAATAGAATTGACTCGAGTCTTAAATGCTTTTAGTAGGTACTTGACGATCATTTAGAATAAATTATATTTGTGGAGGTGTATGGCTTTTATAAGTCTATGGAAAACTAGTGGCTGTCGCAAAGTTCGCTCGATTCAATTACAAAAGTTTGAAGAGTTCGTCAGGTGTTGGTGGTATTGATTGTCTTATGAATAAGCCCCTAATAATAAGGTTGAGGCCCATCTGTTTCTTATTTTCTTTATATTCCCTAGTAGGTGTATCTTTTTGACAGCGCATTTTTGCTTTATATCCGTCTATCTATCTCTTCAATTTATATCTTAAAAGCCCAAATAGCGTAAATTTTACATAAAAGGACGGATACAAGCTCTTTTATGACTGATAATGATGGGAAAAGTTGCTGGAAGAGGAGACTAGAGAATAGGTGCCTATTCCACAAAACTTTCTGCAAACTCATCCAGTTTTCTGTTTCAACAATCTTTTGAAAATTCAAATAGAAAGAATCAGTTACTAACTCCTCACTTTGTAATAAACAAAGAATAAAAAGTGGAAATTTGCAGAGTGGCATCGTGGAATAGACTCCTGGTTGTAGAAAACCGGTTGAGGAACCCTCAAGAATGGGCTGGACGGTAGCGTCTCTATAATCTTTTACCTTGCCAAGATAAAAAAGTACCAAAGTCAGCTCTGCATATTTCTTAAGTAGCTGGAAAGCACTTTAAGAAGAAGAAAAATTATCTATATCCATACTAGATATATGAAGACAGTAAAATAACTATGGACGGTATAAGTCTGAATACTTTAACCTATATTTTTAGTTGGTACTAATACTATACACTAGTCTGTGGTTGGGGTTTCGAGCCCGGGTGTCCATAGTCTACGGCGGCAGGCGGTAAACTTGTTTGCCACATTGGTGATATTTAAAAAGGTTTAATTGTCATTAAAAACCTATTAATATAATTATAGGTTCGAGTACGTCATACCTTTTTATGCAGAAGTCATTGACTAAACAACATATTCCCCAAATCGCTATTTCCAAACATAGAGACATAACTCATTTAGTTATTTCTACCTAATTTCTTAACGGTATTATAGCTCAAAGATAAGGTACAAGGCCTGAGTTCATTTAAGTAACATAAAACTTTACTCCTACTTAACAGCTGCATTCTTCAGACAACTAAAATAACTTAGCTGCTTTTCCAATTAACCAACCCTCTAGTGAGGAGAACAAATTGGCTCGTCTCCGAAGGTTACACATTCTATTCCCGCGAATGTCGTATTCCGAATGACATTCATTATTTTTTAAGAACCTCATAAAACAATATTATGGCCCAGCCTCTATATTTACCCACTGTTCCTTCCCAATTATTGGCCATAACCAGCGGGTCGATAGCTGTCGATAATTACAACTGTTCTCTCCAAATACGCGGGGAAACATAAATAATGTTGACGTTTTGTCTTTTTGGTGTTGTTCTTTTTTTAATTGAGCGTATTGTCGTGTGCTTCGAATGTTTGGCCCTTAGAGCCTTTGCACACGACGTTATTTGAAAGCGCTAACGACTCGCTAAAATAAGGCAGTCGGCAAGTTGTAACTTTTGCACTTTGTAAAACACGCGTCGTCAGCGCGTTTAAAAAACCGTCGTGTGCAAAAGACCTAAATGATAATAAAAGTAAGTAAGTACTATTAATTGTGTGAATGTAATTAACTAGCTAGGACTAGCTTGGTTAAGACAGCAGGCATGAAACGACACAACACATACTTTTACAATCTTCTGTTCTTAGCAAAAGTTGCCATATGAATCTCATCAATGTAAATAAATATTTTAATAGTAAAGATGTAGTCAAAAGATTAACCTCAATCCAGATATTGAACCTGCAACAATCCTCACAGTCCGTGTAAGTGCTCTACCAAATGACCTAAAGTTTGGTTAAGGAAAATCCCAACTAAATCTTTGACTGAAGGATTTAAAAAGTCCTGGCTCAGGGTTAAAAAGACTTGACTGCATCTTTGCTAAGAAAATATTTATTTACATTGATGATATATTTTCTACAAATACTCTAACCTTCAGGAAGTCATAGACAGAGAGAGAGAGATAAGACCAGTTCAGAATTCCGAATCGGAGGTTGACGGGCGTTGTAGACAAATTGGTAAATCCAGCCAATTACTTCGACTAATTTTTTAAGAGTCCAGGTCTTGGGAGCTGAAAAGCTTCCACCTGAAAGGAGAAACAATCCGCAATCGGTTGGTATTGTACTCCAAGAATTGCAACTGAATCTGGGTTGTTGATATTCAGTAAGATCTGAGGACCCTGTTGGAACTCCTCGGTGAGACCATCGAGAAGATCAGGAGAGTTGGATATCTATTTCCAAAGCTCATATCCGCCGGCATTGAGGATTCCAATTAGCTCATCGCGGAGAATCAATGCCTCTTCAATCGTAATCGTATCTGGATAAAACAGAAGCAGCGCGAGGACAGTGAACACGTTCCCGATCAGCAAGCTCTAACGGGTCTGAATAGTGACGAACGGACTGGAGCGAAGACCGTAAGTATCTGTGTTCAACTCGAAGATGGTCATGGATATCCATCGCAGGATCTTTTCGCCAAAGAATCAATTGATACCTGCGATATTCTTAACCGATGACCGTCTCACGAAACATTATACGGATATCAGGGACCAGAACTACCTGTTGTCACCAAAAATAGGTTAGAATGTCATGAATATCCCGGTGTAATTTGGGTCCCGATTGAAGACACTGATTAAGGGACACACCGTTTGAACTAGGAGCCGAACCATCAAAGACAACTGTTATTTTCCCCCCTTAAAGACGGCATGGTGAGGAATGAAGAAGTGTTCCTCCCTTTTCCAGTCAAGGTCAGAAACAGACATATGGCCCAAAGCTTGCATGTACTCCTGCATGAACTCCAAATACTTCTGTCGGAAGACAGGGTTGCGCCTCATAAGCCTATCCATGGAAATTAACCGTTTTTCTGCAGGTCGGTTCGGCAAAAAGGGGCGCCAAGTGAAAAATTGACCAGTCGAAAATCAAACGCTATTATTGACAAAAAGGGCCTCACACTCTTAAACAGCCGGATCAGACCTAGGAGTTTCAGAAGGCTCAAAAGCGCTGAACTGCATCTTCAAGGGACATACCGAGAAGCCAGATAGGATTAGTCTGAAGTGGGGCAAAATCTGTGGGAAGTGCCACTAACCCACCGGCCTGAAGAAGTTTAGCTGGTCCTAAGTTGCATTGACCCAAAAAAACGGCACCGAGGAAAGTCTTTGATGAGGTAACGAAAACAAAATAGAATTGTGTCCACGGAACGGGATCAACCAACGCCAGAAAAGTTGTCAACTTAGTAATTTCCGGCGGCAGCAAAACTTGGGAATGATCATCCAAGATATCATCCATGGTTTTTCAACGAATAATAGAATAATGGAGGGGAGATATAACAATGGAAACCTGACCTCTAAGACTTGAGACCTTGAGGCCACCAATGCCTCAAATAGAATCCGCAGCCGGAGAAAACTGTAGCTTCAGCTTACTTACCAAAGAGGTCAATACCGAGCAACCCAGAGAACTTGAATCGAGTAATACTCGTACTACCACAAAGGAGGCACAGGACGAGAAGGCTCAAACCTGTGCAGTGGGGAGCACAACTGTCAGTGGTGCTAATTTGGAATCGAAGGAGGAAGCTATACATGCCACAGCTAAGTGCCCCGCTGTGATGAACTAGTGGGCGGTGAACCTTATTGTGGCGGTGGAAGATCCCACCGTGGTAACCGCTGCTAACTGGCAACATAAGGTGGACGCTTCATAAATGCCGGAGCAGGGGGCCGATAAGGAGCCTGAAGGTTCCTCGACCAATTAAATTGCGGCGGATAATACAAAAACTCCCGTATCCGGTGTGCGCTTCCTGCCCAAACGATAAGGACTCGTCAGGGCGAGGCGCAAAACTGACTTTTCGCATACTAGGCGGGGAGGGGGGTAAAGGGCCCCAACCCGTAGGCAACTTAAAAGTGGTCCAAGTGCGTTCGAATTCGAGGGTGACCCCCACCCGAGGATGGCCGTGCACGAGGGAGAGAACGAGGTATAGAGGGGGGAGAGCGAAGTGAAAAAGAAGGGGAGACCCACTGTGCCTAACCCGCAGAAGGCGCCCAGGTTTAAACTTTCTACTTTGAGCCGCTGTTTTCCCATATGATCTCAGGGGGTGCAAATTACCCTTAGTTAATCTGCACAATAACCAGTGGTGCCGATCCCCACAATTGTTGTTTCCAGATGCACCTCAATCAGGCATCATATGCCCCGACTCAAAACACACCATACAGCGGTGTTTATAAATTACCCTTCACTTACAGTCGTGAACCAATGACTTCAAAAATGCAGGGCATGAAGCCAATTGATAAAAATGGTAATAAGCGAAAGTTGCTTTTAAATTAATTACAAAAAATATGGACACGAACTTTATGTTTTTACAATAGGTTATTTTTGCAGACTAATGACAACTACACAGTATTGCCAGAAACAAAAAGGCTGTGCTCGTAACCTAGCGTTTCATGCGTAAGGCGCGGCCGTGATAGCAACGGTAAAAAACACATATATATTTCTATAAATTAAATAGTTTATTCCAATTGGCCACTTGCGTTATATTATGATTAGTATCATGGATATGTATACTTATTTAAAACTTAACAATTTAAAGGTGGATTGTTAGTCTCGATGGTAACACTGACGTTTCAAGACTAAAGGTGGCAAATAATAATTAAAATACAATCACACACGCCGGGCATGACTAAAATTAAACTAACAAGTGAAAAACCAAATGCTTACATTACGATCGGGGGACTTACAAGACGGTGGAGCATTTCACACAATCACCAAAATTCAGTTATGTATTTTTCTTTTAATGGCGCATTTATTGCATACCTAAGCTTTTTTCAGTTCGGTTTTTTCAGTATTTTATATATTTTTTTATATTTTTGTACACAACACACAGCGTCTTCTGGCCTCAAAGTAAGTAAAGCTTGTGTTATTGATACCAGACATCGGATACAAATACATATAATTACCTTTTTTTGTAAATACATACATAAATACAACTTGTTTTTTAATTAACTGTTGGTCATGCATAGAAGGAGTATTTTTTATTTTTCTTAATTGTTTGTTTAAATAATACACACACAGTATAAATCGACAATACGACACCATATGGTTACTACTCTTCAGTTCATATCGTATTTATATTATTCCATTCAAATGTGCTTCACAAACACACTATAATTTGTAAGGTTTTTCCGTGACCTTTATCACATAATTGAACCAAATAATTGTCTGTCTTATTGTTCCCAGCATTGTCAGGGTCGATGAGAGACTTGTAATACCACCTTGCAATAGGAAGTACATTTTTAAAAACGTAATTTAATTTTTGTTTGTTTTGAATTCCAAATGTTTCTTATTTGCCTTGAGGAAGTCTTATTGCGTGTTATGTGGATAAAATTTGATAAAGTTAATAGACACTATGGTTAAATTTTGGTGGGGTAAAACCTGTATAGATTAATTTAATGTTTGAAACAAACTTCTGTAATAAGTTACTTTTATCTATTGAGTTTCTTGACGGTTCTTCAACCGAAGTGTTTGTTTCTACCAACAAAACAAAAAAGATCGTACTCAGAGATGGATTGTGCACGTCAACAACGAGTAACCGGATCACAAGCATTGATGTCGACAGATGTAGCAGCGACTCCGACAAACTCTTCAATAGATTTCTCAGTGCTTTTGGCCGCCATCCAAGCTAGTTATAAGAAAGCACCATGAACATGTTTGTCGAGTGGAGCTTTGTGAAAGGACAGAAAGAGGGCAACGAGAGCCTAGAGCAGTGGGCATGTGAAATAAAGCACCTGGTACGTCATACCTATGCATCAACTCCGGGAATCATTTCTGTGGCAAACCTCTAGGTATACCTCAATAGCATACGAGGCGTGGAGGTGCAAGTGCTGTGGTACAGTTGAGCCGTTATCAATTTTTAGAGAGCGCCCATGCTTTTGAAGCAGAAGCCGTGGGGCAAGATACTCGAATGTATGAAGTAAAAGATATTGTAGCCAACAACCAGGGCACCAAAAAGCCTCAATTCGGTCTAAAATGCTAGGTTGTGAAGTTAGAGAATACATAAGAACCATAACCAAACTGTACTTACTCAAGTCTATAATGGAAACAGTTTGATTGTCAAAGACAGCTTTAACAATAAGCCGTTCAGTTTCACAATATCGATAACATCTAGGATATCTGTTAGGGACAGGTTTAGAAAAGTAAATATTTTAACTTTAGCGTCGCAGTAAAAATATTAATAGTTTCAGCAAGAACAGTGACGTTCACAAAGTAAGTACTAAAAGTATAAATAAGCTCTTGGTACATGATACACGTCTACACAAAATCAGTAAATTTAAATATTTTGTCAAGCAGCAACTTTTTAAAAAGCCTACTACAAAATTTCAGACTATAAATGGAAAAAATTTAGGAGACTGTACATGCTTATTTGCATGCTTTATACACATAATTCTTTAATTAAAAAAAATACTTTATAAAAATATTTTTTCTTTATTATTGTAGTATAGTTTATCGGTCATACATATTTATGGATATGTAATCTGTGACGACAAAATCTGGAACGAACTCAAAATCAGTAATTTTCTTGTGTTATCGAAAAGTTTGAAAAAATAAATAAGTGAGGACTCATCTGGCAATGGTTCAGAGGTAAATTCAACTCCACCGGATATATTACATGCAGTAACAAGAAATGGTTCTTACCTTGTAATTTTTATTATTTTATTTTACCAATATTATGAGTCTAGATAAAGTAGTTTATGAAACTGCATATCCTTATAACTAGGAATTTAAACACTTGTGTGATACTATTCTGGAATTTGCCTTTGGCTCGACCCAAATGACAGTTTCATAAACTACTATTATTATTGATGTACTTTTATAATTTTACGAGCTACAATATATTATCAAAGAAATAAAACTAAAACGAAATATAATTTTTAATTCACTGGTATCAAGAATAAAAATAAAGTGTACCAACGGATTATTTATGTATTAAACATTAAGGACAACATGAACTTTTGAACGTTTCGTTGTGTTTTTTAATGAATTTTCAAAAAAAAATCTTTTGCGCGCTTGGCGATAAATTGGGTTATCCTTTGCAGGATTTTAAATAATTAAGAGCCTTTCCGAGCGACTGAGACGAAAAATAATTTTTAGTCATACTACGGATTTTTTTAACTAGTGAAGTTCGGTCAATCGCGTATGCATGTGTATAACTATTTTTGATTTGTACTTATTAAAGTATTTGATGCTTAACATGGTGCATTTGTAAAAAGCTATATTATTTTATTATATGCATGACTACCTTCTAATAAAACATAAAAGTACCCAACTAGGCTCTGTGTGTTGATTGACTATTACACTAATACAGGAAAAAGCATATTACACACATGCCTGTGTAATGATATAGTCGTATATGGACCAGATGTGACACTAGGTACCTTCGTGAGACCGAGAGGGACACGCGTATAGATAATGAGTGCATGACTGTGCACACACGGAGGACACTACGTGAGCATTAAAGTTGTAGTGTTGGACATTATCATTTTAGTTGTAAAATATCGATATTTGTTATGCCGAAAATAAAAAATGCTGTTACTTTTTGTTTTGTTTTATTGAAGATATTTTGTTTTTTTAGGGTTAAGGTAATAAAGATATTTAGGAGAAAGTTTTTCAAGTAACTGTGAAATATACATTTTTCAATTTCCTTCCTTTCCTTCTTAAACTAATTTTAATATTTCTCTTGGGTCCCTTATGTAAAAATAATTAAGGCGGAAGAGTAGATTTTGATTTTAATAACGTCGTTAAATTTCTTACGGGACGCAGAATCATAAGATGCATCGATGGATTCAGGCAACATCACATGTACTTACTTAATATTGATTTATAAATTTACTACTAATGGTGCGGCATAGAATTCAACTAGAATCTTAAGTATTATGTAATATTATGTTTTATAAAAATGTATTTGTTTGTTCGTCCCCTTTTCATGTCGTAATGAGGTAACGGAGAAACATGACATTTTGCTTATTTCTTTATATTTCATAGCACCTAAAAGTATAGTTAAACGTTCATAACTTCGTTAATCTCTTCCTTTAAACACCACGAGAACGAAATTTGTTGGCATTAGTATAAATAGGTATGTAACGGATAAAATCTGCAACTGTTGTCGACATTGCAGTTACATTTATTTCTACAGTACCAATAATGTAGAAATAAACTATGAAATGTCCGATACCGTTCAGGCAGATTTTTCCCGTAATATATAATATCATAGATCACGCCTGCGATATAAGAAATTACTAGGTACTACTAACAAAGTCAATATCCTTGATTTTATTTTATCATCAATATAAATAAATACTTTCATCAAAGATGCAGTCAAAAGATTAACCTCGAGCCAGGAGTGGAACCTGCGACCCTTACATTCCGTGTACTACCACTGAGCTACCGAGGTACAAGTCTGACTGATGAAAATCCCAACTACATCTTGATTTGAAAGTACACTCGTAACGATCGCCACATACAACTCCTAGTGACTTATAAAGTCAATTCAAATACAATATAAATATACATAGAAATATTATTTCTATGTGTGTATTTATATTGTAATTCTTACTTCAAAGAAGATGTTGTGTGTTTATAAGATTGATGTACTAGGACTTTATAAGTCACTAGGAGTTATATGATTTTATTTTATAATATTTTAGAATTTTCTTATCGACATGAATACTTTAACCATGCCTTTTCAGCACCTGTATGTGTCGGTGTTCCATCGGCGCGGGCGACGCGCGCACCCGCTCATTACGTCCCCGCGCGTGATTGTCGTTTGGCCACGCCTCCTCTGCGCAGCTTAGACAATTATTGTAATTTATATCATTAAGTCTAAGCCAGATACGAATGACGGAACTTGACGCGGCACTTTTTTAGGGAGGTTTACTTTTTGTATTTTTTTTAACCAACTAGAAATACAATCAGATTGTTCTTGAAAATACCGATACCTGAAATTTCAGCACCTACATATCTACAATATTATTCCCAGCTTAGGACTTCAATATAAACATTTTGGAAAATAGCTCATTAAGCACCAGATTGCTTGCCTTATTTCAGTCTTTTAATTTAAATAATTTGTTTTGTGAACCAACTAGAATTGCTGTATCCAGTGCCACTTGCATCGACAGTATATTTACTGACATAAAACCAATTCAAAAATCAATTATAAGCAATCTAGAGTCAGATCATTGTGGACAGTTAGTGGTTTTAGAAAGAAAGAATAGTATTACTAAAGAGGAAATTAAATTTATACCAATAACAACTAAACGGGTTGAATCATTTAAATCTAACTTAATGTATAAACTTCCAGATTTGCTTTATAATGGCGACCCAAATGATATGTACAATACTGTTCTTGACTATATTACTACAGAGTATAATAAAATATTTACTGCAAAAAAGAAACTTATTTCCAGTCGCTTTAGTTTTAGTGAATGGGTCACCCCAGGTATTCATAAAAGTAGGCGTAAACTGTATGAATTATATAAAGAAAAAACATATAATAATAGCCAAATATTTAGGGAATATTTAAAGAAATACTCAAAAATCTTTAAAAAGATCTGTCTTGTTGCAAAAGCAATTCACCTCAGACATAAAGTCAAAAATTCAACAAATAAAATAAAAACTACATGGAACATAATAAATAATGAAACTGGTAAAGCTTGTCAGGACTTTGAGTTGATTGTAGATGATGCTAGTTTAAAACAAATTCTGAGGTAGCAGTTTCCTTTGAACAGTTTTTTAGGAATATTCCATTCACAACAACTGAACATCTAAAGTCAAGTCCAATCTTAGCAGAAAAATTATTAAAAACTAGTGTTCCTGAATGTAACGTTCCCTTTGTATTTTAAAACATTAGTCCTATCATTAATACATTTAAAACATTAGAAATTAAAAACACCACAGACCTTTGGGGACTTTCTGTAAAAACTATAAATTCAATTATTCATGTTATAGCACAACCCTTAGCCATTATTTTTAATAGTTGTGTTGATAGAGGTGTGTTTCCTGATGAGATGAAACTTAGCAAAGTTATACCTGTTTTTAAATCAGGTAGTTCAACAGATCCTAATAATTTTCGGCCTATTTCAATACTACCTATACTCAGTAAATTTTTTGAAAAAATCATACTTTAATATTTAAAATAATCATAATGTTAAGCCATTTCTGTATTAATGAGCTACTTAGTAGTAAACAGTTTGGCTTTATGAAAGGCCGTTCCACAACCGATGCAGGAATGGCACTATTAAAAAATATATATAACGCCTGGGAGGATTCGCATGACGCCCTTGGAGTGTTTTGTGATTTATCTAAGGCATTTGACTGTGTTCAACATGAAAATCTCATCAGGAAGCTACATCACTATGGTATTAGAGGCAAAGCTCTCGACCTTTTGACATCCTATATGAGTAGGAGAGTACAGAAAATAGATGTCAACGGTAAAAGCTCTCGGGGATCAGCAGTCACTATAGGAGTCCCTCAGGGCTCAATTTTAGGTCTTTTTCTATTTCTTATTTACATTAATGATCTCCCATATAATGTTAAAAACCATGACATTGTCTTATTTGCTGATGACACCTCTTTGCTTTTTAAAGTTAAGAGACAACAGACATATTATAATGAATTAAATAATGCCCTTTCTAAAATTGTAAATTGGTTTAACGCTAATAATTTGTTACTTAATGAAAAAAAAACCAAATGTGTTAAATTTACATTACCAAATGTTAGTCAGAGACAGACATGTATTAATATTAATGGCGAGCAATTAGAACTTGTTAATTCAACAGTCTTTCTTGGCATAACGCTGGACTCCAAACTTCAATGGGGTCCTCATATTCATAACCTAGCCAAAAAACTTAGCTCTGCTGTGTATGCGATCAAGAAAATAAGACAATTGACCGATGTCGACACTGCAAAAATAGTATATTTTAGCTATTTCCATAGTTTAATGAAATATGGTATCCTATTGTGGGATAGCGCTGCTGATTTAAATACAATATTTTTGTTACAAAAAAGGGCAATTCGTGCTATTTATAAATTAGGATCTAGAATATCTCTGAGGGATAGGTTTAGGGAAGTAAAAATTTTAACTTTAGTGTCGCAGCATATATGAAAATCTTTTATATGTACATAAAAATATCAATAGTTTCAGCAAGAAAAGTGACGTTCACAAAGTAAATACTAGAAGTAAAAATAAGCTGTTGGTGCATGATACACGTCTACACAAAATAAGTCACTCTTTTATGGGGCAATATATACACTTTTACAACAAAGTTCCCAATAAAATTCAAAATCTATCAATAAGTAAATTTAAATCTTTTATCAGGCAGGTACTTTGTAAAAAGGCATACTACAATATTTCAGACTATGTAAGTGATAAAAATCCTTGGGACTGATGATGCTCAATTACAGGATGCATAGGTAAACCAAATTAAAATGGAAATAACATAAAATTGTACGACTAAAAAGTTTTTATTTAAAACATTAATTGTATTTTAGTTTATTTGAATTATTGATAGTGTTTTTCAAAGAGTAACTATCAAGTTTCTTGCCAGATTCTTCTCGGTAGAAATCAACAACATTGTGAACCGGCGGGAAGGTGGGAGGGTTCAAAAAATAATATTTTATAACTTTGACGATTCAAAAGTGATTGTAAAATCCTTATTTGAATAAACCATTTTGACTTTGACTTTGACTTTGAAAATGTGTTTCCAAGATTTTGAAAGCTTTTTGTAATTAAATAAGAAGTGTAAGTGCTCTTGTAGACCACACCGGCCAGATGCTACACGAACTCTAAACGGACCGCTTGCGGTGTTGTATGGGTTACAATTCAAGCGTTCAGAAACACGTGCCGGATGACGGATCACCGAATATGCATTGATTCGTCCGGTTTCCGGAGTCGTCTACAAGAGACCTTAGGTACGCATTACAAACCCGCAAAAATTTTGTTAAACTGACTCCTACTGTCAGAAAGTAACTCGGTTAAGTTGTTGAAATTACTCCCTAATGAGGTATATCTTAAGAGGAAATATCAGCCTGCTTTTCCCCATACAAACGTATTCCTTGATTTTGGCATAAGAACTTTATTTTTTGTATGTATGATAAATATACACAGTCACTACGTCTGTATGTTTACCTTTTTTATAATTCTATTCGTATAAATAACTGGGGCCCTACAAAAGTGTAGAAAATTGCCTTTTTTTATGACATTTTCAGACGTGCAAATATGTAAACTAATTTTTAAGAAAACAAAAGACACAGACATAAAATAGTTTATTGACTTACAGGATAAGAAATTTCTAAAAATTCGGTTAGGATTTGAAGGAGGAAAGTGGGAAGTACAAAATATCTATTTTGATGATTGTGACTACATAGGTATAATTAGCACTACTTGCTTTTGTTTTTATAGCACATCAGTGTCTTGACCCGGGTCGTGGCGCGACAGCAATTGTTTTTCCAAATACCTATTAGTGTATTAGCTTGGGTCTGATATTTCCTTTTAGTGACTATTCAATGTATGGGTTTCTTTAATAACCCTGGTCTTGCATGCAAGTATACAAAGACTACAATACCACTTAACATCAGACGGTCAATATGCTGGTTGGCATCTTTGTGGGAAACCAGTTTTGTTAGAACAGGGTACATTGTCATTTAATTAATATCTATAGTTTCCAAATAAATAAAATCAATTATTTATAGAGGGGCTCTACACATTTCATAATTACTACAGAACACTTTTGAAACTAAATTAGATGTTAGAACCATCATTGACATACATGAGACGAGAAAAAGTGAGTGATTTTGAATGATTTGACTTACTTTCATTAAATCACTCATGACAAAGAACTTTATATTCTAATAACAAAATCTAAGATTTAAATTTGAATTCTTGATACAAGTGGAACAAGAAAATTGTCCCCATTTGTCGCAACAGAAGGCGTGGTGATCCACTAACACGAAGATTTCAACAACCTTAACTTTGCACAATTTATACTCCTTGATGTTCAGACAATAAAATTCAAATTCGTTGATTCTAACGATATGGATAACCGGGTAAAACCAGAGGCGAGAGGTAAGCCGTAGAAGCAATTTGGTTGTACACTAATAGTCGAGTCCGTCGGTACGTATGTCCGTACTTGTCATTATGTAGTTCACAAAGCGTGAATATAAAATGGTGGTTGTGCAACGTAATGGTTCTTGGCTTCTTTGTTCTTTTGTCTTCAGAGGCTGATTTCGTGAGGTGTCATTGGTAAGATGGGTCATGGTGAGACGGGCGCTAAGTTAAATTATGTAATAAATGGTGGCTCGTGTGGCAAAGTTAATAACTGTGAAATTAGAACAAATATGTAAACCGTTAGCAGAGCGTGGTTTTATTTTCCCCATCCTATACATTTTTAGACGTAAAATTAGCAGTAGATCAATTTTAGCTAATTAATGGTTAATCTTTTTATACCCGTGCCAATTTTTGTAACACCTATACCCAGCGGGCACGGTCTCTCGGATCGAAAGTTTGGAACCCTATTTTTTTAGTAAGAAAACCTATTTTATATTTCCTTAAAACTAAAGGATGCAATAAAAACATAAATATCATATAATAACTTTATTAATAATTAATTAACAGCCTTCAAAATCATGTATTTTTTAGGAAGGTACTACAAAACAAAAAAAAACAATTTTTTTTTACAAAAACAAAATAAACTTTTATATATCCAATTACATACGTTAGAGGATATATACATTAGCTTAAATTAGGTATGAGCCTGTGGTGATAGCATTTTCCAGACCAATTGGCGCTAAATGCAACCAGACATGAGTTTCGCACAAACTTCCGGTGTGCACTATAATGAAGCTAGCGATAAATCCGGTGTTTAGCTAAAGATTCGACTTCTTAGCATTTTACAGTAAAGAAATAGATACAAAATGATGTTTTGTCGGTCCTGTTGACCAAAGCGCGGGTAAAAGAGGGTTAGTTGTTAGTTTATAGTTGTTTTTTTTATAAAAAGAGAATGGGATAATTGGTGTAAAAAAAAACAAAATCTGTCCCCAGAGTTTTATTTTTGACAAACATTACTTTTTAAAGAGAAGCTTAATTACATAATTTTATGTATGACAAACTATTCTGTAGAAATCGAGATATATCTCTTTAAAGGGATACCTGGGCAACACTCACTAACGTTTGCATTTATGCACGGGAATTTCCCTATCCTCGTTTGTTTTGTTTATGTTTGGGTTAGTGAGAATTAGTAACAGATAAGAGCATTTAGTGAAAATTTTGTTATTTTTTGCCTGTGAGTGAGAGTGAACATTACATTGTGTTGTCCGTTAACATAATTTGATAATAAAATTGAAAATATGCCGAAGCAATTTCCGGTAGAAAAATATTAATCGTGTAAAAACTTTTTAAAAATGTATTCTAATTGGGTGACCATTCGCGTCTGTTGTATATTTTAAATAAATAATAAAAAATTCAGTTTTAAGTAATAATGTATTACTTCTTTTTCTGAACAAAAAATAAAATTTTTAAAAAAACCGATACCTGTAGTCCTGTTTTTTTTTTCAAGTCTTTTTTAGGGTTCCGTACCTTAAACGGAATTCTTATAGGATCGCTTTTTGTCCGTTTTTCTGTCTGCCAAGACCCTTTTTCTCAGGAACGCGTGAAGGTATCAAGTTGAAATTGATGTAAAATCTAAGACTACGGTCACTTGAAGCATTTTACTGCTTGTCAGTCAAAGAAAAAAAAAGGACCGAAATACGGCCATTTTTGTTGCATATTTTGACATTTACAAATAAATCAAAACCCTTCGGGTACTTCCTATTATCTTAGAATCATGACATTAGACAGAAAGCAAGGTCTTACTTACATCACAAACATTGTAAAAAATCCGAAATTTGTTATATTGTAATTATAACAAATTAAAAAAAAAATGTTTGGCTTTCAACACCCTTTTATTTAAGAATGCGTGAAGGTATCAAGTTGAAATTAATATTATATGCTAAAGTCTACAATCGCTTGTACAAAAAAAGAAGCTTCTTAGTCAATGCACTGAAAAATATGTCCGAAATACGGTTTTTTTTGTCTCATATTGTACCACAAATAAATCAAAACTTATGGGGTACTTCTCGTTGACCTAGAATCATAAAATTTGACAAGAAGCAATGCCATGTAGAACACATAAAGGAAAAAATCTGTAAACCGTAAATCTCTTTTGCGATTATAAACTTATTTGCAGTTGGTAACTAACGGTGACCTATGTCGATGTATTGGGACAACAGATTTCCAACGACAAACTTAACTTTGTCCCTCAATACATTTTAGTCACAACGGAACCCTCGGTGCGCGATTCTAACTCGCACTTGACCGGTTTCTTTTAATTATGAAATAAACATTTGGTTTTTTTAGGGTTCCGCAACCAAAGGGAAAAAATGGGACCCTATTACTAAGACTCTACTGTCCGTATATCCGTCCGTCTGTCACCAGGCTGTATTTCATGAACCGTGATAGTTAGACAATTGAAATTTTCACAGAAGATGTATTTCTGTTGTCTCTATAACAAAAAATACTACAAAACAGAATAAAATACATATTTAAGGGGGCTCCCATACAACAAACGTGATTTTATTGCACAAAATTAATAACGGCAACAAGTAGACGCTTAAAAGATTCACAGAATAATTATATTCACTTAAATAATAAATAAACTTAAATAATATTTAAGGGGGGCTCCCATACAAAAAACGTGATTTTTTTGCCGTTTTTATAGATAATGATACGAAACCCTTTGTGCGCGAGGCCGACTCGCACTTGGCCGATTTATTCTAATTTACATCTCTGTGCCTACCATGCCTACGGTCTATGGGGCCGGCCCTGAGTGTACATTCTAGAAATCTTTACAATGAAAATTATTTTCAACAAAATCGGTTAACAACTTTTTCAGATTTCCGCAACAATTCTTATTCTACGGAACATATGCTTTTAGCGAACTGTTTTTTTTTTATTGTAATAGCAATGCATGTTAACCTGCAAACGCTATGATTTTTAAACATTTATTTAAAAAAATAGTTATTAAGTCAATTAATCAATCAAATAAAAATCTAATAAGTAATACATTACATGAAGGATACCGAACCGACATAAAAGTCCTTGCTACAAGCCCAACTAATAACTATTTATTAGGTGCGTACAACACTACACACTAGCAATTAATGGCGTTAGTGTCTATTTAAACGAATTGCTTCAAGTTTTAGCTCTCCATTTTCCCAACTGCAAAAAACTTTGTATTCGCCCTAGGGCTGGCGCGCGCATCTGATGGATGCGTTTATAATTATGGCGCGCTTTTGCGCTTGTTGCGCGGGAAAATATCATTTGCATGGAGTGTACCGATTTAATGTTGGGAACGTGAGGCTGAGTACGTTTAGTGACGCCCATTTACGATACGATGATGTTATGTTGATATTAAATAATATTCTTATAATATAATAACCAATGTTGTGATATTTAAGGTACTGTCTCAATCTAAATGGTGTTAGCACGATTAAGAGGTCAAACGGATGTTTATAAACTGTGAAGGCAAGTTACGTTCTAGTTCTCTGTTTTTCGATAATTTTGAAATACCTTATGTTGATTTGTAGGTCATAAGGCTACAGACACCAGAACAAAAACAAAAAATCCTCTCTAAGCGGTCAACCATCGAATCACTAACGTTGTTTAACTCTTATAAACGTTTCCAATAAACAAAAGTGTAACTGTTGACAGGCCCGAGCCATTATCATCATAAATTACCGTTACAGCGCCATCTAGTCATTATTAACAGAATCAGAAACACATTTCTTTGTAGGAAATCGGGCCAGGTAAGAAAGTGGGTGGGAGATCGCTTAGCGGCTCACTTATTGTTATGTGTTCTTAAATTATATAAATTAACATGCGTGTCATTAAAATCCGTCAAGTGCGAGTGGGACTAGCGCACCGAGGGTTCTGTACTACCATTTACGTAATTTACGAACACAAACAAAAACAATAAGTTTACGGCTAATCACTGGCCGAGCCCGACATTGCTTAACTTTGAATATTGTTTCCAATAAACAAATATGTTACTGTTTCGCTTAATTATAGCTAGATGGCGTTGTTACAGTAATTTCAGATGGTTAATGGCTCGGGCCGTCTCACTTTAATTGACAAAGGCTACATTTTATCTTGAAAAAATCAAAATTACCCGCAGGAATAACAATAATCGTTTTAAAGCCATAGCTATAGTTTAATTAGTAGTAAAAATCCTTACTATCTAGGGTCCCGTAGGCATCACAAGTCGGTTACCAAATTGAGCACCGGCAGAGCTGCTGGCAAAACTTAGTTGACTATATGTAATTTCTCTGATGGAATCTGGTATTAATAAAAAGGGTTGTGTGCATTTACTTTGGAATACTGCTCTATCTAATAACATCACGGTGACTGGCAAAATGGCATCGGTCATGATCGGTCAAGTTTATTGACATCACATATCTTCTGAACATAGTTAAATACCTTAAGCTCATCCTTTTTATGATGTAATGTCATAAAATGTTTCTTATTTTTATTTTACCAAGGTTGCAAACAAGCTTACGGCCTGCGTGATCACCATAGCCAATGGACCTACTTACTTAGTTACTACTTACGCGTTGCCGACTATTTAAAAAGTAGAACCATAAATATAATACCTAGGAAAAAAAATCTTGCCTTCCTAAAGATTAGCAGGAGAAAGCTCCTTATAGGTGTAATCTACTCTCTATCTATCTACTCTCTTCTTGTTTCGGTTTTACCTATCATTTTTTTATTTACTATTCATTAAAAAAGTTCTAGGAGAATTGATTGATATTTTCGACACATATGAGTAATATTAAAAAAAAATCTACAAGAATGGTAAAGAAAACGAAGCTAAATCGGCTACAAGAACTTTCTGCTACCAGTGAAGATTGGATTAAATAATCGATTAGCCAAAATAGTAAACACAAATATCGTGGATACGTCCTCATGGTGTGAAACTATATGAATAACAAATTGTGTCTCAACACTAGTTTTCAATAAACGCTCAGTGATGTCCGCGGGCCATATTTCACACGTTTCAATTGTTTATAAGTGAGGTGTACGATTTTTTTGTTATTCAAAACGAATTTTATTTTCAATATTGAAGTTTGATTTTAGAGTAAATGTTTCTGCTCAAATTTTCTCAAAACAAAGCTTCTAGCAAACTGATTAATTCATAAACAAATTAAGTAAACACCTATATGGTACAAAAAAGTCTTAAAATCATTATTTATTTATAATTCAGTCGAAGTTACAACACGGCTATAACATTCGTTTTTGGTAGTGTTTTTTAGGGTTCCGTACCCAAAGGGTAATTAGCGGAACCCTATTACTAAGACTTCGCTGTCCGTCCGTCCGTCCGTCTGTCATCAGGCTGTATGTCATAAACCGTGATAGTTAGACAGTTGAAATTTTTACAGAAGATGTATGACTGTTGCCGCTAAGACAACAAATACTAAAAAACAGAATAAATAAATGTTTAAGAGAGTTTCCATACAATAAACGCGATGTTTTGCTTGTTTTTGCTCGATATTGATAGCGGCAGCACAAAGAAGCTTGAAATATTCACAGAATATTTATTCATATAGTCACTTTAAAAATAAATAATTAAATTAAAATAATACAAATATTTAAGGGGACTCCCATACAACAAACGTGATTTTTTTGCCGTTTTTAGATAATGGTACGGAACCCTTCGTGCGCGAGTCGGACTCGCACTTGGCAGTTTTTTAGTGTTCTTAAAAAAAAATCATCGTAAACGGCATAGTATGGTATATTATCCAAAACTTTCATAATACTTAAGTACTTATTGCTCAAGAAAACATTACGAATTAAATAATTATATTCACTACATTGACAATTACATAAAAATAAACACCACCCAAACCACTTGTTCCCATCATACAACTCACATACACTCCACGTTTTCAATCAACATGCCAAGTAGTGACATGACACTCTTTTTAAACACGTTTTTTTGAGTTGCCGCACCGTTTGTTGGCAGTGATTGGACAATAAGTGCCGGCGCTGGTTTGACACCCGCTTGTATCAGAAAAATCTCCATTAACGACAGCCAAGGAAAAAATAGTTTCAACCACAAAGCCAAATGAGTCGTCAGTGCGGGGTCCTGGCCAGTAATGGCGATGTTAAAGAGGTAAAGGAAAGGCATAGAGAGGTGTTTAAACCTTGAAAAATCGGTCATGATCTTACTAGTGCCATGCCAATAAACTGATACTGCTAAACATAGATATTCAAATGGAGCTGGTTTGGGCCACCTACCCCAAGAGGCGTATCAATCTCTGCGTCCTCAAAAATTGGGTTTCATATAACCTAAACAAAAACACAGTAAGTCAGCACGACAGAAGCAAATAAAAATAACACGTATAATATAACAATAATATTTTTTTTGGACATTACACCAATGCCGTTTGGTCTTAAACTAAGCAAAGCTTGTGCTTCGGATACCAGACAAACGATACAAATACATACCTGCATATACTTTTTTTTGTAAATACATACATATTATACACGGAAAACACCCGGTTTCAAGGCTATGTGTGTTTGTCTTGTGCGATCGAACCCACGCCCCTCGAATCAATCGGATCATTTCTCACTAAGCCACGCGACCAACGTATGTATATACATAATATGACAATTCACAGACATTAAATGTTGTCTCCAAGTATTCCTCACGTCTGCCTAGCCAGTATTCGCTGCGCCCTAATGATCTCCCAAATGGAAGCTGTGTATCGATGCCAATCAGATTTTATGTATCCGCACCATCATAACACCTAATGGTGGGAGCTTGAGACCGATAACGTGAATCTTTCCTGCAGACTCCTACAAACCTGTGCTTCTAAAAGGGTTCCAGTCTGTTTGAACTTTTCTAGGAGAAATTACCATAATTTAAATTAATACAAGGTTTAAACTGATTTTGATTTTGAAAACAATATGTGCAATAGAATTCTATTATGCAACTAACACAGGCTTTGACGAGATTAAGTTAAGGTAAAAGTTCTATCTTACTAAAAACAGTTAAAAAAATTAAGTCAAAGTAAAGAGACAAAATCTGTGTCAGAGCTAAATACATTATTCACAGTTGGATTTGTCAATTTTAATTGATATCCATATAAAAATTCCTGTATTACTGTAGACAAAAGTAAAAGGTAATAATAGAAAACTAAAAATCTTAGAATTAAAACCTAATTACCCTTGGCAAATAAAAATTTATATAATCAAAATACTTATTGATACATCATTATAATCAAATTATATATATTTTTGCCTTTGGTCCCTGGCTTAAGGGGCTGATATTCTTCAAAATCGGTTTACAGTTTTTATTTTGCAAAACTTTAAGTCTTCTAGACCAATAGCAATAACTAAGTAAGTAGAAATATTCTCTAAGAGTACAGCGACACTCCGGTAGCAAATATCAAAACCACGATGATTTTCAACAATCGTGAAAAATACATATTTCATGAGCGTGTCTTTCTTCCCTCGCCGACAATCTCCGAACGATGATATGGTAGTTTTTAGAGATAAATCTCAGATTGTCGTTTTTAATTATGGTTCCGTAGTAATGATAATGACCCCGCGACGACTTTCGGAGTTATAGTTATGAAAATTTCTATAAAAGCTACCGCTTTAAGCCATTCCTTGTCATTCCGAGCGATGCAAGTATGAAAAAGGATTTTTTTCTGATCATTAAAAACTATTTTTCAGACACCAAAAAGTATTGAAATTAAATCTTAAATCATTTTTAAATGTGTGTTTTTTTAGCTCTAAATTTCACTTGAAGAACAAATACTACCTATTATTATAGAAACGTAAAATAGTAATATAAATTAAATATAAAGTTAGGAGGGAACAGAGTATAAGGGCAAGATAAAAACAAAGTTACGACGAAACAGCAACGACAGAACCATTTTTTTATTTATCCTGATCGAGAGTTCCCACGGGAATATATTTTTTCACAGGTAATACCGCGGGGTGCTAATCGTTTTGGTCACACGGTTGCCCTGATTTTTGGAACAGGAATAGGTAAAAAGACTGTGAAGATCATAAGATACATTTTATATAGTATACACTAGCTTTTGCCTGCGGTTTCACTTGCCCTAAGCTTGGTTATCGGTGTAGGATTTTAACGGCAACTATTCATTTTGAAAAGAAAACCGACACGCACTTGACATTTTCAAGTAGCCTGTGTCCTTCCTCGGGACTCAAACTATCTCCATGCCAAATTTAATCTTAATTTATTATTATTTATTATTTAAGCGTGTGAAGAGGTAACAGACATACATACAAACAAAGTTACTTTCCCATTCATAATATTAGTGAAACCAAACTTAACAAACTGGCTAAAAGACTTAAAAAAGCTCTTGCAACATATAGAAACAACAGTGTAGAAGACTATCTTAAGAGCCTTGATGCAACACAGTGCACTGACTATTCCCTCTAGAAAGCGACTAAAAAACTTAAGGGACCAATAACTCACCAAGCCCCTATTAAAAAACTATGTGGTACCTAGGCAATGAGCTGCGACGAGAAAGCTAAATTATTTCTTCATCACCTATCAAGAGCATTTTCCCTCGATGATGACCTTGGCTCCGGTAAAATCCATCAACTTTGAACTTAACAAACTCCATCAAATGACTTCTCTGACGGCAGATCTTACCGTTCGATTAACCTTCCTGCCCTATCCAAAGGTCTGGAAACACTCTTTCTAAATCGCATTGCACCTGAAATCATGGTTAATTCCAAAGCACCAGTTTGGTTTCAAGCAAGCCCATGGCACCATAGAACAAGTTCATAAGCTGGTACAGGAAATTAATGTTACCCTTGAACAAAAACTATACTGTTCTGCAGCATTCTTCGGTATATCCCAGAACTTTGATCGTGTCTGGCAAGATGGACTATTATATTAAATTCGTAAAAAAATACCTATTAACTATCTTTTTATTTATTCATACCTTTGTGACAGTTATTTTTACGTCAAATATTGACATAATACATCAAACTTCCACAAAATAAAAGCTGGCGTCCCACAGGGCCATGTTTTGAGAACAATACTTTATCTTTTATACACTTTAGACCTACCAAACACAGGAGAGGTCCTCATAGGAACGTTCGCCGACGATATGACGGTACTTCGAGTCAACAAAACTGCTAGAGAAACATCGGAATCTGAAATCTGAACGATGTATCTAAATGCTTAAAAGACTGGAGAATAAAAGCAAATGAATTTAAATCAGTTTAAGTGACTTTTACACTAAGACGTGATGAATTTCCTAAGGTGGAACTAAACTAGATAAAAATACCCTAAGCAGATGATTTTCGATACTTGGGAGTCCATCTAGACAGGCGACTCACCTGGTAAAAACACATAACCTCAAAAAGAAAGGCGTTGATCAGCAGCTGAGAAAGCTATACTGGCTCATGTGTTATGGAAAACAAATACAAATTCATCTTAACCAGCTGGCAAGAAATTTAATGAGCAACTAACCAAAACAAACATTCACAAGACTAAAAAGACGAGATCCTCAAAACCTCCTTTAATACGAGGGAAGATCCACCGTATGGACATACCACTGTATATTGTACCATGCACGCCCGTATACTGAAATACATAAAATCCAGCTCAATGTCAACAAGACAGATCGCAGTAAAATTTTAGGAAATTAAAAATAATAATAATAATATTAGTATAGTTGTATATTTCGATCGAAAGTTCCCTTAAACCACGGGCATTAACTATTATTTTACGTTGTCGCAACAAAGCAATGGAATAACATGATTTTTGACACAGGGGTGAAGGTGAAGGGACGAAAAATACATTATAAATAACAATATAAGGTAATATAGAATCTACCTATGTATTGCCGTTACTGTAAATAAAAAGAATACCTATTCAAAATATTTTTCATTAAACTCTTAAAAATCAAAGAACAGCACAAAACCTTTTTTTTCGGCATTTCTTTTCAAACTGTGAGACAATTTTATGTGTTTATTTGGATTTCAGTTCTTAAATTACATAAAAAATCCATCTCCACATCATAATGCCTTAGCTGACAGAAGAACCTAACCGATGACTTGCATATATAGGATTTCTGACGATGATGTATGTTCGACGATCCCCAGTAATGAGACGGGGGCTCTGTCGGGCGGTGACGACGGTACCGATGTCGGCTTTCACACATACTCTGTCTGACACATTAAATAGGTAAGTGAGTAGGAATACAAGGTTATTCGAAGAGCTTGGAGGTAAGTATCGAACTAAACTGCTTATCAGTTTATTATAGTGAGAAACATGCAAGTACACAGGTATACGTAAGACAAGACAAAACACAATAACCGTAAATAAGTAATACCATAGCGTAATAACTACTAATAGTAAGGCAACGCGTCTGTCTAGACAGGGCAACGATGTGGTGCGGTGCGGTCCAGGGCGGGGACTCCCCACCCCTATTTTATAGGCGACCGCTACGGCCGACCGCCAGTGCGCGCGGGTACTGTCTAAATAGCGTGTCGCGTGTCGTTATCGCTTTTTAACATATACTTACTATATTGCAAAATACCGGCCAAGTGCGTGTATTATGTATTTTTTTTTATACTACTAAGGTGGAATACAAGCTTACGGTCCGCCTGATGGTAAGCGGTCACCGTGGCCTATGGACAATTGTAACACGGACAGTGATATCCCTGATATCACTCACGCGTTGCCGACACATCAGAAGTCTAATAACTTCTTTCTTAAGGAACCCCATACTGTAGTCCTTGAAGTAAATCTTGGCAGGGAGCTCATGCCACAACACAGACGTTCGCGGGAGAAAGTTTCTCTGAAACCGCACTGTACGCGACCATTTTGGTTCTAAAATGTGAGAATGAATTTCCTGCCGATGGCGAGCGGTGCGATGGTAGAAAGTAGCCGTGGGCAACTACTGAAAAACATTGTTAACCTATTTTGTTTGAAATAGGTACTTATGAAGTTCATAATTGTGACTTTTTTAAATCTAACTCACAATTCAAAAGTAAAAGATACATTTTTTTTACTTTGAAAGCTAATAACTTGAATATATCTTAAAGACCTATCCAACGAAACCCACAAAAGTGGGCGCGAGACAAAAAACTGACTACCTAATTATTGTAAGCATATACACATGTATTAATTTAAACATGCAAACATTTCAATCTGTAGGAACATACTCGCATATTTTTTTGTGACAACCCTGACTCATTTTAAGTGTCTTGCCCTTTGTCGGCGTTTTGCACCGGGACAAAAAAGTTCGCTTACTATTAGTAGTTATTACGCTATGGCACTTTGTGAAGCTTGCAATACATGACGTGACTTACATTTTGCATTCGCATATATATGGTGTGGTGAAGCTTTGTAAATAATCTAATTATTTATATTAACAATATCGAAGAAATGGAAACGAACGATACAATTAATGTTTAATCATAAAATAAAATGGAAACAATAACCACTCGAGAAATTGACAATAAAAATTAAGAACGCGAAATTGAACAATATTAAATAAATAAAAAGGACTTGTATAGGAGAAAGTCTTGCATTATGATAAAAATGTTCTTTAAGCCTCCTCAAACCCCGGATTGATATTTTCCTGAGACGATAATCCAACGCAAGCAACTGCTAAATTTTAGTCTTAGTCAAAATGTAAACCAAATTTGCTGAAATATTTATTTAAATTTTCAGACACCTGTGTTGAAGCATACTCAGTTATTAAATACGCCACGGATTAAAAATGACTTGTAACTCCTGGGGGTATTATTAGGGTGGATATATTAACACTTCCTACAACCTTTTCAAATTTTGCTCAGTGAAATAGACTACGTTGACTGAAGATGTGTGTGGTCTGGCGTTTTAACGATAAAAGTCTATGTAAACTCTTTCATTATACGCCTGTTTTGTTCTAATTGTTACTTTTATCTCATCAGATGTTAGCAGATATACTTTCAGTCAGTCAGTGCTTTCAAGCCCACAGGGCCTCTGACTAGGCTTAACGATAGCTATTATAATATGACAATAACCAGGACCAATGGGTTAACGTATACTCTGCAGCAGAGAGGCGCTCAGAAGAATTTGCCATTGTATAGGCTTTTACAGCATTTTAACCCAAAACTAAAAGATAGATGGAGACTGACAAAAATTAAGCAACTTACAAAAGTAGAAAACGTCAGATATAAAATACAACATCTTAAATGGAAATGGACAGGAGACGATGCGAACAGCAAAAGAGAAATGGACCAAAAATATGAGTGTGTGGTATTCCCGGGACGGAAAAAGACGTAGAGGACAACAAATAAAAAGATGGGAAGACGTCTTACCAAAAGATTGGCGTAGAACGGCACAGGATAGAGATCAATGGCATAATTAAGAGGAGGCCTATGTCAAAGGATAACCATTAAAGAAATAAAGCAAGTTGCATTTTCTAATACTTAGATTAAAATATATCTAATACCTTTAAACGAGTAATTCTTTTATATATGTATATATATAATCTGAATCTCGTAAACGGCTCCAACGATTTTCATAAAATTTAGTATGCAGGGGGTTTCGGAGACGATAAATCGTTCTAGCTAGGTTTCATTTTCAGAAAACGTCGTTTTATCCGTGTTTTTAGGCAGTGATAAACTGAAAAATATGACTCTTCCTGACATCTATTGGCGAGTAGTAATAAGCAACATTAAAGCTTTTTGACAAAAAATGGCGTTATTTAGCAACGCTTAAGCAACTTGACAATAGATGGCGTTGTTTAAAAAAAAATACGAAATAATACGAAAAATTGATATAGGAAAAATATGAGACTAACAACCTTGTAATAGGATTTTATATGGTGTTAAATGTATAATTAAATTAAAATAAAACAAATATTTAATTGGGACTCACATACAACAAATGTGATGTTTTTGCCGTTTTTATAGATAATGGTACGAAACCCTTCATGTGCGAGGTTGACTCGCACTTGGCCGGTTTCTTTTTTTTTGTGTAGCAATTCACAAATTAGAATACGGTCCATGAGGGTTTTTGCAGTGAGCTCGTGTGGCACCCTTAATATCGTGCTTTTTGAATACTTAGATCCAGTTCTTCAGCAATATCATAACTATCATGTGCCGAT
This sequence comes from Apoda limacodes, assembly GCA_946406115.1. Lineage (NCBI taxonomy): Eukaryota > Metazoa > Arthropoda > Insecta > Lepidoptera > Limacodidae > Apoda > Apoda limacodes. The sequence goes on from OX291541.1 coordinate 46,150,294, forward strand.
CTTTGTCACAAATGGCATAGACTTTATCTGGCAACAGGGCAACCAAAACGAATAGCATATTACTTCCCAACCTAGCCAATGCAGATATAGGTATTTGAAAAACACTTGCTGTCGCACTAGGACCCGGTCCAAAATACGGATGTGCGATCGGGACAACTGCGCCTCGGGCTGTTTTGCGTAGTCGTTATCATCAAAATCGGGGTATCGTATTCTCCACTTCTCTTTTCCGAATCCTAACCAAATATAATTAAAATAGCTTCACCTTGAAGCTAATGAATTATTCCGTGTCTGTATGTTTTGTTTTTTTTTAATTTTTTTTAGTTTTCATATTTGTATAGCACACGTCTAAAGATGTCATAAAAAAGAGGTTTTTTTTTTGGATTTTTGAAGTGCCCCAATTTTTTATAGAAATGGCATCTAAAAAGAAACAAAATATACAGACATAGTGATTGTGTATATCTATCATACATAAAGAAATAACAGCTCTAATGCCACAATTCAGGGAGGAAACAGGGGAATACGTTTGTATGGGGAGAAACAGCGGGATATTTCCTCTTAACGTTAAGAATTACAGACTGAAAATATTGAACTAACTTCTCTGAGTCTCTCATTCTTTGAGGTAATCTTACTCACACCGCATTAGGTCCATAAACAGAACCATATAGGTCTTACCATCTTTCACGCAGGACTGAGGTGGCTGGTGAAAAGAAGCCATCACCTACGTTATGATGAAGGTGTTTGTCCAGGCACTGGTTATCCTCTTTATTGATATAAAAACCATGAATATACATACATAAATACATAGGTAAATTAAACAATACGATAAAAATCACAATAATAGATCTTTATAAATACTTTGTAAAGAACTTATTTTTTTTCTGTTCCACGAAACACTATGCAATTGGCTGAAGATTTTTTTAATTATCTTCTCAACTTTATTATACCTTTAACAGCCAGGTCTAGTGCAACAAACTTAACTGACCCAGTTGTCAAAAATCCCGCAGCCATATAAAATGAATTGAACTAACAAAGACACCAGCAATTAAACACCCAAGGTCAGAAGGTCAGAAAAGTTGGTTACATTATACGTACAACCAAACAACGAGTAATAGAACATTAATGCGAGATTTTTTACCATGTATATTTTTCTAACACCTACTTATGTGTAGAAGCAATTTAAGTCATAAAAGGTTTTCTTGTTTGGTTGTTTGACTAATATGTCGTTTCCAAAATAGGAATAGTTTACTCTACCACTGGAAGATTTATATGTAATTGGGACTAATTCGTAACTCTCATCTTCTCTTATCGGTGAAGGAAAACAGCGTGAAGAAACCTGCATACTCAATAAAGATCTAAGTATGTGCAGTCTATTTTTGGGTTCGCATGTGGGTAAGTTATTACCCAAATTACTTAAGCTGAGGGTAGGCCATGGCCCTACGTACGAGGCTGGTAAAGTAAGTTATGCTCGTTTGTCACTTTCTAAAATGGAAATGAATACCGTGTGTCATAGACACACTATTTATATTTATAACAATAAATTTTAACATTAACTTTTGTATTGGGCACTTAATCAATAAATTATTTGTATTTGAGACGTTTAATAATTGTTAATATAAAATAAGTAAGAAGGTATACATATGCGCTGCGAATCGAAAAGTAGTAGCACAAAACCATTATAAATGTAGTTATCTCTTTCCCCTAAAAGACCCCCATCAGAATAAGATCTTGTTACGTCATCACTTCACTAAGTCTACCGCCGAACCGCGGGTGAATAGTGAAAAAGACATTATTCCAAATTTGAACTACAATTTATCAAACTCTGATCCGTTCCTTTGACCCGCCGTGTTATGACAAGATGAAATATATCCGCCGATGATATTCCAAATTCGAAACGTACGCGTAGATACATTTAAGTTATTTTTTTATTTTTTTACGAGGGATTATCACAATGGCCAGTAACGTTTTAAGCCTCAAATAGTGATGTGACATCCGCTACCCGATGTATTGATGATCGATGGTGGTCGACTGTCGAGTGACGATTTGGCTGTCTATTGTTGTACGTCTTAGGTCGTCGTCGGGGGTTAATAAATTACTTTGTTTTTTTTTATAAGAAAAACTAGCTACTACATTTATCATAGAAACAACACATTACTAATCAATATGTACCTATTCTATTCTTATTAGGTACATGCAGTGTCTTTATAATGTTTTTTTAAATATAATAATGTTATTATGAATATATATATTTGGTTTTTATTACAATAATATCTTAAGTTGAAAACAATATTACATCAACGAACAAAAAGTGGCACATAGTTATTGATAGGTACAATTCATTAACTATGAGCGACATTTTCGATAAAAATATTATTGAATGCATCTAAAAAGCGGAAATTCCGTTTCGTAAACCCAGGTACAATATAGGGTAAGGTTGCCCCATATTGTACTGTTGTGCGATTTTTTGGCATATTTGAAAATATTAAATAAATTTACAGAATTTTTTTAGTGATTAAAAAAGTGTTTTTTGGCTTGTATATTTGTAACTTTTAATAACTCAATACATACACCTTTCAATTATTTAAACAGAGCTTTGTAAAAAAAGCTTGTATCGATAGAATTTAGGGATGGTATGCTCATTAATTGTACCGCGTGGATCCTAATTTGTTTAGGTAATTTTAGGTTTAAAACAAACTACAAAGGAACATTATTCGTCTAAACTTCTTAATTAATTACAAAACAAAAATCTTTTACAAAAGGGAATAAAAAATTAAAAAACAAAATTCCATTAATTTCATACGTCCTAAATTGGACCCGTAACAATTAAGGTTTGCAATAGTGGTACAATTTAGGCCACCGTGACATTTTCTGTTTACATTACGTACAGACCATAACTTTAAACGTTTATCAAGAAAAAATTATATTATACAAACGTTCTATACCAAGTTGACTTAATACACTTTTGAGATATTAAATGAAAATAAATAATATACTAACTATATTTGCGCGAAAGTCTTACGTAAAAAATTATATTTTCTTCTCTGTAGAAGCTTGGTTTGTGATCGTTTCGAATTGAAAATGCCGTCGCGTTAATATTGCCATTGTAGAGAAAATGTTTCTAAATTTTAAGATATTATATATGGGTGATACAATTTAAGAGCAGGTACAATATTCGCCACTTCACCCCATATAATGTAAAAGTTTAGGTATCAACTTAGTTTCACTGACTTGGAAAAAGAAAAGTTTTGGGAAAATTTTATCAGATTGTTTAAAATGCGATTTTCACAACAGCTCTAATAACAAATCTATCTAGTCCTGTGCTCTCAGGTATATGATCTACAGCCTGAACCTCAGATCTCTAAGGACAAGGCCCTTACAGGGAAAAAAATTTAAAATTTGTAGCACGTTATGTAAATTAACATCTTATTTTTTTTACAAATTTATATTTCATTTGTCTTAAAGGCAAACTCTTAAAAGCTATCGTTTAAGGCTTGGACCACGAAACTGTTAAATACAAAGGGAACCGCGATCGTTTGCGGTGCGGCCTTCATTTCTCAGGATGACATTCACAAAAACAATACTTGATACAGTATAAGGAAAAATTGAAGATTAGCAAGAAGATTGATTTAAAACAAAAAAAAAAACCAAGATGAGTAGAAGTATATTGCAAAAACTCTTTGCATTAAATATTGTCAAATATATAATAAATACCATATAGCTATACAAAGCATTTTGTGAGGATAAAAAAAAAATGTCTGAATTTATTTTCTGTATCTCATGTGTTGCTAACTAATAGTCTTGAAGTCTTTGTAGTTGCAAGAACAAGACTTTATTGTAAACGAAAAGATGACAAGACACATAATTTTCTAACAAATGGCACAACACTAAGTAACAAGCAGTTAACAAAAAGTTTAGATGCCAATAAATTTATATATTTACGGATTTTATTGATTTTTCGGGCTAGCATAACTAAATACCTAAAATGTTACATTGTGGTATCGGTGACACTATCATCGACTATCAAAAAACTGTGGTGACTCTTGAATTTAAAATCAAAGGCAAAGATACTGGGTTCGATTTCCGGTAGGGACAACAAATAGTTATAATTTGTGTGTTGTGTAAACCACCGGGCACGTTTTATTACGATGCTATTGAGCATCTGAGTGACGCAATTTTTAGCAATGGATAGCAATAGGGAGTTGAAAGACTTAGATTTTTTAACCAAAATGAATATTTCCATTGAAAACTCACACCGATTACTCATTCCGGGTCAGGTAAATCTAGTATTAATTTGTATAGCAATGTGACAGTCGATTTATTATCAATACTATGTAACCTCGCACCGACTGTTTTTACGCGATTTTTCGCGAGCGAGGTCCATCCCTGGTACGCACAGTGCGGTCCAGCTCCAACATCGTCCTGACGATGATTGCTGGCAGAATAGACTGCTCGTTTATCCGACACTATTGTGAAAAACATGTAAAATAAAGTACAGGATAGTACGGACAATATATTATTATTAACAATTGTATCGCTTGTCTTAATTATAATGTTTTAAATTCTCCAAGGACTACAGTATGAGGTTCTTCAAAGTTATTTGAAAGTTATTAGATTTCTGAATGGTCGGCAACGCGCGAGTGATGCCCCTGGTTCTGCAAGGTGACCGCTTACCATCAGGCGGACAGTAAGTTTGTTTTCCACCTTAGTGGTTAAAAAAATAATTAAATAAATTATTATATTATTATTATTAATAGTATAAATGCGAAACTGAGTTTGTTTGTTTATCCTTCCTGCATGTCGCAACGCCGAAGAAGCTGAAGAAACGGAAAAGGTAAATAGGTAACTTTTATCCCAGAAAATTCAAAATTTCTCGCAGAAATAACTATACCTTACAGTTTAAGCTGAGTTTATAGTTGATTCACGTTGGAATCAAGGAGCTGCCGTAGGAATCCCATACCAAATTGCCAACCAAATTCAGCGCGAAATTATTCGCTAGCAAAAGCTCTTATATTGCCTCGTGTGTGCATAAGTTTTGAGATAAAGCAAAACTCAAATACTTTTGGTGGGGGTTGAAATATTTATTTATTGTTAGTATTTTATGTACCTATATACGGCTACGGTGAAAAATATAAATAGCTAATTCGAAATGTCACAAAGTACGAGATTCGCAGATATTCTTAAAATGTTAGTATGGAGAGCCACTGTCTTCTGGGTTTGGCAAGGGTTTCGGTGTATTAGCTCCCTTATCAATTCGGTGTGAGCGGCAGTGCTTGTGGATTGAGGGGGGCACATCTTGCACGGTCTTCCATAGACTTGGTCTCTTTATACCTCTTTGTGGTGTAATAGACAAAGTTCCGACTACATCCTAAACTTCGGATTTCACTGAAGATCTTAATGGGTTTTTTCCCAGATTTAAAAAACAAGATTACGGTCGCACGAAAATCTTTAGTTGGTGTCATTTAACTGAAACGCGAGAAGTGGCGCGCAGTGGAGGAGGCGGTTCAGCAGTGGAACGAAATCAGCTGATATGATGATTATTAAGCTGATGATTTACGACTTATGGGATATAAAGCCACCTTAGTCCAGATACCTACATTTCATTTAGGTCTTTATCCACCTACTGGACACGACATAATTCATACAAATTATGTTGTATTATTAAACTAAAACACATTTTTAAAAAATCTACATATTTCTCGTATTCTTTACATACACGTGAGTAAAAATCGAATTGTAATTTCCTGACAACGTCTGTTCGAGGGACAACAATTTGCGGTCACCAGCTTATTACCAATATGGAACCCTAACCAAACACAATAAATATGACTCCAAACTTTCAAAAGTAATTAATAGGATTCAAAATTGAATGCTAAAAAGTATGGACTTACGATAAAGAAGAACGATTCGCTTAGTCAAAAATTCGTCACGTTCGAAGACATCTGTCGCCCGGTGTAATCGAATCGATGCTCGTTCGATTCGGTCGACAATCGATATTAAGGCGGTTGCATAATTTGGTCGATGACAATTCGGATCGGCAACTCTGATACATCATTATACGTAATAACGGCTCCCAATCGACGAAATTGGTTTCGACACACTTTAGTGAAGACACGTCGATTATAAAATATAGATTTGTTTGGGCTCAGGAATAATATGAATAGGTATGCAATAAATTTTGTTTCTATTTAATTTCTACGGCCGAATGCGGACCTAAAGACTTTTGCGATGATGAATGAAAGAACTGAGGCAAAAGCAAATGGATGACTAGGTAGAGGTATTCCTCGTCGAGTCCGTTCATAAAAAAGCCAGGTCATGAGTAGTTACTCAATCTAGACCGTCAGATGTGTATGAAAGCATGATTCGAATGGATGAAGCAAAATAAGTGTGCTAGGTTTCAGCAAGTGGAAGTGGATCTTTATCCCTTCAGTGCTCATGCATGATGTTACGAGTATGTCCTATGAAAGCAGCTGCAATTACGGATGTGTTTTATACATGCGCATGGAGTCTGTTGGAGATTTTCTACTTCATCATGTTATGAAACTGTTTTGGTTAAGCCCTACTTATTCGTCACTTTATCCCGTATTCTATGGAATACCTGGGTTTTCTAAACAATGCCTAAAACTTTCAGGGAATGTTTAAAATGAACTCAATTTTATACTTGGTCTAGGCATTGTATGCAATGACGAACTCAAAGCCGGAAATGTGTATAAAACATTAATAGGAACATTAGTATGTGCACTTATTGGACACTGTGTCTTCAAATAAGTGCACAAATACTTGTACAAAGATGTGGTAACGCGACGCACAAATTATATAGAATTTTAATAGCACGACGAAGAAATAGCAAATGTTCATCATTCATTTACCGATTTGTCTCGTCTTTGACACTGTGGGGAAGCAGGCTTTTTCGCCCACATCCTCACAATCGTTCTGCTCAACTCTGCTTCTTTGGCGGAGCACCCTCAGTAGTTGTCTTAATAGAACGCTTAGATTCGCGTGTGTGCTAATGGGATTGTCACAGTAAATTTTATCGCATTACTTTCTACTGAACATCAGTGCTGTGGTGTTGGCCACTTTGGACATTATGTATAATAATTGTTTAATTTTAGCCTTATTGTGTTGTTTAATCTAAATAAATATTTTTCTTTCTTTCTTCGTATTGCATTTACTAGGAGGAAGCCATTGCGCGCAGATTTTTATGTGATTATTTCGATTACTCAGACTACAAAAAATAACTGAAAATTAAAATTCATTTTATGTCATCCAGTTTTTGTTATGCAACTACCATTATTTGATTATTTTCTTTATTTACTCATTAAATATATTATATTTATTTAAAAACTCGGTTTTCAAACTGTAACACAAAATCCTTGCCTCAACACTGATCAGTCAACAACCTTTTTACTATTATACATATTTACAGATTTCTTATCAAGAACCCTTTAAATATGTCTATTGCTAAATTTTGTCTTTACTAAGTATATGTAATAATGATTTATTCTGTTGCATAGAATAACATCCTATAAATATTATATATGCGAAAGTTTCTTTGTCTGTCTGTTACTTCATAAGTCACTGATATGGACCGATTTAGAAGAAATTTGGCATCGAGATAGTTTGAGTCCCGGGAAAGGATATAGGATAGTTTTTATCCCGAAAAATTAAGAAGTACCCACAGGAATAACTATAACCGAGCTGAAACGAACTAAATATTGCTAATTAAGTTAATTAAGTAGTTAAATTTAAATTAATTTTAAATAAAATTTTAAGTAGTTAATCACGACGGTAACCGAATTTAAGGCGGGAGGAGCCGCTGCCAAAATTCATTAATTATCAGTTATCCCATTAATATTATAAATGCAAAAGTTTGGATGTTTGGTTGTTTGTTAATTAATCAACCACTGGATGGATCCGAATGAAACTTGGCACACAAATAGGATAGGTCTTGGAATAGGGCAAAGGCTATTTTTCATTCCGGAAAATTCAGAAGTACCCGCGGGAATAACTATAAACCGAGCAAACTTCATTAGTATAGTTAAGGAGTTGCCGTGAGAATCCCACGACGATAACCAAATTTAGGGCAGTCGGAGGCGCCGGGAAAAGCTTGTATAATTATATGCCCACTGACGACATTGCGATTTTACCAGAGTTTACGCAGAGCTTGAAGGAAATTAGCATGTTCATTTAAAAAAAATGATCTATAATGAAACAAAAGTACTTTTTTATAAATAACAGGTTGTGGCACAACTGAGCGAAGATATGATCAGTCTGCCCCTTTACAAATATCATTTTTTATTTAAATTTTTATCATACGTTATTAATTTGTAATCAGTCTCAATATTAAAATAATACTCTACAATTCATTAAATAAATACGAGCGCGTCCTTATTTGGAACACAAATTGATGTTCCCCGCGTTGATTAATAAGCTGCAAATTGAATAAGGCTCCTTTGACAGCATCAATTTTCTCGCCGGTTACACAGGAGGTTACCCCTAAAAATCCACTTTGAGTCAATTTGAAATTTTGATCGACCCCAAACTTGACACGTCTCATCTATTTTGCGATGTAAATTGTCAAAGACATTTTAAGCGACGGTTATATGGCCCATTATTTGTCATAAATATTGTACCTATATTGGCCGTAGTGTTAAAAAAATTGACACTTCAGAGGAAATATCAGGTTGCTTTTCCCCATAGAAAGGTATTCCCCTGTTTTGGTATTAGACCTATCATTTTTACAGGATAGATTTACACATTTTATATCTATAATAGCTTTAAACGTGAAATTTTTGAATCTGAATCACGGAAACGGCTCAAACGATTTTCATGAAATTTAGTGTGCAGGGGGTTTCGGGGGTGATAAATCAATCTAGCTAGGTTTCATTTTGAAAACGTCGTTTTATCCGTGTTTTCAGGTAATGATAAACTAAAAAATATGACTCTACCTACATCTATTGGCGAGTAGTAATACTATTATTTTTACCGACACAGAAACACTAAAGCTACTTGACAATAGATGGCTTTATTGGATGAATGATTGTAAAAAAACAAGCAAAGCATAGTCCCCAGATACCAGTTGCTAGATTTTTAGCCCGAGGCGCAGTTGTCCCTATCGCACATCGGTACCTTGGCCCAGGTCTTAGCGCGACAGCAGTTGTATTTCATACCTATTTGTGTATTCGCTTAGGTCTGATATTTCCAGCAATTACTTTCCTCTAAAATTGTTTGATGTATAATGTTAAAATTTTGACATAGAGACGAAAAGTGGAGGCCTATCATTGGATAGGTATTGTAAAATCATCTTTTGGTTTGTTTTATTATTTTGAATGATCTATAACGATTTAAAGTTGGTTAACAATCATTCTCACTTAAAGATTCATACTTATGATGAATAAATCAATAGCTTAGATCACCGCAATCTACTTAATAATCACCACAATATTCACTCCTTTAATAAATTGAAAAGATTGAAATATTTACCTTCGTATTTTTCTGAATAAAAAGTGTCAAATAAAAATAAATAAATTAAAAAAACAAAAAACCCAAGTGCGTAAAAAATTAGCTATAAATAAAATCTGAAGAAAAAATAAGTCCAGTAACGATAACAAATACATTATATTTATTTATTTTTATTTGTTTGTTTTAGTGGCAAAAATCAGAAGTAAAAATTAATTTTTAATGTCATAATGGCCATGGTGGTTTATAAATTCGTAATTTTGTAATTTTCTTCAAAAGTATTTTAAAACAGTTCCAAATATCATTCATCATCATCATCTTTGAAGAATATATCACAAGTATTCATTTCACGGTACATAAATGTATGTATTATGATGGTACGGTAGCACGTAGTACGCGATTTGACTTTAGCTCAAGTGTAAAAGTAAATTGCTTATAACTGAATAAATTATCCAAAACTTACTTTTCATTTATTATTACTAATATTTATTTTTTAAACCAATATTATTAAAAAGGTTTTTGCAAACATTTTATAAGTAGTAAGAAAAGTTTTATTTAAATGTATAATTTAACAAAAAAATTGGTTTTTTTTATTGTATGTCTATGTTATTAGTACGTGATATAAACCAAGTTTTACGAAGCAATAATTTTGCCCTCGATTCTCTTGAGAACTGTCATTTCTTCTAGGTTGAAAAGAATTTTAAATGTTTTGTCTACAAGTGTTAAATAAATATCGCTATAACCTTGATAATTTATAATATTAATATGATAATATTTATTGTTGATCTAGTCAAACGGGAAAAAGGTTGTCTTCATGTAATCCCAGCACAAACTGTAAACGCGTGTCTCTTTTGCATGGCCCAGATTGTCTCATACGTCAAATTGTCACGGGTACAGACATTGATTGATGAATGCACCTGCTTCGAACGAATCAACAACCCTTGCGAAGTAAACAGACTGTAGTTCCGAACTCGGCAAGGGTTAGACGATTGATTTGTTTTAAGGAAAGAGATTTTTTTTCAATGACCGACGTATAGTTTAGTTCTTGTGCTTAAGACTGCAGGGTCGAAGTCTTGGGTTCTTTTCCCGGTAGCGGCAACAAATAAATACAATTTTGTATATTAAAAAAGGGGTATCGAATCTGTTATGTGCTCGATAGACTTCCTATCATAATTGGAACTGAAAACCAGTGCCGACGTAAATAAAAGTCATATGCTTTAACTCAAATAAAGACCAGAATATTTTTCTTTAATCTTTATTGTCATTTAATTTAATAATGTTGTCTTATTAAATTATTTGCGAATTTCAAAATATCAAACAGGAGCGGTAATGGTCAGTAAGATTGTGACGACAGGGTCTACGGCAACACACATATACATAAGCAGGTGCAATCCTTATTGGTTTATAACACTTAGGTACAATACAATACTTATACAATGGTGCGATGTTATTAATGTTTATTTTTATAACAAGTAAAAATTATACGTGCTTATGCATATGCCCTAATGACGAAAGAATAAGTTGATGGAAGGTAATTTTATTATTAACTTTTTGTATATTCATTCAAGATGTTTTCCTTCGGTTTGATTTTTAAGAGCGTCAGAAATAGGTTTCTGAGGAGACAGATCATAAAGACACTAAAGATAAAGTAATTCTCAACGACCTGTAAGTTAATCATTTTCGAGATATTACAAGTTCTTGGAAAAAATAAAATTATATAAACACTAACTTCTGCCCGAGTCTTCGTCTTTTTGTACTTTTAAAAAAAAACAGCTTTTGACTGTTAACGATTTCACCTACCATAATATCGAAATTCTCATACAAATTTTCATCCTCTATTAAAAAAAAATAATTTTAAAGATAAAAAATAAACTCACTTGGATGGACTATAAGAAACCAACGATATTTATTTCTAAACCAAATAATATATTAGGAATATTGATTATGTTTACGCGAAATTTATTACTCCGGGAACTCTAGATTGGTATAAAAAGTAAACTTCGGGTGTACACTAGGGCAATAAGTGTATTCTTTAGTCCCTACACATTACTTGTGTATTTAAAAGGTAATATTAAATACCTAATCTTAATGCATCAAACTTAATGTTAAGTTATAAAAAATCCTAAAAAGATCAAAGGTAAAGAACTGAAGATAATTAAAGAAGATAAAAACTAATGATGTGCGTCTCTTTCTGTAATTACCGATATCGAGATTCGTCAACCGATTCCTACACTCAATGACGTCAGCGAAATGCTGAGGGACAATAGTAAATCAACGTCAAATGTCAACTTCGCCCCTCGCCATCTTTTATTAACTTAGCCATTTCATTTTGATCTCTTAGAATACATGACAATTGTATTTTCCATGATATTTTTCTTGGGATGCTTTAGAAGACGTAGATCTTTGGAGTTGGTTTATATCATGACAAGCAATTCTAGTGTCGCCTACCCACTTACTGTGTAATGATAATATTAATGTTATCTAAGAAAGCAATCTTTTGAAAGGTTTCAAGTCACGAAAGGTGACGAGTAGTATTGACTTTTGTATTGCTATTCTCATAGTAAAATGATCTAATATTCATAGTTTACTTTACATTATTATGATTTCGTTAACTTCAGCGTCATGTGCTTAACATTTTCATATTAGGCTAAACCATAATAAATAAAGTTTTTCTTTGTTTTATCAAAAATAATGACTCACTTGCTTGCCTCAATTTCGAATCTGCGAAACAAACGTGAGGATTAGTATAGCATTGGGCTATTATCGTTAAACCGTTCAGGAAAAATAAAAATATTCATCAAAGACAGACGAAAAAGAAAAAGTTGACTTAATCATATCCTTATTTAAAAACAATTAAGATTGAAACGTTAGTTTATAACTTTAAAAATATCAATATTTGTTCTTATCTTAAATGAGGTAACTCTCAATATATTTTTTAAGCATTCTGAAGTGATGCCACGCAATATCCTAAATTCTAACACCACTAGTATATTGAGACATAAATTTTTCATTTTGCCAGCGGCCACTTGTGATAACCTACTTGACCAGTGTCTCCCATGGGATACATAAAGGACTTCTCCTGTATAAGGAATCACATATTTCATAACGCTTTCCTCGGGGTAGGGAAGATACGAAAGTTATCGATAAAATGTAGATTAAATGCGTCTTGTGTTTTCTTTTTAGTGAAAAACAACACGAATAAGTTAATGCTATGATATTTTCGCAGAAAGATGTTTACTATGATAGAATGGTAGTTAATTAAGTATTAGGTACTTGAATGTAATATAGTTGGTAATAACATTAAGCCATAATAAAAGTACCTACCTACATACATTTAAAAAAATAAAAAAGACTTAAGTTCAATAAGAAATTACTTAATCATAAATAGTATATTATTTAAAAGCACAAGCTTTTGTTATAATTATAAAATATTATAATCTAAGCGCTATACAAAACCGGATGAGTGTAAATTGGCAATAGTTAAAAAAGATACCTAGCTCAATATACAAAAGTGAAAAACGTCTGGATTTAAGAAATAAAGAACCGCGTGTGGTAAAACAAGTTTTATTGGATATTTAAAAGGTGTTTAAATCAATTTTTGACCATTATCTCAAAATTCAATGTATACTAAATCTTGATATAGCGCGCATTTTAAAAGCTTTATATTAACTTGCAGTGACCGTATGTAAGTTTTCCGTTTGAAAATTTGCAAACAAATTTTCAAGCACTAAGAGTGATGCTATTGATTTGAAATTTTGTATAACTTTCTCATCTAAATGACAATTTAACAATATCCTTTTATTTCAATATAGATACCATAGATCTGATTACACTAAAGCTGGTCTGATTATGGAGCCCTTTGGTGGCTATAGGAACTTCTAGATTACGCAAAAAAAAACCCGTCTTTGTACTCGTTAGATTGACAAGTACTATGGACCTAGGTAGTGTTTAGGGTCTGATGATGAATATAGGAGGATAGGAACCATTAAACTAAACAAGACAATACCGTTATGTTTGAGCTCGTTGGATTTGTATTAACAAATACAACAGTCCTAGGTTCTATTCATTCATGGTCTGATGATGAAGCTGGAAGGTAGGTATAGGAACTAGTTCACTGAATAAGATAACTGAATCGTGTTTGGGCTCTATGGATTTGTTTTGTCAAGTACTTTCGCCCTGGGTGTGAAAAAGCTTTTCTCCTAAAGTATTTTCACATTTAAAATTTTATTTGCAAAAAATCTTTGATATCAAGATACGCCTGCTGAACCAATTTTTGTACGTTTTAATACCTATCAAAATAAATTTGTGTATCATATTTTTTTTATCGATAAAGATATGTGAAGCCCTAAACTATGCATTCCGTTCACACCCCTATTTTTTCGATCCATCGTCGCACAAAGGGCTGAAAGGGCTACCGGGCGGACACAATAATAAATATTTTGACGATGAAACATAAATATTCTTCTTTTATGAATAGCAAAAAGGCTATGTGCCATCCAGAAGGGTCAGTAATTTCTTACGTTTTATGGTCATTTCGTTTTCTTATAAATCGTTGGCTATTTATTTTGGAAGTGCTCGTGCGATTTTTGGAAGCTCATAAAAATATCAAAAATGAGAGTACCTATAGCAGAGTTTTTTGAAATGGTTGGTCGAGTGAATACTTTGATTATACTTCACGATTTAGTTCTCAAATAACCATTTGTAGAGACTACAGTATGGGATTCTTCAAGAAAGAAGATAAAAGATTTCTGAAGGGTCGGCAACGCGCGAGTGATACCCCTGCATGGTGTTGCAAGCGTCCATAGGCTACGGTGACCGCTTACCATCAAGCGGACTGTAAGCTTGTTTGCCACCTTAGTAGCATAAAAAAAAAATCATTTTACTATAACCGTTTCCAAATCAAATATATAATGCTTTTTCTTTGGAGTTAGAGAAGATAAAGATACTAAAAAACTAGTGCGAGTTGGACTCTTTGGATTTAAAAATTGTTGAATTTAAAATCTTGATTATTTTTTATAAAATATTAAAATTAAACTTAATATGATTTTTGAATTGGCAGATTTTACAGATAATGGCCCTCCATTTATTTCTTTACAATTAGGGCTATAAATCAAAAAATTATAAAAAAATAGTGTCAAAATGTGCGTGTGCTCGTTTATATGACAACCCATCGGTCGTAGTAAACTCAGTTTCATATATCAACCCCCATTTCCAATAACTAAAAAAATATTTTTACCTTACATAGTACAAGTAAGTTTTACTACTAATCAGAACAAAAATACCAAATAGTTTCAAATTTACACTTATACTCTTGAAATATAAATAATTTATTTTACTACTTTTATATGATGTGACATAAAAAGAAAAAAAAAAAAAAAAAAATATTTTGAAAATCTTATGTGATGGAAATTTAGTAGGTAACAATAAATATGGCACATTCCGATAAATCTAATTTAACGTTGACCTGTGTAAAAAATGGTTTTATTAACGAAGAAACTCTTTTAAAAACCGGTCAAATACGAGAATAGTCATATACATATACGAAAGTTCTAAATTCTTAATTAGTTACGTTTTTGAGATAGACCCTGTGACAAAAATCGTCTAAAATCGATAATTTTTAAAAATTTTACGAAATAAATTTAATATAAAGTTATACTTTAATCAGTTTTACGCTCTAAGCCCTATAAGATTAAAAAACAGTATTAGTTGGTACTTTAACTCAATGAGCTCAAGAAAATATGATATGCCAGGGTAAGAAAAAAATATCTGGTTACTTTTTAAATGTGTAACCTTTCCTGAAAAATAGTTTAATTGTATTTCTAATTATTTTTTTGGTTTTAACTCAACATTTAACTCTAAATATTCAAATGAACAGGTATGTTACCCTAAATATAAAGGGGTCGCACTATGATAATAATCGCGCATTAGCGGTGCAATTTCACGGTGAACGTAGCTGCGCGGTACGGTGTCGCGTGTGCATATAGATGCGACGAACAGTACGCCCACTCTATGTTATGTTATAATTTTTTTTTATATTTATTTTACCACTGAGATAAACCGAAAAGCTGTCTTAGCTTGAAACTAAAATCAGAGACACTTTACAGCGTTGATATAATAAAATTTAATTTTCAAATAATATACAATTTTTATAAAAGCAGACAAAAATTTATTGAATTTCTGTAACGTTAGTGATATCTTATATTTATTAAAAAACTAGCACTTACGCAATCAATTACTATCACTTACGTAAATCAATTGTTCAGGTGCACTGCAGTTTTTTATTAGTTACGGAGGTAGTACATTTTTGCTACGACTTTTTTCAATATAAAATTTAGGTAAAACGTTCCTACATATTTTTCTAAATTTTTATTGCATCGTAATTTTTTAACGTATTATTTCATAAATATTGTTTTAAACAATATTTTGAATTCAAATTCTTGTATGTTATTGCAAAGTTTTAGTACATGCAATTATTTTGTAATAGTAACCTTTTTTAAAGGGATATAATTTATTATTTTTCTTGTTCTATGCATATTATTATAGTAACACGATGAAACATTAAACAAGACCATAATAGTTAATTTTGGGTACCTACATATTATTTATATTAATTCAAGTGTTTCATCTATATTACTGTAAATTTTGTGTAAGTAATGATCACATTGTCAAAGGTAGATACATTGACTTAGTTAGCATTACTCATAAACATTATCATTTTAAAAGCCATTTTTTTATTCAAAATTAGCAGTTTTGTAGTATCAAGTAAACTAATCCTTATTACAAAAGTGCTTTATCAACCTAAAATTGTAAAGAAATTATTACAGACAAAGATTTCTCACAAATTACATTACAAAGTGTCCCTCCTGTTGCTCTCAATGCAAGTTTGAGTATCGAGTACCAGTCGGCACATCACTAAGGGCCGAGTGGGTAATTTCCGGCTATGTCACTTACTTTAGACATGCAGCACGAAGTTGCATTTTACATCACTAGTACTTAAAGTTTTTTTATATTTACAATTTCTATGCGTCGTCAAGTGAAAGATTTTATTACTTAACTCGACTCAATCCTTAATAACAATTAAGAAAAATACAGTTAGGTTTAGTCATTTTTAGATATAGTTAGATCTCTGTAGATCTGTCTCTTAGCTAGTAAATTTAATCCTAAAGTTCTATCATATGTATAATTAACACTTCTGGTGATTTTTCACGATATTATCATGACAGGCGCTTCAATTTTTATTCTCATGTAAGAAGATGTAAGAATAACTGAGGTTTTTATAACTTTTGGTAAAAAATCTCATAAACATTTAAAAGATTTGGACAGTCAGTCAGTTTACTCTTTTATATATAAAGATATTTAGAAACTTTATTTTATATACTTAGACAAGACAACATTCAAAAGAAAATATGTGGAAGAAGATCGTCAAGCTGTTTGGATGTTTTATTACTCAATTACATTTAAATGGCTGAACGGATTCGGATAAATTTTGACATACAGATAGATCATGTTCTCTCAGTATTAATATACTATAGTAAATATAAAGAACATTTGTTTACTAGTTTATTTCGTTTTTATTTTATGACAGAAGTAGTCGAATTCAAAATTCCCCTGGAAAGATTCATGAAAAATCCTTGAATGCTCTAAAATTTCATAAAATCTTCGATATTCATTTCGTTATTTCCAATTTTACAAATTAATATTTTTTTCTTAGTCTTCAATTCCCAAAAGCAAGATCAAAGAAGTCAAATTGATTGAAAAAAAAAACTGTGGATCTCTTTAGTTTGGACGATTGACCCTTTGT
The DNA here is from genome assembly GCA_946406115.1 of Apoda limacodes. Classification (NCBI taxonomy): domain Eukaryota; kingdom Metazoa; phylum Arthropoda; class Insecta; order Lepidoptera; family Limacodidae; genus Apoda; species Apoda limacodes. The sequence goes on from OX291541.1 coordinate 46,167,548, forward strand.
GAGTGACCCTTTTTAGAGTCTTTTAGGGCTACTTAGGGAATTAAACCTTTCATTCGCTTTTCACAACGGTATAGCATAAGTACAAAAGTTCTCTTAATTTAAGATATTACGTATAACGAAAAGGGAACGTCTTGCTCGTACTATACAATATATGATATAAATAACTGTTGATAGTTTATTATGTTTCATGGTATTATTAACATTAGTTATTATTTTCTATCGTAACTTTACAAATGAATTTTTACCTTTTTTGTTTTCTTGACTTTTGTCTGTGTGATTTTGATCAGTAAGTTATTACGTTTATTTTTTAACATTAAGGATAAACGCTGTCAATGTTTTATACAAAATGAGCTTTGCCATAATATGCTTAGTTATTTGAATATTACTTTGTATTTTAAGCTTAAAAAGGAATACTAATTAGGGCCTCGGCGTTTCTGGTTTCTGATTCAATATTTTTTTAATTTTTTTAAGTTTAAGTTGTACCTTTTTATTTAAGTATACAAAAAAGATTAAATAATATTGCCTTAGCAGAATCTTATGCAATCAAAACGCCGTAGTCGTAACTTTTTCATCTTTTTTTTAAACTAAAATATAAAGTAAAATTCATGAACCTCCGTTATGCCAAATGAATTTTGAATGAAAATAAATTTAATGCATTTACTATGTATGTCTTCTTTATATCGAGATGTCTCTTTGTTGGATAAAAATACATATAAAGGATCTGTTGTCATTTTAAAGTATGCAATAGTTTACCTCGAAACTACTTTTTCAGATCGGAATTTATTACCTATCAGTGGCTCATCATTGCCTATTTTCTTAAGAACATAAAAATACTACAGAAAATATCATAGCTTGCTTAGGAACAAAGGTCTGACATTAAAAACCGTACTTCATTAAATAGATTACATATCTTTTAAGCAAAAAAACTAATGCTCTCATGTGCTTGCGCTTTGAAAGCTCTCAACCACGCCCACCTCTTTGAACCGCTGACGCACTAATGTTATGGGATATTATGGCTGATTTTATCTTTGAATGTTATGAAAAATTATGTTTATAGTATTGTTAATTAGGCGTGTTTTGTTATGATTCAAAATGATTCGGCTACGCACTCATCTAATTTGGAATAAGCATATTAAAAATATAAAAAAACCTCATGATTGTTAATGAGATTTTTAACTTTAACTCTCGGAGCCTAGCTGCTAATGTGACCGGCTACTGTGGTTTGATTTCCGCACTCCACAAACATTTATGTGATAAACATTTGTGTTTGTCCGAAGTCTGGGTGCATTGATGTATGATATATGTATGTATTTACAAAAAAAGTATATAATTATTTGTATCCGTTGTCTGGTTTTCATAATACAAGCTTTGCTTAGTTTGGGACCAGATGGCGCCAAACTAAGCAAAGCTTTCATATACTTAGTTAAACATAAACAGATATAATTCAAAAATAAAACGGGATCAAACGTGAAGTATTTTGTAGATTGCCTTTTCCCCGACGACGTTTCGGCTGGGTTTGACTAGCCTTGTTCACGGTAGACTGGCAGTGCGAGGCGTCTTCGGCTTCGAGTGGAGGCGTCCTGTCGATCTACTTCGTCTACTTCGTCTTTATACCTGTCATAATCACTACACACAACACTTACAGTGTCCTCGAGTGCGTTCGTTGGTGAAACTCGAGAGCTGTATTTTCCTATGACTGGATTTCATGCAGGCAACAGTTAGTATCCATCCTCAAGATTGAAGTTCTTATGGTTTTTTATTTCAATCGCTTTGCGTACCAATCAACGGTAATATTGTCGATCGGTGGACAAAACCTTAGGCTGGTGGAACTCAATCCAGTGGTTGGTATTTAAGTTAATCAGATATATTACTTGAAGTCGCATTGTACAAAATACTGAGATTTCAAATTTCTGTAAAATCGCTGTAAAATGTACGGACATAACTACACCGAAACGTAAGTAAATGTTCTGTTTATTTTTAATATTGGCACGCATAGCTTAAAATTACAACACATTGATTAAAACCGTCGCATGTCTATTGCGTCTAATAAATAGCTAGCCAATTATTGGATCACGCACTTAACGTCACTCAACACCTTATTTACCTACTGACTCAAATATTCGCATCGTTTTTTGTAAAGTATATTGCTGCCGGTTGCTGAATACTTAGTATTTGAAATATAAGGGTAAATGCACGCATTATAGGATGTTTGTTTCTACGTCTTCTTGATATAGCTTTAAATATTTTTTTACAATGTTTAAAGACAGAGAACGATTCGGAGCGCCTCTCCACGTGCGTCAAATAGAACAATTTCTTACTTATTTTTGACACTTGCTGATCAAACACCACGAAATTTTAAAAACATGTTTTAGTAATAAATATCTAGTGTGCCAGTTTTCTATCAAATTTTATAGTTCTAAAGTTTTACAGGATTTAAGTTTTTCATACAAATGGTTTAAATAAAGATTTCTAGTTAATAAAACGTTTTACAAGATTTTGGAAGAATCACAGACATAGGTATTCGACTTGGGATTATGACTAAGAAATTTCACGGTGATTGATCGGTAAATGTCAAAAACAAATGAAAAATTCGTTTGTATGAAGCCCGCTGCAAGGCGCCGCGATTTGTTTCCTCTTAAGCATCAGTTATGTTTGTCAAATATTTAAATAAACCTCATTTAAGAAGATTTAACCTCATTTAGAAGCTTATATTACTAATTTTTCAGTGATCTTAGGCCACCACAAGAATATGACATTCATAAGCTATGATATAACTGTTAGTGTTGTGTGTAGTGATTATGACAGGTATAAAGACGAAGTGATGGTAGTTCGACAGGACGCCTTCACTCGAAGCCGAAGACGCCTCGCACTGCCAGTCTACCGTGAACAAGGCTAGTCAAACCCAGCCGAAACGTCGTCGGGGAAAAGGCATTAAAAAATACAAAATCACCACATTTTATTACAACTATTAGTTTCATAATAAAAACATTCACCAAATTACCGTGAAAGTTTATTTTTCTATTTCAAAAAGGGATTTTATGTACTAAAACAGCCTCTTGAATTTCCGAGACGTGTATATACAAAAAAGTATCGTTTACTTTAGATTTTCCTATTTTATAATTTAAGCCGATGAAAAAATAATAAAAACAGCGGTACCATCTACATACAGCGTTTATGATGCCTATTAAGTTACCACAAAAACCAAAATCGCTAAAACTCAAACGAGTCTGATAAAATGTCTTTTGTGTCTATATCTTGTTATTCCACGAACACGGACATTTTCTTATAGCAGACTATAAAACCTGCTCGCTAAAAGAGGGTGCGCAGTGGCGCATACACTTCTGCACAGATATGTCACGGTCACGCTCCGTATTGTAAACATGTAAAACTATTTAAAAACAAACAAAGCCATCATAAGGGTTGCCAAATTTTGTTAATTAAAAGTATTTTATTGATAGATTTATTTATTTGGGTCGTTATTTTGTGTACCTATTTCATAAGTATCGTGTTACCTTTTTAGTTCACAATCCAATATTTGAATGAAAATATTTCTGAATTTTATCTAAATTGGTTTATATAAGATTGACTAAATCTTATGAATTTTGGAAAAGGAAGAAAAAATATTTTAAAATTATTAATAAAACTTTATTTTTTGAATTCTTAACGAACTTTGAAAGATAGTTACTTATGTATAACAGCATATGATAATTTGATTAAATAGACGAATACTATTTAAAAACTACTTGAAATATACTGACAACAGATAGAAAAGCTTTAGACTATAAGATGGGCGAGACGTTTGCCTAACAATGGATTTTTAATAATTATATGTTTGTTTTTATAGTATATTTTCTGATAAATATGTAAAATTACAACTAAGTATTTCATATTGTAATAAACTACATATACATAATATGAAAAGCTACGTTAATAAAATCCACTACAGTCTATGTAGAGAAACATGACTATTGAGTACTATTTTCTGTGAATATATAAATTAAACTCAAACTAGTAATTTTTTTTTATTCAAGTAAACTTTTAAACAGCACTTTTGAATCGTCAATTTAATTATTAATTTTTCGGAATGATTTACTACTGAGAAGATTAGATATACTATAACCAAACTCATCCAAACAAATTTGTGTCTCGTTCCAAATTACAAAACTTTCGGAAGTTACCGTAATCTATTTTTTTCATCGTATCTTGGGAGAAACCTCATGCATCAAGATAACAAAACTATAGTTGCAAACCAGCACCTTTCGTCGTCGTCCTAAGTACACTACACTGCTTACATTATTCATGCGTGCGGCCAGCGTGTCGGTCACACACCGACCGTAGGAAAGGAACCGTGTCGCACGGAAAACGATGCAGCGTCTTCATTTGATTGAAGTATAACATGCAATTGTTTTGATTAATATGACACCTCTATATGGGTACACATTTTTAACCCACAACAAAAATGGTTTCATAAATTCGTTTATTGTCAGATGATTAGAGACTATTTTGAATTAAAAAGAAATATAACTAATAATTGCAAAGTACTTACGTAAAATACCTATATACGTAAAAAGTTGGTGCAAGAATCAACATATTGATAAAAACCATGCATGTAAGAAAGTAAAATAACATACAAATAAGCCAATCCGTACCCTACGAGGTACAGTCCAACAAACTTTTCTGACCCAGTATTTTGTCGCTAGTGTCGTTGTAAGTTCACGCCATTTCACTATGGTGGATGTAGTTATGATTTTTGTCCACCGGGTCAAAAAAGTTTGTTGCACCGTAGATTATGACTCGCGCTCGTGTTTGGCAAGGAAGCCCTTTGATATAATCCTAGCAAACGGACATTACAAAGGATGTAACTCTATGAATGAATATATCATTACGACCCTTATTCGCAATAAGGACTTGCTTACGTGGTGACAACGGTTGCAAAGACATAATAAAAATATGATAACATTTAGATATGATAATGCTACTATATCAGCATGAGATATTGTCATTGAGTGCATGTATGCACAAACAAGCCGCTTTACGTTCTTTGTATAATCCTTCTTCTCTTTTTTTACTATGACAAAGTCCAATTTTACCGCTCTCTAGAGTTGTCCTCGCCCCGCCATCCTAATACATTTGTCAAGTATAGAATACCTACATATTTGCGCGTACACGTACGTATCCTTTATTCACTTCAAAATTAATATTGTTTAGATATAAGTATTTACTGGCGTAAACTACACAAAATAACTAGGAAACCAAAAAGGTTCTAATTTTAAACAATGAACAAATATTTATACACTAACTAAAATAACATGGTTAAACTACATTGTTGCGTTGCGTGAAGTCAAGGGTAAAAAGTTAAAAAGACACAGAAATGTGTCTTCGTGACAACGCGATTGTGCAGCAAACCGGTCATTTTGTGCATTAAATGTCAGAATGAATGATATGATCCTTTCAAAAACAGGGTGTTTTTTATTTCATTCTATTTGTTGCTCGTTTTTACATTGCTGATATTTGAATTTTATAACTCTTAACATCCAATACAAAGAGTTTTCGTAAATTTTGTCAAGTAAGTATGTACTAATACATATAAATATGTCTACCATAAGTTTTAAAATGAAAACTAGCTTATTAAAAACGGCTATAATGACAAATGAATTGAATTAAAAACTAAATCAAAACTAAGTAGAGAAGAAGTGACATTAAAAAGCCAATTTACGAAATGGAGCAAAGAATATACTTTTAATGAAAGAAATGTAATTTTTTTTTCTCAAATTATTATTTATTTATTAAAGTAGGTATTTCATACAACAAAAACTTAAACACAATAAGAAAATCACTGAAATATTTATTTTTAAAAAATGTGTCATAACATATTTCATAACATTTCGCTACTGCAAGAGCCACTAAAGGTAATGAAAGAGCCAGTCATTATTATAAAGTATAATTGTAAAAAAAATTATATTAATATTTATTTACTATTGATAAAATTAACAAAAAGACAATTCTCAAAATACCTTTTTTAAAACTAATGATATTGTTAAGATTTTTTTAAATATATTAGTCATTTGAAGCCATTCTAACAAATCTTGACATATTCTTCAGTCATAACTATTATATATATAATTTAACTTAAAAAATATGTTGCTTACTTCAAGCTTCAAAATCTTATCTAAGTATTTGGTTCATTATTTCTAAGTATTATTCAAAAACATTGACTCAATGTCCGTTACTTCCTGAGAACTGTAAAAGGTTTAGGGTGACGGAAACTCAGTGTTGCCAGAAAAAATAAAAAAAAACTGGCTCCGTAATGCCACTTCTCCCCTGCCTACAGGTATCAGCCTAACAATAATCAACATGATTAAAATTTTTGACATTAACCATTTGTAACTATTGAATAAATATAAATTTTTAAATAAGCATATAACAGAATTGTAACTGGCTGATGGATTTAAAAAAATAATAAAGGAGTCTTTATGAAAGCAATAGAAGCCAAACCAATTATATTTAAATTTTCTGTCTGCTTGTTTGTTAATCTGCTATCAGTCTCAATGTTTGTAAGTTTGTACGCGACTTACATAAAACTGCAATGCCGTTTTCACAATTGTTTTGCTGAAATCAGGTGCATGTTCCTTCTTTATACTTATTCTTAAGAATTTGGCTATCAATGCAAAAAGATTTTTTTTAAATCCGGCACTTTCTGAGATTAGTGCGTTCAAACAAAAAACAAAAGAAATTCCATAACTTTATTATATAGGTACGAATAGATAATAAATATAATATATACGTAAAGAAAAACGTAAATACAACAATTATTAATAGTAGTTTGGTTTTCTGAATTAAATACTAAAATCATAAATAAAATTTTACAGTCCTCATATTTTTATGAAGCTATTTTAAAAAAAAACTAAAAGACAACCATTTTAAAATATTCAATAAAAATTGTCACAAAGTATTTTATAGCTCAGTAAATCCTGTTCTGGTGATATAGGATCAAACAAAGTAATTTCTTTGTCAAAACAAATTCAACCTTAATTTTAACGGCATGAGGTGTAAAATAGATTTATTTATTTTTCCGTCTAAAATTAGTTGTCAAGCGGTAATATTCTAAAGGCTTTGACAGGTCGCGGTAAGTTCAGTAAAACGGTAAGTTGGAGAATTTCGATGCGAGATACCGTGATTCATTTTTGTCAAATGTCAACTTCTGTGAGCTGCCTCCTTTAGTTTTTGCTTTGTTTTTGCTATTCTTATTTGATGATACCACACACCGACTAATTTTTATCCTTCACTGAACGTTATCAGAGACTAATGAAAAAATGCTTAAGGCGCCACTATAGCCGTAAAAACGATTAAAATAAAAATATTTATTTTTCTACCTGGGTTTTCCAGGAAATTGGAACATCAGAAAAAGTTAAAGTTTTCACCTATACATACTTGTTGAGTAATGATCATTTCAACCTTTGGCGTCAGATAATTATCTCTTTTAGGCTAAAACCCGTCGACGACGGAGCTTTCTTTACACACACAATTTAAGCGCGATATACAAGGTACACTAAGTACACTACTATACCTGAGCACTTTGACTAGTTAAATTTTAATAATTAATGGCGACGACTGAAGAGTTTCTTGCTTTTCCGCAATGACGGTAAATTTTTGTTAGATTACTTCTATGAGCGGTTGCCCAAACCGAGGTTCCTGTCCAGGACACCCTTTTGAAAACTGCCCAACTGTTGACAACAGCACCGCCGCTGCTAGACAGAAAAAAAGCACATCTTAAGGTACTATAAATATTTACGATTCATCAAACCAGGAATTAGAAATTAGGTAGTACTTAAAGTTATTTTAGTAATTACTTTCAGCAAAACTTAAAAATCTTGTTAAGTAGTACCGTATCTATATTAGTCATCGGCTGAAAACGCTGCTGTAGTAATATATCACTGGTGTTAATAATAACAAAACATTTAGTAGTTTTTATACCAACTAAAGGATGTCGAGGTCATTTGAATGTGTCGGCATTTTAAAAAGGGGACCGGTTATTTTAGCGTAAAAAACATATTAAAGATAGTTTTGTTTATTTTTTCTATGAAGGTGACATTTACGCCAATCATTGTTGACATTGGCCTCGACGTCGAAGGACTTTCTGAGAAAAATGATTTGTATTAAAATTGTTTGTGTTGTGTTGAGTAAGTTTTTTTACATATAAGTTTATGTATCGTTTAATGATTCTACGAGTACCTTTAACTACTAGCTGATCCGGAAAGTGGTTTGCCTAAAGCTTATTTACATTTGAATAATGTTTAACCTAAGACTTTGTCTTGAAGCACCACCTACTATGTTGATTAATAAAAAAAATCAGGGTTCCGTACCAGTGTTTATAAAAACGACAAAAAATCACGTTTGTTGTATAGGAGCCCCCCCTTAAATATTTTTTGTATATTAATTTAATTTTTTATTTTTGAAGTGAATATATAACTAAATATTATGAGAATATTTCAAGCGTCTAACTGTTGCCGTTATCAATATCGAGCAAAAACGAGCAAAAAAATCACGATTGTTATATGAGAGCCCCCTTAAATATTTATTTTATTCTGTTTATTAGTGTTTGTTGTTATAGCGGCAACAGAAATACAACTTCTTTGAAAATTTTAAATGTCTAACTATCACGGTTCATGAGATACAGCCTGGTGACAGACGGACGGACAGCGGAGTCTTAGTAATAGGGAACCCTAAAAAACATTCCATTTTTTCCACTCCCGGAAACTCGTCGATAGTTTACGGAAATCGTGAAACACTACTAGATACACAGACGAGACAAAGAACTTACTTTTATTATATGTTATAATAAGTCAGGCTGCTACAAACAAAAAATATGTATATCATAAAAAAAATGGTTTTGTTTCAATTTAAACAACTAATTTCTCCCTACACGAGACTCTAGGAAGCAAACTAAATTAAAAACTCCCCTTGTTTACGAACAGACTCAAAGAGCGACCATCTTACAAATTAACATTCTTGCTTTGTCTTGGCCGTGTCATACTTTCCTTTACTTGTCATAAACATAAACACAAACCAACAGTGCTTTGATGTAGGTACTTATTATTGTTTCATTTTAATATTTGAATTATCTGACTGTTACTCTAAAAAAATTTGGTCTTTTTAGAGTTACAGTCAGGAAAGGATAAATAAGTAATTACGATCTAAATATTTTTAAGTAGATTTTGCTAGCGGTTTTGCTCGCCCTAAATTCGCTTATCGCCGTGGGACTCCCTAATTATACTGATAAAGTTTGCTACTAATGAAGTTTGCTGTAGCTATAGTTCGTTTAAGCTCGGTTATAGTTATTCCCGCAGGAACTTTTAAATTGTTCGAGATAAAAAGTAGCCTATATGCTATTCCAGGACCTAACCTATATGTGTGCCAAGTTTCATACCAATTCATTAATTAAAGCGTGATTGAGTAACGAACATCCGAACATCCAAAATTTCAAATTTTTAATATTAGTAGGATAAGATGACAATTACATAACTAGCAAAAACAAGTTAACCCTAGTGACCATAGGGATATGTCATCATATTGAAAAAATGGACGTCCACTGCTGACATATGGCTTGTCCTTATATTACCAAAACGAACTTATGAGAGACGCTTGCATTCTATGGTTCTTATCAAATCGTGGGCCCATTGTATATGTGCTATTTTATAATTTGTACCAATATTATAAATGCGAAAGTTTATGAATATGTTCGTTAATACTTTACACCGCAACAAATTGAATTTAATTGAATTGGCTACATTTTATCCCGGAACATTTTAAAACCAAACTATTATCCCCACTATTGCGAATAATACAGATCTCACAGCCCAATTTAAGGACGCCCTGGCTATACGTTATACTCATGAACCCAGAAATCTCCCTTAAACTTGCGACAGATATGGAGAAAGTGATTTTAACAATAACCACGCACTTGACTCCCTACTACAAACACTAGTAAAAAAAAACCTTTTTTTTGTTATTTTATGACTATTGTCTGATTTTTTACATTGAAAAAAAACCAAATAATCAATTTATAAAAAAAAGTTTGCTTTTGTACTTTATACGATGATGAATAAAATACACGATTTTTACTAAATGGTTTGAGGTTACCATTTTTCATAAGCAAACTTTATGATATAAAAATATTATTTATTTTATGAATTAGGCATAAGAAATCAAAATCGGGTACACAGAACTTAGGCACCAAATTCGTGTTGACTTGTGAATTGTGATAATCAAGGAGTTGCCGTTTGAATCCCACACCAATATATATATAAAACACTGGCGGAGCCGCAAACAAGAGTTAGTATCCTACTAACTAATAAGCTTTGATATCTCTCACGTGTAAACCATCATATCTTTGACTAGAATAACAAACGACAAAAAGTCCATGGTATACACGTGCTCTCTAATTTCCAGCGGCATGTACTCGAGGTCAATGCTCGGGCTAATTTTGGCCACTTCCTTAATGTAATGCTAAGGTATATGTTTTTATTTTAGATTATTTATGATTACTGAACAGATCACTCTATTGTCAAGTGGCTTGAGTGGTTTTTCAGATGTTTAAGGAAGCTTAAGAGTACTTCGAACTAAGAATTGAAAAATTGTTTTAAAATTATAAAGAGCTAGTAGCTGTTTCTGTTAAGTATAATTTATTTCAATGATACTTAATGTGACAACAGTTAAATTACTGAAATACAGTAACAGATGATGAAATAAATTTTTAATCTTAAAACGTCAAAACTGGAAATATAAACATATACAAAAGTTACTGTAGGAAACGAAATGGATAATTATATAGGCATTATATTCCTTTTGAGTATAAATATTCCGTTGACAGAGCAGACACAATCCAAATATTTTGACCTCTGGCCAGGATTCTAGCCTGCGAGCCCTGGTTAGCGTTCAAGCCTCTTCCAACTTGACGATGAAACTAAATCTATAAAAAGTACATAATACATTTCTAAACCAGTTCCAAAATTTTCAAATATAAAATGAATACACAGTTCCATTGAGAATCTCTTCCTTTTCTGAAGCTAGTATAATATAAAATATTTACCTTCATACCATATTTTCAAAAATAGATAAGAAGGTACTTCAATGTTAATATAAAAACATTGTCGGCTTCGTGGCTCAGTGGGTAATGGCCGGAATACCGGACTCCTGAATCGAGGAGCGTGAATTCGAATCCCGCACAAGACAAACATCTCTGTTTGTCTTGAGACTGCCTGTTTTCTATGTATAATATGTATGTTTTTATAGAAAAAGTATATGTATTTGTAACCGTTGTCTGGTATCCATAGCACAAACTTTGCTTAGTTAGGGACCAGACAGCACTGTGAGTAACGCTAATGACCAACAATATTTATTATTATTTTTTAATTATGATGTAGGTTATTTTGGTAATGACTATAAGTATAAGAATTTTTTTACATCTACACACAGAATACTTACCTACGTCTATTCAATATAACTGCGCTATTCTCAGCTTTGACTCATCTATATTCACGGAAATCCCAAAAATATCCTACCATCAATTACAGGGTAATTGTAAACCAAGTATTTTATATGCTATACTGAAGTTTAGCTCATGGTTACTACTGTTTATTATATTTTTATGATCACCTCAATTGAGCTCTGGGTGGTCTTATCGTAACTATCCTTTTAAGACTATTTAAATTTGGTGTACGCATGTGATGGATCAGTGTGCCTGAACAGATTACGACAATTCCTTTTAGAACTCACGTGTAAGAGAACTTGAGTGGTCTGCCATTTGCAACTTCGTCATAGTTATCAGTAAGAAAGTCGTAGTGAATGTGATATGGTCTTTACCACACCATTTACCATTTTTATGTTGAAGCAAATACAACAAAAACGGGGAATCCCTTAAATTTTATGTTTATATTTTTTTATTATTTGTTAGAAAATCAGCCATAAGAACTCAGATATTCAGATTATAGACTTATAGACTATATACTATAGAATTTTAGAAAGACTTCAGAATTATATAAAATTCAAGTTTCTACCTACATCGGTCTCAGAGATAGAGTCTTTAAAGGTCGGGCAGACAGATAGCGTAAGCTTAGAAATAGAATTCTAAAAAACACAGAAGATTTACTTATAGAAACTCACCTATTATAATAAACTTTTTAACAAAAAAACAACTGGCTTCGAAAAGATGCATTAAAAAGGTAAAAATAATGACTTATTTCCAAAAATCTGTTGCCGATTGTTTTTTTTTTTTTTTGTTAAAAGTTTTTATTTTTGACTTTTGAGTGACGAATTGCTTTTTCTGAACACTAAAAACGTCCATACTCGTAACAAAATTTTATACAATCATCAACATAAAAGACTCCTCTTTTTTTGAAGTTGGTTGAAAATAGATAAAATTTTATTGGAATAGCCATGAAATTCGGTATTCTAGGTTTTTTTTTACGTTTACTGTTACCATAGTCAGATGTCGTTTATTCATCTTATACCTTAAAAAGAGCAATTCTTCTATATATGTAGATATATAATCTGAATCTCAGAAACGGGGTTTCGGGGGCGATAAATTGATCTAGCTAAGTTTCATTTTTGCAAAACGTCGTTATATCCGTGTTAAAAACACGGACGACGATAAATCAATCAAACTAGGTTTCATATTTAGAAAACGTTGTTTTATCCGTGTTTTCAGGCAATAATAAACTGAAAAATATGTCTCTTTTTTACATCTATTGGCGAGTAAAATAATACTATTATTTTTGCCGTCATAGCAACACTAAAGCTACTTAACAATAGATGGCGTTGTTAAAAAAACGAGCAAAGCTCGGTCCTATAGGCTCTAAGTGAAAGATACGCGTAAGATATTCAAAAGGTAATTTTTTTATTTGAGTATGTTTTTTTTATCTTCACAGTTTTTATTGTACAGTATTATGTATTATACAGTAAGTTGATTAACAACGGCATCATTGTCAAATAGCTTTAGTGTTGCTGTGTCGGTAAAAAATAAAAGTATTACTACTCACCAATAGATGACAGGACGATCATATTTTTCAGTTTATTATTGCCTGAAAACACGGATAAAACAGCGTTTTCTTAATATGAAACCTAGTTTGATCGATTTATCGCCCCCGAAACCCTCAGCATACTAAATTTCATGAAAATCGGTGGGTTCCGAGACTCAGTTTATATACATATATACAAGAATTGCTCGTTTAAAGTTATTACATATGGGTATCTGCAGAAATCTTTATTCGCACAACCCATGGTCTTCATCAGTCCAAATAAACGACGCATCACCGTATTGCCTACAATAGGTAGTCAATACGGATGCCTTGGAATCTAACTAACAAATTGATAGCTGAGAAAGACAAACAAGTTGAGAATCATAGCAACGTGTGTGGTCTTTGAACTTGTATAGAGTTTTGATGTGGTTTGTTGCATTGTGAAGCCACGAAACAGTGTGTTGTGCGGCTTTCTGCTTTTATGTTTAGTTCCTTCCTGCACCAGGATATGGCCTTTTAGAATTCAATATCGTATACTAATGTAATCGGTTAAATACAATATTTGTAATGTAATTGTTATTTGAAGTGTTTTTCTTGATATATATATTTAGGTTTACATTAGATATAAATAAAAAACAGAATCTTTGTTGAAATATTTTGCCTTTATTGTGCGTCTTCTGCCAAAAAAATAACATAAGTTTATAATTATATGGAATAATTATTTTTTACTTATTACAGATCTATTTCTGTACCACAGTTGTTAAGACTTTTTGCAAATTACGGATTTAACTAAGTTACTAAGAATATAATCATTTTTTTGTGTAAATTTAATTAACACAGTTTAGTGTATGGTAGCATAAGCTTTTTGTAAAAGATTTATTGTAATTAGTACTGAAGTAAAAAGTCAGGGACTTGTGACAGATATTATAAGTAAGAAATGCAGGGTTTGTTAAAAAAAACGGTCAAGTGCGAGTCTAAATCACGCGCCGTGGATTCCGTACACCATTTACTTAATTTACGGTCACAAAAAAACAAAGAGTGGGCCGCTAAGCGGTTACCCATTTAAGAACTAACCAAGCCCGACGTTGCTTAACTTTGAATATCGATGCAAACAAACAAATTTCTAGTCAATTATACGGTAATTTAAGGGCCTGTCTGACACTTGGCCGGTATTTATTCTTTGTTTTTATACTTTAGAGCTTACACTATAGGTAATTACGGCAAGCTGGAAGCTTGTATTTGTTTTACCGTTTTTACAATAGAGCAAAAATAACGAAAACATGTTTCTTGTATGTGGACCCCCTTAAATTTTTACTTTTTGTTATTTGTTAGATAATATTATAATACATATTTTGTGAAATTTTTAGGCTTCTAATTATTACGATCTAAAATTTCTTTAATTGGCGAACAGACAGACATATAAATATACAGCGTAGGCTAAGTAATAGGGTACCGTTGGGTACGGAACCCTAAAAAGGATGATACTATTCACTACGTTGTTTCTGAATGTGAAATTTTAGTTACCTAAGAGAGACTCCATTATAAGGGAAAACCGTTTATTCCCAACCGTCCAAAACAACATTGTTAACACGCTCACCGTCGTGGTGAGGCAAGATGACTGGCAGCTCATCAACCTATTGGGGCCGTGGGGGGTCAAAATGACCGGCGCGGCAGACACAATTTGCAATGACCGTTCACGCCGTAGATGCCAACGCTACGTAAAGAACTATATAATATGACCGGTGCGGCCCAAATAAACTTCTTAGTTACCACTTAGTTTTTAGGAATTTCGATGGCTTACCTACTTTTCTAGACTTAAAAGAAACAATACTTAATTTTAAATCCAAATTTTTACCATGTTTCGAGTTGAATTTTTAAAGTTATATATCTACTCTAAATGAAACACAAAAAATATAATATGCAATATCAATATAAAATCGAATTATATGTTTCATTTTCACGTATAAGAGCAACGATTTCTCATATTAACCAGTTGTGAACTTTTCAGAAAATTATAAAAAAAAAACCTTCTCTAAAGTAAACTAGAATACTGAAACATCTTAATGGGATTTGTCAAATAATTTCGACACAAATAGAGATTACCGATACAGTGCAAAACCAAAAAACCTTTTTATTTTGTTTTTGGCCTCATTTCTTCCATACAATTGAACATTTGTTTTACAACAGTAGCGACAATTGGTGATCCCAAGTTTCTTATACCACTTTAGTGTCTCTCTCAAAGGTAACGAAGAAGCACTCATTTGATTGGATAAGTCAACGGCAACCTGGGCTTTATTATAGTCAATCACGACTTTTGGCCTAGCTCTTCTTTTGCTGTTCTTTTTCGTAAATCCGATAGAATTTTTTCTTTCATTTAATTCATTACGGTAATTCTATTTTCATTTACTTTTGCAGTAAATTTATCCGGTTTCAGATTCGCAGTCATGAAGTCTTTTTCTTGCTGTTAGGGTGCCACTAAATGAGTATTTTGTTGAACCAACTTTTCAGTCAATCTAAACTTGTATACCAGTTATAAAACGAACATGGTGTGGCTTATTAAGTGCCAAGTTCAAGACAACGTTGACAGATGTATTAGCATGTAAAAAACCAGTAAGTACATAATTTAAACAACTTGATGCCATATTAGTGTGTTGTGTATATGTGTGTGTGTTGTGTGTGTATTGACGAAAAATTATACGCCCACGGAATGGTTCATGCTTTCTTCAACGCATAGAGATTCGTCAGGAGTAAAATGAAATGCAAATGTGTTATTCAGAAAACCTACTTTACTTCTTGTTTTACTTAGTGGTCATTTTTTGACCTCTTTTGATCCAAGTGAAACATTCTAAGTTACAGCTCGACTCGGTTGCGACTCATAGTCTTTCTTGCAAAAGATAGACCCAAAATCTCATCACTGGACTAATAATTTACGACTTTCGATAAGTTCACTATTCCCATCCAAACAATCACTCACAAAAACCGCTTAATTTCATCCTTGTCGGTAGGCGTCCACGCCCCCAATCTCGACTTCTTTTTGGTATAATTACTATTCTCTGTGAGTGACACCTTCTTTATCGAACTTGTTGGGCAAATATATTTGACTAATGTGCTAATTATTCAAATAGCTGGTCAGTGACTAATAGGGAATAGAAATGAGCAGCGGCTCGATTCCGTAAAATGAGTGCTAACAATTCTCGTTTAAAATCCATAGAAATAAGATATAACATTGCTCATTTGAAATTACGAATGAAATTCATCGATTGTCACGAAACCGCAATGTATATCCTATTTCGTTCAAAAAAGGTTAGCAATATTTTTACGGAATCGACCCGTAGGTGTACCATTTGTAAGTTGATTCCGGATTCAGTTCAGTTATTTCAGTAAAAGGAATTAAACGTGGCTGCTTACCACGTGGTTGGTACCACTCAGTTGCAGGTGTATGGCCCGATAACGACGGAGATAGACCGCGGCCATTTTCCTCATCATCCGACAAAACAAGTCGACGTTTTCTAGAACGCGGGATATTAAACGCTTCATCACCATCACTTTCGTCATAGGTAACACTGAATTCAACTTCTTTAAATTTTCTATTTCAAGCAATTGTTCTTGTTTAAGTAAAAAATCAACAATTAAGTCCATTTTCGCAATACGAACAATATTTTTTTACCAACAAATTCACAATGAAGTGTGCAATGGAACTAAGTATTAAAATAAGAATAAAATAGCGTAAATATGCATTAGGAACGTAACGACCGTGTGTCTTAGGGAAACATCGATCGATTGATCGATTGAACCCTAAGCGTACGTAGATTCTCTGCCTGGCTTAATTGTATTAGTTATTTCGTTTACGCCGCCCGGGTCGAAATGCTCCCGGCACATAAAGAAAACCTCAAACAGTGCCAAAATAATAAAATATAGTAATGAAACTTATATACATGTACATACAAATGGAACTAAAAACAATCATATAAACCGATATAGTTTTTAATATTTTATAAAAATTTAGTCGGCGACGAACATGTTCAATACATTCTAGTGGTCAATAATGAAGAAAAACACAAATTACCAGTCTATGATTTATGGTGCAATCATTGCATAATGCAGCCAATGATTGCAGAAGACAATCAAACGAAAATTCTTTGGAAAATTGACATACAAATAAATGTACGAGGCGAACACAATAGTCCACACACAGTTTATACCAATAAATTAGACAATAAGACATATATCGTTGATGTTAGTGTGCCGTATAACATACTACATACTACATACATACTAAACATACAAAAAAAAAATATTAACAAAATGTCATTTACTACAACTTGAAATAAGAAGACTTTGGAATAAAACTGCTGCAAGACGTCTAATAGTTGTTTATTCAACGGGCATCAAAACTGAAAAGTTTTCAAAATTGATATAATCCAACCCAGGTTTTAAACCAAAAAAAACGACGAAACACTTCGAGAAAAGGTAGGTAGTGCCCTTGCGCTCTGCTTGGCTCGTCTAGAAGGGGGCACTGCCGTGTACCCAGGTGTATTTGATAAATTTAGAAAAACACTCATTGGTACACGCCAGGCTGAAACACCCAACCCTTAGAACAAGAGGCAAACGCCGAGACTACTAGGCCACCAGCAACCTTGGTCGCATTCAACCATCATTCAATGAAAAATGATTTTATATTAGACGAAGACGGTAACTTAATTAGAAATAACTTCTTGTAACATTGCACACAACAGTCATTACAAATTTACCGTGAGTAAGCTGATATGTAGCTTAGAGTCACGTTCCAGAGTATAAATAGCAAAGCAGTTTCAGGAAAATGTGTTCTAAACTTGCAACCCCAAGTTCTATTCAATTAGCACACTAATTAAGGTTTCCGTAGCCAAATGACAGAAACAGAAACCCTTAAAGATTTCGTCAAGTCTGTCCGTCCGTACGATACACACAACCTTTAAATTGGCTGGTGGGCAAGAACTGGGGCCTAAACCCCAAGATGACACAATGGCTGTACACAACAGTAATCAGATCAGCGATGACCTACGGAGCCATCGTCTGGTGGCCAAGGACAACGCTAAAAACCGAGCAACTCAACCAACAACGTTTACAGAGATTGGCATGTGTAGCAATAACTGGATGTATGAGAACAACTCCCACTACAGCCTTAGAAATTGTACTAGGGCTCCCACCGCTTCACCTACACATTCAACACGAGGCGGCTATGGCGGCCGTTTGATCAAGGCAGGCAGGACTATGGAGAGGTAACACAGGAACTAAGCTCACCAGCATCCTACACAAGGTAACAGCTGCTTTCCCTCTTTTCCACGCGCCCTGTGACAGAATACCGAGAAGGGAGACGCTCCAGGAGGCCTGCAACAATGTGGGTCACTTGTCGAGATTCTGGAAGGAACTGGGTTGGCTGCAATAGCCGGCCATCTGCTACGCACAAAGCCACCACCTATATGAGGCAAGTGCGGAAATCAGCCCGCCACAAGAAGAAGCCCCACCTAATTCTCATACCACAGAACCCTAAGGAACTACGCAGACGAGGGACCTCCGGCCGTGGACGACTGAAATTTCTATAGAAAAAGTAAAGTAAATAGTATCAGTCATCCACGGAATAAAGTATCTTTCCTGCGCAGGTGACGCTAGTTACATCCGAAAGGTTGATAAATAATGTCATTATTTTTTTAAAAATTGCGCAGATACCTTACAAATATAAATATCATATTTAAAAATGGTGCGAAAGTACTATTTTTTTTTTGGTGGCAGAATTCTACTGGTCAATGCGGCCTTTATGGCATCACCGGACTTTTTGGCGAGTAATTTCTGAAGGTGTCTGAGCTGCTGCAAGCGACTTAGCGGTCAATAGCGCTCAAGTTGAATCGTATCGCATGAGGAGTTTTATATAGGTCTATTTTATTCTTTAAATACTTTATTTAGGTACTGTTTCATAATAAAATAATTGTTACATTAAATATTTATAATAAATTAAAAAAAAACCAAGCATAAACGTGTCGCGCTGCGCCTATGCAATTTTCAACATTATGTAAGTTACCTACGCGTAGCTATTACTCTAAGCTCACACTTAAAATGGTTTAAACTTGCTTTATACTTGAGCAAGGTCACTGGCGTCTATCGTCCCCTTCAGCGAGTTTGTCTACTATACCTACCTGTACTGTGCCTATGATATCGCCTTTCATAATAGCTTAACATAATAACTCGGTCATTGTTATTTTTATAAGATTTAAAACAAGAGTTTTCACAACAAACAACAAACTAAACAATCTAGAGCGGCCATTTGGTGTAACGTTACAGAAAAATCTAAATTTGTCACTCATGTAATGTCCCGGTTCCCTCAGTTAGTGTCAACAAACAGTATCGCCTGAGATATTTCAGTCCGTACGTCTGTCCGTCACTCTGTATACATTACGACCTCACAGAGACATCCGACGACAGTCTATCAATCTTTTAATAAATACCAGACTCAGTAAAACAAACGTAACTTTACCGCTATAAAATCAGTTTAAATCAGTCATCCAAAGACGTAAGGCACAAAACCGTTAAAAAATTAAAAAAAATACGAAAATGTTATTTCTTTTAAATTATTTGTGACTTTAACTAGAAGACAACATTAATTTAACGAGCTGTTTAATATGTGTTTTCACGCGTTTTTTTTTTGACATAAAGAACATGTGTAGCATTTAAAACGTAATATTATATTTTATTATATGATATTATGACATTATCTGATATGAAAGTATCATTTTTGAACATCAAAACAGAATGATGGCAAATGAAAAGCTTTTGGAAGTTTGACAGAAAGCGTTAAACAAAAGTTTCGCTTTGACAAAAAGTTAATTATCTAATAAAAACTGTAAACGACCGTTGTCAACGAGTTACTAACTAAACAACAAAAAAAGGGGAATAGTCGTAATTTTTTTGGGGGCTACTCATACGCTATTTATATTTTACTAACGAATGCAGATCTCTTATTTTTTTCGTCCCTTTCATCTGCTTGATATTAACATTAAAACTTGAAACTGAAATTAATTTGATTAATGTAATAACTAACTGTGCCATTTTATTTTTTAGATTTATTACAATTTAGATTAAACAAAGTTTAAATTATTCTTAGTTAAATAGTGTGTCTAAAGTAATTTTAATATGTAATTAAAGACAAGTTATACATAATCTGCATATTGATGTTTGTGATCCTATAAATATTATAAATGCGAAAGTTTGTTAGTGTGTCTGTCTGTCTGTTTGTTACTTCATAAGGCACACGTACATAGACAGATTTAGATAAAATTTGGTATGGAGATAGTTTGAGTCCCGGAGAAGGACATAGGATAGTTAATATTCCGAAAAATTTAAAAGTTCTCGCGGGAATAACCTTAACCGAGCCTCAACGAACTACAGCTTGCTATAGCAAACTTCATTACTATAATTAGATAGTCATTATGTTAAATAAGGAGTTGACGTAAGAACCCCACGCCGATAACCAAATTTAGGGCGGGTGAAGCCGCGGGCAATAGTTATTTGTTCAACAAGTAGGTTAAGTTGTTTTTTGTGAAGAGTGCTAACTTTAAATCCCGAGCGTAGCGAGTGATTTTATTATAGACTACTGAGCACAGCGAGGGATTTAAAGGAATGAGACCTAAAACAATTTACTCTCGTGTTAAACATACAACTTTTCACCTTTAGCATCGCGAAAAAATAGGTCTTATGCAAGGAACACGCTGAAGGCCATATTAAGCAATAAGTTTATTCTAATTTACAAATACTACCTACTTTACTCTGCTCCTATCAAAAAATAAACAATGGGTAGATACTAACTATTCTTTTTAAGATTAGCACCTTTTGAAAGTCGCCAATTATTGAACAATACGTATAAGTACGTATACTTTAAGATATTTTTAACGTGATTTCGCTGGTAAAAAGCTTAGCTCAGCATTAGACACTTGTTGTCTTAGCTTTTCTGGTGTTAAAAAAATATCTTCGTAACTCGAGTCACTCATTTTTTTCAAAAAAATACAATATATACGTAAATAACTATTATTTCTTTTTAAATAAACGCTATTAATTATTAGTAGGTATGATTAATCATAAATAATAAGTACGGCAACAATGAAAAAATGCAATGTAGTTATGCTTTTCATTAAAATAAATTTGTTTCTAAACCATTCATGGCGTTGTTTTTTTTTTCAGTATCGCATAATTTCAAATTAGAAAGTTGCATCACCTTGCGTCACGCTCGCAGCAAAAATCGAATTTGCCCACATATATATATATATATATATATATATATAACACAAATTTTTGTCACGTATATATTTGTCCAGTGCGGGAATCGAACCCACACCATCTGCATCTCGGCCACATCGCCAACTAGGATGCGAGGGAGTCCAAAGAGAACAAAATATAACCAAATTTCACGTGGTTAAACAATATTCCTTGCTATAGGTAATCTAGGAGTTATGCCGAAAGTAGGTATTCCACGCCAATAACAGAATTTTGCGCAAAACCTAGTTATTTTATAAGTAATTCAAGTATGAAGTAGTCTCTTAAAGCTGTAAAAATCTCAAGCTTCTAATTCAACGCAATAAAAAAATACAGCCGAAATACTGCCATTTTTGTCATTTACAAATAAATCAAAACCTATGTGTTACTTCCCGTTGTCTAAGAATCATGAAATTTGACTCGAAGTATAAGATATTAAATCACAAATATAAGAAAAATCTAAAACTGATCATTGAGGCACTAACCTATAAGACCAATATAAGTATAATACAACTATAATAAGGCAATAATTTTATGATGGAAAAACTATCTACATATAATAAGTTTGTACGGAACCCTCAGTGTGCGAGCCAGTCTCAACATTGCGGAAATATTACAATTTTGGTTAAAACTTAATGTCTTAAATTCATATATTTTTTTTATAATTTGTCATTTACAACAACTTTAATAGAACTGATATCTAGCTAACTGTGGAAAGAAATGTTAATAAATAGGTAACTGTAAAAACTATATATAACTTTCTGCTATTAAGACCACACTCTCACAGACTTTAAAAAACATTTACCAATAATGTTGTCGCCCCAATCCATTGTCAACTTTTACGAGCTTGATTGATTAATCTTTGGTAAATCACAAGATTAATTTATTTGCTGTCTACGCATAATTTCGCCCCAGGACATACGCATTGCGTGATGAGAGAGATCTAGTTCATTGTCATCATTACAATCCAGTTTGATCTTAGCTTTATAGCTTCTTGAGTCCATATAAACACGACAACAGTTTTCACTGACAATTCTGTATATTTTTGGAAATAAACAGTTTTCTAACTTCAATACGAAGACGGCCAATCGTAAAACAGTGCCGCGTGTGACAGCTCACACTTTACTACTAGGTATCATAGCCAATAACATCACAACTATTTTTGTTCTGTTATACTTACATGCATACGTCTACTAATTTATAGTGCAATAAAATTTTACTTGTCACTGGTCCGGGATTTATGCCCAGTCCGTCCTAAATGCGGTTTCTTCCGCTGACGAATTTCCTCATGTCAACGTGTACTGTAAACAATACGCGAAGCACGCAGCGTAGGAGACAGGCGTCTTCGAACCATTTGGCTTTGTTCATCTGTGACAGTACGTCAAATAGTACAAAGGAATTTGTGACTTGTGTAACAATGTAAACAAAGTCTCATTTCCGAGACATATCTTCGAATACTTTATTAGCATTTACAAATACTAACGTTCGGTCTATTTTTTAAATTAATTTCTGTCCTATACGTCAAATGTTTTAGTTCAAATTTGATTGCTAGTTATTTGGCGTAAGTGACGTTTAGAAAGGTGAGTTTTGTTAAATGTACAGGCGGCGCCGGCGATTGTCGTCGGGACGCCACCGCTCACACAAACAACTGTCGAAGCGTATCGAGGAAGGATGCTTAACACTCGCACCTCTAATTATATCCTGGAACGCACTGTAGAAACAAATACGTCTTTCTAGTCTAAATGTTCGGTTTCCTTTACGTTTTCGTTTACTTCACAGCGTTAGTAGTTTTTTTTCTTTATTTTTATTTCTGTTGAAATGATTCTTGTAGTAATACATTTTTGCTAATTTTAAACTTAATATAACAAAATATACTAATAATTGTTTTTAAGTGTAAAATTTTTTTAAAACATAATTTTTTTTAAGGTGGTTTAGAATTGATAATAGGGCAAATATGAGGGAGGTTGCGTGGACTTATATCTACCAGATAACCTGAGGTATTAGGGAACTTTTTAAATAAGCTTTAACGCATCGTTTGAAATAGGAATGAAGCCTAAGGTAAAAAAAAATAAGTTCGAAATTATCGCATATTATCCTGTAAAATAGAAAAAAGTTTATCTTTAAAAAAAGTATTTTTTACTTGCTAAATTCTTTCTGTAATTAAAAAATATAAAAAATAAGTTATTTACTAAAAATTTTATACTTAGGTAGGTTAATAATAAAATAGTGAGTAAATAAATCGATCGAAAAACGATATTCAATAACGTTCATTTAATTAAATCTTTAATACATTTAATTACTCTTTATTTATTGTGTTTAAATTGTTAGTCATGTAATGATATTATTACCAAGTAAATAAAGTAAATGAAAGGTAAAAGTCATGAAACTGATTGCAACTTCTATCCTTATATATATGTATCTATTTTTTTCCAAATTTTACAAATTACAAATATAAATGTGTACAAGTAAAAACAACTAGGTATGTCTGTAACCTAAATCAACCCTAGTTACCTGAAGATACCACAAACAATAAAAGTATTGAACTTTTCAACGTAAAAAACTCAACAGAAGTGTCTCCTGGAATAATGTTTAAAAGATTTAAAACGATGTAAAAGTTTCCCAGAAGACTATCGAGGACAGGTTTGTTTACACAACGCGAGAAAACGTGAACACAGATGTCACTGGTGTGCTGACGAAATGGGTACCGTCCGTGATATCACCGAAATAGAACGGTCATCCGAACAACATCACAAGATTTTTCGTCAGGATCATTTCACCTTTGGAATGGTGTTTATTGATACTAATCATCTTTGGAAGATAAAAGTCTGAAATTCTGATTCATAGCTTCAACACTGAAAAATATAAAAAATTGTAGTGGCTAATTATACTTAGAAAAAAAAAACGGGTTGCACTCCGGGACTGCCGGCAGAAGTGAAAACATACTCGCTATTTACTTCCCATCACTTCTTATCCATATTTATTTATTAAAAATAATAACTATATAACATTTTGGACTGTAATTGTACACGATTCTTCTGTAACGTGATCTAATACCACTTTTACAGAAGAGTAAAGCATTATGACGGCGAGAAGCAGAGACAACACAATAGTGCTAATATTCAAACGTACTCGCCTAAGCAGAAGAGTTAGTCAGTAAAGAAATCAGGGAGGATCGAAATTTTTCGAGGCAGTTGCTTCTTCACTATCATGTTTTCTCGACTTTTTTGTTTATCTGTGTAAAGGCAAAGGAAAACGACATTATTTTCAGCTGTTTTTTTAAATATTTTTTTTAATGACTTTTGATTATAAAGGCATAAATTTGCAATGAACTTACAACTCAGTAACAATTCTTCCGAAAATAAATTACTAAGTCAATTTTCATACAAAAATCCCAGGAAAAGCACTTCGGTTTTTGTGCAAAGTGTGCAATTTTCTAGGCAACCATTATATTTTTATTTTCCTAAAAACCTTATTTGGACAATTACGCACTTTTTGATCTTATTAATTTCCCAAATCGGTCCAAATGTTCCCAAGTTATGCGGTTACCAACCAGCAATGAATTTTCATTTATTTAAAAAAAGTTAATGTTATGAAAAACTACTTACTGATTTTCATGCCAGCTCTTCTCGAAAGTAAATTTATTCCGATTCAGTGATAAATTGGAGTATTGACGATCCTTACTGCTTAAAAGTTTACTTAAATAAAAAAACTTCTGTTTTGAGTTTAAATATTGCGTATATAGGTTCATATACTTTTAAAAATACTGTTTATAAGGACATGTACATATGTGTGTGTACAAAATGTTTAGGTCACAAATAGAACAAACTTTTCTATTTCTAATTAAATAACATTTATCATGTTTTAAGCAAAACTATTTCTAGTAATCAACACCGTTCTAACCTTAGAAACGGGCGATGTAAATGATGTGAAAATGAATTTATTACATAAATCATTTCCTCGAAAAGTGGAAAGCGTAGTGACTGTTTTTCTTAATGGATTTATTTTTATATAAGACATTTGTCAAGACAACACAAACCAATTTGTCTTCGGTAAAGTAAACATCAAATAAAACACATCAAACGAGGCGTACAAATTAAATGGGGACAGAGAAGTGATTCCATTGACAAAATCCATTAAAGTCGACACAGCATCATCGGCGATTAGTAAACAAATGAGTCGAGTGACAGATCGAGAGAGTTGGCACGGTGACAACTTAGCTGGTGGTTGGGGACGATATTAAGGAGAGTGTGTAATGTACATTAAAATTGTATTAATCAAAAGTCGTCCAATAAAGTAGGTATAATACGGGAAGCAATAAATTACAATAACATTCTTAAAGCGTGTTTAATTAATAATTTTTTATAATACTTAGCGATATAAACAAAATTAGTGACGGTCGCAATTTTTCCTAGCACTGGCTTTAGGAGGACCTGGGAGAATTGTGCCACCTAAACTATTTCCAGGATGAGGGTGCGCCATTGCGGCGTCCTACTTGACCCATGAATTATCTTACACACCTAACTAAAAAAAATAACACTTCGAAATTAGATAAAAATGTTTAAGAATATGCAAACGAAATAACGAAAACATTCATTACGGTGTTATCGCATATTCCGTAGAAACCCCTCTTTCAGGTTTCGACCTTCCCATTTCTGACTTATATTCAATCCAATGAAGGCTAAATCAAAAGGCTGGTATATATGCTGTTTTTATCGCTGGAATTTGTCTGTGTTTAAAAAAACAGTCGAGTCTTAGTAAAAAAAGAACTGAAACAGCCGGACGTTACAGGCTGTTTTTTTTTAATTTCAATTTTTTTCATTTTTCATTTTCTCTCATTTTTAAATAATGTGTATATCTAATCTACTTTTAATTTTCATGTCTCTTGCAATCGATGCAAGCCTACAAACTTAATAGTGTGCACACTATTTGTAACATACCTTACACAAAAAAAACAGTTACAGCAGTAGCCTTTCCATTCTACAAGTTCATCAATTTGTATTTAATCCAATTTCATAATCTAACACGAACTTCAGAACTCAATTAAAAAAAATAACTTATATTTGTCACACAAAAATTAAATGCGTAACCTCCTTAATTCTATTAAGAGTAACGGCTCATCACCGGGACGCGGTGACAGCGCCGCAGCCGAACATGTGTCACGTTGTAAAATGCTTACGACAGATCGCTGGATCGCTCAACATTTACAGCCAGCTATTTTAGATTTAACGACAAGTCTGCAAGACAATAGCCCAATCATTTCACAGGCCAAACGAACAAACGTATTAGATACAGAATCGATTACTGATAAACCATAACTAAATAGGTACCTTTACGTCATACTTGACAAACGAACAAATGTTTGTGTATTTAGTACCTACATTGATGTTAAGGACAAAAGTCGAGTAAATAAAAAATATAATCAATATAATTAGTGAGGTATATCGAGAAAATAAAGTTTCTCCAATAAACTAGACTAAAACCAATTTTAGACATTCTTTCTATTACATTACACATATTAAAAACTATATATTTTTTATTGAATTAACTTTTGTAATAAACTGAACTGAAGTGTAAAATTATATTTACTCAAAAACAAGTTTCATTGCAAAAGGGCACAAGAATAATATCGATTCGAATATCGGTCTTCCTAGAGAGAAAAGGTGACAGTTTAACATGTAAAAGTACTATTCGAACTATGGAATTCGGCACAAAAATGTCTTGAAAGTCAGATTTACCTTTTAAAACGCAAGTAGCGTACATTTATTTCTCGAATTCCAGAGTCCGAATAACTCGAGATTGTTCCCAATAAGGCCCCTGGCCAGTGATGACCGAGCATCCCGCTGGTTATGAATAAAATAAAGGCGTGATTTTATGTTTTTTAACTTTATATTTCCAATTTAATTGTGAGATTAAATTTCTGTTTCTTGATATGCCTTTTTAAGTAAATCCCGACTAAAGGCTACCTTTCGGTTCGTCCTTCAAACTCGACTAATCCAGCAAAGGCTTACCTTTATGGCCTCGAGCCTAATGTACTAATAAATACATAACGTATAGCATTCATGCATTATACATTTTGACATAGATAACCACACTAAAGCAATGTTTTTATATTATTAAAATTTCATCCTAAGTATCTTTATCTTCGTCTCGAACCAGGTTTATTTTATAGTAGGTATCTATAAACACCAAAAACATTCTTGATAATACAGTTAATTACTTTCTCATCATAACCATGTCTTAACCTTTATAACTTGTATAGTAACATCAAAACTATTTATTAACTAATTACCAGCCACTGGTTTATCTTCTTTTGATTACATCAATGAATGATGTTCATTATTTACATCTACTTTTAGTTTGACGTCGTTTATGTGACATTTAACTCCGGCTTTTGGACATTTTTTAATGTCACCGCTAATTATTATCCATTTGTTAAGTTTTTGTACAGTAGCAATGACATCCTTGATTTATATTTGGTTTTAAGTAGCTAAGCTACCTACAGAATTTTTATTCATTTATGTGTCACTAGATTAGTCAGTTAGTTTGCTAATGGTACTATGATTTCACCGTTTGGTCACTTAACTCTGTGATATAATTACCATTTTTGTTTATATTCTGATTGAAAAATTGTAACACTATCTTCATAGTTATTTGAGTATTCTCAACTATCTAAATACCTCAGATCTATACGAAATTTCTCAATTTGATTTTTAACCTCATTGAGTTTTTATTATTATCATCATCAGCTCATTAAAGTCTACTGCTAGACATGGCCTTACCCAAGATATCGCTGCCATTTTTTCACCTAGTTTCTTTCTTTCTTCTTTTTAATCATATGTGCTGTTATTGATTTTTCGTAGAGTTAAGTATTTCAGTACTGTTTTTTATTGAAATTAACTAATAAAAATGTTTATTTATTAATTTATTTTTCTAAATTTCATCGTCAACTGTTCATTTAATTAAAACAATGAATTCAGCAATGTCCATCAGTATATCGTGTTACATATCAGTAGTATAGTGTAAGTAAATGGCATATTGTGTCGTAATAGGCTCACTTTCTTCGTCGGCCACGGTAAATGAACGTAGATTGTTTATTTTACACTTGGATGATTTTATTGTTACTGCCTCAGTCAATTGTTATTGCTGCTAATTTCGTGGCAGCAAATTTGTGTGAGCCAGCAAGTATACAGTATGTATCATTCAGCAAAAGAGACGTGTATGTAGGTTCACTAAGCACATCTTATATTAGACGGCAATACTAAAGTAGGTATACAGCTTAAAATAGGTACAATCCTAGTTTTCCATTCCATTGAAATTCTTAAAATTCGGTAAAATCGGACTAGGTTTAGAAGGAGGTGGTTTGGGTTATCACATTTTGAGTGAAAACGTGTAGAATGGCTGTCCTTCTAAAAAATTTAGCTTACTGCTACAGCTATCTCCACAAACCAACCAACCACTTTTGATTATATCCATTACAGTCATGCCCTGACTCAGACGACCAAAACCAAAGCTTCTTATGATAATAGCTCGACTCTTAATCTCATCCAATGACGACAAATGCCGAAACGACAAATTTCAAGGCGTCAGAAAAATTTCTCGATGATTCACTGAAACTTTCCCGATTTACATCAATAACATCTCCTCTGCAATTTGTTATGCACTAACAACCATCTAAATTCAGCAGCATTTTCAGCCCACCCGGGCGTGAGATCTTATATTTGTTTACTTTAATTTTTACAGCGGCCGCGACAGAAACCAGAACAAGAGTTCTGCAGCTAATTATAGAACCATTTTAACCTTACCACGTGGGGTCATTGACGCGGTTAGACGCCCTCTTGAAATTTGTCTAGAGAGTGTTTTTCAGGGAAAAATAATTAGCAAGAGTTTCTAACGTAAACGTTTTGTTAAGCTGTTCTTTATTACTTGGTGTACTTATTAGTAGATCTAAGATGATTAAGTTAATATTGAAACAAAAATATAAACTGTTTAGGAACATTATGCTTAAGGCTACCAACCGTACCTAAGATAAAGTACACTGAATTACACCTAACTTTATAATCTTTAACACTAAAATACTCAATTTAGGTTAACTTTTTGAAATGTCATAGTTAGCTCTAAAGCTGAATCGCATGATATCTTTGCCTCTCTAGATCGGGAGACGAAGGGGACGACCCGAAATATCCTAATAACAAATTCTATAGACTACAAGTTCCGTAAGCTGCGCAATGGCCTCACAAAATTTACCACCCTATAGAAAGCTTTTCTCTTTCTCTTAACGTGTGCTTTTGATTTGTTTGTTATGTTCATTAACTTAAGAAGGAAAGAGACAAGAGGCCGCAGGTACAATTTTGCTGCAATTTTTTTTCCCAACTGGCTAGATAATGGCGATTGGATTTTTATATGGAAATCCGTCAGTTTTGAAGCTAAATGCATGAAAATTTGTATTGGTTGAAAATTAATATTGATGTCCCTTATTGGTTCGTTCTAATAATAAAAAGATTAAAGATCTTTTTAAACTCCTTCGCTTGCTCGGTCTTTGCAAGTAACAACATTACAGCCTTGCTTAACAAACATTTTTTTTTTACCTTTTTTTACACTGTTTGAATCCAGTTATAAGTATTTTATTTCATATAAAAAAGTTGACAACCCTAATTCTGTCGCAGAATTTGTTAGGTAACAAACTCGTATGTGACATTATTCCAAGTAAACGCATTATTGGCTGAAACGACCGGAAAAGGCGTGGTGTCGTTCTACTGAATAATTCCTGTAACTACCTAGTGCTCAGCCGGAGCTCTTAGTTTGTACTGTTTTGGTTAAGAAGGTGACCTGTGACGAAGTTGTCAGATTACACGCGTATTTCCAATAACTGAACGAAAACTGTCTCATTCCGTGACGTGCGTGTGGGCACGGGATGCTGGACGGATTTAGCTATGAATGATGTATTGTTGCGAACTAGAGTAATGTGATCTGTGAGATGAATAGAATTAAGGAACAACGGATCTTACTTCCCCGTGATTATTTCTACTTCCATGATGCATTTTGTAATGGCAAACGTTTTTCACCAAACCTAGTTTAACAAGACACGAGGTAGACATGAGAAAGACATAAGATATAGGCCCGGGGTAAAGATGAGGTAGACACGATGTAAACTCGGAGACCATGCCGTAGATATAATACAACCCAAAATAAATAACCTACATATGTCCTTCGTTTCTTTAATCAAGTTGCAGCTTATGAGGCAGTACAATTTGACAGAAAACTTGAGTAAAAACAAGGATGACGCTTTATGCAACTAAGCGTGCATGAGTAGTGCAGCTACATGAACTCACTGAGATTTTCATTGAAATAAATATAAAAAATAATAGTTTATTATACATAATTGTTATCAAAAAATGATTTTTCTCAAGGTTTAAAGCATTATTACAGCTATGCTTTAGCAAAGTTGTAAACTAATAGCATTTGGAACTTAAAAGGTTTTTTTTTTATCGCTGTAAAAGGTTTTTTTTTTATCGAACAAAAGTTCATTAATTGTGTTTTCACATTTTTCAGGGATTGAACCATAACCTGACGAACACAGTCATTAAATTTCAGTCGGATCTTCTTAGCAAATCTTTAAATTGGATTGGATTGGATATTCAATATATACAGAACTGTCCCAAAGCACAAAGCACGACCCACGACGACTTATATTGTATCCTCAGTTGTATAATTTGAGTTTTTATAACAAAAAATAAATTGGATTTTACAAAGACGTCATTTGACTTGTTAGTTGCTTGTCGCAGTTACGGGTGACTTTTAGTGACACATAAAAATAAAATGTGAATAAATTAAATTATAAATTGGTTTGTTTGTCTACATACAATATTCAAAATATTATTTATAGTCAATTTAAGTCATATTCTTAATGATTTGTCCACTTATTTATCTGCTGATATAACAAAAAACGCCAGGTTATAATGTTGCATAATTTAGCAACCCTATTACGAGATGTGATATTTTTTTAACGCTTAAATATTCGTAGTTTGTTCTAAAACATATCCTTTCTTGCCACTCGACGAAAATTTCGTTGTTGCATGTGACGACAAAAGCAGCCATTGAAAACACATTCGCATGTAGGTATTCATTTCATCTGGCTGTAAGGAGGCAGCCAGTTCATCATACCACTTGCTCACTTTGACTCGTGCACGAAAAACCGCAAGTGACCCGAGACCACTTTCGTCTCGCGGGGCAAATACATAATGTACGTTTACACTTATGTTTATGTAGCTATGTATGTAATCTGGTAATGTAAAGAATACCGGGGTTTTCTATATAAAACCTAAAACGTTTAGTTACTTAATGTGTAACATCAACTCGATACCTGGTCTACGCATTGCATACAATTACGAATTCAGAGTCGGCAGTGTGTGTGAAACTATGAGCGCTTGACATAGCTTTAAAAATTGGTATGTGCACTTATTTGAAGATAGTGTAAAACAAGTGCACTTACTTATATCTAAAGCTCTATCTCGTGCTCGCTTTACACACATTGCCGACGTTTGAAGACAAAGTGTCAAATAAGGGCAAGAATATTGATACAATAATCTGGTAAACGGGTAAATAGAAAGGGATCGTTAATCATTTTTACTTGTGTGACATCTCTGACACTTCTGGGAAGCTGGCATTATCGCCATCATTCGCAGCATCACAATCACTCTTCTCACCTGCGCTGCTTTAGCGAAGCAGTCTCAGGCGTTGTTCTAAAAAAATACGACTACGCGAATATCGCTTTGACAAGCGGCTATTATTGGGCATTCGCGCAATGCAAACGCAACCCGCGTTTCCTAATAGGAGAGTGCGTTAAATTTTATTGCATCAATATTTAGTGCTAACATCGTCGCATTGCATCTTTACTGCATGGGGAAGCATATCATGTGCTGATTTTGATGTTATTAAATCGATTGTACACTAAATGGGGAAAAGTTTCTTTTATGACTGTCATGTAGGACAACAGGTCCTTCTTTTACTATTACTCAATCTTGGCGTGGTCTATGAAAAACCTTCGGTTTCGTCGAAATTTGAGCTGTTCAGGAATCCCTGCAGTGATACCAAGTCCATTGGCGATATATTGAGGTGAGCTGCTGAGCAATCCCAACTGTTTTTCAAGACGAGTAGGTCTCAAGATTAACGTAGACCAGACGAAGGTAAGGCTTTTATTTCCTAGCACTGAGACCAGTGGCCAGAAGCTCTTGCAGAGTATGTCTACCAAGGTTAGACAAAAAAGCCCATTATTAAATTAAAGACTACCTAAGTGATAAATATGCATGGGACTAAATAAATATTTGTTTACATAATTTACAGCTACTATTATTTGTATTGATTAATTAAAATTTAAAAAAGCGCTTTTCTTTTGAAGTTTCTTCTCGCCAGAACGCCATTTTCATTTCGAAGCTGTAGTAACTTGTAGTTTATTGACTTAAAAATATGACTTTTTTGAGAAATAAAGCATTTGAATTTGAAAATACAATCAACCTTAACAAACTGGGCAATGGTCTAAGCAATAACAAGCTTTCGGTGCTAGGAGAAATATAAATTATACGGACTGTCCCACATTTGTGATTAAACTAAATTGTTAAAGTTAAAGCCAATGTTCCTACATATTGAGCCAAGTAAACAGGTAGGTACACAACTCATACTAGCCCCACTGTAATCCCCGACAAGGACACTGAGACATCCGGACAATGCTCTTCACCTAACTTAGGTGACCCTGCTTGACTACGACCCGAGGAGACAAGTCTAGGTTTTTTATCGTTATTAATTTGTCACGGAAAATTGTAATTAACAATGCCAGATACACAATTATTATAGACTAGCTTTTGCTTGCGGTGCCCCCTGCATTATATTCGGTTATCGTCGTGAGATTCTTACGGCAACTCCTTGATTATGGAAGTTTGTTCACGTGGAATTTGTTTATGGTTATTCCTGAGCATTTGAAGTTTTGGGATCAAAAATAGCCTATATGCTTCTCCATCTCTTTAACTAACTGTTATCTCTGTACCAAATTTTATAATCCTTACTCTGATAATTAATCACAATGGAGGGTATCCCACCGTGATAAAAGAATTAAGCGCAAGTACCTAGAGTAAATTTATCGATTTGGTGTAAAAAAACTGTTTCCCAACATTATAGTGTGGGCGTGTGTCCAACTATAGGTTACCTCCTTCTGGAGATTAAAGCCATGATGTTGTACATACATACATACATACATTCGAGGCCTACAAACTACTTCCTTTTCTTAAAGCTGGTTAGCAAAAAGAATCCACTTTAAAATTAACTTTTCCTAAAAAACAAGAAGCTTTCCTTAAAGCACGTTCAAGAAAGTAACAAATCGTTTTGAGTTTAGCATGACGTCGCGTACAAAAGGAAAGTTGCTTGCAAAACTGTAACCGCAAGCAAATTAGGCCCTCGACTAAACTCCTCAACTATGGGGCTGGAAAACGTTTGCGTGCTTTTCAACATTATTTCAGCAGCGTCCTCTATTTTGCATGTGCTGTCTCCTGTAAGTACTTCACCTCAGCGTTTAAGGTGGAGGCGTCATTCTTGCCTCTTACATATTTAGGGTTTAGAACTAAAAGAATGTATAAGATTAAGTTGTTAATATCATTAGCTACCGGAACCACCTGGAGAGTGGAAGTGTACAACAGGTACATTAGGTAATTATTTCTTTCGATTTTGTTCAAAAAATTTAATTTGGGTCACTAATGATAAATTAAAAAATGTGTTTCGGCAAATATTACTGTACTGAACAGAACTCACAAAACGGACCTGAACTGAAGCAAGAATCAAATTTGCGCTGTGTCCATTTTTCTAACCATTTCCCAAATTACTAAATATATTTCGAATGTTCTTCTGTGTTTAAAATTTTATTATTTAACCGACTTTTGAATTTGAAACCCACAAACCGCTACACATAGTATCTCACGTGTTGCTTAGCTCGTTATTTGGCCCCACGACAGAGACACAGGCCTCACCTACGAGAAAAGATGCTTAGGTCATATAGTCCGCCGCGCTAGCCTAGTGCCAATTGATAGCTAGATGATAGGATAATAGTTTAACGTAACCTCCAAAGCACAGAGAAGATCAGAAAAATTTCCCACTAGACAATCACCCATCCAATGACTGACCACGCCTGGCGTTGCTTTACTTCGCAAATCGCTTCCAATAGATGAATGTTTCAGGGTCACGATCTCCTTATATAGTACCTAAATAATATGATGTACAAAGTTTATAGGATAGGTAGGTAGAGGTACCTCCGTGTAAGTCGTGATTTTAAGCCGTTTGCGCAATACGTTCGTAAACTCGTTTTATGAAATTATGGACCAGTATAACAGTAATATTTATATGTAATTAACATTTTGCCGACATCGATTGATTGTCGTCCTCTTTCGGTATCATCTAAGTGTCCAGTGGGTGGTATCAAGGTAATGGCATATGTCATTTATAAGTTAATTTCAAATCGAATGGTTATTTCTTCCTAATATATTAATTAAGTAATGGTAAGGTAAAAGGTTGTGATTATAATTAAACACTGTTTTTTTTGTATATATACTAAGCTGAAGAAACAGTTTCTTGAATTGCGTAATCACGCCAATCTCTGTATCGAAATCGATAAATTGACAATGAATTAATATACATAATTTTAAAACTTCTAGTGACTTATTAAGTCCTAGTAAATCAATTTTACAAATACACATATTTCAATGGAATTAAGAAATACATTATTTATAAACATACATATATGAATAATCTTTTATCGTTTAAGACTCCTTAAACTCCTTTATTCTACTACTTTAGTAGGTTAGTTGTATGAACTACTATATTCTCGGTAGAAATTAACAACTTTGAGAACCGGTTTTTCAAAAAATAGTATTTAATAACGTTGACGATTCAAAAGTGTTTGAAAAACCTAATATGAATAAAAAAAATTACTTTTGAGTTTGACTTTATTTCCTAATTTAATCAGATTTAGGTATATAGTTATAATAAATTATTATAAAACAAAATGTTTCAAACTTTAGATTATTCAATTTATAAAACCAATATTTAATATATTATAATATATTTGTATTTGTCGTTTTTTAACTTCATAAGGTAAAACTATTAGAACGTACATTTAGATCAGTGTATAGTGAAATGCCCGATTGTATGTAGACAATTAGATTACATACATTAATTATGTAATCATTACTGTTAATTACATACATACATACATAACATCACGCCTGTTTTCCAGAGGGGTAGGCAGAGACCAAAGACTGCCACTTTCTACGATCCTGGCATACCTCTCTTGCCTCATCTATACGCATCAATGCTTTCATACATTTCCTACTGTTCCGAGTACTACTGACCTGGCCTTTTCTGATATTATGCGTGGCCTTTTCTGAGAAATAAAATATTATGATGAATTATTTTATCCTGTACCTAACTGTTTGGAAAATTAGAACTATAAAATTGTGTACTAGAAATTGTTCACAGTTCCTAAATATTAAACTATCTTAAATACTTATGCATGCAGATGTTTTTGTAATTTTCTTCAACAATATCCTTTTTTACAGTATAGGTACGGTTAGTTGGTACATTATCATGTGAGGACAGACATGCTTTAGGTATTCTAGCGAAATTGTTCCCTATGATTAACGCATTATCTACCAATAATTTAACTTTAATTAACTCCAGAATTACATAAAATGAGCCGCGCCAGACAAAAACTTAATTGAGAATTAAAGAAAATAGACAGTTGTCGCATATTTGTCCGTACAAATGAAATTGTGTCGGTGTCCTTTGTGACCACACATCAAAGAGACCGCCCGGTGTGAGCCATCGCGGTGAAATGTCACCACGGTCTATCAATTAACGGTTTATTCACTGTTTAATGTGTTATTGATATCGAGGTAACATCGGTTGTGGACGAGTCGGAATGGATGAACTTCTTTGTGGTCCAAGGTAAAAGATGCGTGAAACTGGTTTGCTTGCTTTAAAAATTTTTGTGCGTTTAAAAATACATGACTCGTACGACATTAAATTTTACATAAAAACATGATTTTTTTACAGAAAAAGTGGAAGTCAAGTCAGAGTCGCGTTCTGTACATAACGTACATAATGCGTCTAATTGACCCGAAATTAGTTTATCTATCAAATTTAATTATTTACACGTACCTATAGAATAATGTATTGTTTAAATTGTATCGTACAACCAGCCCCGGATCTAAGGGGGGTCAAACCGGGGCACTTGCCCCGGGCGGCAGTTTCATAGGGGCGCCAAATTCTTGAGACATGAATTCGAAATATCGAACAAATGAAGCCTCTTTTCCTACAATCTCATAGATTTTTATCAAGTAGTCGAATCTTAATATAATATGTTTGAAAAACAAACTTTTCTATTTCCATACACCCAGTTAGTTTTTGAACACATATGAAGTGATTTATGAACGCATCTTAACAGATCAAGTAAATTGGGAATCCCCGTCACATCTATACGTACATAATACTATATAATTTGTGATCTATACGAGCCGAGCCGAACGAATCCAAACAGTTGAACGTCAAGTGACAACACTGTTTGTTTATGTGGTTGATTGCGTTTGCGAGTAATCAGCGTTAATATAATAAGTAATTTATTTGTGAAATCATATATTATTGTAATGGAAATCAACAATTTGCAAGAATTACAGGTAAGAAATAATTACACATATATAGAGGTATATTTTTTTGGATGCTTTTGTAGGTACCTACTTTATAAATATCGTCATTGAAGTGAGTAACAAGAAAAATCTTCCGCCGATGCAAAATTGAACTTTTGTTTTCATCTATTTACTATAACTATTCAGTAGCTAAAGTACAACATAACCAGAGGTCGGAAAAGGCAGACTATATTTACCTCCACTTTATGACAAGACATAACATGGAGTTGTTATAACCCGGTAACTTTTAGTTCTGTTTAATCCTTTTTTTTTAGATATGTATTTCAAACGTATTGTTGATCCTAAAACTATTGTATAACTACATCTTATATCCCGAAAGTTTTGTGGTTGTAACCGCTCTATATTATGTCTTGTGTTAAAGTTTAGATAAATATAGTTCACATATTCCTTATCTACGTTCTACAATGAGTCAGGACCGCCTATCTGGCCCCTCGATCCTAGCCATTGAAAACAAAACTGCCTATGCGACGGACTTTGAGGAGCTAATAGATTCTTTCGCAGAAAAGAAAGCACGCCGTGTAAAGTTGTTGCGCCACTATCAAGGTTTTGCCCCAGTTCGAAAAAATCGTAGATCCGGGGCTGCGTACAACTAGTAATTTGTTGTTTGCTTATAATTTGTTATATAAAACATTAATATTATTATACAAAAATATGTATTTTTTTTCTTGGTTAGATTATAATATTGAAGTCATTGAGCAGTTAACCAAACGTAAAAAAAAAACATATGGAAACCATAACGAGGTTGATAAAAGAAAAGCTGACGCAATCACTTTAAACGAATGGAGCAATGTATGTACTCGCACAAGAGCATAAAATAAAACAAGGAAAGAAATTGGAGTTTGGACATGGCGCTATAGATAAAGCTGAAAATATAATGTCAGGGGAAGAGGAAAATTTCTTTGAAATATGTGTATTATATATTTAATACTTAAGTATATATGAAAAAAATATCTCTCACAAAAGCAATGCTTATGTCCCATTGTAAGGACTGCACCTCAATTTAATTGGGGTAGCATAGATGCTGTTTGCAATTTACTTTATTTCTTGCTATGAACTTAAATTAAGTATAAAAAAGATTTCTGACGTTGATTATGAAATTTTGCAGCTATATAGTTTAATTAGGTACATTTTTCGTATAAATAGATATCTTCATGTATATATCGGTAACGTTATTCTAAGAAAGAAATTATTTTTATTACTTGTAAAAATATGTTGCCTTATTTTTAGAAACATAAAGGCAATATCGCTGCATGATGTAACTTAAACCGATTCAGTAACTTGTGGATCGTGGTAACTAGGCTGCGGTTCGATGGGTGTAGGTATTAAATTAATGACTGTAACAAATTGTTTTAGATATCCAGTACAAATGATGACCAGATCTATATATTACATTAGCGATTTCAAAACGTCCACATCTATCAACTTGGAAGGCCTTAAAATTTTCATTTATATCGGTTGTGAAATGTAACTCAATAGTTAGAGTGTCAATTAAATATTAGACCAAAGCCAAATGCATCAATGCATTGATATTTTCATTATTACTGATGTTTCAAATGCCGCAGTTCGTTTTTATGTTTTTTTAAGAACCGACTGTCTTTCCATCTATAGATATAGTCACTCATAACTCTGGGTCAAGTTTTCATACCGATAAGCTACAAGTCGACTCCTAGATAGGACAAGATATGAAAGTGTTTGCAGTTAGGAAAAAGAAGACGACAGGAGGCCGGGAAAGACTGGACTTGGAGTCAGACCAGTAAATTAACCAGTAACCTTAATGTAGCATGAGGAATCGCTACATTATATTATGTCTGTCGCTTTTACCCCCAACCAAGTTCTCGCGCTGTTTTAGTTCGCAACCCTGCTTACTTCCACACCCCCTAGTAATACCTATGATTCAAAATTTAGCTCTGCTATTTACGAAAATCCCTTTTAATTGACACCTCACTCAAGCAAATTTTTGCTAACATTAGGCCCCCTTTTTATACCCCAATAAGTACTTAACTGAATCTCAGCTTTTTTGTACCATTTGTTAGACTTACAAATATAATCATGTTCTTGATTACAGCTCCGAAAGTTACGTAAGTATTAACTTCTAAATGCACACAAGTTTTAGTTGATTTGGAACTGATCTAATCTAACAGAGGTGACCGTTTCGACCTAAAGTCTTTTGCCAACTTTCGGACATAAAAAAGCTCCTACACACATAAAATCTTAATAAATGACGACTAAGATAGATGTCTATGCGTGCGTTAACGAAAATATCACGCGTCGTACATTCCAAAGAGCAAAGCTTCAATTTCACTTTAATGACAAGTTGAAAAGAAGCTAGGAATTATTTGTAACGCAGCGTATTGTGTGTTCGGCTTCGGTGTAAATGTATATTATTAGTGTAATGAATAAAGGAACAGTAACAAAACTAATTCGTTATTGATGGTGTTAGTGCGATTGCCCCAGTCATGCGCCGGAGACGATCTTGCCACAACTGATAATTACAAAAATCTCCTTTACACTTAACGACTATTACACGTAATCGGAAATAAATAACATAAGTACCTGGGGACCGAGCTTTGCTCATTTTTTTAACAACGCCATCTATTGTCAAGTAGCTTAAGTGTAGCTTTACAACGCCATCTATTCTCAAGTAGCTTTAGTGTTGCTGTGTCGGTAAAAGTATTACTACTCGCCAATAGATGTCAGGAAGAGTCAAATTTTTCAGTTTATCGGTTATGATAATCAATTTTCAAATTTCATGAAAATCGTTGGAGCCGTTTCCGTGATTCAGATTATATATATCTATATATAAACATATATACAAGAGTTGCTCGTTTAAAGGTATTAGATAATTATGTACAAATAAAAACAAATCACTTAATCAAACTAAACTAAATATGTTCAAAATAAATATTAAACATTAATAATTTGGCCCCAAATTTTCTGCCTAAGAGTTTCTCAGCATTATTGCCACATTGCGTTGGGTGCAAGTTGCGTGGGTAGGTTAGGTAGGCGTCCTGAGTCCTTATTCCTTGAAAGTCAGGACAGAGGTTATACGACTTGTCGGAGGATTTTTTCATGTACGCCAGAATGTGATTATTTCAACTTTGTCTACAACATGGATGTAGACTTGTTTTAAAACTACAGCAAATCACAGTAAACCATAAATAAGAACCAGTCCTAATTACTAGTATGTAAAACTCGTACAAATTACACAAAGTATCAGTAGGTACTATGCGAGCTACAGAAATGGGAATGCTGGGAGTCCCAGGATCTTAAATGAAAAAATCGCAGAATTACAAGAATAGACAAAACGATTTAAAGTATTAACTGAATCACTACAGTAGCAATGCTTGAGGTACATAACTATGTTTGGTGGACAAAGGAAAGTAAACACTACTAAGCAGTAAACATAAAACACATGCACGAAACCCCGCAAAACGATACGATACAACTATGGCAGACGACTCCAAGTCTGACGGCTTTACCAGTCGTTAAATGTAAATTGCTCATTTCGCTGGCTTACAGCGACAGATACGAATGTGCTCCATTCACAGTCCAGTTAGAGATGCCGCTATACAATGCGTGTGCCCGGACTCCGTGCGGACATCGGGTAACAGAGCGGCAAGATTTAATGACCGCGACTGTCCGGCCTTACGCGAACTGTTTCGTCATTCGCCACCGCTGTACATAACATGTGTTTATTTACTTTGTTCATATTTTTTTTTGTACATGCTGGTAGTGTTGCACTATTTTTGTAACATGTTGCAATTGCTTGACAGGTTATACGTTGTGACAGAGGTGTTGCATTCTCTTTATGGCTAATAATAATGAATACGTCATTTCATAGCTGCTACCGATAAGCCCAAGCAATTTAATCTATACTATGAATTGATTATTATCCATTACGTGAGATATAAAGTTAATCGATTATTATGACATGTAGTGATGTTTCGATAAATTTTGGATCTTATAAAGAAAATAAAAAAACAACTAAATAAGATAATAAAAAAAATTAAGACAAGTCTATCTATTCCAAAGCAAAATATGTATATAGTAATAGCGTTTTTAAGTACAAAATATACTTGTAATTAACTTAAATAGTAAAATCATACAATGACCGGGAAATACCGTTTCTAAGATTAAAAAATGTGACAAGTGTATCTAACTTCTCGATAGTATGAGGTTTTTGTTGCAATATTGACCATCTAATTGCAAATTTGATTGATCAGTGTTAAAAAGTAACAATAAAATTGTATGTATTTCTTTTTTACTGAGGGTTAGGTGTATGGTTGTAGTAAGCAATGCTGTACTAGAAACTGATGATCGTCAGGTTGGCAATCACATTCTTTAAAAATAGGTACTAACTTGAGTTTCTGGCAACATTTATTTGAATGGAATAGAAGTTTTTTATCAGTATTGGCAAAATAGCCGTAAGAACATGTAGATGACCACAAAAGAACATGGGGTCAAAGAAAAGTCAATTTATCATAAATGAAAAAATACTAATTAATTCAATATCACCATTGTGATATAGCTCATAGCTCTCAATTGCAGGATATAGAACTATGTCACATAACAGCACGATATATACTATGCCACTTCATTTATAGCCTCAGGGTTGCTATCTCTAAAATCTGGCAACTAGGACAAGAAGCGTAAAAGCCCCGAATTTTGGATTTTTTGAAGTTTAAAACCCGGACATGTCAACAGTTTCGTTTTAAAATTTACAAAGGAAAATAATTAAAAATAAATTAAATTTATTCTTCTTAAGAAACAATACGTTTTAAGATACTGTTTGCAGTCTTACACTTTTTGCTCTGTTATCAAAACCAAAGGTTTTTAATGTTTGTAAGAACTTTTAAACCCGGACTATAAATGAAAGCCCGTCCGGACGCTCCCCGGACGCCCTCTCTAAACTAGGACAAATTTGGGGAAACCCGGACGGATGGCAACCCTAAGCCTCAAGTAAGCTTAAATAGAATACGATTCCCATCGCTTAGCAGCGTGCTTCATACAAACGCATTTTCCACTTATTTTCGACATTAACTTATAAAACAAACACTGTGAAAATTTTGTAGACATAATCTATTTTTTAAATATTATTTATAATCTCATATGAGACCATTTGTATGAAAAACTAGACTCCTGTACATCTTTTAAACTGTTCAATTTAATAGAAAACTAGCACACTGCAGACCTTAGACATTTATTATTAGAACACGTCTTCAAAGTATTCAATTAGTAAGTCACAAAAAGAAGTGGGAAATTCGTTAGAATCTCAGCGCGAATCGTATTCTTAAAGAAAGGTTTATCACATCTCTTTTTTACATCTTTATATTTGAAACTCGTACGAATATAAATTCAAGACTTATTTACCTACGTACAATAAGGTAGCTCTTGAAGCTCACATCACTGTAAATTTGCGATTAAATAAACTACTTATAACATATTTATAAGCAACAAAATCAAGTATTATTAATTTAAGATTGTGCTTGACTAAATGTAACTACAATTAAGTGTCTAAAATTATTGACGTATAAACACAAACACGAGATTATTTAAGATTGTCATACGATTTTAATAGGTAACCCTATTTTCAATTGTTAGCCCCCTGGTATTGAGCTATAAACAAAGAATTCACACATAATTTATATCAGATATCAAAAATTGTAGCTCAGTTCTTCCTACTATAGGCCACTTTATTATTATACAATAATTACCAGCCTATTCATTTTTATGAATCTTCATCTTTTGAAATCAAAAATCTAGCATTTTATATACACTGGCTGACCAGTGAGAATATGTTCGTAGTGGTGTAATAACATATTTATAAAACAGAACAATGCTTCGCAGTGACTGACACGTTATCTTGATACAAATCTATGTCTCTACCTCAGAATATTTTGGGCGCATTATTTAAAGGGAAACTCGGGTCAAAATTGGTGTTATAGGTTTATGGTGCAAATTACAGTCTGTAGCGTTTTACTGGAATACAACTTGACTATCAAATATTTTAAACGATTTAGTCATTCACAGAATTTTTCTGCATATCCAGTAGGTACTGCTTCTTTACGCCTGCCTGTCCTGAAAATATACTTCGTCAGTTTTTTTTTAAACTGCTAAGGTGGCAAACAAGCT
The DNA here is from genome assembly GCA_946406115.1 of Apoda limacodes. Lineage (NCBI taxonomy): Eukaryota > Metazoa > Arthropoda > Insecta > Lepidoptera > Limacodidae > Apoda > Apoda limacodes. The sequence goes on from OX291541.1 coordinate 46,210,716, forward strand.
AACGATTCGCCTGATGGTAAGCTATCAACGCAGCATTTGGACACTTTTAACACCAGGGTAATCACTCGCATGTTGCAAACCCTTTAAAAATCGAACCCTATTTTGACGTCCTACTGACTACCGCAGCAAGCAAAGTAAAGCGAATGCTATATTTATTTTATAATTTTGACTTATCTTACAATAAATATTTATAGTTGTAAGGTATTTAATTTAAATTTCTTTCAAGTTCAGTCGGCCACAGATACAAAGTATATTATTGGGATTTTAAATGTATATTTGAAGTTTTTATTATAGTTAACTTGATTTCAACATCCATTGGTTAAATAACACTGTTTAGGTTATTTTATGGCTTGATATTGAATTACTGCCAATAGTACCGTACAGTAGTTTCTTAATTATAAATGTGGAGCTGAAATAACCCTAGTTGACATGACGGTATACTTTAAGGTATGGCGGTGGGTACTTATTTTACGTAGAAAGGTATGCAATTTCAAAGTCAACGCAATTGGCGCACATATAAATTTAAATATTACTTAAACTGTATACTTAGAACCGTCTGAATAACACTACCCTGATGTTATAGCAATGTCTTAAGTAGAACTAAATTAACTTTTAACCGTGAAAGACTACTGACGTCATGGATATATCAATTGGATAATATTATTATGACGGCACCTCGCACGAGTAGTCAATAACGTGTATTTTTTTGTGGAATCCCAAAGAAAATTAACATGATCATAAACTCTAACTTGACTTTTTTGACTTACACCATACACAAGTGTACAAGGTGTTATTATGTAAATTATGAGAGCTTGGTTTCGGCTGAGTCAATACCATGGAAGGTAATTGGCGACACGTACGTATACGCGGCAGTCTCGCGATAATGTTGTGCTATGACGTGTGAACTTATCGATATTTTTTTTATCCTTACACATAACTGTATTATTGCGGCATTACTCCCGTTCCTCTACCTTCCGCATCCTTCACCAGCCACCCTTTTAAGGTCGTCGGTTCATCGAGGAGGGCGACTCACTCTTTCACTTCCTGTAAGCGGTCTCCACACTAGGACGTCTACTTCTTGCTTCCGACAAACGTGACCAGCCCACTGCTACCTCATCTTGCTAATTTTGCGAGCTATGCTGGTATCTTTATTTCTCTTCCGGATGTTCTCATTTTTCGATCCCTGAGAGACACTCCAAGCTCCATCGCGCGCTGCGTTACTTTAAACTTAGGTAGGTAGGAAGGAGTTCGTTCACTAATTTATATCTTGTAGTTACAGGAATAAACCTACATAATTACTATACATATAATAAATATAACATCCGGTTTTTTCCAGCGTCTTACTGTAAGGACTAGGAGTAGTAAGAACGATTTTAAGATTTTTTAAAAACAAACTGCGTGCATGTAGCCTCCGCTGTCGTTCGTCCCCTTGCAAGGGAACAGGGCTCTTATTAGAAGGGGGCTTAGTTCGTAGTCCACTGCGCTGGCCCAGTGCGAATTAGCAGACGTTGTCTAGCTGGTAGCCATTAAAACTGTCAAAATTTTCAAGCCCGTAAGGCCCCTGAATTGGCTAAATGACTCGCGTCTATGGTAACAACAACAGCTGCATCTAATTCATTTAAAAGTATTTAGGTACTGTTTGAATACTCAATGCTTTAAGTAAAAGAGCAACAATAAGAAGTGATCTATGTACAATATGTCTGTTTACACGCTTAAACAACACTTACGATAGTAACGCAAGCGAGTGTCAAAAACTCAAGCTCAAGCCTCTGGTTATAGGACAAGTGTTGTTGTACTCTATCGATAACTAGTTACTCAGCCCTAAAGGTAAGGTGACGTCAGGTCACGACTGTACTCCGGAGCAATTTAATCAGTGTTGTGCGCAGTGACAGTCGCACTGACTGAATTATATTCTGCGATGCGATCGTGCGCCTGATAATGTTACAGAATATTACTATTCCAATTCATTCGGAAGGACTGTCGGGGAAAATGGTCTACTTAATGTTTTGTCTCAGAGACAACAGTTCTGTGCAATTTGCGCGATTCTTTCCATTCAATGGAAAGATTTGACTTGAAAGTCCTTAAAGCTTAGCGTTCAGGACACTGAACTGACTGAAAGGATTTGATTTGCGAATTCCATATAAATGAACACTAGATTACTGTTGTCAATCACCTTAATGTATCGCAATCTCCAACTTTTCGCAGCTGAGTGCAAGTAGCACCGTCGCAAAAGTTAGTCCGCGTATATGTAGGTTATGGGTCAGTGCGTCAATGGATAGTGACTTGACTGCTAAATCGAAGGGCGTTAGTTTGGTTCCCGCACCAAACATTTATTAATTGTGTTTGTATTTATACTGGAGGTTGTCTATGTATAAAATGTATCAATTTACAAAAAAAAGTATATCTAGTTTTATGAGTTATATCCATAGCACCAAGCTTTGCTTAGTTTGGGAGCAGACGGCGCTGTGTGTTATGTCCAAACATAATTATTATTATGTATTTATAAAGGCCATCATCGGCCAACAATAGTAGTCAGTAGCTAGAAGAAGAATGAAGAAGTGTTGTTAATCAATTAGGTACAAATAATTGGAGTAATTATGAAAAATATTAATAATGTCACCAACATTAATCGCAACTATCATACTTGCTCTATTCAGAAATAAAAAGAACTTCATAAAACTTATATAGCTTTTGTGTTGGAAATGTATAGTACATTTCTGCCGCGGCCCGCAAACGCAGAATAACCGGGTGATCGTCAGTATGCGAGGTGAGGAACGCCTCGCAGAATCCGGTTATGTTCAGTTGTGGCCAAGGCTTGTATAGTGCGTTTCTCAAATATGCGTGTGAAAAACACGAATTATATTGACAACTGTATTGACAATAATAAAAATAGTTTAGGTAATTTTAAATAAAACTTACGGAGCGTCCATAAATTATGGGAGGTGATTTTGGCGATTTTTTGACCCCCCTTCCCCCTTTGGTGAGATGTCGTGAGAATTAGCTCGAACCTACCCTATCCCAATCTTACGTGAGATTTTTTAAAATGCGTATCATTAGTGTAAATACGTTAATCTTTGCTTGATTGTGTTGGATATACTTAAAAAAACATAACTTGCTACTTTGTGGCGTTATCATAGCTGAGATAATTGTTATGTGTAAGATTTGAAGATATTTAACACAGCTTTCTCGCAATTCTATACAAAATATCTGATCAAAATAATTATAGTTTGAAGTTGGTGTCGTGCAAGCGGAGTGTGTTATAAACTGTTAGAGAGATAGACACCTCTTCAAACTGAAAGTTTGATTAGATTTTTTTGAAATAATTATTTTTACTTTTTTATTGCATCTTTTTGAAGCCGGTTCTTGTTTTCGGTTCCGCTCGAGCGGACGAATTCTGACTTGTAACAAGCTTGAGGTATCAGAGGCGCTAGCTTGCATAATGTTTGCGATGGCAAGTATACACACCTGTAGCAAGTTTAAATTAAAGTTTCTAGTTACTATGCGACATACTTGCTCCAAGTTTGTCTAACAAACTTGAGTAAGGATTGTTTTGACAAAGTATCTTCGGTTTTGTTATGACACACTTGCAGATTTTTCGTTAGATTTGTAATAAAGCCTATGCCATAATTAAAGTGCAAAAATTTTGGGTTTTCTTAAGGGTAAATGCCGCAGATTGTTTTCATAGAAAATAAATTATGGCATAATCTCCGAAGTTCCCATAATTTTACTTTACGTTTTGAATTCACAAAAAGAACAAAAATTAAAGTGCTCTGATAAGTCATTATTTTTTAATATTTTTGCAAAGGTGTCGGAATTTCTTGTATCAAAAAATATAAAAAATAATGGCTTCTCAGAATCACATAAAAACACTTTATTTTATGTTCTTTTTTTAAAAATCTTGATACAAAGTATAGTTAACGGAACTTTCAAGGTTATGGCAAACTAATTTTGCATGAAAAACAATCTACGGCGTTTACCCCTAAGGGTGATATATCAGACTGTAAACACGAAACCAGAGCAAGATAGAGCTGTGAAAATGGGTTAGACATAAAATGGGTATGTAAGTCTTCACAGGAAATTTTGCTGTGACTTTGTGGACACAACCCCGTAAAACATATAAAAAAAATACAATTATTATTGATTTTAACTAACCTGTCTTCAAATCTTATTAAGAACTTCTTATATACAAATTATTTTCACTACTACATGGTTAATAAAAAGCTAGTTATCGAACTTAAATAAGGAAGGCTGAATTGTTGTTTTTGCAGTTTTATTTTTGTTATATAGTCAATAAAACAAAACATTTATTTTTAATATATCTTTATTTAATTATGAAACAAAAATGTGATATTCTTACAAAGTATCAAAAGTCTGTTTTTGTTATACATTTAAATTATTATATATTAAAATATTATTTAAATCACAGCGATATAAAAATCAACCATTTTGTATGAATAATAGGGTTTCTGCTATATAAATAAGAAGGCGAGAATTCTCGAGAAATTTGTCGAGGCAGGAAAAAAAAACTCGAGAAATCAATTCTACGTACTAGGTACCTAAACTTGTTTCTCTTTTTAAAACAACAGGCGCGCCACCTTTTCCAGCGTGTGCACAACAATCCACCAAACATAACAATTGGCTTACCCTTAGTACGTGGGTCCTGACTCGCAGTTGACCAGTTTTTTTCTTTATCAGAAACCTTCCCTGGCGTGTGCACAACAACTTACCAAAATTTCATTACAATCGGCTTACCCTTAGTACGTGAGTCCTGACTTGCACTTGACCAGTTTTTTTCTTTATCAGAAACCTTCCACGGCGTGTGCACAACAACTTACCAAAATTTCATTACAATCGGTTTACCCTTAGTGCGCGTGTCCAACTTGCACTTGACCCTTTTTTCTTACATATAAATCTTACTCCAAAAATAAACACAACATAAAAAATTATCCAAATCAGTCCAGCCGTTCTTGAGTTTTTGTGAGACTAACCAACGTCAATTAATTTTAATATATGTATAATATTTTAATATATTAGATTTACTACATACTATTTGGTTGGTTGGTTACCAATTATTTTCTATTTAATTGTGGAATTTTGTACATTTGGGTACTGGTACCACAATATACACAATAATAATAAAAAAAGCTAAGTAGTTCCCTATTCGTTACTTTTTATATAGACCAACCGAGTGTTGTTTGTTTAATTTATTGTTTGTTGTTGAATTATTTATTAATAAGTGCAATTTATGGTACCTAAAATTTTTACTATTTGATTTAATTAATATCATCTATCAGTCTTATTTGTAATAAAGCCATAATTTTAAAATGATATTATGATTTTTATAAAACGACGATGTACTCTATCGATTTCCATCATCAAAATATATAGTTATATATAGTTATGGGGTCACCACAAATTTTCATAAAAAAAAAGTCCCAGGCTTCATTAAAATAACTGAACAAATTTTTTTTTAGCGCCGTCATTTGTACACCCTTACCCTCTATATATTGTTTAAGGTTCATTGATGTTTTTGGATTGCAGCAATACTGTCACATACTTGAAACATCATTCTTAACTTAAAAAGATTGTACCAGATTTGTGACCCACTTGCTTCGTGATATTTGAGATCACAATTCAGAAGCAAAGAAAAATCAAATTTGTCGCAAATATACATGCTATCTGGGATAAAACATTGCGGATCGCTCTCTGATACTGTACTGCAAGTACGATTTATCCCAAAGAAGCTTGTGTAAGATATCTATAATATTATAAAGAAGTAAAATGTATTTGTTTGTATATATTCAGTGATGATAATTTGAGGGTTTATGGGGAAAAATAAAAAGCTTTTTAAACCAGTTCAAAGTTCGCTCGGGATAATTTTTATACTCCTTTTTTATACGTAGTAACAATGCATTCTAACAACTAGCTTTATTTGTGGCACCGACATAAGTTTAGGTCCAGAGAAAGACAAAAATAATATTTTATCCCGATCGAAAGTTACCACGAGAATGGGTTTATCCATAGAAAAAAACCGTGGCGTTCGGCTAATATTTTTATATTCATATTTTGTTTATTTTTAATTTTTTATTGATATTTATTTTTATTATAAAGTATTAGGTTCTTCTTCCTCTGGAAGACGTTGTAAGCGTCCCTAGACTTATTTATAGCAGACCGCCCTGCTTATTTGCAACCTTAATTTTAACTTAGTAAAATCGCTTTACGATCGGCTAAGATATCAGATAACATACAGACAATAAGTTCAGCGTTAGAATAACGCCGTTAAACCAATGCGTTAAACCGACGACGTGTTTTTCTAGTGATCGGTACACACTACTATGTCGTGAAAACTACTAAAACAATTTTAACGAAACTTATTACAATTTGATTACTAGTATCTCAATTACGTTGCCAAACATACATATATACACGTATGCCATCAGGTACATCTGATTGGAAGCTCACATACACTAACATATATAAATATTGAGCAATTCTAACAATATTACATACGTACGGGTTGAACTGACAACCTTCTTTTTGAAGTCCGTTAAACAGAACAAATATACGACACATAAAAAGCTCAAAACACGACTAAAGTAACAGAAAATTATCAATCAATAATATTATCATATAAAACACTAATAACACTTTTTTTCTGAATGAACCCAGAGTTAAATGTCACATTGGGTGCCATGCGGATCGCGGTGGAATGTCAAAGGTGATATTAACGCCAAAATGTCAAGTGTGTCTCTCGACTGTCCGAGTGGCAAGGAATTAGTAACGCTTGGGGATTAAAATATTAGAAACATACGCCTCGTCAAATGGATACTAGATTTAGTATTATTTTTTTTATAATAATTCGTTAGTAAGAAATCAAAAGTTTAGGAAAATTAAGTCCAACCAAAAAGATTAATAACACAAATAAACTATTGCTATGACGAAGCTAGGAAACAGTATGAGTACGTATGAGTATTATTGTAGTACTATGCATACGTAAGTTTTAAAATAATTTTCATTTTATTTAAATATGTTTAATAAACTTGATTTTGTAAGCTTTTACTTTATTTGACCACGCTAATCTTTAGAACTACAAGTCGGGTTTATAAAATATTTTTTACATTTGATAGCCTAATTCTTGCGGAAGGTTATACGCAACTTTGCATCACAATGCGACCCTTAGGGGCCAAGTAAAATGAAAAAGGTCAGAAAGAACCCAAAGCAAAAACGAAGTAGCTTGGACGAGCGATGCGACATGAGGTAGCAGCAACGGAAGGAGCAGAATATCGTATGCATTAATCCGTCTGTCCTGGCAGTTGTCATTACTACTTCTAGCTCGACAAACATCCGCCAATTTGCACTGGGCCAGCACAATGGACTATGGCCTGAATCTCCATCTCAATTCCAACCTGTGCCTCAGCAGTGGGATGTACTATAATGGCTGAGGCAAAAAGGGGGTAAAACAGAAGATGAAAATTTGTATGAGGATTCCGATATGTTCGGTCAAAACATAAACAATTAAAAGCTTTCTTTTGTCTTCAAAATTCCAGGCGAACGAAGTAGCTGTAATGAGCTAGTTATGACATTACGAGGCTATACATGGACCGCCCAGTCTGCCCGTGACCAAGTCTAGTACAATCAAACCAAACCTTCGGAAAAGGGTATTTTTCAACACACCCGCTTTTAATGTAGCTCTTATTACATTCATAACGAAGTTTATAAAACACGCATGCATTTTCATTTTACAACTCCACTAGTACGTGATAGCACATTTATTTTTTATCGCAGCAAAATATACCTAGGCTGTTTGTGCTGTTGTAGCCTTCGGTGGCGTGTGTTTATTATATGTTTACTTCCGAAAGCTCTGTGCACGAAACAAGAAATCCATGCGCCATTTTCATTAAATATTATTGTAAACAAAATATTTATTGTTTCATTTATTTTTCCGCGCAAGTGAGTTGAAAGAAGTCACAATGAAACGGTGATTACACACTTGGCTCCATTACATCCTCGCCTTGCAGCTCGGGCTGAAATCCTGTCTCGTGTGCAACCAACTTAAGTCACTTGTATCAAAGGTTCGGTTTATTTTGGGATTAACAATCATTATTTTCGTTTATTTTGTAATCTGTCATAATTATATAAAAATATCAAAAATTTAGCCAACTTTTTAATATATTTTTGTTTAATACAGTATTTTTGTCACTTTTGCCACCGAAAAATGAAACTTTAGACCAATGTCTGGAGGTAGGGTTTTGGTGTAAATCTATCAAACTGCCTAAACATATTCATTGTTTATATATAATAAGTTAGTTATTATCGTAGTATGTGTATGTAAACTAATTGTTTTGTTATACGTTTCAAAGCTACACGAACGATAGGTGTCGATGGCAAAACTGGCGTTATCGAAAGTGTAAAAAGAAACAAACGTGGGAACTTTTTATCCCAAATCGAACACACTCAGGTCCATTACCTTTAACCATTTCATATCGTGTTTAAACCTCGGTTTAATCCTTTTGACAGCTTCTTTAATCGGAAGTTAAACGACTAACTTAAGATTATTGTTATCAGTGATTTGCTGAGATGGTCTAATTAATCACGTGTTAGGAAAATATTTGTTTCCGTTTTTCGTTATAAACAGAGATTTAAACTTTTTGTTTCTTTTGTATTCATGTGAATTCGTTTTTATAAAATACAGTGATTTGTTTGGTTAAGTAGGTGTTGTTAAAGCTAGTTGCTTTAATTAAGGGTTAGAACTTATTAAGTCATGCCTTTCAATTAAGTGGTCTTAACTGTTTGGTTTCTTTGTATTTATTTTTTACTATCCTTCTCCTTTGTACATTTATTATTATAAAAGGTCGTGATTTGTTTGGATAAGTAGTTATTGTAACCGGCTTCCTGGACATCATGACATCACCAATATCTCATGACCTGCAAGTCAAGGCTCCATATTAAATGTTTACAATTGCATCCTCTTCATTAAAATTAACACACACTTGTTTTTGTTGACTATGTAACTACTGTGACTAACTACAAGTGACCTATTGAAATCTGTTTAAATATATATCGAATTTTAGCAAAGTAATTTAGATCTTAATTCAATGTAGTATAGATGACAGTTTTGTTCATATTATTAAGCATAATAGTTTCCATGCTTATACTTCGCAAATTGATTTTTTAGCGTTATTCGCTGATAAGAACTTTACATGATCAACACAGCATGTCTTCATATGTAAATGGCTAGTCGAACTCAGCGGTTTTACCCGCGAAAAAACGTATTCCTGTGGCAACTTTCATTTGGGATAAAAGTATTATAAGTATTTGGCCTTTTCTGTCCCTACACCTTACCAATAAAGCCAATGGTATGCACTGTTACGACGTGAGTATATTAACATCTCAAAAAATAACCCATAGGAACTCTCGGTCGGGTAAAGATGTATACTATATTCTTTGAAATCTCTCCAGCTATGCCTGCGCCAAAAATCCAGGGTATGGTTGCCATACGTCCGGGTTTCCCCAGATTTGTCCTAGTTTAGGGGTTTCATTTATAGTCCGGGTTTAAAAGTACCTAAAAACTTTAAGAACCTTTTGTTTTGATAACAGTGTAAAAAATGTAAGACTGCAAACAGTTTCTTAAAACGTTTTTTTCTTAAGAAGACTAAATAAATTTAGTTTATTTTTTTGATTTTTCTAAGTAAATTTGATGAGACGAAACACATATTCGAAACTCACGTTCGCCTCTTATTTAATTTTCCAAAACACTTCCTTAATGGAGAACCCACATCATTGCAACAAAACCACAGCCCAAATTTTTCAGTCAGGCAGGACCTTTTTTTTTTTTTTATACCTATAAGGTGGCAAACAAGCAAACGGTCCGCCAGAAGGTAAGCGGTCACCGTGGCTTATGGACCTTACCTCTATCATCATCATCTATCTTCTATAGGTAGGTAGGTACCTACTGATAGATAAGGAAGTCCTATCATCAAACGTTTCGGAACATCAATTTTAATTTTATTGATTGAATTATGCTAATCGTCAATTTTCAACCAAAACGGTTGACATCGTACACAGTCACTATAAAACTTGATAAATATTTATGACATCTATGCAATTATATTTTTATTGATATCCTTTTATTTCTATTTTAGTATTTATAATTATTAACCTGACATATAACTATTACCTACTTTTTGCGTCATTTAACACCAAAACTTGAAGTATAAAAACTTATGCGTCACTTTTTTATTAACAAGTTATTAATCAAACTATACAGGTAAGTCTTGTTGTGGTAAATGTCACGCTTAACAAGAGACTTTTTTGATATAAAATTCAAATGCTATTAGCGGTAATTGCTACGTAAATGATGATCAATTTGATAGATAGGTAAGAAGAAATGGACAGACAGACGGACTTGTACCTAATAATAATTATTGCCAATCTAAGCTAAGCATCTAAACCATATCAACGTTCGAGTGCTTAAAATGTTTTGGTAGAGCAAGTATATGGAAAGAAAAGAGATAAAGGCTAATTCGGTTAAAAAAAGCTGTAGTATCTAGAGATTCTTATTTGGTATTTTTTGCCTGTGTAAAAGCCTCTTCCGTGTTTTTCCTTGTTTCTTCTGGGCAACATTTAACTGGTTCTTCCTTACTGTTTTTACTTAATTAACAATTATTTTTTTTACGCTGTCCTTGAGATCACTTGCTATTTTCATAACGCAATACATCCATGCTTTTTGGTGTAGCTGTTTATTTGGTTCTGTCCAATGCCACCTCCTTTACTTTATCGTAAGATTCATAAGTTTCTTCCTTTAAACCCTCTTCCTTCTAGATCTTTGACGATTCGTTTTAAACAATATTTCTTCTTATATGTGTCATAAAATGTCTGTGAAACAAAACTGACTAATGAAAATCGAAACAAATCATGTTTGGAGCAAAATTTACGCAAAATTTAAAATGTTATTACTGTATCAAAGAAAAATCAAGTTTGAGAAACGGAATAGGATGTTAGGTAAGAATATTTACACAACCAAATATTTCATCTCGATTTCTACATATACTTAAGACTACAAGGTACTTGGCGGCACATATTTTTTGTCACAGCCCGATAAGATCTGGCGGCGCAGGCGCGGGCCGGTCACACAATGGCTTCGTAATTGACAAACCATGACTTGATAAAGTCAAGGACTGCACATCACACTTGTCTCACGGAGTACGACCGTTGTCTCGATTTGGGCGTCACTTTGATTGGATTTTTGTTGTTGAATTAACAAAGAGAAATTGATTGTGATTTTCTTTATCTTTTTTTTAATAGAGTACTAATGAGGTTTTTTTTTTAAATTTTTTTTTTAGTGACAAAAATGTTACAGTTATTCTTGGTACCGTTAAGGGTCTATCTCATAATTACAGTTGTAATAGTTCAATAGTACCCTACATCCAACTTATAATCTAAAGTCAATATTTTAAAGAACATCGGCAGTCTGGGTATCACTTCAATGTTTTGAAGTATGAAACGTATGTTATTTAAATTTGGGCAAGTTTTAGATTTATTATCGGTGTTCATTTTAGCCCTTATATCATATTTGTAGAGCTAGCAGATGAAAATGTTTATTTTTATAAAATCTAAGTTAATGATAAAACGAAAACTTATTTATCTAATAAAATAAAATAAAATAAAAATGTCAAACCTAAATAATCAGAAGATGACATAACATAATTATTATTACACTTTAGAAATATGGCTTCAGGCTTCACGATATTATTCTAACTGACAATTTATGATTATCACAGTTTTAATTCTTTTTACTCGAACGACTGTCGCACAATCGTTATGTTGAAGTTTTGGCCGTTTTGAGGTTATTTTAATAAAAAATATGTAGATACAACTCTTAATCCCAAATTGTAAAAAAAATATACTTTTTATTATACTTACTTAAAGCTTTTTAAACCACACATTTACTTAGAGATAACAACGCGAAGTCTTTACATGGTATTGAAATTATAAGGTAGTCTGCCAATGTCAGTTTACTACTGGATGGATAAATGAAAAAGGTAAATCATAAAGTAGTATTTATGCCAGAGATGGGAAAAGGAGTTAAATAGACAATGAATTGCCTTAAGTTTTAAAAATTGAGCACAAAAATTTAAAAGCTTGGTTAAATTATAACTTATGTTTCTTACGCGATGTTTATCTTTCTGTTGATGCTCTACTTTTATAGGAATTTCTTTTTCAGTGTTCGTCTATTGATTTGGCGCAGAAGGACAACAACAAAGCAAGTTAAGTTAAAGCTTTTAAAAATAATGGGTTCTACTTTAAGCTGTGAAAGAAAACAAAGCTTTAGTTACAAAATCGCATATATACAAGCCTTCGAAATAAAGAACATGACTGAAACACAAGGTAAATCAAAAGAGTATTCAAATATCCGCAATAGCATCGAATTACGTCCAAGTTGACGTCCAACTGTGTCAAGTGTAATTGGAGAGCTTGTACCCAGTTTGACCCCGTCAAACAAAAATTTTCGTTAAGATTTTTATCTAAAAAACATGACATTTCAAATCAAAAGACACGTATTGTCTAGCGGCCTCACCGCTCGTTTTAAATAAGATAACTTTTAGTCAACTTTGTTCACTATTACCGAGGAATAAGATGTAGAATTGATTTTCTTAATTGTATTTCGAATCGGCGTTAGAATGGTAGCTATTATCTGAGAGAACACACGTTCGGAAATGGTAAAAAAAGGCTGAAAAATGATTAATAGGGCCGCGGTATGAGAGTTAGTTCGTGTGTGATTCTTTTCATTTGACAGATTGTCTCGACTCTCTGACCCAAGCGCCCCGTTGAGACACTAATGATGTCGTCAATGCTCGCACATTTTTAAAATATCGACATCGATAAAGAAGACGCAGGTTGGCTGGGGAGAAAATCACACTTCGTATATCAAATGTGTAACGAAAAAGACAATTCCTTTTTTTCTTTGAATAGACTATTCGCAAGACATGCTTAGCGGTATGAACTAGTTTTTCACTGTCGACTAGAAGTGGCTTTTGGTAGATAAAAATCAGTCTAAAGGATTCTTTATTTTTTGGGGAAATACATTCATGAGGATTATACTCGTGGTCGTGATTGAATCTTAGAATCGATTTTCATCGCACATTGTCATAAATATAATTTGAAATGTGCACCTTTGTTGGTAATTTTAAAAAAAAAAACTAAAAAAAATTTGCGCACCTGTTGACAACCTGTCGATCCGCGTTTGTGACTATTTTATTTAAATTATTATATTCTTTCTATAAATATTTTTTTATCAATTTAAATATAAATGTCAACTATTGTTGCAGGTGTTTGTCAAAAAAATGAGTATAGTTGTACTGTGTTGTTTTTCAGATTTTGTCTTATTAAAAGCATTAAATAAACTACTTAGATCCAGAATAAAATACTGTGTAGCTTAACTATCGATACTTTCACTTAACAAAGCACAACACTTTACTCGAGGCCAACTAAGATTACTCTCAGCACGAGACTGTCCTGCGTCGGCGCTCGTTCGCGACGCTTTGACATCCCGACGTTACAATGACATCGTTAATTCATTGTCAATTTAATATTTACCATCCTTATGACCTTGAAATAAAAATCAATTCGGAATATAACATAGTATTTTAACCGCAAAAAGACTTATGGTTTTACAGTACGTCATACGTTGATAGACGGCCAAAGAGGACTGGTGTGAGACCATCAGATTTTTTTCTTCGAGTTTGAATACGCAATATGAAGATATTGAATGATTATTTGTTATTATCTTGAAAATTATAATTAAATTTAAACATATATATATATATAGTCTAGTTTCATAAATGAAAATATTTTTTACTAAGCACACTGTCCGGTTGTAAATTATTATACTAGTATACATCCGTAAAAAGAGACTCCGTAATTTTTATATTAGGATACATCATAGGCTTCAGCATAACTATCTTCATAAAATTACTCTTAGGCTGGGTTGCACCAACTAACTTTGTCGTTAACCAGCCATCAAAAATGTTACATTCTAGGAAAATCTTTTTAAACTCAACCGTCCCGTCAAAGTTATTGGTGCAACCCAGCCTTATTTTTTGCGTCTGTGTAATGTTCTATGGACGTTTTTCTTATTTTTCTTAATCTCGTTTATACGTTCAATGTTCTTTTCGATACAGTTCTAAAATTAAAAGTTATTATAATTTGGTATATAAAAAAATATGTACCAATGACCCTGCGTGTATGTTCAAAAACTAGTATTTGCCTAAAAATCTATAGGACACTTTGCTACTTCATTGAAGGTCTTTATATCCCACTATTATACATCAATCTCCTATCCACTTAAAGCGTCCAAATGCAAAATGCATCAGGAATGTCTCTCACGTCTCGGATAAAGAGTGGCTAATGAAGTGTGGACCGTGATATGTGACCCACCAGTGTTGGCAGTTCCTTAATGATACGATTGACAGTACAGTAGAACGGTCGCCGTCAACTGCTCGATTGTTTTTGAACTGAAATCGTGGGGCCATGAAAACTGCGGAAACTTAGAGGTAGGACACTGATCTCTGCCTTCTAAAATACCAAACGTCAAATACTATTGACGCAATAGTGCCATCTACACTTACTTTTTTGCATTGAAATAAATTTTGAGAATGTTATTTGTTAAATTTTCCTTTCGCTATCTCCTTTTACTTTTTAATGTAGACAATTGATTATTATTTAGGTATATATATTTATAGGTATGTAGTTATTTCTGTCTTTTTATGAGTATGTATTAATTTTTATGGTTTATATAGTTACTTATGTTTAAGTATATTTATGTATTTTGTATGTATCTAATTTAAGGTTTTCTTTTTCTTCTCTTGTTATTTAGTATCTATTTCTTTACTTCTACATAAATTTGGCATCCAATCTTTTTTTTACGAGGTTTTGTAAAAAACAATAAGTTTATTCTTTTAAGCATAAAATAGTTAAATTTGGCATCAAAAACTAAAACATTGCCCATTTAAAGACGCAAATCTTTATAGTAAATATGTGATATTATTCCTGCCATAAAGAGTTTAAAAAGCTCTCGAATAATTCAGCCTAAGGAAAAATAAAAACACTATGAATATTTACTTTTAAGTTTTAAATACAAGATAATAATCAGGTTAATAAAATAGCTAACTTCGTGGCCATTACCAACCATGTAAGAAAGACGTAAGTATTTAAATCTTATCGTAAAAAGACAGTTTAAGAACAATAGCCCTTTTGAATGTATATTTCTATTTAACGTAGCTTTTAACGGTGCTTTCGGTGGTTTATTGCGTTGGTTAGTTGGTTGGTTGCCTACCTATACGCTAGTTAATTCAGTAATGCTCGAAACTGAAAAAAGGACAAGGTAATCCAAATGTAGGAAAATCTTTGCAGTATTACATCTTCTTACTTACTCGTACATAAATTTATTTATATACTCCTTCAGAGTCTCACCCCAAAAGCCCGGTGGAGTACTAATGGCTGCAGCAGCCAACTGCTGTAGTCAGTTCAGAAAAAAAAACGTCAATCACATATATGAGTGATTACAAATGACAGTCAATTAACAATGAATGCTCAAACCTTCATAGAATTAAGAAATACAATATAAATACACATACATAGAAATAATCGATTCCCTAAAGTTTCCAAAAAAGAAATATAACAATGTATGTAAATGCCATATCTATAACTTCATCATCAATGTAAATTAATATTTTCATAGCGAAGTTGAAGTGGAAAGATAAACCTCAAGCCATAAAAATATTCACATTGATGGAGAACTATTTAGACATTCAACGTTAAATTACAAAAAATGCAACAATTAATTATAAACAATAATTGGTCTAGGACACAGAGATAGTATCTCGTTTTGCCCAAGAATAACACAAACTCGCAACTAAATATTTTGATAGATACCGTTTAACGATTCAACTGTCTACTTAATTTATAAAGAATTATGTCCCATCTTGATAAACAACAAAGCGCCAAAATACAAAAACAATACGTAATTTCCAAAGTGCAACTGTCGTGAAATAATTGCATCAAGTTGCTAAATAAACGATAACAAATTGCCGTTCTCTTATAAGCTAAAAAGAATTAAACTACAAAATAAGTCACAAGTTGCAAAATTAGATGACCTGCAGCAGTTTCTAAAACTACTAACGTAATAATAGTTATTACAGACCATCTTATTACAAAAGAAACAGAAATGACTAATGGTCCAAATAAATTGTTCGTCCATTTAATGTAATTCGTCAAATCCAATCACTAAAAATTGTTTTGCAAAGCTTTTATTTCTATAATGACGTCTAAAGGCTGCTGTAAATTTCAAAAAAGCATTTCTTGATTCGCCATCCAATTTTCGAAGTAATTATAGGTTTGATGACTAGGCACCCAGAAAACTCCCTGTAGTTACTAACAAAGAACATAATTTCGTCATGATAGCAGAAGGTGACAAAAAAGATGATTAATGGTCAAACAAACGATCTGACAAGGCTCTGCAGAGATGATTACTGTATTCGTCTTCATTGACCACAGACTAGGTAAACAACAATAACCAATCTTCCATATCACACGTAACTAAATTTATTTTTAAATGACTTATACAGACTGTGCTGACAAAAGTAGCGTCCGTGACATGTGGACAGTACCAAAAGTATTCAATGTTATTATAAGTATCAACCATGACCTTTAAAGATCGTGATCACAAGAATCGGTCGTGACATCTAAATAACCGCCACGGTAAGGTCGTTAGCAATCAATGACGGAAGTCGTAGTGCTGTTTGGACATGTTGACGGAAAATTGCAGGATGTGTAAGGGAAGCACACGATTTTAAAGATAAGCGCTTGGATTCTGTTTTAGATAGATTTATTTGTAAAGTGGATTTTCGGTTTGGGTCAAATAAAGCGAGATGTCATGTGCGATGGTTTTAAGTTTTTCTCTAATACTACAATATGAAGTTCTTAAAGAAAAAAGTGATTAGATTTTTGATGGGTCGGCAACGTGAAAATGATACCCAAGCGGGATGAAGGCGTATCTTTAGCTTGTTTACCACCTTAGTGGTTTAAAAAAGGTATATTAGTAGACAGTAGTTCTATTTTAATGGGGCTTGCGAAGCTGGTGTAGTAAACGCGACGGATACTTCTTGTAAAAGCTTGTGTCCATATATATTCCTTTTTACTACTATTAGTCCTTAGTGAAAATATAAGCGATAATAAAAAGATTTCTTGTTTGAAATCCTAAGTCAAGTTTTGCAGACCTCAAATTATACTTTCAGCAATTAAGCTGGGTTGCACCAACTGACTTTGACGTTAACCAGTCGCCAAAAATGGGAGATTGTATGGAAAATATATGGAATATCGTCAGCTATTTTTAAAGTTAACCACCTAGTGGTTTGCTGAATTTTGAAGGGAGTTGTTAAGTTCAAAAATAGCTGCATAACTGGGCAAATTTTCATACAATCTCCAATTATTGACGACTGGTTACCGCCAAATTTAGTTGGTGCAACCCAGCCTTAATATATTATGTGTGTTGCCATAATATTAAGCAGAATATTAATTCCTTGCAAAACGAGGAGTTGCAAGATTTCCTTACACACTTTTCTATTTTATACCAATATGTACAACGACCTTATTACCATATTCTGTTTATTTTATCTTGAATCTTTACAAATAAATAAAGACCCAAAGTGAATGTTTCATGAATTACTGGTAGGTACATGAGTTTATATCAAAGTATTAAGCAAAAGTATTGGAAAAGCGTTTTTTATTTAATATATGTTAAGTTCACACCATGAAATATATGTAAGTATATGTGTGTACATATGATTGTACAAAAATATAATTATGATGGCGCTAAAGCCACTAGTACTATTAAATATCGGAATACTCTTAAATATCTGAATTCTTTCACTCGATTGACGATATTTGACGCTTCACATGGTGCGCCCCCTATGCTACATGATATAACAAAAATAATAATTGACATGTTTGACTTTGTTTTTAGTAGCTTACTAACTTATTTTTATTACCTAATAAGTGTTTCGGTACATATTGTATACTCTTTAGCTATTTTTCAAAGTATTGTATTATTACTTTAAATGGAACTTCTTGCCAATTCTTTTTGGCAGAAATTAACATTGTATACATTGTATTGACGATTTAAAAGTGTTCTTAGAAACCTATTTGAATAAAGTTTGATTTGATTTCATTTGACACCATTTTAATATGGCGAGTGTAGTTTTGATTTTTGACTATCGGGTAAGAAAAGATTTATCCACTGTACCGATTAACTATAATTAATTGTATGTAGCAAAATAAAAATAATGAGGCGTCGAAATAGAATTTGTTCATTGCTATTGAGAGTTTAAATGTTTTACACAAGAAACAAACTTCTACACTTTTGGGGCACGACCTACACTCACCGAGGGCGATTTGGGCCATAGTCCCAGTACGCATTGTAGACCTCACATACGTGGGATACTCAGAAAGTTTTGGGAAACTAAAAAACTAACTTTATGGATAAAATATTTTAATTAAATCTTTCCAAAGAACTCTTCACCAGCCTGTATACAAAGTTTTATGCTTGTTGTTCGGTCGCTTGTTGCTCATTGCAGACAAAACTTCTGGCAGGCATTTTGTGGTTACCATTCGGAGTTGATGCTGCTTTGCGCTCGTAATGGAATTGAAACCAGATACCCAACCAAAGTGAAGAAACTAGCACACGCCGGGTCTCGAACCTTCGCCACTCAGGACTCCATGTGAAATCGAAACCCTACGCCCACCGACTGTCACACAAGAAAAGTGGTGTGTTTAAGATATGTACATCAGTATTAGATTTTAGCGTGCGCGTGGCGAATAAAAAAAAAGGGGCCAAAAGTGTGTTGTACCGGCTTATCGTGGATATCGATAAATCTTGTGGACTTACTTTGCTCAAAACAGTTTTCGTTAAAATTGAAATGAAAAAAGAAAAAAAATTGTTATATTGTAATATATGTATTGAAATATATTTTAGATTTTCGAAAGTAATTAACTACATGTTAAGTACTGTGTGCACCTGAGATTAAAAGTTACTTAGGAACTTTGAATGTAACTTAATACAATAGATTACACAAAAAAATATTTTGTCTCTCCTATACACATTTATTGTTTATAGTAGTGTGTGTGTTATTATCGTAGTACGGAGAGCTCCCCTTCTGGCGCTGACTCACCTTCGGGTTCGAGGCTTACGCCGCCGGTTGAAGGGACAACCCAAGTCGCCCCGCGGGGGCGCTATATAGGCTGAGACTCCTTCTAGTCTCGCCCCAAAAGCCCGGTGGAGCAGTAATGGCTGCATCAGCCAACGCCAGTAGTCAGTCATGTCAGGTTATAACATTTTAATATGTGTAATCTGCACATTCATCTTTTCATCAACCCAATTTTCTCTTACTTTTTATTCGTCCTATAGAGTATAACATTTTTTTCCCATCACAAAAAAGTGCACAACGCCGCTAAAGAAGTTTTCACTTCAAAATCATTTTTTTTATTTTGCCAATCATCCTATTATGGCGTGGCATTATGGTTTCCGACTTACTTACTTAATTTTCAATCAGCCTGCGCGAGTTTATCATTTTTTACCCGTCACGAAAAAAGGGCACAACGCAGCATAAAAAAATTTCATCTCAAAAAAAAAAGTACTGTGTGTACGTCAATTGTTCGTTTTGCAACCAATATTTTTGTTAGTAACGTTTCAAAGCAACACGAACGATAGGTGTCGGTGGTAAAACTGGCGATATCAAAAGTGTGAAAAGTAACAAACGTGGGAACTTCTTATCCCAAAACAAACGCATTCATTGTTATTGGATCTCATTTAGTTTTGAAAGTAAATATGAACCTACAGTGCAACTTTTCTTTTTAAAATTTTCTGGCGCGGTGTTTGGTCGCTAGTGTCACTGTTAGTTTACAAAATTTCAATATAAAGACTGTAGTTTTGATTTTCAACCACCAGATCAGAAAAGTTTGCTGGACTATAACATTGCGTTCAAAATTTCGTCATATGAAATAAAATAACAAACACAAAATGATTACCATGCTGTTAAGACGAGTACGACCCAAAACATGATTTCAAGTACTTAAATAAAGTGGTTTAAATTGGTCTTGACATAGTTTTTTTTTCTCTGTTTGATGTTCATGCTTAGCCCCAGGCGACAAACGCATAGACTCCGCGACCAACTTACTTGTGCACATGATAAAAACCAGTACTAAAACTTTTATATTAAAATTGAAGTTATAGTTAATTTAAGTATTGTATAGTGGTGGCTACTGAACCAGTAGAATTAAGATTGTTGTTAGATTTGTAGGTGCAGGTATTGACTTTTTGACAGACGGTCACAAGCTTAATTACATATTCCTACACAAATTGCGAAATAAGATGAATTGTATATTTCTGATGACTTTGTCACGAAGTTACTAAGACGAATCAATTTATATCAATCAGTTTTATTTCTTCTAATAGTGTCTTTTGTAAAATTTGTCATGACTTATACCCACAAGTGTGTTTATTCATGAGAAACCTTACCATTGAATTTTTTTTTTGTTTATTTTTTTTATTTGGAACTGACAAGCTTATGTTAGGCTATAGGACCACTGAATAGAAGCGAAGTGTCAGATCCCGTAAGTTTTTTAACCGACTGCGAAAGCAAGGGTAATATGTTTTGCGCGTATTTATGTATGCAGTTTTCATTGTTCCCTCCTAGAGGCCAAACGGCTGGACCGATTACAATAAATTAGGTCTCAAATGAAAGTTATCGATACTCGAGTATTATAGGGTACATAAATATATAAAAACAAGCAATTTGCTTTTGTGTTTTGCGTCAACCGTTTCATGTTTGGTATCAACATAAAGAGCTTGAAGAGGCAATAGCGATGATATTTAATTCTTACCGTAAAATAGTTAAACACGAGTTTTAAATTCGAGAAATTTACTTCAGAGAATTCTGGAACTGTAGATTCTCTTGCTCGAGGCATATTCACCGTGTTTGTACATAAAAAAATACAAAAAGCTAGAAGAGTCCGTTCTAAAACTATTTTATAAAAAATATATATTATAAATAAGGCTTATTATTTATTATCATTTGAAGAAGAAGTGGGTAAGTTGCTAGCTTCAAATCTCTCTGACAATGAAGAAACTAACAAATTGTGTAACCATGACAGTGACGAGGATGGAGATCAGATCCAGGGCCAGGACATGGACCAGGACCAAGGCTAAGTCACCGAAGATAAATCTGACAGTTATAGTTCAGCCAACATTCGTCTTTAACTATTTCTATGGGAAATGGGAAATACAAATAGGCAAAGACGCCACCTTTGATTAGAGAAAGTACACCAATACATAATATAATATCATAGTTCTTCGAAGTTTACTGCAAAGTGTGCCTGCAAAGTTTCGTGTCCTTTGTGCTTTAACTGCCAACTAATTCACTCTAATCAATTGTTACCAGTTTTTTTTTTTTGTATTTCTTACCAGAAGTGGATTTTATGTTTTTTACTGCTTTATATCACGTAATTTAAGAAAAAAAGAGTTATTTTCTTATGTTTATAGGTTAAGAAGTTTAAAAGTGCTCAAAGTTAAATCGTAGTAACCTTAAACTTAAAAGTGTGATAAAAGTTCATTAAACATTTACGTTGTTTTATTAGAAGACCCTATAATCTTTATATTCGTTTAGTTTTGAACCTATTTATTATATTTTTTCATAAAAACCTGTGAGACTCCACGTCCATAGTAGTGTAAACAAAAAAATACGTCTATACTTAAACGATTAACCTATAATTTTAAATAATTCTATTTTATAGATTTAAAAGATATTGGATGAAACCGCGGGTACAGCTAGAAGATTATAAACTTCCTAAATAATTGGGCTATCAAATGCAAAAATAATTCACTGGTAACCTACTTATCTCATTTTATTAGCACACACTATATGTGAAAATTTTAAAATATTAATTCATTTTATTAATTTACGGCTATGAAAAAAAAAACACTTATCAAACACTTTCATTAGATACTCCTGTTATAAGTGATTTTGACTAACAATCTCGATAAAAATCCCTTTTAACCAATATTTTAGTCAAAAGCACTATTAACCAATATCATTTGTTCAAAACTACTTTAAACAGACGTCCTTAGTCGAAAGTACTTTTGACTGATTTTTACAGTCGAAATTACTTTTGACTGGTTAAGAGTTTTGACTGTAACATATGTATGTACATATTCTAATACAAAGCTTTTTTTTATGTCTAAGCAGTTTTCGGTCATTCACATTTATTTTAAAAAATTTCACCGTTGTTTCAACTGTTGTGGACAATTTTAAAGTGTATAATGGTCAGCGAAATCATAAGAATTTATTCTTAACAGTAGATTACCTCAAATTTTAAGCGAAACATAAAAAACATGTGACTACGAAACCTCAAAAACGTCAAAGTCTTTACACAAAAAATTGAAAGTTTTAAGATGTGATAGTAATTTTAGGTAAGACCTATGAACTACATCGTTATATGTATGACATAGTGTAGCTAATGACTTTTTGTATATTTACTTTCATGCACATCGTTAGTATCACAAAAGTTAGCTTTCTGACATATATCTCCAAGTTGCAGTGGAGTTAAGGTCAGAACGAACGCTGGATTGCGATCCCCCATGTACTGACTTACACAGTCTTATAACAAATACTTTCACTCGGTAGACTTATTTCACCTAAGTATTGGTAAATATCAGTTAATAATATCACAAAAAAACACTCAAAGAAACAATGAATGTTGATGAATAGCATAAATGATGGAAATAATAATAATAATAACAAAAATAATGAGCAATTTTATTGCACATGAAACAATAAATAACCTTATCAATATTACTATCTAGTTAATTATTGTAATTATTATTATTAACTTTTAAAAATTAACTTTTAACTTGTAACTTGTTATTCTGCACAGAACTTGTATGTTTATATTTTTATTTTTTATCTGATTTTAATGATAGTAAGAAAATATATTACAATTAGTAAGAATATATGATATAATCAAGTAAAAACACGTAATTAATAAAATGTATTTAGTTATTGGTACTGTTCCGCTTCCATTATTTTGATTGTAATCTTAAATTAACATTTGTATATTGATTTGAGGTAAACGATGTTGGCTTTACACTTATTTTATATCATGTACTAAATTATTTGTTAACATATATTGTAAATGCTGTTTGTTTTCCTAAATAAATAGAAAAAAAAAAGAATAACATATTGTAACCTACTTAGTTAAGTAGATTTCTGTAGTTAAAAATATTGCTATTTTTGTAAAATATTTACTTTAAACTTTATAGTTATTAATAGTTAATAGTAGTATTATAGTTATTAATTAACTATATTATTATTTCTCTGTATAAGAAACCGTTTTGACTTTAAATTTTTAAAAATATTGGTTTGCGTCTAAGCTCAAAAACTCATATTGATATTCCTCTAATTTCAATAGTGCTCATATTAAATAGTGGTACCTAAACAATTTTTAATACTAAGTACACGCATTTAATAGCACATTGGTAGGTATATGTGTTCTAACCTGTGTTTTTCTGGTGATGCTCAACAGTGACCCATTTGACCTTGTCACTTGGCGGCACCTCTAGTCCCTCACCTCGTGGGTCTCATCATTCTCTAGCAGATTACATCTGACATGCCGTGTCTTTGTCTGATGGACTCGCCACTCTACAGCCTCATCCGTCTAATAGTGACATCACTCCTTCAATTCATCAGTCAAACGTTTCTGATACGACCTTCGAGCTGGTCCCACAATCTGAGTACCTGGTTGTAACTTAACAGCTAATCCTAATATGCGTTAAAGTTTTATTATAATAATGCATTACTGCCGCGGCCCGCAAAAGCAACATTATCGGGTGATCGTGAGTATGTCCGTTGAGATGTAGCTGAGGCACTCACTACAGAGTCCGGTTATGATGTAGTTGTGGCTTGTATAGTGCTTTTCACAAACAAGTGTGTAAATTAAAACTATAACATACTTACGTACATGTTTATTTAAAAAAACGAATTTATTGGCAACTGTATTGACAATATTAAAAATGGTTTATGTAATTTTGCCGCGTTCAAATGTCGGTTTCTTTTTTTAAATAAATTTAAGGTCGCATTATTTTTGTTGTGTCAGTACGAAATTTAAATAAAACTTAATGAGTTATCTCTTTAGCTATCAATGTTCGGGTTTAAAAAGTTCTTTCCATTTTTAAATTACATATTTTAGCGGACGGCTAAAACATTGCGGGCCACTCTCTGATACTGTTCTGCAAGTACGATTTATCCCAAAGAAGGTTATGCAAGATATGGTCGAGAAAAATATATATTTTCTAGTTAACACCGCTCAAGTTTATTTAATTGCTCCCCAGTGAAATTAATAAACCAGGCATCAGCATAATGCAACTTTTGTCGATATAGGTAACAGATTACGTTACGTACCTATTAAGTAAGCGGACTAACTAAATTTTTTATTTAAATTTTTTTTTTTGTATTTGATCATTAGGTGTAGGATTCCCTTTTTACGCATAACCTTCTTTCCTTTATATGTCTGTTAAGGCTCTTTTGTCTTCGGTATGATTAGAGATAACAAGCTCAAATTCGGTGTCTACATCGCTGTCTGAGAGACAAGGGAGTGGGTTCTAACAATTTAAACGTATCAATCTTTACGTAAAAGTCTTTTCTGAACTTTAAAGAGTCTTTACTATGCATTTACATCACTAGCAGGATCCACAGGGCCCTAATAAGTATATAGCCTGGTGCCCTAAAATGACCACTAAAAAACTTTAGATTCTTATTTAGTCTTATAAAAAATATGCCTTTCACGAATACCCATATTCGCATACTAGCTATCGCTACTTCAAAAGCTTCAGGGTACTTACTGTAGGTTGTGTTAAAAAAAATTAACGCATAAAGATAGGTTACTTTTCGCATAAGCATGAAAAAATTAAAAGCCAGGTTAAAAGGTATTACCTTTATTTTAAGACGCTTTTTGGGTTAAATCTTTGTACAAAAATGGGACTTTATGTATTTAACTATATCTGCCCTGTCTAGCAATGGTTTATTATCTGGATATCTATCTATCTATCTAGTCAAAATAAAATCTAATTAAATAAGTTCTTAAATATCATCAGGTAACAAACCATTAATCTTAAAAACTAAAACAACTCTTTAATCTGTGGAGTAACAGATCACAATCAAAACAAAAACCGCACGCCATTGTGCGAAATATTTACAAAATGACAAATCGTATTACTTAATAAAAAAAAACATTCCCACCTGAAAACAATACAACATTAAAAAAACTGGTACAAAACCCTTTCTTATCTGTACTTAAGTCGTCGTCTACGAAATCTAAAATGTCGCAAGTCGAAGGCCGTGTGAATCCGCACCGTTGCCTCACAACGAAAAAAAAAATAACTGATAATTCACTTTGCTCCTATTATGAAGACGAATAAGCTATTTGTAAAATTGTCTGGCTTAAGGCAATCGCTGGACAGTTATGAAACTCAATTACATCATAGTTGGTCACATCACAATTTTTACTCATGTACAGCACTCACGCGACCTTTCTAATAGTGAACTCGGTCGCTTTTGAGAATGGTACCATTTATTAAAAAAACTCAATTCATTATACTTTATTACTCAGAAGTTAAAGTTTAGAATTCCCTTGGTGTGTTGGGTTTCTAATGGAACTTATTAATTTTGCGGCGATGTTTGCAAGACATGACATATGGATCACGAATTAGATCAAATTCCACTTTTAAACAGCAGGTGATCAACTTAAGTTGGATAGAATCATTTAGGGTCTAATTGGTTTTTAAACGATTTCGGTAATTACTGTGACAGTGATGATAAATTGTCATTTGTACTATATCGACGACCGAGCTGCATTTTATCTTATTATTATTCTTAGGGCGCATTCTGATGTCTTCTTAATATCATCCCAGGTCACAGCTTGGTTCTAGCGCAGTTCCGCGGTCCTTACCAGGCAGCTTATTGCGGGTACTTTATAGACCTAAGAACTCGAACTTAACAGGCGACATGTACTTCCATATTTTTTGCTTTCAATTACGCGAGACCAATTACGCTACACTTTTAGCAATTAACTCCCAGATTGTTAATATACATATTGGGAGCAGCCTCTTCCTCCATATTTCCTAATTGAATATCGTTTCAAAAACCTCTTAAGTCACTTTTTTTAAACATGCTTTTTTTTGCTGAAAATGGTTACTAACAGGGAGCTGCGTATTCTGGGTAAAAACCACGTAAGTCGATACATTCCTTCCTCTTTCAATATTACCGCGTGAAAGACGTTCATTACAAAAGCAACATTAGTCAGTGACTTAAGAAATGTTCAATGTTGATGCTTTATATAAAAAATAATATGGGGCCACATATTAAGTATTTATAACTTGTTCCGATGGCTGCCCTGGTCAAAATAAAAATAATACATAGTTGAGATTTATGTTTTTGACTTTGGCTGAAACTTAAACATTTGAAAAAGGTTATCGGTATTTTCACATACGTGGTCATTCGTTTTTATCAAATGACCGTGATTTTGGAGTCATAAAAAAAAATGTTCGAAAGCATGATCGTATCTACGTCCCAGGAGAATACATTGATTTGGTTTCGAACTCCAGGTCAACATTTACAGTCATAGAGCTAAAAACTGAAGATGTTTTGGAATTTAAGAAATGGTGGCCAAATTTGTACAAAAAAACATGTTTGTCAACTGAATCTTATGGAAAAAAGTCCCAAAGGACTAGAAAAAGTCATTGGCATCTTCGACATACATGAGTTTTCAGTATGATTCAGATCGTAAAGGAACTGTCATAGCCGAGGAATATATTGATGGATTGATTAAACATTAATTCTCATTAAAAAAAAAAACAACTTCTGTTTAACTGCCATCAACCAAAGCCTATGATTTGAAAGTGCTCATCAATAAAAAAATTGACGATTTAAAACAAGTTCAAGATAGCATTCTGGAAGAGTATATGCCATTTTATAACAACATTTTTAGCTGGCCAACTGGAAATCTTGAAGATAATCCAGATGAGAATGATGGAGAATATGACTATGTGCCATAAAGATATTAAACATGACAAATAAATACATGTAAAATATTAATAAGATTATTTTTAAGTGTAATTTTTAATTATCGCTACCATCTAACCGCTTACCAGCAGGCAAACCGTAAGCCTGTTTGCCACCTTAGTGATATTAAAAAATGTGTATGAAAAAGTTTTTATTGATTTCTGAAAAATTCTAATTGAGTGACTTAAGAGGTTTTTTAAATGAACGATTCAATTCGTTTCTACTAACTTTAACACAAAGGAAAACTTTATTGAAAACTGACAGGAGTGTCATTTTAATCGTTACTTCAAAGTTAGGTACTTTACATTACATGGACAAACCAGAGACTCTAACTATAGTTCTTTTTAGAGTTATGTACTCTGGTTGTGTTAAAAGAGTAAAATCAGCTGATTCTCAGATGAATATGATATCTTTGCTGTTCCACATCATTAGTAACTGTTACCAAGCAAGCGATGAACATTATAACCATTCCTTTAACATCGACAGATTAAAAGACAAAAAGTATGCAAGTACGAGTGGGTCTTACCTTTAAAGACCCTTGAAACAACTTGCATACATTTTACTCATGAATTCCAGAATCTGGAATGCTCGAAACATTTTGCAATAATCTTCCAGAACCTATACCTAAGTAATTTGCAATATAAGCACAGGAAATATTCATAATATATGTACGCTGTCGCTGCATCTGAAGGTCATCTTGGCTCCACTGAAAAAAAGCGCTATGGTAGTTTTTCTACTAAAGCATATGCTGAGTGGGTTCAATTTTACACCCAAAACAATGGAAGTTTTTACCATATATGTTTTTTTATTTGTTCTTGCCTAGTTGCTTTTTGTCTTGTGTTGTAAATGTGGTATCAAATAAAGAGTTGTCTATGTCGTTGTCTATTTCTCTGTCTATGTCTATGTCTTTTTCTTTACTTTCTACATTCTAATTTCACCCACCTTTAATTACTGAACAGTTACAGCGTATAAGTAACAAACATTTATTCTTACCCATTTAGAATTATAAGTAGGACAGCGATTTGAAAATAATCGGTGGTTTGATACCTGTATTACCTTTTTATATACCACTAGTTCTGATTTTTAAAGAAAGAAGACTTTTGATTGTTTACGGTTTTACCTACAATAAAAATGAAATTCCTGTACAAATTTTCGTGACCTATTTTGCCATCTAGGGGATCATTTTCCGAAAACGGTGAAACACGTCATTCTTAGTTTTTAAACTTAAAGCCAAATATAATTAAGCTTCAAAAATGACGGATTTCCATAAAAAATTCTGAAACCCCATTTTGCCCTTTTAGAGATAAATTTTGTTAAATCCTTCTTTGGTGCTCGCTTACGTAATAACAGGAACATTTTTGTAAAATTTCAAGTCTCCTTGTAGTTTGGGTGCGTTAATATATGAGTCAGTCAGTCAGTTTATTCTTTTATACATAAATACATAGATTATATAACCCTTCAAAAATTCTGATTCTAAAGAAACCCGAAAAAAAAACAGTAAATCAGAAAGCAATTTCAATAAGGTCTCGCGTAGGACATTGTCTCGTAAGGCCAATCTTGCGGTGGCGGTCCAACAAAGAGTTCACTGTTTATTTGCAGCACATGCTTCTCTTGCGGTCTATGGAAATTGCTTTGCCATGTAAGTAATTTTCTAACTTGGACCGACGGTCATTTTCTAAGGGATTCTGCTTAGATATATATCGCTAGAAGAGACTCGTAAGAAATAAAAAAACATTTAAACAATTAAAAGTATATATTTTATTCTTTGCCTTTTCAGCTATCCCTATCGTTTATTGTTTTTTACCACAGGCCACTCAAAAGGTAATTTTTTTTACCGATTGGCGTGTAAAGAAACACCTTTTTTTCAACAAGGTTCATAGTAAAATTTAAATTTGAAACCGGTAAAAACGAGTGCCAGGTTGTATTCCAAAACCTATTCGACAGTAAATGAAAATAGCCCTAGGCGGTAGAATACAACGAGGGCTTTAAGTGAGGAAACAAAAACTGCTAACTGTAAAGTTTTTGGAAATGTTGAAATTTTTATCTTTGACTTGGAATTGTAAAACGGAAAATAAATAGAAATTAGAAAAACAATGGAAAAATTAGCATGGCAAAAAAAAACAATTTCTTTTATTATATCAAATATTGCTACCAAAAAAATGTATCTTGGCTTGTTCTCTTTATAAATTATAAGTTGAGTATTTTAATGAAGTCAAATTAAGAAACTGTTTACTTTAACATTGCTTTGTTCTTTAACAATTTTCCAGTGAGACACCTCATTTAAATCTACTTCTATGACGGTCTCACCAGACCAATAACCCGGCAAAATTGAATTTTCACCTTGAAATAAATAAAGCAATAAGTGATCTTGGCTTCTTGAATAGATAGCGTTTATTTGAAAAGATTCCTTTTCCGAACGTTATTAGTTATTTTCAAGGTGCTTGCAGGAAGAGTGGTTGAGGTTGGATTAGAAGATAAGAGGTTTTTGTAATTCTATTAAGTAGGAAGTTAGATTTTAAAATTGGCATCGCGTGCAACTTAGGGTTCTGTAGAATAAGAATTATTGAGGATGTCTAAACTTTCGTTGAAAATACCTAGGTATTGTTTAGAATGTATTATGATGATGAATTATGGTTTTTAGAATTTTGGAACTAACGGTTAAAAAGTAAGTGGTTATTTGTAATTTTGGAAGTAGTAATGCACTTTAATGACATAAAAAACCCATTCTCATTTCTTAGTATGAAAAAAACTGAACTGCATTTGAAGTTTTTTTCCTTATTTTGTTATAGAACATTATGGCGGTTCAGATAAGAAATTTTTGTGTAAAATTTTAATAAAATCGATTTAAAGATATCGGAATTTTAAGGCTATGACATACAGGCGGAAACGACAAATCTTTAAAATGATCAGTGTAGTCAACGGATTTATTTGTTTTTATTTAAAAACTACACAATCTCAGACATAGGAACCTGGACCATGTAAAGCGAGTCATTGATACAATCTAGGAACAAGTACGGTCCCAGTATAAATCCTTGTAGGACACTAATTTTTACAACTGGTAGAGATGCATTATGATTTTTAATTTTTTTAGTCATCATTACCAACAAAATGTATTGAAAAACAAAGGATTGCCAATGAAGTAATAAACAGACTATGTTTATTCATTCTTATAGTACCCTATATCAAATAATAATAATTGTCTCTTTTAAATATTTTATTCTGTCCATCAAGTAACTATAGTGAATTAATTATTTATAACACCGTAGTTCCTTATTTGCAGTAATATGAACACAATTAAAAACCAAAGATCACTCGAGACATCCAACTTATCCTTCATAACGATTTTAAACTGTAGATCATCCAATACTCCTGGATTACTAGCCTTATCATGCTTATTTGGTGACAGCATTATTATGAAGTTTGAAGGTCAGTTAAACTGCAAATAAAAATTAACTGACTATAATATTTTCTAAAATTTGCTTTAATGTTTAAAATCTAAATGAAGTCGCTCAGCAAGATATGGAGAAGGTTATGCTTGACATTTTTAAAGGATACGATCAGGAAAGATAAGATTGGAGGAAGAAATAAACTTTCTGACACAGCTCACAGTAGGCCATATCTGTCGTAAAACCGATGGCCGTTGGGGCAGACGTGTTATAATAGAATGGAGAACACAAATCGGTGAGCACAACAAGGATCACCCCCAATAAGATTGACTGATGGATGACCTATTAAAGGTAGCTAGAAGTGGCTGGACGAAAAAAGCGAAGGCCGTAGCAGTGCACTGCTACGGGCTGATTGATTGATTGGTTACACCTAAAAACACTTTTTAGACAGAATTATCTGACATGTAATGGAGCCAGGAAAGACAATCAAATGATAAAACTGCCCACAAAGCTTATCTCTCTCATAATAGTGGAGTATCGGTAAACAGTGTCACTCAATATTTTCTAATCACAGTACTACTGTAATCTCTGTCCTCAAGTGCCGACTGACACCTGACTTTTTCCACATAAATGGTAACGTAATCAGGCTTCTACTGAAACTAAGCACCGGTTTAAGATTTTGATATTCCTTTGCCTAATTCAAACTTATAGGTAGTCAACCACCTTGTCAGAATGCAAAACAGATCTACAGTTTTTTATAAAAAAGTTTCTTAATTCCTCATTGTTCATCCCGCGTGAAGCTGTATGAAAACTTATCGAACACGCGAAATGAGCAAGAATCAAACTGACGACGTCAATTCTTCGTCAGCAACACTTGAAATTATAGAAATAAGGAAGCAGGCGTCCCACCCAACTCTCATAATATGTATTTCTGTTTATTTCATCATAATCAAAATCTTCAATCTGTAGACTACTCAACTTAGGGATCTTCTTTGTGTTTCCAGGTCGGTTGGCCTTGAGCTACCTACATCTAATAACTTCCTGAGACTCTTCTCTAGACCTGATATGTACCCGTTTCACGCTGCCTTCACCAGTTCACGGCACCACTCGAGAAACTTTCTTCTTTATTAAAGCTGAAATTAAAAATAAAGTTGCCTGCCCATTTTCCGCTTGAGCTTGCTAACTATTCGAGCAATGTGGGTGACTAAGGTTCTTTCCGAAATTCAGAATTATGGATTTATAGGCCTGTCTGAAGCTCTCGAAGCTACTTTGAGCTTATTTTACAAGCCAACAGTATGAACTGGGTTTCAGTAGTTTGTAAATCCTACCTTTAGGCACTAAAGACGAAAATATGCTACACACGTTACCAAACGCAGCCCTCCCGAGTTTTTCGATTAACCTTTTTCTCGAAGGTGGAGTACTAAGTAAGTACCTAATTTATTAAGTTAGTAAGTAAAACTATCTTGGTTTGTAATAAACCGAGAAAGTTCTTACTATTTATACGTATTTACCCCGTTAATATCTTTAGAATGTTTGATCGATCAGCTGTTCACAGTCGCAACTGACATCTAATAATCGCACCCTCTTCCACTGTAATCCTAGCTGTTGTGGTACAAGTTAAATAAAACAGCGGGTAGACATAATAAATTCTTCGTTATAACAATGAAATGATGACCTCAAATTTGTTTTATTTGCTGTATTTTCTTGTAATTTTAAATAAATCTTTTTTTCTAAGAACTCGTGTCATGCGTATTTATAAATTTTTAAATTTTAAAATCGATGCACGAAAAATAGTAGTCAAGTAGTCTACAAAAAAAATTTGACTCATGTGGAAACTGTGTCCACACCAAACCTGCAGTCGATATTTGCTAGTGAGTGTAATAAAAATGAAAATATAATCGGTGGCAGCCTAGGGGTTTCGATTTTGCCTCGTGTCCTAAGTGGTGGAGATTTGAGCCCGGCGTGCATCAATGAATATTGTTCCTAATTTCTCAATTCACACCACTAACTTTTCGATGAAGAAAATCATCGGGAGGAAACCGGCAGTTGTCAATAAAAGAGACGTGTGTAAGGTCCACCATTCCCACTGCGGGTTCGCGTGTAGACCTTGGCCTAAATCGATTTCGGTAGAAGTAGGCCATGCCCTAACAGTGGTTAGTGGTGGCCTAAAATATATCTGAAAAGTCGTACCAGATACTGTTGGAACCAACTATCTTCATACAAATTCTTACTTAACAATTTAGCTAGTACTGACCTTCCGTAAGTTAATCATAAAGGAGTTTGCGCAGAGATTTAAACTTGTACCAATCTCTGTTTTGTCTTCAAACTACTTCCGTGGACATTCTACATTAATATTGTGAACGAAAAGTGAAAAAGGCAGAAAACTAAAACTTCTTTTAGGAAAATTGGATTTCTCAAATATGACAATAGACTAAATATTTTTGTAAATAACAAAAAAGTTGTAAAGAAGCTAATATGAAAATTATAATAAATAATTTGGGCTCGACATTAAAATACTTAGTCACAAATCTAAATAAACAGTAGAGTTGCACGCAACAACTTTTTCGTGGCGTGTTTTTAATAGATATCGTTAGTTGGTAGAAATTATTTCTGTACCTAAAACTCAAAACACTTTAGAAGCATAATATCAAGGGCAGGATGTGATGATGGGCAAAGACAACTAAGCCAATAAAATCAAGAGCTGGGCTACATATTTTAAAATAGAATTTGCATTGAAGACGAACATCTCTTCCTACAAATGCATATATGCACGTACTATACCTACTAGGGAGCCGAGACGTGGGTTTTTGCTTTTGAGCCATCCTGCAACAACTACGGCTGGTTAAAAGATGTCACATAAGCAAACATCTGGCTTCGGCAGTAATGCCAATTCACCTTCGTTGCCAGATAATCTCCTGATTATTCAATAGACCTAACACGTTGCCCGATAAAGTGACTCTTGGTTTAAAAACCTTAACAACACAAAAAAAATTAAAATCACAATAGTGACTGCAACGAACTGGAGTCAAAAAGTCCAAAAGATTTGCATGGCGCGACATTTTTGAATCAATGTAAACTATTCGTTATTATAAGGGTAGTTTTTAATAATACCATTACAATTTAATTGCTTGGTTGTATAATCTATCATCAATTTTTCTTAATATTTTTCATTTTCGCTTAGCTTCATGAAATGTTTTCACCTCAACTCTGTCACAAGCCACTATACTCTTATTAGGAAGTATTCGTGTAATTAGAACAATGTAAGGGCCCATGTCACGTGCCACTCATTCGGACATTGATTGCGGTCGCCAGGAGGGAATGTGACGAACTAAACTAAGAACGAGATGTAGCTACATTAGCGAGCATTTCGGATTTTTGTCTTGTTCAACATTATGATCTGTATACAGGCTGGCATAAATAATAACTTCTATTTATAACAATAAAGACACATCGAGGACAATGTGTTTGATCAGAAAAGATGGAGGTGCAAAATGGACTAGATCTTTGTCTTGTCCAAGTTCTGTTGGGATGATTTGCTGAGGTTACTAATCATTTTGCTAAGGTCTTCCGGTGGCTCTGCCATGACTGCAATCTTGTCAACAAATCAAACGTCAGTGTAATATATAGGTTTATTCATAGTTTATACTGTTACTGATATCCTGTCCTTTTCACTCTATAAGCTTTAAACATCACTTTAACGAAGTTGTGATTAGTTTTAGAGTGACACTAGTCTAAAAAAAATTTTTTATATCCTATGGATTTTCACCTTTCTTATACCAGCAGCTAGTTAGGTATGTTTATTGTTAGGTAACAATATTTTGGTACGTCCTTCAAAACCACGTTGTATACAATTGTGTGTGTTAGTTGCTAGGTACAGAGCAAAACTGTCATTAAGTATGTGTAAGTAAACAACAAACTTTTTTTTATACTACTAACTCGTTGGCAAACTAGCTAACGGTCTGCCTGATGGTAAGCGGTCACCGCAGCCTATGGACGCTTGTAACACCAGGGGCATCTCTCGCGCGTTGAGGTGCCAAGATTTTATAGACAGTCTATAGCTATCTGTGACAGATTTTTTTACAGTACGTATGTACTTATTAGGTAAGTAGCCATTGATAAACCTATTAAAATATATTAAGGTATTCGATTCGCTTAACTTTTCAAAAATGTCAGATTACAACAAATTAAGACGAAAACTGAAACTATCCTTTATGAATTTCAAGGAACTTAGGTCTTATTTTGCAACAAAAACTTACCTACAGGTACCTACTGTAAATGGCGAAGAACTCCAAGAATAAGATACTTTATTATTGACAATCGCCTCGAGGACTTTAATCGTATTAATTGACTCCCGTAATCGAAACATCGGTGGTCGACAGAAATGGCGTTATCGCACGACACCATGATTGACACCGCCATTATCGCCCGCTACACGCATAAGCTCTTTGTACGGGGTTGTCCGGAATCCGACGGACCCGCATAATCCTGGATCACACCGTCTCATTATTGTCCGGGTCAAAGTTGATTGCTATTTAATTACAGATACATACACATAACTGTATAAAAGTAACTTCGTTTATTAATACATTTTGGAATACGTACCTATATTATTGTTTCGATAAAACTAATTCGGTTCGACATTTAAAATTATGAAATGGAAACTTGTGATAAAATTTCGAAGATTTTATAGAATTTTAGAAAATGACTGACATAAAGACAAGCTTACGAAGTCTACTCATAAGGCGTTGTCTTGATTAGCCATCATGCAATGCAATTGCATCGTGTAAAACTGGTCGCACGATTAAACAAAATTTGTCAAATATTGTTAATTTTGTCACCTGTTATCCGTTCGTTTAGCATTGGTATCAAAAATATAAATATTTTAGTAATATCTGTAACAAATTGTCATGCGTTTGTTTACGATATTTTTGTCACTTTTGCCACCGAATAATGAAGCTTAAAACCCATGTCTGGAGGTGGAATTTGTGTAAATCTGTCAAACTGCCTGTACATATTAATTGTTCATGGTAATGTGTGGATTATTATCGTAGTGTGGCGTCATCAAAAATGTCAAAACTATCAAACGTAGAAACTTTTTATATCAAAAAGAAGACAGTCTTATTGATGTTTTTTACTATTTTTGGCTTTTTACAAAAAGAAAAGCATCAGCAAATTTAAAATCAAAAGACATGAAGTTTGTATAATATGTAGGTTTTATTCAGTCAATTCTAAATATATTAAACACTAATACTTCGAAGAACATGTTATCTGACAATGACCAAATATATGAGTATTTCTGGAGACACTGGAGTCATACCACCTGCACTTGAGATAGTAGCCGAAGCTTTTAGACGAGCTTTAGTAGACTGATTGTACCACTTCAGAAACAAGATTTACTCGAAAACCAACCCTAACTGAATAATTCAAAATGTCGAAATTTGAAAAGCAATACACAACATAAGCTTTTCACGAAATCTTGTTTCATTGAATCGAATTCAAATCTTATATTATACGTACTATAGTTTATATTAATTTGTTTTCTGCAGTTCATGTAAAAATAGTTAACCTTTTAAGCATCATTGAATCTAAAAGCTAAGGTGTTAAGGTTATTTTTCTGAAGTTTGTTGGTAAAAACTTCATGGCGCTTCGCTTTGTCATGCCGATGCTATCTCCCTATATCCGGTGCAGTTTTGGGATGAAAATATTTTAACTTATCTTAAGT
The DNA here is from genome assembly GCA_946406115.1 of Apoda limacodes. NCBI lineage: Eukaryota > Metazoa > Arthropoda > Insecta > Lepidoptera > Limacodidae > Apoda > Apoda limacodes. The sequence continues at coordinate 46,246,991 of OX291541.1, forward strand.
GGTTGTATCTGCTTATTAATTAGTTTCAGTAGTACCACATCGAGCTGTCAAATCAAACACTTTGTCGGTAAAAGATGCTCTCAATTCGACTAATACACGATGATTCTTTGAAATATCAAATGCGTTGTTCTTAAACACTCGTAATAGCCTCTTAATTGCATCTTCTTTAGTTTTTTTTTAACCACTCACGGAAGTTTTTGGATGACATTTAGTTGTAAACGTTTTTGTGCTTTACAGATGTACCGATAAGGATGTAACACGATAATTGTATAGATAATTGAATCACGCTGTTCACAGTCGGTGCCTCGGTATTGAAATCAATTACGTGAATCAGTACATTGCAGACACATAAGTTTTTGATTTTCCGCTTCCCCTATTTACCTATTTCGTAATTACGTCATACTTAATTTGTGATTATTGCACAATGGTCATGGGATAATAATTGTTTTAGTATCGTTATAAGATTGTAATTTTTTGTTCCGGGTTTTTTATAGATCATCTTCAAAGTGTGATTAAGATCTGTATGTGTATCCAGTTCAGTTTTGACTTGTAGTAATGTTATAAATACATACCTAAATATACATGGTTTATTAATATCATTATTGCCACTATATATAAATTATACTTTATTTTAAACCTTCTTATGCCCGCAGCTTCGCTCGCTCAGCCACACATTAACTTAGATAAATGGTACTTATTTGATGTTATTCTTTATCTCTTCAACTACTTCATGTATTGTATCAAAAACTTTGTCACACGTAACACCATTATAGCACTTGCAGCGTAAACTAAAAGTGCCCTGTTGTATAACCCCTGAATATGCATATTTACCCAGAAAAATAAATGAAGAGTATCCTATGTCCTTTTCCGTCCCTTCAACTATCATTTTGTCAAATTTTTGTATGACAGATTAACAGACAGATTTTTGTATGTACAAATATTACGTAGTTAAGATGCATTCCTACACAACTCAGTTTCCCAAAATGTGATGTTAATAATTTCAAGTCCATCATACCAGTTAACTTGCACCTAAACAACTAACTTCAAAGTACTGACTCTCTTTTTTATTTTGCCGACCCAAAGAAAGACACAAAGTAATTACCTGCTATCACCAAATCTTTGGGCGACGCAGGTGACCGTTAAGACCATCATCAAGTGTTCCCACTTCCTGCATTACATTACAAGATAATACATAGAAATTGTATATTAAAGTGTTCTCATAAATATGTATGTGTCTCGGTATGTGGTCACACAGAGCGCTTGCACAATCTACTGCGCGGATGGCCCCAAGTGTCGGACAAGGGATGGTGTGGAGTCGCTTGCATTTTGTAGGAAGAAGTAAATATTCGTATATTTAAGTTTAGACAGCTCCATTAGACACAGCCATATTAAGACAGCGCCCTACGTTAGTGTGGGCGGAATAGTCTGCTTTATAAAATAGATTCCACTGTCGTATTTCATGTTTCAAACTGGAACTACACGTTTATTTACTAAAAAATAATTGAATTAGTTGTTAGCTATCTGTGACAACATCGCTTAAAAAATAAAATTCTTTTCCATCCCTTTTTTTAATTTCTAATCCATTGCTCCCTATCTACTTGCCGTATAACTTAGGTGTTTGGTCGCTAGTGACGTAGTAAATTCACACCATTTCAATATGGCGACTGTATTTTTGAGTTTTGACCACCGGGTCAATAAAGTTTGTTGCCTAATACTTTAATTATACATTTTTTTTAATTTCTTATGACTTTAATACTTAATTTAAAGTAAGATGAGTCTAAATTAGTAAGTTGTTTATGTCGAAAGTTTTACAATACTTTGTGAATATGCTAGTTATTTAAGGCGACGACATGTTGGTACGAATCACACATCTAGTACAAATACTGTACAGTTCTAAATAATGTTTTAAATAAAATCGCTATTGGTCTTTATCCACAACATAAATTGAACAAACAAACACCTCAATGGGTAGTAACTTGCCTGCTGAACTGAGGGGCAGGTGTTCGATTCCTGTCAAATATTTATGTGATGAACCTTTGTGTTTGTCTTGAGTCAAGGTGTTTTAAATGTACCTATAATAGGTATGTATTTACAAAAAAAAGTATTTATGTATTTTTATCCGTTATCGGTATCCATAATACAAGCCTTGCTTAGTTTGGGATCAAATGGCGCTATGTGTGTGTCCAAAATATTATAATTATTATATCTAATAGCCCATTATTAGTACTACAAACAAGTACTTGACCACTATCCACTTTCCTGATTTTAAAATATAACAACCTAATTATAATTTTATAATTGCAGCAAGTAATTCTTCTACTGGTGTCTTTTTTAAAAAATAGGTAGGTAACTAAAAAAATGAAAGCGTTCATGATGAAAGTAATTATAATAAAAATTTATAACCCTGAAATGGTAAACAAGCATACAGCATTTGGACGTAACGAATAGGGTGTGCTGACCTCATCTCTCTGGAAGAACCTAATGCTGCAGTGCTTCGGAAAAATCTGAACAGGTTTTTTTTTTAATTTAACATCTACTCTATCAACACCTTTGTTCGTTGGCACATTGACGACATAGCAAATGCCGGCAAGCCATGGCGTACGGCGGCGTGTAATAGAAAAACCGATGCTCACCTCACCGCACGTTATATGATACTTACATTGTATCACTGTTTGTTTCTAAGCCACAGGTCGATGAAATTGCTGTAACTGATTTTTAGTTTTTTAAGGGTTAGCCGCCACCCCGTAAAGATTTTTCATACTAAAGTAACTTTACCAACCTATGAAGATTTATTACACCAAATGATTTTACTCTGATCTCTGGAGTTCTATGAATTCACTTCACATTGTAGCTTCAAGTAAAAACATAAAATTTAAATATATATAAATTTAAAATCTATTTTATTATTACATTAGTAGTAGAAGATAGTCGGTAGTAGGGGCTGAGTGAACCATGAGGAACAAAATGATTGTGTAGATACTTATACTAGGCTTCAATTAGGCTCCTGGGTCATTTTATGATAACATAGAAAACCTCAATGTCAATGCGATTTTTCTCCGACATTCCTCCGAGATTTAAAATCAAGAGGTAAACCTGCCTCCGAATTGTTTTGCAAATCTTGTAAACATAACCTAACTTTAATTAATGTTCCCTTTTTCTGGTAATTTAATCATAAATCATTAAAATACTTACATGATTACCTTTATTGTCACATTCTTCAACTGGTTTTCGAATCACGACACCGAATAAACCTAAAATCTACGAAATTCCAAATTAACGATGAGAAATATTATAGATATTTGTGTATATGTTGCATAGACTAACAAAGCAAAAGACGTGGGTCAAGGTCATTTTTGTTTAACCGAATTACAAATATATTCCGAGTCCGGTTTAGGTAACTATAAGAAATACTAAACAATTATTCTAGTACTAATTTAAATCAGTTAAAAATAACCAATTCCGAGATGATAATGATATTTTCGCTCATCTGCTTAAATATTTTTAATCATGGCAGTTTTAAACAACTATGTGGGTACTTTCTTACCACAGACATAGAGAGACAGCTGTGAAAAAAATGGTCGCAAAATTGTGATAGAGACAAAACGAACCCGTGGTCCCTTGTCTCTTTCTAACTTGTTTAAATAAACATAAACAAACAAGATGGCGCACTTTGAGAGAAAGAGCAAAGAGACCACAGGTTCGCTTTGACCTCTCTAAAGAGTGGTCAATTTTGTTAGGCTATTGCGCAGTCCATAGGACTGCTAACAGAACTCGAAGTCTATGGTACTTAGTCATAATCATCTTGGTATCAGACAAGGGCGTACCGAGGTAAGGGCAGGGAGGGGCTACTGCCACCCCATAGAAGATAAAATCACCGTAAATTTTCTAGACAAGTGAGAATAAAAAAACGTGTTTCTCTGCTGCTACAGTAACCGGTTTGGACTACACTACCCATATGTAATTAATACTTAAAACTAAAGCTTACTAACCCTGCAAAACTAAAAAGCAGCAAATCGGCCATGAAAATTGTTATTTGGGGTTACGGGCATACATGTATACGGGCGCGCACACATACAAAAAGAATTATGTACCTATCTAGAAATAAACTACTGCTCTAAATTTACTATGTCAGTAGGTACCTAATTTCTTCATACATAGATACACTTACTAAGTCTTTAATTATATTGACCTCGTGGCAGCTCCGAAAGTTCTAGACATTCAGCCAAATTCGTCAGCGTGTCGCAGTAAAATGGGGTCATAGTAGAACAGTATCGCAATCAGGAAGGATCGACGGCGATAAGTAACACGCCTCCGCCGCCACGCCGGTGGATCTACGGAAGGAAGCCCCACTGAGGAAGTTACCTAACTGCTCCGACACGCTAACGTTTTAGGGCTATAAAAAGAATCCAAGTGAAAATTCCTGTGTGTAACATGTACGGTTGCTTCTTGTTGCTTGGTTTTATCAGCACTTACCTATGTCCTTGAACGTTAAATTTATTAGATTATGATTAACCCAATCCCAATGGAATCTCTTGTGATTTCAATGGTTTTTTATCTCAAACTCTCTATCGGGATAAGAGACGCAACTGTTTTCTGGTAGGGTCATACCAAAAGTATGAAAAATAAGCAGAATTCTGATTAAATTTTAGGGTTACACTGACCTATGCCTCAGCCTTTGATCCCACTACTGAAATACTAGTATCTCCTTTTAAAAAGAGGATGAGGCAATATACCATACCAATCCCCCGTAGTGAGTAACCAGCGGCTGACCACACACACATCATAACGTCATGGGGACAGCCTATTTTAGTATTCCCATTGCGTAACGGCCACTAAAGTGGTGTTATAAATGCCCCGTGTCGTAATTCACTACCTTTTAAATAAGAATAAGTGTTAAAATTAAAAACAATTGCACCCACCCTGCCAAGGTTTTTTTAAGGACTACAGTATGGGGTTCTTCAAGAAAGAAGTTATTAAATTTTTGAAGGGTCGGCAACGTGTGAGCGATGCCCCAGGTGTCTCAAGCGTCCATAGGTTGCGGTGACCGCTTACCATCAGGTGGACCGCAAGCTTGTTTGCCAGCTTAGTGGTATAAAAAGCGGGTTGCACTCCAGGAGTGCCGGCAGAAGTGAAAACTATTTACGTCCCATCACTTCTTATACATATTTATTTATTATAAATAATAATGTTTGTTTATTTACTTTTTTGACGTAGTTTTTTGGACATCTCAATCTGTCATAGAATTAAAATCCCATATCCAACCACCCTGTACTACTCATAATCACCATATACTAAAAATAAAAAACTAACCTAATGTAAATAAATCTGACGCGAGTTACGTCTTACGAATTTTCTATGAATTTTCGACACGTGACCTGACGCGAGTTTAACATTTTTTACGTATCACAAAAAAGTGCACAACGCCGCTAAAGAAGTTTTCACTTCAAAAATGAAAATTTAACTAAAAATATTTTAATGGTAAAACTCTTGATCTATGTTAAAAATAGTTACATATAAACCCACCTTTAAAGCCGTATCGTAAATCTATGGCTCATCGACATACATTGTTATGTTAGACCTTTGTGGCGCCGTCTTTTATGTAGCTTGGACCTAGGTAATGAACTTGAGAAGTGATTATAAGCCGGCCATTAATAAGCTCGCATTCCCATCGGTGACGGTGAAAATGTTATAAAGATCCTATATTAGTCTTGTCATCAAATTATATTACTTAACGGGGACTGCCTGTGTGTAACTTTGTATGTAAGGAAATATTAGGAGAAAGATATAAGAAACTAGCTTTTGCCCGCAGTTCCACCTGCCCTTAATTCGGTTATCCGTGTAGGATCTCAACGGCAACTCATCAATTATAGAAAAAAAATCGACTCACACTTGACGTTTTCAAGTAGCCTATGTCCTCCGGAACTCAAACTATATCCATGCCAAATGTTTATCTAAATAGTAAGAGACAGACAGAGTTACTCTCGCATATCATATTTATTAAATGGATTGTACATTATAATACCAGTGAGCTGAGTTATTATAAAGTATACACGAGACATGAGGTACAATTTTCGACAAACAATACAAGACAACACATTTGGTTTACTTAAATATTTACTTATTTGTGATAATGACACGTATATTTTTGTCATTGAAATAAAAATACTTTTAGTGGAAGTGCCAACAGATAAAAAAAATTTAACAGCAGTGTTTTAATACATAGCAAAAAGCACGCATGTTTTATAGGCTGCCACTCTGTGTAGGCTGCATAATTAACCTAAAAGAGGTGCAATAGCGAGCAAGCATGTTTATGACAGCACAGTTACTAAAAACATTCTTCTGGACTGAGTCAAAATAAAATCATCCTTTTATTCAAATCAAGAGTTCCCACAAAAATTCCACTGTAGTGACTGAATTCTTTGCGAGCGGAGACCACGGTGATCACTAAATACCTCGCAGGCAACGTCATGGGCAAACGCTAGTATTTAATAGATAAACAATAACCAAGTCCAAAATTTCACACGCTGGTTGACCTCTAATCCGAGCAGTGTCAAACTCCTGGCCAACTGATATAACGGGCACATTATAACCGCTGCGCCAGAGGCGGCGTCTGAAAGACGTAACGTAACTTATTACCTACCATGTGCAGAGACATCATTAAGTCTCTAAGACAAATTGTACTAGTATGAGTCCATTTGTATAAATTTAGTTTACGAGTGAAATGTACTAGTTGGACCAGTTTGTTTTGATGTAAGGAAAAGTGGGCCGACGTAAGGAACTGTAGACCTAGCCAGTGCTCGAAGATTTAAATTTTGTTCTAGATTTACTCTGATTAAAGCTTTAGGTTACTAACGCGTTTCTATCACCAGCTATCAATATTAATTATTTATTTTTCGTGGCAGGTTTTATTTTTTTTTGGCTTATTGATTATGATTTTAATAATTTTGTTTTCTTCCTTTCTTCCTTTCTTACTAACCTTCATAACCTACTGTTGGGACACGGCCTACCCTCACAATAAGCTCACGCTTAACATTATTTCAAACATGAGTACGAATATTGGAGCCTTTGATCATTGGCACAAGTGCTTAAATACCAGTCTCACATATATGACCGACTTAAGGCGTGGACTATCTCTTGTCTATCATACATTCTGACTCCCCACAACATGAGACCAGAGTACTCCAGGCTTTTCGTAATAAGCTCATTTTTCATTTATTCGACATCCATGTAAAAGAAAAAAAGAAAAACAACGTACGGTCTTCTTACATTGACAACTAACATCTATATATATAATCTTATCTTAATATATATAAATCTCGTGTCACAATGTTTGTCCTCAATGGACTCCTAAACTACTAAACCGATTTTGATCAAACTTCGTAAATATCTGTTATTTGATCCAACTTAAAATAAAGGATAGTTTTTATTTCGATATGTCAAGTGCGAGCCGGACTGGGGCACTATAGGTAAAAACCAACTTTCGCCGGGTACAGAGGGACGGCAGCGGAACAACGTTCGCCGGGACAGCTAGTATACAATATATTCATATACTTAATCTTGTTACCATTCCATTGACACAGTGTAAAATTTTTGTCATGTCAGACGGAAGGCATCCATTGCTGAACACAGGCCTCCAAAAAAAGAGGGCTGCGCCATTTGCATCTGGCGACTTTCGTGAACCCTCACCAGGTCGTCACGCCATTTGCATTTTTCCTAAATAAAACAAATAACCTAATTAGAAATATGATACCGCTTAACCACATGCAAAAAAACATAACCATCCTTTGCAGAAACAGATGAGAAAAAACATTCGTAAACTGTCTTGAAATAATAACCGACACAAATAGCTGGTAAGAGAATCCTTCGCGTCCACTGCTTACATTAGCATTAAAACGGTCACACAATTACACCGCGATTACTGTGTCGCCGACAACTGAATTCATTAGTTCAGCTCACCTGATTTTATTTAATTAATGTTGGTGGGCCGCCCGTTTACACCGAGGCGTTAGTGTGGGTTTAAATAGTTTTTTTAGCTTCGTTTAAAGGTGTTTGTTGCTTTAAGTTATCAGCATGGCTTAAATTCTAAATATCTTATTTGTAGTGGGTGTGTTGATTTATATTTATTTTAATTTAATTTAGGACTGGTCAACATAGGTGCCAATTACCTGAAGGAATTGGCTCAAAATGAACATGTTTACTATATTAAAATGACATTTTCTATCAGGTCTGCCCCCCCCTAACCAACAAATAAACCTCGAAAACTTTCACAATTATAATATTAATTAAATGGACTTTTACTGACACGCGCGAATTTTGATATATCTAGAATTTATTAAGCTGTATTATTTATTTTAACATAAAGTTATTACTTAACTAAAACACAACAGTTAGTTAGGGCTTAACTAAAGCTAGTGCTACCTGCCCTCGTGACGACGAAAAACACGTACGACTAAGAGAATGTCTCAACCCCTACCCAACGGAGCGTCCCGTTGGGAACGACGCTCGTTGTCGCCGGTCACTGCTATTTTATGTTAATTACTCACTGTTCACTTGTTATATTCAACATTAAGAAATTTAATTACACTATAAGGTTTTATAAAAAAATTACTTACGTACTGTGGACAGCAGTTTGCGGACAACAGTCAAAGACTATGTTGAAGAACTAGTGTCGTTATGATTCATTCATTCCTTTTGTGTGTCAAAATTATGATATGCTTCTCTGATGTGCTAGCTGGGCAATGGTGATTGTTTTAAAGTTGTTGTGTCCTAAAACCGACGCGCGCGGCAATGTTCAAAATTCAGGACTAGAATATAAGGCTACGATGTAGGGTAAAAAGGCCTAAATACAACGTTTTTGTGCAAATTTTGTGGCCAAACTTTTTAAGCTACCTATATATAGCATCTGAAGTATTGAAAAAAATATATGTTATAAAAATTCGTTGTCACCATTGAATATTTAAGTTGTAGCAAAAAGTCAAAAAAATATAACTAAAAAATCTTAAATACATTAAATTCCATAAAACAAATTAAAAGATTTAAGGCGACATTATGGCCTACCTACCTATTACACGCTAAAAAACAACCTTTTGTGTTATTCCGTATTCCGGAGGTGGGGTGCCTTTAAAAACTCTTCCGATATCTATGAATCTCCCATTTATTAAATAAAAACCTCGTAACAAATAGTCACATAAGTAACGAACTATCCTTTTTCACAATCTTTTATTTAGTTTCACCTGTCTCGTTGTGTGTCTGTGTATTCAAATCTTGCAAGTTATATTTAACCCAATTCCCGGTGTTCGATTGAGTTGATATTTTGTATACGTATAGGTGCACGTAAATCGGATGACACTGCAATATAATGATGTCATAGAGCTGGTGCGATGACGGAGCCGGAGGGTGGCCATAGGACCCCTGTAACAAAACGACCCGCCCCGTGAAGTTTCGGCTTGTTTGATTTGTCTTGACAAGTACTCTGGTCTTAACCGATAACCAGGGTCCTATGAAAGCTTGTATATAAAAAAATTTTTACGTATATTCTCTCGATACTTTAATTTTTAGCCCCCTACGCAAAAAGAGGAGTGTTCTAAGTTTAACCGCTATCTGTGTGTGTGTCTGTCAGTGACCATAGCTCCTAAACGGGGGAACCGATTTGAATGCGATTTTATAGCGAAGTAGGCCATCATTGTATTGTATTAACCAACAATTTTGGTGGAATGTTACTTCAGTGGTATTTCCAATACATGGCAAGCTTGAGCTGATGATGCAGCATCAAGTAGTCTGCGGGATACCCAAATCCTTGGCAACTTACAGCATATCAAATTGTACTCTAGCACTGTACATACTTTCTTAACTTAACGTTCTTAACGTACGAAAATAGCTTTTATGGAGTCAGGTATTTTGTTTTTCATTAAATAGGTTAGGAAGGATTCCAAGCAGCTACAATATGTTTGGTGTTAGCCATATCATATTTGGTCATTAACCCGCGACGTGGTGTACTAAGAAAATCTTTAGTTAATATGTGTTTAAGAAATTGTAGTTTAACTTATCTAGTAGGATGAGCTGATTTTGCCAAGCGAAATGTTCTACTGCAATTCTGTTTTACGTCCCAAAAAGTATTTACGTGAATGTGACGGAGCGTTGTTCGTAGCGTGTCTACTAATAAATGAAGTATTAGTAGACACGCTACGAACAACGCTCCGTCACATTCACGTAAATACTTTTTGGGACGTAAAACAGAATTGCAGTAGAACATTTCGCTTGGCAAAATCAGCTCAGTAAGAGGCAAAAATATAAATTAAATTAAAAATTAAAAAAAAATCCTCTGACACAGAAAACATCTTAAAGTAAACACAGAATATGTTGAAGTTTATTATAAGTATTTTGAGCCAAGAGTCATCGCGTCGGGAGAGTGCAGAGTAAATAAAATGAAATTACAATACAAATCAAAAGAAGCTTTGTAGTGATAAACTATAAAACTTTAATGTATGTATTTAACAATCATGAAAATACTTCTTTAGCAGTCGACCATTGCGACGACTCTAAGGTCAGAATACTGGGTACTTATAATAAAGTTAGAGGGTCAACAAACACATATTATGTGTTTGGTTTGAGATGTTTTCTGAGTGGGGTTTTTTCAAAATATTTAATTTGACTTTTTTAATTATTAAATCATAGTATTTTTAACAATTCATTTCTTAAAATATGTACTTGCAACATTAACACACGAGTAAAACGTACTAAAATAGCTAGATGGTGTTTATTTATAAAAATATATCGCTGATAAAGATGCCTTTTCCGCGTAATTTACTTGATTTGAGATTTATACATATGCATAAAATTGCTAACAAAAGTATTTATATATTTTTTTACAAAACAAATAATTTCATGTGATAGTGATAAGTGTAGCAAAGAGGATATCCTTAAAGCACCTACGATTAACCAACAACGCCTTTTAAAATCTTATTAATTTAAAGTAAAAAAAAGTTTAGTACTATATTTTTAAAAAATATTATATATTATCATAATATTTTTGAGGTTTGAAGTATGCAATTGCACGAAAATATTTTGCAATGATTGTATGAAATGTTACTAAACTGTAGTTTAAGAATATTTCACACTCACACATACACACATGCTCGAAGAATAAACTTATCCTACACTACAATAAAAAATATCACAACAGAACAGAACACAATATAAAGGGGATGTTTTCTAAGGAATTTTTCGAAATGATGCCCATTTCTACCATCGTACCGCTCCATCGACAGGGAATTCATCCTCACGCCTTAGAACCTAAGTATGTGCAGTGCGGTTTCAAAGAAACTTCCTACCGAGAACGCTTGGGTTGTGTAATGAGCTTCCTGCCAAGGTTTCCTTTAAGGTCTACAGCATGGGGTTCTTCAAGCAAGAAGTTATTCTAGTTTTAAAGGGTGGCACCGTAAGAGTGATACCCTAGGTGTTGCAAGCGTCCATTTAAGCTGCGGTGACTGCTTACCTTGAGGCACAAGCCTGTTTTTTATGAGCTTTAGTTGACCAAGTTCCTTTTTTGGTCCTATATGGTTACAAAAAAAATTAAGCATTTCAAGATTAGAGAATTAAGTTTTAAAGGACCATGCACATACAATAGTCACCACAACGTTAAGTCCTCGATCCATGACGTAGAAGTTAGGGACGTGACGTGTTGTGTGTCAATAGATGGCTACATCTTCGCTTCGTATCACAGCAACGTCTTCGTATCGTACAATGCAAAAATAATATGCGTTTCGACATGCCGGTGAGGCGACTCATGTGTGTGACCGTTTTTGTACAAATTCTACTAACTATATTTTTTGGAGTGCCTGACTGGTGACTTTACGTTGACGTTACTGATATGTGTGTATTATTCTTTAGTGTCTAAATAGCATACACTCATGATGTACTCATGGCGTACTTATTGTCCTTCCTTCCTTGCTTACCAGCTTTAAATATGCCCCACTGTAGGCCACTACTTGTGTGCTGAGATCTACAAAGCAAAAAAAACTGAAATCACCACAGGTAGAGGCTTTTAACCAATGAAGTTGCGAAAAGTATGTATTATCTTCTACAATAAGGTTTTAACATTAAGTTGTCATTATCAACTAGTGTAAAATTGAACAAGTTTCTTGCCAGTAGGTAACGAATTTTTTAACACACTTGCTCATAAAGCAGCCTTTGCTGCACCATTTTCAGCATCTTAATAGCGCCCATTACGCATTTGTACGATAATGACAATTTCTGCACAAGTGACTTGTATATATTTTTTTTTAGCAAGAAGCGATATTTGAATTGGAAAAATAAATCCAACGTGTGTAATAAAAACATATGAAAACTATTAAATTCTATTAAATATCAACGTTTTAGAACATTTTACCCGTAGTAAAACTATTTGCTGTCCTTCAAGTGTGTTGAAAACAGTCGTATGACACTCGTGAGCTCTGCTCAATACACACTCGGCTAAGTTATGCCCTCGCAGCCTAGCTCAATTGTATCATAATATATATTAAAAAAAACATTTCGTATCTTTTAAATATTACCATTCTAACCTTATTATTATTATCAAGAAATGTTTACCTAGAGGCACCATTTTTCTCTACCATAAATCTGTCTATTACTTATACTTTGCGGCTGAGATAAATACGGTCCAGCGTAATTTATGACATGTTTGATCAGATACCGCCACTGTCCACAAGTTGGCTAGGAGCTTTGGGGGCCAAATTGGTAACGTAAATCATAACTAAGATAGAGTCACATGTTGAAACTAAGTAAGTAGGTCTTTTACTTGAGCGATTTGTCTAATAATTTCAAATTTCAAGTTTCGTTTTATTCAAATACGTATCTATATTTTACTAGGTCTCTATATGTGTATTGTACGTTGTAAATAATATTGTTAAATTATACACTAAGGAGCAAAAATAACTACTCACTTACGTAATTGACAATATTTCATAAATCAGTAATAATAGCTTTTTGGAACAAAAAGTATATTAAAAAGAGTTTTATTTTAACACATAAATCCATATAAATATTATTAAAGCAAAAGAATTTATGTCTGTCTCTCTGTCTGTATCCTCTTCACGCTTAAACCGCTGTACCGATTAAGATGAAATTTGTCATGGAGATAGTTTGAGTCCCAGGGAAGGACAAAGGCTACTTAAAAACATCAAGTGTGTGTCTTTTTTTTATATAATTGAGAAGTTGCCGTTTAAATCCTAAACGGTTACCGATTTTAGGGTAGGTGGAACCGCAGGCAAAACCTAGTAATTAAATAAATTATTAAATACGCTTCAATGTTCCTTTGACTTCATACAGCTATCATTTATCAATCAATCAATTAACAATTTGCCCTTTTTTCAGTAAGCTTGTTTTTTTCCGATACCTAGCTAAAATAAAAAAAACAATATACATTTTAATTTTCTAAAAAAATAAAACGAACACAGCACAGCACTAAATATAAAAGCACTGTAATTTCCGATTACTTCATAATAAATATTTTTCCAAATAAGATCCGATATGTTACCGTCTTCCCTACACCGGCACCCCTCTTTCCCCAAAGACAAAGGGCCTAATGAACCTGTCAATATTACTTAGTGAAGGACAAAGTAAGAAAATTTTACGCGCACAATTTCAAGACATATAGTCTTATTCACTAAATAATATAAATAAACAAGTAGGTACCTATATATTTAAAAACAAGCATGCTTTTTATTTGGTCATGATTTCTAAGAAGACATAAACAGTTCTTATATTGCATTGTCACTTGAACCCAAAGAACCTGCTTATTTGCCACTTGATCCGATATTAATAAGCTAGTTAAAATTGACTTCAAAACCTACAGACTTTAAATACGATAAATGTATATTATTTCCCGGAGGAGGTAATCAGCGGCTAGACACATATCCACATCATAGTGTGGAGACAGTCTCTTTTTTACCCGACTTCGGCGAAGCCCAAATTTTTCATGTGTTTGACCTCTATGTATATGTATTCTATGTCTATTCCTATGTCCGCTCGTAAATAGGTACTCAACGGCTCTTCCGATTTTGATAAAAGGTATGTCATTAGATTCGTCGTTTTAATGAGTTGGGTATCAAAACAAAAGGCTTTAAAAGAGAGTACCAAAATATAACACTTATAATGTCAATAGTCAAGAGCGAGTAAAAAAAAACTAAAAAAACCCCTCGCAGCAACACCGATACAGTGGCCGGTGACAGGCTGTATCTAATGGAACACATGAAAAATTTAATGTTTAACTAGCTTTTCCCTGTGGTGTTACCCGCGAGATTTCACTTTTTTCGGTCAAGTGGTGGAACCTATAAAAACGTTTTAACCGTAATGCTTTCCCTAATTTTCATGAAAAACTGAAACATGTTATTCTTTATTTGTAATTGTCTAAATACCAATTTTCATAGTTTGATTTCATGAATTAAACTTAAATTATGACGGATTTTATACAAATTCCTAACCCTAATTTTACTTCTTTTGGAAATGTTTTTCGCCAACTCTTTTCTTTGCCTATCAAACCACTCCTAGTGACTTAATGTCCCAATACATCAATCTTACAAATACACAAATCTTCATAGAATTAAGAAATACATTATAAATATACATACATAGAAATAATCTTTCTTCGTTTATGATTCCCTGAAGGTTAGAGTCTTCGAAGAAAATATATCATACATGCCATATCTACGGCTATATCTGCTTCATGGTAGAAAAAAAACACGAAATCTCTTATTTGCGACTAAGAGTCTATATTCCAATTTTTATGGTTTGGTCTCTTATTTTAGATATGATTTTCCAAAAACGGGTAATTACGTCATTCTTCATTCTTTATCTTCAATTACGTCATCCAAATTATCTAAAAGGCCAAAGACTAATTTTCATGAATTATACTTTTAAAACTTACAAAATGACGGCTCTACGTTACGAAAGAAACTCATATCAAAAATTTCATCTTTCTAGTTTAAGTGTTTTCGGCTCGGAGTTATAAAGTCAGTCAGACCATGTTTTTTTAGGTGACTATTATGTATTGATTAATGCTATTTCAGCAAGCTCTAAAACTACATTTAAATGTAAAGTAATTATATCCAGACATAAAAAACCTATGGATTAATAAAATGAGATTATAAAACACCAAAGATGTTATTATTTCACTTCCTATGTCTGTAAGTAATTACAAAGCGTCTAATGCAAGGAGGATCGCGTGATGCGGCGCTCGTTAGCACGCAATGGACGCCATGACAAATGGCGGCTCTTGGACACCATCTTGTTTCATGCCAAGCTTTCACATGCTCTTGTTTTGTGCTAATTACAGGTTGACCTCACCACGTCTACGTATAACAACATCTAACTAACCGATTGTAATTATCTTTTATTACCAGTAAATATATATAGGTAATTAAGTTTTAATTTTTTTTGGGTTTAGTTCCCTAAGGGCAAGACGGAGCCGTATAGCCCCTGCTGTCTGTTTGTCTGTATTTGCTGTCTCTCCGTCCTATCACGAGTCTCTAGCTTGTAAATGAAAGTGATCTGAAATTTATACATTTTGTAGAATGTTGACCCAAAACTGATTTTTGAAATAAAAAATCAATTAAGTTATTATACTAGGGGGTGTTCCATAAATGGGAAAATATCCTTTTTTTTCTCTCTGATATTACCACCTAAAGCATATTCAGTGGAAAACAAACAGTGGGTTCAGAACTAAACTAGTGTTGGAGCGATGGGCTCACTACCTGTGCGTTGTCATGGTGAAGCAGTACCCCGCGGAGCCCGGTTTTCGTTCGCTGGTTGATCATTGCAGACAAAACTTCTGGCAGGAATTTTGTGGTGGGTCATTCGGCGTTAATGCTGCTTTGGTCTCGTAATGGAATTGAAATCAGATACCCCGTCAAAGTGAAGAAACTAGCGGTCAAAATTTTCCCTGTGCTTCTCGATCGCTTCACTTTCGTAGGCGTTGGTTCGTTTTGAAACAGCCAAACTCTCAACTAACGCTTTGTTTCTAGATCGTATTGATGAATCTAGGATTCATCACCTGTCAGAATGTCGTAAACGCGCCCATATCACGGCACCACTTCACACGGGCCTGCTTCTGAGTTTCGGTGCGGTTGTGCGTGTAGAATCTTGTGTGAACGCTTACTGAACCAATCTGCAGTGTATGTTGAATATCTTCGTATGTAATTCGCCTGTTTTCTTGATTTTTTTTTTCTGCCAGCATACTTTCTTCCGTGATAGCCGTCGTAGGACACATGAAATTGTTCTCGATGCAGATCCATTTTTAAATGAGGCATGATAATTTAATTTAGCTCTCAAAAAAATGTGTAGGGAAATTCGTAATTTGATCAATGGCATTTTTTCTTTTAAATAACCAAATTTTTCAAAATAATTATAATTGGCCAGTGCCTTATACATAAAAACCTTTTTTTGCAAAACTTTCTGCGTAGCATGGTAGCAGAGTCACTAAAAGAACAAAACGAAATGTTGCACTCCCTACATGAATCCTCTCGAAAAGTGGGCTTTGGCATGCATTTGGATAGTACAAAATTTATGTTCAACTAACAGGTCTTAGCTAATGCCAGTATACGTCACCGGTACTTCTCTTACTCGAGGTTGTCCAAGATTATGTTAGCCTTGGACAGAAAATCCAACTTGGCCGAAACAACTAAGACTATAGCCTTCTATCGGTTTAGTATGCTATGGTTATTAATGCTGCTCACGTTTTGATAAGCTTCGTCAAGTCTTCACGTCACCTATACTGATAGTTTGAAGACGAAATCCTACCTGTCATGACTTATAATGCGTCAACGCGTGGACACTTGCAGCAGACTGGACTACAAGTTCACAGTCGAACAGCACCGAATGGAGCGAGATGTGTTATGCTATGTCTCTAAGTGATCTATCCGAAATGAGGACTTAGCAAATCAGGAAGTAACCGACATAGCTCGCAGAATCAGCGAGCTGATGTAGCGGTGGGCTAGTCAGTCACTGCTGTCGAAGTTCCGATGGCCAAAGGAGCAGACATGTACTAGAATGGAGTCCGGTATACATAAAGAAGAAACTGACTGACTGATTCAATGACACATCAAAGCGAAAAAAGAATAACGAAATTTGACATGATTCAATTCACTAAGAAAGCATTTTGATTCTCAAGAATTGAGCTATCAAATGTTAAAAAATGTTGTAAAATCTTACTGGTAGTTCCCGAGATTGTGCGTTTCAACAAAAAAAACAAACAAACTCTTCAACTTTATTATATATAGATAGCAAATTTTACTAAAAGGAATATTGTAAAAAACAATATTTTAAATATTTTAAAACAAGTAAAACTCCATTATTATAATTTTTTGGGTAAATCACCTGTTCAAGCCAGGAATCAAACCTGTGAAATACCTATGCAAAGTAAATTTTAGAAAATAAAGGAATGTCTCCTTTGAGTGAAATTTGCCATTTTATTTGACGCAATTTCGCTCCAATCACGACCTTTCTTTTCCACCCTGTATAGTGTGACCTACAATCTGACATAACAAAGAATCAAGCAGACACAAAATATAAGTCAAAATATCTTAACTGTCAAAATACTAGCCATTCATACGCAAAGGTCTTGTTAAGAGTCAAAAGAAGCTCATTTGTAACAAGGAACAATAAGTGTAATTTTCGTACAACATTGATTGATAGGCAATCCCATTTCTTCGGCAGTTGACGCATCAAAAGTCGGTTGGACGGCACAGATTGGTAGATTTATGCGTTATGGTCACGACAATAGGTATGGGTGATATTGTTATTAATAACCGTACTTACTCATTGCTAAATTAGAAGTTAATTGAACCGTAAAGTAGTTTTGGAAATACCTATCGCACGTACAAAAATATAAATAATTTAAAAATTAGAGAAATTTAATAAATGACGATATAAATAACCGAAATTCAAATGTGTGACATTGAATTGAATAGAAAACTGAATTTTAGAATAATACTTTTGATGTAGTAATATTTAATAAAAAAAGAGAACAATAATTAATTATTTTTTAAAAGGACAGTAGTAACACAAAGAGATATGCTATATTGGATTATCAGAAAAATACAACAACGTACAATAAAACGCACCTACGTAAAAAAATACAGTAGGTTGTTATTTAAAAAACTTTTTTGAGTAAAGTAAAGTATTGTTATTTCCTATCAGTTATATTAAATAAAATAAGCCTTTGTTTTAAAACTTTTTACCTAACTTTTTAACCGAAAAATCTGAGCACTTCAAAATTCAGGTATCAAGTCTTAAGTTAAGGCGCAGTATCTACCTAACTAGCGCCGCCAAAATACATTCTTTATACAAAACACATTTGAAAAATGTTACAAATCAATTATTTAGAACTAGTTATAAGCTATTTTTAAAATGTGTGTGATTTTTTTTTGGCAGAAACGCTATCTACAACTCACATATAAATTCCCGATACATTAAGTTCTTAAAATAGCTTATAACTTTTTTGTAACATTTTAAATATGTTTTGTAAAAAGAGGAAAGAAAAAATATCTTTGGCGTCGCTAGTTAGGTAGTCACTGCGCCTTAAGTGGCAACATTTCAAACTTCTTAACAGCCAAAGAGACTTTGCATGAGGTTTGGTACCTTAAGGAAAACACAAATAAAATATCTAGCTGTATTACCTGCCGGTTGTAGGGTAACAGTCGCAGTAACTGGCTTGCCCTCAAAGGTCACAAATAACGCCTTGGCTCGTAAACTAGTTGCTGCATTAACCATAACGAATAAAGGCACTAAGAGCACGTCTCGACCGTCCCTAAGGGCCGTTTCGGCTGTCAATGCGAAAATTTAAGTCCGCCACACCCATGCACTCCAGAAGGGTCGACCTCTTTGCCCTTTGTCTCAATTATTATTGCTCTTACATTCCCTAACTGCTTTTTGGCTGGACAATGCATTGAAGAGAAAGGAATCGAAACCAGCTTGTTTGCTAGTAGGTAATAGTATGTATGAACTTCATTCAATCCAGATATCCGCCTGTTACATTTTATTGGTTTTTTAACGCAGTAAGTTGAAATTTGGCACAACGATAGTAAGTAGTGCCCAATTACAGATGTGAATATCAATTTAATGAGTTCAAAATTAAACACGCTGTAATTTTACGATTTCTTTCTTCATCCTGTATTAATAATGTTTATAAATCCCAAACTTTGGTTATAAAAACCTACTCATTATATATAAAAACGAACGCAAAAAAATCACGTTTGTTGTAAGGACTCCCCTTAAATATTTGTTTTATTTTAATTTAATTATTTATTTTTAAAGTGAATATATAACTATATATTCTGTGAATATGCCAAGCATCTACCTGTTGCCGTTATCAATATCGAGCCCAAGCCCAAAAATCCCGTTTTTTGTATGGGAGCCCCCTTAAATATCTATTTTATTCTGTTTTTAGTATTCGTTATTATGGCGGCAACAGAAATGCATCATCTGTAAAAATTTCAACTGTCTAACTCTCACGGTTCATGAGATACAGCCTGGTGACAGACGGACGGACGGATAGACAGCGAAGTCTTAGTAATAGGGTCCAGTTTTTTACCCTTCGGAACTCTTAAAATTTAAGTTGTCACGTTCCACGCCAACAAAACCGGTCAATTGCGAGTTGAACTCGCTCACCGAGGGTTCCATTTTTTAAAGTATTCCTTTTCATAGGTTATGCTGTAATATATACGTAAAGGACTAATTTCTGTTTTTTTTTTGATGTTAGGCTCAGTAGTTTCAGAGATAAGGGTTGGTCAATTTATTCATCTATTCTAAATATCATTAAAAAACTATATTCAATACAAGATTGTAACAAAAAAACTGGTTGCCTGTAAAGTCGGTATACGGGCGAAAGTTTTACGTGACAATGATTTTATGTCTGTCTCTCTCGCTCTTAGGCGGGCGCGTGCCTCTTACTCGCTCTCATTGTGAGCGCATAACGTGAGCGGAGCGTAACGCAGTTTCTTGAAGTGTCACCCGGCAAACCAATTTATAAGACGTTGTCACGTCAAAATTAAGATCCTCACAATAATAACTTTCATTTGATATTTAACACGGTACTCTACACTTTAATTATACAAAATTAATTTATTTATGTTACAGGTCCGTGTTTCGGTCATAGTAACCTATATGTGTACCATATTTTAACTTACCCGGTCCGGTAGATTTGGAGAAAATTGGCTGTGACAGACGGACAGACAGACGTACGAGTGATCCTTTAAGAGATCCACAGTTTCTACAGTCCGACGTATGGAGCCCTTATTGAAATTAAATACACACAGTTATATAACAATAGCCACAAGCAAAAGATGCTGTGGTACGAAAATATTTACAAACCTACAGCATTTTTTTTGTAGTATTTATTTATGTTTATAGTATATAAGCATTTGCCTGCGATTTATTTCGGTCATCGGTGTAGGATTCCAACGGCATCTCCTGGATAGAAAAAAAACCGACTCATACTTAACGTTTTCAAGTAGTCCTTTCTCGGGACAGGCAGACATAGTTTCTTTCGCATTTATAATATTATAGTAAGGATATATATATAGGTATATGTATATAAAATCTGAATACCGATATTTTTGTAAGAAAAAACCATAAACTGTTAAAAGCTTGCTTTGTTTTAGAATCCGACGCAAACGAAGTTGCGACAAAATGCTTATATATCTATTAAATGAAACGCCCTGACTAATCCTACTAATATTGTAAATATCAAAGTTTGTATGTCTGGATGGATGTTTGTTACTCAATCACACTTTAACCACTGGATGCATCGGGATGATATAGGCTACTTTTTTACTTTGAAATTTATTTAAAACTTTCCGCGGGAATAACTATAACAGAGTTGAACTAACTATAGCTACACCTATAGCTTGCTATAGCAAACTTCATTAATATAATTAAGGAGTTCCACGCCGATAACCGAATTTCGGGCGGGCGGAGCCGCTGACAAAGTCTAGTTTATAATAAAAAGAATTTGTACAGCTTTTTTAAGTTGTGGTTAAGAATGACGTGTTGCAGCGTTTTAGAAATTTAAGGTTGCACCCTACTTGAATGTGCAGTTTCCTGCTCGTTTTTGAAATCGATCCCACTGTTCTATTGCAAGTTTTAGACTAGAAAAAAATAACATGGCTTTCTACATTCTTTGACTAGCAAATTACTGTATTTGTTTTAAGATATATGTTTAAGCATCGCTTTAAAAAAATGTCGGCCGAACCTCTCGTTTTTCTACTTTTAATTCATAACTCATTATCAACTAGTACTGGGAACATAATTTATTTCAAGAAATGCTAAGTCAGTATAAAGCTAGAAAATTACTGTAGTAGAATTTTTATATCTTATGTGATATAACTGTAATTAATTATATTCCACTTTATACGGTAATCTGTATGTATAATAAATTTTAGCCACTGAAAAATGAGCTCTATTTTACATTAACATTGGCGATTTCAGCTTAACGCCCACAAAATAAATGTACTTGTATATGCGCGTTGGAGGCTCTCTTAACTCTTAAAGAGGTAAAATTAAGGAAGTTTGCATGGGAGTTAATCATATTATTTAAGTTTAAGGGTAAACGCCGTAGATTGTTTTCCATACAAAATTAATTTGCCATAATTTCTGAGAATGACACTTAGTATTTTCATTTTAAAAAAAGAACAAAAAATTAAGTGCTCTCGGTTTTTGGTTTCATGAGATTCTGATAAGCCAGTATTTTTTTATATTTTTTGAATTTGCTCCATACTGGAATATCCGGCACCTTTGCAAAAATATTAAAAAATAATGGCTTATTAGAATTTCACGAACCCAAAAACAGGGAGCTCTTAAAATTTTGTTCTTTTTTTTGAAATCAAAATGTAACGTTAAATTTAGGGAACTTCGGAGATTAAAAAAAATATTTTGTATGAAAACAATCTGCGGCATTTACTCCACCTACACTGCTCTGTCTAGAAACATGAAATTTATCTACAGTTTAAAAATAACCATGACTAGTTTACATGCGCGTGTTAAAACTTAGATAGCAAACTTAACCTAAATCGATAGATTAAACTCCTAACAAATCATCACCTATCAAACGACATTTGTTAAATCTACAATAACAAACAGACCTTAATTCCGAACATGTTTAACAATGTTTGTACATAAACATACATCAGTTCTAATCTTGTTATTCAAAAGAATGTGTTACCGACATCAGACAGCTATCTATCTTGCTGTAACGACAATGTCTTGATGTATTTTATCACATTTAGCTTGGTAGAAATATTTACTAACATCGCCCGTTCTTTCCAGACCTCTTACCCCTCCCTTTTACTTTCATACACTGTGTTAGGAAGGGAGTTTTGTTTGATTTCAGAGAGTTCATTGAATAGTAGTTCATTGGATGCCGTGACCGTGGTGTTAACGGTCTTATTTGTCATCTGTCAATTTGCCTTCTATTTTGGTTGGGGGATATGAAAGCTTTCGTTTACAACCGCCCGTTGTCGTTGGCTTTTTATCACCATTATTTTTGGATTTTTTTTAATTATTATTGACAAGCAGAATGATGATTGAAATGGTTTTAGTTGTCAGTTATTTTAGTTTGTATTCGTTATGTCGTTTAGTTTTATGGCTTACACTTGTGTAAAATCAGTGGTAAATTGTCGTTGTATAGTTTAAGTAATAGGTAAGTACCTATATGAGTATGTGGTGTATGTTTACTATTATGGGAAATGGATTTAAGGGCGACTATCCTACTACTTTTCTCATTGCCAATTACAGGGCAACTAGGTACCATGCCATCTCTTTTATCGCCAATTTCAGGGTGACTATCCTACTACCTCTCTCACATCCAATTTCAGAGCGACTACCCTACTACCGCTTTCAATTTAAGGGCGACAACTCTACTGGCCAATTCAAAAAAGAGACGCAACAGATTGACTTGATTTTCAGCACAGAATTAGTTGCAAGAAAAAAAAAGACGAAAACACGTATAATCAACACTAGATAATTATTTTTGTTCAAAAATGTCCAAAAGAAGGTTTTTAAATTTAATATAAATATATAGAAACATTACTAAGTTGAATTATCACGTTTTAAATGTCCAAACATCAAAATCATGCCACACTTATGTTTGGGGTCTAGAGAGTCAAGAAAAACTGAAATCAACATTACTTTGATTACATGAGAGAAAATCTATACATAGAATAACACATATTCTGTGAAAATCTCAGGCCGTTACGTAGGTAAACGTAGAAGTTTCGTTTTAAAAGACAGAGCCTTATAAAGGTGGGACAGGCAGACAGGCGTAGCGTAGCGTATTTTGATTTGACATTTTATTTTTAAGGATTTGGTTCGCTCAACAAAACATATCATCTGCAAATTCTAATTAAATTTTAAGGGTTTAGTTTGTTTCATGTGGTTTTATATGTGTAATAGAAGTCACGAGCAATAATACATAGTATAACTTTTTAGTTCCCTTTAACATCTATTCCTGTCCTCAACTTTTTTATACGAACTCTACCGCCTTTGTTAATAACGCCTTTGATTAAAAACTCTTTAATTTTTACTTTGAACTCCCGTGCATTCCATATTGGAGTCTAATAAAAGATGGCCGCGGAACCCATTACCTGGCCCCAAACCACTGCACCCTTAATCCCCATAATTAGAGTCATCCCACATGGAGTGATTGATAGTTTAGTCTGTAACACAATTCAGTAACGTCAAATGGGTATCTAATCACTTTTTATAGAACACTGGTATCAGGGAGATTGCACAATGGATACCGTAAAATAAATTTCAAATAAAAAATTAAAAATAAATAAGAACGCATTACTGCAATAAACATCTGTAGGTATAAGAAGAAACTGACTGACTAAACTGACTGACTGACATACCAACGCACAGCCCAAACCGCCTAGATAGTTTAAATTTAGAATGTAGGTTGCTTACACAAAACGTAGGGATCTACTAAAAATGATTTCTCAAAATTTGTCCTCTAAGGAGGTAAAAAAGAAGTTAAAGCTATGAAATTAGTATTTTTAAATATCTTGCCCGATTTTTTTTTTCTGAACTGACAATGCAGTTGCAGCCATTACTGCTTCACCGGGCTTTTGGGGCGAGACTCTGAAATCGCCTCAGCCCATATAGCGCCCAACGCTCAAGGGCTCCCCGCGGGGGCCAAAATGTCTTGGCCGTGCTTGGCATGCGCTCTTAGAGACTACCCTTTCTTACTAGCCTCATAAGTCTCACTTTTGAAGCATGGCCTACCCTCACCGAGGGTGATATGAGCCAAAGTCACCTCGTACCAAATTTTTTTACAAAATTGCCATCCCATTCCAAACGTATCGCGATATATGTTGTTATTATTAATAATTAAACAATAGTGTGTAAACCTCTTAATAACAAGCAATGTGCATAATGACATAACACACTAATCGCTACCCCCGACTCCGCCCGACTCCTGCGGTTGCTCGTCCAACCCCTCGATAACCGTTTACTATTATAACCGCCCACGGTTACCGGTAAACCATTACAGCCGTGTATTTTTATTATGATTTTAGCCATTTGATAAAATAAATCTTTAATATAAGAAATATATTACGATTGCATAAAAAAAAGGTCATTCCCAACTTGTTTCCAGAGATAAGTGGCTAGTGATCGCCAAAAGGGGTAACACTCATGGAATCTTTTACCAGCCTTTGCCATATGTGCTTAACAAGTCATCAAGTCGTGTTAATAAAATTATAAAGTTTATCCTGTGACGAATAAGCTGACAGTAAGCTCCACGTAAAATCGAAAATTCATTTATTAAAATTATATCACATGAATTATAGAAAATCTTTTACAATAATTTGAAAGCATTATGGTTAATTTAAGTTTTATATTATAAATTATATTGCTACTAAAGTAGATAAGGAGTTATGTAGTAAAATTTTAAAATCGTGTAGGTTGTTAAATTTTTTTTTAAATATTTCTCAAATATATTTTTAAATTCAGTCATTTACTAGTTTTATAATTTTTTCCAGTTTAAAACTCAAAAAAGTGCAGGTGAATTGGTTTTCCGAACGATCGGAAACTGCGATAGGACGTTGGGCACAGCTAACTAGCTAACAATCGATAATCAGTTGCGATGCAGTCGTGCGACACTCGCTGAATCACAAAATTATTCTGCAAGTGTGCAATAGCCGTATATAATCAGAAATCTTAATGTGTATCAAAGTGTTTTATCATACAATGAAATGAAAAAGATAGTATTTTAGATTCTAACATTTATGAAATGCGTTCCTATTTTAGTAGTACAAATAAACTTTATTCCTAAGTGCTTTTTAAAATATGAATATAATGTTGAAGTGCAAAAACAACATAAGGTCTATATATTTTTAATTGTTCTTACATTATAAAATCTATGTAAGTACACAGAGTGATTCTTTTTATAATATAAATAAATAAATAATAAATATTTCTGGACTATGCACAAAGCGCCATCTGGTACCAAACAAGTAAAGCTTGTAGGTACTGTGGATACCAGACAACGGACACAAATACTAACAATACCTTATTTGAAAATGAACACATATTATGCATGGAAAACACCCAAACTCAATTAAAGTTTTTCGTGTTCACATTTTCTGACATAATTGAAATAAAACAAAAATTTATTTTATATATCTTCGCAAAGTGACATATATTTTGTTTACATTATATATCTTCATATATCATGTAAAAAATATAAATATGGTGATATTTTTTACTGTACCTGGTCTTTTATTTTACCACTTATTACTTTAAATTGTGACATATTTTATAGAGCCACCTTAGTCCAGATATACCATCAGAAGCAGTTATGCGGTGATAGTTTCACCCCCTGTCCAGTAAAACTAAATTGGTTAGTAAAAAGTAGCTGACCCTCTGGTATGTATTTAGTCACTGGTTAACTAACATCTCATTGCAAAAAAATTGCTACGTAATCGACTAGAGTTACAATGCGCGCGCTCAGATGATTCGCGTAGACGGCATTCGTATGTCGACGACGACCTTCCCATTTCGCTTACCATGACAGCGGCGTAAGATTACATCCCAGACTGTCGTAATTTATACAATTGTATATGTAATCAAAATCCCACACCCAGCTTCATTTAATGTAACGATTAAGAGTTGTTAGATGTTAGGTGAGGTCTACTAAAATGTCATAGGCTCTGGGGTCTCACCCTATTACGGCATGTTTTTCACTATTGTTCAAATGTTTTCCATTGAATACGAATCAAACACGTCGTACGTACAATAATGCATACGCAGTGCACGATATGGAATTTAATAAAATTTTAATGTGACAAAGTCCTAAAGTGCTCAACATTTTCACCTTACTTTCCTACATGTTATAGAATTTTACATGTGGGTCAATACTCTTAACCGCATTTCCAATTTGGTACATTTATGTGTTTAGAATGAATGTTTATGTCATTCCGAATTCATCATCTTTAATTGCATGAAGAATTACCATCATTTAAAAATATTCAATAGAAATCTGAAAAATGTTTTCCAACTTACCAACTCTGTAACCTGAAAGAGAGATAATTTTACCGTGATAGTATAATCACCATAGACTTCTGATCATCATAGACTTTTGTTAAATTGACCATCCTTCGGAAAGAAATAAAGCGAACCTGTGGTTTCTAGCTTGTCTCTTTCTATCAACCTCCACCATTTTGTTTGTTTGTGTTTTTAATTAAAAAAGTTAGAAAGAGCCAGGAGACCTCAGTTTTGCTTCGTCCCTGTCTCAATTCTATGACCATTTTTTTTTTTACATATAGCTAGGTAATGCGCTGTCCAGATATCTGTGTCTAAAGTTATCACTCAGATTGCTATTGCTATTATACGCCTATAATTAAAATTATAATTATTGTCAAAAGCCTCAAGATATTTGGGATAACAATAAAATATTTGAAATTTCAACAAAATCGGTGATGGCTTCGACCATATTGTTGCCTACAAAAAATCGTTATACGACGATTTGTATCTTTGTAAAAAAATAAGGGCATAATTAGGGTCACAATGTGGTGGTTAGCGAGGCGGGACAATTAGATTTTGACGGGTCCGTGATAAATGGTTGTCTTGGGCATCTTATCGAACAAAAATAAATAGAGTCGTCTTATACTAGTGCACTAAAAATGGATTCTTATTAAATTAAAATCGGTCTTAAAAAAAAAAGAATACCGTAGAATGAATAAGAACTTTAGCTTATGATGTTCACTTATATTTTTAATTTTTATTTTATTGAATTCTGTCACATTGTTTCTATAAGTAATGGAATTTTAGCCAAAGCTAAGAAATTACTAGGTTTTGCCAGCGGCTCCATCCGCCCTTAATTTGGTTACCGGCGTGAGATTCTTACAGCAACTCCTTGATTATACTAAAGAAGCTTGTTTAAACAAGCTATAGCTGCGGCTATAGTTCGTTCAAGTGGAATTCGGTTACAGTTACTCTAGCGGGAACTTCTGAATTTTCCGGAATAGAAAAGAATATGTTCTTTTCCAGGACCTAACCTATATAGGTGCCAAGTTTCGTCCCGATCCGTCCGTGGTTAAAGCACGATAAAGTAACTAACAATCCAAACATCCAAACTTTCACATTTATAATATATGAAGGCAAACACTAATAAATTTAAGAGCAAAATGTTTATTACCATATTTTAAAAGTAATTTTTGTTTCAGATGACGGCTATAACACCTTGCGACATGCACACGAAGCTCCTACGTAAAACGCTCCTTTAAAAACAACAATACTTATTTTTTTTTAATGCTTTTTGAAGTTGTAATTGACACTACCTATATATTTATTATTGATAAAAGTATATTAACTGATCTCTATTTAAAAAACTAATTATTAGCAAAAGAACGTTTATCGTTCATAAGTCAGATTTAACTCAAATTTTGACAATTTCTACTGGTTTCAAACTTTCTGTTTGTTAAATAAAAACAAACACTAACCACTCCACAGCTCCCTTATTCCTGTGATAATTTCCTAGCGATTCATTCTAAGTTATTATTAAAACGATCGTTTTTCTAACCGCGAATTATCAAATTTCTTCAATGTGCCCTAGCATTATCACATAAGTCCAAATGTCTCGGGGTGCCGTTTACCTCGCGACCAGAATCATTTGAACCCCGCTGCTACAGTAATAGTGATTAACTACTGCAGTAATCGAGACCTAAATATAGTAGTTCCTCTGAAACTTGAACGATTAAGCGAAAATTGCGAAAGATTACCGACTCATCCACTGTAATCCCAAGATTTGTAATTACAAGTTTCGTAACATTTAAATGTAGGTATTAATTAGAACAACTGTGATTTAGGAGATCGTTTTGATATAGATTTTTTGGCCCTTTTAATAATTACTACCTACTACTATTAAAATAATTTCACGGAATTCTAAGCAATTTATGTAATTGTTACAAGCCCTTCTTTCTTTCTCCGAATACAGCTTTTGGTGTAATCTGAAAGCATAAATTAATTATTACCTAACCTGACTAATAATTAAAACTATTTCAATATGTACGGTTAGTTTATTTTGATAGTTAAATAAAAATCTTCCAATAACTGCTCAAAGGTCACTTAGCAAAAAACTGCCACTTTAAACATTTGTTTTGCCTTTGCCCAGAAAAAAAATAGTTAAGCAATCGTTACGTGCGTCTTATTACTATAAAAAAAAAACGTTATTATCGCAATGAAAATCAATAAAAACGCCGGTATAATTAGACAGAAAAAGCACTTGACATTTAGTAAGCTCACGCGCATCAGCTCATACAATGGACAAGAATAATTACAGAGAGTATGACTACGGTAGTTGTTTTTAGCTTTTATTGGACGTACGAAAGCTTTTAATGGGTCGGCCGTAGTTACGTGTACGTGATGTAGTCATTTACTTTACTGTAGTCTTCTGTTGTAGAAGCTCCATTTATGATTGAAGAATACATGAACATTTAAGTATCCCATATAAAGCTACGTACTGGAGTACATTTTTTATGATGATTGGGAAGGACATTTCGATTGAAATTTGTTAACAAACGTGTTGTTTAGCTAATGTCTAAATTGTATATAAGCTCGTGGCCCAGTTAAATTTATTCATCATCGACACATTTTTATTCTTCGTAACTGCGTAAGTTGCAGGGCACTTTAAACTTAAATGTGTCATATGTCTGCAGTTGCTGAGCCAAGTCAGTATTCTTATGGGGTGTTTGAAAATTCTAAGAGTCTAGTGGGCTAGGTAGCTCGATAACATCTGCTAATTCGCAGCACGTTGAACAGTGCCCTTAGCTTACCTCCCCTAAGGAAGCTTTATCTACTCCTGTAGTGAAGACAAACAGAAGCAATGTCTGAATTGCGGCTATACTTTAACTCAACAAAAGTAAGGTTAGAATATAAATAATAATAATAAATAAAAAATATTTTCGGACATTACACACAGCGCCGTCTGCCACCAAAGTAAGCAAAGCTTGTGTTATGGATACCAGACAACGGATACAGATATCAGATACATATATATTACTTTTTTTTTTGTAAATACATACATATTATACTTTTTTTTATATATAAATACACCCAGACTCAAGACAAACACAAATGTTTTTTATCACATAAATGTTTGTCCAATGCGGGAATCGAACCCACACCCTCTGCGCAGCAGTCGGCCACTCTACCAACTAGGCTGCGAGGGAATAGTTATTATATAGTATGTAGTTAGGCAAGAACTGTTTTATAAGAAACATCCAAGCTGGCTCAACTTAGGTGGGCGTGCTCTTAATAACTTTACTTTGACTTAGGTGTAACCATAAACATATATGCGTGTGTATACAAATACACTCTATACACTATATACATAAATTTACCTCCTTCCTTATCAGCCTCATACGTCCCCACTGTTGGGGCATGACTTACCTTCGGTGAGGGTTTGCGGCCAAGTGGTGTGGTTCACCGAAAAGCCAGTGGTGTGAATTATCGATGTACTTGAGAAATTAAAAAAAAGACTCATTAGTACACGCGGGGCTCGAACCTCCGCCACTCAGAACACAAGGTGAAGTCGAAACCTTCTTCGAAACCGCCGAAAATTTACCTACTTTATTTATTTATTAAAAAAAAGAACACACACAGTCTACAAAATTTTACGAAAAGAATTCAAAAAATATGAGTATTACAGAGACATAAAGTGTTCACCGGTAATGCTACATTCAAGAAACCTTGTTGATCCGTCGCCAGATGTGGTTTGAATTAGCTTAAAAACCTATTTTATTTAAAGTATAACTTATTTAAAAGAAGAGCAAGTAGTAGAAGGGAAGTAGAAGAAGTTGTAACTTTCCAATTCTTTACTAATAAGTAACACAAGGACGAAATTTCAATTAAAAAGCCGATAAGCCATCATAATTGAATAGAATTAACTAATAAACTGTAGAAAAGTATAATCCGGCATGCCTTGCTAAGTCTTGGCATTGTGAACTACGAAGAAGCCTTTGATTCCTATCGAATTTGGGCTGTCCTGGAATTCTTGCAGTAATGCCAAGTCGATGGCAATATATGGAGGTGCTGACTGCTGGTATGTTTATGTAACACTTCTACAATGCATGTACAGATACAGGACCAGAAGACAAAATCTATCCAGTTTCGCAGAGTAGTACGATATGGAGATACCATAATTATAGACGAAGATCTTCAATCAATGCCTCTTTTCTGTCATGATACTGACAACAGTCCTGATCCACAAATTAAAAGTCACCTAACGATCTATGGAGCTAACTAAGGTAACCTACATAGCTCATATAATAAGCAAGCTGAAGTGGCAATAGGCAGATCATATCTGTCACAGATCCCATGACCATATATACAATTACGTTATACAAGTACGGTATACAAGTTCGTGAGTGGAGACCACGGACCAGTCAGTGCAGCAAGGGTTGCCCATTATTTAGACCGATGCCCTTGCTGAGTTTCTTGCCGGTTCTTCTTAGTACAAGGTCTCCCGCCCTATAGACTTACGAACCTATAGCGTAGTATAAGTGCTCAATTATTGTAGCCTAAATTGAATAAATGATATTGATTGATTGATTGATTGAGGCAATGAAGAGAAATTCCCCAGGCATAAATAAGGTGACAGAAAGGTTTAGGTATGCGTTGGGTTTGGACACACATTAAGTTGCCGTAACTAACTAAAGTAACTAAAAATGTAAATGATTATCTTTAGGCTTTATGGCTCTGATTTTATACATAGTATAGAAACAAAATCGCTTCCCACCATCTGTAAGCTTAGATTTTTCAAACAACGCAAATTTAAATTTAATTTACCGTTTTTATCTTTTCAAAAGTGTGACGAAAAGTTTAGGTTAGTTGGGAAGCTATTTTGATCATTGTAGTATCGATCCTGTACAGTAAAAGGTTACAAATTGTTATATGCATTATTTTTTGCAAATAGGTGTTGGCATATATATTTATTTTCTATTTGGGTCTTGCCTGTGGCAAAGTAGGTAGGACTCGCGCGGCGCCCCGCCATTAGATACTTTGGCCGTGTTGCCTAATTACGTCGTATAGTGCAACAAACTTTTCTTACCAAAACTACTATCACAATATTAAAATGCTGTGAATATCGCAACAACAGCGGCAGAAATGAGTTATATTAAAAAAATGTGCAAATTTCCCTTTTGAGGCCTGATTCTCGTGCTGATAGAGATAATCTCGAATTCGAGATATGTTTAATTGATTTACTCATGGCTTGTTAACCGCGCTAACTTTTAATCGATAGATCTACTAGTTTGAACTAGATATATCGAAAATACATGGCGGATGACGGTTGTAATAGTTTTTTGTATTTTTAGAACCTCTCTTTAGGCATATGTCGTACGCAAGCGGTCGACATGCAACGAGTGGTCGGTAACAGTAGAGATGGGATGTCGCACGGAAAGATGTATGAAAAAGAATCAGAATTAGTGATATAAGTTGACGGCTAAATAGTTAAAGTGAGTGCTTTTAACCCCCCCTTTTTTCTTTAAAAACATACAGTCACAAAAAAATGTTCCGTCCAAACATTACTAGTGGCGGTACACTCTATTGATCATCAAAATGGAAAGTTATAATTAAACACCCCTTTGTTTGTGATGTAAGAAGAGTAAAAGAAAGAGGGGTCGCAAGAAGGGTTTTTTACCCCTCTTATTTAAGGGAAATTATAAAAGTTATTTGAATGGCTGTATTGTTGAAAAAAGAGGGGTATTAAAAAATCCCTCCTTCAACCACTCTTTTTCCAAAAAGTCTTTTTCCCCCGTCCTTCAAAGGGGGACTTTTGGGTCACCAAACTCCTGTTGCGACCCCTCTTTTGGTCAAAAAGGAGTCTATATAATTCAACATTTTAATGAATTTTATGACCCCTAAAATAGGACGGGTAAAAAACCCTTCTTGCGACGCCTCTTTCTTTTCAAAAAGGTGTCTAAACGATTCCCCATTTTAAAGACTTTTGGGTCACTAAGCCCCCTGTTTTTTGAATATGATTCCTTATTTTATTGACTTATGAATGCCCCTAAAAAAGAAGAGTCACAAAAACCCCCTCTTATTTTAAAGAAGGGATCCACATGATTCACCATTTTATTGACTTTAAAGACTCCCCTTAAATAAGAGGGGTTAAAAACAGATTTTGCGCCCCCTTTTTTTAAAAAAAAATCTTTGCCAAATTTTTTTTATAAAAATGGGTGGTCTCCCTATAACTTTCCATTTTGATGATTGATAGAGTCTATCGGCATCAGCAATATTTGTACCGAAAGAAGGGGGATTGAAATCACTCACATATCACCATGTTTTTTTGACATATCTAGTTCAAACTACTCGATTTATCGTCTTAAACAGTTACCGCGATTAGCAAGCCCTGAGTAAATCAATTTAACACATATCGAATACGAGATTATCTCTATCAGCACGAGAATCAGGCCCTTGCACCCGTGCGAAGCCGGGCCGGGTCGCTAGTTTGTTTATGTAACATAAGTCTTACTGAAACAACGACAATACTAATTAAATCTGGCATTTAAACTGTAAAAAAATAGTGAAATAAAACAGTGAGTGGAATCACACATATTCGATAAATCCCTTCTTTCTCCCATAAAAAATATAATTGAAATGTTCCAACGAGTCGCCAGCCCGCCATTAAAGTTAATCTAAAGAGTTCAAAGATCACTACTTTCTACAATATCCCCAAGCGTGACGGTCGAAAGCTCGCACGAAGCAATATTATACAGTCCCGCAGGAAGGTGTCAGTGGTTTTTACTAGCAAGACATTTAATTACGATAGTCCGGCGAATGAATAATTCATATGCGCGTGCGCCGGAACGGTCACACCGAGTTGCGAGTAGCGGTCGCGCGACTCGCTGGTCTGTGGACGAGATTTTTATTATTGCTTTGAGGATGTTATGTCGCAATTAGGTTACGGAATAGGGGTTTTAATACACGATTAGATTTAAAAGAAAAGGCTAGGAACATTTTTTAAATATTGCAAATATTTATATAGTGCAAGATTCATTAGAGTACGAGTTTAGTTTAATGTGAAAATACTTATTTATTTTTTAATTTAATTATGTCAAAAAAGTACCTTTAGGTTAAAATTTTACAATTTGGCGGGGTAAGTGGTATCCTCTATTGAGAGATAAATGATATGGACTTAATCAAAGACGGGAACACCAAAATGGTAACGGCAAGGAAAAGCCTCAATCAAAATTGAGAAACAAGAAACATGAAATGATACTTTTTTTTATTTAATTTATTTGGTAAACGGGTTTAAATTATATCTAATTATTGTTACTTGAAATGGATGATGATTATAGTTGAAAAAAACAAAAATAGAAGTAGAAAAGACATTGTTTTTTTTCCCGACATTGTTAAATATTTTGTTAAGTTAATATGCTGTGTTAGAAGAGTTTTTGATTTAAGTTTATTTTAGTTTTAGAAGATGTATCGTAAAAAGTGATTATACAACAATAAAAATAAATTACCAAATTACATTTTACTTTATGATTTGTTGACAAAACAAATTATGTTAAATTTTGCTTTTGCTGTCAAAACATGCCTCAGAGCTGTCAATTTTGACTCCAAATATGGGGTTAAATAAAAAAGCAATTACAATGTAATTACAATTAGTAACTATATTATAAAAATAATAATTATTATTAATTTCAAGAAACAAAAAACATATTAAAATGTTTCATAATTTATAACTCCATAACTTAAATCAATATTTTGTGAATTCTAGCTTCGGTCTCCCCAATGTTTTAACTTCTCAGAGATACTAGCTAACCCAGAGATAGAAGTAACCAGCAAAGTATTGTATTATTACTTTAAATAGAACTTCTTGCCGGCTTATTTGGCAGAAATTAAGATTGTTTAGATTGTATAGATGATTCGGAGTGTTCTTAGAAAACTACTTGAATAAATATAG
The DNA here is from genome assembly GCA_946406115.1 of Apoda limacodes. Classification (NCBI taxonomy): domain Eukaryota; kingdom Metazoa; phylum Arthropoda; class Insecta; order Lepidoptera; family Limacodidae; genus Apoda; species Apoda limacodes. The sequence continues at coordinate 46,281,453 of OX291541.1, forward strand.
TTTTGATTTGATTTTATTTATTATAATGTATGTTTTTTAATATATATGTTATTTAATATATGTATATCAAATACATATAGTGTAGTAAATAGTGTACATCACTGAAAATATTTAGAATAATTGAAATATGTATTTAAATGTTTAACTGGTACATAACTGATTTAATTTAATGACCTGACTGCTGAACCGAGGGGCGTAGATTTGATTCTCGCACAAGACAAACATTTATTTTATGTATTTGTCTTGAGACTGGGTGTTTTCTTTGTATAATATGTATGTACAAACAAAAAAAATGAACTGTATGTATATGTATTTTTATCGATTGTCTGGTAGCCATGATACAAGCTTAGGAAGCAAGTTCGGGACCAGACGACGATATTTGGAATGTCAAAAAAAAATAGTTTTTCTAAAACTATATATCCACTAACCTGAATCTAGGTATTGAATGCCAAAATCGTTATCAAAACTGTCAAGAAAAGATTTACACAAGTATTTATTGAAAATGACGCATCATAAAGAAATTTGAAATATTCTTCATCTTGAACGTTTTACTTTAAATTACCAATGCCATATAACCTTAGGCTAATCCTCATTTTAGCAGTCTGTGAATTTCGGAACGGTTTGGTCAATCGTCGAATTACGAAGCAAAATTTTGGAAGTTTCGTCACCACCTTCAGATTGAAATTAGCGAAGGATTACATGAAGCACAAACAATTTAATAAAATTTTATAAAAGTTTGCGGCTCCGTGGCTTAGAGTGTACATATAAGTACATTACTGTCGCGGTCTGGAATGATTGCGGTGTTGACAGCGCTGATGATGGCTAACAGTATGGCAGCTCTAGGCCATCACAGCGCTGTCAGCAAAGGCTGCAACGATGACCAAGCTTGAAGCGTAGCTAGGCTAAGCTCGAAGCCTTCATAGCGTGGCCAGCAGCGCAGGCATTGCATTAAAAGGCTTGTTTAGTACTTTAATCAACCGATGCGAGTAATTTAAATAAACCCAGCTTAGAAGTCGACTTTGCTCAAATAATGTCAAAATAAACATCCCAGTTTTCAAGTACAATAATTTGTACCTTTTGGTCGACAGGTCGATTTTGCTCCAAGAAGGTTGTCAAAATAATGATTATTTTACTAGTATCTTTGAGTAAAGATAAATAAACTGCTGACTTTTAAATCAAAATTTTTAGACAGTCCCATTAGAATACTCAATCTATTTAAATTTTGCGTTAAATTGATTTTAAACAAAAAAAATAACCGGCTTCAAAAAGATGCATTCAAAAGGTACCGTTTGAAGTTGGTGTCTATGTACCTAAAGTTTATTACACACTTCACTTTCATGACAGAAGACATGAAGTGTCTTATAAACTTTAGGTACATAGACACCAACTTCACACTGTAATTCAGATCAGATTTATGGAAATAAGTAATTATTTTTACCTTTTTAGTGCATCTTTTTGAAGCCGGCTGTGTTTTTTTTTTTTTGTTAAAAAGTGTTTTTCTTGTATACTAAAAACATCCATACTCATAACAAAATTTTATACAATCATCGAAATAAAAATCGTTTTGCCAGTTCCAAATTAACACCAATTTTTTTTACCAAAAGCTTAAATTTTAAATTCACTACATTAACATGGGGCAAGCTAAAAAATATAAACATCCGAATTGATAATCTTCTCCATTTTGAAGTCGGTTAAAATTTAACATCAATCAATAGGTTTGCCATGTATCGAATTAAATTTCATCAAACCAAAGTAATCTTTTACTGGCGAAATTATAAAGGTCTAAGGACAGCCATTAGGACATGCATGCATGCTTCTTGTAGTTCGTCGAAAACTTGAAAAAGGGGTACATCATTCTGTCCCAGATCTTTTATTTTACTGCTTAAGTTGGTTATTTCGACGTATGAGACATAAATACCACCTTAGTCCAGATACACTATCAGAAGCAGCGTGGTGACAATAGCCACACCCCTTGCCATCAACGACTGGGATGGTTGGTGAAAAGAGGAAGTGATTGTGTATCCAGACGCTGGTTACCTCCTTCTGAGGATGAAAACCTTGAAGATATACGTTAAGTACGTTATTTGCAAAAGTTTCACACCCTCATCTTTATCTTCTTAACTGTCACGATATTGTCATTCAAATAAAGAAGCTCTACCTCTGCCCAAGGGTTTCATTTCACGAAATCCTTTTAGGTATTCTCTAAGGACTACAGTATGGGGTTCATCAATAAACCGCGAGTGATACCCCTGGTGTTACTAGCGTCCATAGGCTACGGTGACCGCTTACCATCACGCGGACCGAATGCTTGTTTGCCACCTTAAAAAAAAACTTCTACTTCTACAAAAATTCAGAGATGGTTTTTTTAATTCAATGGTGACCGTCAGTTCGTGACACTAAAATATTAAAACTATAAATGAAATATGTATGTGTTTATTTCATTCTGTACGGCGGCATGTAGTCGAAGCATTATAACATGTCTTTAGAACAGTGACTCTCGTCCCCCAGCACCGGCGTTGGATTTGCATAATAACACGCCTTCTGACTTTACTCTTTTCCTTAAGGGGAACTACATCCACTTTTTTGACAAATTCCTGCCTTTGTATTATTACTTTATTACTTGGATATTTTGTTGATTTCGATCTTAATGTACAAATGTAAATTGAAGTGACATATTTGGTTTCTTTTTTTTAAATCAATGCTTAATGCCTATTTTAGTAAAGGACTCTCGATTGGTTATTGAAATATTAAATGTTTTTATTTTTACATTTAATATTTATAAAATATTTAATTATGAATCTTTACCACAAAATATATTAATTTTACTATTTGTAACATATTTACTATTATATCTATTGCATATTACTACGGCTATTTACTGTAATTAAAAAAGGATTCATTTTTTTTGCGTTTTTTTTTTGTAAAAAAAATTGTATAGTGTAGGTATGCCGTTCAGCTTCAGCATAATTTATATTTTTTTCGATATAAATTGTATTTTCAGAAAATATAAGAAAAAAAATTTCAATTTCAATTCAATTTCTTTTTCAATTTCAGTTTTGATTCAAGTTCTGTTAAAAATAATTATTTTATCTCTTTTAGAAAAAAAGCGTGACTGAAAGAGTTAATGAAAATATGTGAATATTTTTTATTCTTTGACGTCATAACAGTGCATCTTGGTGGCTTAATATTTTAATACAGAGATAGTTGGGGATGGAAAAGGCAAAATTATACTTTTCATTCCAGTTTAGTTTTCCCCACGAAAATACTTTTTCCGCGGGTAATACCTACCACAAGACACTTTCCCTTTACGTCGCAATGGATCATCCAGTCAATCTTATTTTGTCACATGGATATTTTTGAAACGGAAACGATGTGATGTAGGATACTTTTAACCCGATAAGGGGTTCCTGGGTTCTTTTTCTAACAGTGCACTATTCCTTCGTAAGTAACAGAACATCGGATTACCTTGATTTTTGACTCAGGTACCTATAGCTGGATTAACGGTTGGTTCCTCGTAAACAGGGATTAAAGTTGCTTTTTGAATCCCTTAGGACGCAAAGTGAGTTCAATTTGGAATGTGGATTATAGAGATAGATCAAGAATATTGTATGAACAAGTATCTAGAATATCTGAATAAGAAAACTGACTGGCCGCACGCGGACCAAATAATAAATATTTTTGTGTGAAATGTATTTCAGCCTTTGTAATTGTTTACTCAAATTCGTATTTATGATGATACTTTTATAAAAAAAATAGTACGTTTTTCTCAAGTAATGATACTAAAATAAATAAATGTACCATTCTTATTTATAAGTTACACTAATCTCTTTTCTTATAGAGGGTGATAAAAGTAGATTGTATCACTCAGTCGCAGAATTATTTTAAGTCATGCCCTGACTTTGAATCCCTCGCTGTATTCCGGATTCTACCTACTCTAGAATCCTTCGCTCCACTCTGGATTCAAAATAGAGCCTTCGCCGTAAAAATATTATTTTGATCTCTTGTGATAAAATCTACTATTTCATCCCATCGAACACGTTGATTGGTTCGCCATTAGACAAGGGTGGGACAAAGAGTAACATTACACACTTTTCATCTCGATTATTAAAGATTTTTCGTAGGTATCCCACAGCAACAATCAAGCTTTGCGCCGGCAAAATGCCAGTCTTATATATTTTTACATTCTGTTCTCTAAACCACACTTAGATTTGGTCCAATACTTTAAAGACATCCAAGCTTTGCGGCGTTGTTAGTCCACAACGAGGAAGGAATTGTAATGAACTAGTGTACAAGTGTTCACCACTCGTGAAGCGATTCCGTTACACATATCAATGTGGCCATCAGACGGCAAATTGTCTGCGACGCTACGGTATATTGCAACCTCGGACAAACGGTGGAGCAACCAAGCCAACCAACCGTGACTGACTTACACACTTATTTACACATACCAAAGTTTAAAAACCCCTTCATTTCGCCTAAAGAGACGTGTTTAATACTCAAAAACAAATTTTGTTATCAATAATATAATGTAATACAAGCTCCACCTACCTTATATTAAGTTATCGGCATGAAATTCTTATGGCAACTCTTCGATTATACTAAAGATGATTGCTATACTTAGTTGTAGCTATAATTTTTGCTTATTTATTTTACATATCTGTCCATTGTTCAAGTGGAACTCCGGTTATAGTTCTGTTATTCCCGCAAGAACTTTTGAATATTCTGAGCCTTGAGAAGATTATTTTGAGCCTTTATCCTTTTTTTATTCCACTATCACTGTGCAAATTTCAGATTAATTAGACTATGTGAGGCAACATGATTGAGTAACAAACTTTCACATTTGTAATATATATATATATATATATATATATTTTAAATACACTGTTCCTGTAGAATACAATTGTTATGCTATCCTATAGGAACCGTAAAGTTATCGTATCGATAGAACGTAGCCTATATACTATTCCAGTCCCTATTCTATGTTTTTGCCAAATTTCATCCAGATCCCTTCAGCCGTTGTGGCGTGATAAAGAAACAAACATTTATCAATCCAACCTATCGCATATATAAAAGTAGTAAGATTGAAAGGTTAAAACAATGGATATTGTTTATATACTAACTCTACTGCAGGCAAATACATTATATTCAGTACATACGTTACGGTTAGATTGTTTTGTCGCTTTTCTATATGCTGCCGGCCAATAGGATTCTGCGGTTCGTTACAAGCGACACACAATTGTTACTTATGTCATAATACATCGTAGTAACTAATGTGTTAGCTGTGTAATTTTCCGGCAACTGCCTACAACAATAGGTCTCAAGAAAGAAGCAGACAAACGTTAGAACACATTGTATACAATTGAGACAAAAACTGAGATAACAGTAACTATAAATTAAGTTAAAACACTATTGCACATTTAAGCTACGTGTAATACTAAGCATTATTAATTAGATTATGTAGATTATATTATCTAAAAATGTTGCTACTTACAAAAGATAAATTATAATTTAACGTTTGAAACTCGTTTTAGAAGAAAAACAGATACAAACGAGTTTAATAAAAAAATAATGATTATACTTGCAAGATGAAAATGTTAATAAAATAATATCGAAGTTCAAAAGTTAAAAACTGGACTCAACGAAAACATCGAAAAACCTGTTAAAGCAATTTAAATTAAATGAATTTGTCGTTGCAATTAATTTTATAGCGATTGATATGTGAGCGGCGAATTCAGAGAGGTGTTTTTTTAAAAAAACTGACATTAATGGCCTTCGGACGATGTACGGCTTTGTGACGGTAAAACGATTGACAAATCGCGTGACGAATCTTAAATAGGTGGATTTCTTTTGAGTGTATCAGTTCTAAAAGTTCGAGGTAAAGTTGGGCCATAAAGTGTGCGGTACCTACTCATATTAAAAAAATGTCGCATGATTATGCGTTAAAAGTGTTTGCGATTGATTGAGACAGAATAAAAACCTAGCTTATAAATAATTTTTTATTTTTTTTGTTTTTTTTTATTACTGTTTGTCCGGTTCTTATTTTTTCTAATTATTGATAACTTAGAAACGATGGATATGTTATGGGTAGTTACCATGATTATTACGAATTATGTTACTAATTTTTTTCCTATTAATATCGAAAAACGAAACATTGCTGGTAGGTGATAAAGAATATTATGATCAGACAAGAATACTAAATTGTTGAAATTTGATGAAAATCAGTTCTTCTAACGTTAGCCTTATTAAAATCTAAATTTATTAGTATATTTAACACCATTCAATAACTAAAAAATATATTTAACAGCATTTCTTTCACCCCTTTTATCAGCCAAACATGCCGCTTCAGACAGCTTTCTAACTTCTCTCCAGCGCGGGAAGGGGGCTTAGGACATGGTTAGTAGTCATTTCTTTCGGGATAGTAGTCAATCGACTGTCAGAGTTTTTAAGGCGTCCATAGGCTTCTGACTTGGTTCAACTGCCATCATAATATGACATCATAAACAAGATTATTTTTTCAATCTATGATAGTTGCACATTAAAAATTTTTAGTAATTGTTTATTAAATTCAATCCAATAAACAAATATTTACATAATTTTCCCACTAAGCCTGTTGCGTTTGTGTTTTACTTATTGAACCAGATTTCGTCGTAGGTATTTAGTTTTTAACGCCGTAGAAAGCAATCGGTTAAAAACCTCGCTTCTTCATGGGCTGACGATATCAGTACTAAAAATCACAGTTAACGGTATAAAGTTCTCACGACAGATCGGTCAGATTACTGAGTCGTGTTCATTATTAGTTAATCTATTTTATTGATTATATTTCTAACGCCGCCTTTGATCGCGCCAGGTTTTACGACAATTCTTCCAGATACAAATGGAAACATCTGCTATTTAGGCAACGTAACATTACATTTTGAAAGTAGCAGGTCTATATTTTGATTATCTATGTAGTTAATTTTATAGAACGTAACGACGTTTTAAAACGTTCTAAAGTTGTCATTTTCGGTTATATAATATGATATATGATTTTTGGGATGTGTATGTTTTAAACAGGAGAAGCTGTTACTGACTTTGAAGTAGGTAACGTTCTATGTATAATGCAACTTTTCAGATTTTCTGATCTTGGGTGTTTGGTCGCTAGTGTCGGTTTAAGTTCACACCATTTCAATATGACGGCTATAGTGTAGAATTTTGACCACCGTGTTAGAAAAGCTTGTTGCAGTGTAAATTTTAAGGTTTACGAAATCAATACCTCTTTCCTTACTTTTGCCTATTTTTTTGTATACTTGGGTATATCATGTTATTGCTACCTACACGTCACATTTTATGATGTTTTCACCTCTATTACTGTTGGAGGCTTTTCCAAATGACCACCACACTTGATCCTCATCCAGTCACTTCCGGCTAACTTTTTTAAGTTATCGGTCTACCTGGGACCGTGGTCTCCACTCCAAAAAACGCCTCCACCAACGGCAATCATCGATTCTGCGACAACTATGACCTGTCTACTGCTTCTTCAGCTTGCTTATTCTTTGAGCTAAGTCAGAGCTCCTCATTCCTAACCATATTATTATAAGAAACACCAAGCATAGCTCACTTCATAGGTTACCGAACGAAAAGATATTGTCCAATTACACTTTTTTTGACCTACGTCCTGCCTGCTTATATTTGGACGCGCTGTAGAAATCAAATAAAGCGATAAATATTTGAACTCAAGCATTTATTACAGAACAGTAATTGCATAGCAAAGCCCATATACGTTGTGGTGCATAATTTTAGCTTAAGGCCTACAGTGCAATTTAAAGCTTTATGACATAATTAAACTTGTTACTTATCATTTTCTCTGTCCTTACTCTCCTAAGGAATTTAATGCGTCGAACAGAAACAGAGCTAAGTTGCAGCTGCAATCAAAGAAGCGTAAAATAAAAATAAAATAACCTAAAATTTTAATTTTAAAAACCGGCCAAGTGCGAGTCTGGCTCGCGCACCGAGGGTTCAGTGCAAACTTATTATTTGTTGTTGTATATTATTAAAAATATTTTTTATTATATGATGTAACTCTGTGCTATAAAACGTTGCTTCATACCATATTTCAAGATTCTGAGTTCACGGGAAGCACCCTGTAGGTTTTGATTAATTTGCGAGTTTCGAAAATTAGCAGAAATTTGCAGCATAAACGGCTGTATCTTTTGATTGCGTTGGCTTAGAAGTTTGATTTTTCACAGCTCCAAGGGACAGTAGACTTGAGTACTTGATATAAATGGTAGCTTGATACCTCCACGCGTTCCTGAGAAAAAGGGTCTTGACAGACGGACGGACGGACGGACGGACGGATGGATGGACGGACGGACAACAAAGTGATCCTATAAGGGTTCCATTTTTTCCTTTTGAGGTACGGAACCCTTAAAACTTACACAAAGTCACAGTGTTGTAGACAATATAATAAGGTTATTTATTAGTTTCTATCTCATACAAATAGTTTACTTAAGAAACAATAAATATCATTTTTCATAATCAATTACTAAACTCAGCTTATTTGATGATCATCAAACGATTTATCATCCAATTCAACTTTAACATTTTAAGGTACTACCAATCACATTTCCAACAAAACCAAAACTATAATTTTATTGATTTCACTATTGACTTCTAAGTCATTGAAAACATTGGAGCGGTACCATGAAGTGCTACAACCTTAATATACTGTACCGGTACGCTACCATACATTTACAATTTTAATTTATTTAATCTGCACGTCTAATTACACACAATCATCGATGTACTCGATTATTAGTGACGTGACGAATCTGACATACAAGGTAGTCTTTTGTACAATCGTCATTGCTTGTCTGATATATGTTTTGTATCTAACCTTTCCATAAACCACTTTGAGTAGACCTTCTTAATACTATAACAGTTTCCTTTCGATTACCAATTCAGCTATGTACAGAGGGAGGGGAGGAAGTTCTTGACAAAATGGTAGATCTATACAATTATCGGAGAGTAATAATCAGCAGCAATCATCATGCATTTTTGTCAAATTATATTTTTTTTTCTTTGATGGATTTCGATTCAATGTCAAAGATCGTCGCTCGTTCGATTGACATCAAATTATAGATTATTATTGTAGTTATGCCCGAATGGTTATAGATAAAAAAATGTGCTTCGTTTGATGTTATATTATAAGAGTAAAAAAAACAAATAATGATTGTGTAACGCTTATTAGTATTAAAAAAGGAAATATTTTCAGTTTGCCTAAGAGGCAGTATCTACGTGACATTAAAGTTGAGTTAAAACGTCCGTAAGTAGTGCAATTACGTGTCAACTCACTGAAATTATCAATGAAATGCAAGAAATAAACCAGTGGCTCTGTGAGCTGTAGATAGCATAGGTAGCTATGCATTTTGCATAGCTTAAAACTGAATAAATGTTTGTATGACTTTGATTTATACTATGTATAGATATAAATGTTATAAAATCTTCATTAAATTTTAAACTTAGAATCGGTACAATTCTTAATTTAGTTATAGACGTAAATAATAAACTCTGCCTGACATTATTTAATTTGAGCGTTTTTTTTCTTAAGCGTGTAATGTCACCCGTTTGGTAAAATCTACTCGTGTATGTTAATCGATAGAGATAACGTTTAATTTTATTAACACAGATAATCCATTATATTAATGTCGTATAAAAAATGCTTCGGCTTCTAGCTACCTATACTTGCTTGCTAATCAAACGGCATCTACTACCGCTAATGAAGAAATGTTACCGAAAATACTTAATAAATAAATACAGACAAACAATATATGAGTTATGGCAAACTTCCTTAATACAATCTAGGTGTTGTCGTATGATGCCGCTGGCAAATGCTATTACGTAATATGTCTTGAAAATGATTTTAGTTTTTGTTTTTTATTTAAAGATTTTAAGAGGTTAGAGACAACCACTTAAGTGGGATATAATAACCAGTCCTTTGACATTTTGACCATCGAGATTTCACTGTACCTATATCTGTCTGTGTGCCTATATTTGCTTATAATTCGTTTACATATATGACGTAAATTGATAGAGTTTGCATGATGCCCACGGATACTTTCTACTATCGCACCGCTCGCCATCAGCAGAAAATTCATCGTCGCACCTTAGAGCGCACAGTACGGTTTCAGAGGAACTACCTTTCGCCAACGCGTCAATGGTGGCATGAGCCAGGGCCAAGGATTTCTCTAGCTAGGCACTACAGTATCTTCAAGACAGTGATTATATTAGTAAAGCGTCGGAAATTCGCGAGTAATACCTCTTGTGTTGCAAGCGTCCATAGCCTATGGTGATCGTTTACCATCAGGCAAATCGAAAGCTTGTTTGCTACGTTAGTGATAGTAAAAAAAAACTATGCCTGAGTAGCGCACACAAAAATAGCGTTTACGTTTAGTATTATTCTTTAACATTAAACGCCGTTTATTCTGTACACTGTGACTCAACGGTATCTAAATCTAGGTCCACAGTATGGGCTGCACACTATAAATAATAAGGAACGAGTACAGTAAGGAGGAGTCGCTAGTATCGCGCGTGATCAATGGCGGAGAACAATCGCCATTGTGGCGGGCTGCCGGCGGCGCGCTGTCACTGGGAGGCGCGGGTTCGATACCGGACCCGACTATGAAATATGTCGAGTATTGTAGCTGAGTGAGATAACAATAATGCTCGCTGCATGGTTATAATATAACCTTCAATAACGCTTATTGCGCGACATTTCCATCACGCGAAGAACACGTATAATCATATGTTATTGCGTGATCTGTGCCACGCTATATTAGTACCCTGGGACCTTATTGGGATCAGTCTCGAAATATTCTGACTCTGGAATTTGAGAGAAAAATGTACGAAAGTGTAACTAACCTCTTAAAGCCCGTGAATGTACTTGTTTAGCATTGCATCAAAAATATCAAAATTTTAGTATCATCTGTAACAAACTGTCATGCGTTCGTTTAGGATATTTTTGTTAATTTTGTCACTTTTGCCACCAAAATGAAACTTTAGACCAATGTCTGGAAACTGCCTATACATATTCATTGTTTCTGGTATTGTGTGTGTGTTCTATCGTAGTGTGTGTACGTCCACCGTTCGTTTTGCAAGTTTTGCAACCAAAAATTTTGTTAGTAACGTTTCAAAGCTACACGAACGATAAGTGTCGGTGGCAAAACTGGCGTTATCAAAAGTGTGAAATGTATCAATCGTGGGAACTTTTAATTCCAAAACGAACGCGCCCTATATAACCATTTTTTTTTTCAAAATAATAACAAGTAACCAGTGCCTTATACATAAAAACTTTTTCTCGCAAAACTTTCTGCGCGGCCTGGTAAAGCTAAATCTTATATACATATATGTATAAAAATCAATTGACGTTTGTTAGTCTCACAAAAACACGATAACAGCTGGACCGATTTTGATAATTCTTTTTTGTTGTATTCGTTGTTGTTAGAGTTTAGATATAAGAAAAAAAGGCCAAGTGCGAGTTGGACTCGCGCCTAAGGGTAAATTGATTGCAATGAAATTTTAGTAAGTTATGCACACGCAGGGGAAGCTTTTTGAATTAGTAGGTCAACTTATTCACAATAGGTGGCGCGCCTGATTTCTTAAAAAAAGAAACAACGTTCGCCGAAAAAAAAATTGAGCCGCCTCAACAATTTAATATATATCCATACTATCCACACTAATATTATAAATGCGAAAGTAACTCTGTCTGTCTGTCTGTTACCTCTAGACGCTTAAACCACTGTACCGATTAAGATGAAATTTGGCATGGAGATTGATTGAGTCCCAAGAAAGGACATAGGCTACTTGACAACGTCAAGTCTAATTCGGTTTTTTTTCTATAATTAAGTTTAACTTCTTAAAGTTGCCGTTTAAATCCTACACCGATAAGAAACGATTTAGGGTGGCTGAAACCGCAGGCATATTTGGTATGAAAATAGTTTGTGTCCAGGGGTAGAACATAGACTTGAAAATGTCATGCGCGTGTCGGTTTCTTATCAATAATAAAGAAGTTGCCTTTGAAATCCTACACCGATAACCGAATTTAGGGCGGGTGAAACCGCGGGCAAAAGCTAGTACAATATCATTGTTGATACCCAAACAAACGTTGTTCACTATTGAATCAACATAATTTAATAATATGTAATAAATTCTATCGCTATTTAGCGATTTCTTCCAGACAACCTTTAGGTGCAACTTGGAACAAGAAAGTAACATAAATATAAATAATAACAAACAAGTGTGTAATTATAATAATAGATATGAATAGGACATAATACACGTTAGGGGCCGTTCAAATATTACGTAAGCAGATTTATTACAATTATTTACCCCCCCATCCCCCTTGTCAGCAAAAGTAAGCAAAGCTTTTACCCCCTCCCCCCATGCTTACGTAAACATTTTTCAATTAAAAATGTATTTTTTTTAATATTATAATTATAATGTTATAATTATAATTTTAAAAATAAGAAAATTGATTTAAAATAGAGATTAGATTTTACTGATGCAGTAATCAACATAGAGTAAGGGACAAAAATATTATAATCTTACGAATATAACAAACTTATTTTAAATTTTTGGTACACATATTAAATTCAAATTAACAGTCTTCAGTCCATGAAACCCGAATCCATGATTCTAAGTTTTCGATGACATTGGATTGCTTGGATTGCTGCTCAGTGTTGTGAGTCTGCTCACTTTCATCCGATTTTGGAATGTCTACGTCGTTCTCATCGAGCCATTCAACATCATGGTGCTCTAAATTTTGAATAATGCACATCACTTCATTAGTTTTAGTAACGTTTAGTAACGTTGTTTGTTTATTTGAGTATTTTGATAATACTAAATATAATAATAATATAAATAATTATAATAACTATCACATATTATATAATACTAGTAACTTGGCTATTCTCTCTGGATTTCTGCTTTTTTGCCCTACGAATTGGTTCTTGACGATACCTACTATGATCTCGACAACTTGGCATTTTCTTTGGCATTTACCGATCCAACACAAATATTAAAAAAGTAAATATACAGTGATATTCAACATATAATAAGGATTCTTATTTCTACAAAGTGTACCTCGGTACATCATTTGGGCCACTTTTAATGACCTCCTTTCTAATATTTCTAGTACTCATAGATACCTAAAATGATTTCGTCACTCACCTTGGAAAAAAAATGTAGTAGATTGCATTTATTCTTAGTCGCCGCTTGCAATTCTTCTTTAATTCTCTTAGATACAATGATATCTAGTTCCTTGTCGGACTTTGCTTGTAATTTATAATTTCGCCACACTTCGTTAACTAACTTTTGTACATTTTGTACTTTCGTACTTGTATGAGATTTTTTAAAACTTTCAAACAATTTTTGGTATAACTTTGATTTGTCTATTTGAAACGACATCTTATTTAAACGTTAAACTTTGGCTAATGGAATCAACGGTAACACAAATGTTGAATTGCTTTGCTATGCTTACAATACGTCTACTCGCTATAGTATCCGAACAAAACAATACACTGACAGAAGAAATTTAGACAAGTGAACAGCGCGCGGTAATTCCCCGAATCGATTCTAAAGCGAGTGCCTAAACGTATGCGTGTATAATTGCGGGAATCCCCGAAAATGCGTTTCGTTTTCAAGCATAGACAATGTGAGGGTTGCCATTCGTGTAAAAAAGTAAATAACTATCGATGACGTAATCATCATCTGGACTCCCCTACCCCCCATGTCATCCAAAATAAGCAAAACAAAGACCCCCCACCCCCCCTAACCATTACGTAATATTTGAACGGCCCCTTACTATATATTAAAAAATATATTTACATATACTAATATACCTAATACCTAATTACATAATACCTACTACATAGACGTACACAAAATAAATAAAATATCATGTCTTAGTCGTAAAATAATAATTATTAATATTACCGATAATAATTTTTACATAGCATACGTCACCATAGTCGAGAACCGGGAGGAGTAATGACTCTGTAAATTTTGGTAGGAATTGGCAGGAAGTTCAGAAGTCTTCTCAAGTAGACGCAAACAGGTTTCTGCTTATTTTCTTCAGCTGATGATGCCAGGATAACGTGCGATCGATGTAAATGCCTATAGGTATTTCACACATTCACTAAAAGGGACACAAACATTATTACACATGATGGAGGGTAACTGTTGCCAATCAATTTTTTTATTGAGTCTTGAGCTTCCTACTATGATAGTCTATGGTGCTCGGGTTTATTTTTAAACTGTGTTTTTCACTCCAGACTACAATCTATGCAATATTTGCAATAATAGTGTTTACTGCTAAGTTTAAATTTTCAAAGGAGAATTGCGAGTAGATTTGTAGATCATCTGCATACATATGGTAGAGAGAAGAAATTTGAGATGTAATAGAATTTATGAAAATAGTAAAGAGAAGTGGACACAACACGCCACCTTGTGGGACACCGACAAATATCGCACCACGAAGATGTATAATCATCAACTTGAATGCGTTGCCGACGTCCACACAAGTAACTGTGAAACCAGTCAATTGCCGTTGGAGAAATGTTAAGAGAGCGTAAGCGTGCTAACAGTATGTCAAAATCAACAGTATAAAAAGCATTGCTAAAATCAAGTAATTCGATTACTGTCAGCTGCTTGTTCTCCATCCCCAATCGAATGTCATCAGTTATTTTAACTAGCGAAGAAGCCGTACTATGACCTGGACGGAAGCCGGATTGATATGTGTCAAGTAAGTCATTTTGGTTCAGAAAACTGCTGATTTGTTTCTAAACAACACGCTCTAAAACTTTGGCTAGGAAAGAAAAAATGGAAATGGGTCTATAGTCAGAAACGGAGAAATGATTTGTGTGTTTTAGCAAAGGTATAATTTGAGCTTCTTTCCACACTTTAGGAAATTTTCCGTTTGTACTTGAATAATTTATGATATGGGTAAGGACAGAAATGATAATATTAAGAATGGGTAAGATCATTTTACGGCTAATGCAATCATTACCGACCACATTCGATGGAACTGAAAGAATGCTCTTCTTAACATCACAATCGTCAATTTGACTAAAACTGAAAGACGAGGAGGTCAGGGTTGAACTAACAGAAAGAGAGTTCAAAGTATCAATCTTTGTATTACTGTTAAAAGTAATTGGAGAGGAGAAATGTTGATTTAGAGAATCGAAATTCATGTTACTTGGACAAGTAGTCGCAGTGGACATAGTATAAAAAGTAGAGAGCATGAGTGGGGGTAATACTGAAATCTATATAAAAGAACTGCCTGCTAAACCGTGTTGAGGCGTGGGTTCGCTTTCCGCACAAGACAAACATTTACAATTGTGTTTGTCTTAAGTCTAGGTGTTTTCTATCTTTAATATGTATGTATATACAAAAAGTATATTCATATAATAATATGTATTTGCATCCGTTGTCTGGTATTTATATAACAAGCTTTGCTTAGTTTGGGAGAATTTGGGAACAAACAACGCTGCTACGTAGTTTGTCTAAAATTGTTATTATTTTTAAACACATGCAGTAGCATGCACATTAGTTTTAGTCAGAGTAGGCAATAAAAATTAAAAAAAATCACTCACCAAAAAATCGCTGCATGTTGTCGTGTAGGTATATTACAAATGTTACTAGTGGTATGCCATCTCAAACTCGTATATCGTTCTAAACATTTCATTATTATTTGTATGTTTACACCAATGATAGTGTATGTATTAAAAGAGGTAGATTTCGTACTAGCACGCAAAAACTGAGGCGGCTAAACTAAGACAAGCCAGATGTACCTATCTGTCACCTTCTGCTTCTGTCACCTTCTGCTTCTGTCACCGCCGGCGTCGTCTACGCGAAAACCGTAAAAAGTTTTATTTAGAATTATTGGTTCAATATCTACTGGATAGTCTGTAGCTCTCACTGAACCTACGTAAAGTACTTAATGAAAACACGAGACGGCGTTTATTAACCTGATTTTTAATACTTACTATTATGAAAAGAATGTTAAATGCTCAAGGGTAGGTAGTGCCTTGTAACACATGTATTCTATTTTCAGCATTATTTGTGTGTTCAACATTCACATGTACTTACGAGTTTAACAGAGTAAGAGAGCGTACAACTACGTAAAAGTTCTTGTAAAAGTTTATTGACTATACTTTATTAATCTATTTGCAACTTATGATCATTTCTTAAAAGCTTCTCCGTGTATTAATGTGAACGCCTAAGGTAAAACCTACGCTTTCCCAGATGTATTCATTCTAAAAAAAGATATCAATCTATACTAATATTATAAATGTGAAAGCTTGGATGCATAGATGTTTGTTACTCAATCACGCCAGAACGGCTAGACGGATCTGGATAAAACCTGGGACAGAGATAGGTTACAAATCTGCAATAAGCATCCCGGAAAATGCAAAAAATTTCGTGAGACTAACAATAACCGAATTCCACTTGAACAAATTATAGCTACGGCTACAGGGTGCTAGAGCAAACTTTTTTAGTATAATCAATGAGTTGGCGTAGGAATCCCACGCTGACAACTATATTTAGGGCGTAAATAAGTGCAAGTGCGATAAAATTTAGATACTAATTAAAAATGGAATAGAATTTGGAATTTTTAATACCGCATTTGCTTAAAAAAATCATTCTTACTTTTTTGAAAACGAGACTTAATGTACGCAATTACTGTCTCAAAAATATGCGGGAAGAAAGTCATTTTTAAAATTTTTTTGAAAGAAAGACCATTATTCTCCCACCGCTTGTTAATTTATTTTTCTTTCATTTTGCAAACTCGTCAATATAACAAGTAGCAGGGTATATAGTATCAAGCATTCCTAATCAATCAATCCCATGCAATTGGTCACTTTCTCCCCTCGTTGAACAATGTACTACTTTCAATACAGTAACTCGAAATATTTTACTTTCCAAGACAGTAAAATATCTTGAAATTTTCACATTAGTGATGAAACTAAAGTTCTTTCCTCACTAATGCGCTAAACTTGCTTTTCCGTTTGTAGGTACTCTTTTTTTAACGAAACAAGCGATTTTTGAATATCCTACTTATAAGTCCTTATGATAAACGAAAAAATGACGTATTCCGAATATTATAAAAGCTAGCGAAACATTCCTGTGCTTGATTAAATTTTGCCCTCTTCGTTTTACCACATAAGTATGACAATTCAATTTAAATCTTACAATCGGTAAATTATCATTTTCATATCGCTATAGCTTCAATATTTGGAATATTCGTGTTGTGTTGTGGGCCCCGGCGCCACCTACTAGTGGACAAGAAATAGGCCATTAACAATTTATGGGCAGACGATTGCTATCATTATGTCTACCGCACCAGATTATGTTGTTTAAATACAATATTATTAGGTTCTTCATTCCGGATCTTCAAACAATTGCTGTTTATGATTCATATTTTAAAGATGCATATGTAGATACTGTAGAAGGCTAGGTCATTTTGGTTATATTGAAATAGGGCAAACAATTAGTCAATAAAATTCATACCAAAAATCGTCAGAGAGAGAACCGTTAGGTATATATTTAAATATAAATCTTTTTTTTTCATCCGCAGAATCGAAAAGACAAAAATGATCGGTGATGCTTTTTGTTCACAAGCTTTTAGTTAATTTAATCGACAGATGCCTTACCTACTCATCATAATTTTGATATAAAAAGAAAATAAAGCATCATCGCCCGTGAGTACCTACACTACTTTAATATGCTCACCTACATTAAATTAGAATATAACCCCGTATAGATGCTGAGGTTGGATATTTCGCTCCTGAGGGAAGGCATCAATGCTTTCTTCAAAGCGCGTCAGAATAACTGCGTGTGCTAGGCTACGGTGACCACTTACCATCAGGCGGGCCGTTAGTTTGTTAGACACCTTAGTGGTATAAAAAAAATTAGCGTTACCAAGCGGAATAAAGCTTGCCTAACACGCTTGCTATGATGACGTACTGTCTTATCTGTAAAATACTTCATACGCACCTTAATAATTTAGTTTAGTTTAGTTAGTACGTAACTTTTCTTCTGCCTGCTTTAAGAGTTTATTTTGTTATTGTTAGGTTTTTCGTTATTTATTTTTTTATTTTTTGTTGCCATTGAAACTACTGAACATATTCTACCTTAACCTCTGGTTTCCCTTATCAGATAATAATAACATAAAAGAAATATACAACAACAATTTAACAATACAATTTGTATTCTTAACGACAAAACTAGGAATCAAGAACAAAGTCGGGTACGTTTTCACTAAGCTTCCGGAATTCCGTAAGTCCATATCACTTCTTCCCCATTCCCCCTTTTAATTGCGACCCAATGAAGCGACACTAATTCCCCTCTTCCTTCCCGCAGAAGTTTTTCGTCTTTTCTCCGATAACACACTTATTTAAGAGGGTCCAATCAATAAGGGACAAAACAGTAACTGCCAGAAGGTAAATTATATTACTAACACGTGATTCCGCAGATAGGTGGTTTGTTTACACATTTTTATGTCGGAATTCGAAATACAATACCGTAAATATGAAAATATGTATATTTTTGTTTGCTATCGCGTCACACTTTGTGTGTGCAAATTTACAGGATAGTATTTTTTTTGGGGTTCTGTACCCAAATGGTACTAAGCGGAACCCTATTACTAAACTCAGCTATCCAGCCGTCCGTCTGTCTCCAGGCTGTATCTCATGAGCCGTGACAGTAAGACAGTTGAAATTTTCACAGAAGGTGTATTTCTGTTGCCGCTATAACAAGTGCCCGAGGGTTTGTGCAAATGTGTGGCTAGCTTTTTGTCCGGCAGACGCATACGAACCGTAGTTGACGGTAGTTGCTCTGATAGCATGGATATTAATACTGGTGTCCCGCAAGACTCTGTGCTGTCTCCTCCGCTATTTCTACTGCATATCAATGACATGTTGGACATCAACAACATACATTGCTATGCAGATGACAGTACTGGAGACGCTTTTTACATGGGTCGTGCAAACATCCCTCGTTCCGTTGTGGAGGAAAACCGCGGAGAACTTGTGTCTCAAATCGAGACCAAACTGTCCCAGGTCTCTGACTGGGGACGGGTAAACTTGGTCCGGTTCAACCCTACAAAGACACAAGTGTGCACGTTCACCGCTAAGAAAACTCCATTCACTGTAGTCCCACAATTCCAGAACACTCCCCTCTCCATCTCCAAGAGCATTGGGATCCTTGGTGTCGACATCTCCAGCGATGTTCAGTTCCGAGATCATTTACAAGATAAGTTGAAGCTAGCGTCCAAAAAACTTGGTGTACTCAACAGAGCGAAGCAGTGCTTCACGTCGGGGCAAAGGTTGTTACTTTACAAGTCGCAAGTTCGGCCCCATATGGAGTACTGCTGCCATCTCTGGGCAGGTGCACCCGGATACCAGCTTGGCCCTTTTGACTCGGTTCAACGACGGGCTGTGAGAATTGTCGATGATTCCAAACTCACTTGCGGTATCGAGCCCTTAAGTCTGAGGAGAGACTTTGCCGCCCTGTGTGTGTTTCACCTCTTGTACAGTGGGTTGTGTTCTGAGGAATTGTTCGAAATTATGCCCACGGCTACTTTCTACCATCGCACCGCTCGCCATCGGCAGGGAATTCATTCTCACACTTTAGAACTTAAATGGTCGCGTACATTGCTGTTTCAAAGAAACTTCCTCCCGCGAACGCTTAAGTTGTGGAATGAGCTCCCTGCCAAGGTTTTCTGCAAGGACTACAGTATGGAGTTCTTCAAGAATGAAGTTATGAGATTTCTGAAAGGTCGGCAACGCGCAAGTGATACTCCTGGTGTTGCAAGCGTCCATAGGCTACGGTGACCGCTTACCATCAGGTGGACCGTAAGCTTGTTTGCCACCTTAGTGGTATTAAAAAAAAAGTTATACTAAAAACAGAATAAAATAAATGTTTAAGGGGGCTGCCATACAACAAACGTGATTTTTTGCCGTTTTTATAGATAATGGTGCGAAACACTGCCTGCGCGAGTTCGACTCGCACTTGACCGATTTTTTTTATTACAATAACCGTAATAGAATTATTCTATATGTGCTCGAATTAACTAAGGATTTTATAGTACCTAGATGAGAATTATTGCGAATAATTAAAAGAACTCGACCTTAACAATTTTATTTACATACTTCTTTTATTTAATTAGTCTTTTAATACAAATAAAATACCATCACGACACTTATTTTAGAAGGAGTGGTCAGAGATATTACTATCGTATGCACATAACATACACGTTTCACCTAATAGTATTCCATCCTACAAACGTGATGAGCTTATCGCCTTGTCAGAGAATAGACAACTTTACAATTATTAAATTGTATTGGTTGCACCTAACCGGATATCGAACCCAGGATCATTAACATGGCATCCGTACGCTCTACCACTGCGCCACTCGGTCCTAAAGCTACGAGCTCTATTATTGTGATATTTCTCAGATTTTACAACAACATGGTCTGAACGAAATTAATTTCTTCACAAGTTAAAGAAACAAAACTTGCAAAATTTACATCTAATAATTCATCCGACAATTGTCCTGTGAACATTGGAAAAAGAACTTATTTAAAATGTCATAAAAATAAAATTTTCTTTTATAAGGAAACCATAAATACTTTACTTCTTTCCGTTATTTTAAGTATTGTTGATAAAGTATGGTTGATAAAGTATGACATGACAAGATGTTTTTTTTTTTAAAACTGAATTTCCAATCTAAAACAGTTAAACAGTCAAACTAATAAACAGTTTCATATTACCTTACTAACCTTTACATATACATATAGTAGGTACGTATCGATTAGCTTCTGAAGTGTTAGGAATGCATTCCATTTGCTTGATTCCGAAGACTATCGTTTGAACATTTAGTGAAATAATATACTTAATTAACTTTGTAAGGTTTTTTATTACTTTGGAAGCCAATAACTCACAAAATATAAATCTTAGAGAAAAACTACTTGTAAAACTTAAATGCGTTTTTAAAATCCTACCTACCACACAATGGGCCACAAAAAAATTTCCTTACCTTCATAACATATTTGTATGGCCGAGCACAATAGACACCCTTATAAAAAATGTCATTTAAGTCGACGCAAAGAAGGTGGAGGAACTATAAGGACGTAACATGATGAAATTATAAGTGTTCCGTTTTTGACATTTGGCTACGGAACCCTAAATATATAAAAAAAAAGTCTATAAGCTTTAAATTAAATTACAGAAATAAGGAATATATTGAGAAAAATCATGGGTCTTTTTGATAAAGACTAAAAGATAAAAAAAATACCATCAAGACAATTATCCCTGATAGGGTAGTGATATATGTTAGGAACCTATAACCTAACAAATTCACGTTTTCCGATGCTATTCCGTCTCACAAACGTGATACATGGTGAGCCTATTTCCGTGGCGGATACAAACCAGAGTCGAGACCACTTTAAAATTAACAAATTGTAATAATATTGGTTGCCCCTTACTGGAAATCGAACCTAGGACTTTGACATGGCCCTACCACTGCGCCACTTAAGTCAAAACAAATAACTACAAAATTTCTAAACGTTCCAATAAAATCTTGTCTTTAGATAGGTACTTAAAATACACACAATTTAGCACAACACAATCTACGAAGAAAAATGTGAGGAAAAACGAGCCATTTACTTGTCACAGAGTAGAGTGCACCGAGTCAGGTGGAAAACGTCGTAACCTCACTTCAGATAAGGCAACGTTCACGCACGAACGCAGCGATAAGCGACGCTTTTTTACGGTTTGTAGATATTGCGAGATGGTATGTTATTTCTACGTATTCAGTATTTTTAATAGGATGCGTTTTTATTTAAATCGGAAAGGGGGTTAAATTTGGATTTAATGATTTTTAAAAGAATGTTTATCATATTTAGAACATACATTATATTAATAGTACATTACAATTGCTCAAAATTTAAATAATTACAAAATTATTGTTTTTTAAATAATTTGAATTCGATTACGTAAAGTGGTAAAACTTGCCTTAAATACATTTCTAGATAAAACACCAAATAACTAATCCATTTTAATGTTTAATAGTATACTTAGTTCAAAATAAAACATTTGTAAATGTCTGTATGGTTTTATGTTTTATTTTAAATCCAGTATTTTTTTGAAACCTATACTGTTACTTATTTCGCAGTACTACTTATTAATTTATTTAATAATCTATAATATAATCCAAAATTCTAAATTAATTATAACAGAATTTGGTATAAGTTACCTTGCTGTTTGGTTAAGGCATACAAGTAATTGCAGAAAAAAAACGTGCATGAGTAAAGAACACGTCTTATTCTTTTTACATCCGACTAGAAATCATTTAAATTAAAAAAAAACCCTTTTGTACCTTTATAAAATTTATTAAAATCACAACAAATTGTATTTTAAGATTAACACGATGAAAATATCTTATTTGATTTACTTTTAAAAAAGAAATAAATATTTCAATTAACCACTGAGCACTAAGAACACACCACTAAGAAACTCGAGAGCCATGTCCTACCGACATTAAGTGATGGGGTGGCGAGGACAAGCCAGGGCCGAATTATACCCTGACGTATTACTTTATAAATTACCGCCATATTTGTCCTTCCTACGTGACTACGAGAATAACAAACGACTAGAACATGTTTCTCTTTTGTGCTTTTGTCTCAGGTGATACAAGACGATACACATTTATAAAACTTATCACTCTCAGCACATTTTGAAAGAAAACGCTTACATTTTCTGAGGTTTAAAATGCTTCTACAAATTTTCCTAATAGCGCTACACAACGAAATCAAACAATATAATAAAATATAATAAAAGTCAATGATTTTTTTTTCTTTCAGCTACAGAAGGAAAGCAGCAACGTCTTAAAAACTTTTTTTAAGTAGAAAAAACATATTTTAAAGATTATTATTTAATTTTAATTATATACAAATTAAAAGGATTTTTAAATTCTTATTTAAACAATAAGTAAAAGAAATTGTACAAAAAAATACTAAAATAAGAAAAAATACAAGAGTTAAGAGGCTACTTTCTACCATCGCACCGCTCGCCATCGGCAGGGGATTCATTCTCACACTTTAGAACCTAAATGGTCGCGTACAGTGCGGTTTTAGAGAAACTTCCTCCCGCGAACGCTTAAGTTGTGGAATGAGCTCCCTGCCAAGGTTTCCTGCAAGGACTACAGTATGGAGTTCTTCAAGAAAGAAGTTATTAGATTTCTGAAGGGTCGTCAACGCGCAAGTGATACCCCTGGTGGACCGTAAGCTTGTTTCCCACCTTAGTGGTATTTAAAAAAAAAAAAAAAAAAAGTTAACAATTTGTAGGTACCTCGTTAATTATTTCTAATATAATTACTATGAACATGAACTGATTAGATCAATATATGCTACAAGTGACTGCATTTATCGGTTCACAGGGTTGCAAATGTTAAATCATTCTACAATTAATCAAACGTCGAGTCCGGCCCCTATCAGGGACATATGGCGTGACACCGAGAATTCCGCTTGCGCCTCAGAACGGTAATTACGCGTCGCTTGTGATAGACAGACCGACCCTTTCTTTTATATAGTTGAGTACTCTTAAATATAAGTAAAAATCTTAAACTAAGTATTTCGCTACGAGCATCTTACTAGAGAAACAGCTCGTACTGTATATGCATTTATTTTTTAGAGATCTCTGCTGAAATTTAAAATACTGCGTTCTCCATACGTTTGTCTGTTACCGACAAGCGATTTTTAGGGTTCCGTATCCAAAGGGTACCAACAACGACCTATTACGCTGTCTGTCTGACTGTAAGACCTTCATTGACCTCCGCTTTTAGACCGAAATTGGTAGCTTGAATAAGTAGGTAGGTTAGTAAATACAATAAGTAAAACTCATTGGTAACCGTTAATGTAATTTACTTGTCCTCGGAATTACAAATATTTTAGTGATTATTAGTATTATTTACTTGTAGCTACTAAAGTTTTTCTCCGTGCAGCCTCTTCTCTAAAAAAGGATTCTTAAAGGAATCCCTTGTGTAATTATCTATCAAAAAAATTAGAGGGGAAACTCGTCCTAGTTCCCTGAAAATTTTGTGACCAAAACAGTATAAGAAACTAGCGTAATAGCTGTTACCACCGCCTATACAAAGGAAAGTGATATTTTTGTGTAGGCGGTAGTAAGAGCAAGCAAAGCAGAGTACCTATATTAGTGGTAAAACAACTTTTGTGTAGGCAGTTGTACAAGCTTACCGACATAGCTCAAACAGTTGGCAATGGGCAGGCCAAGAATACTCATCTCAATAATATCTCATCATCTACCGGCCTGCAATTCAATTTCTTCATAAGCAAAAATAACATCAGTATATTACTGAAGATAGCTCTTTGATCTTAGAGCCAGCTCGCACTTGACTAGATATTATTAATAAATTAAGCTATAAAATAATTAATTGCAACTAATTAGATTAAAACAGTGGCAATTGTTAATTATATAAATGTCAATATTGATTTAAAGATCTAACATTCATAATTTTAAGAATTTAAATATTAATGAAATCAGCAATCAAATTACATGAAAATCAATAATGGAACCATAATAAATCTAATACAACATGTGAGTTTCCGGATAGACGTTAATTATAGTATTATCATAATTATTAGTCTTCATAAAACATGCTCTTTTCTTACTAAACTTAAAATTACCTCAAAATCGAGAAAACTATGATTATCTTTTATTAAGAAATTACGTATTTCGCTTTTTGACATTTGGAACTAAGTCATCTTTAAGACTGTTAAAGTAGCATCTTTAAGACTGTTAAAGTAGCTATATCGCATTAGAATTTATCATTACATGACGAAGTTTTCTCTATTACCTATTTATAGTTATTTTTTTACGCAGTTGGGATATTTTATTGTTTTATTTATTTATTTATTTTTGACACTTTTTAGTCAGAATTATACGACGATAGATATCGCATTCTTGTTAATTTATTTGAGAAGTTAATGTTGTGGTGATTATTAAGTAGATTGCGGTGGTGTAAACTATTGATTTATTCATCATAAGTATGAATCTTCAAGTGAGAATGATTGCTAACCAACTTTAAATCGTTATAGATCCTAAATGGTTATTCACATTTAAAAATGATAAAAGAAACCTAAAGATGATTTTAAAATCCCTATTCAATGATACCCCACTTGACATAGTTCTTTGACTTATTTTTTTCTTTTTCACAATACGGCGATTGGTTATCGCCATTTTAATTTCTTTCATATATTTAGTGACACTAAGACTAAGTCAGAGATTAAGACGAATCGATTGACGTAAGAATCATTAAATCGGTACATGCGTTTGGACTGTAAAGGATACATACATAGGCTGATAAACGCATTACCCTCCTTTGCATCGCGCTGTCGGGTAAAATACAGGCACTGACACACACACATCCATGCACTCTTTACACTTAAATTATAAATTCATAGATTTAAGAAACTTATAGGAGTTACATACACTGTAACTTTCGTTTGTAAAACTTAGTTTAACTTAATCTTAATTGAAAATTGTAGTAAATAAAACTGATGATGACGCATGTAACACCGAAATATTCTAAAATATAGTGTTTTCCATAATTAATGTGTTTATTTTTATCAAGAAAGTATACATTTAACGGTCATATACCTACAGTGAATGACAAAAAACATTGAAGCAGTTTTTTAAGTGATCCGGGTGGTAATATTAAACTGTTTCTTTGACAAATGAATTGATTTAATAGTATTAAGTCTGTTTCGTTTATTGGATAAGGTTTAGGTTTAGGTTTAGAAGTTTAGGTTTAGTTTAAATTAGCTTAGTTAAGGTAGATAGGTAAGGTGGCGTTGGTCTATCCAGACCGTAGTAGAGCCAAGAAATATCAAGTTACGACCAGGTTAACGTTTACTCGACCACCGTGTAGGTTGTATGAAATGAGGCCTTAAGATCTGATCGCTGTAATATACTGGTCCGAAATGACTTATCTCAACTACTGGGCTCGGCGGGCAGTTTACAGTAGAGTCGGACACGCACTTTTTGACACCCCACGTACACTTAGTTGCAGCTTGGTGACAGGCACTTTTTTCTAACGTAACCACGTATACACTAAACTGTTGCTTGGTAAATTGTAGGTCATGATGAGCTTAGCTTTGGAACGAAGGCAAAGCCAAGGCATAAACTCCTTGCATGACTGGGACCCAGGGTATAAGAAATAATATGCTGAAATCTCTTGAAAAAAACTTTAGTAGGAGGAGGTTTCTGGAGTAAGACCATCTCATAGAGGGTTTTTAGATCTCCTAAAATCGGTGTCAGCCGCCGATATAGTTTTAAGGCTAATGTTCAGGGATCCAGCTAGCTGTACACGGTAAACGGTGATAAAATTTTGATCTATGATATGTAACCGTTGGAGTCTCAGAAGGTGGTCTGCTGTCTCCTCTACTATTCTTAGCACCCTACTACTACTACATCAGTATATCCATTGTTAATTTCAGCCCTCAACATTTTTACGGATACCATCTCTACTCTCAAAGACACTTGGAGGTGGGGGTAATATCTTACTGTGTTAAAAAATTACCGTGGTCCTAAATTGTTGTTCAAATGTACAAACCCAGAAAAAAATCAAATAAATATGTTATATTCAAAGGGCGAAATCCGTTAAACCTGAGGATTGACTAGTTAAAACCCGGTTCCTAAAAACTTCCCACAAGAAATCTTATTAAAATACGAAGTTTTTCCAAGTTGCATTTTAAAAACATAACACAACCCAACCTTACCCAAATCAAATCAATAAGTCAATCAATTGAATCAAATTCAAGTTTTGTATGAACCGGGATCCGACAGATCGATACTCAGGTTTGACGGATTTTTCATTTAAGTGTGACATATATATACAATAATTTATATACTCACAAAGTATAAAACAAAGTCGCTTCCCTCTTTTGTAGCGATGAGTACGCAAGTAATATTGTTTTGTGTTAATTTTTAAAAAAATGACGATTTTTTCAAGATGCCGAGCGAGCTTTACATAGCGTGCGCTGGCTGGTTCCATACATTTGTAACAGATGGCGTTCAAAGTGACTTTATCGACATAAACATGTACGAATTTCACACATTTCTAACAGGTTGCGGTGTAAGTGTCAGTTAATTTATCGTCATAAACATGTACGGGTAGGGTAAAGTGTCTAATAGAAATCCGCGCAAGTGTACCCCTTTGTAGTAACAGATGGCGCTACAGCGCATCAACTTTAAGGGCAGAACAACGTCTATCGGGCCAGCTAGTAATAGTAATATAATCGTTTGCAAAAACTTTTTTCCATGTCTTTACTTGACAAATCAGCCGTTTAAAGTTTTCAATTTGGGACGGACTAAAGTATTGATTGACACCTAAATAAAATAATAAGGGCAGATCCCAAACTTATGTTAATTTAGTTTGGAACACCGTAAATCACCAAAAATATACAAATCAACCTTGTTCGCTAATTATAAAACAAAATCCAAGACACGTGTTAGAAGTCATTCAAAAAACACTATTCTTATGTAATGGTATTTTGTATAATTTAACCATCAAATGGTAAAATAATAGAAGCTTCATCACTGACAGATAGACAGACAGAATCTAATACTGCGGTAACATTAAGTTGCGCAAGTTTTCGTGATGATTTTGTCAGTGATATCACAAGTTAATGGGTTGCCAGCTTTTAAATAACAATATAAACACGCCTACCACTATTAAATTGTAATCGGTATAATCTTTCCCAGGACTTAATAATTCGAATATACACTATATTAAACTATTATATGAGTATTTATTCAATGCTATATTTCGCTTAAAATTTCGTCCCTTTATCGTGCGGAACCCTAAACTAAAAAACATGAAACCTGGAATTATGTATTTTAGTTTTAGTTACTTTGTGTGTTATATTCATAAATTATTATATTATAATTATATCATTATTTATAAGTTAGTTTAACATTTAAAAGTTTTTAAAGGGAAATCTCGATTATCTATACATATAAAATGCTTTGTGCTGAATGACTGATGGATCAACGCACAGCCTAAACCGCTCATCATAGAGACCCGTAACTTGGAGGGTGTGTTCTTTGTATGACTTAGGCATCCGATAAGAAAGGATTTTCCGAAATTCTACCCCTAAGGGGTGAAAAAGGGGGGCAACGTTTGTATGGGACAGCGTAATTCCTTGGTCCAATCTCCTTCAAATTTTAACAGAATTTAACCTTTTTTAACAGAGTTGTTGGTAGACGTGTTTCGTATTTATTGAAATTCATCCCCTAATGGGGTTAAAAAGGGGAAGAAAGTTATTTTGGCGGCCATTTGCTTCGAAGTTGTAATCAATACTCCTTAGTGCTTTTGATTTAAATTACATTTTATTTTGACACATGTTTGACAACTCAATTCGATTTTATTCAAAAAAGGTTAAATTCACTCAAAAACATAAGCATAACTTCTTCTATACTATATATTTAATATTATAAAGCTTAAGAGTTTGTTTTTTTGTTTATTTGTTTAAACGCGCTAATCTCTGCAGGAACTACTGGTCCGATTTGAAAAAAAAACTTTCAGTGTAAGATATCCTATTTATCGAGGAAGGAGAAATGTATAGGCTATAAATCATTACGCTAAAACCAACAGGAGCGGAGCACCAATGAAGAATGTTTCAAAATCGGGTTTTTTTCTTTTGAGAGCTTCCGCTGCGTGCGCTGCGTAAACGGTTAAAGTTTTGCAAAAATCATGTATGACAGAATTGTTACCCTTTAAAAGTTCTAAAAAAAAGAATGGGACAGCATATGTCTATCTTCTAAGGTTGGCTCACTATAACCTTTTTTATGCTAAGAAAATTTGTTCTGAAATAATGCATTATTTGCGACAGTATTTTTATAAACATGATATTAATCCTTATCTAAATAAATACGTTATTCATCACAAGTAATTTAAAACGAAATCGCCCTTTACATCATTAGATTTTTTTTTTATACCAGTAAGGTGGCAAACAAGCCTACGGTCCGCGTGATGGTAAGCGGTCACCGTAGCCTATGGACGCTTGCAACACCAGGGGCATCACTCGCGCGTTGCCGACCCTTCAGAACTCTAATAACTTCTTTTTTGAAGAACCCCATTCTGTAGTCCTTAGAGAAAACCTAGGCAAGGAGCTCATTCCACAACCCAAGCGTTCGCGGGAGGAAGTTTCTCTGAAACCGCACTGTACGCGACCATTTCGGTTCCAAAGTGTGAGAATGAATTCCCTGTCGATGGCGAGCGGTGCGATGGTAGAAAGTAGCCGTGGGCATCATTTCGAACAATTCCTCAGAACACAATCCATTGTACAAGCGGTAGAACACACACAGGGAGGCAAAGTCTTTTTATGCATATCTTAGGACATATCGCAGTTTTAAATTAACATCACAGCAAAATAATGATCAAGTACTGCATGCGCATTTATGATGTGCAAGGCCGGCGGACAGTCATGAGGGGGGAGGGCGGTACGTGTTATTTAAAAGTATTTTCACCTTCTACGTAAACAAAGTCGCGGGTTAAAGTTAGCGTTAGCCCTAACTAAATATTACTGACTGACTGACTGATCTATCGACGCACAGCTCCAACCATATGACGGATCGATCTGGAATTTAGCACACATATAGCTATTATGATGTAGGCAGGGGTTCAAAGTTTGTATGATGCTCGCGAGGTTAATCCTTTAGTTAATTAGTATTTTTTTTTTTTTAAAGAGTGAGAGGGAGATAGAGAGAGATATAGAGAGAGTGTAAGTAGGTCCTTTTCCATAATTGAGGAGTTGCGGTTAGAATCCTACGCCGATAACCAAATTAAGGGCGGGCGAAGCCGCTGGCAAAAGCTAGTAAATTATATAGTTCCCAAAGAAGTAATGCCCGCGGAAAAAAATCTAGTGGGAACTCTCTACCGCGTTTAAAATATCTATGTACTTCTCCGTCTCTCGAGCAGTTGCTGTCGGCTCCGTGTCTCAGTGGGTAATGACCTGACTATTTGACTGAAGACTGAAATATTTATTAAATGCGCTTGTCTTGAGACTAGGTGTTTTCTGTGTATAATATTTATGTTTGTACAAATAAAAGTATATATGTAAATTAGTATTCATTGTCCGGTATCCATAGCACAAGCTTTGCTTAGTTTGGGACCAGATGGAGCTGTGTGTAATGTCCAAAATATACTTATTTAAAAAACCAGCCATGTGCGAGTCGCACATCGAGGGTTTCGTAAAAGGTAAACGGTATTGAGGGACAAACTTATCTTTGCCGTTGGATTACTGTTGTCCCAATACATAGACATAGTTTGCAGTTAGTTTACCAATTTCAAATATGTTTATGATCGTAAAAGAAATATTTTTTGTGATGTAACAACAAATTTACGGTTTTCAGATCTTTCCTTTATGTGTGCATTGCTTATTGCTAAATTTCATGATTGTAGGTTAACGGGAAGTACCCCATATGTTTTGATTTATTTGTGTCACAATATGCAACAAAAATTTACGTATTTTGGGTATATTTTTTTATTGCATTGCCTTTTTTTACAACTTTAAGTGAAGGTCACTTAGACTTTAGTATTTGCTATTAATTTCAACTTGATAGTTTTATGCGTTCTTGAGTAAAAGGGTCTTGACCAGACAGACAGGCATAGTTTTTTTTTAATGTGTTACAATCATAAATTACCAATTTTCGGTTTTTCTCTTTATTTGTAATGTAAGACCTTGCTTTATGTCAAATTTAATGATTCTGGGACGCCGGGAAGTACCCCAAAGGTTTTGATTTGTTTGTGAATGCCGAAATATATGTCAAAAATGACCGTATTTTGGTCGTATGTGTATATTGCGTTAACTAAGAAACGTTGATTTATTTTTCAGCTTCAAGGGACCGTAGACCTTAGTATTTGATATTAAGAGAATACACTTCGCGGCGCCCGCGCGCGTTTTACATTTTTGCTGTCCATATCGAACAGGACGCGCGCCTTATTCTGGTATGATTTTTTTAAAATTTAATCGTATTAGGTTATATGTATTCTTATTTTTCTTATTATTTGAAAAATGACAAATAATAAATAAAATTAAATAAATTGTTGAAATTTCAAACGGTAGTTTTAATGTGATAAACAGCATTGTGTTTTACAGCAAAAAAATATAAACACACTGTTCTACACAGTTACATGAATAGACTTAGAGCTTAGAGTTAGAGCAGCCAAATTTCGGCCGGGATTTTCATAGTCTATTAAAAAAGTATAACTAACATTTTGAGGCGGCCGAACTTTGGTTATTTAATTAACGGTTTAAAAGCCCTAACTAAGGATACTAATAAATCCATTAAAATTTAACATTGCTATTTAACTGTCCGAAATTAGTAAGAAAACTATTGTAAGCTATTGGTAGACAAAAAAAACATATTTCCAGAATGGTATCCGTTGACGTTTTTTGCTAAATTAGTGACAGAATTGCACTGTGCTGCCCCTCGCCAGCTTTACATAATCTTTATCATAACCTTTCATTTCATCATTCTATCAGTAGGCAGTGAACACATTTTTTAAAAGTTATAACGCAGTTGTTGATAAAGTTAAGTATTGGCCGCTTGGACCTTTTGACTCAGTTCAACGACGGGCTGTGAGGATTGTCAACGATTCCAAACTCACTTGCGGTACTGAGCCCTTAAGTCTTAGGAGAGACTTTGACTCCCTGTGTGTGTTCTACCGCTTGTACAATGGGTTGTGTTCTGAGAAATTGTTCGAAATGATGTCCACGGCTTCTTTCTACCATCGCACCGCTCGACATCGGCAAGGAATTCATTCGCATACTTTGGAACCGAAATGGTCGCGTACAGTGCTGTTTCAGAGAAACTTCCTCCCGCGAACTCTTGAGTTGTGGAATGAGCTCCCTGCCAAGGTTTGCTCTAAGGACTACAGTATGGGGTTCTTCAAGAAAGAAGTTATTAGATTGCTGGAGGGTCGGCAACGCGCGAGTGATACCCCTGGTGTTGCTATATGCTGATAAGGCAACCTACTGATTGACTTATCAGCATATAGCAATTTTATAATTTATTAGTATCGTAAGTTAGGGCTCTTATAGTTTATAAGGCGTTCCATACCCGTTAAGTGAATGACCAAATTTCAGCCGCCTTTTAATGTAAGTTATACTATTTTATTAGACTATAAAAATCACAGCCGACATTAGGCTACTTTTACAACCTAAGCTCGGCCACATTTACCTGTTCTGATGAAATATAGGATGTTCAAAATACTAAATAAGTCTATTCATGTAACTGTGTGGAACATTGTGTTCATAATTATTTGCAAAAATACACAATGCAGTTTGCCACATTAATAATTTATTTTTTAATGATAATATAAATTTTTTATAATTTTATTATATTCTATTTATCATTCGTCAAATTCAGTTTTTACATAAAAATCATAAGAAAATACCTATATAACCTAATATAATTTCTATTTTAATACAACTTTCAATTTTAAATAACAATGACTAATAATGCCTTCTTTTTTTTACGATTCAAAATATTCTTTACTGGCCGATATTAGAGCAAAAGAAGGTTGTATTATGGAAATGTTACAAGCGTCCATAGGCTATGGTGACCGCTTACCATCAGGCGGACCGTCGGCTTGTTTGCCGATTTTTAATATATAATATTTAATTTATTTTTTAAAATTTGCTAAAAAAATTAAATAGTAGGTGTATGTGCTATTCTTTTTACTTAGGATAGGAATAATTGGAGATCTCTTTCTAGACTTTCAATCTTAGTGACACATTGTTCACAGTAGATGTAGGTACAATTATTTTGAAAAATAAATTATTAAATAGGTTTGTATTCATTATAAAAATCCATACTGATATAATAAATGCGAAAGTAAATCTGTTTGTTTGTACCTCTTCACGCTTAAACATCTGTACCGATTAAGATGAAATTTAGCATGGAGATAGTTTGACTCCTGAGAAAGGACATAGGCTACTTGAAAACTTCGAGTGTGAGTCAGTTTTTTATAATTAAGGAGTTTCCGTTGAAATCTTACATCTATAACCGAATTCAGGGCGAAAGGAACTGCAGTCAAATTTGGCATGGAGATAGTTTGAGTCCCGAAGAAGGACATAAGCTACTTGAAAACGTCAAGTGTTAGTCGGTTTTTTTTGTCTATAAGGGAGGAGTTGTCGTTTAAATTCCACACCGATAACGCGGGCAAAAGCAAGTATTATATAAGTGTAACTTACTCATGATCCTGTCCGATCGAGGGTCAATAAATTGCAAATCAAATGTAAACACTTTTAATTTTATTACCTACTATTATTTTGCACGCTCTAGGCAGTGCTCTTTATAGGCATTACTAGCTGACCAGGTGAACCGTGTTCCTTTTTTTAAAAACAACTGCAACACCAACCTATTGTGAAAGGGTTGTACTTATTCAGAAAACTTCCCCGACAGGTGCATAACAACTTACCAAAATTTCATTAAAATCAGTTTAGCCTTAACGTGCGAGTCCGACTGCCATAACACTATCAAACACAACAAAAAAATTACCCGAATTGGTCCAGCCGTCTTCGAGTTTTCCTTAGTGCGAGAGTCCGACTCGCACTTGACGCTTTTTTCTTTCTCAGAAACCTTCCCCGGCGTGAGCAAAACAACTTACCAAAATTCCATTAAAACCGTTTTCCCCTTTTTGCGCGAGCCTGACTCGCACTTGACCCTGTCAGACTCGCACTTGCCCTTTTTTTCTTTTTCGGAAACCTTTCCCGGCGTGTGCATAACAACTTACCAAAATTTGATTAAAATCGGTTTAGCCTTAACGTGCGAGTCCGACTGCCATAACACTATCAAACACAACAAAAAAATTACCCGAATTGGTCCAGCCGTCTTCGAGTTTTCCTTAGTGCGAGAGTCCGACTCGCACTTGACGCTTTTTTCTTTCTCAGAAACCTTCCCCGGCGTGAGCAAAACAACTTACCAAAATTCCATTAAAACCGTTTTCCCCTTTTTGCGCGAGCCTGACTCGCACTTGACCCTGTCAGACTCGCACTTGCCCTTTTTTTCTTTTTCGGAAACCTTTCCCGGCGTGTGCATAACAACTTACCAAAATTTGATTAAAATCGGTTTACTTTTAGTGCGCGAGTCCGACTCGGACTTGACCGTTTTTTTCTTTCATAAAGACCTTGCCATAACACTATCAAACACAACAAAAAATTATTCGAAGTGGTCCAGCCGTCTTTAAGTTTTCCTTTGTGCGCGAGTCCGCCTCGCACTTGACCGTTTTTTTCTTTTATGAAAACCTTGCCCTAACACTAATAAACACAACAAAAAAAATTAACCGAATTGGTCCAGCCGTCTTCGAGTTTCGCGCTAAGCAACGAATTTTGCGATTCATTTTTATTTATATAGATTACGCTAAATACCTACCTTGTTAAATAATATATAATTACCTGACTAAGATTTGTAAACTTACATAAAATACTTAAATAATTGTGCGTTGCTTAGTGTTCAAATAGTTAATAGTTATGTTGTTTTATGAGCTTCGAAATTAGTAAGATGAATAGTAACAACAGCTATATTATATTTCACATTTCAGCTTATAATTTCTTCAAAAATAATGTTAGGTACCATAAAATATTGCCTACAATTCCGCACTGATAGGTTTCCCGAGCAAAACTCGATGAGCTGTAAACACAAGCTATTTAGAAGTGTATAGGAGCTATTAATTACCTTTTGGCTATTCTGTGAAAGGTTTTTACGAAAGCTTACCTTTCAGCACTAGCGAGTGAAACGCAGGTTGTATGGGAGAATAGAGGGCCCCAGGCCGACGACGCGCCCACGTTTAGATGGGCTTATACGTCTCCTGTCTAACTTAGAATGGTATAAAATTAGGCCAGCGGGTAATGGACATCTAAAAAAGCACGGACATAAAATCGAACGTTTTTTTTTAAGTAAGATTGAAAATTAAAGCTAATTTTTAAATGTGAATACATTAATATATAATTGTTAAATAAGTTGTATGTATACCTTGAGACTGGACTTTGCTTGTGAGTGCACGCCATCGATAAATATTCAAATCTATTTATAGTACCCATAAACCCTCATATTAGCTAACATAATTTGTAATGTAACATAGTTGCCGAAAAATAAAGTGGCCACGGTAACTATAGTTGCCGCAGCTACCACAGCCCATTCTTAGGTTCAGTACTTTTATAACACAGCTTTATTCAGGTTAAAGGTTTTTTGTATCATAGACAAAGGTCTTGTTCAAAAGGATAATGCCAAATTTTAGGATATTTGGGAAGTTAGTCTGAAGGCAATAATTTTTATCATCGCTCACGGCTGTTTTACGCACCCGGATTGAGTGTCCGGTATTATAGTATTACATTTTTTTTTTGCTTGACATTTGTTAATTTGGTGATGAAACTTTTATTTATTAGTATATGTTTATCAAACAATTTGGTAACGTGGAAGGTAGAGCTACAAATGAAAATAATATGGTAAGGGAAACTATATTTTACTAAGTTTCCGCATTTATTTGTGAAATATTAGGAATTGCATTTGATTTTAAGTCTGAAACTTAAAATAATTTTAAATTCTACAAACTAAAAGAAAATTAAACTATGGGTTGTATAATCAAATTAAGACTTTGCTGTTCTATATTACCAAGAATATTGACAAATTGGTTTCATTTCTTGCCTCAGCATTTCCTAAGTTCTACACGCATTAAGAGTTAAAACCTTTTTAAATATTTATGTGGTATAAGTTCATAATTTTCTTATATGATTTTGATATTCTAATAATCAGACAACAAAATACGTCTATTGTAGGTACAGATATTTAAAAATATAAGGCTTAAATGCATTTATACTCACTAAATAAAGTAGACTTATTATTGCAGAAATGCAGATACAATAATTAAGCGTTTATAAAACCGCTACATGTAAACATGGCCGAAAAGCCCGAAGCGGCGGCCCTTACGCGGATGCAGCTCAACCTAATAATTTCTTAATGTCATGCGCTCCGAAGGGAATTATTGTTTTGTGTTGGAATAATGGTGGAATAAGATTGTTAGTGCAGATTAGGTGGGGCCATTCTTATTACTGACATATTGCGTTCAACCTTCCTATTCAATTGTGGACAACAAATTGGGTCAAGTCATGATAAAATGTCAAATGCGGATAACTCCAACTTCTAACGCCTTTGTCGTCACGATATCTAATTATTTAGACACTATTTTAATGTACACCAACCCACTCAAAGATTTACATCCATTTTGAAGATTTCCGTACAAAAAATATCTTTTTTGTTTAGATACTAAAGATTACAATAGCATGGCACGATGTGCTGACGAAATCCTGACAGAAGTTGAAAGTGATTCTAGT
Source organism: Apoda limacodes (assembly GCA_946406115.1). NCBI lineage: Eukaryota > Metazoa > Arthropoda > Insecta > Lepidoptera > Limacodidae > Apoda > Apoda limacodes. Next base: position 46,317,908 of record OX291541.1, read on the forward strand.
CTAGGAGCAACTACCAAATTAATTCTGTTATTAGTTTGACGTGAACAAATTATGCTTGCTAGTTGTATATTTGCTAACATCCTACATCCTCTACTGCAATATTTAATTTATTTTGCAACTATCTATTTGTCATGGTAACTAGGGGTATTGGGGTAAGAGAGTTATTAGATTTTTTGGGGGTCGGCAACGCGCGAGTAATGCCAGCGTCCATAGGCTACAGTTAACGCTTAGCATTAGGCGGGCCGTAGGCTTGTTTGCCACCTTGGTGGTGTGAAAAAAAATTTATATTGATTATAGAATGATATAGACTATAAAAGGAAGTATAGCATTACAATAACTTTAGATTGTGTACGAATCTATGTATTTATTTATTAAAAATATTGTGGATTTTTTGGTGATTGCCATTAAAACTTAAAAAATATTATTCTGTCAATGCTAGTTAGTTTCTTTCTGTGTGTTACCTCTTCACACTTAAACCGCTGTAGCGATTAAGATGAAATTTGACATGGAGATAGTTTGAGTCTTAGAAGGACATAGGCCACTTGAAAGCGTCAAGTGTGAATCGGTATTTTTTTCTATAATTTAGGAGTTGCCGTTGAAATCCTACAATGATAACCGAATTTAGGGCGGGTGGAACCGCGGGCAAAAGCTAGTTTCTGATAAAAAGTAAAACAAAGACCGCACGTGATCGAATTGATATGAGTGGAAATCAATGTGCGTCCTCGTTTAGCTGAACATCAACTTTGCCTCGTCCTTCTAAAACACATACTTCACGTCTTTCTAGTACATTGTGCTACACGTTAATAGGACTATTTCTAGTATATTGTGTATTAAGGTTGGTAAAAAGAAAATTAATTAAGGCCGAAGGCTTTAATGACTCGAGTTTGTAATGTCCGTACCGCTCGTGTTTTACACTATGTTTTTCATCACATTTGCGAGAAATAAATAAAAATTAAAGGTCAATAAATAAACGAACTCACCGAATGAAATGGAAGGAATAGAAAGTAGAGAAAAAAATTAATCCACCATATCTAGATAATTTATGAATTAAAAAAAAAATGTTTGAAGTTAAAACTTGTAGGTAATTGCTCGCTTGTAGTGTGCAAGTAGTTGGTGTTTTGAACAACGATACAGTTATTAAGAATACCAACTTGATAAAATTGGTACGTCGTTAACGTCCATGGGTTCCATGAACGCGTTCTTTTCTTAAAGAATACTAACAAATAGATTTCAATTACTTATGTAATTTCAAGGCTGAAAATATCAGTAAGCACCATTACAGCATAAATTATTTGGCATATATACATATGATAGAAGGTAACATTAATTTTAGGCCTTACCCCTTAAAATCTTCACAATAACGACCTTATTAGTTTAGTCACAGTTCTAGCGAAGCACAGGTTACCAAAGCTGTAAATAGGTTTCCGTCTCAAATCTCTGCCCATTATAATACAATTTGAACCTCGCTTAGTCGTCACGTCACAATTTCATATACGCATTATTACACATAAAGTTAGTCAAGCGTGGCTGGTTATTTAGTAAAAGTACAGCATATTATGGTATTTAACAATATCTAAATGCTGGCATTGTCTTGTGAATTAGACACGGGTTGTGAGTTGAAGCTTGGAGCTTTGCGCGATGCGTAGGTGTCGCATAGAGAAGTGAAGTACAGAAGTGACAGTTTGTAGCTAAATTGTCACTACTTAGCTGCAAACTGTCTAATAGGGCAACAAATTTTGTGGCCCGGTTGTCAAGAATTTAAACAACAGTCGTCATATTGAAATGGTGTGTCATATAAACTGTTCAACAACATCTATAATAATTTTATATATTAATCTGTATCGTTAGAATTAATATGCACGTAATGCATTTTGTCCATTTTATGACAAATTGTCTAAAGAACGAACGTAAAACGTGCAACTCCGAACAAAGAGTTTTAGTATTTGGATAGAACAAAATGTTTTTTTTTTTCGTTTTTTATTAAAAAAAGGTATAAATGTAAAAATTTTATTACTGTGTATTACCTCCTCTAGCTAAAGTTACAGCTTGTATCCTTCTGGGCATGCTTTCGACTATATTTTTGATCACGCTTTGAGAAATACGATCCTACTCTTCGGCCATGACTCTTTTTAGCTTCCTTATGTTCTATGGAGAAGGCTGAACAGATTTAACGTTTCTTAATAAGAAGAAGATCCCAAACATGCTCTATTGGATTGAGGTCCGGACTCCAGGCTGGCAAATTCAAACTGCGAATCCCGACCTCTTGGATATAGGCTTTCACATCGGCGGAACGCTGAGCCCGAGCGTAGTCGACAATGGAATCTTCGCCAAGAACGGTAATGTGGGTTAAGCAAGTGGAATCAGGACCTCCATTATGTACCGATGTGCATTCAATGCGTCATTTACAATGAGAACTAACTTTCGCTTCGTAAAACTTATTGGTGCCCAGAACATCACGGAGCCTCTACCATAAGGAGTAACTTTTTGAAACCACACTTATGCAAACAGTTCCCCTGGTCTTCTCAGAACTCTCCGGGTTCTTTCCTCGCCACATAATGAAATTTTAGCTTCGTCGGAGAAGAAACGCTGATACAGTCCTCTAGAAACCACAAATGAGTTTTTGGCAGCTATTATCGCTTTATCAACCATTTCCACGGTTAAAAGAGAACAAAAACTAAGCGCTTTCAAATTCAAAATCAAAAAATAAATGAATATTTAAGTATTGTTTCACGAAAAGTTATTCTAATAAGGGTCTACGATTTGAGCCATTAAAACATTTTTACAAGAAACATAAATATGAATAATAAAATTTATTTTTATGTGCCAGGATTGTTGTCTAACATGCCAGTTACATTTTCAAATAAAAAAAACCCTTTTTCTGTTGCAATTACTCTGCAATGAGAAAAATTCACAAGTGCCTGTTTGTTTGCAAAATAGTTTATATTTGTATACACTGCGGCATCGAAACTAGCACAAGCTTAAACTAACCGATTATGTTCTAATTTATTTATAAAGAAAATAAAGCAAATAACGCCTGGGAGTAAGTACACTATTTGACTTTAGAATAACTCCGTGTGGATGTTATGACTGTCAGGTGTCGCATTTTTAGTTTTGCCCGAGTCACGGATCAGTACGGGGCTGAGGCTGGCTCCAGGCTTAAGGCACACCCATTAAATTGTGTAGATTTGCAAGGAGAGGACTAGTATACAGCCACTGGCTTTAGATATCTGGTTGTTGACTATGTAAACCCGAAACAGGGTGTAGCCCAAAAAACCACAGAGCGGGAGACGCTCACTGCCCTGGAGAGCGCCATCAATGCCAGTTAAGTTGTTGTTGTGCATAAATTAGATATTAGCCTATTCCTAATAGGCAAGTAGGAGAGCGAAGTGTTAAACCGTAAGAACGAATGAATTGGAAATGCTTTTTTATATAAGACGATATAGACGAATTGAAGACCACGTTTCTGTACCGAAAGTCGTTACTGACAACACACATTGGTGGTAGGTTTCCAATTTAGTTGATACAAGTTGTAACAGATTCACGGCTTATTAGTTGTAGAAGAAAAGTAGATCTTCAAGGTTTTATTCCCTAGAAGCGGGGGTAACTAGTGGCTGGTTTCACTGCTATATCATAACGTGGGGTACAGCCGCATTTTACCACCCAATTCAGTCATGCGTGACAGGTAGTAAGTGAGCCTATCACCGGAACACAGCTTATAATGCAGTGTTTTTGGCTAGAGTGCTAATGATTAAGAGGCAGTACTCATTACAGAAAACTTAAGTATTAACAAGGATGATGCGATATGTAACTAAGCGTGCGTGAGCAGTACAGCTTCATCTCAACACACTGATATTTTCATTAAAATACATAAAATAATTTCTTTAATTTCTTTGCTAAAACTTAAAGCAATGAAAATGGGTCAGTGTAGGATTTTCTTCTATCGCCCGAAAATTCATTAATGGTTTTTTATTCGTTTTTCAGGGTTTAAACCATATTCCAAAGAACACAGTCATTTCAGTAATTTTAGGATCGGCTCAGCGATATCCGGAGAAACCTTTGCCTAAAAAATTAACTTTAGGTAGTACAGTCTCTTAAAGATTAAATTTTTATTTATAAGTATTGCTTTTATTATATCAACAGTAACAACGTGAGTTAAGATATCGTAGATACCTAATAGTATTAAATAAATATAATGACTTGAATTATTTCATCCATTTTTAAATATGAATAAAATTGCGTGTCTGTTTATATCTGTACTAATTTCTTAGGCTTTGATCCTCATACGAAGGGCAGAGAAAACGCCTTGGGCAGGTCAAAATAGTCTCCAAGAAAGCTCGCTTTGTACAGGTAAACGTCTAAAGATTAATTAACAATGTCTTCACGTTGTGTTACCTATGTTCCTACATCACTTTGACTACAAAGACTGTAATAATATGTCAGTAAACATACTAATTGTACGAGTAGATATACTTGGCAAAATATCTAAATTCAATCGAATTTCCAGGTAAGGCAGCATAACCGGGCGATCGTGAGGGCTGAGGCGTCGCCGAGGCACGCATTACAGAGTCCGGTTATACTTACTCAGTTGTGGCCAAGGCTTGTGTAGTTCTTTTCTCAAATATGCGTGTAAATTAAAACAATAACATAATAACCTAAATGTTTATTTAAAAAAGTAATAATATTGCTAACCGTATTGACAATAATAAAAATAGTTTGTGTTATTTGCCGCCAATTCGCCGCGTTCAAAAGTCAATTTTTTTAAATTAACTTAATGGCGCATTAGTTTTGTTGTGTCGGTGCGAAATTTAAATAAAACTTGATGAATGTTTGGGTATGAAAAAGTTCATTTCATTTCATATTACATATTCGAACGCGCGAGCGCTCGAGCGGACAGCTAAAACATTGCGGATCGCTTTCTGATACTGTAGGTACTGCCAGTACGATTTATCCCAAAGAAGCTTGTGCAAGATATGGTCGTATATCATAGCATGCTAGAGAAAAAAATGTTAATTTATCAATTTGTTATGTGCTACATACAGGGCTCTAAGAAACCAACCAGTATGTCAATGCGCTTACCGATTTTTCTTTTAATACCGTAAAACCTTAGAGCTTTGCAATCTTCATAAAACAAGTTCTTAAAAAGCGAATATTACCTACTGAAACTCGAAAAATATCCCTATCTGTGACCAGTCTAAGAAAAAACATGAGTACATATAAGTTGATTTCCACCTTTACCCTTTCCGGTTAAACCTAGCTAATGAAATAAAATTACGTGCCACGTACGACAACTAATAAAATAGCAAAAAGAAATGGCAATTCGACACTTAAGGCCCTCCTGTAAGTTAAAGGGCTCACTCTGTATTCTTCTCGCCGACCCTCTTTGGACTCATACAAAGGGAAAAGGGCAAACACTTGAGGCAAAGGACCAAAATAGAGAATGTATTGAGTCGCGAAATAAAATAAGGGTAGAAAGAGTGTGCGGCGATCTTGGGTCTTGGACGATGTATCTACGCAGTGCTGTTAAATTCCCCTTTTCACATATCACATATAGGTGCCGTATAGGTTTTTAGAAAAATTTGCATTAATAGAATTCTTTTACCACAGCAGTTTGATCGAGCAGGAGCCTTGAAGCATACATATCATACACAAATATAAACTACTAAGATGAACCACTGCTGGCACAAGTATTAAGTTGTAGGTGTTGTTGAGTTTAATTAACACGTATATAAAAAGAAATATTATTGGTCAATAAATCAAGAAGATATTTTTTTCTCATTTGCAAAGCAAAGTTTCAAAGAAAACACGCGAATACAAAGACTTCTCTTTATGCAGCCGCTGAGTATAGAGTAAAGTGGTGCTTATGTAAAAAAAAGCGAAAAAACAAATTACGAAATAGAATAAAACCCATTAAAATACAGTTTTTTTTTGATTAGAAAAAGTAAACTAAAAAAGTTTTAAGCCCATATTCATTTTTTAAATTTAAATATTTTCTCAAAAAAAGGATATCGTATCACTTTTTCTAAAGTCAATACACTCTAAGTTACTAATTACTTACTACATTTTACATTAAATTATAGAGAGATATATATTTGTAGAGGTGGTATAAACAGCTCTGCAAAAATCCGCAAGTATTCTAACCAAGTGGACAGCGTAAGGGTGACCACAGGTGCCCGATAACACGAGAGAACTTTTCAAATATTTGCTTTAGTGGCTTTCCCATAGATTTGACCGTTTTTCCCCTAAACGCTTCTGACGATAACCGTACCATTTATTTAACAGAGCGGATCAAGTATGCTTTGACGCAACAAAAGGGACACAAAAAAGATCAAAGTTTCTGAATTTGTTTAACTTGATAAAATATTTGACTAGGGTCGAATGTAACATAATTTATGCATTTTCTTCTACATGGTGAAAATTCATAACACTGTACTCTCCTTGGCGATAAAATTCTATTTCATGTGCCCTTTACCACTTACCTATTATTGTTTACATAGTAACAGTCAGTTTTTAGAAAAAAAAAACCACCAATAACTATTTAACCACAGCTAAAATTAAGTTTATTTACACTAGCAATAAAAAACTAAAAATCTGGTCAGAGCCGCAGGAAGCTGATGGGCGCGGCTCAGGACCGGCCGTTGTGGAGACATAAGGGGGAGGCCTACGTTCAGCAGTGGACGTCTTTCGGCTGAAACGACGACGACGACACTAACGATACTTACTAAGTTATCTAGGAACACTACTGAGAAAATAAATCCCCGAAGATGCATGTAAGCACATACAAGAATATATTTATGTTTATAATATGACGTGGACATTGTGTTTAATTTTTTTTTATTTGTCATACTCACTACCCCACGTCCAATATCAATTTGCCAGTGACTCCGCCCGCCCTATATATTTGTTTTCGGTGTCGAATCCTTTCGGCAACTACTTAATTATAAAAACTTTGCTACCTATAGCTATATCTATAGTTCGTTTAAGTAGAATTTTGTTGGTTATTACCGCGGGTACTTTCGAATTTTTAGGGATGAAAAGTAGTCTATGCCCTTATCCATCTCTTCAACTATCTTTGTGCCAAATTTAAGCTCAATTTTAATTTTAAATGAGTAGTAATAGTTCCTTTAAGTGGAATTTGGTATAAATTACTTTCGAGGGAATTTTTGAATTTCCCGAGATCAAATTGTATAATACATATTAATACTATTTTACCTCTAACAGCCCCATAAAGAAAGATAATAATTTAAAATATAGGAGAAGTGTATTATGACACAAAGGGTTTTCAAAGAAGATAAAGCGACATTGAACCAGTTTTATTTTGACATAACAGATCCCATTCAGAAAGTACCTACTTACTAGGCGGTCACCAATCAAACAGTACACCGGCCTATAGTTACTTAATCTCGCAATGACTGAATGAGGAAATTTAACACAATTATTTTTATTTTGAAATCAACAAAAGTAAAGCGACATGTAATGGCTCGTCCATTAGTTTGTTACATCACTAACATATTTCTCACTTTTTGCAATTTGTCCTGTTTCACTTTTTGTCAATTTCATAAATGAGCGATAATTTGATCTCATTATAACAAATCAATTTCCTTGTGTTCAAGTGACGTCACAAATTGAGCAAAAACCTCAACATGTGTAATTATCAGACAGATAAAGCACTCAGCGTAATTGCCGTGGGAGACGCAATTTTGACGTAAGCTCTAAGGCAAAGGAGACGAGAGAACAATAAATAAATACAGAAATAACAATACAAATAACACTTAAGTATCATAAAAAATTACAATAGAGATTTACTAATACAGTTAGGTATGATAAATAAATTACAACAGAGATCTCAGTCATTTCAAACCGCGCACAAACAGGTTTTGTATGTATGTAGATTTGTATGTTTAATTATGATGTAATAGTAGTTATTTTTTAAATTAAATATAACCAGTAAATAAAGTGAATATGTACTAGTATTAAAATTATAAGATATTGCTTAGCATTTGTTCAATTCATGAAGTATAATTTCATAATGGTCACCTAATATAATGCTAGATATACAGATATTCTTAATTGAGATTAGATGTAAAAACGTCTTCTTAGAAATAAGCTTACCTCTGTACATAACTTCTCTTGTATCTTTATATTACTTGTGTTGATTTTTCATCTTATACCACTAAGGTGGTAAACAAGACTGCGACCCGCTTGATGGTAAGCGGTCACCGTGGCCTATGGACGCTTGCAACACCAGGGTATCACTCGCGCGTTGCCGACCCTTCAAACATCTAATAACTTCTTTCCTGAAAAACTCCATACTTTAGCTCATTCCACAACCCAAGCGTTCGCGGGAGGTAGTTTTTCTGAAACTGCACTGTACGCGACCATTTCGGTTCTAAAGTGTGAGAATGAACTCCGTGCCGATGGCGAGCGGTGCGATGATAAAAAGTAGCCGTAGGCATTATTTCAAACAATTCCTCAAAACACATCCCATTATACAAGTAAATAAATACATAAAAAATAAATAAATAATATCTCTTATGACTTGTAACTTATAATAACCAATTCATAACCAATAATCGTCAACCGGCAGTGAACGTGTTCGAGTCAAAACCAAAATATTGATGTCGGTATAAACCGTTAGCGACCGAAAGTCGGAATTCTCACGCCGCACCCGTTTGGTGGCCGCTTAACAAATTTGTCGCATTATGCCAATTACTTGGACTCGGAGACACTGTTGCAACACGACTTGAGATTTATGTGACCGGCTAGTGATGTTAAGTTTTAAATGTAAAAGTATCGATAATTTAACCACATTTTTGTGAATCAGCAGATTTAACCAGATTTATAACACGGATAATATTAAATGTATAAAAACAGTAGTTTACAACTCTTAAATTGAATCAAGACATCGGACACCAGCATCCCAACATTAATTAACTCGGCCAATTGCCTTAATTTCTATTTACTATTCTTTTTTGGGTTCGAATTATTGCAAAATTAGGTCTATTTAGACTTGGATCGGTCCAACGACACCCTGCACAGTGGGGTGCACGAATCTTATAATCTCTCAGTTTAATGTAATCGAGCTGCCCTTAAATATTTTTTCTCAATTTAATTGCATAATAAGGCGATATATAGGGCACATTTCTATTTGATTTTAGCAGAATCTAATGGAATGAAAAGACAAAGGAGTTTTGGTATACGGACGGATAAATAAAGAAACTTAATAAGTTCCGTTTTTGCTATTTAGCTACGTAACCCTAAAATTTCTCCGCGATCTTAACTTCAGCAATACACGAATGAAAGTTACTTTTATTTTATTTAGTCTAGCACTAGCTCGTTGTTTCTAGTTACTGTTTTTCATCTTGCCACCTTATTATAGTAATGTAAAAAATATAATTTCCTCTTAGCAAATTATGGTAGCGTGACATATCCGCGTACTTAACTCTCATACAAATTACAGTGTAGTAAACTATTCTGAATCGGTAGGTGTCGCTAGTGGTTTTTTAGATCACACCATTTTAATATTGCGACTGTAGTTTTGATTTTTGATCACCGGGTCAAAAAAATCTGTTGCACTGTTCTATATTAGGGACACTATTATTACTTTGGTGCTTCTTATGACAACACAACTTAAAATTTTATAACCGCAGTCGGAGACGCAAAAATATGTAAATAAAAAGTATCGATATTTTAATATCTTTTAAAGAAATTATTTATAGTTGTTCGCCAATTATGAATTAAAATTCACAAACACAGTACCCTATTCAATATTTTGAATTAATTTAATTTAAAATATACCCACACCTTAGTGCAATGATTTATTGAAATAATAACGATTAACTCGGGGATTCCTTAAATTTTTATAGAGTTTTTTACAGTTCAGTAAAAATATGATAAAAACAAGATATCGACAAGTAGGTACCTACTACGTTACGTTTTACTTTAACGGTAATAACTGTCTTTTTCCATGTTTTTATTTCCAATGATGAGAGAATCGAAAGTCTTTGTAGCCACTTTCTAAAAATTACCCAATAGTACAAATTATTTTAGTTTTAAATCTTCGAAACCGAATATTTGTTTTCTATATAATTTCTATGAAAAAAGACCATCTTAGAAACGGAGCGGTATTTTAAAAATACTTTATTCATATGCTTTAGTTCGTTAATAACTTAGTTTAGTTTTGTTCCCATCACTTATTATTTGTATGCGAAGGGGGTGAGTTTTTTAACAACAGTTTAATCTAAAACTTCTTAATTCTATAGCTAATAATTATTTGTTCATATGGGTGTCCTCAGTCAATAATATTTTTAATCTGGGTTTAATTTGTTATAATATTAATTTTTTTACAATTATATGTAAATATTATTATTATTACATATTTTAATTTTTTTTGTTTAGTCTGTAGAAGATGGATCTGTTACTTGTTTATGAAGACCACTTTAGGGTTTTTTTTAAGAGTGGGACATAAGTTGGAAAACGTATCGTGTTATCGTCAATATGCAGTGTAAATATAAAATGTCTTTTTGCAACTTATTTCGAAGCAATAATATGATTCGACTCTGTTCGGTCCTATTAGATAATATATGTATTTAATAATAAATTAAGATACTAAAAGCCACGTTCTTCTATCTTGGTTTTGTCCACTTTGAGTTCTGTAATCTGTCCAATAGCCGTAAAGAAATGACAAATCTAGAAATAAAAAAAATGGTTGTCTAGTAATACTGCCTGTCTCTTTTTTAAAAAAAAAATGTTAGAAAGAGAACTTCTTGCCATGGATGCGTCTTGTCTCTTTCACGCTTCTGCGATTGATTTTACTTCACAGCTGACTAGGTTTAGTTCAAGACACCTAAGGAACAGAAAGGGGTTTTCAGTGTTATTTAAGTTCAAAATAAAAGCATTATTTAAAAAAAAAAAATTTGTTAAGTCTATATATAGTCCTAAATCCACAATATTAGTTAAATTTTTACAAAAAATGTTGCTCATCTCTGTAAAAATACGAGACTAAAATTTTTCTAATCGAATTTTACTCAGAATTTCGAATTTCTAGACAAATTTAAAAATTTGAATTTAATTTTAAGAAGAAATCTTAACCTTAACGATAACCAGTTTCAATTCTGGTTTTTTTTGAAGAGGTACATCATACAACTATTGATCGAGCTATGTTAGAAAATAGTGGCTTTAATTACTAAAGGCAAGATTCCGATTTCAAATCCCAGCTTAGGCCTAAATGATTTGTCGTTATTAGTGGTCATCTTAGGTTAGAAATTTCTAATTTTACCCACGGTAGCTAGGGGAGCTACCAGGTGCTCCGGTTGCCTCTTCAAGTCACCGTGGCTCATTAGCCTATCTCTTCCGTTCTTCAGAGTGCACGTTAAACCGTCGGTCCTGCATGTGTCATATCTTGATAGTAGTCATTAAGCCAAGTAAGAGGCCCCATAGGCTTTTCACACTAGGCCAAAGCGGTGGACTACGGCCTAAACCTCTTTCTCCTAGGAGAGTCCTATGCCCCTGCATTTGGCCGTGTAATCGTTGAGGCAAGGCAAAAAAGTCCATCTAGCACCATTGCCTTAGCTGTTTTTGCCTTTACTACAAAGGTCCTGCTCCTTTTTCGAAATTCAACTATTAAGGACATTCTCACCAAAATTAAGACAATATAGGTGGTCCTATCGGGTGTTGAACCCACGACCTTCAACATGGCAGCCCAACGTTCTACTTCTTGCGCCATTCGGCCCTCTTATACAATGACGCAACCAAACTCATCAAACAAACTATTACGCAAAACCCGGTTATTCCTACTTTTGTGACATACTATTATTTATTTTACTACTAAGATTTACTGCACATGTGCGGTTTTATGTGAAGATGACATAATTTATTAGTTATTACAGAAACTCGTCTGGTCATGTAATAAAGGCGCCGAGAGAATGTTGACGGCCTGTCGCGATCACTTAATATGGGTTAAATACTTATTATTATAGATTATAGTAATTTTTTACCTTATACCTTTAAACGAGCAATTCTTGTGTATATGTACAATGTACATATAATCTGAATTTCGGAAACGGCTTCAACGATTATCATGAAATTTAGTATGCGACAAGCTTAAAATTTGTTTTTTAAGTTACCAGTAAATCACTTACGGTTTATATTTTTTTTTCTGCAGAACACTTATGAACTTTACTTGGACTGTAACTTAGTCGTAACTAAAAGACAGTATTTAATAACATTGATGATTGAAAAGTGTTCGTAAAAACCAAATTTAAATAAAAAAAATTGACTTTGACCTTGAATTTAAACTTTTCCTATATGTAATGTGGAAGGAAATGTAGTGCCTAAATTGAAATGGGAGATATTATTAAGAATATAGATTAAAATAACTGTATTTTTTGTCTTTAACGTGATAACTTTTCTCATAAAAAAAAATATCATTGAAAATTAAATAAAATGATCCTCCCGGTAAGCCACCAAGTCGCTTTAAGTTACCCCGTTAAGCCTTGTAGTACTTAAGTAGTAGGTATAACGTCAATGTCAAAAGCTACCACCCTCACGCGCCATGCTGTCAAAAGATTACGGATAACATCTATGTCATTGCTTTCTGTCAAAACCAAAAAAGAAACAATGCATTGAGACGTTGTCAATGTCACTTGATTTGTAAATAAATAAACTGTGGAAACAAATAAAAAGTGCGCGAAAAACAAAACCTAAACCTAATGAAGGAAGCCAATACTTGGTATTTCTGTTGATAGTAAAGCCAGCAGGTAAGGCTGGCGGCAGAAAATGGATTTATGTTTATTTTGCATGCCAAGTACAGTATAAAAAACTTAGTTGCTTAAATCTGAAATTTTATTACTTTTTTAATTAATATTTTTGATACATCCTTCCATTTCCATTGAGGTACTATATTTCCTTCCACAGTATATATTCCAACTACAATTTGATTGATTGATTGATTGATTGGAGTTATTCCAACTAACTAGCAGATAAGTAAAAAACAAACAAAAAAAGAACAAATTGTTAAAATTAAACCTATGGTAATACTAATACTATGATGTTTATACTGATAATTTTCGATATTTATATAAACACATACATAGACATACATATACATAAACACATATAATATATAGATGTACTTACATGTATATTAGGTAAATGTACTATATTAAATAAATATTATAAATATATATTTATATACCGAATAATATCACTAGAAGCCCGAAACTGTACACAGAAACATTTAATTTTGCATCTGTTTAAGATAATGATCTTTTAACTTCTGTTTGAAGACAAGTGTAGATTTAGCACAGCGGATGTGCTTGGGAAGTACGTTCCAGAGCCCTATAGCATGGATAGTAAAAGAATTTGAAACAAACCAAGAGCGGTGACGAGTCGTGGCAAGGAGAAGGCTGTCAGAAGAACGAAGTGAAGTGATGACGAAGAGTCTAATTTATTAAGGAGATCTGAGTTTAAGTCTGGATAACACACATCACAATAATCAATGAGCGGTAATATAAGTGCCTGTACCAGTAGAAGTTTGGATTTGGTTGGGAGAAAATTGCGGTATCTGTAAAGACAACGTAGAGCATTGGTAACATTCCGACTTATTTCATTGACTTGAACCATCCAACTGAATGAGTTATCCAAATGCAACCCAAGGTTCTTTAAATTGGCAGAGTATAGGACAGTAGTGTTGTTGTATACAATTGGTGGTACTGCTGACAAATCAACTTTAGTCATTTGTCGAGAACTACCTACAATTATACTCTGGCATTTATTAGGGTTTACTGACACTCCAAAGCGTGTAGACCACTCTAAGATACTATTCAACTCAATGTTGATCTTATGTATAGCACCGTCGAGGTCTTCGACTCTACTTTGCATATAGAGCTGCAAGTCGTCCGCATACAAATGGTAAGAACAGCCAAGACGTGGACAAATGAAATTGATGAAAATGGAGAACAAGAGAGGAGAGAGTATACCACGTTGAGGTACGCCAGAGGTAAGTTCACACCAATCCGAGACTAAACTGTCAATCCGGACAACTTGTTGGCGACCTCGCAGATATGTAGAAAACCAATTTAAAGCTGAATGGGAGATCCTGTTATATTTTAGTATGGTTACTAGAATTTCATGGTCGACAGTATTGAAGGCATTGAAAAAGTCAATTAAGACCACACCCGACACCAAGGCTTCTTCCATTCCATCATGTATGTCCCCTGTGATTTTCAGCAGGGCAGTGCTAGTACTATGTACCGAACGAAAACCAGACTGATAAAAACTTAGTAGATGGTTGTTATGAACATGTTTAGATAACTGTATTTGCACCACTGCTTCTAAAATTTTAGATAAAAATGGTAATATTGATATGGGTCTAAAGTCATAAACAGATAGAGGATGTGGAATTTTAGGTAGGGAAATAACAGAAGCCTTACGCCATGTGACTGGGAAGTCGCTATGGAACAGTGAGAAATTGATAATATGAGTAATAATAGGAAGAACAGAGTCTAAAATATGGATCATCATAGTTCTACTCACATCATCACATCCCTTATACTTAACGCACATAACTATTTTTTTGACTTCATCCGTAGTAACTGGTGAAAAAGAAAAGGAATCAATGTCAAGAGGTGGCAAAGAATTAATAAATGAGATAGTAAGTGATTTAGTGACGCTATCTTAAGATGGTGTACTAGAAAAATGAGAATTGAGATCCTTAGGAGAGAATTGAGAACTGGAAGATTTATTTTTGGATCAGTGCCGAGGTTGAGTAAGTTGAGGAATTTCCTATATCATTAGGTGAAGAATTAACAATACTAACTTCAAAAAATCGGCGTTTGGCTGTCCTTACCAGCTGGTTGCATCTATTCCTTGCAGCTTTATAAAAAATCCAATTAGAATCCGTACGGTTCTTCTTAAATTATAAAAATATTCTGTCCTTTTAACCATTGCCTTGCGGATTTCTTCAGTGATCCAGGGTACAGGGGGCCTTTTAATCCTGAAGGTGTGAATAGGTGCGTGTTTATCATAAAGAGCTTTCAATGAGTGAGTAAAATGATGCACTTCTTCCACATTTGTAGCTGATAATAAAGTGGACCAGTCTATTTGATCAGCATCACTACATAGTTGCTAAACATTTATTTTAGAGAATTTTCTAGCAGTCACAATTGCTGGTTGATATTTAGGAGATTTCAGCTTGTATGCGGCATAAACCAAATCATGTCTTGAAAACCAGGGGCAGTGAACTGACCAAAATTAAAAATGTATCAGCTGTATTAAGATTATGATGCGTTGGTTCTAAAGGAAGTATAGATAGACTGGCTGAATTTACTAATGATAACAACTTGGTGCACTGGGGAGAAGGTTGTAACAAGTCAGTGTTAAAATCGCCCATGATTAAGTGATGTGTGTAATCTGCGTTGAAAGAAGCAAGGATGGAATCAACATTGGAAAAATAGTCGACAGTAAGTGGACAGTATAGGACTCCAAGAACGGCTTTTACTCCCTTGATACATATTTGCAAAATATATATTCAGCTGAAGCAGAGTATTGGGATGGAGAGGCTGAAAGAATTTTGTAAGGAATAAAGCTGCGTGAGTAGATAGCAACACCCCCTCCTCCTTTACCTGTGCGATCATTCCGAATCCGGACATATCTGGGAAGTGCATAGTGTACAGAGTTAAGATTCGGTTTTAACCATGTTTCCAATATGAATATCGCATGAATGTTTTCGGATTTAAAAGTTTCGAGAAGATCAGAATAGTGGGAGGTAATGCTCTGAGCATTGATATGACAGGCATTGAAAGAGGATTTTAAAGGAAAATTTAAAGGAAAGGAAGGATTTTATTTTTTTGGAATTCGCATTCGAGTACATTACCTAACGTATCAGTGTCAGGGAGGGAATAAAATGAAGAACTAAGTTCAGAAGCGGAATGAAAAGAGTTGTCATCAGTTTCATCAAGTGACATTACTGTATAGATTTATTCAAATATTAATAAATAAAAAAAATAATAATAATTATTAAATATATAAATGAGTATATAATATTATAATATTTAATACTTATGTACTTTTTAATAGAATTTTATAAATTTAACTGCTCAACCTACCAGTTGATATTATTCAATGATAGATATATAAAGTATACACAAGAAAAAGGAGAACAATTTGGTTACGAGGGATATTTTATGTATATACATATTGGAATAGTTCCAATAAATTAATCGATAGTTGTAGTAACTATAAAAGTAGACAGACAGAAGCTAATTAATAATATTAAAAATCAAGAAAATAACAATTGGTAAATTACTTAAACAGAGTTACGCGAATGCCAAATTATCGCCATACAAAAAATGTTATCATCTAATGCGTAGCGAACGCAACCGTAAAGTACATTAATAGATAAGTTTGAACGCAGCTATGAACCTATTGTCACATTATGATCGAAATAAAGGGAGTTTTGGCGCGAATCTTAAGGAGTGGTGTTTTTCGTGTTAAATTTTTCTAAATTCATTTAGTGTGTTTCGATGTGTATATTTTAGCAATGTTTTACGAAAGCGTGTTAAGAATTGTGCACCGAAGGCTCATGAATAGTGAATTATGAAGAAATAAGCAGGACATGACGTGCAATTTCTGAAGGATCCACTCCAAAACTCCCGCCCTATCTTGGGACATGAAAACGAGGACGCGCGATATCGCCGCGATAAAACTTGTATATGGCGCTTCGCCAAACTTAGATATAAGCACAGAACCATATTTACACATGACTCTGGAGAAATGATATGCAATAATGCGAAATCTGATCTCCAAATCGAAGAAGGAAGGAAGGAAGGATCGAAACAAAGAGAGTTTTGGCGCGCGTCTTAAGAAGGAGTGGTGTTTTTTTCTGTTTAAATTTTCTAAATTCATTTAGTGTGCTTCCATGTATATATTTTAGCAGTGTTTAACGGAAACGTGTTAAGAATTGTGTAGCAAAGGCTCATGCATAGCGAATTATGAAGAAATAAGCAGGACATGACGCGCAAATTCTGAAGGATGCACACCAAATCTCCCGCCCTTTAAGATAAAACTTGTGTATGGCGCTTCACCAAACTTAAATATAAGTACTTGACTATATTTACACATGACTATGGAGATATGATATGCTATAATGCGAAATCTGGTCTCCACATCGAAGAAGGAAGGCAGGAAGGATCGAAACAAAACAAAAATATAACCTATCAAGAATGAGGGTAATTAAATTACATGAAATGATAATAGTTTGTGAGGTGAACTAATGCTACCTAATTACCTACTCAGTAGCAAGAAACACTATTGTGAAGGAGAACTAAAGCTACATAACTACCTACATAAATACAAGAAGCATATATGTATCTAAAACCAATGGGGATGAATCGGCAATCTGCTGATATGAAACATACAAATTGTACCTACATATTACATACAAAGCTGCATAAAATAGAGCGTAAACAATGTAAAGCAATTTTACAGCATGAGTACATACTATCCCATACAGGCTACTTTCTAAGAGCACTACATTATGATAATGATGATAAATTATAAATACATAATCGAATAAATAAATAAATAGGTATTCATATACATATTGAATATTGAATCAAATACACATTCTTGCACATATTCATATACACGCACACAGACATATATTAATACATATATAAAATATACAAAAACATATTGAAGATATATAAAATAATACTATAAGTTAATTTACTTAGATATGTCCTATCTGATGCAATCTTCAGTTGGCCGCCCGATAGCGGCAGGGTCCGGACGCGAGCGGGTGAATCACACAAATACGCACCTACACATATAGGCACACACGCAATCAAATATAATACGTTCCTTATTAACACATCCAGCAACCTTTACTGCACCGTTTTCAGTAGCTTATAACATCCATAACGAAACTGCCTTTTTCTTAATAGATTTTTTAAAATTTTCAGCAAAAAGAAATTATGCCTATGAACTAAATTCTTATTTTGGGAAATAACATATTAAAGCTATTAGATTCCATTAAACACTAGCTTTTTACAACACTTCAACACTAATGCAAGTATTTACTATCCTTCAAGTGTTTTGAAAACAGTCGTATCACTCTCCTGAGCTCTGCTCAATACACACTCGGCTAGATTATGCCCTCGCCTCCGCCTATTAACAAACATTTCCTGGTTTTTCTATATTACCAATCAATGATAGTTCGAATAACAAATAAACTATATTAATCAGCAATGTATAGAATAATGATAATAGTTTACTTAAATTAGCCTTCAGTACCGAAATAGATAAACCCTACTCCTTAAAAACCTTTAATAACCCACATTAATAATAATAATTGTGTTGCACAATCGGGCTGTATAATCTAGAGTCCTTGCCTCACCAAAAATATAATAATAGACAAAAACTGTTTCCTAGGATGTACCATCAGATATATTTGTACACAATAGCGTTCAATGTGTCACGGTGGCCACACATTACCGTCTGGCGTGACCGCGACTTATTTGGCGTTCTTGTCATAGTTCAAGGTTTTATAAGGAAGACGTACACACTTGGGCAGTGTTTAACCATAAGAATAATAAATATTACAGTATTCTATTGTTTTCAATATAAATATTAATATTATATTGATGATATAGATATAGATATGTCATGTATAATATATTTTCTTCTAAGACTCCAACCTTCAGGAAGAAAGATTATTTCTATGTAAGTATATTTGTATTGTATTT
This sequence comes from Apoda limacodes, assembly GCA_946406115.1. Taxonomy (NCBI): domain Eukaryota; kingdom Metazoa; phylum Arthropoda; class Insecta; order Lepidoptera; family Limacodidae; genus Apoda; species Apoda limacodes. Next base: position 46,336,651 of record OX291541.1, read on the forward strand.
CTTACTTCTATGAAGATTTTGTGTGTTTATAAGATGTTACTAGGACTTTATAAGTCACTAGGAGTTTTATTATTCTATTGTTGAAACTAATGCCCTATCCTAACTGACTTGCTATAGTTTGTCAGGAATATTATTGAAGTGAAAACTTCTTTAGCGGCGCTGTGCACTTTTTTTGTGATGGATAAAAACTGTTAAACTCGCGTCAGGTCACGTGTCCTGATCGAAAATTCGTAAAATGTCACTCGCGTTAGGACACGTGACCTTTAATTACATTAGGTTAGTATTTATTTTTAGTATATGGCGATTATGAGTAGTACAGGGAGGTTGGATATGGGATTTTAATTCTATGACAGATTGAGCTGTCAAATATACAACGTCAAAAAAGTAAATAAACAAAAGTTATTATTTTTAATAAATAAATATGGATAAGAAGTGATGGGAAGTACATAGCGAGTATGTTTTCACTTCTGCCGGCACTCCCGGAGTGCAACCCGTTTTTTTTTCTGTCTCTTTAGTTCATTTTACCGCCCATTACTTTAAAGCTGGTAACTTACGACTTATGAGGCATACATCTTTAGAAAGTTCGTCTTTATCACACTTATATGAGCGTTTTTACTTTATAATCACAGCTGACTAGCAAATACGCTGTTGTAAAAATTCGTCTTAGGCGCAGAGGTATTTTTGGAGCAAAATATGTTAACTGATTTCCCAAACACTAGACCTAACCTAGACCTATCCGAAACGGATTTATTGATTCACTTTTTTTTTCAAATTTGGTTTGCCTACTACTTTATTTTCCCGAGGTATTTAAATTCTTATTACAAGGGAACAGTAAGTAGCTTCTAACTTAATATTTAATTTTAAAAAGTTACAATATTTTTATTTTCTCCTCCGTTAGTCCTCTCCAGGACACTGCCTAATGCCTAAATTTTGTAGACTGTCTATACTGATTTACGTTATATATAAACTCCTGTGCGAAAACCCATCAGTTTAAGCTGCGCGTTGTCTGTCAGTCAGTCAGTATAGTTTCATTGAGTAGATTATTGTGATTACCAGATTTTACCAAGTTTCCTATTGTGTAAGGTGCTTTACGTGTCTTTTCTTCTACGTTAATAGTGTCCTGGGGCATTCTGTCCGCTGATTGCGACAATTACATGTGTCTGATTGCGCCCCTCGGTCACTAAACCGTGCGACTTCGAGGTGAAACATTTTTTGCCATTATTTATTATATGCGGTGATTTATGACGAAATTGCCTATGAGTTTCGTGTCATTTGGTATATTGCGCCTATTGTAGTTCTGTGTGTTTCTTAATGTGTTCTTGTGAAATATGATTCATTACCGTTTATCTTGTTATCGCTCTGAACCAAGTAACAGCAATGTTTTTTTTTCTTAGTGGTTCGACACGTATTCGATTATACTTTATGTTTTAATGCATTTTTTATAAAATTTAATGAATTTGCTCTGAAAAGTATTTATAAGTAGTAGTAGTAGTAAAGTTCGGGTTCCGTTCCGTACACAAAGGGTATCAATGGAACCCTATTACTAAACCTACGTTGACTGTTTGTCTGTCATTCCGACCATTAAGAGCGTTACCACTGCTAACTAACGCCTCCAATTGATAATTTATTTACCTATTTGTGCAAAACGAATTTTAAGAATAATGTCCGTGAATTGAAATATAAAAGTAGTAATAAGTTATTTTTGAAAATTTTGTAATGTTTCTAGGATAAATCGCCGAGATGTAGATAGCACGTCTTCTAAAAGTGGCTGTTTTTAGCAGATATACTATCTACAATGTCTATATCCTTGAACCAAGGAATCACCATTGGCTACTGGACGTCAGAAACCCTTAAAGGGCTTCTTAGACCGAAGTAGCTAGAAGCCTAACATTTTTACAGAATATTCCTTACAGTGGATTTGCTCTCTTTTTTTTAAAACAGTAACACATACAAGCTTCATACTTGCAGTGATCATATTAAAAATTTAATAAATTATTTATTATTTTAATGAAATTATTAATAAATTCGATTTTAATCGTTTAAACCTTATAAGCGACATTAGTCCAAATACTAACCATCAGGCGGACCGTAAGCTTGTTAGCAATCCTAATGGTTTACAAAAAAAAGAAACAATTAAACACTTGTTTATCGGGAACGTTAATCAATCGCTTAGCGAGTTAGTAGCTTATTTTATCGATTACATAATAGTTGGCTTTTAACTGTATGATTTTAACTGTACCTGAAAATATTAAATAATTTCATGAAAGTATGAAAAATATTTAATTATTTTTGTTTGCAACATATTTTAATTTGCTATTTAACTTTAGGTATTTCGTCATCTAAATAGACGAAATAATCATACTTTATTAATATATCGGATTTTCATTTTCAGTCATCACATGAACAACTAAAATTGGAATGACTGTTTTCCTTGTAGTCCGATGCAAAGAAACACATAATTGTGTTATCAGTCACAAACAATTAAGGCGTCTACAGCAAATCATATCAAATACACAAAATATCACATATCTAAACCTAATCATAGATTACATATGATTCTTTGATTAAATCCTGGCCAAATTTAAAAAAAAAAAGAACTTTTTCCTTTTATGAAATTTTAATGTTTTAAAGTTTTACATGTTCTAGATACAAGTTCTAAGAGTCCCAAAGAATTATTATTTTTATGCATGTTTATTTTTATTAGGGCTGTGTGTTTATAGGATTTACATACTAGGAGAGCAAAAGTTGCCTAGAATTTGTGTGTCTACAGGAGCGGTTATTATATACGCAAGTAGTTTGGTGCACAGTCAACAAGATTTGCACAACCATCTGAGTCACCTAACACGCTAGTGTTGTAACGCGCCACTTGACTCGGGTGTCAATACGCCTACGAATTCGACATCCGATACACAGCGGTGTCCTTAATGAGGTCCTTAAGTTAGACTCTTGTTTCGATACCTGTGAGCTTAGGTTTGCATCCACTGGTACATGTAATTTAACAGAGTAGGTAACCGATTTTAAGGGCCCCACTGGCGCCGCCATTAGATATCCTTAATTTTCTCTTCGTAAAAAATGAATTTCTAAAAGCCAAATGTCGCAAATATAAAGCTAGTCATAAGCTATTTTTAGCAGGTTTTAAAAACGGCCACTTTTAGCAAAAAGGGCAACTACAACTCACAGATATTATTTAGAAACTATATAAAACCTTGAGAACCTATATAGAAAATTGAGGATATCTAATGGCGGCGCTAGTTAGCTGCTCTATGCGCCGTAAGGATATCTGTTGACAATCATTGTGTGTTTCTATTAATATTTATGATACTGAAGGAATCAGTAACCTAAAGTAACAATTGATTGGTGAACTATTAGGATAGGAGGCTCGAGAGTTGGGAGTTGAATTAGCGATCCGGAATACGCAGTATGTGACGACCTACCACAGGTGCTTTGATGACATACCCAGATCCGTCTGTTTATACCCGACTATGGTATGTAAGCATGTTCGTGTTCCCGTGTAGCCCCTAAGCTTCTGATCCAGTTTGAGAAATAGCCGAGTCTTAGTGGCCCGCCTGTCATCATTGTGTTCTGTATTAAAGGAAATTCTCTATGAGCACATACACATACCAAATGTATACATGTCATCTTAGATATAACTTGCGTAGTCGGGTTTTAGTTCTTACTTCCACGTGTTTAGATAATACGACACCTATTTGCGATGGAATACATCAAACAGCTAATATGATGTTGACATCATCATCATCTTACTCCGTTTTCTGGTGATAAGTGGTATAAGGGAGCCATTAAACAAGACAGAGCAAAAATCTAAAAACCGTACAATGCAGACTCACAAAAACAAGCAAAACCATGTACGCAATGGGACCAAAAATTTATAACAAAATCCCTCAGGTCATAAAAAATATCACATCTGACACAATCTTCTTTTCTGGATTAAAAAAATTCAACTTCTATTCAACACTAAGAGATTTAACCGCAAGGAAAAATAAGGGTATAGTCCAAAAGTATGTTAAGGTTTTGACAGAAAGTTAGATTATGTATAAACTGAAAGAATGAAATAACTCTATAACTCTTAATGTTGTAGTTTCATTATGGCTATTAAATAAAATATTGTGTACCACTACGACAGTTACCATCTAAGGGGTTGATCAAAGATATTTCGAATGTCAACTATGCGGTGAATACTTGCAACGCAGGCACGATTCCGTCCGATACAAACACTTATGCACTCTTTTGGATCCCGTCTTATCAGGCACTGGAACTTCTACAAGCACTTTCTTCTCTTATTACCTCCTACTTACCAATTTTCATGATTGTATGTCGTATTTTCACAAAATACCGGATTCCCGTACAAAATTACATCAATTTTTTTCACCGCTGTAAATAATTTTCTAAAATCCTGCAAATATTATTATTTCAATTGAAAGGTCAATACCTATTTTCAGGATTGAACTTCAAAACTGACGAAGCTAGATTTGCCAGCGGCTCCGCTCGCCCTAAACTCGGTAATCGGCGTGGAACTCCTTAGTTAACTCCTTAATTATGCTAATGAAGTTTGCTATAGCAAGCTAAAGCTGTAGCTAAAGGTCGTTTAAGCTCGGCTATACTTATTCCCGCGGGAACTTTTAAATTTTTCTTGATAAAAATTACCTATTCCAAGACCTTACCTATATGTGTGTAAAGTTTCATCCCGATCCATCCAGTAGTTGAATCGTGATTGAATTACAAACATCCATCAATCCATCTATCCATCCATTCTTTCACATTTATATTATTTGGATTATCAAGTATTAATTTAAAATACTGTACAAATGGATGGGTATATTAGTAAGTACACGACATAAACATAAGCCTGAGTTAATCTTAGTCTTCGATGCAATTAGAGAATGACTCGATTTTAGGACGAAATTTACATCAGGACAGATGTGTTGGTGGTAACTTAGTGAATCACTACCGTTTGACTTAAATCTTTAGTTTATCGAACACTTCAGTTTGTTTCCCACAGCGTTTCATATCTGTAAAGTTTTTGGCAAAATATTTGGTGTGTTTTAGATGCACTTATTTATTTAGTTTTAATGTTTTTGCAGTTTGTTAGTCTTATATATTTTTTTGTTAATTTTGTAATTGTTATTTATAAATGTTATTGAACACAGTATATTTGACATCACGGTTATAATATCAACTTATTTTGGCCAACTGCTAGACACAAACCTCCTCCTTCTCCATGGCGCGCCATTTCTCGCGGTAACATACAGAAATTACAAATACTTGACTAGTTTAGTTTTTGAGATACTTAAATTCCGTAACAAAACAATCTTGACAGTCTCAGTAGGTAAAATAACCTGCCTGTTCGATTTCCGCACAGGACAAAAGCTTATGTGATAAACATTTACGTTCGTCTTGAGCCTGGGTGTTTTCTATGTATAATATTTATACATTGACAAAAAATTTTTGGTACCTATAGGTATTACAAGTCTTGACCAGTCTGGGACCAAATGGCGATGTGTGCTTTGTCCAAAAATATTATTATTAATCAGTATCATTAACTTTGTTGTTTTCTCATTTCCGTATTCTTTTCATGTCATAACTAAAACATAATTGCTAGAAAAGCTCTTGATAATAAAAAATAACATACATACCAGAAAAATAAAAAAAAAGTCTCATTATATATGCATGGTTAATAAATAATTTAATTTAATTCCTAATTGAATATCTATTCCGTTTTAGATCAACATTCTTCACCAAATATCCAAATTTTCGGTTCACGGGCTAGTAACACGGTTAAAAATGAACAGACAGAGAGCAGAGTGACAACAAGAGGACACCAAAACACTTAAAACGTCAAAATACATTTATTTTGACTCCAATGAAACACATTCTCATGAAAAAACCACTAACAGCGCTTAAGCAACACTATTACAAACAAGTTAGCAACATAACTTACTGGCAGTCGTTAGAAAACGCTTAAAGATTGTTTTTTGCTAACAAACATTGCACGCGATGTATCACTTGTTTATTCGAACTGTCATAACATTGGCAGCCGCTTATTCTGACAAGCTGCTTTAAAAACTACAGTACTATCTACTGAAAATATTCGGTAAATATTCGCTTTGCCCGGACTTTCCCTACCTATACGATAGCGTCATCCATCAGACGTCCATCTTTGGCCACAAAAAGTAGAAAAATATCCAATTATTTATAATACATTAGTTTCTGTTTTTGCGAAAAATTTCAATTTTGTTGTATGACATTTAATAAACAACTTAAAAAAAATCGTTGATATGCGAAGTAGTATGTAGGTACCTAACAAGTTTTTGCATCCATTTCTTGATTCATTGTAGCACAAAAACCGTGTACATATTTTTCTATCTGTACCGTGGGATTCCCGGTACGCAGATCTGTGATTATGCAAATATTGACAAGAAAGTGACAATTCCGCTCGATGTTACCAACTATAGTTTTTTACCGTACATTTAGGGGAAAACTGATGAGGCACAGTATCATAACTACTTAACGTAGCTTTATTATTTACTAGCTTTTGCCCATTGCGACTCCGGCCGCATTAAATTGTTATAGCTGGTCCATGTTTTATTTGGATATAGTTATTTCAGCGGGATAAAAAGTAGCCTTCTCCGTCTCTTTAATTATCTCTGTGCCATCACGCTATCAGCAGTGTAGACCCAGAAAGGCATCACACATCAGGCCCACCCCATTATCATACATCTCTGATCACTATCATAGAAAAATTGACAGAATGAAAGTGTATTCTTAGTACTTAATAAAATTGTTCACCACAAAACTACAACAGTAAATGAATGTTTAAAAGTGATCCAATACACAAACACACTAACACTTTCTAATTGTATATTAGTTTAGTTATAGCTGTAAAATAATTAAAGTAATTTCTAAGTAAAAATTTGTAAAATTTAAAAATACTTTTTATAGGGTATAATGTGCAAATTAAAGCTAGCAACTCTGATTCCGTAATATAATTAGCATACACTAATGATATAAATCACAAATAATGTCATAGAAGGGAATAGACTGACTTAATAATTCTAATAATTCTGACTAAACATGGTTGACACTACTCACGATTTGCATCCATTACCTACACAAAACTACAGGTAACACAAATAAGGATATAGGTAGCTGATTATTTCACAAATGCTTAAGACGACTGTTACCCTATGATAAGCGTGAACGATTCCTACTATATTTTCAAAATCTTACAAGAAAATAGATATGTGTACTAAACTAAACTTACAGTTTCATATGGCGACCGTAATTTTGATCATTAACTACTACAGTCGCCATATTGAAATAGTTTGAACTTACAACTTCTAGTGACCAAACACCCACCCAAGGTCAGAAGGTCAGATGGTCAGAAAAGTTTGTTGCACTGTACATACTAGCGAAACAGACAAACTGCCCTTTCTAGGTGGTAAATAAAGCTTTCACTGAACTAGATCTTACAAGATGCAAATTAAAAAACGATTTAAATTCTCACCGCTTTTACTTCATTTCTCGATAAAGCTTCTCATATGCACGAACCTGTCTAATTTACGTCCAATCAACACCTACCCATTAGAACGCACCCGTTGTACAAACTATGGAAAAAAATTGCGAAAATCTCACTAAACGGTACCTAAACAAACTATGAAGACAATGAACGTACCTTAATGAATCACGCTGTGTAGTAATATTTACTAATGGTGTTGCCAAGTCCCAATTTTGAAATCGTACCAATGATAGAAATGTTCTTCTAAACGTCGGTTATTAATCAAACGCTGTATTATGTAAACTGCGACTGTGTCTCAGATGTTCTATTGTTTTGTGAACGTAAGGTGGATTTTATATTGGTGTAAAAAAACAATAACTTTGAACAATAATAACAATATACTTTATTGCACAATTAAAGAAAAATCACAAATCATAAAATACAAGTAAAAAGGGCGGTCTTATTACTAAGAAGCGGTCTCTTCCAAATAACCTTAGGGTAGAGGAGTGTAGTAAAAAAAATTAAAGTATTATTGTATATTACTAACTTTTCCGGTTGATTGTTCGGTTGAGTATTTAAAAAACATAGGCATATGAACCTGATCACAATGGAATATAATTGATAACCTGGTACAGCAGCCAGGGTAGACTCCATACAACTTAGCTTACAGGAGGTATGTGTTTTGATCACTGGTTAGTGTTTTATTCCAAATGTACAATTATGTCAGTAAAACCTTGATTTCAAAAATATTTTTTTTGCAAGAAACTTATTTTAGAGATAAATTTAACACACTCTGTAAGATTATATAATAAAATTACTGTATGAATACCGCGCCCGACCTTGTTCTTGCCAATAATTTAATTTAGTTTTAATAATTTTCCACACAAATCCATATAAAAGATGGTTAGTTTTTTTCCTTTTAAATAAATATATTTACTATGGCCGAAAATTAAACTTATTATTTCTACGTAGAAGGTTTTACTAAATCTATAAATCTTTTCTGACGGCACAAATTATTGTATAATATGTTTATTATATTGTTATCATAAGAAATATGAACGCGACATAAATTGTTTTAATAATTAATTTTTAGACTACATTTAGTTGAGATTACAGTGTTTGAAACTAATTTAAAAATACGTCAATTAGCGTAATGCAATTTTCAAAAGCGAAAGACATAAAATAAAACTATGGTGGATTCGACCTTACATAACCTTGGAACTCTCACTGGTCGAAAAGGTCACAAACACTGGAACAATTTTACAAGCCACTTAGTGGCAATAAAACCATAGTTTAATAGATATTAGTCGCACAGGGCGACGCCTGGCGGACAAAAATAACGTGACCGATTTTATTATTCGGTTGTGTCGTTAAAGACACAATGTGGAAATCATAACGTATGTCATATTTTTGTGATGAGAACTGACAAAACTATTGTAAAAAAAACAAAAAATTTACCAATAAGTTTAAATTTTTATATAGTGTCCACTAAAACACAGTTTATCTTCTGACTGTGATGAAAGTAAAAAGTAAAATTGTTTGTTTTTGTTTTTAATTTTTCCATCCGTGATATTTGCATGTTCAAATTATGTTTATTGAAATATTTAACATTAAATAATATTACAAACTGTTTTGGTGCGTAATTTTGTCGATTATCTTGTTCATATACTAGCACAAAATTTAATATTTAATTTCTTATTAAAAATGGAAAGATTAAATATTCTACATTTTAACTCGGTAGTAAGAAAACGAGTTTTCTTTTCATAAAATTGTTAAAAAAAAACGCATTAACAATTATATAAATGGTGCCGACGACTCCTATGTACAAAAAAGTTAACATAACTACACCGAAACGAATTCATGATTTTTTTTTTAAAAACTAAACAAAAAATACGTTGATTACTTGATTTCATTATAAATTAAACAATAAAAAATATTTGTAAATATATATGTATAACAGTAGACCTTTTTACAAAAATAAATCAAATTTTCATATTTTTCAAATCCAGGTTCCGATGTTTCGATTAGTTTCGGCCGACATTACGACGTCATTGAGAGAATAATGGTAAGAGCTCATAACACGAATGACGTCGTTTATCCAGAAATCTTTCAGGACTTCTATTTCAAACACATGTTATTTATTTATCTACAGTCATCCCACGTAAGTACTGACAGGATAGCTCTCTTGCTAGTTAATGGTAGTCTGTGCTAGCAGATTCGTTATGAGCTTAAAGTGGAATTTAATATACTAAATGAAATTTAGGTAAATAAAAAGAGAACTATAACCTAGGAGTATGCTGAAAAAATCTTTAATATAAATAAATATTTCCATAGCAAACATACATTTATGCATTTCATCTAAGCGCTTAAAACAATTGAATCATTAAGGTAAAATTCTGGCTGGTTAAAATCCTCGATGGCTCAATTGGTAAAGCACTAAGACGGAATCTTAGGGTTGCAGGTTCAAGTCCTGGCTCGAGGTTAATCTTTTAATGGCATCTTTGCTTTGAAAATATTTATTAATTTTTATGATGTAACCAATAAATATGGTCTTTGTTATATGTTTTCTTTAAAGACTCAGGGAGTCCAACGAAGGGACTTTTAGGGAGCCTTTAGGGAGTCTCAAACGAAGAAAGATTATTCTTTAGTATGTATTTATAATGTATTTCTTATTTCTTTAGATATTTTTGTATTTGTAAAATCGATTACTAGGATTTATAAGACCCTAACTTTTAACTTCTCTTGAGAGAACTTATTATAATAGGTCCGAAAATCGAAATCGCTATTGCTATTGCGTTTCTTTTACGTTTTGAGACCTGCAGAATAGTTTGCCATCATTTTTAGAGTGATGTCTGTATTTGTGTGTGTGTGTGTGTATGCATGTATGTATGTAGGTTAGCTTTTTTTGCTCCTCGATATCACAAGAACCAATAGACCATATTGTCAATAATACGCCACGTCATGACTTAAATCTGAAAAGAGTTTCAGCAAAATCGGTCCAGTGATTTGTTTTTATTACTAAAAACCGAGTTTTTTTTAAGACACAGAAGAATTCTCAAGAGAACTTGCTCGTGCGGTACTTGCTACCAACTAGCTTTTTTAAACTAGCTTAGCTAAGGGAGGGTTGGTGATACCTAACTACACTAACCTTATAAAAATCTGCAAACATCCAGAATACCAATCGACACAGGTTAGAGAGATAATAATGTAGTGAACGTAAAAATAAGTACTTACTCAGTGAGTCATCAGTCTACGTCCTTTTGTTGGATTAGGTAGTATAGTACATTAAGTACTATTACCTATACTGTGATAATACGTACATCTTGGTAGCTGTAGCCTCTCAACGGGGCTAATGTGACCACAGTTCCAGTTGCCAATGTCACTGCAATTTAGACAAATCGAATGTTTCGCAATCGGTTGACAGGCATGAAGGCTGCATCGCCGCACGATCTGTGACGTCATACATCGTGATTATCCGTGATTGTCATCCGCGATTAGGGTTGTTACCTACAAATTGTACTTATATTTAGAATTTTATAGCATATGGACTAAACAGAAAATATAGGGTGTAATTTATACAGTGTTCACATAAATTCAGTGAAATTTAATATTTGTAAATCGGACGGTAGCTATACGTGTATATTTTGTTTTTTTTTTAATAATTTTTGAAAATAATATCACAGCGCCATCTGGTCTCAAACTAAACAAAGCTTGTTCTATGAAAATCAGACAATGTATATAAATACTATTATTTGTAAATTTATACATATCATATATAAATCTACCCAGACTCAAGACAAACACAAATGTTTATCACATAAATGTTTGTCCAGTGCGGGAATCGAACCCACAACCTTTTGCACAGCAGCCAGCTACACTACCAACTGGCCTCCGATGTATTTGCTAAGAATCTGATGTACTCTAATTTTTACCAAGACTATGCAAAATAATAATTTTGCTTGACTTACGTTTTACTACGATGTTTACTACGATAACGATAATTATATTAACAATAATAGATTATTACACAAACATAAAAAAAGGTTTTTTTTTAATTTAAATAATAGCCATCCGTTTTTTTTATCAACTTGCCAGTCATTCCAAACCAGTTACTCTATATTGAGTATAATCGCTTGGTAGTTGACTTTTTAGTGAACGTTCCCATAGCGTTATAAAACGGCCTAGGATGGTTAACACTTTCTGTTGAATAGTTTGCGAAATGCAATTTTGCATAGGTATATTGTTTTTTGCTAATTCTTAATTTAAATTTTATTATAACTCCTGAGGAAAAATAGGTGTTTTACTCCACGCTAATCTATGAAGAAAATGTAGTTTTTAGAGCAGGAGTGGTTAAAATGTGTTTTTCGCAAAGAAGTAGAAGGAAGATACTTTGCTCTGTCTTTTAATTGTTTTGCCATAGAAGCTTTTTTTTTTACTTGTGCTGGAGATTTATATTTATTTTCATACATTTATATTATTGGCACACTCTCCATAATAAATGGCTTAGGATGGTGATCTTGAAGTATCAGTAACAAAACTTTTAAAATGTTTGAACTTTAACTTGTTAATTCATAGTTGAGAACTTGAAAACTGTATTTTTTTAAGATCGTTACCCTTGCTAACTAGCGCCGCCAAGCATTTGTTATGTTTCTAGGATAAATCTGTGAGTTGCCCGTTTTTAGCAGATTTGCTATCTTCAACTCGCAGTTTTATCCTAGAAACATAATTAATGCTTATGCAAATAAAATATACACACCGGCACAATTAGCGGAACACAAAAAAAGGATTTGAACAAATGGCAGCAGGTTCTCTTTACTAATGAGTGCAGAGTTCTTTTAAAACAGATCGATGGGAGACAGCGAATATGGAGACGCAAAGGAGAACGCCACATTCAGTCTAATTTTGAACACACAGTGGCTTATGGTGGCGGCTCGATTATGGTTTGGGGAGGGATATGTTTGGGAGCTCGCACGGAGTTAGTGATAGTCACAGGAGGGACCATGACAGCAGATCGATACATCAGAGACATTTTAGAAGAACATGTTGTACCATTTGCCCCATTTATTGGTGACGACTTTATTCTAATGCAAGATAATGCTCGTGTTCATAGTGCACAATCGGTACAGGCATATCTGAGCCACGTAGGTATACCGGTGATGCAGTGGCCAGCAAATTCCCCCGATATGAATCCGATAGAGCATGTCTGGGACTTGCTAAAAAGAAGGGTTAAATCCAGAATGCCACCCCCCAACAATCTGAATGAACTTGGAAACGCATTACTTGAGGAGTGGGAGCGGTTGCCTCAAGAAATCATCGATAACATAATCTGTAGCATGCCCAGACGAATGGAAACCGTAATCAGAGCAAGAGGGGGAAACACTCGTTATTAATCTTGCTTTAATTTTATTGTTAAATCATTTAATGCTTACATAACTTTATTTTTCAATAAAAAATAACGAAGACTTTTCAAAGTCGTTGTTAAAAGATGTTAATCAATTTGTTATTTTGTGTCTAATTACATTAAAATATTTGCGTTATTATCTCATAGTCTCACTTTTTTTTCTGTTCCGCTAATTGTGCCGGTGTGTATAGATTACATATTTGTGTAGACGCACAATTTCGAAATTCAGTTTGCACAAAGAGGAAAATAAAAATATCACTTGGAGGCGCTAGTGGACGTCAGGAACCCTCATAAGCTTTTATCTTAGATGGTTATAAATTAAAAATTGAAATAGTCTAAACGTTAATTATGAAATAGCCGACTCGATTATTTTAAAACTTTTTATGGTTTATAGCAGTAATAAACACAGGAGTGTGTTGACAACCCTTAGCCACTGATGATCACAGCCTTGGCGATACAGTCACGAGCGTTGACAAAATACCATTGTGGATTTGTTTAATTTTAGTGGAAAACCAAGACGGCGTGAGAGACACATTAATCAGCGGGTGGATTAATGACTTGCGGCGTAAATCATAAGCGGTCGCGAAAGCGGTTGACCTTAATGAGTGATAGCATTGCAAAAAGTTTAAATAGTCAATTGTCATGCAATTTCCTTGAGTAGTAACCCCGTAACATTACAGTATCTTATGTAAGACACTGTGGGGTCAAAAATTAAGACAGGTCACGCTTTGTACCTCATTTTTTTATCAATCATATCTATCTACTCCAATATCCAATATAATGTGAATAAGTAGACTTTTTATAACGCAGTTGGGTTTTGTATTCAAATTTAAAGTGTGTCAGAAAACAAGCTTACTTTTTCGGCTATATAAAAATAATTTTGGTACTTGTAACAAACCCTCCTGTAACAAACCCTCCTGTAACAAACCCTCCTGTAACAAACCCTCCTGTAACAAATCCTCCTGTAACAATTTAATCATAACTATGTTCAATAAAATTAAGTCACATATCTCGTTGTCTAAGTTCTTAAATCAAGACCGTTATCATTAAAACAATTTGCTAAATTTTATCAAAGCAAACACTTCTAGATTTTTTATGAATTAGTATTGTTTTAAAGATTCACGGTTAATATCACTATTGCACATAATGTTATACGGGATTTATTACCGTGATTAGCTCAGGAAATGAGCTCCCGATATTTTATGAACAGTCCAAAAAATTCAAATCTTTTTTTTTCAATGAATGTTTAAAAACTTAATAATTTATTCAGTCTTTTAATACATAATTTCTTCTTCTTCCTTTAATTCACTTATCATTTTAGTGAAGTACCTACTTAGACATGAAATAATATAGACATGAAATAACAAAATAAAAAAATACACGTGCCTAATCATTGTAACTTGTACCACAAGCTAAAAAGTCAAAGATCATTGATACGCAAATTTTCTAAGCAAGTGCCAATAACTTTAATTGAAATCACCTTTGTTGAGTGGCCACGCGTAAAGCTGTGTAATTGGCAAGGTATTCTTTAATCATGAAAATAGATTAGACACATCACTTCATGAGTTTTAGATAATCTTTTCATTGAATACGTAATTTAGTTTCTATTCATGTAATTAGAGGAATGATGACTTTTCAAATTTCATAGATTAACTTAGAAGAATTTGAATATGAATATATAGAAGTTGTGCAATTTATAAAAACTGTATAATATCGAAGGCTTGCTGCAATCTGTTATATTACTTATCTTACTAAAACTTCTATATGAAAATAAATAAAATGCTGTGACGTTAGATTTGAATAAATGTGTTGTTGTTATCATTGAAGTACATAAAGCAATTCAATTTTATTCGTAAAGCAATTAATGGTTTTTTTAAATAAAAAAGGTATTTAGTAGGTAAGTACAGTCTTACACAGTTTTTTTTTTGTGAACTGTTTCTACCAAAATTTTACTCCAGTGAGTTAGCAATCGTACAATCTTAAATATTACACGCTTCTGTTGTTTTGATTTTTATTTTACAGCATGCAAACTTGTTGAAGCATACAAAATAGCATTAAAAAAACATTAAATATTAAAGATTACATCATATGCTAGAGTTTTGCCATATAATTCTTATTACTAGAAAAATTAGAGATTGTAGTCATCTATAATAGGGCCGTCCCAAGATCCAATAACTATCGGATTTCAAATTAGCTACTGTGGGAACTACATGTTAAGATTTGTTTGTTGTGACACTCTTGGCGCCACTCACGCGACAACGTTTTATGGTCTAAAACATAGGATGTCAGGTGCTACCACATTTTACCTTATTTTTTTTGATTTGTTGTGTTCGGTTATTATTATAATCATAAGCAGTTAGTAATAACATTACAATTTTAAAAACTAAAAACACGTGAAGAGAAACGCAAAACGTATATTAGTAATTTGTTTTCGTCTGCGACTTTGTGTTAAGTACTTTAGAATATTTTTAGGCACTGCACAATTCATATAATTTTTTATCATTTTTTGTTTATCCATTTTTTTTTTTTGTAATTGAAAACCTTAATCCTTTTTAAAATGATAATTTTTTACTGTTTTTTGTAGAATCTGTACATGGCAATTACCTTTGATTGATCATACCATTATATATGAGTTTCAAAAAAACTGTCATTCATTCTATTCTTTATACAATCCATGAATAAAAATGACTGTCATTCATTCTATTTATACAATCTTTGTATGAAAAATAGAATGAAGGACAGTCTTTTCTAAACTTACATACCTATAGTAGCATAATCATTTAAAGGTAATTGATACGTACAGATTCTACAAAAAATAGTAAATAGATGATAATATCATAAAACGATTCAGAATTGTATCCAAAATTGAAGAATTCGTTGTATTGGAAAGAATCAATTTACAATTACCTTAGAACCGCATTACTTAAAATAGTATTCCGAATAAAAAAACGCTACCGCTTGTGCCTTACCATCACACTACACGTTAACTTATCTGGAATAATCAAAGACGCCCAAATCTAAATTTATTACGTGACTTCGATCTCGAATCGAAACGATCCAACGAATCGACGGATCGTCGAGATGGGGACAACGTGACATGACATCTTTTTATTAGTAAGTAAAAGACATAAAAGGCCGCGGTCAAGTAGACTAGATCTCATTATTAGATATACGATGTTTTAAGGGTTCCGCTTCCGTACCGCCAACCAACAAATTTAAACGTAGGTACAACAGAACAGTGTCAAATAATTTAAAAACCTTGTAGAATGTAGACATTTAAACAGTTTATGTGTTGTCATGAAACTTGATAAATTAAGATTTGAAATTAAATATAAAAAACCCCGTAATAACAGAAAATTATCATAAATAATCGGCCACGTTCGAGTCAGACTCGCGCAAGAAGGGTTCCGTACCATTACCTACGTTTGTTGTATGGGAGACCTCTTAAATATTTTTTAATAAACTAATTTTATTTTAATTTAATAATTTATTTTTAAAGTGACTAAATATTCTGTAATAATTTCGAGCGCCTACCTCAAACGAAACGAGCAAAAACATTACGTTTGTTGTATCGGAGCCCCTTAAATATTTATTTTATTCTATTTTTTAGTATTTGTTGTTATAGCGGCAACAAAAATACATCATCTGTAAAAATTACAACTGTCTAACTATCACGGTTCATGAGATACAGCCTGGTGACACATGGACGGACGAACGGACAGCGAAGTCGTAGTAATACAGTCCCGTTCTTACCCTTTGAGTACGGAACCCTAAAAAGTAAGAATTAAGTCGATATTTATGGTACAAGTATGATGCTATTATCCAAAATCGTTTGGGTTTGCTATACCTATATACATTCATGCATAGCTCGGCCAACACAGTAAGCGTCACACAATGTTTTTAGATTAGTTTAGTATCATTGTATTGACGTTTTGTATTAAGTACCTGGAAGTCATACAAATATACATTCTGTTGCTGTGATTTCCCGACCCACTAGGAAAAGAGCTAATTATCTTGAAAACTTTTGAATGGACTTACGCTAAACATACCGAAGAACCATCAAACCAGTTTCTAAACAGAAAAACGCAATGAAGTCTGTTTATACTTTTGGCCGCTGTGGCATCACAGACGAGACAGGGACGGGACATCCCTTTTCTGCTTTCAGAGAAAAAAAAAAGGAAAACAAGAGAATGGCAAGCGGACCTGGTTGAATGTTGTGGTTTACTACGAAAGCAGACTTCGCAGCCGGGTTCTTGAATAAGGGCTTGAAACATGTACGGAATTACTTAAATACCTGCCAAGGTTTTCTCTAAAGACTATAGTATGGGGTTCATCAAGAAAGAAGTTATTCGATTTTTGAAGGGTCGGCAACGCGCGAGTGATACCCCAGGTGTTGCAAGCGTCCATACGCTACGGTGACCGCATACCATCAGGTGGACCGTAAGCTTGCCTACCTTAGTGGTATATAATATAATTCATTACTTACTTAAATCCTAATCCTGCAATATACATATATGTTTGTTTGTAGCAACCAATTACACTGATTTTTGGTACAGGCAGAGATTGTTGAGAGGACGGAGAAGGTCATAGGTTTTTCATCCCGAAAAAAATAAATTTTCTCGCAATGGACAAACTTCAGCTACAACTTACTATAGCAAACTTTCTGAGAAGTTGTCTCAAAAATACCATGTCGATAACCGAATTTAGCGCTAGCGGTGCCGCGAGAAAAAATATTATATATTCATATTAATACATTATATAAAATTGTTTACTTTTAAAGTAGAATAAATAGACTAAATATATGTACAAAAAAAGCGTACGGTAAAAATAATTAACGAAATATCTTAACAATACTTCACATAACGACTATGTATCACTAAATACAACTAAAAACAATGGCCAGTCCACAAGATTAGGATAAACTGACAAACTTGTTCCTAAACTACATTATTTTATTCTATTTTTTTGTAAGATATTATACCAAAATTTTTATCAATACCTAACTTCGATGAGGGACGAATAATTACAATATATACCTACCTTAAATTAATCAAGCTTACCTTAATACAAAATGAAATTAATACTGTCATTCAATGTCGAAACACCAGATCACAATCAAACCCACAAAAACTACAGCGAGATGTCATGAACGTAATTGTTTTTTGTATTTCGGGCATCGTAGGCGTCTTATTGTATTTGTCGAAGATTGTTTTTAGTGCCCACAAAAATAGTACACACT
Source organism: Apoda limacodes (assembly GCA_946406115.1). Lineage (NCBI taxonomy): Eukaryota > Metazoa > Arthropoda > Insecta > Lepidoptera > Limacodidae > Apoda > Apoda limacodes. Next base: position 46,354,804 of record OX291541.1, read on the forward strand.
ATGCTGCACTCAACATTGTCACTTCACTACGCTTTTATTCAAACTAAGTTATTCATTCATACGATACTAACCGGAACTACAACTTCTCATACAAGTCGTCGTTGTATATAATTTCACAAGAACGATTACGTAGACAACAGCCTGTTTACTAACTGAACAAGTAACTTTGTAAAGCTCTTCTAGGTTGGTAAACACAGTGCTTTCTGTGTCTGTAGTTGGAATACTTCGTATTTTAATAGAAGTCCCCCGCTGACTGTGCCATGTTAGATTGATAGATGATACGCTAGCCGCTTTGTCGTCCCGCTTTGGTACAGCGACTTTTTAAAATACGTTTAAGTGAGAATTGTCTTTTGTATGTATTGGATTCTTATCTGCTGCGACGGAGTGATTGAAAAGCAGTGAACAGTGAAGTATTGCTTGTCAAATTAACTTTAGAATACAGGTCGTAGCGCGAAGAATTTGGCCACGTCTGAAACCATTTCAAGGAAAAAATATAAATATAAGTAACTGATTATTTTATACTAACAAAATCACAAGAAAGCTTATCTTATCCATCGAAAAGTTTGTACTTGTATTTTTCCTGTCAAATATGTTAAATAAAAAAAATACATAGTAATCAACAAGCTATAAGGATTGACATGCTGTTACTTAAAATCTAATTCATTTGCAGAAACGAAAGGAAAACCTCTAAAACCCTTTTAACTCTGTTCAACGACGGTCTGAGTAGATTGTCGGTGATCCCAAACTCTCAAGCCGTATCGAACCCTTAAGTCTAAGAAAAGAATTATATAATTGTATGTGATCTGAGAAATTGTTCATCATGATGCCCACGCCCACGCCTACTTTTCACCATCGTACCTCTCGCCGTCGCCAGGGAATTCGTTCTCACACCTATAAACCTGAATGGTCACGTACAGTGCGGTTACATGGAAACTTCCTTCCGCAAACGCTTAGGTTGATTTATGATAGGTTTGTGAAATGAGCGGCCTGCCAAGGATTTTTCTAGGCACTACATATATGAGGTTCTTCAAGACAGTGATTAGATTTTTCAAGGGTCGGCAACGCGCGAGAAATGCTACTGGTGTTGAGGGCATCAATAGGCTGTGGTGACGGAATACCATCAGGCGGACCGTTAGCTTGTTTGCGATATAAAAATAAAAAACTTCGGTTTTTTCAATTGTAACCCTACTAATTCTACATTTTTTATCAATACACTATAGAAATATATTTTACCTTACTCCAAGAACATTATAGAATGATTTTGTTTACTTACATAATTTTTTATTGTGTTTTTATTACTCGTATAATAAATAAATAAAGCATTATATTCAGGGCGCGATGTACGTGAGCTCTGAAGGTCGTTGCCGACTGGAAGAGCCACTCTGCCAACTGATGATGAACTTACCGACACACCTACAATTGAACGGTCAAATGCCTCAACTTGTTCCAAAACATTTAAAACAAAAACAAGTTCCATAACCTCCATTCTGACCTCTTCCCAGTCCATCGAATCAGCCAAAAACATATCTTTGTACAACCTGCTATGATCCAAAATACCTGATCTCGAATCTCTATATGGTTTAAGTCATTTGTCAAGCAACGGGTCAAAGGGTGTGATTCGTCTCATGTTAATCAACGGACAGACAGATAGATGATCAATCACTATATGTAAAAGTTCTCGTATCAAAGTCATCTCGTTGGATTTCATCTTATCGTCAATATAAATTCTCACGATAAATTTAATATTATGTACCTATATATATGTAAATATTGAGAAGCTCGAGGCCCAGTTACATTCGACGTGCAACGGCATGCAAGGTTAAGCAACTTCTGTCATGATTAGTCATTGGATTGGAGACCGTTTTAGTGGCATATATTTCTAAGGTGTTTCATGCTTCGAAGGCACTTTAAATCGGATTTAAAATAAGGACTGATCCCTGCCGTTATCGTAATATAGCAGTCGTGCTAGTTAGAGGCCTTTTAAGTGGCTTGAAAACTTAGCAAAGGAGGTACGTTAGCCAATCTGTATAGGGCTTGCTAGATGGACCATAAGCCTCCTTTCTTAAAGAAGGGACTCGTGCCCTGTTCTATCGACGTAAAACGACTGAGACAACTAACATATTAAAATTATTAAAGTTCAGCACACGTATACGTAAAGTTCAGCACACGTATACGTAAAGTTCAGCACACGTATACGTAAAGGTTCTTGTACACTTAACAGGTGCTAAAGGATTTTAATATTATGACAAATCAAATAAATCTTCATCGTCGTTAAGAGCTAATAGGTAAACGTGACTAGATGATTATCACTGCTTGATCACTGTAATTATACCCGAGTCATGACACGAAATTATGCCTGATACATTAACTCGTAGGTAAATACTTATGTTTTACAGAATATCATGATTTTATTTAACTTATAACTTTTGTTCATAAGTAGATACTACGTCTTTTGGTTAGAAATATTATACTTTTAAAAAGACTGTACGTGCCTCAGTATGCGTTTCCTTATAAAATTCAATAGTGTTTCCCTTTTTTCCTTGATCTAATTCGACTTTAACTTCAAATCATGAATGACAACTTGGAGCGTAAGGCTAAACTGATATGCACTGATGATGATTTTTGCTTGCTGACTTTGGCCTAATGCTGCAGCCAGAGTAGCCTGGATACTACAAAACAAAACCTTAACCGCATACAGTAGACATTGTTGCCTTAAATTATAAACAAATTAAAAGTGAAAAATTAGTAACTGGAAAAATTCCGATCGATGTAAACATTTCGATGTTTAGTTTTTTTCACTAGAACGCGTAAGTATACCTATAAATGTATTTCTATAATTACAACTACGTCGATATCCAATTTTCTGCTACGCAATTTTTGACATTTATTTAAAATGATAGTCAAATAAAATGTGAAAGTCGCAAATTTTACTATCTACAATACAACATAACACCAGCTAACTTTTGTTAATAAGTTTGTAGGCATATCTCACAGATTTGATGACAGACAAGATTGGTATAGTTTCTAAGAAAAATCATAACTTACTTTATCCTCCTAAGGAAACCCAAAATTAACAACGAACACGGATCATGTAAACAATAATTACCAATAATATTAGTCATTAGTTTTGCTCAGTCATGAACAGTGACGTCTGTGTCTGTGCACCGATCGTCAGATAACTCATGCCATGGAAGTCGTGAACGCACGACGGACTTTTGCGTAAATGCCTTGTCGTAAGTGTTGTGACCACGGAATAGTGTTGTGACTAATCGATTGTACGAGTTTCCATAACGCGTTTATTTTAAATCGAAAAAACATGGTCAGGGTTACAAAGATTTATATATGTAATAGAATTTGTAGTTTGAAAATGGATAGAAGTTCTAAATTTACTCTTTTATATTTCTTTTCGATTATTTTATCTACTAGTTTCACGGAGTGCAATCAAACATACTTAGCATGGCTATTTGATTGCTCTTCATAATATCTGTATTTGATTTTATTTATATTTAAACTCCATTAATGATGTCGCAACAGAGCATCCAATTACCACCCTTAGTTAGCATATATAGAATTAATTATGCAGGCATAGTATAATTGAAATTTTCTCCCCCTTTTTTCAGTGCATCTCTTTTAACACCATGGCATTGCCATAATAAATATATATTTTATCACGTCAAAAAGCATAATCAGGACTGTAACAAAATTAATCAAACTCTTGCAAACTTAACCCGTTTGGGTTGGCCATACTCAGCAATGGACCCATGCTTCCTCGCTATGTTCGTCCTTTACACCAGCCGAGGACGTTGGCTCCGTCATCGAACTCCGCACCATAGACAAGTAGGAGCACAAGCTTGCATAAATAGTCGTTATCTAAACACTATCAGAAGGGCATTTTAGAATGAGCTAATTCAAGACCACCATTATTTGCCTTGCTTTATGCTTTAAAGAAAAGTAAACGTTAATATTCTAATTAAGTGACTGTATCAAACAAACAAAACAATTGCAAATGTTATAAGCGCGTACGTACATCAAAGATCGCTGTTTTCCTAGTGTTTTCCTAAAGTAATAAATAGTACATTGTAGGTAATACACGTGAGCTAGGTTGCTTATTACAGACGAGGTTGTGGGTTGCAGCCCGAACCGAGGGCAAGGGCGTAATTTAGCCGAGTGTGTATTGAACAGAGCTCACGAGTGTCATACGACTGTTTTTAACACACTTGACGGACAGTAAATACTTGTATTAGTGTTAAAATTTTGTAATTAGTTGATATTTAAAGAACTCTAATATTTTAATATATTTTTAACAAACACATTGGATTTTTTTTTCCATAAATAAGAACATAGTTCATAGGTTCTTTTCTTGCTTATAATTAAAATAATGATGAAATAAAAAAAATGAATTCTAAAAGACACTCGTTTGGTTACTCGTACAAGATTACTTTTGATTTGTGTTATAATTTATTTTTAATTAATTACCTAGCAGTCTGCATACGGGACTCTTGGATCAAAATACTGGGTAATAATAAAGTTAGAGGGCCATCAAATATATCATTTGTTTACTTTTAGAAGTTTTCTGTGTCAGGGATTTTTTAATTCATTAATTAATTTGATTAATTTTTATTATAGACTTTTACGTACGTACTTTTGATTGTACATTTTCGCAAGAATGTATGTACAGTGCTTCAGTACAATTTATTATCTGCTGTTAGTTGTCTCCTTAGCAACCATCAGCTCAAGGTTCTCCTATAAGTTTTTAAATTTACGCGTTCCATTACTAATTTAAAAATAATAAAACGGGATTAAACGCGTCATTTGGCAAAATGAAAATTCGGGAAAAAGGTATTTTGCCAAATGACGCGTTTAAGCCCGTTTTATTATTGCACGCCGCATAAGCGGAGCGGTGAGGTAGTGCTCTACTCTCGACATGTCAAAAAACCCAGTCTTTCGAAACTTAAATGACGTTTTTTTTTTTAATATAACACTTACAGGATAATATGAGTGCACTAATATGAAGTTAAATAATCTGTCTAGCACATATGGTACGTTTTATAAACAATTAATTTGTTTAATATAATAAATAATAACATTAAAACTAATCATTCTTGGACGTCCGTGAGTCTGTGTTTATGTGACCATGTAAGTATGTGGCAGAGAAATTGGTCGAAAAATTCATCTTACCGGAATACTTTTGTTTTTAATATATAAAGTATTACACTGTGCTGATTCCTAGTTAATATTAGCGTTCTAAGTACTGTCGTTTAATTATAATTTATAAAAAACTAATATTCCACTGTATACTGTATATCTATATATATATTTTTTATTTTTATTTTATAGTATATTTTTTCCACACCTTATTTGTTATTTTATTTTAAAAAACTTGAGTTTTTGTTTTAGATTTTTTTTTTTTAATGTGAATGACCGCTATGAGGCGTTCACTTTTGGATTTTCCAAATTTTTTTAAATTAGTCAAGGTTGTCATGTCTTGAAAATACAACTGAAGTAACAGTACACCAAAATTTCTTTCAATTAGACAAGAAAAAGTTAGTAAGAACCTTTTGTCAAGTCGAAAATAAGCTGATGGGCTCCAGACTCCTCCTTCAAAATCTTCGTAAATCATAGTTAAGAACCATCTCGATGACATCAGCTATCCATCAAAAAAAACCCTATCGAAATCGATCGATTCGTTTGGGAGCTATGAGGTCACAGACCAGACATACACACACGTTAAACTTATAAGAATCATCTTTTCATCGGGGGTTAAAAAAAGCTAAGTTCAAGAGTTACGGTGCCACAGACAGACACACACACACATAGCAATCAAACTTATAACACCCTCTTTTTGCGTCGGGAGTTAAAAATACTGCTCAAAACTAATCCATATACGACATATCTGGTACAATTTCATCAAGAAGGTACTTATGTGCTGGATATCCTGGCTGCACTATCAAACCAAAAATTCCATAATCTTGCATTGCTTTGTAGCATATGTACCCAGTATGCGGCTAAGATCCCTATCGCAGCTAACAAAAGAGCTGATAACCTTGAAATAGTTAGTCCGATTTTGATAAAAACAACCACCAGAAAACCAGCTTTCCAAATAAAACCGCATCCAAATCGTTTCACCCGTTACAGAGCTACGGTACCACACACAGTTACATAGACTCACACACACACATAGGGGTAAATAACAATATAAAATGTTTAAAATATAATAATTTATTATAAAAATAATAATAATTTCTATAATCTTATTTTAAAAAAACCTATTTTGATTGGGTGCATTTCGAATTGGGCTCAACTTCACTGTATAAACTATATACATAGTTTAATGTATTGTAATATATTATTTGCTGTAATTCCCGTTTGTTGCCTAGTAATAAATAAAATGTTTTGTTATTATTATTATTTTAATCATTTTCATTATTTTTGTATTTTTTGTGTTGGTACCAGTTATGTTATAGCTATACTAAATGAATATCTTAAAAGAGTAAATATCGAGTTTCTATTCGGATTCTTCTCGGTAGAAATCTAGATTGTGAACCAGGTTTTACAAAACTAGTATTTAATACCTCTGACGATTCAAAAGGGTTTTTTATGTCTATGTAATACCTAAATGATACAAAAAATACTTACTCACCATGATAAGTAGTCTTAAGTACACGGTCTGTCATTTAGTATAGGCGGACTTATCAAACAAAGGCTGTAATTTTCCAGAAAAGTTGGGACTTATCGAATAAAAGGGTAGACGTAGACAAGATAGCAATAAATAAATCAGTGTCGAAGTCACCCTAAACTACCCTTGCATTGAATAATACAGTGTCTTTGAAATATTACCATGTTATCAGGATTCACTGCGGCTTGCCGTGGTCAAGTTTAGTGAAGGCTTTTTACTCGGTAATATATTTACCTACTTCACTTTATACGCCCAACCAACTTCGTTAAAGGTTACTATTGTAGGATTTTTTTCCTCTATTTAAGGTTGATATATATTTTAATCATATCCTATTTATTTAATAAGTAATATTGTATTGAACTGATTTTTGAGGAAATAAAAAAAATTTGCCCATTTCAAAATTTTAAAATTAAAAGTGGAATAATTGCATTGGCTGTAGTAAAATACAGATTAACATATATGCTATTAGTTTCCTTGATTATCTTAGTTGCCACTTGGTATAAAAGGTGCGTTCTGTTCACTGCTTCAATGCGTTTAATGTCATAATCCTGCCAATTTAAAAAGACATAAATTCTGTATAACACAGTACAAATCTTAATTCATTCTCTTTGGTAGGATTACCGCATTAAATAAATTATGTCGGTCCACAAAACGCCACTTAAAGCAACAAGCTTAGGTACTATAGTTAGTTATGCATGAAGTGGTCGTTCATGAAACTAAATGCTCGGCTGATTCACCACTTCCTGATCATTGAAATAAATTTATCTGTAAAAAAAATCTACTGTAAAAATATTATATTGTATTTCATAGCACAACACTAAATAAAAATAACGAAAAATTTAAATTTTCAGGGATCCGTAGTCAACAAGGAACTCATATAGTTCACGATGTCAGTCTGTCTGTCCGCCGGTCCGCGGCATAGCTTAAGAGAATATTAGTACTACAAATCTGTTTTTTGGCATGGGTGTACCCAATTAATTAAGCCCACAGGATTGTGTGGTTCAAAAATATCGCGAGCTTTTAGAAACCATTTTTTAATTCAGGATCCAGTTGCGAAATACTAAGTTAATGAAAATCAAGTTACCAGGTAATTTTTCATCTATGTGTGGCATTATTTACAAGAAAAACAGCTTATTAGGTTTTACAAGTTTACAAGTAGGTAATCGTCGACCAACTTCAAAAATGTACTTGGAGAAATAAAATATTTTGTTCAAATTCCATTGATCATTACTTAGTTGCAGTTGTTAGTTGTGTAAAACCGGTAGTTTATAAGTTTATAAACCATGTTAAATTATAGAAAAATAGTTCCTTAATCAAAAACAATATTTACGTTCGAATACTAACGCCTTGGAGTGGGCGGCGCTTGGGAGTACGGAGGTATTGGTTTTCAAGTTTTTCAAATATTCGCAATAATTCCCTTTCTACGGAACCCCAACTTAATGTCTGTGCGACACGTATTGGACCGGTTTTTATTATTGGTTTTTTTTTTTTTTTACATACAAGCATTGGATATTTTGAATACCAAATAAAAAGAAATATCTACAACAACTGCTTTATTATGTAGCTAAAAATATTCTTATAATCCTGCAATGTACTGTACATTCAATTTTCTGAGCCGTTGGTTAAATATCGAACCTGCAGCCACCATATTAATATGCGATAAACTACAGACCACTAGCAACCGCCACCAGGCTCAGAAAAGTTTGCTACACTATACCTATTTAATTCGTACATAATAATAATAGTAATATATACAAATATGTAGTACATACAACAAATCAGAATATGAAATCATTTTCAGTTTTCGTCGCGGTGCTTGCGTCTAGTTTTAGCCCAACCAAAAGTCGCTAATAGTGATGTTACCAAAAATACTCTAAGAAAATCACTGGTATAAAATACCACGGCTCAGCTAAACATTCCGGCAGTTACCGTCAATCATAATAGTAAAACAACAAGACGCCTAGGGACGTCTCACGTATACTTCGTAGTCCGTACGCGTCGATACGTTCCCGGAACAAGTTGTTTTTCTTGGCTTTCCATTCAATGTGTAAAGTAGTCTTCGATAAATTTATTGTAAGCTTCCATAAGTAAGTCCTTCGAGTTTAGAAATCTATCTTGTGCAGTGACTTCATCGTTTCGACTAATTATAGCTTGATATTGGCAGTAACTCTGCAGAAAGTGCTAGGTGAGGTAGTTGTCCGGCAGTGGACATCTGTAGGTTTGTCTTGTCTATCATCGTTTTGGTAAAACTGTAAATAAAACATGCATTTTCATTATAGCATTATGTAACTTAGCTGGCTATTTAAATGCCGCCTTCAAGCGTTTTGATCATTGTCTCAATGCAAGCAGACGTTGGCACACCTCAAAAATTTTGAGAGTCAACTGAGAGATAGTAACCGATGGGCACTAGCCATTGTGCATCAGGGGCATGTAGCCTGGACATAGCGAAGGCGTTCGATCGGGTCTGGCACCGGGGTCTTCTATCGAAGTTGCCATCTAACGGAGTGCCCGAGGGTTTGTGCAAATGGGTGGCTAGCTTTTTGTCCGGCAGACGCATACGAACCGTAGTTGACGGTAGTTGCTCTGATAGCATGGACATTAATGCTGGTGTCCCGCAAGGCTCTATGCTGTATCTTACACTGTTTCTACTGCATATCAATGACATGTTGGACACCAACAACATGCTTTCCTATGCAGATGACAATACTGGAGACGCTTATTACACGGGACGTGCAAACATCCCGCGGAACGAGTTGTGGAGGAAAACCGCCGAGAACTTGTGTCTCAAATCAAGACCACACTGTCCAAGGTCTCTGACTGGGGACGGGTAAACTTGGTCCGATTCAACCGTACAAAGACACAATTCTGCGCTTCACCGCTAAGAAAACCCTATTCACTGTAGTCCCACAATTTCAGAACACTCCCCTCTCCATCTCCAAGAGCATTGAGATTCTTGGCGTTGACATCTCCAGCGATGTTCAGTTCCGAGAGCATTTGAAAGACACTAGGTGTACACAACGGAGAGAGAGTCAGTACTTCACGTCGGGACAGAGGTTGCTGCTTTACAAGTCGCAAGTTTGGCGCCATATGGAGTACTGCTGCTATCTCTGGGCGGGTGCACCCGGATACCAGCATGGTCGGTTCAACGACGGGCTGCTAAAATTGGCGACGACCCCAAACTCACATGCCGTATCGTATCCTTAAGCCTGAGGAGAGACTTTGCTTCCCTGTGTGTGTTCTACCGCTTGTACAATAGGATGTGTTCTGAGGAATTGTTCGAAATGATGCGCACGGCTACTTTTTACCATCGCAGAATTCATTCTCACAATCTAGAACCGAAATGGTCGCGTACAGTGCGGTTTCAGAGAAACGACCTCCCGCGAATGCTTGGGTTGTGGAATGAGCTCCCTGGCAAGGTTTTCTCTAAGGACTACAGTATGGGGTTCTTCAAGAAAGAAGTTATTAGATTTCTGCAGGGTCAGCAGCGCGCGAGTGATACCCCTATTGTTACAAGCGACCATAGGCCACGGTGACCGCTTACCATCAGGCAGACCGAGTGCTTGTTTGCCACCTTAGTGGTATAAAAATAAAATAAAAAAAAAACATTTTGAAATATATTTTATATATATGTTATAATGTTATTGTTTAAATTTACACGCATGTTTGTGAAAAGCACTAAACAAGCCTTGGCCACAACCGAGTTTTACCGGATTCTGTAATGCGTGCCTCGGATACGCCTCGGCGTATACTCGCAATCGCCCGGCTATGCTGCATTTGAGGGCTACGGCAGTAATGTACTATTCATTTATTTATTTATGATCAGTTGTTGTCATTAAAATTTATTTGTATACTTATCAGTTGAATATCGAATTAAACGTATGATGGTTTACATTAAAATTATAAAAATCAATCTTGATATATATCAATCATAAATATTAATTGATATATCATGATATGTATCCGATATACATATATTATGCGAACCCTAGACAAAAGACACTAAGGCTGGGTTGCACCAACTAACTTTGACGTTAACCAGTCGTCAAAAATGGAAGATTGTATGATAATGGGCATAGGCACTTTTTTTTTAACTTAACCGGCCCGTCAAAGTCAGTTGGTGCAACCCAGCCTTAGTTCTTAGTTGCAAGTAAAGATGACGTGTTTCAGCATTTTTGAAAATAATCCCCGAAAGAGCTGATTTCAAAGAACAACGTTTCTATAAGTTTCAACTTTTAATATGACAAGAAAAGTAAAATCGCGTAAGTACACCGCGGGGAACTAGCTAGTATATAATACAAGAATAAATTGACTGATAGGTATGTCAATGCACAGTTTAAACCTAAGTACTGTGACTAGAGACTTGAAATTTTGCACAGAACTTCCTGTTATAACGAAGAAAAGATTTTGCAAAATTTAATAGGGGTAGGGATTTTGTATGGAAATTCGTCATTTTTTAAGCTAATTGCATGAAAATTAGTATTTGGTCTTAAGGGTAAAGGCCGTAGAATTTTTTTATACAGAATTGATTTGCTGTATACTCTGTATCTTGATTTAAAAAAAAGAACCACAAAAATAAAAATAATATAAATTATAATATAATAAAATGAAATAATAATATAATAAAAGCCATTATTTTTGAAGTTGCTCTATGCAAGAAAGAACAGCACCTTTGCCAAAATATTAATTTTAAAATATTGATTCTCGAAAATCATCCCCTATGAAAATTTATGTGATAATTTCGTAATTTTTCTAGGTAAATATTTGAAGTCAGGTTGTTTTAGGGCATACATACGCATCTTAACATATTACTCAATAGAAGGACTTTTATAGAAGTGAAATACCAATCCCTGACTAATCACGGTGTCTTATATAGGAAGCATTACTTCTACAAACTTGAAATATAGCAAGTTGTTTTTTATAGGCTGCGGTTTAACGTTTGCCATCAGGCGGTCAGTAAGCTTGGTTGCCACCTTAGTGGTATATAAAAATATATACAGTTAGGTTAGATAAGATTACATTAAGATTTATTTTTTAGGGTTCCGTACCCAAGGGGTAAAACGGGACCCTATTACTAAGACTCCGCTGTCCGTCCGTCCGTCCGTCTGTCACCAGGCTGTATTTCATGAACCGGTACAGTTAGACGGTTGAAATTTTCACAGAAGATGTATTTCTGTTGCTGCTATAACAACAAATACTAAAAAACAGAATAGGAAAAAATATTTAAGGGGGCTCCCATACAACAAAAGTAATTTTTTTTGCTTGTTTTTGATTGATATTGATAACAGCAACAGGAAGACGCTTGAAATATGCACAGAATATTTAGTTATTAATTTTCTTGAAAAAATACATAATTAAATTAAAATAAAACAAATAAAATTAAAATAATAACAATAATAAACAAATATTTAATATGGGAGCTCCTCCCATACAACAAACGTGTTTTTGCAGTTTTTTATAGATAATGGTGAACCCTTAAACGGAACCCTTCGTGCGCGAGTCCGACTCGCACTTGGCCGGTTTCTTAAAAATTCAAATGAAAGGATGTATATTAATCCTTAATGGAAGGATATATAAAAACCTATATCCTTTTTTAGGGGTATGAAAAAACTCCATACAAAGTTTTTTCTTTATAGTAGTGGCATTTGCAATTCTACGCGGGAGAAACCGCGAAACAACTAGTAGATTTAATAAGTATATATAGTCGTTGCGGCATGTCGATATTTTTGATGTCGAGTGGTAACATAAACGTCACGTATCGACACAAATGCGATACAGCACTTGGCAAGCGCTCAAATTGATATTGAATTTATTTTCAATTTTAAAGCTCCCCCTTCTTAGTTACACAGAGTAACTGAAATACACAGGTTTATTTTGTGTATGCTATTTGTAAGATACAAATATATAAACAAGGCTTCTTCTTATAAAATAATTGTGATTTATCTTTTTTTGTTGGTCGAGTAATCAGATATTATTACTTATATGATAACTTATTTATATTATTGAAGACCAAGTTGTTGATATCTCAGAGTTCAGTTACGAATTAAATATATAAATCTTTTTAATTGAGTTTTTCAAACAGATATATTTTATTACAAGTTAAATAGTTAATTTTCGAAATAACCTCAGATAAACCGTTTATAAGTAAGCGTAAAAATTCTAAGTAAAATCAGTAGAACTTAAACTTTCAAAATATTTTTCATTGTCAATAAAGCTTATTGTTTTATTAATACTAAGTTATTTTCACGTATACGCTCCTGTCAAAACTCAAAACAAAATCAAGAAACAAGTCTCTGTACGAAACTACTCTACGAAGTTGACAGTGAACAGGCGCCACCACGGATACAAACGTCAAATGCTATTTCTGTTGCGACTGCGGTGTTCCCGATACTCCACCACTCTTCCCCACCTCCCCTCTTTCTTCCCCCTTCCTCTTCACCGACACCAACTTCTTCATCCTATAAACAAGTGCTGGACTGGATGTTTTCTTTATGAATTGGGTTATTTGTATAACAAATATGCGTACAAAGAAAGATATTAATAGATTATAATAGAATATCAGTTGGCAACAACACATGTGGCAACACAGAGATTATTTTTTAGAGATATAACACTGCCAGTCCGGTTTGACTAAAATAATCTAGGCAGATTGAAATTGTTTTTTTTTTTTTTTAAATTTCGACATTTAAGAGAGTACGATTCGCAGCGTCTCGCAGCGCGTTTCATACAAACGAATTTTCCATTTATTTTTTTTACTTACAAATCAAACACCATGAAATTTTGAAAGTGTGCTCTGTGATTAAATATCTAGGTTTGCAGTGTGCCAGTTTTCTATTAAATTATAAAGTTTAAAAACTATGCAGGATTCTAGTTTTTCATACAAATGATCTCGAATAAGAAAAAAATTTATAAAAACTTTTTTGGATTATGGAAAACCACAGACATAGATATTTGGCTTAAGATTATGCCTACGAAATTTTACAGTATTTGATCGGTAAATGTCCAAAACAAGTAGGAAATTCGATAGTATGAAAAACGCTGCGAGGTATCCTCTTAATTTTATAAAAAACATAGATTTACTCGAACTATCATGTTTTAATCCAATGTCCTATGGCTGATTGACTGAATCATCATAGCTTAGCTAAAATATACTGAACCTAGAGTGACGAGATTTGGACAGTGTATTCTACTAAGAAGGGTTTTGCAAATTTATCTTCTATGGAGGGGGAAATAGGGGTAAGAGAAGAACTTTGTAAAATAATCCGTAATTTTTGAGGTTAAACTAATGAATTATTTGGGCTTTGGGTAAGAATAAAAAGAAATCTTACAAAATAAATGGGTTACACTAAGTTTTAATGTCGTTTATTATAGCATTAAAATACACTTAACATATAGACCGAGAGATAGTGACAGAAAATTTCTTTTTAAAATTGTAAAGCCCCTAATACCAAAAAGAATTCTAGAAAAATTAAAAACATTTTTTTTCTCCTATAAATAAATGTAGCACGAGATTTATTAATAAATTAATAAAATTTAATTAGTGCTTAAAGTAAATAATTCTTCATATATTAAGTACACCAACAGCATAAGGAAAACTACAATTTTAGATCCCGCTCGTCGCAAAAACGACAAAAGGTAAAACCAGTTCTTCAATAACTCTATAGAATATTGGTAAAAAAATTAAGTACCACCTAATAGTTAATTGTTAGTACAAAAGACGCTGTAGGACCTTTATTACGAACTTCAACGAGATACACGAAATGGCGAATTTGATACATAATTAATGAAAATCGTGCGTATAGTCTAATATATATAGTAGATAGTAGAGTATTATACGTGTAGTATAATTCTATTCTGAAATTAGCACACAAACTCTATCGCACAATATATTTTTGTGAAAATACTTTACATACTTATCTTTTTTGGCCGATTTAAAAAGTGTAGGTAGAGACCGATGACTTCTACTTGCTACGATCCTGACACTCTTCTTTACATTTGATAGGTAATAAAAAACTCCGTCAAGTGCGAGTCGGACTGGCGCACCGTGGGTTCCGCACCACCACTAGGTGGCATTGATACGGTAATTTAAGATGGTAATGGGTCGGGCCCGTGTCACACTTTGCCGGTTTTCATTATTTGTTGTTATACTTTATAGTTCATACTATAATCACGAAAATTTTGAAGCTTGAATGTGTTGCTGTTTTTACAATGAAGTAAAAACAACGACAACGTGATTCTTGTATGGGGACCCCCTTGAATCTCTACTTTTTTTACTTCTTATTATTTATTCGATTATCCGCCATTATTCTGTGAACATTTCAGGCTTCTATCTATTTCGGTCTAAGAGATAGAGCCCTTAGTTATAGTTAGACAGACAGATGCCGTAGCTTTAATAATTGAGCTCCCTAGGGTACGAAACCCTAAAAACTAGCTAGATTTCGAAACAAGTAAATATAAATCATATTCCACGCGTTCATAAAGCTAATGGAACCATATAAATACTGAAATGGTTAAGATGTACGGACTATTGATTTATTAGCTTTGAGAAATTTAAAGAAATTCAGTTTCGAGATCAGTTTCGGCCAAATACCAAAACACAATTTTCAAATGACGAAATAACTTCTTTTAAAGCCCTTTCGTAAAAAAATAGGTTTATCTCTGCTATTTGATTCAAAAGTGCTTTTGCGATTTCGGTAGTATTCGTAGTAGAGGTCCCCTTCATAGAGATGTTATCCAAACTTAAGCGTCACGAAGCACGACAAGTTAAGCGAGTCACCGACTTTGACACATTGGACGGTTGAGCTTGTCTAAATGATCAAAGTCACCATTCTGCCACCAAGAAATTGAGTAGCTAATGTCGTGGTTACACAGTGGCAGTCAGCGTGCGAGGTACTACAGTGCAACTACTCGCACTGTGTGACCAAGTTTTGCGAGGACCTGTCATGTGTGAGTCGGTCAGTAGCTGGCATACAGGTTACTTAAACA
Source organism: Apoda limacodes (assembly GCA_946406115.1). Lineage (NCBI taxonomy): Eukaryota > Metazoa > Arthropoda > Insecta > Lepidoptera > Limacodidae > Apoda > Apoda limacodes. The sequence goes on from OX291541.1 coordinate 46,370,462, forward strand.
ACGAAACCTACACCTCAATGCAGTCTCTCGAGCAGTATTTACTAATGTAGGTAATCGCCTGTTTCATGAATTGCAGCTACTATCATTATGTGACCGGTCGAGGCGAGTCGAGCCACTGTGCTCTGTGTAACCAGCCTTAATAAATGTTAAATCAAGGGACAGTAGATTTGAGTATTTGATATAAATTTTAGATTGATACCTTCACGCGTTCCTGAGAAAAAGGATCTTGACAGACGCACGGACGGACGGACAACAAAAAAACGTTTTTTTCTTTTAAGGTACAGAACCCTAAAAACATTCAGTTTATTACAAATTTATTATACGTAGGTTACAGCTATGAATTTTCCGCCAATTTTTAAACATGTTTGGCAACCTCAGCGGGTAAGAGTAAACTAGTTATATATAAATGTAGCTACCCATATAGGTTATATAGTATCTAAGTAAACAAATTAATGTATTTCACATCTTTGCATACATTGCAACAACTTTTTTGACCCGGTGGTCAAAAATCAAAACTGAAGTCGCCTAATCAAAATGTTGTTATCTTGCACGACACTAACGACAGTACATAGAGTCAGAAAAGTTTGTTGCACTATAGTTGTTTATGTGAATTATATTAAGCTTCATGGTATAAGCATTGTGTGACAATAGAACGTCAAGTTTGGAAAAAGCATGAAATTTATACGATTCTCGCAACAGGCAGTGCAGGAACGTCAAAACCGTCACTTTCCGGGTGTCAGGGTTGTCTCTAATGTTTGGTGAATTTTGCATGTGAATGCGACTTCATGCTGGCTGTAATGTGACAAGCGACAGCCCTAGCTTTGTAGGTATACTAGACTGTTTTGAGTTTTGTCTCGTTAAGGTACCGGCATACCCAAACGGGTTTAGTAAGAATTTGATTAATTTTGTTACAGTCGTGAGTACACTGTTTGGCGTGAAAAAAAATATAATTTATAGTTCAAACCTTAATTAAGTGGATTTGCTAATATTGCAATAATTTAGACATATTAAAATATTTTGGTAAAAAATATATTCTGACACTCTATTTTTGGGCTTTTATTTAAATTATTTGGAAAACTAAGAGTGATATTCTCTTGATTCTTTTTACATAAAATATATATAATTATGACCAAGCGATTTTGCTAATTTTATTGTTCTAAATAAATATTTGAATTTAATACCGACAAAAAAAAGAAAAAATCGAGATTTTCAACCAACGGTCACGTGCTAGCGCCTATCGTACTTGGAACTGTGTCTCTTTCGTTGTACGCTTCAATAGTGTTGTATGTCTTTGTACACTGGTTGAAACTTTGCTAGGGTATGCCATAGCCTTAAGGGTTGACAGAATACTTATGTCTAGCGTCTTCAACTCAATGTTAGGAAAATACAGTTTTATTGGTTAAAATAAAAAAAATATAAAAACTGCAGTGTTTTTTAGTAAAAAAAGTTAAAAATAGTTTTAATTATCTTATGTAGACATATATTTGACTTGTGGCATAAGGGACTCCGCTCTGCTCTACAAAAAATAAATTGACTTAGAAAGGTCCAAACTTTTTTTTTTATACCACTAAAGTGGCGAACAAGCACACGGTCCGCCTGATGGTAAGCGGTCACCGTGGCCTATGAACGTTTGTAGCTCCAGGAGTATCACTCGCGCGTTGCTGACCCTTCAGAAATATAATAACTTCTTTCTTAAAGAACCCCACTGTAATAGAGAGAGAAAAAAATACCTACAACCACAGATTTGCATTTTTTTACGTAATAGCGTAAATTAGCTGCTAGAAATATTATCTTAAAATTCATTGCAAAAACAGTTAAGTACAGTAGCAGAAGCAGGAATCCTGGACTAGAAAAACTGTATTTCGGTAGCCGACAAGAACACACTTGTTTTTGTCGGCTCCGTGGCTCAGTGGGTAATGACTGCTGAATCGAGGAGCGTGGATTCCACAAATATTTATTATTTGTGTGTGTCTTGAGACTGGGTGTTTTCTATGTACATATTTATGTATTTACAAAAATATGTACATAGAAAACACCCAGTTATTATGTATTGTAATCTGTTTTCTCGTATCCATAGCACAAACTTTGCCTAGTTAGGGACCAGACAGTATATTTTGTGTAATGTCAAAAAAATATTCATTTTTATTTTATTTTTTCTATACATTTTGATATGTTGGAAACGTGCTAATATTTTGTAGACGCATTATAGCCAGCTCTCCTGCATTTGTCACATTCACCACAGATCAAATATAATCGCAATGGTGCGTAAACTTTACGGTTGCACGAGCCAGCGCGGATTTATCGCACGCAACCCTTGTAAAGCCCTAATGCGTCCGTCCACCTATGTTTCATATTTAGGGTTGTCCAATTTTAAACTTATGTATTTTATTATATGTAGCTACAGTATTTGATCAATGCAAGAAACTTTGAAATTAGATACAAGTGCCCAGACTCTTACGGTAATGTTTGATACAAATTTAAAAAAGAAAGAAAGCTGGTTAATAAATGTATTATATTATAAAGCCCTTTTTCTTTTCTGAGAGACGGATAAAATGTTAGCAATAGGGTATATGCATGTTATTCAAATGTAGATAAAATTTTGTTCTGTAATGTTTGATACAAATTTAAAAAAGAAAGAAAGCTGGTTAATAAATGTATTATATTATAAAGCCCTTTTTCTTTTCTGAGAGACGGATAAAATGTTAGCAATAGGGTATATGCATGTTATTCAAATGTAGATAAAATTTTGTTCTGCAATTTTTATTGCTAATTATAATTAATGATCAATTATTAAAAAAACAAGAATAATTAAGCGAAATTCAAAATAGCAAACGGTTAGTTTAATTGTGACGTCATAATCTGCGACAACAAACACGTTAGGTGCACAGGTGCACTTAATAGTATTTTCACACTTAGGTACAATACAGTAGGTTCTTATACACTTGTTTCTGGTCCCTTACTATGGTTTATTTAGTAACAGTTACATAATTTTAAGAATAAATTCTTAGATCAGATTGTATTGTTTATGTACAATGGTGTCATTTCAACCGCTGCGATAAATTTGAAAATTTAAATGTTTATTTTTAAACCAAATATTGCTGTTTTCTTAAGTGATTTATTTGTTATCATTATTAGCCTGGTTAGTAACAGATTAATATTATACCCTGTCTAGAAGTCATAAGGTATACTTCAACTGGAGTCGCTCCTATTGTGGCGCTCATAATGTGTACTTACTTAAGTTCATAAAACATACGAGCTTGTAGATTAACATATTTACCTCTCAAAATAATCCACATTAACTTATTGTTTTGCCCACATAGACATTGGAAAGTGCAAGGTTGCCTTGGCCTGGGTCGATCACGAAGTACGAAATACTAACTGACGACCTGACCAAAGACAAGCTATCTCTCTGGAGTTACGAGAGTTGATACCAGGTCTATAGTTACAAACAAAATAGGAAGGAAATGAATGATTATGCATTTCGGTAGGTTTTTTTTGGAAATGAAGCAGAGATCAAGGATTGTGGAAATTTAAAGATCACACATAACCTTATGTTAACTATGATAGATGGAAAAGTTCACTCGTACATCTCAGAGACGTCAGCTGCTGTTTGTGATTTGTGCAAAGCTCGACCTACTGAAATGAACGATTTAGAAGCGGTCAAATCTAAGGCAGTGCAAAAAGAGATGTTAAATTATGGATTAAGCTCACTTCATGCATGGATTCGATCAACATGAAGAATAACGAAATTATGGCACTTAACTGCTATATAATTTTTTTATAATTAAATCAAATATTAAAATCGGTCAAGTGCGAGTCGGACTCGCGCACGAAGTGTTCCGTAGCAATATCTATAAAAACGGCATAAAAATCACGTTTGTTGTATGCGAGCCCCCAACAAATATTTAATATTAACAAATATTTGATATTTGTTTTCTTTTAGTTTAATTTGTTATTTTTAAAGTAAATATATAACGAAACATTCTGTGAATATTTCAAGCGTCTACCTGTTGCCGTTATCAATATCGAGCAAAAACGAGCAAAAAAATCAAGTTTGTTGTAAGCGTCCTTAAAAAAATATTTTATTCTGTTTTTTAGTATTTGTTCTTATAGCGACAAGAAATAGTTCATGAGATACACTGGTGACAGACGGACGGACGGACAGCGGATTCTTAGTAATAGGGTCCCGTTACTGTTTGGGTACCCTTTGGGTACGGAACCCTAAAAACTGTAGCTTTAGCAGAATCTCATTAATCCAAAAAGCTCTAACTTTTTATTACTCTATCTCTTTTTTATCAAAAAATTTAAATGACATTCAAGGATCTGAGTCTTTTTGAAGATCTAAATTCGATTCCGGAAAGGAACAAAAGTCATATCAAAGATTTGTTCATGGCAGGCGGCGATACCGACGATAAGCTCATGCCTCAGATCTTATTGCTCTTTGAACCAATAATCTTTAAGGTAAAAAAGGTCTGGCTCTGGTGATTTCGGTCTGGAAGACGCATCGTGGGATTGCCTCTTTTAAGGTGGACAGATGACATGGTTAGAGTTGCAATAAGCCACATGCTACAGGCAGTTTAAGACCAGCCGCTATGGAAACATCTGGGAGAAGCTTACGTTCTCCAGTGAATGTCCTTGAAGGATGAGTCCTACCTTACCTATTACGTCGTATAACAAAGCTGCGAGCCAAATTGAATATTTCAAAGTTCCCACAGGAGTAAATTTGTACACGTACCTACATATGAAACCGCAGGATAGAGATGGTTAAAAAAAATGCATTAGGATTTTTTAATGATTTCCTGGTGAGTGGTTTTTATGTGGTATCCTAAATATCGTCTATATATAGACTTTTACGTCACAAAAGCGCGTCATAGTAAAACTCTTAAACTGTTAAATCAAAAAATACATTTATAGGTATTTCATGCAAAAATCTATTCAAGTAAGTACTTATATTTCTTTTTTTCTAATAGTCAGGGCTGCCAACATGAAAAACTGACGGTTGGCACGCCTGAGCGCCAAACGCAGACACTTGACATCCCATTGTCTTTCATCATAAATATGTGAATTATTCATTTACCACCCCCTGTCTCCCGCCTCGTTGTCTCTATTTGCATCACAAGGGCAACTTTATTGATATGGAATGGCTGTTCATTTCTTTTAGCACCTTATTATTTTGATAAATTTTATTATTATAAAACCTATATGTATAGTAAGTAATGTAGGTGTTTAAGCACCCACAGAGAAGCCGTTTAGTAATGCTGGCTGTTCCAAAATTATTTATCTATGGTAGAATTTTAATCTGTAATATACTCTATTTGAAAATCATGGAATTTTGTTTAGGAATGCAATTACTTAAGGCGCAGGTAGCAGTGAATTAGCGCTAGTTAGCTAATATTTATTATTTATTTACTCTCCGTACAAAGATTATTTTAAAAATTAACTACATACAAGTTACAACACTAGTCATTGGCAATTTAAAAAACGTTTTGTATTGCTTGGGAAATACATATGTGAGTTTCTTTTGGCATTTCTACTAAAAGTGGCCACTTATAGTAGAAAAGTTAAATAAAGCCTACAGATATGTTTCAGAAACAATACAAAATGTTTTAAATATAGCGTGGGAATAGTGTTGTAACTTCTATGTAGTGCATTTTACAAATAATCTTTGTACGAAGAGTAAATACATAATAACTAATGGCAGCACTATTGTTGTTTCATCATAGATTTTTTATTGTTTTCGTCAGCATGGACATGTTAAAAATAGGAGTAATTATTACCCGACTACGGATAAGTTCATGATTTCTGCAGTCTATGTACAAATGTATGTATGTATGTCAGTATGTTTATATGTTCCCATATAGCTCCTAAGATAATTGGCGTATCTTAACAAATGGGGTGTCGTAAGCCGTCTTAAAGTTCCGAGCGTCATATTGGCTATGTGACGTCATTTTAAATTCAACATGGCGGATATGAATTACAAAATACTCTAAGCGATGAAAAGATAAATATTCACAAATACATCGTAATATTTTAATATGTGTTTTAACGGGGTGGAACATAGAATATAAGGAATAACACGTGGCACAAACTTGACAGAACATTATTGATATATGTACAAACGTTAGATGTATGTAACGTAGATCACGAACAAACGCGACATCCTTACAATTTGTATTTTCTTTAAAAAAGTATCTACAGCTAAAGCGTTGTAATAGACAAACATTGAAGTCTATAAGGTATCCTTTTTACCATTTGGACACGAAATACTTAAAGCGGACAAAGTAAAATGAGTAATAACCTCGTATAACAAGTCAACGCGGACAAAGTTATAGGCACAGCTAGTTCTAAATAAACTGTGTACCTATTTAGGAAAAAAGAAGTAAAATTTTCTAAAAAGACACCAACAGACTACAGTTACTGCATCTCCTTGCAAATTGCAGATAGATTAATAATAACAAACGTAAACAGTTGCAGACATCGCTTCAGGCAAAGCTAAGTCAGTTTGCAAACCACCCGGAGATACATTCCAGCTTCTTACTGTAGTTAATTAATTAAAGCTTGACAAACTGTGTTGCGCCCTTCGACCCTCGCCTTTGCGGTGATTTGTACTTGTTATGAAACATAGAATTTAGTTTACTGTCCCTAGATTACGTAAAAGCAGCTACTATAGGCTGCGCTCTCGTGTTTGTTGCTTTAATGTACATTGCGTGTGGCAGAGGTGTTGTTTTGTAATAAACAGACTGAAGGTCTTTTGAGAAGCGTAATGTAAAATAAAATAAAATAAACGCGAGAGAAGCCGATCGCAGGCATACGAAATTGTATTAAGTGCATATTATGGTTAGGTTTTCTAAGGGTCGAAGCGCGATTTTGAATAGCCGATATCCTTCTTCAAAAACTAGGCAATCGAAAGCAAATAGTTTTTTTTTTAAATTTGACTGGCAGTTTTAGAGATTGCCGCGTTCAAACAAAAAACATCGGCCAAATGCGAGTCGAACTCGCGCACGAAGGGTTCCGTACCATTATCTATAAAAACGGAAAAAAAAATCACGTTTGTTATATGGGAGCCCTTAAATATTTGTTTTATTTTAATTTAATTATTTATTTTTAAAGTGAATATATAACTAAATATTCTGTGAATATTTAAAGCCTTTACCTGTTACCTTTATCAATATCGAGCAGAAAAAAGCAAAAAAAACACGTTTGTTGTATAGAAGCCCCCTTAAATAAATATTTTATTCTGTTTTTAGTATTTGTTGTTAAAGCGTCAACAGAAATACATCTTTTGTGAAAATTTCAACTGTCTAACTTTTACTGTTCATGAGATACAGCCTGGTGACAGACGGACAGACAGACAGACTGACAGCGGAGTCTTAGTAATAGGGTCCCGATTTTACCTTTTCGATATGGAACCCTAAAACAAACAAAAAACAAACCCTTTGGCTTTATTATATTACTATAAATATCTAATAATAACATTATCTTTTCGTTATTTTTAGAAATTAAAGACAAAATGTTGTGTCTTAAAAATATAATGTCAAATTTTGGCTAGTAAAAGCTGCTGTGACAAAAGTTAGATATGTGTCTATCATAAAGGGGAGTTAAAGTGTTTTGAGAATTTTTTAACTAGATTATTTCAAAGCATTGCACCAACTTAGTAGTTACATATTACATCATAATTCACCTATGAATTATGTAAATATTTTAATAAACATATATTTAATGACACCTTTTTTCCGCATCTTTTCCTCCCAAAATTCGATCATCGCCGCATCCGACAAGAAACCTTGATAAGGTATCTTTTTCTTGCAATTTTTTTTATTGTAGTGAAAGACGATCCAAAAACAAAACAGTAAATATATATATATATATCGCGTATCCTGCTCAATCCTGTCAAATAAAGCAATTTATAAAAGCAGCTCTGATTAAAATTACAATTATTTTCGATATTAACGATAGGTACTACGACCTATTTTTAATTAAAGTCGCAAAATCCTTGTAAAATCGCAACGTTAGAGAAGTCAACATGGAACCCAAAGCCTGCGGGCTTACTTTAATCTATCTTGTCTCCTACAAACTTGTACAAACGATCTTAAGCTTCTGAAGTGAGAATAGCTAATGATTCTTTTAATCTCTTTAAGAATTCTTAAAGGAGTTCTAAGGGCAAAGGAAATTTATTTCGCAAAAGAAACTCCTGGAAATTGGATCCAGTTTTCAATTATGGCTTTTAATTTTTACTTATATTTTAATATTTATTAATGTTTGGAGAGACTGTGTTGACTATTGTGACTGATTGTGGGACAGCTTCTTTAAAGATAGCTAGGTACGTATATTACTTATGACGTACTTAAATAAATTATCCCTGTCAATGTTAAAATCATTACCTTTATATTTATTTTCGCCCTCCGTCCATTCAAAATCGTCTTTTTTACTTATCTTAGACTGGCTTTTACCCGCGGTTCCACCAGACCTAAATTCAATTAGGTATCGGTGGAGCATTTTAACGGCAACTCCTTAATTATAGAAATAAAACCGATTCACACTTGACGTTTTCTACTTCGGACTTAAACTATCTCCATGCCAAATTTCATCTTAATCGGGACAGCAGTTTAAGCGTGAAGAGGTAACAGACAGACAGACATAGACAGAGTTACTTTCACATATATAATATTTATATGAATTGAAAAAGTAGCTCATATCACAAATATTAAAAATACAGAAATTAGGGAAAACCAGGTAGGTAGTACCTAAAAGTAAAAAAAACCAAGCATATTTCCAACTATTTATATTAAATTAAGAAAATATATTTAAAATAATAATAAAACTTAGTTAACTTGTTTTAGATATGAGTGAGTGAGAAATCTTTTTTTTTGAAATTGGTAGGTACCTGTCCAATCGTGACGTATTACTATAGTTGGTCAGGAACTGGCAAAGGGGAATATTATGTCCCTGGCTGTTTTTATTTTATCACTAATAACTTGAAAGTTGGGAGATATATGAAGAGTCCAGTATTAGAAACAGTTTTGTAGCGTTGAGCCCACGACCTGCCACGCAGAACTAAGGTCTATTCCCGACATTATGATGTGGGTTTTCTATTACTGTGTATCCAGCCAATGCTTACCATGGCCATCGAAATCTAGGTGTTGTTTATTATTAAAAACAACTCCTAGTGACTCGCAAAGTCCCAGTTCATAAAATCTTCATAGAAGTAAGTAAGGATTTTCATCAGTCTGACTTGTGCCTCGGCAGCTCAGTGGTGGAGTACTTACACGGAATGTAAGTATCGCAGGTTCAAGTCCTGGCTCGAGGTTAACCTTTTGACTGCATCTTTGCTATGAAAATAGTTAATTATATTGATGATGTTATTACTAAAAACAAAATTTGCTAGAATATTGATATATTTTTATGTTTTTTTTAATTAAAAACATGAAACAAACCTGTCAAAAAAGTGTTACTCTAAGGAAAAGTAATATTAAAAGTAATGTACAATGTCTTAAATGAAGAGCCTTCTGGTACTCATTGAAGCTTGCTTTATACTGGTCAAAGTTTAAAGGCGTATACCTATAATCCCCTTAAGGCTATATCGCGTAATAATAATATTAATAATAAATATTATTTTATTCAGACACAAGATCCATTATGACATTGTGAGGCTACAATGTTAGACATAAAAAATATTCAATAGACTTTAAAAAACCAAGAATACAATAAAATTCTTAAATTAATATTAATAGAAAAAATTATAAGTAATTGATAAAAAAATCATTAATAATAGCATTATTAAATAATTATAAGTACTAATGTATCAGTCAGGCTGTTATTTGCACCCATCGTTTATAGACATTTGTCAAAAATATCCTTTTCGCCAGACTTGCTATAATTGCGTTTTTACACTTGTCAATCCTGGACATGAATTAAACGTCATGGACGTACAGATCCATGGATGGACATGTATATGAGTAATACGCAGTTATTGTGCAAATTTTATAGCAAAACTACAGGATATAAAATTATGAAAATATATGTTCAAAACTTGCTTTTGTCTAAGTCAAGTGCATTGACTCTAACCTAATTGCGTGGTTTTCATTTTTACTAGAAAATTCTTAAAGTTTGTATTGCACTCGGTAATAATAAAAGTCAATTCGAATTTACTGTTAACTAGTTATCATATCAGCTCAAATTGGTCCACTGCTGGACATAAGCCTCCTCTATGGCGCGCAATTTCTCCCGGAACTTTGCCTTCCGCATCCAGCCACCATCAGCCACCTTTTTAAGGTCATCGGTCCACCGGCCTGGAGGGCGTCCCACGGTTCCCCTTCCCATACGTGGTTTCCACTCTAGGACACGTCTGCTCCATCGCCCATCCGTCCTTCGACAGACGTGACCAGCTCGCTCACTACCACTTCAGCTTGCTAATTCTGCGAGCAATTCAAAAATTCGATACCTTAGAGACACTCCGAGCATAGCTCGCTCCATTCCGCGCTGTACGACCTTGAACTTTTGGACCAGCCCTGCTGGTAAGTGTCCACGTTTTGGCGGCCTAAGTCATGGCTGGTAGGTCGCACTGGTTAAAGACTTTCATTTTCAGACTTTGCGGTATGGTGACGTGAAGACTTGATGGAGTTTACCAAATGTTGCCTACCCTTGCTGGATGGTTAAGTAGTGCATTGACTAACCAATAAGTCAAAAAATGTGACTCAAAAACGTTAAATTACATACAAAAATGAAAATATTAAAAGCATCATTATTTCATAAATTACTTAAGAAGTATGAAACAAAGCGTCTTATTGTAATGTGTATTTATAATATTTTGTATATTACTCATATTTATAATTACACTAGACTTTGTCAGCGGCTCCGCCCGCCTTGAATTCGGTTATCGGCGTGGGACTCCTTTATTTAATCACAGTATTAATACTGTGATTTACTCAATTACACTAATGAAGTTTGCTATATCAAACTGTAGCTATAGCTTTCTGGCCTATTAACGCCCTCTTAAATAGAGGCATTATCATGGTGACTTGACTTTGACTAAATCACCGCCCACTACTAATACCGAAAACATCTCCAGGGTGCAACATAAATTTCAGGAATTTCATCGCTTAGTAGCGGTTCATTCTAACGGAGTCTAATTTTACATTAAAGACGCGCCCACGCTAAATGCAACTGCGATACATTTCAATAATTCAAATAAATTTAACGACTCTAAATAAGAATAGTAAACAGTTTTATTGGTTTAGTATTATAAAATTTATGAGAAACTATATGTTCAGATTTTCTTGTTTCAAAGCTATTGGCTTTTCTTTTTCAGTTTCAGGTACCAATACTTTTTATTTGTTTTTCCTAAAAAAAATATAAATAATAAACTATTTACGTCACACGACTTGCTACGTTTTTTCACTTCTAACCTATGTTTTAAAAAAAAACTACTATAGTGGACACTTTGTTAGGGTTCCGTTCACAAAGTCTTCCCTTTCTTGCTGTGTTTAATAAGCTCTTTCTTCCTCCCCAATCCTGACTTACTTTTTATACTTTTTATGTTACCAGGAACTGGTAATGAGGGTATATTATTCTGTCCTAGGTTTTTTTTGATACCACTAAGTTGGCAAACAAGCTTACGGTCCGCCTGATGGTAAGCGGTCACCGTAGCCTATGGACGCTTGTAACACTAAAGCTTGTAACTCGCGCGTTGTCTACCCTTCAAAAATCTAATAACTTCTTTCTTGAAGAACCCCATACTGTAGTCCTTAGACAAAAGAGGCTGTCCACCACATTATGATGTGGATGTGTGTCTGGTTACCTTTTTCTTGGGATAAAAACCGTGAAGATGTACATACATGCATACAAAAGATGTACTTTTACACCGAATCAGATTAAAGCCAAAAATATTCACAAAATATGTGTTATTATGGCGGATTTTCCAACAAATAATAAAACATACATTTTAAGGGAATCCCCCCAAACAAGAAAGATGTTTCTGTTAATTGTTATTGCTCTATTGTAAAATCGGTAACACAAATCCATACAAACTTTGTTATTACAGTGATTATAGAGTAGAGTCCATTGCAAAAGAACAAATAACAAAAACTCGGGCTCGTGCATTCTGTGGCGGTGCGGAACCCTCAGTGCGCGAGTCTGACTCCCACTTGACTGGTTGTAAGCAACAACAAAAAGGGCGTTTTGTTTATGAGCACTACACGCTTTGAATGCGCTCAATGCTGTCTAATGCGCACATTCGAACGACCTGTTGACCAAAAATGATTGCGCTATGACGTCACTTCCGGACTGCATTCAGCACATTGGCTGCACATGGAGGTAGAGTAGTGGATGCGCTGTCAAATAGTGAACGGCCATATTGTTTGTTTACATTTGGTCATAGCTCTCAACGCCGTCAACAGAACGCACCTACAATAGGTTTGCAATGTGCTTTGAGTTCCTTGTGAATTGCGTTTTCTAACGCCATACCACACATCATACATAGTTTATAGTACACACAGTTTCATATAAATATTTATAGGTCTGACTGTCAAACTTTTTTATTATAAAATATACAGAGTACAAGCAAGACTTTTAATTCAATAAATAAAATTCAAGTTTTACGTAAAATGGTTTTTGGTAAAAGGATCTAAAGAGATTAACTTTGACGAAAAAATGATCTTATTTATGTAGGTAGGTACCTTCTTGAAAACAACCTATTGGTTATAAAAACGACCGTGATCTTGTGGGTCTGTAAACGTCTTGCATTTAATTTTCTCTGTTTTTTGGATATTCAAGTTTTTTTTTCAGATAAATAAATCTAATAGGTAATTTAACCTTCAAAAAATTTATAACCAGATTTTCGGTTTTTTTACTACCCTATGAGTCTCAAAGAACAAGTTAAACTAGGCTTCTCACCTCCCATCCCAGTGTTATTTTACCACAGGTGCCTATTTCGGTAATATTTCGGAGTATTTGTCTAAAAAATACCAGAATTGCTAAATATCCTTCTCCGCAAGTGATTTCTGCGTATCTTTATTGGCCATAACTTGGAAAATCGCCTGTTCTTAGGTAAATGACAGAAAGTAAGAGGCGAAGGGTGAGAAATATGTTTACCAAGATGCAAAACTTTCTGTGGTATAAGTCCTTTTAATTATCAACAGCACTCTTTCTTACTATATTTATCAAAATATGGATTAATACTAGAGTAGAGACGATTAACAAACCTCTATCTCTAACAAAACGTTACAGATCAAATTAATAACTACAACTCCTCCTAAAACATTCTGTCAAACTCGAACAGTGTGTTATTAAAAATTGAAAAAAAAAAATGGCGTACGAAAAACCTTGATGGTTTAATAATGGCGGCTATTTTTTACTCTGGCCCCTTGGCTGGGAAAAATGGCCGAATTACCATTTCGGACGTCACCCTGCTATTAAATCATAACAGGTCTTGAACAACAATTAGTTAAATATTTCTCACGGCAATGGACAGTCGACTTTTATAATTACAGTCTTTTGTCTTTAGGAGGATTTTTTTTGGTCCCCCGAGGTCATCTATGGTTGAGAGTTAGACGAATGGACTTAGATACATATCTATGTATTTCGGAAATCTTGTTTGCAATTATATCTTGTTTCATTTATTGTACACCTAGGCAAGTCCGTAGTTTCTGCCGTTTTCCAGCGATGATAGAGTCACTTAATAAACTCTCATTTCATTTAATTCTTCAATGACTGTGTACCTTCCTTATCAGCCTCATACGTCCCCACTGTTGGGCACCGGCCTACCCTCATTTTGATACCAATGCTAAACGAACGGACGAGAGATAGCAAAATTAACGATCCCAAAATACAGGTACAAATGGCGATCTTATTGCTATGGAGCGATCTCTCTAAGATAACCTTTGGGTGAAGGTATCAAAAAAAACGTTAAATGTTCCAGGATCGTGTGTACGTTGAGTTAAATTAATAAACAAACATAATTATAAATTAATTATTCAACAATGAAATATCATAAATATTTATATAATATAATATTAAACATAAATATCAAAGAACTATATATACCTAAATATACATTTTTAAATAAAAATATGTAAAATACATCATATATATATATATATATATATAAACATATGGATAGAAATTATACTAGCGATGTTAACATACTAGATTTTTTTTTTATTTGCTCAAGTAGCCAATTATTTGTTTTTTGAATGTACTCAAGGATGCGCTTACTTACTTATATCTTTGTGTTCTTTTACATCTAATGAATTTTATATAACTAATGTAATTATTTAATCAGGGATTGTGGAAAACGTTATAAAAGTTGTCATTACTTTTTATTGAAAATATTTCGTCCTCGCCTGAATCATACGATGGACACAAATATACATAGGTATACCCAATTTTTTTTTTAATTAGTTTTTAGGGATCCATAAACAGTGGCCGTAACAGAGTCCATTTGCTGTCACTCTGCTGCCTGTCTTTCTGTGTCCGTATGTCACGGTCTCTAGGTTGTCTACCAGAAGAGTTGCAAATCTAAGCTTTAGATATTTTGTATGTGCGTATATCTCAAATTTTTTATAACCCAAAATTAGGTAATTTGTGGCTGGACACATACATCATGATGTGGAGGTAGCCTATTCACTCCAACTACTTTAGTCCTGCGTGACAGGTGATAAACCCGCCACCGCAACACTGCAAGTTTAAGAAGTCGTGAATCACCAACTTTAAAGTAAGAAGTGGTAAAATGAACGACGGATGATGGATAATATACCCCCTGTGCCAGTTCTTGACTAACTATACGAAGTAGATAAGTCAGAATTATGGAAGGGGATTGTGTAGAATACAGTGTGACCATATTTAGCAGGATCCTGCGATTAGCAGGATTGGACTCTTATTTTAGACTTTGCGGCGGATTTCTTAAGTCTAGCAGTTTTTAGCACTTAGTTCTTGAATTACTTAATAATGTACCTATTTGACCTCAACGTTTAAAACTCTGTAGTATGTTTTTTAGGTACCCCTAATTGACTAGTCTCTGCATATTTCATATAATATGATTATTTGAATGTTCATATACAAAAACCTATTTCGTCTGTCATTTTATTATCACTCCTTGACCTGTAAACACATGCATTATATTTTTTTTAAATTAACTAAACCACGGCTTAAGTTCAGAAGTCACCAAGGTTGGCATCCCATCGGTTAAAAACTTAGAAAAAAAATCCTACATAAAAGGAATAAGCATATATTATAAAGAAAAAATATGTAAGTACGGTACGAACTTATTTAATCCTACTAATATTATAAATATCAAAGTTTGTATGTCTGGATGGATGTTTGTTACTCAATCACGCTTCAACCACTGGACGGATCGTGATCAAACTTGGCATACATATAGTGTAGGTCCTGGAATAGTATTTAGGCTTCTTTTTATCCCTATAAAAAGGGGAATTCCCTTCGGGAATAACTATGACAGAGTTAAACGAACTATTCCTGCACCTATAGCATGCTATAGCAATTCATTGGTATAACTAACTAATTAATTAATTGGATTTAATTAAGAAGTTCCACGCCGATAACCGAATTTAGGTCGGGTGGAGCCGCTGGCAAAGTCTAGTAATAAATATATATTGACTCCCTCGCAGCTTAGTTAGTAGTGTGGCCAACTGCTGTGCAGAGGGTGTGGCTTCGATTCCCGCACTGGACATACATTTATGTCATAAAATAAACATTTGTGTTTGTCTTGAGTCTGGGTGTATTTTATCTATGATATGAATGTATTTAAAAAAAAAGTAATACTTACGTATTTTTATCCATTGTTTGGTATATATTTTTTTTATTATTTTTTATATATATTTAATTAAAAAGTATGCACGAATAACTTGACGACTTTAGAGCCATCAAAAAAAATATCTAAATATTTCAAAACTCATCAAATCTCAAGAAACTTTCACGGGAAATGGCTGATAATTAGTAATTCTACTGTTAAAATAATATTTGTTTCTATAAAAAAAATATTAAAACGACCGTATCATTAAAAATAAATTTCTATCTTCTTGTGATTCTTATTTATACACACGAATTAACGTTTTCTGGATTTAGTAGATTTTGCCCTGTATTTTTTTTATAATTTTTTTTTTATTACTTAAAAAGGAGCCAAAAATTTGTTAAAAAAAACCTGTCCTGGAGTGTAACGTGCTATTGTCTTAAACTCATTTAGTAGAGCTAAAATGTATTTTTATGTTCAAGAAAAGAAATGGATACCTATTTCATTATTTTCGAAAAGCAAAGTTTTCGGTTTGAGACTTTATTTGTTGCGGGGTTTAAGTATTTTATAATCTAAAACAGAAAAAGAAATCTGTAGATTATTTACCGTATAGGTTAGTACTTTATGTAAACAAGAAATGTTGATTTATAATTTTCTCGTAGTTTGTAAGCTGTGATGCAAACAAACTTTTAAATTTCCTATTATACCATAAGCAGCTACTTATAGAACTCTCGGTGCGCAAGTCCGACTCGCACTTGTCCCGTTTTTTGTGTTTTATAAGTTGTATGCATATATGCTTACGCTTGCTTTTATAAGTTGTATGCATATGTGCTTACGCTCGCTTTTTTTAAGTTGTATGCATATGTGCTTACGCTCGCTTTTATAAGTTGTATGCAAATGTGATTACGCTCGCTTTTATAAGTTGTATGCATATGTACTTACGCTCGCTTTTATAAGTTGTATGCATATGTGCTTACGCTCGCTTCTATAAGTTGTATGCATATGTGCTTACGCTCGCTTTTATAAGTTGTATGCATATGTGCTTACGCTCGCTTTTATAAGTTGTATGCATATGTGCTTACGCTCGCTTTTTTTAAGTTGTATGCATATGTGCTTACGCTCACTTTTATAAGTTGTATGCAAATGTGCTTACGCTCGCTTTTATAAGTTGTATGCATATGTGCTTACGCTCACTTTTGCGGCAATACTAAATATTATAGAGGAAATCAGAAAGTCTTTGTAGATCGTTTTTTTGTTTTATGAAATTTTGTATTATTGTATTTTTTTCTATTTTAGTTAAACAATGTATTTGAGTTTTAGAGGAAATTCAAAAAACAAAAAATATACGTGTACTTATGCAAAAAAAACACAAGGTACCTCTCAAGTTACAAGTGATATTTTATGTTCGACAACTCAAAACCTACAATTTAAGATATTTCATTTTATTTGAACCCAGTCTCACGTTTTTCCCTAATTCAACACAATAATATAAAACCAGAAAACGGTAGAAAATACGATTTCCTTAGACTTTAAATATATATTTTGATAAGAGATCGTAGTAGGCAAGTACTTCACATTTCGTAAAATATTCAACTGGCTTTCTATTACAGGGGATACAGCTATGTGACAGAAGACTGACGACTTAATATCCATTGGAACCTATTGGCACTCTTCGGGTTCAAAACCCTGTAATAGTTAAGACTTTAAAACTGACTTCAAAGAGGAAGGAGGAAGGAAAGAAGGAAGATTGAAGGAGGATGCCAATAAAAAAATGTCTTCTATCTTTACTGGAATTTTTGCATTCCAGTTGAAAGGTGAAGAAAATACTTAGCTTAAGATTTCATCTGAGTAAGGGTTAATTTGCGCTTTTTAGTGTAGTTTTTTAAGTCTATGTAATTTTTTTATTTAATAATATGTTGTATAGGTACTTGTATAAATTGTTGTCGAAAAGGCCTCAAAAGTTATTTATTGGCAACGTTTCTTTGTTTTAATATTTTTTTTTATTTTTGCTTCGTTTTCATATCACATCTATTTATGTAAGATGCGGTACTATCATTCAAACTTGTTTTTTTTTTAAACTACATACACTTTAATTGAAATATATTTTTTATAATTTATTTCACCTTTACAATTTTATTTTTGGGAATTAAACTTATAACTGCATTTTTGACATAACTTGTGAGACTGTTTTATGGCTTCGATGCTGGCAGCTAGACACATGTCTCATCGCAATCAATATGTAATCATTATACGATATACGTTATATGATATAAAAAGGTATCCGTAACCGCAAGCTTGTTTGCGATCTTAGTAGTATAAAAAATAAACTGGTTTTTGGTTTCCATATGCATCCAGCTAGGTAGGATGCATATGGAAATAAAGGCCATGTGTCCCCCTAAGGACCATCTTCCCACCAAATTCCACCACTAGTAGTAATTTGGGACAAATACATATATTATAAATGCGAATGTATGTGAGTTACTATGATTGTTACCCTATTCATTAACATATATCCCGGAAAAATCAAACTTTCCCGCCGGAATAGCTATGCTATGGCTATGGCCAAAATCCTAAAGCTGACTTTAGCAAACTTCCTTACTAAATATATTATATATACTAAATTATAAAGATGTTATATTTGAAATCAGTTGCGTAGGATTCCTTCGCTAATAACATAGTAAAGAGCGGGCGGAGCCGCG
The DNA here is from genome assembly GCA_946406115.1 of Apoda limacodes. Classification (NCBI taxonomy): domain Eukaryota; kingdom Metazoa; phylum Arthropoda; class Insecta; order Lepidoptera; family Limacodidae; genus Apoda; species Apoda limacodes. Next base: position 46,388,906 of record OX291541.1, read on the forward strand.
GGATAAACCACTTAAGTAAAAGATAAGAAAGTAAATAAAAGATACGTAGCACCATGTTGATTCAGAATAAAAATTAATAAATAATATTCAATGAAGTTGTTTTTATATCGCTCAGAAGTCTCAGTTCATTATAACTTCGCAATTTAGACTACATAACTCCTTGCGTGTGTGAGTCCGCAATTATTTTATTACAGCTAACGTAGTAATAGTTAATCATATTGATAAGTTTATATCAAGCAACAAGTTATGTATGGCAAATATAAAAAATAACAATAATATTTTTTTCTAAACATCACACACAGCGCCATCTGGTCCCAAACTACGCAAAGCTTGTAACTATACAGCTATGTATGGATACCAGACAGAAATTTGTGAAAGGATGTAACATTTATCATGGGAAAATATTCTTAAACTGAAGCCCTAAGTGAGTGAGAAAGAGAGCAATTACAATTGCAATCAATAAATCCATTACGCAGTTAATTACTCGTAGGTGATGAAAACATTTGGTAAGTTTTGTGTAGAATCTAAGTACTTTTGTATACCTTTTTAAAAAAAAGAATATAATTGTGATTGATACTTTCTGTATAAATTAATTGAGTCATATCTTGTGTAGGTAGTACGAGTAGTAGTAAGTACTGTGTGAATAAGGGAGAAATTTGAAACGTCTAATAAATTCCAAAAAAAAATATTAGATATTAGTTCATTAGTCACATAAGTTACAAATCGCTCATAAAGCTGTTTGTATTTTTATTTGTAGATGTATACAGAAAACTAAATAAGGTATGTCTGTTTGTGCAGAAGTATGTAGTAGAAATTTACATAACAGATAAGAAGTCTTATCGCTAAATAGCGATCTCTGTGTATTAATAAGTTTTGATTCATAGGGTCAGTATTTTCATATAAGTCATTATTTTAATAATTTTTTTTCATAGGGAAATTATACGGTGACTAACTTTTACCGGCGTTTCCACAAGGTTTCCACCCGCGCTACGTTTTGTTATCGGCGTGGGAATTTCACGGCAACTCTTTGATTATAGTAAAGAAGTTTACTATAGCAAGCTATAACTGTAGCTATAGTTCGTCCACGTAGAATTCGGTTGTAGTTATTCCTTCAGGAACTTTTGAATTTTCCGGGATAAAAAGACGCCTTTGTCTTTCTTTGTCTCTTGCCAAAATTCAGTACAATGGGCTTCTCTGTTGCGACGTGTAGTAGGCACAAAAAAAGCAAACAAACTCACTTTCGCATTTGTTATATTAGTATTTGGATAGTTACTATTCAGCACTACTACTATATTTTTAGTAGAAATCTTTATTGTATTATTATTATTTATTGCCCTTAGGTGTTAACGTATATTTTAGTAAAACAAAAATAAATTATAGTTTACATGCTAACAATTTTAGTTTCCAAAATACAGATTTTTTGACATAATTTTTGCCTTAATTCATCCAAATATTTTGCCTTCAGTTTAAGTTTTGTGAGTAGTTAAATTTGTTTTTCATAAAGCATTAGACAGAGAGTTTATTGGAAATTAAATTAATTAATTTTAAGAAATATTTACATAAACGTAATGATGTAAAACCGAAATTTACTTGGAAAATGGAAAACTACATTTTTATTTTGTACCACTAAGGTGGCAAACAAGCCTACGGTCCACCTGATGGTAAGTGGTCACCGTGGCCTATGGACGCTTGCAACACCAGCGGTATCAGTCGCGCGTTGCCGATCCTTCAAATATCTAATACCTAACTTCTTTCTTGAAGAACCCAACCTTATACTGTAGTCCTTACAGAAAACATACATGGCGTTATATGGCCGAAAACCATAATCAACCAAAACCTTTACTATGCCGCTGAAACTTACCAAGGTACTGATGAGAATAAAAGTAACATGTTATCTTCAATGTGTTTATTACGCCAGAACAATAATGAAGCTGATCATTTTAACGTTTACTTTCAACATCGATTACGATTACGATTCTACACGATACGATATCGTACTCCACCAAGTTCATTTAATATTTATAATATACAAGTCTGTATTGCACTTCGCTTAACGCCAACTCAATACCCAAGCGGTACTCCCTAATAACTTAAAGTTCGTGGGATCAATAATTACGATATATTTGTCTAAATATCACAAGAAAATACAAAACGAAATATGAAATAGAATTAACACAATTAAAATTATTAACAATTATTAAATATACAGTCTGTCGCGCGCCATTGGCTTCAAGAAGTGAGGTATCACCAGGACGTACGGGGGTTGTACGGATTACGTCATGAAACGGGTACGTGATGCTGATAGAGTTGTTCTTGTCGTTCACAGAGTGACGTCATTTTCTTGTAAGATTCAGAGGATTCGCGAAAAAGCAGCTTTGAATCCTCTCGGGGACGTGCGTGAGCGGCGTCTAGCCTGCCTGGTGAGATCACTGGAGGAGAAGATGCTGATAATGGGGATAGAGAATCTCTAGCTGATTGCGCTCCTGCCGGAATGCCATATGGTCCTCCTCTTGGCTGTGGGGCGCCGTTACCCATCATAAAAGGGGGCGGAAAAAAACCCCGATCACCAAATTGCGGAAAAATCCCCGATTGTAATGCACCCAAGTTTCTACTATAAAATTTCATTGTTTCTGCGACATAACTGGGAAGCTGAGATGAATTTTCGTTGCCATTGTATCGTAAACTTTCAAGTGTTGATGCTAGTCCTTTGATGTCTGAATATAATTTATTTAACAATTCTGTATTTACTTCGAACGGTGGTCTCTGTTCTCGAGTATTTGGTGAGCCTGTTGATAATAGTCGTCTGTGTAAATCAACATTCGAACTGTGTCTGTCTCGACTTCTTCGCGAAGGAAAAGCAGCATCGCAACCGTTGACGTCACAAGGATGCAGTAATTTTAAATGTTCACTTCTGTAGTGCACCCTTAATGTAAAATGGTTCTGAAATATTTTTCCACAAGCTGTACATCGATCAGGATTCTCATCATCTATTGGAATTTCCAAATCATTGAGATCAGAACGATCATCAGTGCGGTCGCTGCTAGCTGATGGAGATCGTGCTCTTGCCAATCGCTCTTCCATCGCGTGTAAATCACTTCCACTGTCACTTGGGGTGTAAAGATCTGAGCGCAATCTTAATCCTTCACGGACAACACTGGGTGCACTCGATTCATCGTCGGATTCACTCTCAGTTTTCACTCGCGCAACTGATTCATTGTCCACAGTTGCTTCCTCACCATTCTGAAATGGCTCCCATTTATCTGCTTTCTGTTTTTTTAAACTAAGGGGCTCATCACCTGCACGACTCGAGCTTCCAACAGAAACGTTCCTAAATAATTCCGCATTATATTCTTCGTCGGATACATTGTACTCAGTATTTTGAGAGCATCTTGTAGGATTTCCACTCTTTCTTTTCCGTTTATTTGGAACTAGTAATGATGTTTTATCATCTGTTGCTATGTTATCAGTTCGGTTGCAAAGTTCAGATTCAGGGATCGACGATTTTTTATCACTCTTTTTACAACTTAAATCTTCAGGTTCATCATCATAACTACTAATAAGTCTATCCATTACTGGAGAATCCCTTCGCTCAACAGAGACGTCTTCATCAGAAACATCATCATTATTTTCACTATAATTATTAGACTCGTCTTCTAATGTAATAGGAGGCTTAGTGAGAGCTAACATAGTTCGTGTAGTTTCATCTTGAGAAGGAATTTTTCTGTACATTTTTTCAATTTCACTAAAGTTTCTTAGATCGTCAAGGGGCACTCTTGGAGGCAAAGGCGTTTGACCAGGTGGACCTGTGAGAGAAGGTGGCAGTCGTGCTGCCAACTCAGGTGGCAGTATGCCTGGTGGTGGCAAAGGCAGGCGTGCCAACGCTGGAAGCAACGAGAATGGCTGCGAAGATCTGCCGTCATGTGCTGATATCTTGCGTCTAACGTGTGGAGAATGCAGCTTTGGATTAGGATTGGCACTGTGACGATTTCTCGAACGTCGCGAACTGAACATCATCGTGCAACCCTCCACTGTACACTTGTGCATTTCCCGTAAATGAACGGCTGAGAAATGAATTTTCAGTGCACCTTTATCGCAAAATGTTTTTAAGCAAACGTTGCACTGAACTCTCTTCTTGCCGGTGGCAGGGTTGACGAACTGGACACCGAGGCCGAGCGGCCACGGGGTAGGTGGTTGGTCACGACGGTCCGACATGAAGTCCGGCGATCGTTTATCATCACTTCTGTCATCTTCACGGCTGCTGAAGCTGGCACCTAATTTTCTGAAGTCAAAATGAGGCGCGGGTTGAGTGACACGCGGCATCATGAAATAGTCCAACCCGGCCGGCAAGCCGGGTACCACACCGAAGTCTTTGCCTTCCATCACGTCACTGTCATAATACTGCACGCGTAAGGAGGCGCGGGTGTCGCGCGACGCGGCCGCTTTGCGACTGAGGACGCGCGACACAGGTGACCGCGCGCGGGCGGCGCGCGACAAAGGCCGGCGTGCGGGGGGGCGCGGGTGGTAGGTGGGGTGGCGGGTGTAGGTGGGAGGAGCGAGAGCTGGGCGGAGCGGATCGATCCGCGGTGGGGACAAGTTCGGGACAACAAGCGACACTCGCTCGCTCCCGCCGACCACTGTAAACACTAGCGGAGGACTGAAGCGTGTGTCGTTACGTAACGTGCCGTACCTACTGCATGCTGTCGACTGGAAGCACCTGACTATACCAGACGTGACTGGCCTGCAACCTTACAACATCGCTTAGAAATACATTTTAAAACGACTTCTAATTGCGTATGTATTCTAGCTGTGCATATTTACGACATGAAGGCAGGTGCTAATCACGCCTTTACGTAAAGTTTTACGCAGGGAAAATTTAACTTGGTTAAAACTATGAAAATTTAAATCGAAGTTGACGATAAAATAAGAGCCTATAGGCAAAGGTTACTTAAGGTGAACTTCATGCATTCACGCATGCATTAAGTAGCTTCCTATAAACATTTTGCCACTCAAAATGCGTAATTATCATAAGTATTTATATTGCTATTTACCATAGTCGCAAATAGCATAGGTAAGTCCAACTTACGTCTATTCATTCATGGAATCACAAGACAACCTAATTCAATAGAAGTTATCCTCTGTGCTCCTTCGTACAAATTGTTTTATGGTTATTCTCTGTACTAGGAAGGTAAATATACCCATTTAGGCTACATAGAATACATGGAATGAGCTCCCTGCCACGGTTTTCTCTAAGGACTACAGAATGGGGTTCTTCAAGAAAGAAGTTTTTTGGCGGGTCGGCAACGCGCGAGTTATACCCCTAGTGTTGCAAGCGTCCAAAGGCACGGTGACCGCTTACCATCAGGTGGGCCGTAGGCTTATTTGCCACCTTAGTGATATAAAAAAAAAAAAAAAAAAACATAGATATATTTTAGTAAATATTTTAAGTCGGAAGGTGGCAAGATGGAGTATTTACTGTTTGAATCCTTGCCTCACAGTAATTATTTTGAAGTAAATTGAAACTGCTATAATTTAAGTTATAGATATTTTAAAACTAAATTTTAAATATCGCAAGGCAACTAACAAATATCAGTTTTTCTCAGTTAATTCATACAATAGAAACTCTCCTCTTTGCTTTTTCCTACAAAATTGTTTTATAGTTATTCACTGCACTAGGAAGGTAAATATACCAACATGGGCTACATATGAAAATATATCATAAATATTTCAAGTAGGTGGGGGAGAGAGGGGCAAGATGGGATACGTTTTAATACTTGCCCCACAGTAATTATTTTAAAGTGGATTGAAATTTTTTGGAAATTGTTATTATTTACAATGACTTCTTTCTTACAACTAAACACAACTTACAACATAATCATTCTCCGATACGATCACAGCTGTTTACCGTTATAGGCTAGTGCAATCATGATTGATAAATTAGAAAGCCAAAAAGTCTAGTATCCTGTCTTGCCCCCCTTTCCCTACTTATCTAGGTATGTACCTACCAACTTAAACATTTTATTAAGGTAAGTTTAAAGACTATGAAAATCCCCAATTCGTTCAGCGTTTACCTATTCATTATCAGAAGAATGTTACTTTAGTAACAACTAACAATTTTAATAAAGAATAGTTATATTGGTTGGGTAGGTTTCGGCAAATTTCACGTAATTCCATTTTTCGCAAAAAAACAGTGTAGAATTGCTGTATAAATATCGCCAAATCCTACACAATAACAATTATCTCAACAATGTGGCAGGCAAAGGATGTTTTTTTTAATATATCCAACGCAATCATGCACAGATTACCGTACTTATACCAACGATACGTATTTTAAAAAATCTTACGTGAGATCAGGGTAGGGGTTTCAGCCAAATATCATGACATCTCACCAAATTCAAGTCCTGGCTCGAGGCTGGCTATATTGACTATATAGATATGATATGGCATGTATAATATTTTCCTTCTAAGACTCTAACCTTCGGGGAGTCATAAACGAAGAGAGATTATTTCAATGTATGTAGGTATAATATTGCATTTCTTAATTCTATGAACATTTTGTATGTTTGTAAGATTTATGTAGTACTTGGACTTTATAAGTCACAAGAAGTTATACTTACTTTATATTTAATTGAAATAGATAAAACAATTAGAAACATTAGTAAATCTCTATTATAGATACGAAATACAATGCTATTTACACAACAATATAACTCTAGTTGATTTTACGAACTCCATGTAACAACTAGTGACATCTATTGTTACATTTTGAAATCAAAATCATCATTGGGCAAGCAAATCGAATTGCAAGTATGTAAGTACTTATATTTCTTATACAAACCTAGTTTCGATAGAAGGTAAGATTACTGTACTAAAGTATATTCTTAAATTTTATTTAATAATAATAATTAACAAATATTGATTATTCTTTTATAAAATACCTACGAACCAACGTTACCTATTAAAAATATTTTTAAATTTTTAAGTTTTTTTTACGGTATTAAGCTAATCTATAATATAAGCCGTTATACAGTATTGTAATGAAATCGAGAAAAAAGTAATTAAGGATTAAACACAGATAAACTAAAAAAATAAAAATTTGTTTTCGCACACACTATTATGTAAGGTGTCGTTGGATTAGAGATGTAAATTGCAAAAAAAACAAATGTTTTTTTTTTCATAATTTTTAAAAAAAACATGAAAAGGAACTTAGGACTACAGTTTTTTTTCTAAATTTGTTTTTTTTTGCAGAGAAAGTGAAGAGAAGTGTTCACCCGGAACTGAACAATAATTTTGATTTATTGTAATAAAAAAGACTAATATATTTCGTGAAGTTATAAAAATAATATGAAATTAGTTATCAGACCCTAATGATGGGAAGTGAGGTTGAAAATCCTTAATCTTCGTCCGTGTTAGAATCATCAGTATCAGTGGTGTCCACGCTTGTCCTATCAAGATCGGTATCATCACTTTCTGAATCTTCATGGATTTCATCTTCAATGACTGTACTTTTAGGAATGTTCACTAAATGCTCTTCTTTGTACTCACGCAATATCACTTACCTAAACATAAACCCAAGGAACAGGGATAGGGAAATCCCGTATTTTGAGCCATTTTTGTTCTATTATTAAACAAAAATAGTAGTTAATACTGAATTATTTTGTTTTAATTCATATAATTGTTTTATATTAAACGTTTAACGCCTAATTATATTATTACTTTCTCATTATTAATTATTACACCCTATTTTTACTTCCGTACTCTTGTAAAAAAACCTACTCCAGAAAAAAAAAACAGTTTTTTATTATGTTTTTTTTTTTCAATGTTTTTTTCATCTTAGAAAAAAAACCGTTTTTTTACAACTCTACGTTGGATAGATCTTCAGGTGCTTAGTTTGCGAGTTAGGTCTCAAAGTTAAAAAGTGTGGTGCCTTTTTATGTTTTTACTCTTCATGGTAAGTTCTAAAAAACTAAAAAAAAACTAGGTATGCGTAAAAATTCATTTACGAACTTAGGCTGTTTTTTTATTTTAACTCGCTTTGCTTTTGTGATTTATAATGATCAATGTCCAATCCTAACTTACTAGCAATAGTCCGACAAAAACTGGAAATGGGGGTATATTATTCTGCCTCTTGTCTTCTGTTCTACCGCTTATTACAAAAAGGCCGGCCGCATACTTCAAGAAATTTCCGATAGAAAAATAGAAAATAGAAAAATTCTCCCTGTTCCTTGGGTTTATGTTTAGGTAAGTGATATTGCGTGAGTACAAAGAAGAGCATTTAGTGAACATTCCTAAAAGTACAGTCATTGAAGATGAAATCCATGAAGATTCAGAAAGTGATGATACCGATCTTGATAGGACAAGCGTGGACACCACTGATACTGATGATTCTAACACGGACGAAGATTAAGGATTTTCAACCTCACTTCCCATCATTAGGGTCTGATAACTAATTTCATATTATTTTTATAACTTCACGAAATATATTAGTCTTTTTTATTACAATAAATCAAAATTATTGTTCAGTTCCGGGTGAACACTTCTCTTCACTTTCTCTGCAAAAAAAAACAAATTTAGAAAAAAAACTGTAGTCCTAAGTTCCTTTTCATGTTTTTTTTAAAAATTATGAAAAAAAAACATTTGTTTTTTTTGCAATTTACATCTCTAATCCAACGACACCTTACATAATAGTGTGTGCGAAAACAAATTTTTATTTTTTTAGTTTATCTGTGTTTAATCCTTAATTACTTTTTTCTCGATTTCATTACAATACTGTATAACGGCTTATATTATAGATTAGCTTAATACCGTAAAAAAAACTTAAAAATTTAAAAATATTTTTAATAGGTAACGTTGGTTCGTAGGTATTTTATAAAAGAATAATCAATATTTGTTAATTATTATTATTAAATAAAATTTAAGAATATACTTTAGTACAGTAATCTTACCTTCTATCGAAACTAGGTTTGTATAAGAAATATAAGTACTTACATACTTGCAATTCGATTTGCTTGCCCAATGATGATTTTAATTTCAAAATGTAACAATAGATGTCACTAGTTGTTACATGGAGTTCGTAAAATCAACTAGAGTTATATTGTTGTGTAAATAGCATTGTATTTCGTATCTATAATAGAGATTTACTAATGTTTCTAATTGTTTTATCTATTTTGTCACGAGAAATTTCGTTTCAGTGTAGTCTAGTAAAAAATATATGCACGGAGTGCGAATCCGGCGCCTGCGAGAATTTTTCTATCGGAAATTTTTCGTAATATGAGCTCGGCCTAAAGCTGATAATTTATGACGTATGGGACACATAATTATACCTAAGTCCACCTTAGTTCAGATACAGATCACTGCATCAGAAGCAGTGTTAGTGATGGGCTCGCTACGTGGGGCTAAAGCGGTTGGTGGAAGAGGCTGTCTTACTAAATATAATGTGAAGGTCGGGAATTACCAACATTAAAATAAGTGGAAAAATGATAGACCAGGCACATGATAATATACCGTTTTTGCCAGTGTTTGACGAACTAATATTTAAAGTAAGTCAAGATTGAGCTGTGGGATACTAACTAGTATTAATTTTAAGAATTCTGTACAAATAAATTAAAACAATTAGGTAAGATAAAGTATTTTTAAATACATAACAAGTCAAGAAACAGTGCAGAGAGTCTGTATCTCTCGAGAATCTGCGTGCTTTTAACCGATCGAAAAGCCACACATAAACTTTGGAGAACTTAAATAAATAAAATGTTTAGTTTAAATAAGATCTGTTAGTTTTACTGCCGTTTAACAGAAGTTTAGAGATGTCCGTTTAAAATACATAATAATTGAATTAATTTCAAAATCTTGTTTCTGTCTGTCTGTCTGTCTTGCTGGGTGGATGTTTGTTACTCAATCACGCCTCAACCACTGGACGGATCGGGATAAAACTACACACATATTTAAGTTAGGTCCTGCAATAGGATATAGGCTTTATATTTATATCGAAAAATACAAAAGTTAATACCAAAAAAAAGGAAAAAACCATTACCGAGATTAAACAAACTATAGCTACATGCTATAGAAAACTTCATTACTATGATTTAGGTGTAAATCAAGAAGTTCCACGCCGATAACCGAATTTAGGGTGGGCGGAAGCGCTGGCAAAATCTACTTCAAAATAAAATAAAATTACTACTGCATATTTAAGTTTATAAAATTTGTAGACGAATGCTTGAAAGCTGCCTTTTTTAAAAAACAACGGACTTAACATTTAAAGCAAACACCAAATAACGCTAATTAGAAATTATTCCAATAAAGCAAACCACTTCAACTCTTTTGTTTTGGTGGTCATTTTTAAACGTATCAAAAAAACGTTTAAAGAACAAACGTACAAATTCTACTTTAATGCCTACTTAATCAGTTCAAAGCCACCACAAACTCTGTAACAAATGTTTTTAGAAGAAAAAGGTAATTTTCCGGACTGTATGAAAAGCCCTAAAACTCTACTACTATTCAAAGTAGACTTTAATACTGAAAACATTTTCGATGTCAATATAAGGAGACGCCACCGCCTTAAAAGTAGATTAAGTTTTTATTAAGTAGACTAGCTTCGCCCGCGCTAAATTTGGTCTTTGGCTTAACTATAAGCTAAAATTTAGGCCAATTGGATGCCGACAAAAGTACCGGAAAAAAATATTCCCATGGGAACTCTTATTCGGGATTAAAAGTATTCTATGTCATTCTCCGTCTCTTTAACAATGCCTGTGCGAAATTTCAGCTGAATCGTATCCGCGTTAAATTCGGACTTTTATCACGCTAGGGGATGATTTTCCAAAAACGATAAAACACGTCAATCTTAATTTTTAACCAAAAGGCTTAATACCGGTTTTTACGCATATAGCTTCAAAAATGACAAATTTACATACAAACTTTCAACCTCCATTTTACTCTCTTAGGGTTGGAATTTAGTGATCGCCTACGTAATAACAGAAATCTCTGTGCAAAATTTTAAGTCTCTAGGATCAGGATTTTGGGCTGTGCGTTGATATGTCAGTCAGTCAGAGTCTTCTTTTATATTCTTTGTAGAAACCTATGAGGGGAGGCCTATATTTAGCAGTATACGTCCCCTGGCTGAGAAGAAGAAGAAGGTTAAAAAATAATTGATTTTCATATAAACTTTGGCCCCCATTTCAAGCCATTAATTCTAATTTATTTAAAAAAATGATTTCTGAGTACATCCCTAATATCTCTTGTTAACTTAGCACGCGATAAGTATCTAACGCGCCGAAGAAATAAAAAAAAAACATACACACTCACACCACACCACACCACACCACACCATAGAACACTATGCAATATCATACAACACTTTACAACAAACATGTCATGTCAACAAAGTTTTGATTATCGCGAAAGGTCCTAGATTGAATTAGGATAAAAAAGAGTTTAAATTCTTTCCGTCTCTTTAACTATCTCTGTGATAAATTACAGCTCAATCATATCGTGTTAAAATAGCCTTGTCCTTCATCATTCTTTCAACTATCATTATGGCAAATTTCATCTGAATCGGATTCACTGGTGTTACGCGATGTGAAAGAGTAAGAAAAGTCACATTAAGTTATAATTATCCCCCTGGGAACTTGTAAGTTTTCCGAGATAAAATGTAGCCTAAGTGTTATGTTAAGATATAAGCTACCTGCACTTTGAAAATCAGCCAAATCGGTTCTGTTGTTTAAATCTTTTGAATACAAATTTACAACCCCTATTTATCCCCTTAGGGGATGATTTTCCAAAAACGGAGAACCACGTCATTCTTAGTTTTTAACCGAAAGGCCATATACCAATTTTCATCCATTTAACTTTAAAAATGATGGATTTTCATACAAACTTTGGACCCCCGTTTCACCCCTTTAGGGGGTGAATTTTGAAAGTGCACTCCTATGCCTGATAATGAACCTACGTGCCAAATTTGGAATCTGTAGACCCAGCGGTTTGGACTGTACGTTGATATGTCAGTCAGTCAGTTTCTTCTTTTATATATTTAGATTAATGGAAGGTAACATAAAATAGCAGGGTCGATTAGGAAGTGATTATGAGGAAGAGGGTGGGGATGAAGAAGAATCAGATATAGATTTTGAGGATGTAGATGAGGATGAGGATTAGATCACGCGATTAAAGATGATGAAGAGAAATTTCTAAACTCGATTTTTGAGAATGTGATGGAGGATGAGGAATTACCACATTATGAGGAAGAGAAATAGTATACCTTTTCTACCCTGATACACAGGTAAGTACGTAACCAGCCGTAAAGCTTTTTGTATGCCTCAGATTCCCATAACATTCCAAACAATTTTCAAACTTTCTTTATGACTGTAGTTTCATATGCCAATAATATCGACGCCGACAACCATATACAGGGAATATGTACAATGCATCTATTCTATAGGGAATTTCTAGAAAAATTTTTTTACTGACTAATTTTATTGGCCATAATCATCAAGATCGACATATCGATTATATCGATAAATTAGTGAGATAACGCTCTTATGATTTCATGATGCGGAAATTACTTGAACCATCTACTAAACTAAACAATGGGATCTCTATTTTTTCATCGCTCGCTGCTAGGATCTCTTTTTAAACTTTTTCATAGTCTCAGCTAAAAGTAGGTTACAAACATATTGGTGGTTAGTTCCACCTTAATCATCAATTTTTTTAGAATTCAATTGAATCCAGCAAAATAACCAAAATCAGAGCTGTTTGAGTATCCATTTTGTATATTTATTTAGGAGTGATCGAAGCCAACTCGATAGTCTCATTCGATAACTGTCAAATCTATGTTTTTCGTACTGTTCGCCGTCGTATCACACTTTATAAACGCTCTCGATTATTTTAGATCTCGGGAAACAGTTACAATTACCCGACTATCGGACCGTACCACCAACATAAACAGATTTTCTGCTATACGGTACAAGTTATAGGAAATGAACCTTTTAGGATATTAATATTGCTCTACCTTTTTATTTAACTTTTAAACAAAAATATTTACATTGATATATTCTCAAAGCGTATTATGTTATATAGGAACAACACAGGACATACAGTACTTTTTATGTCGACCAAAAGTTCATACCGAAAACAGAGTTTTCCGCGAATAAAACCGTAACTTGATTTTTGTAACAGGGTTAGTTGAAAGTACAGAATACTTTTTATACCAGTTAATTAGACGTTTCTTTAGACATCCCACGTCAATGACCTAATTCTGCGCGGTATATTGATTTATTGACGACAATCCTTTAGTTTAGAAATTAATACAATACAATATAACTGACTTCCAGTCCTGTCCCAATCAGGAGCGGCCTATTACCTACCTACATCCATATTCATAGTAATCTTAGCAATTCATTTATCTTTTAAATATGCTTTTATGATTAATTAGTGCAAATTTTCATTGTACTGACGAGTGTGATAGTCTCTTGGTGCCAAAGGCTTTTAAGAGTGTAGGACCTCACTAGCACCCTTTCTACGTCAGCTTGCTAATTATTACACAAAGTTCCTAGCTGGCGCTACAACATGGCGTTAAAATCGCAGTTCGCTTATGAGTTGGTCAGCTCCGCGTCACCCATATACTACCCGTTTCGCGGTACCGAGTGTGTAAACACGTTCTCTTTTTGTCCTGAGTGATCCGGCTCTGGTCAACGTTGATTTTTATATCAACTTAAGAATATTACACACTGGAGTGGTGAGTATGAATTTTACTGCAGTTACACTGTAAAAAAATGTTTACTATGCGAATATTGGCTTTATAATATAGTTATTATTGTAAAAGCAATAAAATGATTTTTAAGTCTACTTGATTCTGGTGTTGTTCCTATATTAATTGAAATTAATTTAGACTTTTTTGAAACCAAACGATTTTTCGAAATAATTCTTTCTATTTATTTTGTTATTACCATAATGTTTTTACATTATAAAGGACTTCCAAACGAAGTGCCTGTAAATAGATTACAAAATAGCTTTCTACAATTTTTGTCCCAAAATTAGAAACCTTTAAATTTTACCGCTTATTTCTGCCATAGACCTGAAAATGTTCTGTATTGCTTTAATGTTAAAAAAAACGTTACATTGGAACAAGTTAACAGTTTCAGAAAACGAAACGACACAGCATCCACTTTTCTCAATATTTTATTTATTATTAAATAAAAACCTAAGAAGATTCTTATAAGGAATCAATGCGTAGATGAAAACTTCTATAGCAGTAATTCTATAAGTCAAGGCTCTACCTAAGGTTGTGTAGCAGACTCTTTCATGGCCAGAGTGCGCACGATTTAACAATTTGCCGATTTGAAATGGTTACCAATCTACATAACTCCGGAATTAAGGAGATAAGCACGAGCCACAAACCTTGCGCACCTACATTTTGACAGCTTAAACATTGTGACAGACATGTTTATATCTCATAGCGCTGTAACCTGTAAATGAAATACCTTGTATGTAGGCTTGCGAGATACTCCGTTATTTACGAATTACCCTGTTTTCTAGGGCCTCACCCTAGAAAAATAGAAACCCGTAATTAGCAAATAAAATATGGGGTAAACAAAACTCCCGTATTTACAGTCGGATGTGTCGCGGTCAGAAATCGACATTCTATTTAGCGTTTGAATTTGGCGCTGTGCGTGATGTAGTCACTGCGCAGTATCTACGCCTTCATGTGGGGATTCCGCTTGCCATTGAGAGAAAGGAACAGAGGTTGCGTCCAATTTTGCGCTCCTGACTACTCTTCAGCGCTTACAGCCCTCGTTAATTTGTCCCCAGTTAAAAAATCGAAACCCCGTGTTATTTCGATTACTGAAATCGAAAAGGGTCAGGTGAAAACCCTACTTGTATGTACTAACTACTTTATCCACCATCTTGTGGCCCAAATAGGTACAGGTTTATAAATTATTCAAGCAAATAGAGGAGAGTCCCAAATACTGAATCTATATAATTTCTACTATAGCACGAACGCTAATCAGGAAGAATTTCGTTCAATGACCGGTCACTATTTGTCTCTGTTGCTCGCACAGATGCGATGACCTCTGTCATAGAGGAGCGCAACGGCAAATAATTATGCGCGTGCAACAGAGACAAATAGTTACCGGTCATTGAACGAAATTCTTCCTACTTCGCATCCGTGCTATAACCTTAAACAACTCAATTTCTTACACGCTAGTGTGAAAGCTCCCTAAACTAATCCGTTCGACCGACATATTTATTTTGAAGAGCGGCCGTAAGTTTGTTTAGATTAAAAATATTTCTGGCTTCCCTTGCACACGACACTGTGAAGCATCTCCTCGGCAGTTCGGCACAGAACAGGCGATGGCGAATGTATCTAATGGACGCGTACTGGGTACGTACCAAAGTACTTGAATAGAACATGACATGATACAAGATGTAATTATATCTACATTAGCAAGTTGTGTTTACGCATAAAGGGTTCCGTATTACACTGTCTTTGAGAAAGCATTGTTGATGAGAAGTTCTTAATTTAATTATTTAATCGAAATTTAATTAAGTTTGTTACTTGTTCAATTTCTGCTTTAACAACTTGGTATCTAAATTACTTTTAGAGTTTCAAGTTAGAAGATAAAAAAAAAATTGAAAAATTGCATTGAATCACAAGTAAAACAAGTTCTCAAGTTCACAAGTTCTCATGTTCACAAGTTCTCATGTTCACAAGTTCTCATGTTCACAAGTTCTCATGTTCACAAGTTCTCATGTTCACAAGTTCTCATGTTCACAAGTTCTCATGTTCACAAGTTCTCATGTTCACAAGTTCTCATGTTCACAAGTTCTCATGTTCACAAGTTCTCATGTTCACAAGTTCTCATGTTCACAAGTTCTCAAGTTCACAACCCAACCAAAACTCCAAAAGGTTCTTTCAATTTAAAAAAATTAAAGTTATATTGAGAGGATAAACATTTACGAAATAATAGTGGTAGTCTCTACCAACATTTGAAAATGTAACAATTCGTAAAATTTATAAAAAAAATAACAATAGATACCTAAATATTTTAAAGTAATATTTTGGGATATACTTAACAATAAATATTTAAGACTAGCTTACCACGAAGTCGTCAAACATTCAGTAACATTGAATATGATATTCCATTCTACTAATATATATCATATAGGTATCCTATAGTTTGAAAGTTTAAACTGATTTGAATGAAATATAAAATGGAGATACCTTATGCCTTGAATTAAAACTCTTTGGTTTTTTACTTTATCATGAAAAATAAAAAAGTTATTATTACTAGTTCTTATATAGTTCCTAGACTGTATAATTAAAGTTTTTGGCTGAATTATTAATCCCACGACAGTAATTTAGTACGGACGGAGTTACGGGCAAAAGCTAGTGTAAAATATATATTTATCCACAAAAACAAAATAAAGGTATTTTTATCCGTTATCTGGTACTCCCAAATTCACAATACAATTTTTGCTTAGTTTGGGATCAGAGATGACGCTGTGTGCAATGTCCAGGAATATTTGCTTATGTACTATTTGTTTCAAAGGTATGTATACGTATTGCATTTAAAGTGTCCGGGGTGTGATGCTTGTACACTATGTTACTTCCAACTTAAGTACCAAGTTACGTATAATATTTACTTGATATACATAACACTTTCGATACGTCTCGGACCGTTAATTGTTTGCGTGTGCACTTAGTTTACATCCGTCGGAGCTCGTGCCACCGGAAATGATTTTTCAGCAAAACAATAGTTTTTGCTCATTACACACTATGCCGTGTGTTTTCAATAGTAGATTGTTTCCTTTATTGCAGATGTGTTGTTTCATTTTTAAACTCTCTCCATAACACAACGGGAGGTCCAGCGGGCGTTGCTTTCTCTAGAAGTTCATAAGTCGAGTGGGCCAGATGGTATACCAGCAGTGGTGCTTAAAAAGTGTGCTCCTGAGTTATGTCCTGTACTCACGCGCCTCTTCGCACATTCCTACCTCACTAGGCAATTTCCGTCTTCATGAAAGAGTGCGAATGTGCACCCGGTGCCTAAAGGGCGATAGATCAGATTCATCGAATTACAGGCCTATCGCTATTTTCTCTCTCCTTTCCAAGGTGATTGAGCGTGTGATCAACACACAGTTTCTAAGATCCCTCCCCCCCCGATTGTAAAATGGTATGTAGTCTGTTGAATTGTACGAAATAATGCCTACGCCTACTTTCTACCATGGCACCGCTCGCCATTGGCAGGGAATTTATTATCACACTTTAGAACCGAAATGGTCGCGTACAGTGCGGTTTTAGAGAAACTTCTTCCTGCGAACGCTTGGGTTGTGGAATGAGCTCCCTGCCAAGGCTTTGCCCATGTACTACAGTATGTGGTTCTTAAAGTAAGAAATCTAATAGATTTTTGAAGGGTCGGCAACGCGCGAGTGATACCCCTGGTGTTGTAAGCGTCAATAGGCTACGGTGACCGGTTACCATCAGGCGGACCGTAAGCTTGTTTGCCACCTTAGTGGTATAAAACAAAAAAAAATATACTGAATGAAGATAAAGTTAGTGGCCTAAGGATATGCAGCAGAACCCGTTTTGACTGTGTGCTTTGAAGTTACCAACTCAAGTTGCCTGTAAAATGTCTTAAACCGATCATACTTAACAATGTTTTAAGTTATTGGATAAAAAAAAAGTAAACGGTACACATGTCCTGACTAAACCATATTTTTAATTTAAATAAAATAAAACATGCGATAATTTATAAACATAAGTGTTTTTTGACTAAAATGCTTCGTATATCGTACATTTTGACGCTAATATTTTATCTAATTTCCTTTTTTAGGGACAACAAACAGTATTTACAAAAATAAATTAATATTGAAAATATTACAGATTAATTATTATGAAACCCACAACGTTATCCACAGATTTGTTTTAATGTTTTACTCGATACAAATATTAATTATACTAATTTACATTCAGTACAAGAAGGAAATGCATTTTTTTATATTGTACCAAGATATATC
Organism: Apoda limacodes; assembly: GCA_946406115.1. Taxonomy (NCBI): domain Eukaryota; kingdom Metazoa; phylum Arthropoda; class Insecta; order Lepidoptera; family Limacodidae; genus Apoda; species Apoda limacodes. The sequence goes on from OX291541.1 coordinate 46,406,906, forward strand.
AGAAATCAAGAAGTATTAATACATTACTGCCGCGGCCAGCAAATGCAGCATAACCGGGCGATCGTGAGTATGTTTGTATTTATTGTTTTCTAAAATATTCAGCAACAGTGAATATTACAGCGTATATCCTACATATTTCTACTACAATATTATAAATGCAAAAGTTTGCAAGTTTGTGTTTATTACTGCTTCACGTAACAACAACTCAATCGATTTGCCTAAAATATTAAATGTAGGTAACTTATATTGATAGATAGATAGAGCTTATTGCGAAAAATATAAGGAATAACTATAACTTAATACTATAGCTGCAGCCACCTTCTCAACTCCCTTAGTAAGTACGACATTGTAAGTATGCTGAAACCATTGAACGCCACCACCCCCGGTCCTCTACCTTTCTCATCCAGCCACTTACAGCTACTTTTTTCAGATCATTGGTCTACCTGGCTGGGGGGCGACCCATGATGAGTCATCAAAATGTAAACTACAAATATAATAAGTTTGCAAGTTACGGAACCGTTAAAAGTTTTGTGTCTCACAGTAGGTACCTAATATTATGCTTCATGTAAATATGATAAAATCTTCTGATAAAAAAAAATGCATGTTCAAATATGCAATTAGACAAAGGATTCACAAATCAACAAAGCAAACAAAGACTCCCTTGAAACTTGTTACTACTTCAAGCATTTATTAATTACAAGAACGACGTTGCTAGGGTTATCAGAAATGTTTTTTTCATGGTCGTATTGTTAGGTGTTCTAGTTTAATTACCGTACACGTAGTACAACTAGTTTTTTTGATAAAGAAGTACTAAACGCACGATTTTGATATCAAGTATGACATTTTTAACTACAAAGCAGCGTTTTGCTTTATACACTAACTAAATTAAAATTAAAAATTAACTAAATATACCTACTAAATCATAACGTAAAGTTTTATTTGAAAATATCATGTTAAATTAATATTCTTTTAAAAATTTGGAATTTCCTAGTTTTATCATGTCTGTTTGTTTGTATGTCACAGTTCTATAATGCACTAATTTCTACCAATGTTAATGAATTTTAGAATGTGAACCGCCGTACAATTTTGTAATAAAATTCAGAAATAAAATCCATACATAGAGTAACATATAAGCTTGAAGATTTTCCCTCAAATGCATACTTTGCGAGTTATCATAGATACCAATGTTGAAAATGTCATTCCCGGAACTATAAATGTTACGTCATTGTTTTTTGGGAACCCTAATAAATACTGTTCTTTCTATGATCGGATTTAGGACCGGAAATTTTGTATGAGTGCCTGAAAAGCTGTAAAAGAAAATCATACGCTGGAGTGAATCTAGATAGAGCTTATCATAGTTTTACATTCATGTTTTTTCTTTATTAAGAGGATGAAAACATGTCCTTTCGTCAAGTTCAATTTGTCATATTTTTGTTTGAGTAATGTTTTATGAAAAAATAGCTATATAGGAGCCAAAAGATTCACCGAATTAAAGATAAGATAACGTAATTTATATTTTTTTCTTTTCCAAAATATAGGTATGGGAAACGAAGAGAAAGGGCACTCATAACCTGTAAAAGCACAATAATAAATTCAATACATCGTATGTGTGGACTTGTACTACGTCCTCACAAAAAAATCCATTAAATTTAGACAACACACGCATTAGCTAATTAAACAATAAATATCTGTTCATTATTATTTTTTAATAATAGTATCTACAATATGATACCAGTGAGCTAGGCTGCTCAATACAAACGAGGTTATGGTTTGCAGCCGGCTTAATTCATCCGACTGTGTATTCAACAGAGCTCACGAATGTCATACGACTGATTTCAACAAACCTTCAGGACATTAAATACTACTATTAGAGTTAAAATATTGTGAACAGATAATATTTAATGGAATCTTATAGATTTAATATGTTTTTAACAAACACGTTGAATTTTTCCGAACTAAGTTTATAGGCATTATTTTTCCTTGCTTAAAATAATCTAAAGTGATTTTTTTTTTTAAATCTTTAAGATAACTTGTGCGGTTATTGTCATTACTGCAAAAATGCGTAATAGTCGCAAAGGCTGCTTTATAAGCAAATGTGTTGAAGAGGATATAATTAAATAATAAAAAAAAAAAAATATCCTTATACAACGTACATTGAAAAGTTCTTTGAACCTATGATCTAATTAAGGTCATCAATCCATTTAAACGATGGCCTAAATAAAATAGCAGAAAATATTAGTTTATTATGGCCATTGGAAATCGTATCAGACCTTGAATCGTAATGACAGGACACGAGATAACCAACTTATAAAAATGAGTACAAACATTTGGTTTAACAAATTGAATTCTTACGTCTTTATTTATAAAGTCGTTATTTAATTAGATTTGTTTGATAAAGAAACAATAAGTTATTAGGTAAGTCTCGCGGAGGTAGTGGAGCCGGTGCTGCGGATGCTACAAAGTAAAAGCAATGATACATCGCGGTTTCGTCGCGAATTTGGTTTGTTCTGCTTAGGACGTTAAATTTGATCCAAAAAAAATATTTATCTTATGCTATTATTAAATAGGGATAGTAAATTTGTGTAATGAAAATAAGTATGCCGAGATCATAACAAGTGAAAATCAAGTTTTGTATGTATTTATTTATATTTATTTGTTTAACAAGCTAACCAAAAAAGTACACATTTAAATTTTTTTGAAACTATTAGTATAAATTCATGCTACAGTGTTGTTTTGCTAGAAAGTTTGGCCTTCAGTCAGAAAATTTTACTTTCTCGTCTCAGCCATTTTACGTACCACTACAGAGGCCCAGGCCTCTTCTTGTTGACAGTACTTAAATTTGATCAAGTGAGTATGATCCCGCTGGTAGTAAAAATATTATCTGTTTGGTCACCTTATATTTTTTAGGTTTGTTTATATTTCTCTCGACGCAACACATAGGCAATCCTATTTAGAACTTGCATTCATGGCGGCATGCCTTATCTCTCACAAATCACAACAGATTTTGGCCAAATAGTTTCGTATTCCTGGCCGTTTGCGCCAGAAGCGATACATGACATATTGCATAAAATTAAATTAAAACAGTTACTTTTATCATCTGGACCAACCAGTAATGCACAGCCACAAGTGGAACAACCCCGAAGAGTACAAGTGGAGGACGTGTGTGCACACGAAGGAAGTGATTCAGGCGCGCCCTGGTTGTCCAGCGAAGCGTGCAACGTTGCGCAATGACCCAGTAGCAGCTCTGCAGCACGCGATTTTCGGGGCTGTGCATTTTATCTACTACGCGGCAATCTAGGCCTTCCAAACGGCTTAGATAATTTATCATGTTATAGTTAGATATGAACCTAAGTCACCGGCATACCTTGAATAAATTAGCAACCTGAAGTGGCAATGTGTAGGCCATATCACTCGATAAACTGATAACTGATGAAGAAGAAAGTTTCTTAAATGAATTTCAATATTTATTGAAAAATTTGTTGAATTTTGAGGTAAAACATTTCTTTATACATAACAATATGAACCTATTTTACGGTCAAATAAAAAAGAGGATATACAAAAAAAAACTCTTTCAGCGAGAAGAACGCTTTAATTTCTAGCCATTCTTTCAGCTTGTTTGTGGGTACCGTGATGGAAGTAGCGCTTGTTATTTCTAAAGGTAGCCGGTAGGTAGTTATTTCTAAGGACGACCACGGCCTAGAAAATGCAGCAGCCAGAGAGGTACTTCTCAACAGTGTACATAGCTGATATGATAATACATAAATATTAATATAATATGTAAAACAGAAGCCGTGCATTGGTATTAGTAGTCTATTCTATTCCTGGAAAGGGTAAGATCAGATTACCACAATTAACACAGTTTCAGTAACAAGGGGAAATTCACGAAAATTTCGTCAAAATCGGTGAGTCACTGACATCATTTATTTTGTCTCGTTTACTTGTGACATTCGAGTGTTCATTACAACTTCTGAGCTTCATTAATTTTCTTCACCAAGGTGTTAGGGAATTTGTTTAGTTTAGCAAGTTTCGCAAATAAAAATTGTTAATAAATGCGAAAATTTGTTTGTCTGTCTGTCTGTTTGTTACTTCATAAGTCACTCATACAAGGACAGATTTAGATGAAATTTGGTGTGAAGATAGGTTGAATCTCGGTGAAGGACATAGGATAGTTTATATCCTGAAAAAATCAGAAGTTTCCGCGGGAATAACTATAACCGAGCTTAAACGAACTGTATAGCTTGCTGTGGCAAACTTCATTAGTAGGTATTATTAAGGAGTCATAAGTATAAATTAAGGAGTTGAAGTAAGAATCCCACGCCGATAACCAAATTAAGGGCGGGTGGAGCCGGTGGCAAAATTCATTGATTACCATCTATCCTTAATTACCAGCTATTATTCCATTAATATTATAAACGAGAAAGTTTGGTTGTTTGTAACTCAATTACCACTGGACGTATCGGTATGAAACTTGGCACACATGTAGGTTAGATCATGGATTAGGAATAGGAGTAACTTTAACCGAATCCCGAATCCAAACTCAAACTGATCAAATCAGGTTATAACAAACACTTTTGGATCGCCAAAGTTATTAAATATTATTTATTTTATTTTTTCACCAGGTTCACAATGCGGATTTCTACCGAGAAGAATCCGGCAAGAAATTCGATCTTTTAAAAACATATCATTCCCTAATCATTACATAACTAGTACATATATAGTATATATAGTTTTGATTCCCTTGCAGCCTAGTTGGTAGTGTGGCCAGGTGCTGTGCAGAGGGTGTAGGTTCGATTCCCGCACTGGACAAACATTTATGTCATAAAATAAACATTTGTGTTTGTCTTGAGTCTGTGTGTGTTTATGTATGATATGTATGTATTTACAAAAAAAAGTAATATTTATGTATTTGTATCCGTTTTCGGTATTCATAACACAAGCTTTGCTTACCTACTTTCGGGCCAGACGGCGCTGTGTGTAATGTCCAAAAAATTTATTTATTTATTATTATTTATATCGTTATAAAAAAAAACAAATATAATCATCAATGTTTTACATAAAAAATTTAAGCATTTCATTTTAATTTTGTTTACCCATGAGTCCTGTAATTGATCATCGTCAGTCCCATGGATTTTTGATGACATTTATATAGTCTGAAATTTTGTAGCGTGCTTTTTTACAAAGTTGTTGTTTGACAAAAGATTTAAATTAACTAATAACTTTTGAATATTATTAGAAACTTTGTAAAAGTGTATACATTGCCGCATAAAAGAGTTATTAATTTTGTAACATGGCCCAACAGCTTATTTTTACATCTCGTACTATTAATATTTTTATGAACGTATAAAAGATTTTCATATATGTACTGCGACGCTAAAGTTAAAATATTTATACTTCCCTCAACCTATCCCTCAGAGATATCCTAGATCCTAATTTGTAAATAGCACGAATTGCCCGTTTTTGTAACACAAATATTGTATTTACATCAGCAGCGCTACGCATCAATAAAATACCATATGTCATTAAACTATGGAAATAGCTAAAATATACTCTAGTCTTATTTTCTTGATCGCATACACAGCAGAGTTAGTTTTTTGGCTTGGTTATGAATATGAGGATCCCATTGAATTTGGGAGTCAGGCATTTTACCAAGAAAGACTGTTGAATCAACAAGTTCGAATTGCTCGCCATTAATATTAATAAATATCTGGATCTGACAAACATTTGGTTTTTTTCTTACTAAGTAACAAATTATTAGCGTTAAACCAATTTACAATCTTAGAACATAAATAACATGTCTGTTGTCTCTCTACTTTGAAAAGTAAACAGGTGTCGTCAGAAAATAAGACCATTTCATGTTTTTTTACATGATATGGGATCATTAATGTAAATAAGAACTAGAAAAGGACCTAAAATTATGCCCTGAGTGACTGCTGATCCCGTAGATCACTTTTCACTGTCGATATCTACTTTCTGTACTCTGCTACTCATGTAAAAAGTCAAAAGCTTTGTGATATAGCTTTCTGATAAGATTTTCGTGTTGGACACAGTCAAATGACGTAGATAAACCACAAAACACTCCAAAGAGCATCATGCGAATCCTCCCAGGCTTTAAATATATTTTTTAAAAGTGCCAGTTCTGCATCGGTTTTGGAACGGCCTTTCATAAAGCCAAACTATTTAATACTAAGTAAGTCATTGACACAGAAATGGCTTAACATTTGACAAAGTATGTTTTTTCAAAAACTTTACTGAGTATAGTTAGTGTTGAAACAGGCTAAAAATTGTTAGGATCTGTTGAACTACTTGATTCAAAAAGATGTATGACTTTGCTACGTTTTATCTCATCAGGAAACACACGGCTATCAAGACAAAATTAATTTTAAAATATGGCTAAGGGATGTGCTATGACATGAAAAATTGAAATTATAGGTTTTTTGGTATGTCCCTAAAGACCCGTCATGTTTTTTATTTCTAATGTTTCAAATGTATTTATGATATCCGTCGGACTAATCTTTTAAATTACAAAAGAAATATTACATTCAGGAACATTTGTTTTAATAATTTTTTTCTGCTTTATTTGGACTTGAGTTAAGATGTTGGGTAATTTTGAGTGGAATACTACTAAAAAAAAATTCAAAAGCAACCTAAAGATTTGTTTTTAAACTAGTATCATCTACGATCAATTCAAAATCCTGACAAGAGTGCCCAACTTTACCAGTTTAATTTTATGTTATGTTCCATGTAATTTTTAATTTTATTTGTTGATTTATTACTTTATTTCTGAGGTGAATTGATTTTTTAAACAAGACGAGGCGTTTTAAAGGTATTTTACATATTCCTTAATAACGAGATATTATACAATTTTATTTGGTTCACGAAACAAATTAATTATATTAAAAGACCGAAATAAGGCAAGCAATCTGGTGCTTAATGAGCTATTTTCTAAAATGTTTGTATTAAAGTCTTCACAAATAATGATTTGCTTATTGGAATTGCTGATTTAGTTTAGCACTTCTTCCATAACTAAATTAAAATTATCATACATTGCACACGGCGGCTTGTGTAGGTACACTCACAACAATGAGATGCTCATCTTCTATCCAGGTCAGCTCGGCATATCGCTCAACTGAGAGGCTCACGATGTCTTTACGTTTCTTAAACTTTAGCTATTTATTAACTAAAATTGAAGAGCAACCATGGATTTTATTTACTCAGCTGAACGAACTTCCAACCTGGTGATTAGTAAAATGGGACATAAACTGATAGCTTACAGAAATTATATCATTAAACACTTTATGACAAAGGTTTTTTTACAATTTTACGTTTAAAATGACTGCAAAGTGCAGGACCAGACGCGCACTTGCCCGGTATATTGTTATTCATATTATTAAGACACAATTTAATGTAACGAAGAAGTGTTTCTTTCATATTTCAATCAATATTATAAAGTTTTATAATAATGTCATAACGTCTTTCTTTTTCCGTTCATTACCTTTATAATTTACCTTCAGAGTAATAGTTTGAAGAGAATGTCTTCGTTTAAGGCCAGTATCCAGCGACTCGTTATAAATGTTTTAATGGCTACCATTACGCGAACACATTAAGGGGATCGCCCTCCGTTTCTGTTGAATTTAAGAGATGGCGCAAATCATAAACGACGAGCTGTACTGTACCTCCTTTCGATATACTATGGATCATAGACATAATACAGATAACATTTGTTATCTACATTATCTACAATAATGTAGCAAACATTTCTGTGGGATATATTGATTTATTTATTTCCGTTATTATTCTGCTTAGAATACTCATATAAAAGAATCTATGCTAGTTGTTATTTTGATCCTTCATTGTACAGAAAAAAAAACATTACAAGAAATTATAATTCTAGAAAAATAATACAGAGGGCGTACGTATCTCTACCAGAAATTTCTTCCCGTAAACCCAGAGAAAGAATAAATTTACAAAAAGTTTCTTATAGGGTGCTTTGAAATTTAAATTTAATAGTGATTTTGTAGTATCCAATAGGTAGTAATAATGTTATTGATATTAGATTTAATTTTACTGAAAAACTCATCAAATATTTTTAAAGTGAAAACTTCGTTAGCGGCGTTGTGCTTTTTTTTGGGTAAAAAATGATAAACTCGCGTAGGCTGATAAATCGTGAGACGAAAACCATAATGCCACGCCTATTATAATTTTGAAGTGAAAACGTCTTTAGCGGCGTATTTTTTTGTGATGGATAGAAAATGTAAAACCTTATAGGACGAAAATAGTAAGAGGAAATTGGGTTGATGAAAAAATGAAAGTGCGGATTACACATGTTAAAATGTTATATTCAGATTGTATGTTTTCACTTCCGCCGAAACTCCCGGAGTGCAACCCGTTTTTTTTTGTTTCTTTTGTTTTGCAATACTTTATGAATGCAATTGAACATAGTAAAAGGTCTTTGAAAGTAGTAAAAGGCTTTAAAATCATGTTTGATGATGAATTTTCTGGTTAAAATATTTATAGAGGAGTTTAATGTAATGTCTAAGTATATATATGAAGAATATATAACTTAACTTGATCTTTAGGGCAATAAATAATTGACATACTGATAGAATGCAAACAATTTTATTTAAGGACAGTGGTATTCAAAACACTAAATTAAAAAAATTATTATAATCCTAAGTAACTTTAGTTAGAACTATTTAACTTGTTTGTCACGTTAAAGAACTGCAGAATATTTTTTATATCTATTATTATCTGAGCTTAAGATGTTTTTTAGAAATAAATACTGAAATTATTACAATAAAAGTGATCGGAGTAGGCAGATTGGTTTTGGTACTTGCATCGAGCTGCCATCATATATATATAAGCCGCTTTTTAATCGATTTTCGGACTACTGGATTAATGTTTTAAATATAGAAGGTATAAACGTAATTACATATACGTAAGCCTGTTTTAAACCTTGGTATGTTTATACAATTAACGTAAGTCCCAAATTGAAAACGGCTTTAACAAGTTTTGACATCGTTGTTTGTCAGAAAAACACTTTTAGCCACGAAGCAAATCTTCCTAAACATATTCACTATCTGCTTATATAAATAATATCCCTTGTATACAAAAAAAAAGGTTTGATTCCGAGATCCTAGCCCTCGAATCTACCACAAAGCTAGCTGCTAATGAAACTAGAATGAACTACCAAACCAGAACCTTCTTTTGTTGAAATAGTTTTAAACCTTACCACGTAAACTATTCGCCCGTCTCTCATACTTTGGACTATTGTTTGCGCTGATATTTTTTGTAACCTATCTTCCTCTATTTAATGCCACTAATGTCTTGGTGGAGTTATCGTCCTAAAAATTGCCAAGACAACACGCTGCCTTTACAGAAATAATGTAGCCTACTACATTTTTTTTTAGAAGTTGATTAAGTCATAAATGATTTTTTCACAGATATTAAGCATGTTTCCTGTGTACCAGTACCCAGTAAATTAAGTTTTCAAAAAATAATACAAGAGCGGGTATCAGGTTATTGCAAAGGAGTTGACGTTGGGGGGGTTTCCGTAACCAAAGTACAAAAACGGGACCCTATTACTAAGACTACGCTCATCAGTCCGTCCGTCTGCCACCAGGCTGTATCTCATGAACCGTGATAAATACATTTGAAATTTTTACAGAAGATGTATTTTTGTTGCCGCTATAACAACTTGGACAACGGCTCTTAATCATAAGGATCCGAATATTTCTGAGGTAAAACGCAAATTAAATCCTGCCTCGAGGTTCAGTAAGAAAGCAACTGCCAGAGCAAAATTCCAATTCATCGGCAAAATAGTTGGGCAACTTGCGAGCTATCCTTCTCGAAGTCGTTCTTTCTGGTCGCCTAAGCTGCCGAAGGGAACTTTTTCCAGTCGTCGTTACCACCACTGCGAAAGACCGATGGTGACTTGGTCCATAGTGCTAAAGTCAAAGGAAGTGAATCTACTGGGCAGACTCTTGGCCTCAAACTCGAATATGAACGATGAAGGCGCTGTACCACCTACTATAATTTGGTGCGGTAAGACCATGCCGGAAATCTCCATAACACAGCGCTCCAAAAGGGCGATAGATCAGATCCATCGAATTACACGCCTATCGCTATTACCTCTCTCCTCTCCAAGGTGATGGAGCGTGTGATCAACACACAGCTCCTCAGATACCTAGAAGAACACGACCTGGTCAGTGATCGTCAATATGGCTTTCGCCACGGTCGCTCGACTGGTGACCTTCTAGTGTATCTCACACACCGATGGACACTAGCCATTGAGAGTCAGGGGGAAGCATTGGCATGTAGCCTGGACATAGCGAAGGCGTTCGATTGGGTCTGGCACCGGGGTCTTCTATCGAAGTTGCCATATTACGGAGTGCCCGAGGATTTGTGCAAATGGGTGGCTAGCTTTTTGTCTGGCAGAAGCATAAGAACCGTAGTTGACGGTAGTTGTTCTGATAGCATGTACATTAATACTGGTGTCCGCAAGGCTCTGTGCTGTCTCCTACGCTCTTTCTACTGCATATCAGTGACTTGTTTGACATAAACAACATGCATTGCTATGCAGATGATGGTACTGTAGACGCTTATTACACGGGTCGTGCAAACATCCCTCGTTCCATTGTGGAGGAAAATCGCGGAGAACTTGTGTCTCAAATCGAGTCCACAATCTCCAAGGTCTCTGACTGGGGACGGGTAAACTTGGTCCAATTCAACCCTACAAAGACACAAGTCTGCGCGTTCACCGCTAAGAAACCCCCATTCACTGTAGTCCCACAATTCCAGAACACGGGGAGTGTTCTCCATCTCCAAGAGCATTGGGATCCTTGGTGTTGACATCTAAGCGATGTTCAGTTTCGAGATCATTTACAAGATAAGGTGAAGCTGGCGTCCAAAAAACTAGGTGTACTCAACAGAGCGAGGTAGTACTTCAGGTCGGGGCAGAAGTTGCTGCTTTACAAGTCGCAAGTTCGGCCCTATATGGAGTACTGCTGCCATCTCTTGGCGGGTGCACCCGGATACCAGCTTGGACCTTTTGACTCGGTTCAACGACCGAACGCTTGGGTTGTGGAATGAGCTCCCTGCCAAGGTTTTTTCTAAGGACTACAGTATGGGGTTCTTCAAGAAAGAAGTTATTGGATTTTTTACGAGTTGGCAACGCGCGAGTGATACCTCTGGTGTTGCAAGCGTCCATAAGCCACGGTGACCGCTTACCATCAGGCGAACCGTGTGCTTGTTTGCCACCTTAGTGGTATTAAAAAAAGAAAAAAAAAGAGGAAACAAATACTAATAACAGAATAAAATAAATATTTAAGGAGGCTCCCATACTATACATACTATATACATACTATACATAACTATATTAAACAAAAATCGGCCAAGTGCGAGTCAGACTCGCGCGCGAAAGGTTCCGTACCATTGTCTATAAAAAAAAGGCAAAAAATAACACGTTTGTTGAATGGGAGCCTTAAATATTTGTTTTATTTTAATTTAATTATTTATTTTTAAAGTGACTATATAACTAAATATTCTGTGAATATTTTAGGCGCCTACCTGTTGCGGTAATCAATATCGAGCAAAATCGAACAAAAAAATCACGTTCGTTGTATGGGAGCCCCCTTAAATATTTATTTTGTTTATTCTGTTTTTTAGTAATTTTTGTCATAGCGGCAACAGAAATACATCTTCTGTGAAAATTTCAACTGTCTAACTATAACGAATTATGAGATACAGCCTGATGACAGACGGACGGACGGACGGACAGCGAAGCCTTAGTAATAGGGTTCCCAAGTACCTTTCAGGTATGGAACCCTAAAAATAGACAATTAATTACACCGTACGCTATACCCTGTTATTTAGATATACTCTGTTATTATTTTAACTGACGCATAAACAATACAACAACAAATGCGTGCAATAGCGGACTTAATGCCCGACGACATTCTCCACCAGCAAACCATACACAACTTTCATATTTACCAACATCAAATCAAAACTAAGATACCTACCTCATATAACTAAGATTTAGACATTTAAAGAAAAAACAATCTATTCAACTTAAACTTATTACTATTTGACAATTTTCGAAAATGTCATCATACTTAATCTATGCAAGGGAAGAAAATCCACACCCTATATTTTCCCACCTACCTCATTTCCCCAACAAAACTGTTATTACTAAAACCTTTTATTCAGTCAGTCAAACACATTGTTGGTTGACATCAATACAAAAAACCGGACATGTCGTGTTTTGTAACAAAACTGCTCAACAAGTTGTTATACACCCTTATCACTTACTTTCTCTACGAATATATACTTAAAAAAACCAAAAAAAAAATTATGTTTTCAACCTTATCTTTTCTGAACTAAAATTGAAAATCCCTTAAAGACAGCAAAATGAAAAATCATTGCATTGCACTTAAGAAAAAAAATTAAATAACATTTTTTTGTAACAAAAATGTTTTTTTACCATTGCTACTCGGAAAAGGGCATTTTATTCATCGATAACACTAAATAAAACTTTTACTAACTTAGTGAATAAAAACATTGTCAATTTGGAACACTAGTTAAATTGTTTTAATTGTTATTGTGGTTTTTTTATGTCATTGTTTTCTTATCACTTGGTAATAATTACCGAAATATACCAAAATGTGATAATAGTGCCCTTTATTTTCTCACAGTCAATGGTAAAAATTAAAGTACACAACACGTGAAAAAAAAATGCATCTCGGTCCTTTGTAACTCTCGCTCCGCTCAGTAGTCTACTCTAGCGTCCTTAGTTGCTCTCGGGATCCCACTTATTCCCTCGAATTAAATTTCCCTTTTTTTTCACTTGTTGTATAATCTGCTATTGACCGAAAATATAAGGATGTTAGCTCTTACATTTTGACAAGGTTTAATTATTATATAAATTATGAATTTGTATTAAAATTTCCTTTAAAATTATTAGTTATTTCCTTGTCGTTCGTCAACACTGCTGAAGTTTCTAAACGAAACCCGATAAATTCATATTTTTTTTCTAAAGTCGAAATATCTAACAAATTATATCTATGTTCTTTCCATTTCATATTCGTCACATTTCCTAGACAGATTTTTACCGTATACAACGTTTTTGTACTTTAAATATTGAAAAAAAAAATTATAAACATTTTTTCTTTTCTGACACATATTTCTTCCCCACGCACCGATTACAGCTCAAGCAAGCGATCTAAAGGGGAACTTAAAGATTTCCCGACGAAGAAAAAATAATAACGCGGACTTAGCGCCTTTTGCCTTGTTTTCTTACATAAATAATGATAAAGGGAAATTAAATCAAAGTCTTATTACGATATTAAAAGTTCGGAAGGCGTTTTTTTAATGTCTCTCGCGGTGTTTAGGGACGAATATTTCACTCAATTTGGTAAATGGAATGACGCGGTGAGCTGGCCTGTTAAAAGCTATTAGAGGGTTCTTTCGGTTGTTGTTATTAATATATTTTTTTTCTATTAAGTGCTTTTTTTAATAAACGCAGATATCCGTAAATAATATCTTTGTTTTTCGAGGCAGTTTAACTGTACTGAATTTTTTGGTAAAGTTACTTAGTAACACACTTTTCTGAGTCGGTAGTCATAAATCAAAATCACAGTCGCCATATTAAAACGGTGTGAACACAACACACCGTACACCGGTGTATGTTACACTGTAGGTTTTTGAAAAATATTTTAATAATAGATATCATAGGATGACAACGTCAAAATTATTCGATATTTTTGTTTTTTATCGCAATATATTTTAAAGCGCGAGTTTGGCTCGCGCAACAAGGGTACCGTACGAACTTGTTATATGTAGATTGTTCTGTGATAGAAGTATCACAGGTTTATGCCTTAATTATCAGTTTTTGGTTCTTAGGGTTCCGTACCTGAAAGGTAATTAGGAACCCTATTACTAAGGCTTCGCCGTCCGTCCGTCCGTCTGTCACCAGGCTGTATCTCATGAACCGTTATAGTTAGGCAGTTGAAATTTTCACAGAAGATGTAGTTACCGCTTTAACAACAAATACGTAAAAACAGAAAAAAATAATTAAGGGTGCTCCCATACAACATACGTGATTTTTTTGCTCGTTTTTGTAGATTATGGTACGGAACCCTTCGTGCGCGAGTCCGACTCGCACTTGGCCGATTTTTTCTATATTTGTCATGTAACATATTCCTTCTTGCCAAATTTCATAATTACTTATAAATTAGGGAAAGTACCCTACAGGTTTTGATTTATTTGTGTCACAATATGCGACAAAAATGACCGTATTTTGGACATATTTTTTATTGCATTGACTATTAGACTTTAGTTTGATATTAATTTCAACTTTATACCTTATAGCGTTCCTGAAAAGAAGGGTCTGTTTTTTTCTCCTGAGCTATAGAATACTAAAAATGGACTACTAAGAATGGAACAAACAAACAAATTTGAAAATTTACTTTACAAGAAAGTAATTTTGGTATTGTTGGTACAAAAACATTTTGGTATATGCACACTCTGGGTTCTATTATTATACTGCGTGCACTAAACAGCCATCTCCATGTATTAAGCTGATAGTGGTTGATATCCCAGGAGTGTGGGGCTAGTAGAGGCTACCATTCGGCACCGGCCATGTATCTTGTCTTTACTGACCGGGCCGTACCTGCTTCAGCCCCAAATGTACTGTGAACAAATAGTTATGATACTAGAATAAGTTTTATTATGTGTTTTTGATTTGAATACTCATCGCTTGCTAGTGCATGTGTGTTTATTGTAAAAATAATTGAGGTGGGTATGTTTTTCGATATTTTTGCTAAAATGGATTTAAATAATATATAGTTAAGACGTAAGTGATTCGCTTGTGTCATCGCAGTCCAAAGTTGAGTGTCGGATTTGAAGAACCCACTCGATTGACTTTTGCCGAATGCCACAACAAATGCTAAAACTACTATGATCGGGGGAAGAGTTGCGTGTTTCTTAAGCCCCTTAGCACAAAGCAATTGCCTAAGATCGTTTTGTTTAAATGTTTTCCTATTCTTAAACAGCCACAGAGAAAAATAAATTGTAGACGTTTTTAGCACCTGGATTCAAAAAAAATACTGTCGACGTTTTTGACGAATAAACTTACTATGTAGACAGTCGACATGGCTACAGCCGCAGAAAGGCTGTTAGGTTTACGATCAGCTGTTATGAAAACATAGACTTACATTCTACATTGGACGTCGAAGTCTTCCGGCTGAGATTAAAAGCTGTGAAATGCTGATAAAAAGTTTAAATTAATTGACTGTGAAATTCTGACCAAACTTTATTGTACTATTTATCCACTAAACACTTTGACTACTTAAGATGCATTTGTTTCTCGCAGCTAGGAAATCGGTGATATTTATGATGACAAACAACCGTTTAGATAGAATTCAATTCTTAGATTGAATTCTTAATATATTGCCTTGACATAGCAAACTTGGTACTAATGTTACCCTTGATGAAACTTTTGTGAGTCTAGTTATAATCTAGTATAGTCTAGTAGAAATTTAAACTGGCACTGGCAAACAAGCTGGATATTGATTCTTACATAGCACTGTCATTATATTTCACCACAGCATATCATAAACTTAATTGTGTGCTTAAAGAATCGAATTAATTTTCCTTTTATTATTACTGTTGTAGATCCAACTTTGTCAGATTCATTCTCCTAATACTTTGAACATAGATACCATAGTTACAAAATGTTGCTATAACCAGCCTTATATTATTCTTTCAAATATCAAAACTGTTTGTCTATCCAGCCACTTCGGCCAACCATTAGGGAAATCTGCGCGGCAACGAATCGTACTGTTTAATTTATTTCCCTGAATATTCTTAAACTATCAATGCTGTGGTCATTGTTTATTCTGCCCAATTTATGGCTGGCCTTGTCTTTACCACCTGATGTCTCTAGAGAAAAGTATCAAATGTAAAACCACTATTACGTTTATTTAAACTATAACGAATCTAAAACAAGATATACCTAGCAAAATCTTTTATTAAACTTTCCACATTATTTGTCTTTCTGTTTCCTGTCTGCGTTAATCTGTCTTTTAGTTATATTTCAGACCATGTAAATGATAAAAATCCATGGGACTGAAGATGATTAATAACAGGACGCAGAGGGAAACCAAATTAAAATGGAAATCATATATAATTTGTACGGCTTAAAAATTTTATTTAAAAAATATTGATTGTATTTTTATTTTTTATGATTTTTTAAAAGAGTAACTATCGAGTTTTTTACCGGATTCTTATCGGTAGAAATCAACAACATTGTAAACCGGATTCAAAAAATAGTATTTCATAACTTTGACGATTTAAAAGTTTTTGTAAAAACCTAATTTGAATAAAAAAAATTAACTTTGACTTTGACTGAGTTCTGTTTTGTACCGTGCCTTACGCATGAAACGCTTTGTTACGAACGCAGCTTTTTTGTTTCTGGCAATACTGTGTAGTTGTCATTAGTCTGCAGAAATATTGTATTGTTTACCATTTGTTTACCAAGTCGCCTTGTTTCTTTTTAGGCTTAACTGTACCTGTCGTTTGTTCAAAAATTATATCTCACAGCCCTTCACGTACATTTTTTTATACACAAAATCGAGAAATTTTTACTAGTGCAAGTACGTAAATATTAATCACAAAACAGTTTTCTGTCAACATATTTTTTTTAATTCGTCGAGTACGATGACCTACTCATTGATAGTACAAAACAATTAATTAACAAATTAATCATATAAGGCAAGATTTAAACGACGTTATTATCTAAGTTAAGACCTAAGAGTTTATTAAAATGGGCTTCCTGCTGAGGTGTCCTTTGGGCACTACAGTAGGGGTTATTCAAGATAGGAGTGATTAGAATTTTTAGAGTCGGCAACTTGCGAGTAATGCCCCTGGTGTTACAAGCCTCCACAGGCTACTGTGACCGCCTGACATCAGGAGAGCCATAAACTTACATAAGGGAAATTCGATGTCTAGCGTAAAAGTACTTATCCAGCTGACATAGCTCAAACATTTAGTATCTACGTCGAAATAGCGATAGTGTAGCGAAGAACCAATGTACGTACGACGGAGAAAGAAGGTTTTAAAGGAGAATGCAGTGTGCAACGGCCACCCAATTAGTGGATTGCCAGAGGTAAGAGAAAGCCACAGAAAAATTTAATAAGGTAACCTATGTTTAGCAGCTGACATCTCACTGCTGATATGGATATCAAGCAGCGGACGTAGGTGGGTTGATGACACAGATTTGCTTGTCTTTCCCCTTCAAAATTTTATAAAAATGCCAGAATTTTCTACTTGGTATAGATATTATGAAAAGTCAATGAATTCTGCAACGAGTACTGATTAAGAGGGCATAAAGCCAAACGAATTCTGCATACAACGCGGAAAATGAACGTATTATGGGTGAAAAGCATTAAATATTATAATTCGTATTAAAAATTTGCTAAATACAGTCCTAGGTAATGAAATTTTAGCTAAATTATATGTACCGTCATAAAAAAAACCGAAAATTGGATAAAAACTTTCTGAATTGCATTATGTTAATAACAGACTTCGGTCTGTAATTAAGTATCGATTTGTTTTTCATTATTTATTTGGACTTGATTTACTCACTGAAAATTCAATTCTACTGTTAACAACTAACCTGTATACCTACCTCCCTCTTAACTGATTAAATTTTTCTAAAATATTATGATTACGATATTTCAACCAACATAATCCCAACCCATTTCTTACAACAAAAGCCTTAAAAGATACTCATTATCGTCATAATTTCGAATACAATAATTTATCCGACGAATGGCATAAAATACCAATTTTAGCGGAAAAAAGCCGCATAAAAAGCCAAAGTCTAACATACGGGCTTTTGGCGGCGGTATCAATTTGCCTCTCATACATTTATTCATATCCCGTCGCGTCAGGTCATATAATTTATATGTGAAAGAAAAGTAGAAACAATCCTATATGTTCACAAACGATTTGGTCGAATATATTCACGCCACGAGGTCGGAAAGTAGAGGTATTATGCATGCCATTTTTATGGTACTCTTGGGGGCAGTTACTTATGCTAAGGCGTCCTTTTAAGAAACTGAATATATTAGTCTGGAGAAAACTGGCGCTGTGGAATGAGAATCGTTTTGGCACCAAAATTCAAGTTACGTATAATTTAATAAGTTTTTTTTTTAATTTGTAGCATTCCGTTACTACATATATACAATAAGTTTTTTTTTATATTGTAGCATTCCGTTATTACATATATACAATAAGTTTTTTTTTTAATTTGTAGCATTCCGTTATTACATATATACAATAAGTTTTTTTTTTATATTGTAGCATTCCGTTATTACATATATACAATAAGTTTTTTTTAATTTGTAGCATTCCGTTATTACATATATACAATAAGTTTTTTTTTTAATTTGTAGCATTCCGTTATTACATTTATACAATAAGTTTTTTTTTTAATTCGTAGCATTCCGTTATTACATATATACAATAAGTTTTTTTTTTAATTTGTAGCATTCCGTTATTACATATATACAATATTTTTTTTTATATTGTAGCATTCCGTTATTACACATATACAATAAGTTTTTTTTAATTTGTAGCATTCCGTTATTACATATATATAATAAGTTTTTTTTTTAATTTGTAGCATTCCGTTATTACATATATACAATAAGTTTTTTTTTAATTCGTAGCATTCCGTTATTACATATATACAATAAGTTTTTTTTTTTAATTTGTAGCATTCCGTTATTACATTAAAAAATGTGACCCTGACTTGGTGCAAATACGTTCAAGGTTCAGTTAATAATGTTTTAAACCTTGGTCGTGTTCGTAAACCTTAACGTACTAAAAGATACAAAAACCGGCCAAGTCCAAATCGGACTTGCGCACCGAGGGTTCGTGTTCGTATTACCAGCACAGAATGCACGAACCTGAGTCGCACTTGATTGGTTATTATTAATCGTTATTTTACTACTATGGTTAGTTTACACTTAAATCACTTAAAGTTGGAAACTTGTATATGTTACCGTAGCGTGTTTACAATAGAGCAAAATTAACAAAAAAAAAAACTTTGCAAGGAAATCCGCCGTAAATAATGTTGGCCCCATTTGGGTACAGAACTATGATTTTTTTTTATAATTAAATCAGTATAAGTAAAAAAAGTACATAAAATATTATAAAAAGGTAAAATTATTTGTAAGTAGATTATCCCTACTTAAATATTACAAAAACAAATATTTTATACACCTTCAGCTAATAAATACACTTACGTAACTCTTCCAAAAATACCACTAAATACTAGTTTATCAGGGCTCTGTTTACTGCCTCGGGGTTTGGAAGGGTTGATCATTAAGCCGGACAAACACTGTCCGTCAATCGTCCTTTGGCACGGAAGAGTAAACAGCAAAGTAATTACTATAGATACTGCGACTGTAAATACGAAATAATAATTTTTATTTGCAGTATTGATAGACTCGTTTCAGAGAATTACATTTTTAGCGAAGGGTTTTCAGTAACCAACCAACCTGTACGTACCAACTCCATTTTCGATAAGTGTTGATTCAAAATAATAGGATTCCATTTTATTCTATAATTTTGTTCTAATACATAAATAATAATTGTTAAGGAGTGAATAACAAGGATGACGCGATATGCAACTAAGTGTGCGTAAGTAGTGCAGCTACATCTTAACTCATTTTTATTGATGAAATAAATCAATATTATACATCATTGTTATCAAAAAATACTTTTTGTAAGGGTTTAAAGCACTGTCACGGCTATGCTTTAGCAAAGTTGTAAACTACTAGAAGAACTTAGAATATTGAAGATTCCTTTGCCTTTGAAAAAAAGAGTGAATAGAGGCCATTTTAGGTTTTTGTATTAGAACAAAAGTTCATTAATCTTGTTTTAACTCAGATTTTTAGTAAGATCAGCTGAGCGGAGCGGAGAAATCTTTGTCAAAAAATTGTAAGTTAGGTTTTATTCTATAGCCTCGAAACAACAACGAACTAAGGAAAACATTCGCAATAATTTTCCTTAACTTAATGCGTGTACAACACGCACTAGGCTGGTTTTTAATTTCATATTCAAATTTATATCAAAGTTTCGAATTTTTTTTTCATATACGCGAGAAGCATCAAAAATCCAAATATCGACTTTTTATATTTTTTTTTTTATAAATCGGAAAATTATATTTTTTTTGAATAACAATCACATAAGTATTTTATACAACAGTAACAATCAAAATTAGTTGTGTCAGTTACATCCATTACTTCTTTGTCTTAACCTCAAAAATATTCAAAGAACAACATACGAAGAAAAGTAAACTTCTCGTTTAAACATGTCACAAAAGTTAGATCTCATTTTAATTAATAAAAACGTGTGTTTTAGGATCGACTGTAACATAGATCATTCGCTACATTATAGTGGATTCTTTTATTAAATTCTCTGACCCAGATAATAGTCTTAAAGATCTGAAAGTGATTTTATGTGGATTAGAAATGAGTAAGGTAATGAAGTGCCTTTTCTATGCCGATGATCAGATGAACAGCAGAAGAAGTTACAAGATGGGTTAAAAATTATTAACGAAAGAACTTAAATGTAAATAACATAAAGGTTATGGTTTTTAAGGGAATGAACCGGTCACAGAAAACAGCGTTATGGTGAAAAAAAAGAAAGTAAAACAAATGTGAGAATCTATATACACTTAGAATCATAATCCACAAGAAAAGGGAAGTGTGAGAGTGACATTGGAAGAAGGGTGAATTTGGAAAATCATATTAATTTTAAACAGCCAAAAGTAGTTGGAAACTACAGGATTGGCTGTTTATGGGGATCTGTTGGTTCCAACAAATACTGATTTATGGAAGTGAATGTGAGCTGGAAACGAAAACATTTAGCAGTATACCTGTCATCGTATGGAGAGTCAAACTAACAAGTAATGTCATTTAGAAGATTTTCAGAGTTAAAGAAATTAATGTAGTAACAAAGACTGAATGTAGTAACAAAACTTTTCTGACCTTCTGACCTTGGGTGTTTAGTCGCTAGTGTCGTTGCAATTTCACACCATTTGATACTAGACCACCGGGTCAGAAAAAAATGTTGCACTGTAAAGGTTACTTTGGCAAGTTGAGAGGATAGATAAAAAACATGCATGCTTAAGAGTTTTGAATAATCAAATAAATCTTTAGGCTCGTATATGAACCTACAAGATAGTTTTCAGGTGCGCCAGCCCATAGGTAGAAGCAGTAGGCCATGTGTGGCCGGAATTGTAACTTGTGACCGTTGCCCCTAGGTGAAGTTTGCATCGCTCTGTTAACCACACTAGTTTCGTTGACACAAGCTTGAACTTACCTGAAGTATTTATTACCCGCGTCTAGAAAATTGTATCTCAGTTATACAAGCAGTGTCCCGACGAATCGCGCACTCTGTTAAGGCGAGCAGGCAATACCAAACTTAGAACTAACCATGGGCTCGCTAGCAAGCCTACGAGGGCTGAATAAAACATGTGATTAATTCCCAGAGGGAGCTAGCGTGCGCGCTGCGTGCTTAATGTTCGCGGAGACTTTTCTTATTAGTGGTAAATACGCACTATTTTTATTTTAGCGAAATGCTCATTATTTTAGTGAACGACTCATTAAGTTGTAGCTAGTTACTTGTCTTTGTTGTTTCATTCTTGTTTTTACACTAATACGAAGAGAGCTTTTACTACCGCAGCTTTTAGTCTTTACTTTTTTTTTTCATTCATTTTACGTTTAAAAATTTTATATCGGTATAATATTTAGTTTTTCATATTTATTAAATGCATTGAACAACCAACAAACAAAGTTGTGATGCAATGCAAACTAAAATCTACTAGGTATGCCCCGTGGTTTCTCTCGCAGTAAAACCTATTTTCCTTGTAACGCTCCATCAGGATACAAATATGCTAACTATATCTTATCCTATCCTATCGGCATACAGAACTGAGTTACTTAAGGGGTATATATAGCTTAATCTATCCTATCAGCATACAGAACTGAGTTACTTAAGGGGTATATATCTTGTCCTATTCTATCGACATACAGAACTGAGTAACTTAAGGGGTATATATAGCTTAATCTATCCTATCAGCATACAGAACTGAGTTACTTAAGGGGTATATATCTTGTCCTATCCTATCGACATACAGAACTGAGTTACTTAAGGGGTATATATCTTGTCCTATCCTATCGACATACAGAACTGAGTTACTTAAGAGGTATATATCTTATCCTATCCTATCGGCATACAGAACTGAGTTACTTAAGGGGTATATAGCAGCTGACTAGCGCCTTTAGATATTTCTAATTTTCTTATCGAAGAAAGCGAATTACAAAAATCTTAATGTTGAAAATATAAAACTTATCATTGGCTACACACTTAAAAAAAGCGTGAGGGTGTCACCTGGGATTAGGAAGCTTACATTCTTTCAAGTATATATGGGCATTAATTTAGTATGACAATATACCGGTCTTATAGTTGTCAAGTTGACTTCAGAAACAAACAAACACCTAACAAAAAACCTAACAAATACATTTGAGTTAAATGATAACTGAACATATAAAAAACTAAGCGACGCCTGTAACTTCACTTGTGAGAATCCGTGAGAATATAAATTTCTCTATTTGTAATATACAACTACTAGTGACTTATAAAATCCTAGTACACATTCATAATAGATACTAAACAAACTTTAACATGTTATCTATGTCATGAGTTGTTTGCGTAGGATTACTGTTGAAGCGTGGCCTTTTACATATTTTCACTCAGAATAGGGATTATTTAAGCCGCTATGAGTAAACAAAGCCCCAATGTTTGACATAAAAGGGTTTGAACGGTGAATTGTTTTAGAATTTAGAAACTATTTCGTGTTGTTAGAAGAGAATTATTATGATATATTAGTATATTATGTCTATGTATGTATATTTATAATGTCCTATTTCCTAATTCTATGACGATTTACGTATTTGTATGATTGATGTACTAGGACTTCATAAGTTACTAATAGAGGTAGTTGGCATAGTAAGTTACTTCCCACAGTTTGAATAAACCTTGGAGCATGCGGCTTGAGTTTGAAAATCTACAGCAGTCGATGGTTTTATGATTACATACTCCGCACGTTATTTAATATTTTATTTATTATTTTAAAAGAAAAGGAATTGAAAAATAGTTTCAACCTGACATTTTTTAAAATAAGTACTGTATATAGATGTAGATTCTAGTCGATTTGGCGAAGAGCCCAATAGTCCTACATGTCTATGACTAAAGTGATTTCTATATGAGAAGGCACCAAAATGGATATTATTTTAAAAGTAATAAGATAAAATTCGTGCCTACGTCGTACCTACCTACAGTTGGCTGGTCACCTTGGACTTATCCTACGATGCAACTCTGCAAATCTACACTGTTCTTTCTTTATAACAAAGTGCAAAGTTAAAAAACAGACTCTAACTATTCTAAGCCTCTAAGTCTTCAAAAGCTTGTGAGAACAGAAAACTGAGTGGGATATCCGGCATGAAGCGTTTGAAGAAAACCATTAGTTAGTTACTCTTCGGTTTTATTTTGAATTGCATATTTCAATTTTCTATAAACCAACTAACTTTATACAAACAATCAATGCTAAAAAAAGTAACAAAAGGTATTAACCCTTTACTATCTCCATAGTACTTCCAGTTCAATCTATGCATTCATTCAATTTATTCATTCACTAACAATCGCTTTCATTTTACATGGAGTTCAATAAACAAGTTATTGCGTCTAATACACGCTTTTTCGCTTATGCACCTTATAACCCTATTAAATGAAAACGGCTCAATAATCAATATCACTTTGTACAAGTCACTTGATGTTTTCATTTGATTAGCTAGCAAAACCTCTACAACGTTTAAGCGTTATAAACTGCCTTCATTGATTTAATTTCAACCGAATCAGCGCAATCTTATGCTGCCACGAGGTCTGCAATTATAATATATCCACATTGCAAACGATCAGTTTGTAATGTAAAATTATCTTCTACAATAGTTTCACCAGTAATTTTAATAAAAAATTTCACCAAACTATTACTCATTTAATGTGTTCTCGACAATCTACACAATTTAGATTGAGCTTTGTAAACAATATCTTTTAAATATCCAAGCGGTGTAAGTACTCGCGAATAGCTAGCGCTTTGCACCGTAACAGCTTAGTAGTTAGGTGTTAAAAGGTTTTTTTTTATTAAAAAGTACAGGTAAAGTTACATAGTTGTTTTTTTCAAGTTCCAGTTTAGTCTCAGTAGTTCCTACTAATTCTTTAATCTTTAGCCTATTGATTAAGTCGTCATGCAGTCACAGTAATATTATTTTTAATTGGAACTAACTGTTTTTTTTAACTTCTATAGATTTTTACTTAAGTTTAAATTATAAACAGCTTTGTAGTCATTGTAGAACGCACATCTGCATACAACACCCACACACAGTATTCAGACGTTTTGCTGTTTCCAACCAATATATGTACATACTCGCATAAGCACCATCATATCTACATTGAAATCCACATTAAACACGTTCTGGGCTGCGTTCAAACGTATGTATATATCGACGCGGATCGACACACTAAACCTTATAGTCTACCAGTTGCAACTGTTCACTAACATCATGTGACGATCCTCAGAGGCCTTATTACAATATGATTAGTTTATTCCGTCATGTTAGTGTCTTGTTTGTATGCCTTGTGCATAAAAACGTCTTCAGACGCGATAGTAGGTACACCATATTACAGACGTTATCAAACAACGAAAATTATTTGGAGGCGACAATATCTTGAATGATTAGCCAACCGCTTTCATTCCAATCAATTGCTTTTGTTACTGTATTGCTGCTTTTGCCAGTAATACTGGTCACAAGAAATAGTAGTGTTATTAGGGTTATTTATGGGATAGGTTATCTATAAAGCAACACGGCCCTCCTGACAGTTAGAATATCAAAGATTAAAACAAGACTACGACTATTCTAACGACAAAAATATCTAATACCTTTAAACGAGCAATTCTTGTATATATAAATATAATCTCTAAAACGGCTCCAATGATTTCTATGAAATTAGGCAAACCGGGGATTTCAGGAGCGATAAATCGATCTAGCTAGATTAAATTTTTAGAAAACGTCGTTTTATCTGTGTTTTCAGGCAATGATAAACTGAAAAATATGACTCTTCCTGACATCTATTGGCGAGTAGTAATACTATTTTTATTACCGACACAGCAACACTAAAGATACTTGACAATAGATGGCGTTGTTAAGCAACCCTAAAGCTACTTGACAATAGATGGAGTTGTTAAAAAAAACGAGCAAGCGTCGGGTCCTGTTTATGAACGTACCCTAGAATACTATAACAGACAATGGCATCGTATGAATGAGTCAGAACCGTGAGAACGAATGAGAGGCGTCGCCGATATTCACATGACATTTTATTCATGTTAGTGTCTCGAATGACAGGTGTCACAATTGTGAAGTCATGTTTACTCTGTGGCGTCATTACCAAATACACCCGCCCTGAGAAATGATTAAACTTAACTAAAAAAACTTGGATAATTGAGTGGGCCCTGCCTATTTTGTACCTTTGAAAATATATATAATAAGTATATAATAAGAAAAAAAATTAAGATGTTTTTTAAGCATTATACAAAACTGTAACAAATGAAGAAGAAGAAGCAGAGTCAAATAATTATGCAGGAGATGTTATCTATACTAAACAACTTTTTCAAAGGACATGGGTCGATAACAAAAAAATTTTGCTCATGCAAAGTGCCGATTGAACTTAATATGAAAGGTTAAATTTTTTGAGAGATTTCGACCAATGTTCCTTCGGGAAAGTCGTTCAGTATAAGGAGCAGATTTTTTTTCTGTATTATTATTTGACCCTGTTGTTACATGTAGTATATTGTGTATAAGATTCTTCAACAGTAGAGTAATTGAAGTTTTAAAGGTACGGCACCCGTGAGTATTTCTACCGTTCATGGACTACAGTGACCGCTTAACATGACACGAGGCTTTAGCCACCTGAGTGGTAAAAAAAATTGAAGGAAATAGCTTACATAGCTCAGTTGATTAAAAACCTGGTGACAATAAAGTTGTCATGGCTTCAAGCTTCTCCAAGTTACCAAACAAATTATTTTCAAATGAGCGAACTCATATTTCTAATATTTAAGTATATTTTTAAAAGGAATCTGCATTATTATTTAGGCAGATTGGTTTACTGGAAAATACTTTACCCTTTTCGTAAGCCCTTTTTTGCCCTTCAAACTAATTTCCCAAGTACCCTTTTAGTAGATGTCGTAAAATCTCGAAAAACTCCCAAAAGACTTGCCGAAGACATGCTCAAAGACATAATTCATAATGAAAAAGTTAATTTTCACGAGGCAAAAACACATTTGCATATTTTGTTCGCAACATTCAATTATTTGGGCGTGTTTTACGTGTACTCTTTCCTCGAGACCCCTAATAATGCCCCGCTGGGGGTCGTTCCATGAAGGCACAGAACCCTTTTGCAAAATTAATTTTTCTTAGGTAATTAGCGAGCGATGTTTCTTTATTGATCTCCTTCTTTATCCTTCAGGCAAAGGTGAAGTAGGTAAAGTAAATGAAACGTTTTGTAGTTAAGTATTTCTTTAACAAGGGAGGTTTTAGTTCAGTAGTTGTTGCGTTCAGATACTGCGATTACACTTAATCCATCCGTGCAAAAAACAATTTGTTTATTTTATTTTTCCTTGCTTCATGTCGTGACTGAGAAACCAATCGAACTGGAATTTAGCACAGAAACACTCAACTGAAGAGACGGAGAAGGACATAGGTTAATTTTTATCCCGAGAAATTTAAGGTGCAGTAAGTACCTTACTAGCGCCGCCAAAAGCTATTCTTTATTTCCTCTTTTTACAAAACACATTTCAATAATGTTACAAACCAATTATTTAGAACTAGTTATAAGCTAATTTTAAAACGTTAGACGTTGTTTCTAGAACATACCTGTGAGTTGTAGATAGCGTTTCTGTTAAAAGTAGCCGTTGCTAAAAGCACGGTATATTCAAAATACAATACATAACGTTCCAAAAATAGCATAACTAGTTCAAAATAATTAGTTTGTAACATAAACTAAATAACTTGGACGAACTATAGCTACAGTTACAGTTAATTGTAATCATCTGGGTAAAAAAATATTACACATGCTATATGGCCCCCTACGAGGTAGACAGGCGATATGGTCAGAGCCGCAGGAAGCCGATGGGCGCGGTTGTCTCAGGAATCAGGCCCGGCCGTTGTGGAGACATATGGGGGATGCCTACGTTCAGCAAGGGATGTCATCCGCCTGAAACGAGCGGGCGATACTATAATAATTTAAGGGTCTCCGTAGAAAATTATGCTTCAATTATACATATAAGTTCTCAGATTAGGATTCCTATAGAACTAAATTATAAGTAATACAAAAAAAACCGGCCAAGTGCGAGTCGCCCTCGCGCACTAAGGGCTCCGTAAAAGGTAAAATGGATTGAGTGACAAACTTAACTTTGCCATTTGACAACTGTTGTCTCAATACATACAACAAATACAAATCGACATAGGTCACGGTTTTCAGATTTATTCCTTTATGTGTACTACATGGCATTGCTTCTTGCCTAATTTCATGATTCTAGGTCAACTGGAAGTACCCCATAGGATTTGATTTATTTGTGTCACCATATGCGACAATAATTACCGTATTTTAGTTGTGTGTATTTAGGTTTTTCTTTTAATGCATTGACTTAAAATTTTGACTTTTTAAATGACCGTAAACCAGTATTTGATATTTATTTCAACTTCATACTTCCACACGTTCTTGAGTACAAGGGTCTTGACAGACAGACGGACAAACTTATTTTTTTAATGTGTTACAAGTAAAAATGACTAATTTTCTATATCTGTGACCTTGCTTTCTGTCAAATTTCATAATTTTAGGACAACGGGAAATACCCCATAGGTTTTTTTTTTGTGAATGCCGAAATATGCGTCAAAACTTACCGTATTTTTTTATTGCGTTGACTTAGAAGCTTGATTTTTTTATGGCTTCAAGAGACCGTAGACCTGAGTATTTGATATTAATTTCAACTTGATACCTTTACGCGTTCCTAAAAAACAGACCTGAGTATTTGATATTAATTTCAACTTGATACCTTTACGCGTTCCTAAAAGACAGACAGACAGACGGACAACAAAGTGATCTTACAAGGGTTCCTTTTCCTTTTGAGGTACGGAACCCTAATTAAAGAAAACAATAACTACATCAAACATAATTTTCCACACAGTAAAGTAATTATAATATATTGAATTCAAGACATTTCCTTTTCGCTGTACAGAAGTCTTTATTCGTAACATCGCTGAAAAGCTCTTCCGCTCGCTTCAGAACTTTGTAATTGAAAGCTGTCTGTAGAGACCCACTCAGACATTATTCAAAAACCGACCTGTATACATTTTAATAAATGTATCGTCCGTGAATGGGTGCTTTTATAAAAAGCAAGGCGAGGTTGCTTATATAAGGTAAAGAATATACAAATTATTAAGTGTAGAAGGGTGAATGGATTGAGTGAAACTAAATGAATGGATGAGCTGAAGTGCTTTAGGGTTAAGTATGTTTACAATGTTGTACCTTTATTGAGATGTTTCTTTTTATAAATAATTTATTGATGGTATGACTTGTATATTTTCATGTTACAGTACCGAGCTAAATTTAGAATATCGGGTTGGTACATGAATTTGGGTCATAATATTCAATTATCAGTATATAGACATTGCACAGAATAAAATTTAGAACGGAATCATTTTTAATAGTTATAAATCTCTATTCTATTGATCAATCACAATTAATCATAAATAAAGATCCAGCCAAGTGCGAGTTGGACTCGTGCACGAAGGGTTCCGTACCATCTATAAAAACGGCAAAATCACGTTTGTTTTATGGGACCCACTTAAATATTTATTTTATTCTTTTTTTTAGTATTTGTTGATATAGCGGCAACAGAAATGCCTCATCATTCTACCTATCACGGTTCATGAGATATAGCCTGGTGACAGACGGACAGACAGATGGACAGTGAAGTCTTAGTTATAGTGAAAGTGTTAAGTTTACTTTTAAAGATGGTTTTTTTGAGACTTCCTACGTTTTCTTGTTCAACTAATGAGTTACCTGCTTAATAATAAGGTCTGCATATTCATGCTAGATTTGAAAAAGCTAGTTAGCAACAGACTGTTTAATTAATTTAAATTAAACTATAAAATAATTTTTACTAGATTTTATTTTGTAAATATCAGATTTAATTTACAGTTTTTACTATCTAGTTAAATACTCGTAGTGTGTACTAAAAGTAAATACTTCGGTGAAGGTAACCTATATTGCTCTTTAGTGTATTATTGCTTGAATTAAATTTATAGGAACTATAGATTTTTGTATGTAATATTTATTTTGCTTATGAATTGCTTGTGACAAAAAAAATGAGATCAATTAGAAACCTAATTTGTACCTGCATAGATAGTTAATATATAATACTTGGCTTAGATATACACACAGTCTGCACGTTCTTTATCCGACTTCAAAAAAGGAAGAGGTTATATGTTCGTCTGTATATTTTTACTCATAAATTCAGTCATCGCCTTTGATGAATCCGACAACGTCGAGACAGACATGGCGCCGCGACATAATGTATGACAGCCTAGACAACACTCTACCAGCCATATGTGACGATTTAAAGGCTAGTCGGGGGCGCTAGTCCCCCCGTCTCACCGCGCACCTTACCTCACAATTGCTCAGTCTAGACGCCTTCGATGGCTGACTGTATTAATGAAATTATTCTGTAGATCACGTAAGTGTACCTACGATATATTTGTACAATTTTTATAGCTAAACTATATTATCTGAATAAGTGAAAAAAATATACTTATATTACAAATTTTGGTTTTGACTTGTACATTAGCTTATTGAATGTCAAAGAATACTATTTTTTGAATGATTGATATTAGTGCATTTAGTGATAAATATCTGAGACTGACTATTGTTCAAACACTTGTGTTAAAGCGTGTATTGCATTCGTCTTTGTATTATAAATTGTTTAGGAATAATGGGGAAAGTCCAACACCATTGACATTTTACTAATATTATAAATGTGAAAGTTTGGATGATTGTTACTTAACCAAACTTAAACCATTGCACGGATCAGGGTTAAACACTTAAGCTACTTTTTATCCTAAAATATTTAAAGTTCTCCCGGGAATAACTATGACCGAGATTCAAAAAACTAAAGCTTGCTGTAGCAAACTAGTAATATTAAGGAGTTGACGTAGAAATTCCACACCGATAACCGAAATTAAGGCGGACGGAACCACTGGCAAAATCTAGTCTTAAATATTCATAAATCTTAAATACGAAATTGAGAAAAAATTGAGTTTACGTCGTATATCTCGATATTTATAGTCAGTGGCCAAAAGTGTGCTTCTTGTCTTCGTCTATAAATTAAGCGAACAGCGAATATTAAATTAGGCGAACAGATATCAAGATAACAATGAAAAAGTCAAATGAGATGTGGTAACACCACGTTCACAGAGCTAAAACCCACAGTCCGTAGCTTTTAAATTATTTTCAGTGTTATTTACTTATTTAGAACAAAATCTTGGCTGAAATGAATGAAAGGAGAAGGTTATGTTCCACCCGCTGGTCACCTCCTAGCCAACGGTGG
This sequence comes from Apoda limacodes, assembly GCA_946406115.1. Classification (NCBI taxonomy): domain Eukaryota; kingdom Metazoa; phylum Arthropoda; class Insecta; order Lepidoptera; family Limacodidae; genus Apoda; species Apoda limacodes. The sequence goes on from OX291541.1 coordinate 46,437,699, forward strand.
AGTGAGATTAAGGATGCCGTCTGAGGGGTGAAGCGGGTGACCGTATTGATATCACCTCTTAGTATGTAAACCATTTTACAAACAAGATTTCTTTTAAATCGACTTTGTGTCCTTTGTAAACAAGCAATGGACAGTATAGTCCTACAGCCTGAGCTGGAAGATAATAGTGCTTAAGTACTATGGAACGTCAGTATGGAAGAAAACGTCAAGTGTGAGTCGGATTTTTTTCTATAATTGATGGGTTACCTTTGAAATCCTACACCGATAACCGAATTTAAGCCGGCTGAAATCGCGGGCTTTAGTTGAAGTAAAAAAACGCTTTGGTGAAAAACTTATAATTTAAGTGAAAATAAAAGATAATGGACAAATCAATTTAATACATTAATACATATTAAAGTTCTAATTCACACAAAAATTAACACAGTATTTATCAAAATATTAAGAATTCGATCCATCAAAATCTAATCTGACTGATAATATATTACAATATACATACAGGTACATATATATATATATATATATATATATATATATATATATATATATATATATATATATATATATATATATATATATATATATATATATATAGTTTTTAAAGTTGCAAATAGTTTTACAATCGAAAAAAATATTTTTTTTGTGATGTAGGTATCAACAAATTTACCGTTTTCAGATTTATTCCTTTATGTGTACTACATAACATTGCTTTTTGCCTAGTAGTATCATTATTCTAGATCAACAGGAAGTATCACATGGGTTTTAATTTATTTAAGTCACCATATGCGACAAAAATTACCGTAATTTGAGCATATTTTTGTACACCTCTGTAATTAATTAGTTGATTAAGAGAGAATCCTTTGTTAAATTTAAAACAGCAATACCGTCCTTATCATTCTGTATCAAGGATATATAAATGTATTGAGAAACAAACTTAACTTCGCCGTTGGACAACTATTATCTCAATACATCGACATAGGTCACGGTTAGTACCAACTGCAAATAGTTTTACAACCGCAAAAAAATATTTTTTTTGTGATGTAGGTATCACAAACACAAATTTACAGTTTTCAGGTTTTTTTCCTTTATGTGTACTACATAACATTGCTTCTTGCCTAGTATCATGATTCTAGATCAACAGGAAGTACTAAATGGGTTTTAATTTATTTATGTCACCATATGCGACAAAAAATATCGTAATTTTAGCATATTTTTGTACACCTCTTTAATTAATTAGTTGATTAAGAGAGAATCCTTTGTTAAATTTAAAACAGCAATACCGTCCTTATCATTCTGTAGGAACTTAAAAACTTATTACAATTTTTCTGGAATATTCATCAGCCAAAATACACAATTTGTCAGTTAAAAGATGCTTGTGACAAAATAGAGCAAGTTAAGTTCTGTTTACAAATTACAATATGAGTAGGTGAATGTGTAAGATTTTATATGAACTTAAAAGAAAATAAGTTATGAAAACATTCATTCAACCGTTCATTTATCCTGTACTTAAGTGAAATAAGTTTTAGGCAATAACCTACGCAAAGAGCCGTCGAATCTTATATATTTCAGAGAAGTAAAACCGCCCTGAGTAATTCAAATAAAAAAGGCTCCCTTTCCCCTCTGTGGCTCCGGAGGCTTTTTAACTAGACGCAGTGACAAACTCGAAGTTGTCTCACTCTGACCACGCCTCTTGGCGACAAAGCCTTCGACCACGCCCCGTGTGACAGTTTCTACCAATCACACGAGCAAGGTTTTTTATTTCCAACGTTAATGTTTTGTTGGGATGTAAAAAGGATACAGACGTTTTATCGCTTTCAGTAAGGCTAGTAGAATAGATGTATGTACGTATTCTATACCTATCTTCTAGAGTGATATACATAATAATAGACGGCGCTGTGTTCCGTGGCCAGCGAGGTCACCGGATCTTACCCCTTAAGATTATTTTCTCTGAGGATATGTTAAAAACGAAATCTACAAAGACACGTAGAATGCAATTGATGACTTGAAACGGAATCAAAAATATTGGATGCTGAATGCAGTACAATCCTTGAGACGTCGAATCCAGCTATATATTTATTGAGATTAATGGCCATCATTTTGAACAATTCATTACTAAAGGTGAATGGTCTAATAATACAGTATGATTTTTTTCAAAATGAACAGGCCTGATTCCTGGCTAGGAATACAAATTTTTCAAAAATACAATGATGCCGTTTTAGTTTTTTTTTTTTTAAGAGCCTGAGACTACTTTGAGTACTTTTTGCTTAACCATGCACGCCCACTTAAAAATTCATCTTATATACCTAAGTTCATACGTTAGGTCCCACTTGCTAGATATGTGTATTCTATACCTAACCTAAGTTAAAACGTTAGATATACAATTGCTACGATCTTGGTAAAGGTATATTAGTTAATATTTAATAATTATTTATTTATCAGTTTTTACTAGAACTGTAGTCGTAAGCTTTCTATTGTGGTTAACGTAATTATGTAGGTACCCACTAGCTTTTACTCGCGGCTTCGCTCGTGCTAAATTCTTTTAAAAGCGTATTTACTACGACAACTCCTTAATTGTATTAAAAAAAATAAAGCTGTTGCTATATATAGTTAATTATTATTATTATTTTTTTACGATTATAAACTGTACAACGGCAAAGTTAAGTTTGACCTGCAATCCAATTTACCTGTTACCTCGTAGCGTGTGTCCGACTAGCACTTGCCCGGTTATTTTAATACTTCAGACACGCATCGTCACCAGAACCTAAAGTTGTACTAAACCACACTTGTAGCACAATCCCATACGAGAAGGTGATCAAAATTAAATTCGAAAATTTGACGCAAAAAGACGGAAAGCAAGTTTAGTAAAAGGTTTAAAAACAATTTTACAATCAAAATCTATATTAGTCAAAACACACAACATAAAAAAGTCGCCTGGTTTTTCTCCTCATACGCAAAACATCGCCAAACCCGTAATCTAATCAACCCTGAAGCTAATAAAAATAAAATAAACATAAAAACAGCAACATAATATCGGTAGCCAAGTCCGAACGAATCAGAGGGTGAGGGGTAGAACTGAAGAGGGGTAGGGGGCAAAAAGCTCAAGTGAGGCTGTATCGATCCGGGAGCGACTCGCGACAAGCCCGGGTCACATCCTAGAAGCCGTCCAGGGAAAGCGAAGCTCCTTTGCAGCAGAGCGGAGCTTGAAAGCTCTGTTAAGCTTTTCTGTAAGATAAAACTTGGTTCCTAACGTTATTTTGAACTCCAATGAAGGACCTACTAAAGCATGTAGTGATTTATTAAATAAAAACTTTTTAACAAAAAAACTACCGGCTTCAAAAAGACGTACTAAAAAGGTAAAAATAATTACTAATTTCCAAAAATCTGATCTGAATTACAGTTTGAAATTGGTGTCATGCAAGCAAAGTGTGTTATAAACTGTTACATATGTACATAGACACCAACTTCAAACTGTAATTTAGATCAGATTTTTGGAAATTAGTCATTATTTTTACCTTTTTAGTGCATCTTTTTGAAGCCGGTTGTTTTTTTTATTGTTAAAAGTTCTTATTTTTTTTTCTTTTCAGTGACGAATTGCTTTCTTGTACACTAAAAACATCCATACTCGTAACAAAGTTTTATACAATCATCAACATAAAAGGCGTTTCACCAGTTCCAACTTAACATTGATATTTTTTTTCTCCAAAAGTTTTTAGTTTTAAATTCACTACCTACTATTAGGTAGTAATACCTTTTGAATAAAAAAAAATTCTCAAATCGGTCCAGGCGTCTTCGAGAAATCGGGTAACATACATAAAATAAAAAAAAAGTCTCCGACGAATTGAGGACCTCCTCCTATTTTTGAAGTCGGTCAAAAATAGATTAAAACGTTTTTGACAATAGAATATAAAGTTTTACCGACGACGTATTTGAAACTAGGATACAACGTTACAGTGCAACAAACTTTGGCCTTGGGTATATGGTCGCTAGTGTCGTTGTATGATCACACTATTTCAAAATGGTGACAATAGTTTTGATTTTTGATCACCGGGTTAGAAAAGTTTGTTGCACTGTACCTACGACATATTGTATTAATGATTAATGATGATGAATGATGAACAGTACTTTTGGGCCATAGAAATATTAAAATAAAATTATTTCTTTGTATTAAAATTGTAATATACTTACGAAGCAAATAATAAAGGCAAGGTCAACTGACTAACGTGTATGAAAGCATTGATGGGTGTGGATGGAGCAAAAATGTGAACCTGGATGTACCTGAAGTAGAAATGTTATGGTTTCTGCAGGCGTAATGTGAGATTCAATAAACTTAATTGGCATTTTTAATACTAAAACATGGTGATTACACGATCATCTATTTCGTCCGTGTCCAATTATAACCTACTTATGGTTTGTCTAGAATTGGCACAGGAGAATATTATTCTATGCATGGTCTTTCATTTTCTCGCTGGTATTTATGACTTATAGGACATATAAAAAGCTACCTTAATCCAGATATGCTATCATAAGTAATATGGCAGCGATGGGCACACTATGTGTCACGAAGGACTAAAAAGCTAAGTGACAAGAAGCGATTCCCCACGTTATGATGCGGGTGAGTTTCCAGCCAGTGATTAACCCCTTCGAGGAATAATAACCGTCAAAACATAGATCTCTTATTATCTATCGATACCAATATACGTTAGTAGCGATCATTTTTCTACATATTTCAATTATTTAATTTTGTTGACCACGAGTTATAAGTGTAGACATACCGACACACAGACTATATTTTATAAGAAATAGGTATAGCACTGAGGTAAGCCTACTCACGGACACTTTACTTACGTAATAGAAGTAAAAGGCAGCAGATCAAGATAAAAATGGCATCAGAAGAACATGAGACATTCATTCCTCTACTAGGTAACTCAAAATTATTATTTACGTTATATTCAAAATTTTTATATACAACAAATTACCCGATTGTTGACAATTAGAGTAATTTTATCAATCTCATTTTCCTCGTAAACAAACAAAATGCTTCTTCACAAAAGAAAATGACTCCCCATAGAATAGACAGACAATATTAAGTGTAAAGTCGAGTTAATGCCTACCCGGACAAACAAACGACGTCTTGTAAATCATTCAACGTTTCTGAAGGAGGCGCGAACGGAATTAATATCAGTTTTCTTCGTCTCCTTTGCAATTACAGCGTTGTTCGTATCACTGCTCGAGCAATTGTGGCAAAGATTAGGAAAATGCTTGTTAGGTCAGACGTGACCAACAGAAATGGATAAGTGTAATGGAAAGTAAATGATATTGTTCGATTGACAGTGCATATGCAGACTGTGTTAGATGGACCATGATCTTAATATTCAAAAATATAGTTTCACGAATCATATTATTTTTATATGTAGTTAGGTACGAAATAAAATTAACACGGTGTGGCTAAATAAACCTTTTCTCTTGTGTGATGACGTAATAGTAAGCACCAAATATGTGTTTAAGAAAATAAACATTTAGGTTCGGTACGTTTGCGCAAGCTCGACTGTCATTTGGATAGTTTTTATAATTTTTTGTTTTACGTTAGAGGTAGGTACTGAACAATCGCTTGTATGTTACCGATTTAACGATAGAACGAACACAAAAAACATTTGGAAAAAGTTCCATGTGCAGGTATACTCCTTAAATTATTACTTTTTTATTTTTATCGATATTGGCCAAAATATCACATGTTCTATCTAAGCAAATTTCTGCAGGTCGGACGCACAGACAGACACTGTAAGTTTACCAATAGGATCCCGTTGGCACCCTTTGGTACGGTGAAAGGATGACTTGATTTTTTTAGGTAACAAATATGGGTTTACCCTCCACCGCTCTCTATTCTGTGGCAATGTCTCAAGAGAGGCTAATTTGACGCGCGACAACCCGGCGATTAAATTTTAATATTTGAAAAGCGAATTTGTTCGGAGTTCGCAAGAAAACTGGTAGAGGGCGGAATGTCTCTTTGTTTTTATTATTTTTTACTGCTTAACTTCATTTTTTTATATTTACCTGCATTACTACTAATTCAAAAAAATTAGGTTTGGTTTTTAATTCGTTGATTTTTTGGACAATGTGCGCTCAAAACCTTAAAAACTTATCATTATTTTTGGACTTTCCTGAAATCCAAAATGCTAGTTCAGCAGTAGTTAATTTGAATTTTTCCTGCAGATTTAGGTAGGATTATTTATGTTAGGTTACAATACAATGTAACTAAAAATAGTAATGAAACGCGTTAAAAAAAGACATAATGCTAAGTGTTCTAATTGAAAAAAAAGTTTTTGTTGGAATCTGAAGGAAAGTGCTTCGTTTGCTTGAATCTTTGAGGTAACCAGCAGTGGCTAAAAACACACCCACATCATAATGTGAGAGACAGTTTCTTTTAACTTCTTTGGTCCAGCGCGACAGGGAGTGAGCCTGTCGCCATAACACTGCTTATGATAGAGAGTGTCTGGACTGATGATGATGGCTTTATTGGTAAGTTCCGTAAGTTAAATAACCAAATTAAAAGTAATAAGTTGTATAATGAAAGCTATAACTAGTAAGTCAGGATAGATAACACTGTGTGACACGATTTTTCTAACATAAATAAGATTACGTGATTTGAATTCCTTATTCCATTGTTGAAAACATTGTCAATTGATATGGTTGTCTAACACGTCACGTTTCTAAGTTATAGTGTCAATACTATTTACGTGTACCCTCGTAAAAAACAAAAGATCAAACGTTGTTAATTGCAGATTTCTTTTAATACTGAAGTCTGTACGACTATAAATTAAAAGTTTTAGTGGTCTTAAGATAATTCTAACAGTTTATTTGGGTAATCATAACATTTTTTTCGAAAGTCATGAAGAAAAGTAACCACCGCAAGTGTTTAAATCATTTGTTTGTAATGAAAGAGGATTCTACTCTTCACAAGAGGCAAAGTTAATATTTCATCATTTTCTTTTGGAATATTTGGCTCATTTTTTATATTGACCACTTAAACCTCAGCTATTTTGATTCGTTGTCACTTGTCAATATATATAACATTTTTGTTGTGTAAAATTAATAATTTAAATAAAAAATATGATATACAATTTTGATACTGTCTTTATTTATTTATAGTACATCAATTTATCATAACTTTAAAATGATACGTGTTACAAAAAATCTATTTAAGTTTTTCTGTTCAGCAGGTTTATTTTGATAAAAAATAGCCGTTTCATTAAATGTTAGAGCACAAAAAAAAAAATTTGTCACACAGTGTAATCGGGGGGGATAGAAAGCTATATTATTGCTAATTGTTTTTATTTTGAATAATGAATAATCAATGTACTTAAGAAATAAAAAAAAAGACTAGTTGGTAAACGCAGGGCTTGAACCTCTGCTATTCCGCTATTGCTATATAAGCACGCAAGGTTAAATCGAAACCCCTAGGCCACCACCGACTTCGAATAAATACCTTAACTTTATTTAATTAGGGAAAATTATTTCACAAAACGATATTTTTACAGCTAATAATATTTTCCCAATTACGAGAAGTGTTCCGTAGCAAAGAGTTGTTTACTACAAGGGGTTTCATCTCCCGCAATAAAGAATGCCAATGCGAGACTCCCGTGGGAGATCGATTGACCTCCTCACGGGAAAAGGGGCGAAAGGGGTGATTTACTTTACCACGGGGCTACGAAAACTGTTTCGAAGATTTGACGATTATAATGACATAAGTAAGGCAAGATTTTCTCGTAGATAAAAAGTATATGTTATTTAGTACTTCCTTATTCGTTCCTTATAGTACATAATAATTGTTTTTCTATGTTTATCCCCCGTAGCCTAGTTGGTAATGTAGCCGGCTACTGTGCCGAGGCTGCAGGTTCGATTCCCGCACTAGACAATCGTGATTCCGTTGTCTGGTCCTTATAATACAAACTTTGCTTAGTTTGAGATCAGATGGTGGTGTGGAATATGTCCAAAAATAATTATTATTATTGCTTTTAATTTTATTTATTTCTTTGTCTTCGTATTGCCTGATATTTTTTATATAAAGTTTAGGTTTCTAGATTTAAGTACCTACGTTGTCCGTATTTATCTATTTTACTTTGCAGTACGAATTCTATCTTCTGTCTTTACCAATGTGAACTGGCTGGCATTTAACCTATAGATAATTTTATTTTTTAAACATATCTACTAATAAATGTCCGTCCATAGCTCCTCCTAGTCCAATTTTATCTAATGTTTCTTCCCCCATATAGTCGTAGCAACAGAAAACATATCTCATATTACCTACACATAAGTTGGACTGGACCATCACACTTTGTAACGGTAAAAATTACATCATATTTGGACTGGTACTCTGACCTTAAAAAATTAACATACAATTTAGTCCACTCAATGAAACCCAAACACGTAGATCCTACATTGTAATTATTTTCTCACTGAATGAGAGATCCGATGCAAAGAGTGTACCTATTTTGTCTTTTCCTTCAATAAGATTATTCTGTTTAGAAAAAGTTACACGCAACTTGAACCAGACAAAACAAAATATATCTTCAGGCGTAAAACAGGTAGCCCCCAACAATTATTTAATTTGGATGTGCCACTACTTTGACTTCACATTCTTGATACTTTAATATGAAAATTAAAGCATCAGAATATGTATATTATAACAATTCACTGCCATAATTTAAATATACCACAGCAATATAAATCACATTTTTTTTTTTTTTAATATAAGGTTACCTTTTTTTAATGTACAAATAAATGGTTATCGACTTTTCGTGTAATTAAGTAATGGTGCCAATATTTCTTATCATTCTCGGTATTAGTCAGTGAATAGAAACTTATTTTCAGATCTCCGTGTCGACTTTTTTTAGCTAAAGTTCAAAATTGGAATCCTACTTTATAAAGAAAATCCGCTTAAAAACGTAGAAGAAGTTCAGTTCGGCGTAACACATGAACGAAGAATCCAGAGGTTAGCAGACAGCCAGCGTTAATGCCCTATATCAAAGGAGTAACGGATAAAATTGGATCGCTTTTAAATAAATTCTCCATTAAGACTGTATATGTTCCGTTCTCCATAATTGAACAGCAGGTGCGCACGCCAAAGGACGCAATCCCGTACTAACGCACCAAACAACCAAAACAACAACAGACCAAACGCACAATTGCGGACAGGGTAAAGGAACATATTTGTGCTGTAAAGAATTACCAGACGACAAAATCAGCTATAGCAGAACATCTGATATACTCAAATTCCAACCACTAGATTGAGCTCCACCAGCCTAAGGCTTTATCCCCCGATCGCCAATATTACCTTAGATAGGTACGCGAAGCGATTTCAATAAAAAAGCATAAGAACTGCAATCGTGAGGATGGATACAAACTGTCGCCTGCATGGAATCCAGTCATAGGAAAATACAGCTCTCTAGTTTCACCAACGAACGCACCCAAGGACACCATTAGTGTTGTGTGTAGTGATTATGGCAAGTATAAAGACAAAGTGAGCGTAGTTCAACAGAACGCCTCCACTCAAAGCCGAAAACGCCGCACACCGCCAGTTTACCCGTGACTAAAGCAAGGTATTTTGCCAAGTAACGACGCGTTTAATCCCGTTTTATTTCTGAAATAAAGTTAAGATTAAAAGTCAAAACCTGTGCCAAATAATGAATAATTTCTTACTTAATATTGTTACATATACAAATAACTGCCTATTTTCACTTTATGCGAACTAAAGAAAAGAAAGCAGTTCAAGTATCAAAACCTGAAATCCAATTTTACGTCTAAAATAATGCCAGAAAATATAATGGTTGTTTATTGAAATAAGGTCATTATTTTAATAGGACATCCGTTCTTTCAAAATGGCGATGTATAGAGATTGACCAATAATGGCACATTCGAGGAAAAACACCATAAGACTCTCAAACTTTTAACTCCACAACTAGACATTAGAATAATAATACGATTTGCAGATTTTTGAAGCTTAATTCTGGGGCTGCACTACTTTTGTTCTCTAATTTAGGTTGAGGAGCTCTCATCTTGTATGCAAATGCTCATACAGGTGGGATTTAGGTAGTTCTTGTGCTATACGAAAGGTTTTCACGTCTGTAATTAGATACTTGGTCTGGGAATGAAGCATATGGTTTGTGCTTCACCGTGATCAGGTTGCTAAGTTACAAGAACTTAATTTTAGAATGCTACTGCAGTTCTACATACATTAATCTATGCAATAAATACTTCAAAAATTAATAAAGACTGTTTAAGTGAGTTTTTGATACGTGTATCAAGGTTTTTGTACGTACTGACAAAATTGTATTACAGTAATAACAAAAACCGGCCAAGTGCGAGTTGGCTGGTGCATCGAGGGTTCCGTACAAACTTACTATATGTAGAACAACCAGGGGCGCTACTTTGCGTTGAGGACCGCTTTAAAATATTATAACTTCCGTCTTAAAGAACCCCATATTGTAGTCCTTAGAGAAAACCTCAGCAGGGAGCTAGTTCCACAACCTAAGCGTATAATTTATATTGTAATATGCACTGAGGTGCAAACGCCATGATTACAAACAAATAGTATAGCTATTTATTTAAGGGTTAACCGTAACTAAATCTTACGAAAATCTTTAGTTAGCATTTTGCCAGTGTCCAATCTTCGCTTAAACTAGAATACTTCACCTTGAGTGTCCGGGGAATTCCCGAGGTCCCCAAACATGTCTAAGATCCCCTTCCTGAGGGTTTGACTACCCTTCTTTACAGAAGTTACATACGGTCGCAGCCTTCGGCACACAAATTCTATTCAAGTACGTGTACAAGTTTATATTTGCTGTTATTTGCCACGTATTCGTATCAAGCAAAGTTTCCACATTAATTCATACAAATACTTAAGAATTTTTTTTTTTTTAAGTCTATCTGTGCTATCATTAAAATGAAATATTTAAAATAAACTCGATTCGAAATCAAACTGATTTATTTGTAAAAAGTTGTAAGAAAAGAATATAGTATTTTCGTCGACTATATTCTGCATTTGCTGCTTTAGGAGAAAGGAGAATATAGCATCAATATAAACGGTGAATATATCAATTACCTTCCTATTGCACATGATACAATTATCATATTGATATAGATATAACTGGCGTAGGTACATTAGTATGTTCTAGGGAGTAGGTGGATTTAAAAATCAAGATGAAAAAAACGAAAATCATGTTAATCAAAATTATTGTTATTGATTTCGTAATGAGGAATTCCACAAAAGAGCCAAAATATTGTGAATACCATCGACAACATCAAAAACCTTTAAGCTCGATTAACCATTGTTGAGAAAGAAAGACTTACAAGCGGCGGGTGTGGTCATCTTATGCTTCATACAGAACAACCTATTTCATAATTTTTAAAAAATATTCTTGTGAACATTTTGATTTTAGGAAATATTTTGATGTGTAGACTAATATTTTAAATATGCTATTATTTTTTTATATAGACGTATTATAATCAAAGTTCATATTGCTGTTACAGCAATCCTAGAACAACATGCAAAATAGCTTTACAAACACTAAAACCGTGTGTGCCTCTCACATAAGGAAGGGTCACGTATGTGTCACCCGTCATTTGGATTGTCGCATTTCATCACGCTGTGGCGAAGGGGACTGAACAGAATCCATACAACCATATTGACCCTTAGCTTTGGCATTCTGACGTAAGTGCCCATTATTTTTTTCCGTCCCATAAAGGTTATGGTAATGTGCCTGCGATGGGGTTACGCTAAGGGTTGAAAAGTCGTGTAAGACACATGTTGTCCAACTATTGCGTGATTTTCTTGCAATCTTTAGGACTAATATAACGATTTGAACATTGCGTGGTGAATGTAAATGTAGAAAACTATAACGGTAGTAATATCTCGCATACATTTTCACTGCTTTTAGAGAGAAAGCAATGTTATGCAATGCCTTTTGAATTTTTTGAGTAAGTATTATGTATTAACTAAATGTGCCGTGCGGTTTTACGTGCACAAAAATCTATTCCCGGGGAACTCTAGATTGGGATAAAAGTTTTGCTATTAAAATTCCTTCTCCGTATCTACAGCTACCTATATCTGTGCCAAAAGCACGTCAGCCTGATAAAAAAACTATGCTTAAGTATTCGTCATTGAAAATAAAACAAGCTAAAACTTAAAAGTAACTTCTTCTTCTTTTCGTGTCGACGGCCCTTTGAATACTTGATGCCCAGTAGGCAGCGAGGTTGACAGCCCTGGGCGTAGCGTCTCGCAGGTCGCGCTCAGAGCAGGAATGCGGGCATGCGGGGCATAGATTGTGGCGCTGTGTTGCAGTCGCATTGGGTTGAGTGGTTTCGGAGTAATCCCCATCTGGCCATGTTCTGCTTATAGCGACCAACTTGGGACCTGAGCCTGTTAAGAGCCTTCCATGTAAGCCATGGTTCTTAACTACTAAAGTAACTACTAATACTAAACAAGACGTTAATACAGTATCATTTTCTTATAATCAAATGCCAAATGCAGTGTGTAGGACACTTGATTTGACCCACCCCACGTAATTTTAAAAGTGGATATCCGCCTAAGGCAAGACTACTTTTGAGGTAGTGTCAGGTCCAAGGTTGCCTTCAATAAATAGCGACCATTACATTCGTCAATGTTTACAGGTTCATTCATATCATTTCAGGTACTAGTCTTGTGAGCCCGGGTTTCATTTTTTTGCACGGTAATGAATGTAAGTGTACACACACTGTGTAGGCATCGTGAGGGATATTTTTAAGGAACGGTAACAGTGTTGCCAGCAAACTTTTTGCAAGCCCACTAGATGCAGGTCCTAAAACCACCAGAAATCCGCCAGATTTTTTAGCGCTTAATATGAAAATGATATGAAACCACTAAAAAAACAACTAAATTATGAATTTGTATAAAAAACTAATTTTTAATGAAAAATAAAGGAATTTTGAGTCAATATTCAATGATCGTAAATTTTGTAAAAACAAGAAATAAATAAATACTTGAAGCCAGAAGCATCTTGAAGCCACGATTCCCGAAACAATTGCGTGTACTGTGGTTTCGGCATATTTTCATAATATAAAATATTTCCGAAATAACAAGTAAAAATAGTTTTACAACCAGATAATGAACCTCGATTAGTAACCCAAAACAAAACAATGTTTCGTTTGTCGATCTACATTCATTTATTATAAAGCGATCTCTTCCTTACCTAGAAGTCTGTCCTATATAGTATAATCTAATCATTTGTGGTCCTAGCCTTTATCTAGCGAGCTACGGGAGTGAGTTCAAAGCATTTCTACATCTATGGTTCACGAGGATAATAATCAATGGTACCAACATATCATTTTTATTTATTATAGGTATATGTGATAAGTAGGTAACTATAGTTACCGAGTGCAATATTGTCTTTATTTAGCAAATTTCTTTTTTGTTTTTGAAAACTATTAACCTAAAAATTGCCCACTAAAAAATCCACTAGCCACCAGATACAAATTTTGCCCACCAGCAGGGGGTCCCAAACCACCAGATCTAGTGTTGAAATCTCTAAGTTGGCAACGCTGAACGGTAATATTGATATCACTATCATGGAATGGCCAGCAAAATATTTACGAAAAGGGATATCTTCGAGCTCACCACCCATTAAGTATTGACAACTACCATCAAGGAAGAATGAAAGATTATTCTACAACACAGTTGAATAATCTTAGTGAGTTTGATCAGCCGTCAGAATCAATTTAAAGGCAATAAAAGTTACTGATTAAAAAAATTATGTAGACATTTTTTTTGTTCGTTGCCGACCCTTTTTTCCTTTATTAAAAATGTAGAACAATAATGGCGCGTTAAATGATACAATGATTACTGCCAGCTTTAAAACTGTATCTAACCTACACTAACAAGCAATAAGTACTTATATAGACGACAATACATTCTAAACAACTCATGTTAAACTCTATGAAGTCAAAGGAACATTAAAGCGTGTTTAATCACTTAAAAAAACTCTTATTAATATAAATTTTTGTTCCTTGTAGCTATTTTTACTAGCTTATATTATATCGTTATGTTAGATGGGTTATTTTTTTCGTCAGTGTAACTTATTAATTTTCAGGGTTCCGTACCTGAAAAGGAAAAGGAACCATTATAAGATCACTTCGTTGTCCGTCTATCTGTATGTCTGTTCTCTGTCTGTCTGTCTATCAAGACCTTTTTTCTCAGGAACGCGTAAAGGTATCAAATTGAAATTAATATTAAATACTAAGGTCTACGGTCCCTTAAAGCTGTAAAAATATCAAGCTTCTAAGTTAACTCAGTGAAAAAAATTCGGCCATTTTTGTCGCATCTTTTGGCATTCACAAACAAATCAAAACCTATGGGGTGCTTCCCGTTGTCCTAGAATCATGAAATTTGTCAAGAAGCAAGGACTTATATCTCAAATATAGAAAAAAATCCGAAATTTGTTAATTTGTATTTGTAATTAACAGATTGTAAAAAAAATTTTATCTGTCAAGACCCTTTTACTTAAGAACGCGTGGAGGTATCAAGTTGAAATTATTATCAAATACTATGGTAATATCTTGCAGCTGCGTAAAAAAATTAAGCGTCTAAATCAACGCAATAAAAACTACGGCCGAAATACTGTCATTTTAGTTGAATATTTTGGCATTCACAAATAAATCAAAACCTATGGGGTACTTCCGTTGACCTAGAACACTTGATCTTATAATGAAGAGCTATTTACTTATAATAAGTTTGTACGAAACCCTCGGTGCGCGAGCCAAACTTGCACTTGGGCCAAGTTTCTTTTTTTTAACACAGACAACTAAAGCTTATGATGCGGAGGTACACCTAATGTATGCTCAAAACTCTATATACCTATATGCTTCATTCTAATCACTAGTGAAGAACAAGGAACTTAAAAACGAGCTGTTATTACAATAGTACATTACCACTTCCACATTCACCCGATGCACTTCCACATTTATCTCCCGAGGCTTCGCTGCAGTAGATTTAAAGAACAAAGGCAGGTGATTTCGAGACAGCCAAAACCAGGTTCGGCAAGTATATGTAGTTAATAAATAAAAGCTACGTGCATTAGTGTACAAAACAGATTCATTGGAGGATATCCTCGTGTGAAAGCTACGTCATAGGTCGGTCCGAGTTTCCGCAACTTTTGTACAAACTTATCTCTTGCATAATGGATGTGCCCTGATAGATTTCCGTAAATGATTGATAGAGGCCACCACTCTCTGCATTCCCGTTAAGGTCGGGGTTTTTATTATATTAGGTAACACGATAAATCTCTGTTCGCATTTACTCTTGTTGATAATATAATAGAAATAGATTAATTTCAAATTATTATCACGTGCTTTAAATAAGCTATTCTTTCTCAGTAACGGTTTTAAGGAACGATTATGTACCTATACCATTACGAAAACGATTTTGTACCTATTTAGATAATGATTTAAATAGGCTTCGTCCCTGAAAAAATAACAAACGGTGCTATACTTGAGTAAACCTTGGTTACCCAGATATTAGGCATTTACAATAGTTATAAAAGAAGCTAATACCTTTGTGAGTTTAAGTGTGCTAACCTGAGGTACTACCAGACTGGCGCGTGGCCAGGATTTGTATTCTAGTTTGTACTAGTTTGTAGGCTAGTTGTCAAGTAGAATAGACACGATTTAAACTTGCGCTAAAATGGGTTGCGTTACGACATTTCAAGGCGTACACTAGGACACCGGGCTTTAACGCGAGCGTAGCGAGCGCGAATTTTTTCGTTTCTGATAGGTGTAGGTCAATCAATCAATGCTGAAGTGAGTGCACAATAATTCCTACTTACGCATGATGTTGTAATGGTTATCATTCATTTGTAAAATTTAAAAAATCCAGAGAATTTTACCTTACTGCTAACATAATGATTATTTTATGTTACCTATTAACCTTTATGATTACTACGATGTTGTATGAAAACCTAGTAATTATTGCAATAAAAGCCTTTACTACAGATTTAAAAAAATATTTTTTAGCTTCCTTTTACAATTCAATATACTATAATTTTAACCTTCTGTTGTGTGAGACCGTAAATCTGCGCACAACTGCTGCAGGATCCACATTCACATTCCTATGAATACTCAGTAACGCCAACCCCGTAAGACGTTGGTTCAACAATGTGTTCCTTAAATAGCCAAATGAATGACTGACTCGCTAGCTTTTTTTTTTTTGATTATTTTCCAACCTTCTGTCGAAGCTAAGAAATTCTGTTGGAAATTAGATCCATTTAGCGTAACATAAACTTGCCATCACGCCAATAATGCTGCCAAAAAACTTAACGCTCGCCGTTACTTGTTCATTGTTTTCAATTCATTTAGACATGATTGAGACATATAGAGATATGTCTTTGATTCATAATTTTTACCGGTCTTCATAACACTGCTGAAAGTCGTCGAATCCTACCAGACTTATTTTAAATTCGCACTTAACCCCCCTGACTCACTCGCCCGACAACCAGGGTTGCCAGGTATTTGTATTTGCCTTGTTCGGTGTTCGGTATGACAAAAAAACCGAAATAGTAGTGGTTCTGTTTTTATTTTACCCATTTGTAAGTTGAAGTCAATCTTATTTAATTCTTGCTATGTAAAAAACTGACAGTTCCTTGAGGTTTTTCTGCATTAAACTCTGCAAATTAGCCTAGTGTTTCGGCATAAGCAAAGTATGTAGTAGTTTAATACACAGATTCTTATCTGTCCGGGCCAGTCCGGAGCGACGACGACAGTGGCGCGGCGGCAAGGTTCGAATGCGCCGAAAAAGTGCATCAGTATATTTGAAATTTCAAAGATTTCGGGGGGGGATACGACACCCAAATCCCCCCCTCTGTATATGCGCATGCTACCAGTCCAATAAAAATCTTTTTCCGTTAGGTAGCTCCTTTATTGAAAAAGGACCAACCCCTCAAGTCCTGCGTGACAGATGGTAGGCCCATCACCATCACACTGCTTATGCTGCAGTGTTTATGGACTAAGGTAGCTTTATATATATGTCGTAAGTCAAGAGACATGATAATGTACCTCTTTTGCCAGTTTATGACAAACAACAAGAAGTAATTCAGGAGTGGACAGGGGAAAGTCAGGATATATCATCAGGTACTATATTAATACTAGACATTGGATACCAAAACTTTCTTTCACATTCAGTTTACTACACGTACACTTCATTACGTCTATGTTCTACAAGTAGTACTAATTATTACCTTATTAGTAAGTATCCTTTTATACAAGGTCATTATATTTAATGATTAAATATTCAACTACATTATCAGGTGTAATTATCTCTCAGAGTAACTGTAAGAAAGCATATAGGTATCTTTATTACAGACCATGTATGACCTTAAAAAAGAAAGCTTAGATAAATTTTATAGGTAGATTGAATCCAAAATGTGTAGCAGGAATATTCTTAGTCAAAAGTACGTCTCCATTAAAATATATCAGCATTGTGTATGACGGATCGGCGAAGCTTTGTTGTGCTAATGCCGTCGAGATGCCGCGCCGGAACGTTGGAGATGGAAACATTCAATTTTACCACGTCATCACGGAGACCCTTGAGATTTAGACGATGAGTAGGTACCCACAAGTAGCTACGTTTTTTTTTTTTTTTTTGACCGTTTATTTAGGAAACAAACACACACAAATAAGTGTGAAACAACACAACATTTTCATCCAAAATTCCGTTAAGAGGATACACTTCGCGGCGCATCGCAGCGGACTTCATATAAACGAATTTCTCATTTGTTTTTGACATTTACCGATCAATCACTGTGAAATTTCTTAGTCATAATCCCAAGCCGAAGAATACCTTTGTCTGTGGTTTTCCAAAATCTTGTAAAACGTTTTATTAACTAGAAATCTTTCTTTAAACCATTTGTATGGAAAACTAGAATCCTGTATAACTTTTGAACTACAAAATTTGATAGAAAACTGGCACGCTGCAGACCTATAGATATTTATTACTAGAACATGTCATCAAAATTTTGTGGTGTTCGATCAGCAAGTGTCAAAAATAAGTGAGGAATTCGTTTGTATAAAGCACGTGAAGCGGCGCTCCGAATCGTATTCTCTTAAGTGTGTTTGTTACTTAAATAAACACACTTAACGGAAATTTGGATGAAAATGTTGTGTTGTTTCACACTTATTTCGAAATGTCTCTTGAAATTTGGTATCACTCATTTTTGACAGCAACGTGCTGTGTACAAAATCGCATTTTCAACCGACTTTAAAAAGGAAAGGCTTTTAATTCGTCAAACTGAAATTTAGATTAGATTTTTGGAAATAAATAATTATTTTTACCTTTTTAGTGCATCTTCTTTAAAACCGGTTGTTTTATTTTGTTAAAAAGTTTTTCCAAGAAAAGACTTAAAAATCCCTTAGTAAATAGTGCCGCCCGGTATTACCAGAAAAAAATCATTCCCGTGGGAACTCGATCGGGATAAAGGGCTATGTTTATTTCTGTGCCAAAAATCAGATCAATTGTACGCTCTTTGTTGATAATGATTGATCGCAACGCTAAGCTATAACAATCATTACTATAATTTATATATAAGGGGGCTGCTGCATAAGTTGTAAATTACCAGCTTTAAAATAAAGAACCAGGGACAGAACAGATTGCCAGTTATTGACAAATGAGTCTACTTCGTGGCTCAGTGGGCCCGACTGCTGAACCGAGGGGCATGACATTCGATTCTAGCCCACGACAAACAGTTATTATATGTGTTTGTCTTAAGACTATGTGTTTTCTATGTATAATATGTATTTACAAAAAAAAAATAGATATATGTAATTGTAACCGTTGCCTAGCATCCATAGCGCAAGCTTTGCTTAGTTTGGGACCAGACGGCGCTGATCAAATATATTTCTTATTATTATTGTTAACTCTAAGTACCGACTTCTAATTCAGGATTTAAATAAGTCTTAACAAAACAAAACTACTCATGTTATAATGAACAGTGTTGCTACATCGTCGGTGTTGCCAGTAACACAACATCGACAGAGTCGCAATGATGGATGACCTACGTCGGGGGAACGCGACAGTAAAACGATTTAGTCACGGAAAACTCCGAAATTAATGTTTTCGCCCTCGCCTCGTTAAGAATTGACGAGGATTCTTGCAACGACAATTTTCCTTTAGTCACTTAATGAAACGAAAACAGATTATTCTATTCTGTCAGCTATAATTTTTGTATTTTAGTTTGGAAAAGTAAAAAATCTATTTTGCCAGCCTGGCACTAAGGTTTTTTTTTAGAAACCATTTGTTGTAATATTTTTTTTTGACATTACACACGGCGCCATCTGTTACCAAACTAAGCAAAATTTGTGCTAAAGATACCAGACGACGGATGCACACACATATATCTACTTTTCTTTGTAAATACATGCATAATATACGCCCGGACTCAAGACGAACACAAATGTTCATCACATAAATGTTTGTCCTGTGTGAGACTCAAATTCACGCCCCTCAGTTTAGCAGGCAGGGCATTAACTACTGAGGCACGCAGTCGCTAATTCAAAAAATAAATAAACATTCCTGGACATTACAGTGCCATCTGGTCTTCAACAAACAAGGCTTGCACTACGATGAATATTAATACGAATTTCGTTTTTTAAATACATACCTACATGTCATAAATGAAAAATATCCAAACTCAAGACAAACACAAATGCCATTATGCATGTTTATCCTGTAAAAGTTCGAACCCACATCCCTTGGTTCGGAACTATGCGAATGGGTTCTACTCCTACAACTATCAAAAACTATCAAAACATTTCCTACACATTTATCAAAAACACGTGTAAATAATAAAATAAATACTAGTCCTATTTAGTTTTCTCTATCTAAAAGTTATCTTGTAGAAATCGATTTTTAACAATAAGGCCGCCAATTTCTATATTTATAATATTGTTCTTTCTGTTGTTTTTTTTTTATCTAATTGTGTGTGCAATAAAGTAAATTTTTCTATTTTAATACATTGGAAACATGTGAAATATAAAGCACAACACAAGTAATTCACTAAATTGCGGTGTCTCGTATTCAAATTCAATAGAAAAGAGAAATTGACACTCAATGTAACAAAACGACCTGCAGACCGCGTAAACAGATTCCAAAAGTCCATTTCCAAATTGGAACGGTACTGGAAAGTCAACCCCTCCTTAATCCAATCACACCCCGTCCTTGTCAACGTTTTCTTTCTTTTTGCTAAACCTCCCGTTTTAAATAAGCCCCTTGCATCTACATACACCGAGAACAGTTTCAAGCTTAAAAGAGTTCAAAATAAAATGGCTACAAGAGGCATAAAGGGATGCATAACCACGCATAGAATTGGCAACAAAAAGACACGTAAAATTTAAAAAAAAAAACCAAGAAAATAATCCATTTAGTCGCGTGGCGCAAATGCTTTGGCCGTTAAGGGGAAGCTCGCGAACAAGATCAAAAAGCTTTTGCATTCCTTTATTCCGGCCAGTCAAAGCTAGCTAGGGGTTCGAAATTTAAAATGTACTTAAATTCAATTCGTGTTTCCGTTTTCCGAATGTT
Organism: Apoda limacodes; assembly: GCA_946406115.1. Lineage (NCBI taxonomy): Eukaryota > Metazoa > Arthropoda > Insecta > Lepidoptera > Limacodidae > Apoda > Apoda limacodes. Next base: position 46,458,289 of record OX291541.1, read on the forward strand.
TTTTTATTCTTTTTAATTTTTCCATTCGTATTTAAAGCGAGGTTGTTTTCGTCCATTCATAGTTGACGTGAGTGATCTTTTTGTATAAGCTCTCTGTGAAATTGGAGAGGGTAATGTTTTTTACCTTTTTGTGAAATTGAAATGCTTTTATGTCATTTATGTATGTGTCCCTGTTTTAAAATAGTGGTAATAAATAAACATGCTAATCAACAAAGATACCAATAACAAAACTTAGCCACTAGGAAGTCTTTGAAAAATAAAAATCTAAAACATAGGTATAATATATTTGGATTGTAACAATATTATATTTTTTAACTTCAAAAAAGGAGGGAGTAATTGTTATTTTCATGCTTAGTTTTATTGAACATGATTCAACATTCTTTACCGTCGAGTACAAATTTGATTATTTTACATAATTCACATTTAGAATTAGATTTAGAAACCATTATATTGTCTTCCAAATTCAGAATTAGATTTAGAAATCATTATATTGTCTTCCAAATTCAGAATTAGATTTAGAAATTATGATATTGTCCTTGGATGTCCCAAAAGAAAATAGAAATATAAACAGACAAAAATTTTAAAGAAAGACAACACAGATTTAAAATTATAATTTCCAACAAATCGTCTTTTTTTAAAAAAAATTAAATCTCTTTGATAAGTCGTACTTCGAATAATTAAAAGTTATATTCAATGAAATACATAATTTTTACAAATCTTACAATTCAGCTGAAAACATCGAAGAAATACATTGCTAAAGATGTGAGTAACACACGCAACCTAATTTATCGGAAACCATTCTAAAAACATCACTTAAGGAATGCCCCTCAACAGAAACCGGAAAAATCGTGCAATTTTCAATTGAATTTCTTGTCCAAGGGACGTCTCATGTCACGTACGGTAGATTAACCACTGTTCGGTCAAGATACCTTTTATTTGACGACCGTAAATCGTGTGAGTAACTTGATATGTCGAATCGAGAGGCCATTGAATTGAATTCGTAGTTGAGGATTATAAATTAGAAAATTGTGCGGTAGATAAAAAGAAGAAATAATCATATTATCTTAGTTTGTTTACGAAATTTACTCTACTTTGGGATTTTTTATGTATACTACTTTAAATGCATAGATAAAATATTTCCACATAAAGAATATTTGAGATAATTTCCAAAGGAATATATGTTTCCAAAGATGTAACCACGGGGTAAGCTTGTATTTATATTCAATTCAAATACATGCATATAATACATATACAATATACATATAACTAGCTGACCTATCGAACATTTTGCTATAGTCCCACTCCTTAATACACAAATTTCTTAGAACCCGATTGCAGCGCCACCTACCCTACTAGGTCCAATTAATTTATGCCATAAGGGGAGCTACTCAAACACACATGAAAAATTGATAAAAATCGTTTTACGGTTTAAGAGGAGTTTAGTGATGTTTACACGCAGAAAAAAATATATATGTATAAAGATTTATACATATATAATTATATATTATACAGTTCCCTTTGTTGCAAATTAAAATTATACATATATAATTATATATTATACAGTTCCTTTTGTTGCAAGTTAAATTTATGTTTGGTTACCTACTCAAAATCTTCAATTTTACACAATATGTTTTATTTTTTTGGATATACCGTTTTTGCTCATTCCTGTGGACTAAGCGTAGAATTTAATAGCAGGTACACTCTGTTGTTTCTTACTTGTCTTATTTTGTCAACAAAAAATCAAGAAAACTATCATTTAGGCTAAAATAAAAAAGCCAGTATACGTAAAATATAGTTCAATCACTCTATTTTTATCCATTTTGAGCATACATTATAGTTTAATCGATTTTAAGTTTACAACATAATACAAGTAAGAAAAAAAAAATTGTTATACTTATAAAAATCGCAATTTATCCTTTTTGCTCCAGTACATTAAGCTACGCTATATATATGCTTACTTGTAGTTGATATTTTTTTTACAAAAGGAACTTAACAAATATAAAAACCTTACCTCTCTAGAACACTATGATTATAATATAAACGACTCAAAACTTAAACTCAAACTTAACTTTTTTATTTAAATAAGCTTTTAAATAAACTTTGAATCATCTTTTTAATAATTAATTAAAAAAAATTACAAATGTGTCTGTTTTAAAATTCATTGATTTATATCCTTTTTACCATTGCCACTCGAATAAGGGCATTTTATTTTATTTATCGATAACGGTTTATAAAACTCACTTTTACTCGCTGAGTCAATAAAAACATTTTGAATTTGGAATAATTGTTGAATTGTTTTAGTTTTTATTGTGGTTGTTTTATGTCATTGTTCTCTTATCACCCGGACATAATTACCAAATATATACCAAAATTTCAGAGTAATAGTACTTTTTATTTTTTCGCAATCAATGGTAAAATTTAGATTATAGGTACAACACATAAAAATAAAACATCTCGGTCCTATGTAACCCTCGCTCCGATCAGGAAATACTATAGAATTAGAACACCTTGGATACTCTCAGGATCCAACTTAGTCCCTCAAATTAAATTCCATTTCTTTTTCACTTGTTGTATAATCTTCTATTTTCCAATTACATTAGGGAAAAAAGCTATTTAACATAAAACATATACCATAACGCTGTCTTAAAATTGATCATAAATTCATTAAGGCGACGACAGGAGAACAAACAAAACAAATTATATAAACCCGTCTTTGTGTCCGCGATATTAAAACGCTAAAATATTTCATAAACCTCTTTTTTCAGGAGAAAAAATTACCAATAAATCTTAGTACTTTGGAATACGGCTTCGAATTGATCAGATGTTACTATTCTTTATGTAAAAAAGTATTGGATTACTTTTTCGGTCGTGAATCTGTCGTGGCTCTGGGTTCATCATCACCACAGGAGGTTTCGTTCCCCGCGGTTCCCCAACAGAATATGCTGCTAATATTCAACATTTCCTCACCTTACGATTGACTTCCTAGCATCCTGCAGCTTATATTTTATCCATCATAACTTTTTTGCGTGAAAAATATATAAAATGGCGTCTAGACGTAACTTGTTTTCTTGCAACGACAAAAATCACAACAAAAGTGCTTAAGTGAATTTTTGACTCAGCGTAGTTTTTGCACTTTTTTGACTTTGACTTTTCGCTTGATGCAACAATTAACTATTGTATTATACTCACTATGTATTGGTGAAGTAATTTTTAATTTTACATATATTATGTAAGTAATTTATGTTTGCCGTTTGTTATAATACATACGTTCATATAAGTCATTCACCATTTTTCATTTTTACCCATTATTACAAACTTTAAGTACTTACATAGTTTATGAAATAACATCCAAAAAGGCATCCAAAGGCAAACTGAATAAAAATACTCATTGGAGTGACGTTTAACGATGGTGTGTGGTTTTTATAAGTACCAAATATTTTTTTAAATAAACTTTAAAAAATCATGGTACCTACATTATTATTGTCACCGAAATTACGCACTTTCATTTAATACCCCACTCGGGCAGTTTTGCTTACCTTATAGTTTTCATCCCTCTTGCAACTCAGGTCTCGACCGATATTTACCCCTGTTGCTCATGTAATGCTATTGGCCTCAACTACACGTGTACCAAAAATCATGAAGAAGCTACGGTACTCAAGTTATCGTTAAACATTATTACTAAGTTTACATAGTTACTAAGATACAAACATTTTAGCATCTCGCCCGCTCCGTCGATAAAATCCATATAAATATTATAAATGCGAAGGACTTTGTATGTCTGTCTGTTACCACTTTACGCTTAAACCGCTATACCGATTAAGATGAAATTTGGCATGGAGATAGTTAAAGTTCCGGAGCTACTTAAAAACGTAGAGTGTGTGTTTTTCTATTATTGAGGAGTTGCCGTTAAAATACCGATAACCAAACTTAGGGCGGGTAGAACCACAAGCAAAAGTTAGTTATTAATAAAATTATATATATAATTATATATAAAAATGTGCACATACATATTTTATATTTGCAGCACAATTAAATTGAAAAAATAAACACTCTCAATCAATTAATTTGTTAAAGTGTAAGTGTAATATATGTTACTTGAGCCGCAGGAGAACAGAGCTCTTGAATATAATAAATAGCTATAAATTATTTAGTTAATACAAGTTCCTAGATAAGTGCTATCTAAGTACTCAAAGATATGCTAATGGTACTTAGACAACTTATCGTTAAACAAGATTATTTTACTAAATCAGTTCATGATAACTAAGAATGGATATTATCGAAATATAATCAATTAAGCTTTTAAAAGCTTTCTCCTTCAGCACAGCTATCAAATTATCAAATTAGTATGTATGTATCCCTTCAGCTACTGAACTCATTCAAAAAATTTTAACTTAGCTTTTTTTAGCTTGAAATATCAAAACTTTTAAATCGAGTTGAAAGAAAAAAAGGACTATTCCTTTACGTTGCAATGAAGGTACAAGGTTGCAACATATTATAACACTGACCACAATTTTCGATCAAAATGATAAATACAATAGAATGAATGCATATATTAATGCATCTGTGTACCTTAATTTTAAAAGCAGTGTTGTTCATATATTTTTTAATTGAATAGTAAAAGTGAGTTCAAAAACGGGCGAAGTTCGAAATAGACAACGTCTTGCGGGCGAAGTTCGAAATAGACAACGTGTTGCAAAAGAAACCAAGAGTGAAAATGTAAGTGCTGCTGTTGTTAATCTAGTTTTTAATTTTTATCAACTTTTCTCGCTGTAATTAGAGTACCTATCTTTTTACTGCACCGAATGTTAGTTTCGTGCAGCAAATAGGTAATCACTTTCTGCTCGATGCAATATCACCTTTTAATTTTCAGCCGGTCACCTTACTGAGATTAAAGTAAACAATATTCATATGGAGCATTGATATAAACAAAAAAAAACGGGTTGCACTCCGGGAGTGCCGGCAGAAGTGAAAACATACTCGCTATTTACTTCCCATCACTTCTTATCCATATTTATTTATTAAAAATAATAACTTTTGTTTATTTACTTTTTTGACGTTGTATATTTGACATCTCAATCTGTCATAGAATTAAAATCCCATATCCAACCTCCCTGTACTACTCATAATCGCCATATACTAAAATTAAAAACTAACCTAATGTAAATAAAGGTCACGTGTCCTAACGCGAGTGACATCTTACGCATTTTCGATCAGGACACGTGACCTGACGCGAGTTTAACAGTTTTTACCCATCACAAAAAAAGTGCACAGCGCCGCTAAAGAAGTTTTCACTTCAAAAATATCAGTGATATGGACTTTGAATATCGCCATCACGTGCAATTCATCATAAACAGTATTTCGTTATTTTTTCACAGGACCTACGATACCGTTTTGCAATATTGCAACTGTACTATTAACACAATGTAACTACTATTATTTTACAATTAATACAATTAAAGTTAAAGTAGTTTGTCTGTTCGCACGGAAAACCATAAAAGTTTGGGACAATTCTCTATTATATTCTAAATTTCTCTAAAGCGGTCTTCTCACCACGTAAAGAGGTAACAAACAGGCTAACAGACAGACAAACTCGCACATTTATAAATCAAAATGCATTTATTCAAAAAATCTCTAAAAAGATATCTAAATCTTCCAATTAATTCCCCTAAGACAGTGGCTGTATCAATTACCAAATTCTACACCAAAAATACAAACGAAAGTTTAAAGGACTTCTTTTCCCCTGACAAACATTTCTTTGGCATCCCGCAAATGTCACGGTGAAGGTAGAAAACGGGAAAGTTTCCAAGCGAAAATTTGTATTTGTCTAATATTTCAACGGTGGTAATATTATGTCTGAATACTTCAGAAGTTTATCTTTGTTGTTGCTTTGATAGGAATTCTTGTCGTTTTGTAACCGTAAATTAATTTTGACATTTTATTTGAGACAACAATGTGGTGAGTTTTTTTAACAAAACATTATTATAATAATTTCTTTTATAATTAAAGGTCTGCAATAAGCGAAAGTATCCATGCAATTAAAGTAGGTAGCAAAGAGAAAGATTTGTTTATTAGCTTTACAGAATTTTACCCATAGCCGAATTTTTGGTTTCTAGATTCTGATACATACCGGATTGCCTAAGCCGATATACTGCAAGAGTACACAGGCATTTTTGGAGGAGGTTTAGCCCATCGTCCACCACGCCGGCCTGGTGCTGCTGCTCATATGACAACATCCAGCACCTCCGATTTAACATGCCCTACGAAACACGGAGGAGCCGGGTACTGTCCACGCCCGATGTTCCTTGACTTGCATGTCGTTACCAGACGAATGTTACTGGACCACGAGCTCCTCGGATTGCTTGTTACCTGAAAACAAACCGTTCGCTTTAATAATTCTAATAAGTAGGTAACTAATACTTTAAGCATATTAATTACTTATTGTTTACGAACTTTTTAAAAAGCGGAACGCGGTCGTCCGTCTTGCATTTTATCGATTCAAATGATATTTTTCGTAAATATTCTTTTGTAAACCGCTATACTATGAAACGCCATGTTTTGAAACTATACCGTCTAACTCTTAAGCTGCGTGTTCTAATCGTAATTATCGCAATAATTGTCTTTGTACGGAACCCTAACTTAATACTTAATTAATCTCTTAATACTCTAATATAGGCTTATTTTGTATCAGATCCGTAAAACCAACAAAACCTCATGACTAAGTCATCACTAAGATAAGTTTATTTTGTCGCGACAAAAATAGTTTATTGATACGTAAACTAATCCGGCGCCACATTCGCGATTTCCGGCGATGGCGACCGCGCCGCGTCACTTCCTGTTCCGGCATCGCACCGGATGTGCTCAAACCGAGCGTGCATCATACGTCACACATCGCGTAGGATAAATCGCTCGGCTAATTTTGCCCAGATTTATTAGTTTATGCTTTCTTAGTTTTATCCGTGGTTTTATTACTTACTTTTATTTTCTTCTCTTTGGGAATGTTTTGATTAGGCTCAAAAAGAATTAAGGTACTTTGACGACGACTAAGAGCGGTTACACACTGATTTGTTTCCGTAATTTTTTGAATGCTTTACTTTCCGGTTCGCTTTTACGATATAAAATTAACTTTAGCATAAAACAAAATCAATGTCTTTTATACAACCGAATAAGCAATATTCTAAAAACTTACCTAAATAATTGAATATTTTTTAGAAAAAAACTACAATTAGTAAAAAAAATAACTGCTTAATTTTAGTTAAATTGTATTTAATTTTAATTAAACAAAAGTAGTATTTACAATTGAATCAAAGAGTGACGTTCGATTCCCGCACCCCTATGTATATTATGTATGTATTAATAAAAAAGTATATATATTGGTATCCGTGGCCTGGTATCCATAGTACAAGCTTTCCTTAATTTGGGACCGGCGCTTTGTGTAATATTTATGACCAAAAATATTTATTAAAATATTATCATATATCATTTACTGTTATCATATATATGTATTTATATTTTAAGCTTGCAACGAATATTCGGCTACTATTCGGTATTTGACCTATTTGGCTAATTTTAACATTTTCTGTCGAATACCGAATATCTAGGTACTATTCGGCCAAATATCGAATTCTTAAGATTTTTCGTTGTAGGTAGTAGGATGATTAGCAACATAAAAATATTGTTTTTCATAATAATGTATTCTTGTAATAAAAAAAATAGTCATACATTATAAACTTCCGGACCATATGTAAGTTCTTTTTAGAGTCCATAATCGATTATTATTTTAGTAGGATTACACAATTCTACTTTTTAAGTAAACAAATCACAACGAAGCAAGCACAAAAATGTTCGTTTTTATTATGAGCAGAGACAGCAGAGCAAGCGCTGGCCGAATACTTTTGCCGAATATTCGGCTATTCGGCCAGATAGCCCGCAGAGTATTCGGTATTAAAGGCGTGTGGCCAAATAATACTATTTGTTGAAAGACTCACATTTATATCTATTAAATTAAGAGTAAAATCAATAAAATATTTGTATCAGTGTCTTAGAGGAGGAAACCAACAGAACACAAAAAAGACAGCGCTGGTACAGAAATCCTTAAAGCTGTTTGCAAAAAACACTAAAATAGGAACAAATTTAGTTAGAGACTAATTTAAATGAAATAATAGAAATGAAAAACAGAAATAATTATAATATTTTTTTAATTATCTTAAAAATATTGTATGTACTTATACAATTCATTTACATTTCAGTGTTATATCAAACAACCTAAGCACACACAAAACTCCACGCAGACGAAGTCGAGGGCACATACATATTATTTTACAAGACTTTCTAAAATCTAATGAAACAGTTAAGTTGTGGGGTTTACTGGAAGTTATTGAAATCTATGCGAAATTCTCGAAGTATATATTATGTTGCACAACAAATAGTGAGAAGCTGAACACAAACTGTTTCTCAAACTTCACAGCAACAACAAATACTATGAAACTACACGAGAAAAGTCACAACCATAGATATGCAAGTTCAGTACTATATTCATATGTCACCAACAAAGACCACAGATAATAGTATCCACACAGACTAAACGAAAAACTGGTAAAAACAAGTAAAAAGAACCGCATCGGCAACCATAAATCGTCATTCGATGTTGATATTTCTCTGTAGTGAATTTGTTAAATTAAATAATGATTTAATATGACAATAATAAATAAAAGAATTATTTGTTTCTTAACAAATAAAGTGCCGAATTTTGATATATGATTACATTTTGATAAAAGACGGTATTTGCAAGTAACACTTCTTAAATTTTACTAAGAAAATCTTAATACTTTCTATATTTTATGGTAACTTATCTTCATATTATATGATTATAATCTTTTTTCTTATAATCATTAGAGTTCAATACGAAACAGGGTTTTCTGTAGCGTCACTTTATTTTTATAAAAAAACCACATAAAATTAACAATAACGATAATCTTATTTTCTGTGACCGATCTAGCAATAAAAAATTTGCTTATGTTCCGTATTTTTTTTTTGTTTTGATCTGTTTCTAAGACCATTTGAATTCTACTATAAAATTTAAACATTAACACATAATAACTTAATAATATATTGAACTAAAACGATAGCAAAAAAAGTTAATGCCTCGATGCACAACAAATCTCATTTTGTACTTCCCAAATTGTTCAAACCCTTACTTCAAAAGACAAGATAAGAAAATTGAACCTCCCTGTTGTCCAAACTTAGACACCATTCCATCACGTCAAGGTCCACAAATTACAAAATAAGTGCGAAAGCAGTTACCCTGTCGCCAGTTACCCTGGCCCCGCGTCCTTGGGGTCCGCCTGAGACTCCGGGGTAGTTTGCGAGGCTGGCTTAGCTAATGAAGTCCGCATATTGGCAGTCCAACACCAACTGTTACTTGACAGACTTACAACCTTAAATGAAGAGACATTTTATTTAGAATTTTATTTCTAAACAATATTTATATGCATAATCACTACGCATTACACAGGATTTGAAATTCTAATGGAAACTTAAAACTTCTTTATAAAATATTGAAATTCGGATATATTTTATACAGACTTCAGACATGCATTCCTTTACATTCAAATCTAGAGACATGTAATATAGACCGCGCCATGTATAGAGATTAAATTTGATACAAAAAAGATAAATATACAAAAAGACATGCATACAATATTGACATTGAGAGACTTTTGATATAGACATGCATTTCTATCCAAGATTTAAAAATTATAGAAAAATTAATGCTTGGTGTAAGGATATGGGGTTCCGTATATAGCCATTGCTACGGTTTTTAAATGGCCTGCAAAAAACCTTAACTTCGGTTGGCTAATATTTCTCGTAGATTGTACAACGTCGCCGCCGCGCAACTTTCGAGTTTCTTAATTCGTAACTGTTTGTTAGAATTTTGTATGAAACATCTTGAATCTCTTCCAGTGATCTGTATGCGAGGTGCGTCGTGGACTGGACATTGGTTAATTACGTGCGATAGTTGCTGGTCGCTCACGAGAGAATGATTGCCCTTTGGTAACGACGCTTCTTCTGCTCTACCTAGTTAAAAAGGGCCACTAAAAAAGCGGGTATCTATCATTTTTATAATTTTAGAAGCACACTGCAATAACAGTTTAACTCTCGCGATCTTGAGATATGGATATTTACATGAAATCGGGAATGAAATCTTTGTTACATTTTTTTTGTTAAAAAAAAACGTCATTCAATAAAAAAAAACTGATTTTAAAAACGGCGAGTTTAAGGTTACGAGGCCTTATATAGGGTTCTTTCTAATTATTTCTTTCTGAATGCTAGTAGTATAGGATAACTATAACAGAAACCCTCAAAAATCAGTATATTTTTTTAGAGCAAAATCTTTAAATGATTATAGATCAGGCAATTTAACCCCTTGTACAGATATTATCTATGCTAATGTTTATTTGTTTGTCATTGTCCTTTCTTGTCCTTTTTTCTCGTCGCAACGGAACATCCTATTGAGCTCAAATTTGGGCACAGGGATAGTTAAAGAGTTAAAAAATCTTTAACTTAGCTATTCCGGAAAATTTAAAAGTTCCAGCAGAAATAACTATAACCGAATTCTACGAGGACGAACTATAATATAGCTATATATAACTATATAAAACCATAGGTGATAAGCTACAGCTAAAGATCACTTTAAAAAAAACCTTTTTACTATATAATCAAGAACTCCTTAGTAGTAAGAAATCCCACTGACAAGCAAATTTAGAATAGGCGAAGCCGCTGGCAAAAGCTAGTTTGTTTTATAAATTTATTATTTTTGGGCAATAATGAATATTTGCCTTGTCTTATCTTTCATCAATTTTAAATTTAGCTACTAGTCTTTACACCAATTTTCTAATTAATCAAATACCCTCCTTTAATGGCCATACGTCGTCCAAGCACGTACGTTACTCCTTAATGTTATTCGGCACTGCGCTAGTTTACGGACACACTTCGTTGTTCCTCCACAAACTGCACTAAGATTGCCAAACACATACGTTGTGTGTGTTTTATGTGGTATTTATGTGTATTGTCCCTGATATAGCTTTAGTTACCTGAGAGGGACAAGGTTGTAACAGTTTTAGGAATGGGATATACTTTTCTATACTATGTTCGATATATAAGACAGCTTTAAAAAACTGACCTTACGCCACAGCGCTGACCTCTGATGACTATTGTAATTGTAGCTACTCTATTAAGTGCAAATACATAACATTATATCGATGGGTTAAAGTTGGAGCATTTACCTATTAAACAGTGTAAAGTTCGTAGCCAAAGCAGCTTGGGAAAGTTAAAGCGTGGAAAGTCAACTACCCTACACCACACTGGACTAGCGTCAATGAATATCCTGAAATATTACATATACCTTAAAGATCTCTTAACCCATCACATCAGCAACTGATCAAGCACGGTTTTCAAAAAACCTCCAACCAGCCAAAGTATAAGAAGTTTAGAAATAAAACGGGATTAAACGCGTCGTTATTTGGCAAAACGGGATTACACAGAGCACAAAAATTTAATAACTTATAAAGTATAAGAAGGCTGATGAGTCTTTAGGTAAAGCCAAAACCAACTAGTGTTTTTGTTTTTCTTATTTTTATATGAAAATAAGAATTTCAGATCATGCTCTCTCGCATATGTGTATGTATGTTTTATATGCAAATAAATAATCATTATTTTTAATTATTTATTTAGTAATTTCAGTAAAGAAACATGAAATCATACGATACATAATATTACTTTTTCATCAATTAATCTTAACCACCTAAAATATATTGTACTACATAATAATACATTCATTAGCTACACACAATTTTCATTTTAATAATTACTTAAAATCAATTACCTATATGATTTATTAAACCGAAGCTCAGAGAAACTCATTTAGGCACAAACTTTGCAACGTTCGAAAAACAAAGGCTGTATTACATACCCCTCGAAACAGTGTCTAAGTGACAAACTCATAAACATTTGTCACTGAGCGGACCATCCAAGTAATTGCAACGCGCCATTATAAATGGCCCAACTTAAACTGACCTCTAAAGTTTCATTAATTAACCTCACAATATTCTAAAAGTTATTACTGCCAGAAGAGCATGGAAGCTCATGTATATCTGGCCGGACATTACTTATTGATGACCCGAAACGTTTAACCGATCCCGTTCTAAATTTGAACAAATAATTTACGAACGGTCACTCTTGACACTGAAACCTTAAATGTTTTCTAGGGTTGTCTCTAATTTCAACTTTCAAATACTTATTACTTAATTAATTATGTAATTTATGACATAATAACGCCTTAAAATTTGAAATTTCTTGTATGTCATTTAAGGTTTTTACCATTTCGTAGTCACATTTTTTTATTTTTTGCTACAACTTAGAGTTAATGCACTAGATAACAAGCTATTTTAATTATTTAACCAACATTACAAGCAAATGCAATACACGGTTTAAAAATTTGCTCGAGTGTTAAAACAATGGGCACTTGCAGATTTTTAATTGCATCAAATACAAGAAATGAAAATCATTCAGTAAGATAATGCACTAGACAAAAGCAAGTATTATAACATTTTTTTTTTTAATCCTTAAGGTGCTATAATTTAGCCACAAAATATGCACAAAAAGGGCGTCTTTACGTGATCTCGCCTATATCGCAATCTTAATCCAAAATATCAATATTTATAAATCAAGTCGGAACAATTTTTTGGCACAGGAATGGTTGAAAAGACGGTAAGCAACATAATAACTTTTTTCTCGGGCAATGAAAAAGGTCCCGTAAAATTCCAAGCCAATAAGCAAATTCCGCACGAGCAAAGTCGCAGGAATAAGCTAGTGCCTTATAATTTCTTCAAAGCAATAACAAATAAATCGCATACTCACAATCTTAGATCTAGAATTTGTTTTCACACCTATTTATGTGTACGAAATACATAGAAACCGTTAAAAATATACTTAGGTTTTAAGAAGTTTATAAATGTGTAAAGTAAATACGTTATTTTGCCTATATTTTCTTGTTATTAACTTTAATTTGTCTTTAGTTTGCATGTTTAAAAAACAGAAAATAATGAAATAATCCGCTTTGATGACCCTAACTGGCCGGTGAATAATTACACCGTTGTCCACTGCTGGCGCGGTCCAGCTGAGGGCGCATTATTGATGTAAACCTCGTCTCCTTGCGCACATCAACAGCACAACATCGCAACAGCACACCAACATTGTACCAATAGATACACCAACGACAATGCCAACGAAAATATAACTAGAAACATTTCTGACCCGGTGGTCAAAATTAAAACTACAATCGCCATATTGAAATGTTAACTGACAACGACACTAGCGACCAAACACCCAAGATCAGAAGATCAGAAAAATTTGTTGCTCTATAATAACATAAAACATTACTCTGATTAGTTTTCACGGCTTCCACTACCACGACAGTTGAAGAGAAGTTCGTATTATCTAAGGTTTCGATGAACTAGTTTTCGAACACAGTACAACAAAATTACCCGCAATATTGATCACCCATAAGTGATGCAATTTAATCTGATAATTCCTATAATTTTCGACTGTTAACATTTTTTTTTTTAATTTATAAAACGTTGTATTTCGGTAGCGGCAAAATGCGACGTGACTAGAGTTTTATGGGTCGATTTCTATAAAACTGCGCTTGGTGAATGCCTAAAACGGCTGTTATTAAATACATTTAACGATAAAACTTACTGCAACTTACTTAAATTTGCAACAAATACATTTCGAACTTCGATTTTATAATAAGAAAAGAAAATGGGATTCAGAGGAGCTTGCCCCCGCGAAAACACTTAGGTTGTAAATTTAGCTCTATGTTTAGGATTTACCAATATAGGGTCTGCCTACAACATAGGGATCTTTAAGAAAAGAATGATTAGTTTTCGACAGGGGCGGCAACAGGTGAGAAATCCTATTAGTGATAGGCTCGTTTGGATGTTGAGAATAGGCATTTTTGAATCAGCTCCCACAAGACTTTCTACGTCTTTAAACATTTTCATATTAATTTAAATGCTACAATAGTGTGTTCTGCTTGTGACTTTTTCCAAATTTAATCTGAATGTCTCTACTTTTTGTATAAATATAACGACCAAATATCCAGTTTACGTATTTCAATCTCCGGATTTTAAGCAATATTCTGTAAATGTGCGGTTTAGCTGTGAAAACGTCTTTTGTTCCCGCAGTTTTCGCTACATAAAAACCAATTCCCGTGGGAATTTTCAATCAGAATAAAAAATGCATGTGTGCAGAACTTAATCTATTTACATCAAATTTCATCCAAATCCACAGCTTATGCTTGATTAAAATTAGTGAAACTATTTTATGAACAGTAAAGATATACCTGCTAACTATTGAGGGTAGGAAAGTCTATATAATAAATTATGATATTTTTAATATCGTACTTCACTGAAGAAGAGATTTTTTGTGTAATATTTTAGTTCCAGCTACAAAAAAGCCTCCAAATGACAATAAAATCATATAATGAAGAACATAGGATTTTGTAAGAATGTATATGTAATTGATTTATTAATTTAATAATAGAGAGAGTATATTATACTTAACCCTTGCATGTTCACCGTGTTTATAAAACCTATATTTCAAAGAATATCTGTCATTCAACAAAATAACCAAGAACACAAACAGCAAGTCATCATGAAACAAAACAACAACTTTGTGCAGATTGTCCAAGTTCCCCAATCACTGTGGCGGGAGTTCGGAGATAATTAATGTGACGACGAGACCGTTACGTGTCTTATGATCATCCTTCTTCCCCCTTTCCGGTGCTCTGTAAGTAGTAACTGACCACATAGTAGTAATTTATGCTCCGGATATAGTGCACTATCGGTTCGGACTTGTAATTCATACAGTGATATATATATATATATATATATATATATATATATATTATTAATAAAATTGTAAATACCATTAGAATAATAATCTATTTCGCGAGATTGTAAAATGTCGATTGTTAATTTACTATTTTACGGTGACCTGCATAAAACCTGCAGTTGATAAAAAAATCAAAAGAAATTATAGTGACAACTTCTAGAAACGACAACTTATTTATATTACTATTTAATATACGTTTCTCTGTGTTCATTTGTATGGTAATTTATATTTTCAGGTATTTAATCCGATTTTTTAGGGGATCAAGGTTAACTTTCGTATTAAAGCCATATGATGTATATGTTGATCCGATGGCCATTAGGCCATGATCAAACTAAGTAGTCGCCAGAGTCGTCACACGTTGCGTATTCTGGAATTTTTTTCGCGTCATTAGTTTTTATTTTAACAAAGGAAACATTTTACATATACAATGTACACCTTTAACTTTTGATACCTATTTACAGAATTCTCTTTAACTCCCATCGTCCTTTTTATTAACGTTTTCTTAACTCATATTTTTGCGGAAATTTAATAAGTATGTTTGATTTATGTTAAAGTTTGAAAATTTGATTAAGAAAAAAGTAAGCGAAAACTTTTATTTAAAAACGGAAAATGCGAGTATTAAATTTATAAAATTACGAGTAGGCTCCTTTTCTTTGAGATTCAAAATTAGATACCAAAAAAAAACGTTCACATTTTTGTCTCATTCAATGACAAGTTACCATGCACATTCCACATGCATGCACATTACGCATCCCACGAACAGGTACAGTGTCTACCTATAGTACGTTCCTCAACTTCGTGGGCCCTCTTCACTCGGCAGGGGCTCATGTCTTCCACGTAATTACTCTCGCTCCGACCCTGTATGTTTTATTTGGGACCCGTGACAAAATTATTGCGATTTGATTTTAAAGTCTGTCTGTCCGCGGCTCACCCAGAGACCTTTAGTACTAGAAAGCTGTCATTTGGCATGGAAATACATATTAATTAGGCCGACAAAGTGGTAAAATAAAATGCGAAAAAAAAATTTTTTTTGTGTACCCTACACGTAAAGTGGGGTTATTTTTTTTCTCGTCTACTTCATAGTGCGGAATGTCGTTGGATAGCTCGTTTAAAAATATTGAGAGTGTGCGAAATCGTTTTTTCGATCCAGCAATGCGTTTGCGAAATATTAAGCTTTAAAGTGCAAAATGTAGTCGGATAAGTAAAAATTTCGTACAAATTCCATCAAAAGATACTTAGACGAAGTTGGTACTTGTGTAAAACAGGTATCAAATATAAGTTTATGAACCATATAACATTACAAAAAAACAAAGTTATAACATTTTGAATACTAACACTTACTAATTTAATAACAATATTTACGTTCGAATTCAGGCGCGGCGCTTGGCGGTACAGGCAGGGTACAAACTTATAATCTAGTTGCTCTATCGTAAAAACAGTATCACATATAATCTTGCAATGATCATAGTGTGTGTAAGCTCTAAAGTATAATAATAAATAATAAAAATCGGCCAAGTGTAAGACGGCCCCGAGCCACTTACTATCATAAATCACCGTTACAGCGCCATCTAGTTATTAATAAGCGAAACAGTACTATATTCGTTTGATGGTAACTATATTCAAAGTTCAGCAACGTCGGGCTTGGTCAGTAATTGGATGTGTGACCGCTAAGCGGCACTCTTTTTTATTTTTTCTTGTGTTTGTAAATTACGTAAATGGCAGGTACCCACCCTTGGTGAGTGAGTCCGACTGGCACTTGGCCGGTTTTTTTTTCATACCACTAAGGTTGCCGCTTGCAATACCTGGGGCATCACTAGCAAGTTGCCGACCTATCAAACATGTAATAACTATTAAATTATTTAATAAATTAAAGTAAGGAAGTTTGCTATAGCTAGCTATAGCTGTAGCTATGGATCGTCCTCGTTCAAATCGGTTATAGTTATTCCTGTGTGAACTTTTTTAGGATAAATGTCTTTTATGACTTGCAAAAGCATATGTTTTCTTCCGTCTCTTCAACTATTCATGTGTCTTCAGCTTGATTGCATGCTCCATTGCGTCCTGAATGAATGACAAACAAACCAACCCATTTTAATATTTATAATATTAGTATGGATTTATTAATTTATTAGTAATTAGTTAGTAAAATATGAATAAAAAACGAAGAATTTTTCGGAAATTTGGATTCGAAATCAAATCAGTTGTCATGGGAACTTAAGTAATTCATTACTTCAGTTACCATGCAAACTGATGTATTTTTCGAATCAAATTTATTAAAAAAAATTTGCATATTTTTTTTAAATCATATTTTATAGAAACCTTTAGAGTTTTAAGTATTTTCTTTTCATGTAAAAAACGAAGAAGAAGGAGAAAGATTTTTAGAATATTCTGTAACGAGTAGATATAGTTATATGTACCAAAACAACAAGAATGTGTGTCCATCGGCGAGCGTGCGGCACACCTTAATGTTAAATTAGGTGATCCATCCAAGGGCAAAGGGCGTTAAGGGCCCAATAAATTAGTTGGGGACAGTGGGGATAATAAACACTGCTGCGAAATGGCACCGCCAAATAACTTGTTACGAGTTG
The DNA here is from genome assembly GCA_946406115.1 of Apoda limacodes. Taxonomy (NCBI): domain Eukaryota; kingdom Metazoa; phylum Arthropoda; class Insecta; order Lepidoptera; family Limacodidae; genus Apoda; species Apoda limacodes. The sequence continues at coordinate 46,475,826 of OX291541.1, forward strand.
CCCTGTCCTCCCCTATTGACTAATTACGGCGCTTTGTTTACGGCTACCCTGTCGTACAGACAAAATAAGAATCATTGAGGAAACAGGAGAAGCCTTAAGAACTATATTTTTCAGCAAGCTAAATAAAAGCTTTTAAAAATATGGATAAGTCGATTGTTTCAGTAACCATATATACGGTTGTAAAACATAAACAGCTTTTATTCAAATATCTACAAATCAAATGACATAATTATTTATTTACAAATGTTCTACCCTTAAGTATACAAATTGATTAAAAAAAAATTCAACTTAGTTGCTATAGTTCGATGTTTCCGTTAATAGAAATAAAAGAAAACTCCGTTGTCAAATTGCCGAAACGTATACATGGTACTGTTTTTATTTGAAAATAAATTGGATTCGAAATCAAATCAGTCAGTTGTCATGGGAACTTAAGTAATTCATTACTTCAGTTACCATGCAAACTAATGTATTTTTCGAATCAAATTTATAAAAAAAAAATTTGCAAATTTTTTTTAAATCATATTTTATAGAAACATTTAGAGTTTTAAGTATTTTCTTTTCATTTGCAAATGGCAATTAAGTATTTAAGCTTTAATTATTCTAAATTAAAACGAAATAGCCATGTTACATTCTTATAATGTGACATAATACGTGGCTGATTACGTCACCAAGATCACAACTGTAAAATCGAAAAAAAACATTAGTACTAACAAAGTAAAGCACGTATATCGAAAGAACAGCATTAGAAAAAAGGGCAAAACAATGCAAAAAATACAAGCGAAGTCTCACGCGCATCGATGCCACTCCGGCTCGTCTACCAGGCTAATCTACGGGCGCGCACGCGCATAAATCGGGGCGCGTAAAGCGTACGGCGGCGCGCGGCGGTACAAGGATGCCCACTCAGCGAAAGATATCGCGACAGCAAGCATTATCGATCCGGGTGACAAATACCGACTCGGGAACATTAGAATACTGGACGTTCACTAAATACGTGAGCATAATTTATTTAATAGTTTATTGTTTTGATGTAGAACTACGCCTGTTCAGCGAACGGACAGTTAAATTGTACAGTAGAAAAAGTGTCGTTTCACAATTTCTAATTTATGAAAGTCCTTGGATATTCTTAGTTAGTTAAAAATACCTATTGCCTACATCAATTTTAAGTCAAGCGTATTCATCGGATACTTAAGCGTGAGTTTATTTTACATGGTCTGAAATTTGAAGTACAGTTGTGTATTCATCTAATACTTTAGATGCCTAAGTCAAGTTTTACATGGTCCGATATATGAAATACAGTTGTGATGTACAGCAGTATTCTATACACTTCGTAAACATATAAATTAATTTGTAAAATAGTAGTAAGTATTTAGCTAGGTAGGGCATAAACCTGCAAGGGAAATGCTACATGACTCCCTCGCAGCCAAGTGTAACAGCTGCTGTGCTGAGGGTGTGGGTTTGATTCCCGCACTTGACAAACATTTATGTGATAAACATTTGTGTATTTATGTATGGAATGTATGTATTTAAAAAAAAGTAATAGGTATATATGTATTTGTATCCTTTGTCTGATATCCTTAACACGCGCTGTGTGCAGTGACCAAAATATTTATTATTATTATTATTATTTTTAGTAACAAATTTGTGATTCATATTAGTAATAAATATGCAATAACACTTCCTGAAGCTAAGGCCTTTGAGTTTTTTGTGGCCATGTTAGGAACTTGCAAAGGAACGCATTATTAAAAGATTACATTTCAAATAGTTTTTGCAAACTTATCTTTTTTCCGCTGTCGATTATTTATTATATACCGTCGTTTACAATGCACAAAATTATTCATTCTTCTTAAATAAATTTATCATAGGTGTAGGTTATTGTAACATAAAAGTACAATTAATGTAAAACTGTAATATACGTTACAATAAAACGAAAAATATATCCACGGCTGAAAATCGTACCTGAATATCCTGAATCTCGATAATTTTATTATTTTTACAAATAAAAATGTGGTAGGGTGACAACAATGTATGTTATTGAACGGAGGCGTGTTATCGAATTACGATTTACGGTGTTGAAGATATCGGTCCAAGCTCATGTCCTGTCGCTTTGGTGCCTTTTTTATTTTGTCACATAAACCATTCTCACAGTAACACGATAGTATATTTTATTTTACATTTCACAGGTTCCCATTGGCTTTGGTTATTACGTTTTGCATAGAATTCAAGTTAAATTCATGTTTTTTAAAATTCTTTCTAATTTTTATCTTCTGTAAACAAGTCAAAAGTCATTCATTCGATTAAAGGTTTTTTAATTCTAAATAATATTATAAATGCGAAAGTTAGTTTGTTTGTTTCGCTTTCACGCCTAAACCGCTATATCGATTATGATGAATTTTTGTATTAAGATAAAAAGGACTCTGGAGACGGTTAAAGTTTCTTGCTAAAAGCTGAAAGACGATGGTGCGAGGGGAAGGGTAGCCTTGTAGACAAAATAAACAATAAATCGAGCGAAGTCGCGGATAAAAGCTAGTATTTTTGAATCAAAACAGTTATATGTTCTTTTTAACTTACCGGCGCAGAATTAATTAATAAAATAGAATTAAATATCTGTACAAACAATTTATTAGTACTTTTAATAAAAAATAAAACTGTTACTTCGATTTCCGAATTTTAGCATATTTACAAAGGTATTATTTATTAATACCAAGGCTATCAAGCTCTTACATCGAGACTCTCACTCCAGGACCATCTCAAATAAATAGTAAACCCACATAACCTCGAAAATCGTAATAAATCGGTACATATGTACCGTAATATCGTAAAAGCAAGGCCAATCATAACCGTGTTTTACGGAACCCAGGACATTCGGTGTCGTTACGGTAAATGTTTCAGGCGCTGCGGTGATGTAGGTGATCGTTCAGTAATACGGTGATCCTCGATCACTGATATGTCCCAGGATCGAATCACAGAGATGGATTCAGAAATGTGTTTATTTTTTGCACAATAATATTTTTATTTATGATTAATAAAATATTGTCCAAATATCTATCTGTCTATGTTACGTAAGTACTATATTATGTTTATGTCAATGTACATATGTGAATAATTTTCTATATATATTTATATATGTATTTGTTTTTATTCTTATGTTTAATTTGAATCACCTACCTCATACTACTTTTAAAAATCATTGCTTACTCTTCCCAAAGGTTGCCTGGTAGAGAGCTATAAGAACGCCTTTTTTTTAATACCACTAAGGTGGCAAACAAGTCCGCCTGATGGTAAGCGGTCACCGTGGCCTATGGACGCTTGCAACACCAGAAGTATCACTCGCGCGTTGCTGACCCTTCAAAAATCCAATAACTTCTTTCTTGAAGAACCCCATACTCTAGTCCTTAGAGAAAACTTTGGCAGAGCTCATTCCACAACCCAAGCGTTCACGGAAGAAAGTTTCTCTGACACCACACTGTACGAGACTATTTCGGTTCTAAAGTGTGAGAATCAATTCCCTGCCGATGGCGAGTGGTGCAATGATAGAAAGTAGCCGTGGTTATCATTTCAAACAATTCCTCAGAACACGTCCCATTGTACAAGTGGAAGAACACACACAGGGAGGAAAAGTCTCTCCTCAGACTTAAGAGTTCGATACGGCAAGTGAGTTTGGGATCGTCGACGATTCTCACAGCCCGTCGTTGAACCGAGTCAAAAGGTCCAAGCTGGTATATGGGTGCACCCGCCCAGAGATGGCAGCAGTACTTCATATGGGGCCGAACTTGCGACTTGTAAAGCAGCAACCTCTGCCCCGACGTGAAGTACTGTCTCGCTCTGTTGAGTACACCTAGTTTTTGAACGCCAGCTTCACCTTATCTTGTAAATGCGGGACACCAGCATTAATATCCATGCTATCAGAGCAACTACCGTCAACTACGGTTCGTATGCGTCTGCCGGATCATTTGCACACACCCTCGATAGTTCTAGACGATTAGATTCGATAGAAGACGCCGGTGCCAGACCCGATCTAACGCCTTCCCTATGTCCAGGCCACATACCAATGCCTCTCAATGGCTAGTGCCCATCAGTGTGTGAGATACACTAGAAGTTCACTAGTCGAGCGACCGTGGCGAAAGCCATATTGACAATCACTGACCAAGTCGTGTTCTTCTTGGTATCTTAGAAGCTGTGTGTTGAACACACGCTCCATCACCTTGGAGAGGAGAGAGGTAATAGCGATAGGCCTGTAATTCGATGGATCTGATCTATCACCCTTTTTGGGCACCGGGTGCACATTCGCAGTCTTCCATGAAGACGGAAATTGCCTAGTGTTGTATTAAAGCGCAAGATGTGCGTGAGTCAGGAGCACACTGCTTAAGCACCACTGCTGGTATACCGTCTGGACCACTCGATATATGAACGTCTAGAGAAAGTAATGCCCGCCGGACCTCTCGCTGTATTATGGAGAGTTCCGGCATGGTCTTACCGCATCACGGAATAGTAGGTGGTACAGCGCCTTCATCGTTCATATTCGAGTTTGAGGCAAAGAGACTCCCCAGTAGATGGGCTTTCTCTTTAGCACAAGTCACCATCGGTCTTTCGCAGTGGTAGTTACCTTAAATTAAAACCTTCGGCAGCTTTGGCAAGCGACCAGAAAAGACGACTCCTAGAAGGATAGCTCGCAAGTCGCCCACCTAATTTGCCGATGAATTGGAATTTTGCTCTGGCCGTGGCTTTCTTACTGAACCTCGAGGCAGCATTTAATTTGTGTTTTACCTCAGAAATATTCGGATCCTTATTATTACGAGCCGTGGTCCAAGATTCATATGCATTTTGCTTATGAATTTTAGCTTCTCTGCGAGACCTATTAAACCACGGTCGTTTTCAGACGCCGGCAGCTACTCGCGGGTTAGGAATATAACATTCCATACCAGCGAGGATTGTCTCAGTGACTGCGGCTGCGCAAACGTCAGGATCTTTTGAGCTAAAGCAGATCTACCTCCACGGGTACGATGCAAAAAATTCTCGCAATCCATCCCAGTCTGCCGACTTTTAATGCCATACATGACGCCAATTAGTTGACCCAGATAGATCGGGTTGTGTGCATGACACTTGAGTCCAAACGAGACAGTGGTCCGAGGAGCCTAAAGGCGCATCCACTGAGACGGAATATACGTCCGGACGTGTAGTCAGCAGAAGATCAAGTAAGGAGCTTGTATGGTCCTCTACATCTGGTATTCTCGTTGGAGAAAGTACCAGCTGCAAGAATCCATAGGTAAGAGCAAATTCATGAGCAGATATCCCTGCATAATTATTGGTACGAGAACTGAGCCACTCATGATGGTGGGCGTAAAAGTCTCCCAAAATAACTAGTTCTGCTGTGGGATATTGCTCTAGAACTTTGTCAGTCGTCAAATAAATAATATTTTTTCAAAAGATTATGTGGATTAGTTTTCAGTTAATCTGTGATAAGCAATAAAAATATAAGAGAGTGCCATAAATAAAGATACATGCGTAGCTTAGTAACGTCATCTCCTCCACCAATTATATACAATGGTACACCTCTGTCTAGACAAATTGTGCCAAAAATTTAGGAATCCTAATAGATTACAATCTTTCCTTGGATGCACAGGTCAATGAAATTAGCAAACGCACACATTTTGCTTTTCACAGTCTTAAGTGCCTTCAGAATATTTACATATAAATACTAAAATCAGTTTAACGCAATCTCTCCTTCTTCCCCTCCTTGATTATGATGACATTTGTTACATTGATGCCACAGAGGAGCTTTTAAACAAACTTGAGCGACTCCAAAATTTTAGCATCCGGTATTAATTTTTGGATTGCGGAAGACAGATCACATTTCACAGTATAGGAAAAAGCTCAAGTGGCTCCCAATCCGTCTTCGCCGGAACACTCATGTCCTGTCTTTACTCTATAATCTTCTTTGCAATACCTTAACCCCAAGCTATTTAAGTAAACATTTTATTTTTCTTTTCTCAAAAGATAAACCAGCCCGATCTCATACATCACTCTTATTAAAAATCCCTTCTCATAACACCACTATTTACGGTAACTCTTTTACTGTCCAGGCTATTATCCTTTGGAACTCACTGCCTCATACTATAAGAGACAGTCAATCTATTGGTATTTTTAAAAAGAAATAGAAAGACTACTTAAACACTATGTTATTTTACTTTTTTTTTTATTCCTGTATATATATATATATATATATACTATATTAGTTAAACATTGTATTGTTATATGTATTTATAAGTAATATTATTTGTATATGATATATGATATGTATTATTGAAAGTAGGTATTTAAGTAATTGTTATGTATTAGGATGAGTCTATATTTAAGTATATATAATTTATATATTTATTTTGTAATCTCAGTGCACATGTGTTACCCGCTCACTTTCTACAGCTCTCACTTTCTTGGGTCAGCTGTATGAGATCTCAACTAAAGATAAACTTGACCTATGAACATTGCTATTTTTGTATTTTATATGTTTTAAGTGTCCTATAATTGTGTACATGAAATAAATAAATAAAATAAATAAATAAAGACATTACAAAGAAAGTTTGATCACTGAAGTACTATTAAACTTTCTAGACATAATGTTTATATTTTTACATGCGAAACAACCAGACCGAAATGTCAAGAACCAAAAAGGTAAATGTTTTGTTTTGCGTGCAGGACCCTAAAAATATTTAAACACTACAGTATAAAGTTATTGGGTAATTTAATTAATCGATATAACCATATTTTAAGCTTACTTGCTAGTAATTACACAATCTTCGGGACATTTATAAATGTACCTAACAGCGAACGTAATCGGTCTGTTTAGTCCATGGTTATCATATTCCTTTTTTTATGTTTATCTTTACTCTGAAGACAATTTTGGTAAGTTTAAATTATGATAATTAATTATTTTAGTCAAAAGAATGAAAAATACATATTCTAGTTATACTTTGATAATATTTTTGGGAGCAAATAAAAACCCTTTCAAAATAAATTATTAAAAAAATAGCATGGACTGAATCCGTCAACTGAACCGGCCATCAATACTAACGATCAGGGCCCTCGAGAGTCGTACAGTTCCTACGAAAATCATTCCTACTCTAAAATATCAATAAAACACAAACGTCCCGTTTCAAGCTCCCGCCTCCCACATCGCGGTACACTCGGGGCTCGTTGCGATCGCTCTAGAATTACAAATGTGCCCAAATATGGCCCTGCCCTTTTGATGGGACACTTTATTCTTTATAATGGCAATTTCTACTGCTACCTCGTGGTTTTGGAATCGTTTATGAGATTCACATTTACTCAGCGTGTTTTATTGCAAGTAAGATTAAATATTATCGTTTTAAAAAATTACAAAATAGTTATGGTGATGATTGTCTGATGTCCTAGATTCTATTTTACTTTTTGCTCAATCGAATGTCTTGTTTGAAAGCAACTATTTTTCTCATATTTAAAACACTATTACTCTGATTTTCCTGAATCTCTGTTTCAGAATTTTGAATTCAGAATTTTTCGAAAATCTTGAAACAAGTGCGTTCTGTTTTCTATGGTTTGTGATTATGTTGTAAACTTGGAATTCACTTTCTAATATAACGCAAATGTAACGCAACCAAAATGTATAAAAGTATTATAGGAAAATAGTCTTTCTTGTCTTCTATATGACTTAGTACCTACCTCAGATTTTTATTCGCAATGCCAAAGACTTAAAATAATGTATCAAATCATGATTTCTAAGTAGATACTTTTTCTGTACTAATATTGTAAAGATGTAAGATTTGTTTGTTCGTATATATCGCGTAATCTCTGAAACCATTTCTATAAATACTGAAAAAAATCTAATCATCTCTAAGAAGCACAGCCTCTTTTATTTTTCATCCAGGTAAATCTGCTGTTTCCGTAGGAATCCTACGTAAATGTCTGTATCGTGCAAACAAAAATTTTTTATAAAACTAGTTTTCGAATCTTCATCCGCCTCATTCGTAAATACCCACAAGTATTCCCTCCCTCAAAGCCTAAGTACCCACGTGTCCCAGGGTATTTATTTGAGGTAATTAAAAAGAAAACAGAGAGGCCTGCAGCTGATCGCGACGTGATTCGAACACCAATCACTATGGCACTAGTGATGTAGACCCCATCTTCGATATTTTATTATAATTTAGAAAAAAATAATTAATCTAAACCTTCCTATGCATGTTGTGAAATTTAGCTGAGTAGAATAACTGAAACTGATATTTTCTTAATGTTTATTTTTATATTATAGTCATTTGTGGTACCTACTATTGTAATGCCTATATACTTGTAGAACTTTCGACCCAAAGTGTTCAACGGAATAATTTTGTTTTTGCCAAGTCATCTGTCCGCAGTGATCTCGAACCTACAGATTTATTGGTATCTCTACTGATTTGGGGTCTGTTCTACCCAACGAAAGATATAAGTGGGCAAATTATAAAAATTATAAAATGTAAACAAACAAATTTATCCCAAACGCAACTAGTACAGTATCTAGAAAAAATATTACTTTTGGACAATTTATTAATCTGAATAGGAAAGTATTATTAAGTTATATTAAATATTAGTAAGTTTTATTCTACTGGAGCGTTACGAAATCGCATCTATATCGGAAATACTAAACAATGCAATGTCAACATTTAGAAAGAATAAAAGTGTATAACACTCAATATTTTTTAGTTCCATCACTAGCTATTATGACGATGAAAGATGTTCTAAGGGTTTTGTAGCTAAATGGCAAAATTGGAAACCTTTTAATTTCCACCATGTCCATCCGTAAAAGGTTCAAGATGCCTTTGTGAATCTTTAGCCATACAGTTTTGTAATGGAGGAAGGTTTTAGGTTACATTACACTGAGAGGAGATTTTTCTATGTACAGCCTATTATGTGGCCTAACTTAAATATTATAATTTTGCTTAGGGTGCTTTTAGACTTTTTTCTTTATGCTTATCTCCTAAGAAACGTAGCTTAATTTTAAAAAGCCTATAATAACCCATCGCAAGAATTGGGCTAACAAATGCAAAAAGAATTTTCAAATTCGATTGGTAGTATCAGAAACTAGCGCATCCGAAAAAAAAACAAACAAACCCTTTAACTATATTATATTAATAATAAGTATAGATTTTGCGAGTCATTATCTTCCAAAATAAATTAAAATCAGGCCCTAATAATGGTACCATTATTATATTATTGTATCGAAAAATAATTTGTTCACATCACTAATAAAGGATCACAAGGCGGTCGAGCGAAAGAGCACTTTTATCAGTTGTGACTTGCGACCGATATCTTCCAACACTACTAGATTCCTTTGCAAAGCACAATTTATTGCCTCCCTACACTTTCTTCACGAGATTTTTGTACCACGTAGTTATATCTATAGATTTTGTTTAGCTGGAAAAGAAAGAAGTATACTGACAATAAGATAATACTCGTAATGTGTACATAAAACACCTTTTGTGTTTTATTATTTTAGTTTTTACGTAAAGCACCTAAAATTCTAAGGGAAACATAATTTTTCATGAGTGCATTACCCACACCCTAGGTACTTTGGCTTTGGTATAGTAAATATTATGCGGATCTGCCTACTTTTTTAGTTTCTTATTTTTTCAGCTAAGTATCTACTAGACAGGAAAAACGATATAGAACACCTCGGTACAATAATTTGGGCGCCCATTTAGGACGAAATATTTTGGCGCCCCAACAAATTATATAGTTTTTTTTATTTTAAATATGGAACACTTCGCATCACGCTGCGTCGAAGCCCAGTTTTTAATTCGTACTGGCTGTTTATTCACACACAAGTGTTACAACGCCGCACTGTTTTTACCCATCAATGTTTTCGTAACATCTATCGTGAAAAGAGGCGAAAGGTTTCTTCATAAGTGCTAACAAAATGGGTCAATATGGTGCACTTTATAACACTGGCAAAATGTCTTCTGAATTTGAAACACTATTTATTAAAAAAGTTTGAACACAATTCGCTTCAATAAAGTACTGACCGGAATATTAATAAATAAAAGAAATACGCGAGAACTTCTTTTTTTTTTAGTTTTTATCAAAATATTATAGACAATCTTAATTTGATTCACACAAATTGAATTAAATATAAGTTCTGGGAGTGAAAGTGAAATATTATCACCAGAAAGTCTAAAATTAAACGCAGATACTGTCATAAACAATTGACTACCAAACACAACGAGAGAAAAATATCTAAAGGCCTTTGAAAATTTTATTGTAATTTGGTTATGTGAATTTAAATATTCGTCACTGCTAAAATCATCTCTTATTTATTTTCTCATAGTGGGAGATGAAAAGTAAAGTGTGCCACACAGTACCTACTAAAATTATTTAACTTCGACGCTACTTTAGAGATTCTACTCTCAATCCTTCGCTACGCTCTGGATTCAAACTTCTACTATTTCCACTCGTAGCTAGAATTAAATAAACATTACTTTCCTATTATGAAAAATGCAAAAATACAGAATTTACATTTATTGAAATACCATTTTTTTCTGATTAAACTTCTATACTGTCTTTTAGTCGTAAGTCCTCTTTTTGTATACCTTTAAGCTTACTGTCCGCCTGATGGTAAGCGGTCGCTGTCGCCCATGGACGCTTGCAACACCAGGGGTATAACTCGCGCGTTGCCGAGCCTTCAGAAATATAATAACTTCCTTCTTGAAGAACCCTATACTGTAGTCCTTGGAGAAAAACTTGGCAGGGAGCTCATTCCACAACCCAAGCGTTTACGGAAGGAAGTTTCTCTGAAACCGCACTGTACGCGACCATTTCGGTCCTAAAGTGTGAGAATAAATTCCCTGCCGATGGCGAGCGGTGCTGGAAGAAAGTAGCCGTGGGCATTATTTCGAACAATTCCTCAGAACAAACCCATTGTACAAGCGATATAACACACACACGGAGCAAAAGTCTCTCCTCAGACTTAAGGGCTCGATACGGCAAGTGAGTTTGGAATCGTAGATAATTCTCACAGCCAGTCGTTGTACCGAGTCAAAAGGGCCAAGCTGGTATCCGGGTGCCCAGGGATGGCAGCAATTCTCCATATGGGGCCAGACTTGCGACTTGTAAAGTAGCAACCTTTGCCCCGACGTAAAGTACTGCTTTGCTATGTTGATTACAACCTCTGCTAAACTAAGGCCAACTTCTTATATTTTCCAAACAAGGAGAATTAAGCAGCTTCCATTTAGTAAATTACGCAATGTGGCTCTTACTGCATTATCAGTCCACCCTAGCCGTTTTCGGTTTTCGGATTGCGGAATCCACTCAAAATTCTTCTTTCTATAAAGACGAGGAAATAAAGTATTGAACTACATGTTTTGGACTGTGGAACAGATTTTTATAAAACCGGTTGTATTCGACTTAGAAAGTCATTCATAAAGTTTGCTACGACTTTTTTTTCGTTGCTTTAATTGTGCATTTAAGAAAATGTATCTTCAAAATGCACTTTTAATTATTAGATTAATATTGATAAAGTAAGCCCTAATTTAGTACTTGGGGGTTCTTGGGGTCGCTTATCACGAGTATGATCTTTAATCAGAATGTCCGTCCACCTGGTAGGAGGTCAACCGACGTTGCATCTCCAATCCGAATGGGATCTATTGGAGTACCTTTCTTTCCTATTGGTTTTTACAGTAGGTACTGTATTAAATTACATTAAAGGTCTTATCTGATTATTTTGTCTTCAGCTTCCTACATGTGTTACCTTACCTTACCATACCATAACGTTTAGGTAAATTATGTTACCTGAGGGATTTCTATGTTTTGTTGTAAAGTAAAAACTGACATTAGAACGTGGTAACTTTGCTGCTGCTAGAAACTTACCTACGTGATTTATATTTTTGCTTTTTTCACTACTTTACGTTTTTCACAATCTATGCGTATTCAATTCTTCATTTTTTATTTTAATAAATTAACAACTCAAGATTTTGAAGGTGAATTTTTTGATGGGTTTATCTGACAGATAATTTCTGAGAAATTTGGGGCAGTGAAGGCTAGTGCTATGACAGACTTATGTTACTGTTAACTGTTACTGTTTATCTTGAGTCCGGTTGTGATATGTATATATATGTATATATATATTTTCAAAAAAAAAAAAAGAAATACTACTTTTTTTGTATTTGTGTCCGTTGTCTGGTATCCATAACACAAGCTTCGCATACTTTGAAGCCAGATGGCGATGTGTGTAACGTCCAAAAATATTTATATTTATAAACGGTTCATAATGAACAGCAACGAAATGCACTATGGATGAATTAAGGTAACCAGATTTTAAGCATAGGAATTGCTGGGGACGGTAAAGTATATAGGATACTTTTTATCCTCTGGAGTTACCACGGAAATAGAGTATTTCGCTGGTGCAAAGGTGGGTGCGTCGCAGCAAAGCAACGGGGAACTTTATTTTTGTCATCAGGGTAGCTAGAGTGATAGATAATAACAAAGAATACTTTTATTCATGGCTTACGGACCGTAAGGCATAGATCCACTAAATCCCTAATACAAGGCGACGCTGGCTCACACACAACTCATACGTGAATCTGCACATATAAACTACAAGAACCAAAACCTATGATTCACTTACGACCAGAAGTTAGCACTGTCAACGTCACATCGTTCATTGTTGATAAAACTTGTTATTTATCGTAATTAGATTAAAATGCCTTCGTGCTCAGTAAAGTGGTGTGTAAAAGAAGAAGAACATCGAACTATATAACGGATGGAGTTACTTTTTATTGGTAAATTAATAATAATTTCCATTGTATCTTGGCTGCTCATGGTTCACGTTATACTGGTCTGTTATAAGAGGTAATTGTGTATTGATTTTTTCATTCTTTACGCATTTTTGTTGCTGTTTCGATCAATATCCGAGACGGTACGTGTTAACTAGTGCCTGGGCAATTTTTATCGATATCTATATAAAATATATTTTTCGATCGACGTAAATTTTTTCAAATATTTGAACTCGCTACTCTTTGAAACTAGATGTCGGATTTTTTTATAACCTCCCCGATTAGGTAATAGGCTATTTAATCATCACCTTACGACTCTTAAGAGCTCTGCCTCACCGGGATGCAATGGCAACGTCACCAGCTACGTATCCAAATAATTCATATAGAAATGTATCGGCTTGGCGACGCTTTGGCAACGTCGCTAATTTGGAAGCGTAGCCTACGATTTACGGCACCCTGCGTGGATGCTCTGGCAGCCTGGCTACGTCGCCACTAAGATGTATGCGCATAAGCTGCACCTCACTCATTCAGTCGCCAACCGATCGCCATTTCGGACGCTCGCTTATATTTTAGTACATTTGTGTAACGTTGAAAAAATGAGTTTAGATACCGAAAACACCATTTCGGCTGCGATCCAATATAAAAGGATAAACCCATAGTTTGCTTTTATTTTCTTTTCTCTTTGTATTTTTTTGACGAACATAATAAATAAGTGCGATCCTACATCCATTGCTACGACGACGTCAACTGACTGAAGAGTAGCCATGGCTACTCTGTTTGGCGACCTTTGGATGCCAGAGGTAGCCATGCTTGCGTCGCCGGCGACGTCGCCATGGCATCCCGGTGAGGCAGAGTTCTAAGAGCCGAGCAAAATGAAAAAAAGTCGAAAGTCAAAAACAAACGGACGTCTGCCAGGTTGGCTTAATATAAGGGTATAACACGAGTCGGTTTTTGTTTTGGGGTGAGTTCATGAGGAATCCAGCGGCAACAAAGTTTTCTAAGTTTTAAATGGTGACGTAAGATTATTTAAATTTGGCTCATACCAATCCCCAAATGTCCTCAAATCTACCGACACGTCGATTTTCTTCAATTAGTTTCCTGACAGTAACCACATTTTCTTTAGTGATCGCAGTTGAGGGCTGACTTTTTTTTTAGGGTTCCGTACCCGAAGGGTCATTAGCGGAACCCTATTACTAAGGCTCCGCTGTCCGTCCGTCCGTCTGTCACCAGGCTGTATTACATGAACTGTCTAACTATCACTAGTTAGACAGTTGAAATTTTCACAGAAGATGTATTTCTGTTGCCGCTATAACAACAAATAATAAAAAACAGAATAAAATAAATATTTAAGTACAGTTCTCAAATGAATTTTAAAGCGAGCAGTGCAGTCTTCCGGAGTCAGTGAACTTTTAGAATCATAAAAAATAATCGCCCTGAAATCTTTTCGTGTTAATTCCATTTTTGTTACGGACGACGAACTTCAACTTGTGATAAAAATCAATTGACTAACAATCTCTCGCCATTCTTTTTTAAAATTGCTGATTAAGTTTATTATGTTTAAAAAAACAAACTTTTAAATCCGTACATTATTGAACGGCCAGGAGCACAGAACTTTCAGTATGTGTTCAGTCCCACAGAGTTGGATTGGTAGTAGTGGTAGTCACGTATCGGGCACAAACCATAGTCCAGAAAAATTGTAACAATAGTTATTGGTGGTCGCTACTGGAAATTGAATCCTGGACCCTCGACATGACACCGCACTGTTCTACCACTGAGCCACTGGGTCGGTTAACAGACAAAAATAGTCTACTTCTATATTTAATCCAAAGAAAATTACTCAAAAAGATATAGGTAGTAGATACAGCTATAAAAAATAAAAATATGGGCTATAAAGACAATTGATACGTTATGAGTGCCATGTCGAGTGGACGCATATTTATGATAGTTGTTCTTCATCGACACGGCCGCAGGTTCGATACCCCGTTCGCGCAAAAACGGTCGAACACAACTGAAGAGCGCAATGTAATGTGAAATGATCGTCCGTAATGGGTGTATGGTGTAAAATATTGTGATACAGTTGAATGGTACGAAAAGACAGTCTACATTGTAAAAACTTGCTTGTAAATTTTGAATATTATAAAATATAACATAAATACACCGTATAACCAAAATGGAGGTACTAAGCCAGCATAATGGTATGAACCCTAGAGCTGATTTCAGGGGTGTTGCTTTCTTTGTTTTTACACACAATCAATATTTGTGTATGTCCTCATTGATTGAAATATACACCATAACCGTTTGCTAAATGCTTCAGTACTTACTCGGTTATGTTAGCTAAGTACTCTTCTGTTACACGCTGTACATGCTATGAGTTTTATCTTGTATTAAATATATTAACAATTATCGAAATTAAACTTCTTAATTACTAGGTAAATAGGAAAAGCTTAGATTTCATTATAATAGAGAGCTCTATCTAAGTATTTTATCCAGATAGTAGGAGGCCGCCGCGCGGACGCTGCGTCTTTCAGTCCGTGTCCGCGGTCATTCTTCTAAAACTTTGTTCTGAATCGGTTATCGGTTCGACGGTACAGATTGTATAGATTTAAGATTGAACTTTTGAAAGTACGTTCAAAAAAATTTAGGGATAGCTTTAAAATACAAGTCTATAGAAACTGTAAATGAATAAAAAGCGCAAGTGATATCCTTGGTGTTCCAAGCGTCCATAGGCCACGGTGACCGCTTACCATCAGGCGGACCGTGCGCTTGTTTGCCACCTCAGTGGTATTAAAAAAAAAAAAAAAAAAAAAAAAAAAGTATTGATTCAAATTGTAAAGCAAAAAAACAACTCCACTAAAATACATAATGTTATGGGGAAATCAGTTATCTATTTTTTTATAAGTTTACTGCGTGTTACAAAATAGGGGTAGGTACTAAGGGGAGACCCTAAGTTAAGTGCTGTGAAGTAGAGGTATGTTTTTTCAAGAGAGGTAGGGCACTGCAAGTACTCGCTCGAATAAGCTGCCCTAACAAATAAAGCGGGGCATAGCGAGTAAGGTTGCCAGAGCTCTCTTTTAGGATTCGCTGCGCGAACAGCGGAGGGCCGGCGGTGCTTATCGCTGTCACTGCTCGGCGTAGACGCGGCGTGCTGGTTCGGCGGTCAGGGAGACCTGATGAAACGGCTGACCGCTGGCCGCCCGCAGGTTGAACGGGTTCCCAAACCCAGGGATCACTTAATCTCCGCTCTGGGAGGCTGATCCGCCAACCTGTGTAAAGTCTCTGAAGTAGTAGTCGTGCCGGAGAAGGAGACCGGAGTGGACCCGGCTACTACAACAGAAGGGGATCAGGGTCCCTTCCGACCGCCGTGCCAGCAACCGTATCATCTGTGTTGAGCTTCGGCAGTCTTAGTACCGCACCTTTTTGTCTTCTAAGCTGTCTGTGCAGTTAATCCCCATCCCTAGTCTAAGTAACTTTATATAAAATGGCCAGAAATAGAAAAACGAAAAGAGTTATTACAGTGGCTACTCCATCCACATACAATGTGTATTTTTGCAATATCAGGGGTATTAATAATGATCCGAATATTTCTGAGTTAAAACGCAAATTAAATGCTGCCTCGAGGTTCAGTAAGAAAGCAACTGCCAGAGCAAAATTCAAATTCATCGGCAAAATAGGTGGGCGACTTGCGAGCTATCCTTCTGGGAGTCGTGCTTTCTGGTCGCTTGCTAAAGCTGCCGAAGGGAACTTCTGCCAGTCGTCGTTATCACCACTACGAAAGACCGATGGTGATTTGGCCCATAGTGCAAAAGAGAAAGCCGATCTATTGGGCAGTCTCTTTGCCTCTAACTCGAATATGAACGACGAAGGCGCTGTGCCAC
Source organism: Apoda limacodes (assembly GCA_946406115.1). Taxonomy (NCBI): domain Eukaryota; kingdom Metazoa; phylum Arthropoda; class Insecta; order Lepidoptera; family Limacodidae; genus Apoda; species Apoda limacodes. The sequence continues at coordinate 46,492,474 of OX291541.1, forward strand.
CTACTTTCCCGTGGTGCGGTAAGACCATGCCGGAAATCTTTATAACACAGCGAGAGGTACGGCGGGCGTTGCTTTCCATAGACGTTCGTAAGTCGAGTGGGCCAGACGGTATACCAGCAGTGGTGCTTAAGCAGTGTGCTCCTGAGTTATGTACTGTACTCACGCGCCTCTTCGCACTTTCCTACCATACTAGGCAATTTCCGTCTTCATGGAAGACTGCGAATATGCACCCGGTGCCCAAAAAGGGCGATAGATCAGATCCATCGAATTACAGGCCTATCGCTATTACCTCTCTCCTCTCCAAGGTGATGGAGCGTGTGATCAACACACAGCTTTTGAGATACCTAGAAAAACACGACCTGATCAGCGACCGTCAATATGGCTTTCGCCACGGTCGCTCCACTGGTGACCTTTTAGTGTATCTCACACACCGATGGGCACTTGCCATTGAGAGTCAGTGGGAGGCATTGGCATGTAGCCTAGACATAGCGAAGGCGTTCGATCGGGTCTGGCACCTATCGAAGTTGCCATTTTACGGAGTGCCTGAGGGTTTGTGCAAATGGGTGGCTAGCTTTTTGTCCGGCAGACGCATACGAGCCGTAGTTGACGGTAGTTGCTCTAATAGCATGGACATTAATGCTGGTGTCCCGCAAGGCTCTGTGCTGTCTCCTACACTGTTTCTACTGCACATCAATGATATGTTGGAGATCAACAACATACATTGCTATGCAGATGACAGTACTGGAGACGCTTATTACACGGGCCGTGCAAGCATCCCTCGTTCTGTTGTGGAGGAAAGACGTGAAGAACTTGTGTCTCAAATCGAGATCGGTCTGTCCAAGGTCTCTGACTGGGGACGGGAAAATTTGGTCCGATTCAACCCTTCAAAGACACAAGTCTGCGCGTTTACCGTTAAGGAAACCCCATTCACTGTAGTCCCAAAATTCCAGAACACTCCCCTCTCCATCTCCAAGAGCATTGGGATCCTTGGTGTTCACATCTCCAGCGATGTTCAGTTCCGAGATCACTTGCTAGACAAGGTAAAGCCGGCGTCCAAAAAACTTGGTGTACTCAACAGAGCGAAGCAGTACTTCACGTCGGGGCAAAGGTTGCTGCTTTACAAGTCACAAGTCCGGCCCCATATGGAGTACTGCTGCCATCTCTGGGCGGGTGCACCCGGATACCAGCTTGGCCCTTTTGACTCGGTTCAACGACGGGCTGTGAGAATTGTCGAAGATCCTAAACTCACTTGCGGTATCGAGCCTCAAAGTCTGAGGAGAGAGTTTGCCTCCCTGTGTGTGTTCTACCGCTTGTACAATGGGTTGTGTTCTGAGGAATTGTTCGAAATAATGCCCACGGCTACTTTCTACCATCGCACCGCTCGCCATAGGCAGGGAATTCATTTTCACACTTTAGAAGCGAAATGGTTGCGTACAGTGCGATTTCAGAGTTTCAGATAAACTTCCTCCCGCGAACGCTTAGGTTGTGGAATGAGCTCCCTGCCAAGGTTTTCTCTAAGGACTACAGTATGGGGTTCTTCAAAAAAGAATTATTAGATTTCTGAAGGGTCGGCAACGCGCGTGTGATGCCCTTGGTGTTGCAAGCGTCCATAGCCTACGGTAGGCGGACCGTAGGCTTGTTTGCCACCTTAGTGTTATAAAAAAAAAAAAAAAAAAAAATGTTTTTATTTCTAAAACTTACTAAAATTCAATATTTTGTAAACAAAAAAAGTGCAACGTAGAATGAGTATTGAAATTTGTCTAAACCCTTTTCTAAATGCTGTCATACTTTTCAGGCTTTCTATGAAAAATCACATTTTATTTATTTTGTAGTATCAAATAAATATTTGAAGTAGAGCATCTTGACGAACATAAACCTCACGTTATGGTCCACAGTGGGGTTACTTTATAGTCTTGTCATATCGGTTAATGGCCGGCGCGCTCTTTGTCGCGGCCCGGTTGCTGATTGCGTATATCAGCGTTATCGCAGCGACATCTCTCGCCTTCAATACTAACTGAACTTGCCAGATAAACAAAGTAGACTGCTCTGTAATATAGGCCATACTATCGACAAAGATCAATTGAGCTGTTATTTTAATATCTCAGAACAGTTATCCTAATCATTTCTAGTTTTAATCCCAACTAAAATTTAAATGCAGCAGTTTGCACGTTTGCAACCAGATTTTTGTCATAAAAATTAAAGAGAGCATGGAAAAGAATGTATAGGACTAGGACTTGTTATCGCGATCGAAAGTTCCCACGGAAAAAGAAACTACTATTCCTCCACTTCGCAACGAAGAAACGGAGTGACCTGATTTATGTTACAGAGATAGCAGGTGATACGGAGAATGACAGATTTTTCTGCGGGTGATAACCTAAGGCACTATTCTATTCCTTTACGTGACATAATATCATAATTGATTTTTCACACAGAGATGATTCGAGGGATTGGATGGACGGAAGTCACTTTTTCATCCTCAACGACAGATCCAATGGGAGAAGATATTTCGACTGTTGTTCAAGTAACAACGGTTCAACGGTCACACTACCAACTAGACTGCGGGGGATGGCGTTGTGAGTAATGTCCAACAATATTTATATATATATTAAATAATCCTTTTTGTGCTAGTGAAAAGCGAGTCAAATACCGTTTTTTGCTACCTATAGAAATCTTAAAGACAACAAAGGTAAGCTATTTGACTTTGAGTAACCTCAAAGGACGGAACACAAATTATTAATTCATAACTTAAAACTTTTAAAGCGTGTGTCATCATTACACCGACCGATAAATCACAACATATTATTACAAAGTATCCAAATTATTTTTTAATATCGAAACGTAGGACATAAATTGTTCTAAGAAACCACATAACTCTTTTGTTAACCAACGGGATGCCGAGTTAAAATTCTAATAAAATGTCACATAAAGCAAGTCGGCTGTCTTCGTGAGTTGCAGGTTCGATTCCAGTTCTTAGAAAGATTCGGTTACATTGTCGTGATTTTAATTTATGTGGGTTGACACTTTTAACCAGATTCTTATTGGTTTTATATTAAGGAAACTGCAAGAATGAAGAGCCTATTTAGTTTTTATAAACCTTTTTTTTATATTTTTTATTTAGGTATTTTAATTACTTTTTATATTATTAATTAATCCCTTTTTGGACGTGGGTGGTATGGATGGTATTCTTCAGTTCCTAATTTTAAGTTTTTTTTTAATTATTGCATTTTTTTTCTTATACCACTAAGGTGGCAAACAAGCACACGGTCCGCCTGATGGTAAGCGGTCACCGTGGCCTATGGACGCTTGCAACACCAGAAGTATCACTTGCGCGTTGCTGACCCTTCAAAAATCCAATAACTTCTTTCTTGAAGAACCCCATACTCTACAGTATGGTTCTTAGAGAAAACCTTGGCAGGGAGCTCATTCCACAACCCAAGCGTTCGCGGAAGAAAGTTTCTCTGACACCACACTGTACGAGACTATTTCGGTTCTAAAGTGTGAGAATCAATTCCCTGCCGATGGCGAGCGGTGCGATGATAGAAAGTAGCCGTGGGCATCATTTCAAACAATTCATCAGAACACATCCCATTGTACAAGCGGTAGAACACACACAGTCAAAGTCTCTCCTCAGACTTAAGGGTTCGATACGGCAAGTGAGTTTGGAATCGTCGACAATTCTCTCAGCCCGTCGTTGAACCGAGTCAAAAGGGCCAAGCAGGTATCCGGGTGCGCCTGCCCAGAGATGGCAGCAGTACTCCATATGGGGCCGAACTTGCGACTTGTAAAGCAGCAACCTCTGCCCCGACGTGAAGTACTGCCTCGCTCTGTTGAGTACACCAAGTTTTTTGGGCGCTAGCTTCACCTTATCTTGTAAATGATCTCGGAACTGAACATCGCTGGAGATGTCAGCACCAAGGATCCCAATGCTCTTGGAGATGGTAACATCATAATATTATATAAAAAGTTATAATATATACAAAACTAATTGTGCTCTGCTGCTCAGTTTAACGTTTGACCTGCGGAAAAAAATGTTCCTGTAGGAACTCTCGATCATCTAGTATATATTTATATTTGTGAGCTTAATTTGATTTAAATAAATAACACAAACAGTATTTATCTCATTATAAATTAAACCGTTGGGTATTGTTAGTTAAATTTAGAAGTTTGGATTTATTTTTGTTTGTTTATCCTATTGCTATTATTTTTTTTTCTTGTTGCCTATAAGTAAATCACAATAATATTTTTTACCCTAACCAAAAAAAAAACTTATACAACTAAGTAACGTCACCGTTTGAGAGCTTTTCCCACAAAGCTTTGTTTGTTCGGTAATATAATACCTTAGCACAATTCTGATGTAGAAAAATAATATCTACTGAATAAGCTTGTGGAAATTAATACCGTCCATGTGAAAACCGAACAAAGAAGAGTTTAAAAGCCAGCATGTGGACCACAAATGGTCATAGCAGTCTTTTTACCCTTCTTGTATATATTACACTTGTATATATCTATTGTCTTGCTGGCTTAAGGGTTCTGGTACCCCCTCCCACCCCTCCATATCCTAGCCTACGAAGTCCTACACTACCTGTCCTATCTACGCCATCTTACTAGTGTCTTGGGCAGAGGTAATGGGAACACACATGGGTATGCCGTGAGATGGACGGGACACTACTAGATTCACTTACTTATGCAAATAGGAAGCGCCGCATACCTCCTTCCAGTGGCTGAGGGCCCTCCGTTTCTTCAATTACCACCTTTTGAACGCTTGCGTTTTTCTCTACTGAACCCCTTCACTGACCGTTTTTTCCTATGCGAATCGTACCTCGAGTACTTGCAGTGGAACGGAACAGTAATATTATACCTTAGCATGACATGCACTTTTATATATTATTATCTTCCATAAGTTGTTATCACATATTTGACTTGTCCTGCAAACTGATTTTTACAGAATGTGATAAAAACAAATATGTAGAAAATTGCACTGTTTTGCATTCGTCTGTTACGTTGGTCTCTTTTTAACCGACTTCAAAAACGGAGGAGGTATGGTCGACTGTATATTTTATTTATGTATGTTCAGCGATTTCTCCGTCAATTATATGGACCGATTTCAAAAATTCGTTTTTTATTTGAAAGAGTATGCTCCAGAGGTGGTCCCGTATTAATGTTATGGATTTGAAACTTAAGCTTTTGGAGAAAAAAAAAATTGCTGTTAATTTGGAACTGGTGAAACACGCCTATTATGTTGATGATTGCATAAAATTTTATTACGAGTATGAATGTTTTTAGTGTAAGAGATAAAAAAATCAACACAAAAAAACACCATCAACATCCAACATCCATCTACACAAAAAAGATGAACTAAAAAGGTAAACATAATTACTTATTTCCAAAACCTGATCTGAATTACCGTTTTAAGTTGGTGTCATACAAGTGAAATGTGTCATATAAACTGTTAGGTACATAGAAACCAACTTCAAATTGTAATAAAATTCAGATCAGATTTTTGGAAATTAGTAATTATTTTTATCTTAGTACATTCTTCGATAGAGTCTGCTATTATAGGATCAAATCCGTTTCCTAAAATTGGCTCTTAAGGGTACGTACAGTATATACATTATTAAATGTACGATTTATCCTTTCTCATTATAATCCTACTTTAACTCCCATATCCATTTGAGATCATAACTATTTAGTAGCACCAGTACATTGTAAACTGTCCCGAAATTAATTTAAAGAGCAGGACAGAAAGGGACAATAGTTATAAATATTAATTTTGCCATGGACCCGGATCATATCTGAAGTTTAATGAATAACTAATGTCGCAGTTAGGAATTAGGGCCGGAGTGGAAATTATCAATTTTCCGACAAGTCCCGCGCACGGACTCTCTTCGGGACGGATGTGGCATTCGACCCTTGACTTTATAACTATTTTAACTTTGTAGGGTTATCAATTTCAAACGACTAAAAAGATATTAAGGTTGATTAGTTTTATTACCTATTACATAAAATCTTTTATATTCATGTAACTACTTACTATTGAAGAAGAACTATTCACTTAGTTTAGCCGTTACCTCTTGTACCAAGCAGAACTTTTAACCAAGTTTAACTGTTACCTCTTGTACCAAGGAGAACTTTTAACCAATTTTAACTGTTACCTCTGAGCTAAAAGTATGATTGTTTAACGATACAATGTCAATGTGCCAAGTGGTTGGCTATAAACACTTAGCGCTAGACTGTGATTGGTAAAATAAGTCATCCTGTAAATCAATTATCTTTTTGTAAAATCAAATTAATACTGTGCACAATAGTGACGCACATAATCTATTTACCTATTATTGGCAATGTACAAGAAACAAAATTATATAATTTGTATTAAATTCTACTCGTGGTGGCAACCCTACGCTCACCCCTTTTCCCCGGCGGCGTTCATATCCAAAACAACATAAAAGCAATTCAGCAAATTGTTATTGACATGTTAATAGTTTGGGTGTCATGACGTCACTGTGACGTCACATCGCAGTCATAGTATTACTCATTAGGGCCCTTACAACCGCCAGCTTGTTTTGAGACTGTTCAGGGAGCGATAAACTGTTACTGTTGTGTTATGTCTGTTGTATTATATTATAGGAAAGAGAACTGAAAATTAATTAAGTAAGTACTACTTACCTCTGTATGTTCATACACTTACACTTATTAATAAGATACGTAGAGAGAAGATTTATTTTGGAGTTCTGTATTCAAACAAGAAACCCTTATATTTTATGCTCTGTCAACACGTTCTTCTATCCGTCTGAATGATTTACTCAGAAACTACTATGACATAGTTATCAAATTTGGTACACATAGGATAAGTCCAGGATAATTTTCAATGCAAATAATAATATTCGAGCCCCCTTATTGGAAATATTTTGCTCCAAAGTTGACCATTTGAGGTTCATGACGGTCAAGACATCACCCTTCAAAGCATTGTCAAAAAAAAATCCGATAACACGAAAAACTGAAATAAAATATATGACTACAATAAATGTATTTTTTATAAGTTCGTATAATAATGGCTGCGGAACCCTAAATTAAGCTTGGCCTGATGCTCTTGAATGGTTTTTTATTTTTAGTTATTAACAAAATAGTATAAAATGTAGGGTTGTATGTATTTTACATTCTACAATTTTGTAAAATAATTTTCTTCGCACGAACTAACAAGGTTAATGCAAAGGATAGACTGACGGAGTTGACAAAATTACAAGGTTACATGTTAGACTACAGAACTAATAAATGACGAAGTTAGTTTTGTTTTAAAAGTTTCTTGCTTAAACAATGGTCCAAATGAATTATTATTTTTTCGATCAGTTATATGTTCGCATGTCACCAGTCACCACCCATTACGCTTCTAACATTAAAATTTGTATGTTAGCCCTACAGTTTTTAATATGAAAATTTTATTATTTTTGGTAAAAATTTTGGTTAGCAATTTATAAATAAAACTGGTATCATTGTGTCTATGGATGTTATAATTAACAAATAATTACCTAACTTATAATGTGAAGATTTGACACAAAGTAAACCCTTCATCCAGTTACCACAAACAAGATCCCCAATTAGTGAAGTTCGTTTACTCTGAGATTAGACGCAAGCAAACCTAGGATAATATTTTATACTACAACAAATATAAACTTAGCTGTGAAGTAAAAAGGAAACTAAAATAAATACTGTTATTTGTGTAGACGGTAGCGACAATGAGAACAGTAAATTATTTTGGTTTAGTGGTATTCGAGTTGTTTTGGCGGAGACTGTAATGAATTTAGCCTCAAGACACAGCTTCTGTTTGCTAAAATTATGTAATACTGTACAACAAGAGAGTGCTCAGTACTTTCTTACCCTTTCATCGAAGGGGATCTTTAATTCGTAAAAGTAAATGGGTCATATTGAAAGTTGAATTCTTAAATTAATAAGTATTCGTGTACATCTTACAGCGCCTTTTGGACACAAACTAAGCAAAGCTTGTATAATGAGTTGGTACCTACTTGGAAAAATGATACAAATACTTATACGCTTTTTTTAACATAGGAAACACCAATACTCAAGACAAACACAAATGTTCATTACATAATGGTTCGTCCTATGGGGGACGGGAACCCACGCCCCTAGGTTCAGCAGGCAGTCTGTTTACCAACTGAACCGCGTTGGAGTCAACTATAGTAGGTAATAGTTTTGGTAATGTTAAGTTTTTGCTTTACACATTCAGCAACCTGTGTTAAATTTTGACATAAATAATGTTCTATATTTTGAGGTAGCTTAGTAATAGAATAAATATTAGGTATGTATATTTGTATAGTAAAAGCCGAAATCCTGTTAAATTCAATTTAGATTGTTAAAATACATAATTTTATTCTTATACGCAGGTCAAGGACATCAAAAAACTCTGACGCCATGAACATAATTTTATTTATTTTACTGACCACTAACAAAGCGTAAACCATACATGTCAAGCTATAAGTCATTGTTGATCCAAATGGGTAAAGATCGGGGCATCAGCGGGTCGGAAAGTTCATAAATCACATTGCTCCCATAGTAGCACTGAACTCCTAGTGCGAATGTAAAACTATTACCAAATTATAATATATGGAATAAATGTATGCAGACTTAGCAGACGTGCCTCGCAGCTGACCCAATTTAGGTCGCTTTAGGCGCAGTCACTATCTAACAAGCGCCATCAAAAGCTATTCTTTATTTCCTCTTTGTACAAAACACATTTCGAAAATGCTACAAACCAATTATTTAGAACTAGTTATAAGCTATTTTTAAAACGTTATACGTCGTTTATAGAATATATCTGTGAAACTATAAAATAAAATATTAAAAGATTAAGTGAATTTAAAAATTACCCTGCATGTAAATCTCTTGAAAATTTAAATAGAGACATTAATGTGATCTGTGTTTAGTTTTTTAAATTGTGTATTTAAAAAATCAAAAATGGAAATCTGGATATGAATGAAATTGTGGAATTGATGTTTTGCTAATTCAATTGTTATGCGTACATGATAGGTATATTACTAATTTATTAGAACGTTTCAAAATAGTTATTACAAATACTTATTACTAACTAATCGATTTAAACACATACAAAATCAAGACAGCAATGTTCCACACAAGTCTCAGATAAGACATTTAATTACTGGATAATTTATAGCCTCCCCATTAATCCGCGAACGCGGCTGGCCCCAGAGCGTTTAAAAAACAAAAAATAGAAAAAAAACTGCACCAAATCTATCCCCTTGATTACAAGCTGTCACGTCGTTGGATTTTTTCTAAGCCCTCGACTCGACTCTAATTAGTCACGTTGGTTTTGTAGCATCTCGCGTCTAGCAAGTTGAACATCCATTTTCTTAAACGCTCTCTGTAATTGGCCCCCACCTCCGGTGTTGCCAGCCACAAAATTTATTACTTAATTACCTCAAGAAAACGCGTCGTCGCCGCGCATCCGACAGATGTTTTTTATACTTAAGGAAAAACAAAGTCGGCTTAAGAATGACATTAATTAATTCTTAATGAAATTCATCTTCACCCTCCCGTGTTTTAATTTAAACGGTCGATTTATTACTTGTACAATTTGTCGCTCCTTTGGAATAATTAAAATGATACCATTCGTAATTACATTTATTAGCGACAAGTTACACAAATTGTTTGTGATATTTGCATATTTTTTTAGTTACTTAGATTCTTTCTTTTTTGTCAAATAATCTCTACAAATAAATACTACTGTATTCAATTTACATTAAAAATTTGAAATCTCTTAAATTTCAAATCTCTTAATTTTCTATCTATAGTTATCTATAAAAAAGTAAATCGAGTAATTCCTTAATATTGTCTTGAATATGGGTTTTCAACAGTTCCTTGGAACAGCGGTTCTTCAAATCTAAAATAACCTTCATCCGGTCTAACCACATCTTGGAACGCCTTGTGTGAAAATGGATCGTTGAAACTTGTTTGCACATTGTCATGATACTGCTTGCTGTCTATTCTATTTACATTAACGTTGTTTTTGTATTTTTCTTCTTTTTGAGGTAGCACTGGAGTTGGTGTTACCTTCTCTTCTACTTTTTTATCTGTATTTGTCGTTCCAGCACCGGCCAAGTCTCTGTAGTTTCTATCTTCTTTACGTAGTGGGGCATAAGGATATCTGTTTCTAAATCTATAGTCATATCTTCCACCTCTTCCAGAATAGTCGTCATCAAAACGACGATATGGATCAACAGAGTATCTATATCTTAAATCAACACTTGGGGGTGTTCGAACTACTTCGGGCAAATGTGCATAGTATATAATTCTCTTAGGCTTTCTAGGAATATTATATGATTCATCATATCTATCGACTCTTGGCCCATATGCTGGGTAATACCTCCTTTGGTCATATACATCCAAATAAGGATCTCTTCTGTACGTATTTTCTGGCGGATAAAATCTTTCATCATAATAAGTTCTTCTAGATTCCTCTGGATAATACACAGCTTGTCTTGGATATACTGGTTTATACAGATCTGCCCTCTCATTTTCTCCAGGTCTTACAAACTCAGTTCTGATGTCATCTGTTCTAGATGGTCGCTGAATAGTTTCTTTGTCATTGCGAGATTCAGATGTTTCCAGCGCTTTGTTCTGCGTGACAAAATCTATTCTTGGCATTCTAGAGTTTATTAGTTCTCCTGAAGGTTGTGGAGGTGTCAGGATTTCATTTCTTTCATCACTCCTCAGCTCTTCACGGCCAGGGAAGCCATTCCTTAGCTCATCACGGTCAGGAAAAGGTAGTTTTATCCAGTTTTCATTTGATGCTCTCGCACCTCGACCAGTTGGTTTATCTGTCACTGTTTCTGTAGTCTGATATAAAGGTGATACTTCCTTAACTTCATTATTAGTGATAGATATGTTTGTTGTAGAATCTTCTTCTGGAGGAAGTGGTCCAGGAAGCCATGGCGTCGGCAAACTTGCCTCTTTTCTGTTATCAGCTCTAATATTGTAATATTTTTCTTCCTCTATAACGTCACGCCGCCCCCTGACGTCTTCATTTACCTAAAAAATATTAAAAACACAAATTCTGGTAGAAAATGGCATAAAAGAGCTGTATGTGACATTATAATATCTGTTGTTACTTTTTGTTAGACAATCTTAATCGCAAATAAAAGAGTTAGAAAATTTGTTTTAATTCTAATATTTTGCTTTAATAAAAAAAATGTTGACAATGTTGAGGTCACCGCTGCTGCTTAGTTCTTCTTAGACAACCGCCCACTGCTCGGTGAAGTGCCATTGATGATCAAGAGATTTTTACCAAAGACTGACGAAACGGTGGAAGAACCTTGACTTTACATGCAAAAACGCACAGATTTTATGATAATGTTATTTTAGGCTTGCAAACGTCGGAGATAATACGTCGCGTTTTTTACATTTCGGTCATAACTTATAAGTCAAAATCTATAATATTAAATAAGAAAAATAGTTTAGGAATATGCAAACAATGCCATTTTATGTGACATCCTATATACACATTACGATTTCGACACAATTTCCAGTAAAATCTTAATTACTTTCATTACTTTACTTTTTTCATTACTTTAATTTTTATAGATGCTGAGAAAACATTGCTGACATATAGACACATATCTAAGTCTCATCATAAGAGTTTTGGTACTGATCCTTAAGAGTGTGCCAATGGATGACTAAGGAAGCGAGATGAATATAATACACAATCAAGTGCACAAGAACACAAGTAGGTATAGTTGCTCTTTTTTTATGATAGTGTGCAAATATCAAAAAATAATAGTTTTTTAATGTGTTTAAATAATTTGGAGCTTTTGTCTTTTTTGAGAATACCTGCTTATAGAGACTTTATAGAGCTGGTTTCGAAAAAATCTATGGAGTTAAGCATTCAAATCAGTCATGTTTTGTGCTCCGTCTTTACCTACATTCTCTAGTAAGGGTATTTAACTCTAGTGTTTTTTTCAGGGAAATACATCCAATTGTTTAAGAAAAGTCCCTACTAACAAAAAAGTTTTCTTGCATATACACCCACTTAAAATGAAAAACATTATTATACCTGAGAATACTGTTGATATGATGTCTGTATTCCTGCTGAGAGCGCCTTGTGAACTGCTATGCTGTACCATAGAAAGAATATTTTTGAACTCTTCATTTTTCTTTAGTCGTCAGTTCTGCAAAGAAGAGAGTTTATGTTAAATTTGCGAAACTGTAGAAATACCGTGTTATCATTATTATTAGGGTACAGTACCTCAAAAGACGAAGCGGGACACTTATAAGATAACTCTGTGATACTTCTGGTGTTGCAAGCGTCCATAGGCCACGGTGACCGCTTACCATCAAGCGGACCGTGTGCTAGTTTGCCACCTTAGTGGTATAAAAAAAAAACTCACGAATCTATTCGTCTGTATGCCTGTCTGTCTGATACAGGTCATTTCTTTCGGTAAGTATGAGAGGTAGAAAGTTCAACTTAGCTTAACTTGAAGTTTGGTAATTAAGCAAAGAACTTCAGTTATTCGTCTGTTTGACCTTCTTTTATTCCTATAGGCACTATGAATCATTGTCAAAAATAAAGTATGAAAAATTTTATGAGGGAATAATTGGAATTTCAAATAAATATATACAAAAGTGCTTCATACACTCTTTTCAATGTTATTTCTATTCATCTTAGCTTAAACTTTTAGGTTATTCCCAAAAAATGACATTCTGCGTCTTATGTCTAACTATTTTCTTACTAAAAATTTAAATAAATAAAACAATTTAATGTATTTTTATCTTCTCTTTAGGGGGTAATAAATAATAGGTCCGAAAATTGAAATCGCTAAATTTGCGTTTCCTTTACGTTTTGAGTCCTGGAGAATCGTTTTTAGAATTTTTAGAGTGATGTCTCTGTGTGTGTGTGTGTATGTAGGTGTTAGCTTTTTTTTGCTTCTCGATATCGCAAGAACCAATGGACCTATTCGTCTCGTGATCATATCATCATGTCATGACTTAGTTCTGAAACGAGTTTGAGCAAAATCAAATCAAAATTTTAATATTTTCCAAATTGTTTTCAGGGGGTTAAAAATGAGGATATAAACTATCATTTAAGGTTTTATATTAGAGAAAAAAAAAGAGTCTTCTACCTGGCCCAAACTTGGTATGTTTTGAAAATACTTTTTAGATTTTAAGAAACAAAGTAGCCCAAAGGTAAAAGTGTGGTATATTTTATTAGAAACGGCTCAGCAAGCCCTTTCATTTGATACCCCACACGATAGGTTTCTGAAAAAAAAATTTAAATCCCATACAAAAAATTGATGACATCATAACCTAAGGGAAATATTTCGAGGAACTGCGGCTCAAAATTATTGTTTTGCCCTAAAGTACCTGTGTGCCAAACGGCTAAACTCTACATCGATTTGCGGTTTTTTTTTGCGTACACCTAGGACTAGTAGTATATAAAATATATTTGGATAATTATAATAAGGTAGTTTTATGTAATTTTAGTAAGCACAGTGACCGTACAAAATGGCGAGCGGAAATACGATGAAATCAAAATAGGGCTCGGCCAACCATGAAAATTATACTACATAGGTAAATGTTTTTATTACACCAGCTATGGTCAGAGGCCAGACTGGTGACGAATTTAGGTTTACCTTGCCCATTGATGACGATAAGGTCAAAATGACATTAGAGAAGGATTATCTACAGGAGATTAAATTCGAGGCTATCCTACAACAATTAGAATGATGGTATTTGAATATTACACAGTTATATCGTTAAATGTTTTTTAGACGGCAAATAAAAGTTGAAACTGCGTTTTTAGGATTATTTGTCCGTCAAGAAACCCATATAAAGTAGCGTGGAGCGTGGTGTTATCAATGGTGTAAAAAAAGACAAAAAAGAGTGTCTTCCCCTTAAATATATACTCTGTAAGAAAGATAAAAGATAAATTAGTCACTGGCCAACTTGACTAGATCGTAATAATATATGGGTACAATGTTTTAATATTATAACTAGGAATAACAAAAAAGAGGCTCGAGAACTCGGACAGCCAATGGCCCCCTGATAAAGTCACCAATCCGCTTTAGGCCAGTGCGGCGGGCTATGACCATCGCTCCTTTTTAAAGAAGTGGATGCCCTGCAGTTGAAACGTACAACGGCTAAGGCAACTATGGACATCTCTTCCCACCTGTCCTGTGCAAAAACGTCAAAATCCCACGGTTGAGGTTTTTGTGTGTGACACAGTTGTACCGTTCCGCTCCATATCGTAGGGCTCACAATGTCCGTTTACGTATCGATCACCGTTATTTTCATGGTCTATTAAGGCCTATTCACCTCCTAAATATATCGGTTAACAATCATTGACCCCGTTCTCATTCTAGCCGGATCCTGTCCCAAATCATATCCTCAAGAGATCAAGGTAGACCAGAGAGCTAGATTCTGTTAATGGATACTGAGTAAAGATGTGTAGGTAAACATACTAAGAATCATCACACATATACATTACGATTTTACGCAACTTTACTTTTTTATTTAGAATTAAGTTTTACTACTTAATCATTTTTTGATTAAACCCGATGCAATTAACTTAATTAGTATACCTACCTGATAGGCGTATCTAGAGATTGCATTCTTGCGAGAATGAGACCTAGCTGGAGATTGAGATCAGAGATCATTTACAAGATAAGATGAAACTGGCGTATATGAAATAATTCAAGCAATAGATAATAAATGGATGGATCAGCAATTAACAAGTAAAACTAGATACAAGAAAGTGCAAAAAAATAAATGAAGAAAATATTAATAATATTGGAAGAGGCCTTTTATACTTTAATACTAAGTACTTTTATAGACCCACCAACTTAACAATCAAAACAATATGGGCTATGTGATTGGCTACGTACCGGTAACTTCGTTTTCAACACTATAGTGTGGCTCATCATATCAGCTCATATTCGTCCACTGCTGGACATAAGCGTCCTCTATGGCGCGCCATTTCTCCCGGTCCTCTGCCTTCCGTATCCACTTATACATAGGTATGTGTATACCTATGTCGTAGGATAATCGGAAGAAACGAATCATTGCGAAAATCCTAGAAAGTTTGCAAACGACCGAATAATTGGAAAATAAGAATGAGATAGCAATCATCCGAAATATTTTCAGGATCATTGCAAAAAACCGAGTAAATTCATTTAGGACGGATACATAGAATCATATATATTTTAACATTCAGACATCCGAAGCAAAGAAGTCAACTCCTCAGAACTCCTCTATGAAGATACGTTACACTGTCAGTTCTGGCTGGTTCCTGATAGGTAAGTGGCAACTTGGTTGACAGCGTCTGCCAATATGAACTAGGCCAGTGCTGTGGACTTCGGCCTCAGCTTTCTTTCTTAAAAATAATCGGTGCCCCTATTGGTTTACGTTAACATTCTCTATTGTTTTCTTTAAAAAAAAAAGCCATAAACATTAGAAATAACAATTTGACTAAAAAAAAGCTAAGGAGACTAAATAAATGTTTCTTATTTTCCGACTCAAACGTTTATCCAAACGATAGCTGTAGGGTTGGTAATTGTAACTTTATATAGGTACCTAAGAAAACATTACATTAATATCTGTGACGTCAAATAGTAGGCCCAGCTTGAGGCTAGAACAGCCCCTAGGTATTCAACATGAACTCAGTATTTTCAAAGATAATGAACCTGAGAATGTTTGGTTCCTCAAGCTGACAAAAATCAGATAAATTGGTGGATATGTCCAGAATTATATTTGATAAAAGAAAAGAAGATCGAAAATGAACCGGATTCAAAAAATAGTAGGTTATTTAATTATAAAAGTTCTGACAATTCAAAATGTTTTTAAAAAAACCTTTTAGTTTTTCATAAAATGAAACTAGTTATAAACTATTTTCAGAAAGTTTTGTATAGTATTAAGATTGTATCTGTTAGTAGTAGCTGGCATACAAAACTTTTTTAAATAGTTTCTAACAAGTTTAAATTTATGAAAAAGTTACGTACATTAGTTACATATATATAGAAGAGAAAAAAACTTTTAAATTTTGTTTACATACCGTCATCTATCACTCCTCTGACACCCGGTGTACATCAGCTTTTCACCTCGGAGCACCAGACCACAATGGCCCAGAGATCCCTTCCGATCAGACTTCACGCACCATGAGCGTTTTGTTTGTGGACACAATTGGAATACGTTTCCATTGTTGCACGAAAATGGTTGTTTACAATTTCCTACGTCAACTTTTATCACACAGCATGAATTAGGTAGTAATTTTTCTTTTTTTCCTTTCTTCTTACACTCTCAACACTATCCCACCTTAAGGAAGGAAACCTTTGTATGAAGAAGAGATTAAGAGAATTCACATATTCATTGAGTTACATTCTATTTCCAGGATGCTAGTTTAATTTTTCCTTTACCCGGTGTTAAAATTTATGATTAATAAATACTTCAGTTCATCTCAGTTCAGTTTTCGGTAGCTACCTTTTGCACCCGTAAACACTTACAAATATTTGATAAGACCTAAAATTCGTGTACTTTACACAAGTACCTGCGCCAATATGATCTAAGTTCTGGAGTTGGTATAAGTATAATGTGTTAAAATAACTGTCGTTCGTACGTCGTATAAATCATGTTTTTTGATACACTAATTCTTACTTTTTATTCATGACAGCAAAAAAACCGTGACAATGGACACTTCATTGACTAACGGTGCCAATTTAAATTTCGCTTCGAGAACAATACAACACGCATCCGTATCGCCTCTGGACGGCTGAATCACAACTGTGGCTTTGAATTCATTTTGTCATACCACAAATATCTATGTTTTTTTACACACTAGGTATATTATACTTTGGTGTAGGAGTCCTGGGGATAAATTGACTAAATTAGTATACCTACCTGATAGGCGTATCTAGAGATTGCATTCTTGCGAGATTGAGTTCCGAGATCATTTGCAAGATAAGGTGTCTGGCGTCCACAAAACTTTAAATAGGTACTTAACAGAGCAAGCATTATTTCACCTCGGGGCAAAGATTGCTGCCATCTCAGGGCGAGTGCACCAAGATATCAGCTTGACCTTTTTGACTTGACGGGCTGTCAGAATCGTCGACGATCCAAAACTCGCAAACCGTATCGAACCCTTAAGTCTGAGGGGAAATTTTGCCTGCCTGTGTGTGTTATACCGCTTGTATAATAGGATGTGTTCTGAGGAATTGTTCGAAATGATGCCTATGGCTACTTTCTACCGCCGCATCGCTCGCCATCGGTAGAGAGGGAATTCATCCTCACCTCACACCTTATAATAATCTAAATGGTCACATAAATTGCGGTTTCATAGAAACTTACTCCCGCAAACACTTTAGTTGTGGAATGAGCTCTTCCTGCCGAGATTTTCTCTAAGGACTACAGTATGAGGTTCTTCAAGAAAGAAGTAAGTGATGCCTTAGGAGTTGCAAGCGTCCATAGGCTGAGGTGACCGCTAACCATCACGCGGACCGTAAGTTTGTTGGCAACCTTAGTGGTATAATAAAATTAGGAATGTCAATCTAGCAGGATATCGTCAAATACGAGATCTCGCAAGATTTGAGTTGACTTCCTAATTTTCATTAATATTAGGAACATTTTCAAAGATTGCTTTGGAAATGATCTATAAACTATTCATTGATACTATTCCAATAAACCTAAACTTGATATCTCTGCTGTAAGTTGGTAAGGAGTTGAGTATCTTGCTGATTCCAGGTCAATGCTGCAGCATCAGGTTAAGGTTACTGTGTTCTTGCAATATTATTAAAGTAACAGGATACCAAATTTCGAATAGATCACGACCTGTTGAAGTTTCTCATATCTCTTCGAATGGCTGAACAGTTTTTTTTTTAATCTAAGCTAATAAACCCAAAATGGATTCATAGATCATCATAGAGGTGGCAAAAATGATCGAAAAGATAACCTTCCAAGTCAACGCAATAAAAAAATACGGCCATTTGCATATTTTAATATTTGAAAAAAAATCAGCGCCTACTTTACTGTCCGTTGACCTGGAATCATAAAATTAAACAAGAAGGAAGGTCCAACAGCACAAGTAGAGGACAAAAATTAAAATTTGTTAATTTTTAGTTACCTCAGACAAAAAAATTATTTACACCATTCTACTCATGTTTACGCATGAAGGCATAAAGTTGAATTTAACATCAAGTACTTACATAGATCTACGGTCCTAGGGAGCTGTAAACAAGACAAACTTTTAAGAGGATACGATTCGCGGCGCCTCCCAGCGGGCTTCATACAAACGAATTTCTCATTTGACATTTACTGATTTATCACTGTAAAATTTCTTTGTCATAATTCCTAGCCGAATACCTATGTCTGTGGTTTTCCAAAATCTTGCAAAATGTTTTTATTAAGTAGAAATCTTTTTGAAACCTTGTCTTGTATGAAAAAACTAGAATCCTGTATAACTTTTGTATTATAAAATTTAATAGAAAACTGGCACAGTGTAGACGTACCTATATTTAATACTAGAACATGTCTTTAAATTTTCCGTCAAAAAAAGGCCGTATTTACGCCGTATTTTTTTACTGAGTTGACTTAGAAGCTTTTTTTACAGCTTTAAGGGATCGTAGACCTTAGTATTTGATATTAATTTCAACGTGATACCTTTACGCGTTCCTGAGAAAAAGGTTCTTGACAGACAGACGGTCAACAAATTGATGCTATAAGGGTTCCTTCTTTCCTTTTGTGTTACGGAACCCTAAAAATACGCCCATTTGCATATTTTGACACTCCCAAATAAATTAAAATCTAGAGGGTAGGGTACCTACTTCCCGTTGACATAGAATCATGAAATTTGGCACCAAGCAAGGTCCCACAATGCAAGTTATGGAAAAATCCAAAAAACGTTAATTTGTAGTTATATTGTATTTGTACAGTTTAAAGAATTGACCGTGACGTCCACCAACAAATCTGAGTTTGCCTTAGGTACTCGAAAAAAACTTTTTGAGACCTGATTTTCATAATGGACGAACTAACTATTTCCATAAATGATTTTACGGAACTCTCGATAAGCGTCTCATGCGCCAAATTGTTAGTCTTTTATAATAAACTGGAATTTCGTTGTGTCATTCACACCTTACAAATTTTGAAAAAACGCACAGCATTTTACTGAAGTTTACGGTAGGGCTAAGTTATTCAGGCCAAAAAAAACTGATTTTAACGTTTTAATTTTTAGGGTTCCGTATTTAAAACTGAATGTTATGTAGTTAATCTATAGCTTCGTCATATCTGTGCGCCTATCTTATTGTCAGATATAAGGGTTCCGTAGTCAAATGGCAAAAACGGATTTCGTCATGTCCATCCGTTTTTCCATTTGTCAATTTTAGTGTTAAACACATTAGCCAGTATACAGTTTCATCATATCTTTCCGTCGGCCCCATTGATACTGTATATATTGAAGGTATGTATTTACCTATCTACATAAACAAAAATTTTAAATAGTAATTTGAACGCTCATAGTTTCGTCATGTATTTTCAATCATTTGTTTTTATGATTCCGTAGATAAACCGCCTTGAAGTCGAAAAGCAGCCATACTGACAGAACAGTTAGGTACAGATTCTTTATTCTAATTTAGTAACTTTTAACTATAAAAGTATAAAAAGATCCGTGGACTTTGTGCGGAACTTATGCAGGATTCTTGGCTCCTTCCGCACGACCTTGGTTTTGTGCATTCCGTAGATGACCGTTTCGACTGCACGGCGACCTCGGCAGTTGACACGTCAGCTGGGGCACTGCGAGGTAGGCCATATGGAGGTTGGAGGCAATTTTGTGGAGAAAGTCCAAATTTTCTAATGTGTGTGTGATTGAAAGTTCGTGTAATAGGATTCTTGCTGTCCGTATTACGTTGGTTTGCGCTCCTTTCTTTTAATTAATGTCTATATGCCCAACGATGAACCTGATAATCTTCCCGAGTTTATAAACTGTCTTTCGCGGGTAATTGCTATTATTGATGAGAGTGATACACAGGCAGTGTATGTGCCCGGAGACTTTAAAGCTCATCCTAGTAAAAGGTTTGGGCTGGAACTCTTGAGTTTCTGCAGTGAGCAGAAGTGGAACTGTGTGGATATTGACCTGCTGGGTGTCAGTTCTGATACCTTCACCTATGTCAGTAACTGGGGCACTCAAAGTTGGTTAGACCACTGTATTACGAGTGAGGCTACTAAGGACACTGTGCTTTCTGTAAAAATAGAGAATGATGTGACATGGTCTGACCATTTTCCAGTTTTTATTAAGTGGAACATTGTAGGGGTTAGCGAGGGTGTAGTAGTTGATAAGAGTAAGATTGGAGAGACAGGTGTTCGCTAGGAAACACGTGACTCTAGACGAATAGACGTATATTATAAGTATTGTAATTTGAATCAGTTAAATGTAATTGATGTTTTGAACTGTGATATCTGTGATTAAAATAAGTGTTTTAAGAAATGTCCTAATATAGGAAATCATTATAAATTTATATGTAATCTTTAAACAGAGATCGTTAAGTGCCCGAAGTGAAGTTAGACGGAGTAGTGGTTCGAACAGTGGAACGTGTCAGATATTTAGGGCATCTACTTACGCCTGATCTTAGGGATCCCTCTTAGTTCTGTGCAACATGATTGCGCGTAGATGGTAGGTGTAGTCATGAGGTTAAGTTGACATTGATTAATGCCTACTGCTTGTGTTTCTACACTTGCCAGCCCTGTTCTAATTTTTCGCGTAAATCGTATAGCACCATGAGAATGCAATTCAACGACGCGTTCCGCATTCTTATGCGTCGGTCGCGTTACTGTAGCGCATCAAGCATGTTTGCTGAGGCGGTATTGCCGGACTTTTTTGCTGTCATAAGGACTCGTGTGGCGTCTTTTTGGGAGAGGCTCCGCTGTTCCAATAATACCTTACTGCAAGTGATCAGTACAGGTGTAGAAAGCCCTATATATAAATACTGGATTTCTCTGCATCGGAAGGAGAGCCCCAAGTGACTGGTTGATCTCTTTAGATCTGTAGCTTTTTCTGTCTTTTCTGTCAGTAAGTCTACTTTAGGTGCTTATTTTTTTGCTTTTTAGTGGATCTGAAGTCGATTTATGTTTTTGTTAAAAATAATTTATTCGATTATGTTGACTTGGAAGCTTGCCTTTTTTACAGCTCTAAAGGATCGTACAGACATACGGTGGAACAGACCACCGTGTGGAGTTCCGTTGGAAAGGTATTTAGGTTCATAAGTAACTTTCCCTATCAGTTGTATATCTTTCGAGTTATTTTGCCTTCAAAGTTGATATCTTGTGTTCTTCCCATTATATAAATGCTTTATAAAAAAAAAAGTAAAAAATTACAGCTTCTTAGTTGATTTTGTAATTCTTCTTAATAGCCCTTGTAGTATTTCGCAGCAGGTGTGTCGAGCTTAAAGGTGTTAAGAGGCCCCCCAACGCGCATATACATTTGCTTCATGGGCGTTAAGCTGAAATCGACAATGTTAATCTCAAATAGGGCTTATATTATAGATAGGCGAACAGCTTAGAATAGAAAGCAGAGATTTAATTACAGTTATATCACATAAGATATAAAAATTCTATTACAGTAATTTTTTAGCTTTATAGTTGCTTAACATTTCATGAAATAAATAATATTTTGCTACTAGTTAATAAAGAGTTATTAATTAAAAATAGAAACACGAGAGGTTCTGTCTTTATTTTTTTTAAGCGATTTTTTAACAGATATCTTAGAACAAATAAATAAATCTTAACAGTAACTTGCTAGTTAAAGAATGTAGAAAGCCATGATATTTTTATCCAGTCTGCAACTTGCAATATAGTGAAACTGATTTTAAAAACGAGCAGAAAACTGCACATTCGAGTAGGCGCAGCATTAAAATCGCCTTACAAACCCAAACACAAGCAGTCGCTCATCAAATTGGAATGACTGGTTTAGTATCTTTACCGAACATCATCACATAATCATTTTTAAAAAGCTATTACCTGTGCAAATTTCAGTTACTAGAGGGCGGTTATGAATGAAATATTTTTCTTTCTGCAGGGATTTTTCGAATATATTTAACTTAAGAGGGTTTCACGTCCACTAGCGCCGTCCATTGATATTTATAATTTATTCTTTGTAAAATGCGAATTGAAAAAAGTGCTACAGAAATATTTTAAAAACTATTTTAAGAACGTTCTTATTGTTCCTAGGATAAAACTGCGAGTTGTAGATAGCACTTCTGGCAGAAGTGCCCGCTTTAAGCAGATATGCTGCCTACAACTCGGGATTAGAATTAGATTTAAAGTAATTAATAGTTTAACACTTGCATCCACAATAAATATTTGAAAATTTAATGTTTGTTAAGAAAAATATGACTCTGTTTACAAAAAATTGTGATCATCATAATGTAAAAACAAGGAATTAAGATAAACTTGCAAATCATGTTAGCAGAATTCAAGTTACTAAATCTTTTAAAAGCCATGTATATGTCGCAGCCATCTGGTAAAAGCAGCCAGTCAATTGGACGCCTAGGCCGACAGTTAATTGTGGAAACAAAATATCATACAACTGAACAGATTATTAAATACTTGGCTGGAACGCTCCGCTCGCTCCGTATCTACGTTTACAAAAGATAAACTGAACCTAACCCAACATACATGACTTATACAGTACGATTTCTGTTCCTTTCTATTCCATACTTTACGATCTGCCTAGGCGTCCAATTAACTGGCTAATTCAACCAGATGGCTGCGACATATACACTTCTACAACAAGTTACCAGTAGACATTCAAAATTTACATTTGAAACCCTTCAAATTTATTATAAAACAAAAATTGAATAAAAAAAGGGTATTACAAAATCTCCGCATATAGGAGGATAGATCGTTGGTTATAACTCGCTCAGTAACTTTGCAGGCTGCGTCATATAATTGTATAATTAAAAAATAAATCAGAAAGATGATGAAATCCCTATATTGTAGTAGTCTAAGGGTATTATTGGTAATATTTTGAGAAGAGTAACTGCTGAGTTTCTTGCCGTTTCTTCTAAGTAGATACAACCTTACGAACCGGTGCCGGTAATAAAGTCATAAATAATACGAAACTTTGACAATTCGAAAGTGTTTCTAAAAAATCTACTTGAATAAAGACCTTATAACAAGAAACATATTTTTGTAGAAGCACATTGTTAAAATTAGCTTTGAACAAAGAGAAAATTTAAAATATTAATTGGCGGTACTAATTAGCAGCAGTAACAGCTCTTAACGCAAAAAACAATGATATAGAGTGCATACTAGATGTCGCGACGTACTCAACCCATAACATAATTTCATAACTTATAGCATATTTAACAAATTAACATATTTAGCAGGACTTAGTCAAACTTCAAATTATCAAAACACCGGCGAAGTGCGAATCGCACTCGAGCGTTAAGGGTTCCGTATCTATAAAAACGGCAAAAAAAATCACGCTTGTTATATGGGAGCCCCTAAATAATTTTTTTTCTGATTTTTGGTATTTGTTGTTATAGCGGCAACAGATGATGTATCATCTGTAAAAATTTCAACTGTCAAACTATCACGGTTCATGAGATACAGCCTGGTGACAGACAGACGGAAGGACAGCGGTCTTAGTAATAGGGTCCCATTTTGTACCCTTTGGGTACGAAACCCTAAAAACATAGCTTAGACGTTAGTCGAGATCGTTACGTAGAGATATTAATAAAACTTTCGTTCCAATTTTTTTTTTACATATTTTTCTATATTCTTACATTCCCTTGTAAATAGAAGATATACTTGTCCCCCTCTTGTGCACTCATGTATTAACTCATATAACTTCTTCAATATGCATTGGCACGTTCTTAAGGTTGGTTATATAATAAGTAAAATAAAACAAACCTTATTAGTAGACATATAAAATTTAATTTCTATAAGTATTGTTGTTCTTTTTAAAATAGCGATTGAAAATTAAATGCAACTTCAAATACAAGTCTGTAAAGACGACACATTGTGACCGCAACACAAAAATAAATAAAAACTAAACGTTAGAACAGTTAACATAAGATCGAAACCTAGGCAATAATAATATTATTATTATTATAAGGCGATTCATTTTAATACCACATTAGTGAAGTTTATTCTAAGCTCTCAGTTTGTTAGCTATATAATTGTCAAAATTAACCTTTGTGGAAAATTCTTATAATGAAAAACAGCGGAAGAATTCCGTTCAATGACCGGTCACTATTTGTCTCTGTTCCGCGGGCATAATTATTTGCAGTCGCGCTCGCACAGATGCGATGACCGACCGCTGTCACCAGAAATTACTACTATTAGACCACTGAACACAGGCTAAGAATTAAAAGGTCAATGTTCGAAATTCTTCGTGTTTCGCATCCGTGCTAGCTATTTTTACTTTGCATGAACAGACAGACGAAAAGAATATAACAATCGATAGAAACGAGCAGTTAGTAATGCAATCTAAAGCAGTTAATTGTCAATCCAAATATTTTATAGCTTTTTTTTTTGTTTCGCAGAGATCACAGTTTCATTTAAATAAATAAATGAATTCTATTCATTTTATGTTTCATATAAATCATATTTTCTTGATTAAAAAATGGACCCATACAACTTGAATTCATGACAACTTGAATATAAACTGAGAAAGTATGGCCAAAGGTTTTTGACGATTACCTACATTTGACTGCATTATAGCGCAATTTCATGGCTTTGTCATTAGACAGCTAAATCAGTTTTCAAGCCTTCACTATACTGGAAACATCACGTAAATTAATATTGAATACAACTATAAATACACTCTTTATTATTCTTGTGCTGCGGCCATTTCAGCGGGCGCGGCCGGTTCGTTGCCAGACCTCTTCTTTGATCCAGAGACTATATCATCAATTCTTAACAGGAGGATTGCAGTTTCAATCGCGGTTTTGTACACCTGAAAAGAAATATTCAAATTTAAATAAGGAAGAAATTAATAATATATATTTTTAAACACTACACAGCGCCAAACTTAGCAAAGCTTGTGCTATGAATACCAGTATACTAGTAAGGAGGCAAACAGTAAGGAGCCCTTAAACGCATGCAACACCAAGGGTATCATTTACGCGTTTCCGATCATCTAAAAATTGAATCACTTTTTTTGTGAAGAACTGAATACTGTTCTTAGAGAAAGCCTTGGCAGGAAGCTCGTCCCACAACCTAAAAGTTTGCGGGAGAAAGTGACTCTGAAACAGCACTGAGCGTGACCGGTTAGGTTCTAATAATTCTAATATTCAATAAATTACCAAGTATTTCTTCTTTATTAAATTATTTTTTACATTTTTCAATTCAATAAAAAAATGCTTATTCAAGTATTCACTTGCTTTTTTATTGAATTCTTAAATTTTATCAATTCAATGAAAAAATATGTTATTTAATATTATTTACTTCCATTTTATGAATTTCATATTGTTGCAAAAATTAACACAAAAGTTCCCTATGATTATATTTTCAGCTAAACAATGTTTCAATAATGATTGTTTAATCGCTTTTCTATATACTTTAATCATCAAAAATAAAAATCTGACAAAAAATGTATAAAAACTGAAAAATCAAAATTTCAGTAATTTTATAGGACAAAAAGTGACAAATTTAAATGAAATTGATAATGTAGTCAAAGTATTTAAAGAAAATAAATATCGAGTATGTCCACCTCCTAACCGATTTAAACATAAAACAGGTCATTTCATACTACCAATCATATTTCTTATTATCTCTATTGGTCAGTTGCCTTTTGCCTGTACCACATGCTGTCCAAAAATTAGCTTGGTACAAATGGTTGAATTGTGTTTTTTAAAATTAATGTGTATGCGTCGGTATGGCGGGCTGTAACTGTCTCCCGGTCTAACAGTTTTTAGCTTCGTGATATTTGAAGGAGCTAGAGTTTTAGCTAGAACCTGGCGTTCTAAATAAACTTTTTATATAATCTATAATATGATAAAGGTAGGGACTCTTCGCTGGCCAAGCGACGGATTTCGACCTCCTCCATATAGACGGATATTTAAGCGGCACGAAAGCATTATCATTCCTAAAAACTTACCTGCTTCCATAATAGCCCAAGTAACACAGGAGTGCTGAATAATGACTGAGTAATGGCAGTCGCTTAAACTTTAAGCATTTTAATAGGTCGAATAATAGCCGAGTAAACATATACTCAGCTGTTATTCAAGCAATTTGGGCACATTTTTCTTTGCTTGAGTCTGTATAACAACAAGATAAAATCTGAGTAATAGCGTTGTAACGGTATACACAGCTTAATAATTTCTGGATAAAAGCAAAATGACCTTTTATGCAGCAAATAAATCTCGTTTACTCAGACAAATGCATTTTAATTCTAGCATATAGACAGTTGTTCAGCATTTAGTGAAGTTCTGTCTTACTATTCAAACAATTCTAAAAGATTAGCTGAGAATACTGCTGACACAACTGACGTACATGTGCAGCAATTATAACAATAAAAATAATAATAAAAAAAATTAGATTTTCTAGGCTATTTACCACTTATTTTTAATGCGCAAGTAATTTTATCGTTAAATGTATAGGAATATTGTCTCTATCTTTCACGCGCCGCATGAATAACCAAGTTTACTTGTAAAATAAACAAAATTTAGAAGACTACACAAAAAAACTTATAACTAAATTGTTAATTCCAGTATATTAAAAATTACGAATAACATTATTTGGAAATTGAAATGTATCTAAATCAATAAAATATAGCTTTCGTTAGCAAAATAAGTGCTTTACAATAATTACCAAAGAACTTTTTAATGGTGGTCTCTATATTTTGAATTTAAGCTGCTTAGGGCCACTTGCGCTCCTCAGGGTTAGCGCCATGTTTGTCAAGTTATAAAGTTAACCTGAGTCAAAGTAATATTTGTCTTGCGCTACTACTTAAACCGGGTCACTGCCGAGTTAAATATTAAAAATTTAACCCGCATCCATTGGAGGGTTAAGTCACTAACTCCGCCATAATGCGCCAACATTTTCAAGTTACATTCGTGTTGATATCGGTTTTCTGGTTAATTTTTTTTATTTTTCGAATATGAGAGGTAGATAACATTTAATTTTCTGACGAATACTTTTACTCAAACCATTGTAATAGAACTGTGCAAGACCAAAGTGTTTAGGTATTTTAAAAGTATGAGAGAACAAAACTTTTACTCACTATTCGCGTATAATAATTATATGTATCACTGAATGTCGAGGTTCATTATTTTTGCTTCTGCTGCCTGCAGGCATTCTAGGTACCTGGTTTTTTTTACAGACACATAGGCAAAGACTCCACCGCAGAAAAAAATGGAGCAAGAACGAACGCGTTAAGACAACGACAGATCCTTAGTAGGTCCATTTTTAACACTTATTACTTGCACAATTCAAATTACATAAATATCTAGTGAATAAACCGAGACTTTAAAAGCATCTTCTATTCCTAAACATCATTCATAAACATCTGGCGATCAGCTGAATGGCATCACGAAGGAGTCGAAGGACGACATAATAAAGTATTATCTCTGAAATTTTATTGTAAAAGAATAACAGAGATTGTAAAAAGAGATAGATTTATTGTTACTAACAAGGGAGAGCGAGACTCATATATGTTTATTCAGGAATTCCTTATTTTAGCGGTTTATAACAGGATGCACATGCAGTATTGTTATGTTGTCACATCTGGGGAATAGTTAACTTTCTGCTTCTGCAAGAAAATTGACGAGTTATCTAGTTATGCAATTGACCCAGGTTTAGTTATTTAGCTAGTTATTTATTTAACCCTGAATCTTCCGCAAGTCGGCCTTATGCAGCTTATATTCAGAGTTTATCTGAATACAAGTACCCAATAGAGGCGTACTAAGCTATTATCTGTTAAAGAGTGGTCTAAATGCAATAACTTCTTTATAACATTTGTGCTGTTGATCACAATATATGTTATTTGGGTCCAAAACAAATAAAATTAAACCTTTTTAGTACCTGTTAAAAACATTAAATTACTTCATTTAAATTTCACAAAACGGGTAATTTCTGGTTATTTCTGTCACGATTTTGGACTATATCTAGTTTGACAGCCGGCAAAACTGCTCCTCGTGCCTCGCCGAGTGATTTTTAATTTCTACTACATTATTATCTAATTCATCTTCACTTGATGCGGAAGTATTACTTTCAAAAGTTAGTTGTATGACTTGCAAAATCTTGATCATTATTCACTGGTGGTTCTATACAGCCTAAAGCAAACTGAAATGCATTAGGCTTAGTAACATCTGTGAACTAGCCCCAAATTCGTTATTACTAAGACTTAAAAAAGAAAACCACCGTCATACAGAATTTTCTAAGCTTAGAATTATAATAGCCCACAAACTCCTAATATTACAGAATTTGGCTGTTTCTACAGCTATTACACAAACTTTAAACATACTTGATTTGTATTAAGTACATAATGTGTACTGTTATCATGCTTGTGTGTTACTTGGGAGCCAATGCAGGATGTACATTAAGTATCCTATTTTGCAAAGCTCTTCAAAAGTTATTTCTGCACAAAGAATAAAGGATCTTCCACTAATATGGTGTTTTATGTCTTCAAAGCACATCAAAGCAAAGTTCTCTCTATCGTTTGTCTTCACCATGTAAACACCGGCTGCATTAGAAAACAGAACCTTACTCGAATCCTCAATTGTCCATAGCAACAAATTTCGACCAAACCAAAGTACTGTTACAGGATGCCCACGGACGCTTTTTGGCCCTCTCTTGGTCTTTGAGCATGTATACCTGCTTCGGTAATACTTCCAGTCCATTTGTTAACTCTTAGTGAGAGATTCTTGTAGATGCGTTTTTTTTTTATACCACTAAAGTGGCAAACAACCTTGCGGTCCGCCTGATGGTAAGCGGTCATCGCAGCTTATGGACACTGTCAACACCTGGGGCATCACTCGCGCGTTGCCGACCCGCTTTGTTGTAAGATCATTGAAATATTTTCGGCGATTTCTAATTCTCTATGCTCCATACATATTTTGCTGCCCCAACCAGGCCTTCTACAGAGAGTATCAGTATCTTGGAAACTTTTCTAAATTAAAAAATCAAATAAATATAACAGTAATCTTAAGTGCTCGTTTTTTGCGCAACAGCTATTTATATGTGACAATACCGCGTTTTGATGTAATGAAGTTTTTCTCTTCCCAAAGAAAAAGGCGATTGACACTACGTCATTAACCGACAGTGTCGGTGGAGAGCAGAAAATATAACTAAAACGCGTTCGACAAACATGACGATAAACGACAACTATTATTTTCAAAAAAAACATAAACTGACTTTAAATCCACTAAAAGTAAAAAATAAGCCCCTAAAGCAGACTTATAGACAGAACATTCAGCTACATGTTTTATTCCCCTTGAAGTCGATTGCCACTGCCCCTAGAGTAGACAGACATACTGACAGAACATTTAGCTACAGTTTCTTTGTCTTAATGCCAACAGAACCTATTTACCTATCTTTACTTGTCTTTATTTTGAGCAATCGACTTTAAGGGGAATAAAACATGTAGCTAAATGTTTTGTCAATAACTCTGCTTTAAGGGCTTAGTTTTGCTTTTTAGTGGATCTGAAGTCGGTTTATGTTAAAAAAATAGTTTACCTTAGACCATGATGTCTACAATTTACCTGTAGTTTGACTGCGAGCGGCTCCCAGACACCTCGTGCGGCCATATCAACTATCTCTCCAGTGTCGCCGTCGATGCCGTACGTGCACGCGCCGCCGCTAGCGTGCCGCGCGCGCAGAGCCGTCAGCGTGCGGATCGTGTTCGCTCCGCAGTTCTGCGCCAACGTGCGGGGTATTATCTCTGAAAATAATAAGTTGTATAAAATTTCTAGACATCATGCACAGCGCCATCTGCAGGGCGATTGTCTAACTCCGATAAGTAGTAGTAGTAAATTCTTTATTGTACAAAAAAATAATTAAAGATAGTAAATACAGTTGATTGGTAGAGTACAATTGAGGTGGTGTTATCGCTATTTATAAGAATAGTTTACAGTCCATAATTAGTTACATTGCCGCGCACAGAGGTAACACACACACACACAATACCTACGCGCGTAGCAATGTAAAAGATAATAGAATTAGAGTTAACAAAAGCTGTATAAATGTAAAGCATCAATATAGGTCATAATAATTTCGGATGCAAATTATTTTTACCTACGTAAATATAAGCCCAATTCCCTTTACTGACTAAAGTCAATAAAAATGATCATCTGGTATAAGATAGTAGATTACGAAACAAGTGAAAAGAACGTGAATTTTATGCGGGGACTTAAGTTTAATCCCGAGAGTAGCGAAGGATCTTATAATTGTATCACGAGCGTAGCGTGTATTTTAAGAGTAGAATCTTGAGCGGAGCGAGTGATTGAAAAGTGCGACATGACATATTATTTACGAGTGATGCACTTTAATTTTTATTATTGACTATGAGAAGATAATAGTTTTTCTTCGCTAACATTTTACTCTGTTACTAACTTTTTTCTTCTTTTATTATTCAAATAGCTACCTTTCAACTTAAGGAACAATGCAAGTTACATTAAAAAAACAGTTTACAAGATAGAGACTATTCAGTATGAACTACCTACTTAAAAAAGAAGTGTCAATTTAACACATTAAACGCCAAAACATGATTTATTGTCTCGTATCTTTGCTGCAAATGCGTAAGGTTTTTTTAAATTGCAAATAAAAGAAAAAGTTACTTTATAAATTTAAATATGAGATTCACACTTTGTATATATATATATATATAGGTATATAAACATACATGTTGCCTTTTTTGTTTGTTTTCTTTCCACTGCGTTGAATCTTTGATGAGTTTTTGTGCCCACGGCCGGGAAGGTTTTTGAATAAGTGAATTGAGAGCGGCAAGGAGAAATACGGAAAAGTGGGATAGGGGAAGACAGATGATATGTATATCAACAATAATCGGCAATTATAATCGATTATCAACGCTGCATTCTGGAACGGCCTAGGGTGATTTTCGATTTCTGCCGAATGAGTTTTGGAATGCAATTAAAATGTTGTAAAATTAATGTTACAGATACAAAATGGCAAATAGTCAGGAGTTGCAGATTGAACGTTGACAAATGATATAGTTACTTAATGCTACCAAAGAAAGAAATTTATTTTGATTTATCTTTTGTTTCGTATAGAATTAACCTGTATTTGTAGGTTTTTTTATTCTAAATTGATATAGTTGCTAAATGGTACAAAAAATAAATTTATTTTATTTATCTTTTGTTTCGTATAGAATTAACCTGTATTTGTAGGTTTTTTTTATTCTAAATTGAGGTTACTAGAGCTGCTAAAAAAAGAAATTTTGTTTTGATTTATCTTTTGCCTGAAATTAAGTTGTATTTGTGGGTTTTTTATTCTAAATTATAAATAAATGGCAAATGTCCTCCGCGCGTCCACTCAAGTCAAAAAAAAGGGCGCGACTACCGTACTGTTAGAAACTGATTCAAAAACTTATTTAAAAAAAAAAAAAAAAATTTTTTTGCTGTATCTAATTACGGGAAAAACTACTTACAATTTTAAGGGTTGCGACCACAAAGAATGCGCAACTGTTCGTGACGGAAGATGGTACTGAACTGTGGGTTGTGTTGGTTGAACAAAGGAACAGCTGACTAAGGTCTATTGGATGGCGCGGGAGTAGGGTCAGCATGTTAGGTTGCTAGGCTAGGGTATAACGGTTTTCATACTAAAATCCTCAGTCAACATCGCGCAACGACACGCCTCAAAACATGTTCTGTTAGTTCCCTGTACTCGCAAATTCCATAGATCGACTGTGAAATGCGAAATTGCTAATAAAAATACAGTTAATAAAAAACTGAACTAATGTATTTTTTTCAGTGTTCTATTTATTATGCAGTTTTATTTGTTTTTTGTTTATAAAGCTCTTCGACGAAAATGTTTCTAAAAAATTAACTTAGAGTAAGATGAGATCACCTCACCTCCTAAAAAAAATTGCGTTTTGGTGCAATACATGCATAGTTACATAATTAATTCTGAGCCCCACTGCAGGGGCACCAACCTCTCCATGGAGAACGAGGCTTAGGCCATAGCGCTTAGACTTAATGCGGGTAGGTGGACGTTTTCTAGCTAGTGGTCACTCAACTGTCAAAGTCTCCAAGCCACCTTTAAGGCCTACTGACTTAGCTTAGCGACTGCTATTATATGAAAAAAGCCATATAGTTACATAGATAATATCATGCCAATTTTTCTTAGGAGTAATCAACAAATAACTGTGTAGTTACCCAAAGCAGTAGCGACCGCCCGGTACGGTGTGTTGTGAGCTGCATTGGCTGTAAGCGCTTGAGATATTGACATCTCGACTGCGCCACCACCAGCCACCAAACGCGGGTTCAGCACCTAAATAATACGTTTATACAAATTTATATAAGTTCCAGATTTCGAATTTTAACACCAGTGTTTGTTTTTCGACTTTAACCCGCTCAGAATTTACCCTGGTTAACACTTAGCCGTTTGGACTAACTAGCAGAATATTTCCTATTAATTTTAATCAATATAAAAGAAAAGATAATTTACCAATATGTAAAACTGTCATTTCACATTTAAGTACATGGGGACCGAGCTTTGCCCGTTTTTTTAACAACGCCATTTATTGTCAAGTAGCTTTAGTGTTACTGTATCGGTAAAAATAATAGTATTACTACTAACCAATAGATGTCAGGAAGAGTCATATTTTTCAGTTTATCATTGCCTGAAAACACGGATAGAACGACGTTTTCTAAAAATGAAACCTAGCTAGATAGATTTATCGCCCCCGAAACCCTGGCATACTAAATTTCATTAAAATCGTTGGAGCCGTTTCCGAGATTCAGATTATATATCTATATATACACATATATACAAGAACTGCTCCTTTAAAGGTATTACACATTAAAAGTCATACTAAGTTTTTAGCGACGTGTAGAGCATCCTGCAGATTCCTTTCAATCTCATTCAAAATGTCTTTTGAAGCTCCTCGCAGCAAAATTGTACAAGCCTGAAAATAAACATTATTAATTACCAAAAATTTACTATTTATGTATAACATCACCATATTAATCTTCAGAGGGGGTAACCACCCCATCATAATGTGAGGGAAAGTCTCTTTTTACCAACGATCAAGTCCTGTTTGACAGTGTAGTTCAGCCTTAGCGATTTACAGTGTACATGCATATGCATACATACATTAATAACATCACACGATTAACGGACGAAGAACGGAATTAATTTGATCGAAATACGTTTGTCGTCTTCCTCTACTGACCCTTTTAATAACTTTCGCCTCATAAATTCGTTACGTGCATCTTCTTTTACTCATCCGCTCAACATGCTCGAACCACCTCAACAGAACCCTTCTCAATCTTTGTCACTACACTTTCTTTAACAATGCAACACTCCCAACGCATTGTCTTATTTATTCGTTTAGGGTCAATGGCTTGACTTGAAGATGATGCACTACAGTGTATCTAAATTAAAAAAGCTTTATATATGTACCGTAAGGTGAATCACAAGCTTCAGAGTAATAATTGTCATAATGAAAGACTAGGGACATAATAATAACATGGGCCTTCCAAGAGCGACAACCCAAGCAGAGTCTTGAGCGTTGGGCGCCACATGGGCTGAGACTCCTTCAAAGTCTCGTCCCGAAAGTCCGCTGGAGCAGTAATGACTGCATCAGCCCTACTGTACTAGTCATACAGAGAAAAAAAAACATGGGCCTAAGGAGATCCAATTTTCTGACGCAAAAACTGATAATATAAAAATAATATATGTAGTAAATTTCACCCTGAGAACAACTGCGTGAGTAGTGCAAAGCTTAGCCGTCTAGTTTATAGCAGGGTATTGTGGTTACAATTATATTTGTTTATCTATATAGCTTTAGCGGCTATCCACATCGAATAAAGTATCCGCACCGAACGCCGAATATTACAGAACGTTACAAACATCGCAATTTAGTCTCAAACCAAGCAAGGCTTGTACTATGGGCCCTAGACAACGGATACAAATACTTATATACTTTTTTGTTAATACATAGATATCATTATAAATAAGATATATTGTGTTTGTCCTCTCGGTTTGGCAGACAGTCACAACTAACAACAGAGCAAAACAAAATAACTGGGTACTGAAGGATATCAGCAAAACTTATGTGCAGTTCGGTTATGTACAGTTCGGTTAGGTGCAATCAGCGTGGACAGGTGACCGTTAAAATTATTGGTAGGAATTTATGGTGCTCACCTTAGGATTTTTGCACTCCGTAACAAAAGTGAAATATTCATCACCGATTTTTTTGATCTCGAATTTTCCAGCAGCAGTTCCGATATCGCTTTCTTTCAACTCTTCAGTACGGTTCACTATGGTGGCCCCACAGGCGCGTGCCAGCCGATTGTTGTCCGTTTTACGTAATCTGTGACAAAAAAAAATTATGGATACTGATACAAATTGCTTTTTTGTATATTGTACACCCAGACTCAAGATAAACACAAATGTTAATCACATAATTGTCCTGTGCGTGAACGAGCCTAAGTTCCTCAGTTTAGTAGGCATGCAACTGAGCCACTGAGGCAGTCATAATAATTGCAGGCAAATCTCACTTCACAAAATAGTAGACCAAATTAAACCAAACAAGAAATAAACAAAAAAAATATTATTAAGTTCATAGTTGTTAGTATCACCTTATACACAAAACTAACTCTATATAATACCGCATTGTAACAATAATGTAACCTATCTGGAAGAGCATGAGTTCCTATAAGAACAGGCTAGACCTAGTTTAGGTGCTTATGTATCAAATTTTACTTTATATACCTAATTCCTTTAACATATTGTAACTAAAATCATTGTAAAAATTCTTTTGACCAATAAAAACTATTATTATCATTATATAATATTTTAATACAATCTTGTATAAGATTAATAATCACATAGTCAAAGAGGTCGAGACAGAGCTCAGAGCGTGTATGGACGACGTGGCGTGAGGGTTTTTGAATGTGCTC
Organism: Apoda limacodes; assembly: GCA_946406115.1. Classification (NCBI taxonomy): domain Eukaryota; kingdom Metazoa; phylum Arthropoda; class Insecta; order Lepidoptera; family Limacodidae; genus Apoda; species Apoda limacodes. The sequence continues at coordinate 46,527,564 of OX291541.1, forward strand.
TGGTTGAAGCAGTAGACTTCAATAATGGGGAAGACCGTGATTTGTTACGACGCGCGTACAGAGTTGGGGGTCTGTGTTCCTGTAATGAACTGAAGTAACAACTATACCGTCGTATGGCGGTGATGCCCGCTTTAACGAGGTAGTGCTGTGCTAGATCCGAGATGCCTTTCTCAGTAAAGACAATGTCAGGTTTGAGGGCGATAATGTCTTCGCACTGACGTTGGACATGCTCCTCTTCTAACTGCAGCAACTTTGTGAAGTCCTGAAAAGGTAAAAACATATTTATGGTATAGAATGATAATTTATAGAAGGTAATGAACGTCGGGTGTAGTCAATCATAGGATGGGTGCAGCTGCTCCAGTGGCACATTTTTTGAGACCCTCCATGCTTCTCCATTTTTATACCACTACCGTGGCAAACAAGCTTATGGTCAATCTTCTGGTAAGCAGTCACTATAGCCTATGCACACTTGCAACACCAGGAGTATCACTCGCGCGTTGCCGACCCCCATACTGTAGTCCTTGGAGAAAACCTTGGCAGGGAGCTCATTCCACAACCCAAGCGTTTGCAGGAGGAAATTTCTCTTTGTACAGAAAAAAGTCTTGGCTATCCTCATAATATGACAGCAGTCACTAAGCCAAATCGACAGACCTAATAGGCTGAACTGACAGTAGAGTGGCAATAGACTAGCGAGACAATGTCCGCGAATAACTGGGCCAGAGTGGTGAACTATTTATTTTTTATTTGGACATTACAAAAGCGCCGTCTGGCCCCAAAGTAAGCAAAGCTTGTGTTATGGATACCAGACAACGGATACAAATACATATTTTGTTTTTTTTTTGTTAATACATACATATCATACATAATTACACCCAGACTCAAGACAAACACAAATGTTTATTACATAAATGTTTGTCCTGTGTGGGAATCGAACCCACACCCTCTGCACAGCAGTCGGCCACACTACCAACTAGGCTGCGAGGCAGCCAACTATGTCATAATCCTGCCAAGGAGGGCTGTCCCCAACAGTTGGGACATACAACAGGTGAGGCAACAAGCAAAAGCTAATGTAAAAAGGAAATATACAACATTCTTACCTGTTCCTCAATGATCTCAATATTTGTTTGACTCTCCCCTTTCTTGTATTCGAGAGGACAATCCAAGAGCATGATGCGGGGATTCTCTATATATCTCTTCATCTTGGGATGAGTTACATCCTTGTTGATCATAACACCACTCAAGACACAAGACTCTTCTACGGTTCCACCAGGGATTTTCTCAACTTTTGCATAGCTGGGGAGAGCAATGATAGAAATAAGAATTGTAATATCACAGTGTATATATTATTTTAATTTTTTTTCTTTTACTTATTAAAAAAAAAATTAGTTTTTAAATGCTATGTTTATACAAAATATAAGATAGGTATCTTATCCAAAACAGTCACGCATGAGTATTAACAAAGCTCGAAAGTGTATAAACAGCATTATTGTTCCAAATTTAGTCACTTATTTGAGTGGAAGCTAATTGCTGGGATAAAAATAAATGATCAATGGAGTAAGTCGTAACAACCACTTTAACTAATTAAACACGATGATAAATTGATTATTGTGTTGTTTCTGTTTTCATCACTTTGTTTTAAAAATCGATCTTTTTTGGGAAGATTCGCCATCTCTAGCTAATGTATTATGTGCATTGCAATATAAAGTTCCATACAAAGATTTCTGAATGGCTCAAGTTGAAAAGATGCAGTTCTTAGGCAATGACTATGTACCTCTAACTACTACCTCCAACCTACAACGCAGTACCATAAATACAGTACTACGATGTAAATTATATATAATAAAAACGCCTCAAGAAGTTCCGGCTTCTGAAATATTACGACTATGCAACTGATGGCCGGCCGTCCCCCGGCTTAGCAGTCATAAACCGAACATACATCGAAGCTTGTTTATGAGCCAAGAAAATTACCGAAACGCTTTACTTATTAAACTTATGCATAGTACAGTAAACTCCATGACAAGGGTAACTTGTTCTTTTATTGTAATAAGAGTTAATAAACAAAAGACAACTTAAACTGACACATATTATTTAGTAAAAAGTACTTACTTTTTAATATCAACTTCAACTCTGCCATTTTCATTGATTGTGACAGTGTTGACAGCGTCCAGAGCAATGTCAACAGCTAGGTCTGCCCAGCGACCAATGTATTTTGTGCCAACACATGAACGAATCTGAAAAATCAAACAGGTAATATTAGAATATTTTTAATAAGTAAGTATGTAAAATTGACCAAATTGCCGGTAACACATTTAAGAAACTAATCGTCTGCACGTTCGTGACGCCTTAATTTCTAGGCAATTTCATGAAACAAATGTTTTGCTATTTATTCACTCACACACACTGAAGCTTATAAAATCAAATATCTTCAAAAAAAAAATCAAATCAAACATTGGGCACCGATTTTTCTACACAGCTTTTGTAACTCAATAATGGTTTATTAAATAAATTGGATCTATTCGAAAATTTGATGTTTTCAGCTTCCATAAATTTAGTAAGGTGACATGAAGTAAGCTTTTGTCATTTAGATACTTACTCTTTGTTTGTACAAAAAAATTTTGCATTTTTAATTTATTATTGATAGTGTATTCTAATGTATAATTTGAAAATTTAAATCTGCATTATTAAAATTTTTTAGGTATCATGCGATAAGTGCCATGTTGCCATACTAAATGTATGGAAGTTGAAAATATCAAATTTTCGGATCAATCCAGTTTTTCTAAAAAAAACCATTATTACCACTTAGAGCTTACATACCATTGGAAAGAGCGCGTTAAGAACTATTCTTATAAATAATCAGTACTTCGATATTGTGTATAGTTTAGATATAATCAAGTTTTTCTCAATATATATAATAAAAGCTGGAATGCATTTTTTCTGATACCATAAAGGTGGCAAAGAAGCTTGCGGTCTGTCTGATGGTTAGCGTTCATCGCAGGCCTATGGACGCTTGCAACACCTGAGGCATCACTCGTGCGTTGCTGACCCTACAAAAAACTAATAACCTCTCTCTTAAAGAAACTAATACAATAGTCATTAGAGGAAAATTTGGCAGGGTGCTCATTGCAAAATCTAAGCATTAATGGGAAGAAGTTTCTATTAAACCGCACTGTACATGATCATTTAGGTTCTAAGATGTGACAATGAATTCCGTGCTCATGACAAGCTTTTAAATTTTTAAAATTGAGAGAAAACCCAGAGTAAGCAAAATTGATTGATCAAATTAAACCCTTAGCTACATACTCAGGGTGGCCACTATTAACTGCAATCAAATTTCCTTGACTTTTCTCGGTTATCCAAGCATTTATTCAAGTTCCCTGACCATAATATGCAAAAATAAAAAAGGGCATCAATATAAATAAAATTCGGATCGGATCATGTTGTCTGTTGTTTTTAAGCGAAACCGTTATGAGCTCGCCAGTCTTGGCCGCCAATTTCGCATGTAATGTTTTTGGTTGTAGTACTTACTATATTAAAGTTAAAATTTTTGGCTGCAAGAAAAAATATCAATATTTTATAGCATTTGTTAATAAAATCAACAAGTTGCATGATTTTGTCACAATTTACAATGCATTAAATCTGACCCGGTAGTCAAAAATGTAACTACCGAGTAACCATAAAAAAATATTGTATAAGAATATGTTCAATATAATAATTCGTAATTTTAACAAGCATAATTTGTTACATTTCTTTTTATGGATAAGTCATGTATGTGTTTACAATTAGTGCAACACAAAATCCACCAACTTCACTATGGTTAGTGATAGGTATTTTAACACTTATTTTCTTACTACTAGATCAATATGCATAAGTAGAATGTGTTAGAGAAATAATGTATATGTAAGAAATACTGTACTCCAAGACTGTTCAGGAATTCTAAACTTTATTTTTCTTTATTCATAAAAGTTCTAAATACCTAGATAATAAATACCTAATGGACAAACAGCATGGATTTTTTTACAAAATGTGAATCTCCGCTTCAGTAACCGGCACACAATCATGCGTGAAAGAATAAAAACTTTAGAATAATTTCACTTAAATAAATATATGAATAATTTTAATTTTACTTAAATCTTAGTTTTACCAGTTTATATTGCTTACCACATCCTTTAATTTTTCTCTATCATTAAGATCAATTGGGGTAGAGATCTTATCTTGCAGCAATTTAACGGCATCTTCTAGAGCTTGCCTGTACTCTCGTATGATGACTGTGGGGTGAATATTCTGTGTCAGAAACTGTTCAGCTACTGCTAACATCTCACCAGCTAGTACAATAACTGAAGTAGTGCCATCACCAACCTGTAACAGACAGTAAATGTTAAGATTGCAGCATGTTTGACATCCAATTACTAAGGACAAGGCCCCTCTTCACATTTAAAAGTATGCCATTACTAACCCCAGTTTGCCAAATGATTTATTACATAATAACTTTTGGCTGTGGCTCCACCACAATAAATTTGTGGCCTGCTGTAGCCACAGAAAAAGGTTCCTAAGAGATGAAACCCAACCTTTGTAATTCTAGGAGAAAGGTTATTTATAAGAAAACTAAAAATAATTATCTTCATTATTCTCAAATATCACAATATATATAAAAATATTGTCTTGTAACTAAATACTGTGCTCCATAATCAACTTTATATCCTGTGTAACTCTTAACATAGTAAATATCAGAGCCTAACTAGCACTGAAAGCACTTTTACTTGAGTTATTTTTCACATTGCTGCATGCAGGGGAAAGGGGAAGTTCATGCTGAGTCAGTGGAATAAGGCAAGCCTGATTTTTTTGCGAATAGGTAAATGAAAAAAATACATATTGTCATTTATGTGATTTATTTAAGTATATTATTACACCACAAAATACTATATTTCCATCTCTACTACTTGCGACGCGGTACGACATATGCCTAGGGATAGGTTCTAAGAATACAAAAAACTATTTGCAAATAATATGGTGTTTTCTGAACATATATAGTTCAAACTAGTTGATCTATTGACTAAAACAGCCACAATTTATAAGCCATAAATAAATCAATTAAACATATCTCAAATTCAAGAATATCTCTATCAGCATGAGAATCAGGCCCCAGCTTGTGCAAGTGAGATAACAAGATATTACACGGGACATATTTGGCTTGCTGGTACAATGTACAGCCACAGATTAGTGTTGTACAGCTGCATGCTAGATAAGACATGAGGCAAAAACTTCTAAATAGTATGAGACAATAAGTCCCTCTTAAGTGAATATTATTTTCTTAATCATCACGCAATGGTATGCCAGACTTCTTGGCTTTTATAAAGGCTACCACCAATGTGCTAAGTACATATGTAATATGTGTAAATATAAGTGTGTAAAGAAGGTTAAGACAGGATTTCACGTTATTCCTAAAACTGTTTACCAGCCAACTGCAAATTTGCTGTGGTGGCACACATGTCTATGTCTTGTATGGATAACAGTTTACCATTGTTATAATGAAGTTTTAATATTCTTATATTAAAATTATGAACATGGTATACATCTCTGTTTGTTTTGAGACCACATTAGTTAAATCAAAACTATGTTTTCAGTTCAAGGTTTTTTGTTTACAAGTTTACATTTATTGTCGGTGGTGGCAGAGGGGTTCCATTTAACCTTGTGTCCTGAGTGGTGGAGGTTCAAGCCTAGTGTGTACCAATGAGTCTTTTTCAAGGCCCCAACAGTAAAAACATATGAAAAGAAGGTTCACATTTCTTGCTGGTGTACAAAATTATAACATAGGCTTAGTTGTTGAACACAAGGTGGTGCAACACTGTCAAATATATTGGCAACTAAATACCTACACTTTGCATTTTAATTTTTTTTTAATTCTAAAAACATAAAAAGGAGGTTCACATTTCTTGCTGGTGTACAAAATAATAGTATAGGTTTAGTTGTTGAACACAAGATGCTGCAACATTGTCAAATATTTTGGCAACTAAATACCTACATTTTGCATATTATTATGTTTTACATATTCTCTATGCGTTTAAGTTGATTATTCCTATTAATAAAGCACATAATGATAAAAAAAAATTGGTTTTGCCCAACCAGCAGCAGGTAGGAGAAAGCTAAAAAAAACACTAATCTAGGCTATTTTGGTAAATCATAAACATTTCAATTTAATTCTTATAAACTGTTACAACCAAGCAGTTGAAAACTGTGGCCCTTGCACAGAGCCTGGAATTGATTGTGGTTCTGTACCTTATCTATATAGGCATGAATATTACAAGATTGGATGAATATTAAATATATTAGATTAGGTTTTGACAAAAACTAGTATCACAAAAAAATTTATGGCAAGTTGATAAATCCATATTAAGCCTGTGTGGCTTTAATATACCTTTAATATACATAAAGGAAAGCTTCAATCAACTTTACCAAATGATTATTATTGGACAAAGTAAAAGTGAATATAGCCTTCATACATAGCTTTTTTTATACCACTAAGGTGGAAAACAAGCTTACGGTTCACCTGATGGTCAATCATGCAATTTAGCCGTTGAATATTTTCTAACTTTACATGTTTCAAAAGATCTATTATTAAAAAACTGGATTATAACCTCTTCATCTTGAGTTCTAGCAATTTCTATCATAGATTTCGCTGCAGGATGCTGAACTGTAATCTCACGAAGAATAGCATTCCCATCATTTGTCATCACGATGCCTCCCATAGGGTCCATCAACATTTTTAACATCGCCTGAGGACCAAGGCATGTTCGGATTACGTCCGCTATCGTCTAGAACAGAAAGAGAAAATTATTTTTTAACGTTAAGATTTTACGCTAATAAGACAAATATTCGATTTATTATCTCTCTGTGCTCTAGTCACCTTTCCAGCATTAATATTTTCCAGCTGAACCTTCCGGCCGGAATCACGTTTTGTGTTCTGACCTGTAAGGTAAAATATAACATGAGCGAAACGATATATTAACCCTTAAAAGCACTTATGTAAAATTACTTACTCAAAACTAAAATCGGTTGTTGTCCATACATATTTACGATATTTGAACAATACTAATTTCAATTGGAAAATTCAAAGTTTCTTCAAATGAAATCCTACAAAAGAATTAAAAATCGCGTGCCAGTCAGGGTTGCTAACAAATCACAAATTATGATTATCAGTGTTGCCAGCAAACTTTTTGCAAGCCGACTAGATGCAGCTCCTAAAACCACAAAACCACCAGATTTTTAGCGTATTATTTTAAACTACTTAATTGTGAATTTGTATGAAAAACTAATTTATAATAAAAAAAAAACGAATATTGAGTCAATAGTAATAGGATAGCAAATTTTGTAAAAACAAAAAAAAACTACTGAAGGCAGCTTTTGAAGCTAGAAGCATCTTGAAGCCACAATTCTTGAAACTTTTAGGTGTCCTGTTTCGGCATATTTTCATAATATAAAAATATTTTATTGTTATTATATTATTATTATTATATTATTATAATTATTTGCAAAAAACAAGTAAAAACCATTCTTACAAGCAGATAACGAAACTTGTTCGTCGATCATCGTTCATTTATTATAAGCGATCTCTTCCTTACCTAAATATGCCCTATATAGTAAAATATAATAACTTATGGTCCTAGTCTTTATCTAGCAATCTACGGGAGTGTGTTCACGGCATTTCTACATCTATTGTTCACTGTGATAATAATCAATGTTAATACCGTATCATTTTTATTTATTATAAGGATATGTGATGAGAAGGTAACTATAGTTACCGAGTGCAATATTGTCTTTATTAAGCAACATTTTTCTTTATTTTTGAAATCTATCAACCTAAAAATTGCCCACTAAAAAATTCACTAGCCACCGGATATAAATTTTGCCCACCAGCAGGGGGTCCCAAAACCACCAGATCTAATGGTAAAACCACTAAGTTGGCAACGCTGTAGGTTATGTCCTAACCTACAAACAAATTATCGATGAGACAAATGATAAAGTAAAACATAGATATATGTATTTAGCATGATCCCACTAACAATACAATATATGTCTTTTGTAACAACGAATAAAATATAATAAGATAGAAAGAGACGATTAAATTCTCTCCTTTGACTACACAATGCTAAATTTTAAGATCCATAACCAATAGTGTTGTCTGTTATCTGTAATTTCTTATCGATACATTGTAAAGACTTCTATAACTATAAAATAAAACAATAGATGAATTTTATTTCGGATGATCCCAGTAACTATACAAGTCTTTTAAAACACCAAAAAAATGTTATAAGGCTGTGGCGACATGCACGCACGCAATTACATTTCAAGTGCAGTTTTATTCCGTCAACCTACCACGAACAATTTTGGTTAAAGGCCGTACTGTAATGTGACAAAGATAGTTTCTGCAGTGAACTTGTTGTTGACTTTATAAATTTTGTTGTTTTCTAACACTGTTATCGATAAAATTTATTGTTCAAATACTAAGGAATATCAAAACCAAAAGAATTTGTTCTATTTTCACAGAAAAATGGCGTTAAATATCACCACGAAATTTGGATCCCAGGTTGGATAGTATATGGTATGAAGGACAAAGGATACTTTTCATCCAGGGGAAAAACATAGTTCTACTATACGCATCTTTCCTAAATAAAGGCAAAAGTAAATATAGCTTTTTTCGCGCGGTTAATGAGTGATTTGCTCTTTTTTACACGTTTTTGTAAACTCTTAAACTAAGTCGCTTTTTAACAATTAGCTTTCCGATTAGCAAGAGACTATAAATCACGTTTCTTAAATGAACAAAAATGCATAAAAAAAAATTTCTACATCGATAAACATTTTTACACATTTTAGATTTTTGTGACATAAATTTTAACTACCACGGTACTGAAAAATTGCAATCAAAGCTTTAGAAATATTTGTAACTTTAATTGTTTTAAACAGAATTAGTTCTGGAGTTTTTTATATTAACGCGGTAATTGTCACTTCCCCTTAATTTGCGTACATTTTATTGATTTTTTCGTTTTATATTTTACAAAAAAAAATCTCTATAAAGTGAAAAAAGTTTTATATTTAACAAAAAAATTCTGTATAAAGTGAAAAAAATTATAATTTTACCTTGCATCTATTTTTTTCAATTTTAAAAAAATATCATGTCATAAGCCGTACTATAAATTAAATTCCGTCGATATTTTGAAATAAGAATTTTATATTTGATATATAAATACACTTACTACAATTGTGAAAATATTTAAGGTAAGAATATAACATTTTACTACTGTAAATAATTACTTTTATATCTATAATATACACTGTCATGGTTGCTGTTTTAAAATATTGTTGGCACTGCATAAAAATTTAAATTTTTTTTCGATCCCTCACGACAGCAAGAATCTTCAATAATATAATAAGAGCATATCCGTGCATGTTGTGAAGAACTCCAATCATCACCTGTTTTCACAACTTTGATCTATGTCTTTATTTCAAGATCACTACGAAAGCTATTAACTATTCAGAAATAAAGGTTTTTAGTCTAAAAATAACGAAAGTATTTCTCCATGTTATTAACATGCATCGGAACTTAGAGTAGGTAAATGTTAAATAATACCAGTGTTATTCATTTAACAGCAATATCCTTGCAAAATTAACATGTTTTATAACGTTACTTTTCCAAGGATATTGCTGTTAAATTAACAAAACTGGTATTATTACATAGTTTATATTTATGATTTACGACATTAAGTAGAATTGAACACGTCATTTACAACTTGACTTCATAAAATCACAATTTTAATTACTAATTGAAACACGTATTTATAAATATTCTTTAAAATAATCACTTAACTCGACAAAACGGTAATGGTACATACTATAATTATTAATCAATCATATGATCAAGTTTGACTTATATATTTTAAAAGAAAATAATAGAATATTTTTAGGAATAAAACACCTTGATAACCAGCTGGATAGCAAACAAAAAAGGATGCACTGCTTTATGAACGGCTATTACTGTCCCTTTTTAATACACGTTAGAAATAAAAATAGCACTAGAAAGAAGAATACTTTTTTTTAGGTACATTGTTCAACTTATTGTAATCCATCTATGTTTTTACTTTATCTTTGAGTAACATTTGTGCGTTTATCCTGATATAAATGGGCATGGATCTAAAATTTAAGAAAAAGTAATGATTGGAGTTCTTTACGGCATACACGAATATAGGTACTCTTAATTGTTGAAGATTCTTGCTTTTGTTGGGATATCGACAAAAATTCTACAACAATCTAGTGACAATTTTTTAATCAACAATTATGAATTTATGACAGTGTAAAATATACTATAGTATAAATATAAAAGTAATTATTTATATTAGTGAAATGTTGTATTCTTTCCTTGAATATTTTTAAAATTGTGGTAAGCGTAAAACATAAAAAATTCAAAGGTTTTTCAAAACAAGTTATAAATTTGTAATACGGCTTGTAAGTAAATTTAAATCTCTTTTTTAAACGTATACCAAGTTTTTAATCGAATGTGCGCATAGAGAGCATATAATATACCTACTCAATGCCTATAATTAATACTTGTCAACAAAACTCCACTTTTATAATGTCGCTATTAATGTAGGTTAAAACAAAAAGCTGCCAAACCCTGTTTTCTTGTCACAAGTACGAAACTTGGCATGGCACAGCGGTAGCCCTTGATAGCCCATGGTAGCCTCTGTATATAGGATGGGATAACCATTGAAACGTAACGCTCTACACTGCTTGATTCTAAAAATTATAATTGTCCTCGTTTAGCTAAGTGGTGTTTTGTTGACAAGCATTATACGCATTCAATGTGCTCTTTATGCGCACATTCGATTGTTCTGTTGACCAATAATGAATTCGCTCTAGTATGCTGAATATGGCGTCACTTCCGACCCGCATTCAACGCATTGGCTGTACATGCTAGGGTGATAGACCAGTGGATGCGCTGTCAATAAACACGTCCATATTACTTGTTAACTAGGGTACTAGTACGTCCTTTGCCACTTTATTTAATAAAGATTGTTAAAATTTTAAATAAAACAATGACTTGGAGTTGAAACGAAAATACATACAGTCAGGGATGTTATTATTTTAAAGTTTTTAACACTCGTGCACTCTTTTAACTACGTACGTATTTTCAAACGTAATCCGAACATTTCCGAGCATTTTTGGGCAATAGTGCCTACATTACTTCAAAGCATGAAAGCAAACGTGAAAAAGCTTAAAAGTGCAAAATCTTGAAACTTAATTGGTTAAAAAGGCTCGAAATTATGAGACTAATCCCGAAATTATGAGTTAATTCAGTATTTTTTAATTTTTACAAAACTACTTCGCTATGGGTAAGCTAGAAATTTCCTATCTGCAGCTCGTAAAAAGCTCAAAATTTTGAGGATAATACCGAAATTATTAGTGCGGTGCTTTTGGTTCTGATGTGTAGTAGTTAGCTACTGACCGTAAACCGGTATTCTTTTAGTTTTTAGAAATCTACTTAGTTTTAGACAATTTCGAAAATACCACGTTACAGCTCGTGAACAGCTCGAAATTTTGAGACTATGCTCAATAGGTTTTGTTTTCGGTTTTTATTGTGTTATTTTAATATAGTAAACATGTTCATTTTGAGCCAATTCCTTCAGGTTATGGGCACCTAGGGGGGCGGCCAATCATCGGTAACTACTTTACAAAGTGTTAAAATGTTTTTAACAGACTTTTAAAAAAAGGGTATCAATTTAACCCGTATGTATGTAATATTGTCAGAAGTGCGTAATTTATTTATACATTCCTGTATTTATGGTGACAGTAATATGATGGCAGATTTTTAGCATTTCCTGGAGTCGGGTTGGCAGAATTTGGCAGATTTTTTGCCAGTGTCGGGCAGATTAGCTATTTTTGAGATGGTCACGATGTTTGTGGTTATTTTCTGAAATAAATTTACATTTTGTACCTCTTAGGGTAAGATGACAGGCTTGCGCACAGTTTTGCCCGCAAACTTTTTGCAAGCCCACTAGATGCAGGTCCTAAAACTACCAAAAAACTACCAGATTTTTTAGCGTTTAATATGAAACCACTAAATTATGAATTTGCATAATAAAACAATTTTAAACGAAAAATAATGCAATTTTGAGTCAATATTCAGTGATCGTAAATTGTGCAAAAACAAGAAAAACTACTTACAGCCAGAAGCATCTTGAAGCCACGATTCCCATGTTGTGGTCTCGGCATATTTTCATAATATAGGTAAAATATTTGCGAAATAACAAGTAAAAATAGTTTTACAACCAGATAATGAAACTTAATTTGTAACCCAATACAAAACAAAGTTTGTCGATCTACATTTATTTATTATAAGCGATCTCTTCCTTACCTAGAAGTCTGTCCTACTTAGTATAATCTAATAATTTGCGGTCCTAGTCTTTATCTAGCGAGCTACGGGAGTGGACGGCATTGCTACATTTGTGGTTCACGAGGATAATAATTAATAGAACCAACATATAATTTTTAATTATTATAGGGATATGTAATGAGTAGGTAACTAAAATTACCGAGTGCAATATTGTCTTTATTTAGCAAAATTTTTAAAAATTGCCCCAAAAAAATCCTCTAGCCACCAGATACAAATTTTGCCCACCAGCAGGGGATCCCAAACCACCAGATCTAGTGGTGAAACCACTAAGTTGGCTTGCGCCGCCACCTTTTTAAATTACCATATAAGCGCCATCTAGGGAATAAACACAGTCCTAGTGTGGTTTACTTGAAAGAGCAGAGTCGTGCCGCGCCGTTCCGCTGCAGTGCAGTTCCGCCTAGTGAAGGGTTGCCATCTCTAAAATCTAGCAACTAGGACAAGAAGCGTAAAAGCCCCGGATTTTGGAGCTTAGCCGGACATGCCAACAGTTATTTTTTAAAAGTTACTTAGAAAAATAAACTAAATTTAGTCTTCTTAAGAAGAACGTTTTAAAAAACTGTTTGCAGTCTTACATTTTTTACTTTGTTATCAAAATAAAAGGTTCTTAAAGTTTTTAGGATCTGTAAATACCCGGACTATAAATGAAACCCCGTCCTGACACTTCCCGGACGCCCTCTAAACTAGGACAAATCCGGGGAAACCCGGACGGATGGCAATCCTAGCCTAGTGGGACTCACCAAATCAAATTCTCCACAAGTGAAATTTTGAAGAACGACTCGGCCAATCGGCGAACTCGAAATTGCAAGCGGCCATTGATTGGTCAACCAAATACACGTCACAAAGCGGAAGCACTGACTGACACACACATAGAAGCGAGCCCTCATATAAAAATCATCGCAGGCTCAGCGTTAGCACAGTCACTATAATAATATATACAGAATACGACGTCGCCGCCGGCGGCGACGGAGCATTAGACAGTTTAGTTTTCACACACACACACACACACACTCGAGCGCGCGGGTATACTAGGTTCACTAATATACCCGGGCGCTTCGACTAGTTAGATTTAATTAATAATAGGCGAGGGCTGAAGAGTTTCTTGCCGTTTCTTCTCTTCAGAACGCCTTTGCTATTTTCCGAAACGGCGGTAAAATTTTAGTTAGATACAACTTTAGTTTCTAAGAGCGGTTGCCCAAGCCGAGGTTCGTGTCTAGGACACCCTTGCGCAAACCGCCCCAACTTTTCGCTGAAGAGTGCAAGCAGCACCGCAGCAAAAGTTAGTCCGCGTGTAGTTGTAAAGGCCATCTGCGGCCAACAACAGTAGCCAGTAGTAAGAAAAAAAAAAAAAACGTTAGCACAGTATTTTTGTGATATTCGAGCTGGATAAATAAAACAGAAGAAAGGGGCCTCACTCTGCCCAAATGAAAATTATGAGGTCAACAACATTGGAAGCAGCATCAGCGGGCTTTAGAGGTCAGTAACCCCATACTTCGTACCTGATTAATACCAGCTGGTGGTGAAGGACAGCGACCCCGAGTTCCAGGCGCAACCCTGATCAGCTGGCTATGGTAACAAGGACCATGGGCTCGGACATCCACGTTGCCTAGATGGCAATTCACCGATTCGTCATGACGTGATATCAGTCAACCCTAGGCTGACCTAAATCTCCAATATAAAGTGCCTTTAGCTATACAGTGCCATTCGGTAGTGAATAGAAAAAAAAGGTAATAAACCATTGTAAAGTGTTAAGTTAATTTAGGTCTTATAATAGCATTATATTTTAGATAAATTTGTTATTAGGAAAACATTTAATAAATATTATAGTACCTAAATAATATTTTTATAAAGTGTCTGTTCCAAAATACTAGCAACTTGAATATAGGCGAGAATCAAACCCACTATTATCTCATTCCTATATTCAAATTTGACTGCCAGGGGGTTGAGTCATGCAGACTAAGTGATAGCTAGCCGAGGCTTGGGTTCAAATCCCAAACTGAACCGCTACATAATTGCCAAAATTGATTATTGATCTGAATAACCGTTTGAGGTTGGTGTCATGCAAGTGAAGTCTGTTATAAACTGGTGTGTATATAAACACCAACATCAAACTGTTATTCAGATCAGATTTTTGGCAATAAGTAATTATTTTTACCTTTTTAGTGCATCTTCTATAAATTCTTTAAAAACCAGTTGTTTTTTTTTTGTTAATTTGATATCTTAATTATATGTTAAGTAATTCGTCACTATAACACATATTCTGTGAAAAATCCAAGCTACTACCTACTTCGGTCTAAAAAAGAGCCCTTTGAGAGATGGTAGGATAGATATATAGACAGTCAGACAGCGAAGGCTTAGTAATACAGCTCCGTTATCACCTTTTGGGTATGGAATTCTGAAAATAAATTAGTAGTGAGTAGTAAGCTTAAATTTTAAGGCCTGCTTAAGAGGAGACCAAACGCACAATTGCGGACAGGGTCAAAGAACATATTGCTGCTTTAAAGAATTGCCAGACGACTAAATTAACTATAGCAGAACATCTGATTAACTCAAAGTCCAACCGCTATATTTGAATGAAATAAAAAAGCATAAGAACTTCAACTGTCGCCTACATGGAATCCAGTCATTGAAAAATACAGTTCTCGAGTTTCACCAACGAACGCACCCGAAGAAACCGTTAGTGTTGTGTGTTTTATTAGTAATGGTATAGTAATAAATTTAGAAACTAATAATGTAATAAGATTTTCGGCACAAGGTAATAGAACTTTTAAAACATTTACTACAGAAAAATAATAATAATTAATAATATTCTTTATTGCACAGTAAGTAAGACATACAAAAAAAAAATATATATAAACATATACATAAATAAGCGAACTGCTTAAGATATTAAAAAATGTGAAAATGTAAGTTTTTTGAAGTCTCGATGATTAAGCGTGTCGTGCGTGCAATGCTAAAGAGTTCCAAAGCCTAGAAATGTTAACCATATTTAGGGAGCTCATTCCACAACCCAAGCGTTCGCCGGAGGATGTTTCTCTGAAACCGCACTTTACGCGACAATTTAGGTTCCAAAGTGTGAGTATAAATTCCCTGCCGATGGCGAGCGGTGCGATGGTAGTAAGTAGCCGAGGGTATCATTTCGAACAATCCCTCAGAACACATCCCATTGTACAGGCGGACTTAGTTTTTGTATACCAATTGAAAGTTCCAACAGTAAAAACAAAAGTAATTCCTTCATTTCGCAATCGTGTATTATGCCTTTTGGCACAGGGTACAGCTGGAAGTACAGATAATATCTAACGTAGAATACTTTTTATCCAGACATATCAGGGAGGAGCCGCGCGCAATATTCTTTTCTGTAAAATAATCACACTAGCCAAAACTATTATTGTAATTTTTTTAGTAAAATATTTTAACATCATCTGATTAGCATGCTGGATATAGGCTTTCTTCTTATCCGCTTGCATGTACTGCCTACGAAAAAAAGATAAATATGAAAGAAACCCATCCCACTCTGCTTTTTCCAAATTAGTCTTCACTCTAGAACCCTTCTTTTCCGTCGTTTATTAGCTCTACGAGTTATGTGTCCGGCCTGTTGCCACTTCAGCTTACAAATCCTTTACTGGTTGCTGAACAGAAGATCTCATTTTTTGTTTCGTTATCGTTTAAATGAAACTGCTGTTGGTTATAATGTTTCTACATTTATTTTAATACATTTAATGTAGGAAATACATTTTTTCCATTTAATACTATTATATAATATATTCCAGCGAATGATAAAATACATCACCTTATAATTATTGATGATTTAATAAAACAAAGAAATATTTCATGTATATGTACAATTATATTGAATATATCAATTGTCTCTACTAATACAATTCTCGTTATCAGATTTGTCCTAGCCTTGATATGAGAGATGAAACGGATATTTGTTTGGTCGGATACCGAATACCGTATATCCGGCCGTGCCACAAACCGGATATCCGGCCGAACATTGCGTTGCTCTCAGTGTATCTTAACGCGTAGACCTGAGTACGTCTGCGGACGCGAAAGATCACTCACGGTTACCAACGATATGATTATCTACCGACAACAGAAATTATTCTGACATTATTAGAGAAGAATTTTAGCCCGGTAAGAGGGAAATTAAAGTTGCCTGGTATTTTTTATGTATCTATCCATAAACTTTTTAATTCGAAAATATAAATTTGTTTTTCTGTAAAAATAGAATACAGTCTGTCATTTTAGATTTTAAAGATAAAGGGCCGCCGATTTTAACATTTTTGCCATAAGTCAAAAGATTTACATACAATAATAACAAAAAATATTTTGGAATGTGCAAACAAAGTATGTTTATATGACTTCCCATTTGCAGTACCCACCCCATTTTAGATCTATTTGATCCTATCTTTAATAACCGTAAATTATTTTCTTACTTTTAGCTTAGAGTTTATCTTCCTGTATGTACCATATTTCAAGTCGGATACCATTATTTTTAGATACTGAGAGAACAGCAGCGATACAGACAGTCAGGGATTTCTTCAGGTAATCTTGTTTTTGGATCTGTTAACCCAAGACACGGACGAAAAAAAAATTAGTTTCTTTGGATATTTTAGAAAATATCTAATTTAGTAATTAAAACATTGTTATGGATTTATGTGTGTTTAGAATATTTTTAATGTTGATAAAACAAGGTAATTTTTATGAATTGATAATTAGAATTCAGAATAATGTCATTTATTGGATATCCGATATCCAGCCGTATACTGGGCCTACTATGCGGTGTCCAGCCGGATAATCAAATAAGTTCGAATAGTTGCCGAATATCCGTTTGATCTCTAGACCCATCACAGTTTGTCCAAACCAGTTAAGAATACAATTTAGCCTAAGACAACCTAGATATGTTAATCCGCGCCACGTTAGCACAAACTAATTACTTACATACATTAAATGTAAGCAAAAACAATTTGATATATGTATACGTTGTAAGAATATAAGAAACTAATTTAGACATAGCGAACTGCCTTATCTGAGAAACGCACTATTTGTTTCTCATTTTCAGATTCATATTTTAAAAATCCATTCTATGATCTAAAATGGTTACAACGTAAACTGTTAGGTTATTGTTTGTGACGTGAGAGATTATAAAAGACCCATATTAACTTTTTCTAGATAAATCTGATATGTCCAACAAGCTTTTAAAGTGGTTGTACTTAAGATAAACTAGTTTATAAATAAAAAGACCAATTACATACATAAAAATCACAATCATCAACACATCTTAAAATACGTTGTTACATTATCTAAAAAATGACTAGATCATTTATCTTATCTAATATTACAAATCGGAAACCGAGTTTGTATGTTCGTTTTCGTCACGCTCTGAGTGCAACTATTTTAGCTTTAAGAAATTAGAAATGAAAGATAGACACATAGTCTTATCTGTGCTAAATGGGTAGCAACCTATCAATAAAATTAAAAACATAGCCATGTTTATTATATTTACGATTTCCCGATAGAAACCATATGAAAAACTGCAGTCGATGCCGCACCCGACGAGGTAATAAAAGTTCCCCAATTCCCAAGCTTTTACTAATTTTTAAAGGTTAAACGTGTCTTAATTGCAATATTTTAGTCCTAAAAGTCCTTAATAAAAAAGCTGTGACATACGGACGGAAGGAGAGACGTGCCAAAACTATGACAAGGAACTTGTTTGACTACGGAATTCTCTGAATAATCTTTCCTAACTGCAAAATTTGAAAAACCTCTTCAGTAAATCGGTTTTTTTATAAAAAAAAACGACAAAGGGTTCTAAAACGGAGAAAACTTAATCAACAATATCATCTTCTAAATCGGAAGATTCTTCTTTTGGCAGCTCATCATCCTTAGGAACCTCTTTATCATCCCGCAAGGCCTTTAAATTTTCGTAGACCTTCTTCAAATTCTTCATGATGTAAGAAGTTCCGTTTACTTTGTTGCCCAAATCTATCCGGTCGGTACCACTCTGATCGAAATATTTTGCTGGAGCATCAACAGTTATATCATCAGAACGGACAGGAACAGAAAAGGCTGAAAGATGCCTGGGCTTTTGCCCAAAATCCCTATTAAGTATTTTGTCTATCCCTGAGTCATTCGCAAAAGTTTCTTGGTTCAAATTTGAATTAATCCCCTCAATTACACCACGTTTCTTGTCATAAATGTGACCAGACACACGCAAATCAATAAAGAAGTTTAAAGGATCTACTCCAAATTGAGGATTATAGAGAGGCGGATACCACATTGCTGGAGGTGGTGGCAAAATTAAATTTGATGGAGTTGTAGCCGTTTCAGTCAAATTCCTCCCAACGCATGGTGAAGGTTTGGGTAGTTCTTCTGTGCCGACATCAACGAAAGATGTCTGTCTTCCGGGTGGCCCTGGACTACTGTTTGGCTTCATGGGTTCTGCTTTTGGAGAATGTCGCTTAGGAGAAGGATCTCGAACTCTCTGATGCTTTTCTACTGTCAGTTCTAATGGCACTTCTGGTCGTGCTTCGGTTTCCCTTTTTTCTTCGTCGTGTTTTGGCCACTCCCTTCGGAAGTCACTATCGTTCTCAGCAAAATATTTATGAGATCTCCTCTTAAAGCGGCGATGGTAATGTGGTGGTCTACAACCATGCCGAGCAGCAACAAAGGACCTTAGCATTTCGCTGAAGAAGAATGCGTGAGGTTGCAATGGTAAAGCACCATACAGGTAAGGTGGAGTTGCCGCTAGAAGTCGGGAGACTAGTTCTGTATTTCTTAGTTCCCGGATATGAGTCTTCATTGGAGCCTCTGCAGGTACCTTTTCTTCTTGCACTGAGCTCATCATCTGTAACAAAACGGTGTATTTAGCAAATTTATATTATTTTAATTATACAAATCCTAACTAATATTATAAACGCGAAAGTGAGTTTGTTTGTCTACTTGATGAATTTAGGCATAAAGATAAATAGTACCCTGGAGACGATTATAAGCTACTTTTTCTGGTTAAAAACTTAAAGGTCAAGGGGAGTGGTAAACTTTGTATGAATCTTTTTATTGCGTCGTCCGATTTGCTTCAAACTTTGCAGAATTATAGTTTTTAATTTCTAATTTATTTATGGTTAATAATAATATCGATCAACAACAGAATAAGTTGACAAAATCAACAAACTATTTAAAATTGCTTGTTTCGTAGGCTCGTTAGGTTTTTTTTAAAAAGAATTTCTAGCACCAATTATTTGTAGCAATAATTATTTTATCGGATAAACTGTTTCCAGCAGTAGAAGGTCACAATAATAATCAATAAATAATTTTGGTTATAAAATTGCTATATTTGTAAAAATCGTTATAGTTCGGCCTAAAATTGGTTATAGGCTTGGGATTCTAACGGCAACTCCTTGTTCGTGGCAAAGTAGTTTGCTATACCAACCTATTGCTGTATTCACTAGTTAAAGAACTTTGGTCATTGTTATTCCTTCATAAACTTCCCTACGGATCCTATGTGTCAAATCAGGCTACAATTTATCTTTATACTAAATTTAAACCAAATCCGTTAAGTTGTTCTGGTAGGAGTAACAAAGATACTAATACACGCACACACACACACTGACAAAGTCTTACATTGATTATAATAGGCTTCGCCCGCGCGGAAGTCGGTGAAGCGAAATAAAAATAATCTGTGTTATTATCTATGTTATAGTCTCTCCCCCTATTCCCCCACATAATTCTGTACCACAAATAAAATTACCACATTGACACGTAAAGGAATAGTGCGATTTCACCCGAGGAAATATCTATAATTCCGCGGAAACTACTTCTCTCCATGTTCTTTCTCACAGCTATCTCTATACCGAAAATGTGATCACCTCGTTACTCCCTTGCTGCATATAGAAATAAATTCCCACGCGTTAATAAAAACGTGGTACAATCACCTCCATTGCAAATGAAGTGCCTATATTCCATTTTACATAGCATGGTGACAAGCATTTCGTAATTTTGTTACTGAAAATAGAATTCCAACAAAAAATGTGCAAGTCAAAAATGACAAGGTTAGTATATTCTTAGTATATAAAAATGTTGTAGGAGTCACGTCTGTTTTCTTGAACTTGAGTTTTCTTGAGTAACAACGGCCAACGGCCATTTAAGAGGGCCCCAACTCGCATATACATTTGCTTTATGGGCGTTAAGCTGAAATCGACGATTTTCAGTGGAAAAAATATATTATAGATAGGCGACCAGCTAAGCGTAAAAAGTATAAAATAATTAATTACGATCAGATCAGATATATAAATTCTATTACAGTAGTTTACTAGCTTTATAGTTACTTAACATTTCATGAAATAAATTATGTTCCCGCTACTAGTTGATAATGAGTTACGAATTAAAAAGAAAAACGAGAGGTTCGGTCATTATTTTTTTTGAAGCGATTTTTTAACAGATATCTTAAAACAAAAACAGTAACTTACTAGTTAAAGAATGTAGAAAGCCAAGTTATTTTTTTCCAGTCTAAAATTTGCAATAGGAAAGTGAAATCGATTTTAAAATCGAGCAGAAAACTGCACATTCGAGTATTGAAGCGCACCCTTAATAAAACTCTTAAATCTCACGAACCATGCATGCTAGGTGAAGTGGAGTCACCGGCGGAAAAGCATACTGTTAAGAATCTATTAATTGGGATAATTAATACTCTATCAAATATGAGGAGCTTCTGGCCCAGTCACATTCGTCTATCGAAAACGATAAGCTAAGTTAAGCAACGTAAGTCGTGGTCAGTACTCGGATGGTTAATCGCCTAGTACATTTTTCTGAGCTCTTGCATACTCCGGAAAGCACGTCAAATTGTTGGTCCTGGCTTTATCATATAATGATAGTAGTCTTGAAGCCAAGTTAGAGGCCTTATGGTTGGCTTGAAAACTATGACATTCTGAGTGGCCACTACTTTAAGGAGAGGCCTGTACCACTGCAGTGGGGCGTATAATGGCTGAGGTAAGCAAGCATGCATATATTATATCTCTTTCTAGTCTTTTTAGCTATGCTAGTTGTAAAAATCAAGTCAATTGGATACTCTGTTACGGCAATAATCAACATAGTGCCCTGCGAAAAAAATATTTTAGTGGGAATTCTTTTGGGATAAAAAGTTACTTATAATGTTCTTTAGTCCCTATCACGTTGCAGATACCGATAGGTGACCAGTGAGTGAATAGCGCTCCTTGGTATCACTTGCAGAAAATCTATTCCCTATATTTGTCCTTTCAGCTATGTATGTGTAAAATCTGGACATCAAATTTGGTTGCTCCGTTACGGCGTTAACGTGTGAAATATTCGAATTTAAAAATATGAAAAAAAAAAACATTTTCGTGGGAACTCGCAATTGGAATAAAAAGCATTATCTGCGTCCTTCAACATCTGTTCCAAAAATCTAAGCATTTGATTTCATTTGTTATAAAATATTCAAAAAATGCAAAAAAAAAAACGAAGGGGCTCTCAATCGGGATAACAGTCCTTTGTGTATAATTATGTATCGTCGTCGTGACAAATTTCAACCAAATACGTTGAGCCGTTACCGCGTAAAAAACAGGCAAACAGAAACACTTTCAGAAATGTAATGGATATTAGTTCAGTAAGGTTTTTATATAAAGCTGAATAAACTATATGTACGGCTACATTTATAAACTGTTACACAATACAGTACAGTTATGTTGTTTGTATACATGGAGTTCGCTTGTCGACATCGATTTTTCAGCTCACCGCAGTTTTATTGCCAGTATTCCGATGACGTCGATATATTCCCATCGATAGCTCGCAGTCTATTCAAGCTTTCCTTTTTTTATTTGGCCAAGAGTATAGCTATCTGAATTTTAATTATACTTTCGAGACCGATGGCTTATTTTTTTTATTTATGCACTACGAATTTGAAAGACGTGTAAGACAATGGATTGTGACATATGTATGTATCATTTTAATTATAAAGTTTTCCCAGATAGGAGAGCGTGAATGACGTAAATTAAATAATTGTAGTCCTGATTATTTTGTTTCAGTTAAAATGTTGACATTATAAGGATGTGGTTGTTACTAGTCAGGGCAGAAACAGTTACAGAAGTAAAAAATATATGTATGTTACAAATCCCTACCTAACTATGTATTATATCCTTATTTAGATCCTAATTTTATACAAAGTAATATATACTAATGTATACCGTTAAATTTTAATCGTTTTAATGCCGTGGACAGGTGATCAATTCTTGCTTGAGTGACAAAATGACGCGAACCATTAGTAGGTAGGTCAACATTCAAAGAGACCGACCCTATTATGACACATGACACATTTCACC
This sequence comes from Apoda limacodes, assembly GCA_946406115.1. Classification (NCBI taxonomy): domain Eukaryota; kingdom Metazoa; phylum Arthropoda; class Insecta; order Lepidoptera; family Limacodidae; genus Apoda; species Apoda limacodes. The sequence goes on from OX291541.1 coordinate 46,550,337, forward strand.
AATGACGCGTAGCGCAGTCCACGTGGACTTCGATAAATTAACTAATGCTATACTAATTACCGCCCCTAGATCTTATTTGATTGGCAATTCGCAAGGCGTGTGCCCTACATCTTCATCCTCTCCTCGTCGCAGCCAGAAGACGTCCACTAAATGTTGGCCATTTCCATATTTCTCCACAACGGCCGGTCCTGAGCCGAGTCCACCTGGTAGAAAGAAGGGCGTCCCACGCCCATCTGTTATCGCTTTCTTCGAATAACGATGTGGCCTACCTTTGACTACAGTCAGTTATAATTGCTTAGTTATAGTTAGTTATAATTGTCAGATGTCGGTAACTTTGTTTTTTTAGCAAATCTTGAAAATACGAGTATGACATCATTTTTTGGAGGAAAACAAAATAATGCAAGAACCGGCCAAGTGCGAGTCGGACTCCCTCACGAAGGGTTCAGTACTATTATCTATAAAAACGGCAAAAAAATCACGTTTTTTGTATGGGAGCCCCCTTAAATATTTATTTTATTCTATTTTTCAGTATTTGTTGTTATATCGGCAGCAGAAATACATCTTCTGTGAAAATTTCAACTGTCTAACTATCACGGTTCATGAGGTACAGCCTGGTGACAGACGGACACCGAATTCTTAGTAATAAGGTCCCGTTTGGTTAATCAAGAAAATAAGTTAAGCTAGTATTTTTAGTGCCAAATAAAATTGTATATTATAATTATACACTCAAACAATATTATTTGCTCCAATGCACTATTAAAATTATTACATGTCTAACAATCTACTCCACGATCTACTGCCGTCTAAGAGCTCTCAAACGCAAATTACAATACATTAATACGGGTTCGCCCCAAAGGAATTAAATGTCATATTACCATATGAGTGAGTTTGAAGAGAAGCGATACATTGAATTTGAGTGACAAAAGCGCGGGGGTGAAAGGGGGGTGTTCACAATAAATTCAGAGTAGCGTATCTCTATTCAAACAGTTGATATGAGCGTGAAGCGGGATGAAATCTTCGTACGCGACGAAGTGCAAACATGACGAGTGTATACTGTGTGAACACCCCCGGCCACCCCCGCTGCGGGGTGTAAAAGTCTGGGACAAGTATATCTTACTGTATGAGGTTTTTAATTACTTTTGTCTTGAAAACTTAGTTATTTTAAAATAAATGACAATGACGCACAGAAGCAAAATCATTATTGGTTTTCGAAAACCATTAAGGTGTGTACTCTACCTACAAACTGCTGCTATATCTCACTAAGTAAAAGTTATGAAAAATTTTTTGAAGTGAAACCTTCTTTAGCGGCGTTGTAAACTTTTTTCGTGGTGGGTCAAAAATGTTAAACTCGCGTCAGGACACGTGACCTGATCGAAAATTCGTAAGACGTATCCCTCTCTCTTTCTACCGTGCGGCGAAAATGTATGCCTGCGCCTGCTGTTTCGTTTATAGGGTTCCGTTCCTCAAAAGGAAAAAACGGAACCCTTATAGGATCACTTTGTTGTCCGTCCGTCTGTCAAGACCCTTATTCTCAGGAACGTGAAGAGGTATCAATCTAAAATTTATACCAAATACTCAGGTCTACTGTTCCTTGGAGCTCTGAAAAAATCAAACTTCTAAGCCAACGGCATAAAAAGATACAGCCGTTTATGCCGCAAACTTTCGAAACTCGCAAGGGAATCAAAACCTACAGGGTACTTCCGTGAACGCAGAATCTTGAATTTTGGTGCGAAGCAACGTCTTATAGTACAGATAAAGGAAAAAATTTTAGTTACATCATATAATAAAAATATTTTTAATAATATACAACAAGATATAATAAGTTTGCACGGAACCCTCGGTGCAAGAGTCAGACTCGCACTTGGCCGGTTTTTTTAGTATATGGCGATTATGTGTAGTAAAATTTTAATTCTATGACAGATTAAGATGTCGAATATAATAAAAAAATTAAATAAACAAACATTATTATTTATAATCACATAAATAAATATGTGTACGAAGTGATGGAAAGTAAATAGCTAGTATGTCTTTACTTCTGTCGGCACTACATGAGTGCAACCCGTTTTTTTATCACCTCTATACAAAAAGAGCTGGTTGGTTACTCGTAAACAGGGATTAAAGTTGTACTTTGGATCCCTAGCGACGCATAGTGATTTAAATTTGGAATCACGTTTAGAATGTGGATTATAGAGATAGATTAAGAACATTATATGAACAAGTAACTAGCTGTATAATAAAACTGGCTGGCCGCGCGCGCACCAAATAAAAAAAAGTTTGTGATAAAGTAAAAACCGCGTGAAGCGTTATTCCACCTTTGTAATTGTTTACTCAAATTCGTATTTACGTTTTTCTCAAGTAGTGATAATAAAATAAATAAATGTACTATTCTTATTTAAACGTAAACTTATCTCTTTTCTTATAGAATTCTTATAAAAAGTAAAGTGTGTATAACTTGGTCGCAAAATAATATTTCCCTCTCTGCGCTCTGGCTTCTACCTTAGAATCCCTGGCTATGCACGGGATTCTACTCTAGAATCCATCGCTCCACTCTAGATTAGAAATAGCGCCCTCGCTGCAACAATTTTATTTTGATCCTTTGCCTTGTGATACAATCTACTATTAGAAGTTGATACGAGTAAAATAAAATAATACCGTAATCCTTACTTACGTAATTCGTAATACCGTAATTGTTCCTTGGTCTCACTTTTAATCACTTACTAGAGGACCCCGATATTATAACCCCATTTTACTCAGGAATAGTGTAGCTTTCTGGTGGGATTTTTTTTTAAAACATGTTCAAAAGTTGCATAGTTTACCCCTTACACACAAACAAACTAATTTTATAATGTTATAAGAATTAAAGGATAAACTAACCTAACTTGTGGTCGGTTAAATGAGTCGTGCCCCACATTATGATGTAGGTGTGTACCTACCTAGCCACTGGTTACCCCCTTCGGATGCTAAAAACCTACCAAAATTAAATAAAAAATAAAAATATACCAAAAATTAGGGTTTTTTTAGAAAACATGGGTTCAGCTAACTTCGTCGAAACATTTTCACACTGTCATTACCAATTTTTTTTAATATTTTTTTATAGGTATAATTTTTTAATTTAAAAAAAAATAATTAAAAAGCTACGCAAGTCCAACAACATTAAAACAGCCTTAACTCTGTAAGCTACTATTCCATAACCCATTAATTAGTACACACCCATATTTCAACCGCATATTAAACCATCACAGTGTAAGTAAGCATTTAATTTGTCCATTCCTTAATCCAGTCTAACAAATCTTTAGACCTCGCACAATTATGGACCTTATGCAAAACCTCAAAGGGACAAGAGAAAGCGGCATTTTTGATGTTAAACAATGTCTCTGTGGAGGTGCGCTCGTCACGATAGAACGTTAATTTCCATATTAAAACCGTCACAAAGGAAGCAGATTTCAAAAACCTCGCCGGTGTGGCGGGGTGGTAAAAGAGTAGCCATTGATCTATGAAACCTTCGAATGGACGCGGTAGACACATTGGGATAACCTCAGGTAAAAATACAATTGATAATGAACTTTTTATTTATTTACTTTTTAACAATTTTGTCACTATTTCTTTAATTCCTAAATCAATGCTGAACAATTTTACTAAAGTGAAGACCAATTCTGTATAGTAAAAAAAAACAAAGAGCTAGAAGAGTCTGTTCTGAAACTATTTTTTATATAACACTTATTAATTATCTTTGACTCGCGGTTTTACCCACCGCCGTTTAATTATTTAAATAATTTTATTTCTTTAAATTTAAACGAAATTTCATACCTACTGATCGCAACATGACAGGTGGTATACTCACCACGGAAAGTATTGCAGTGGCCATCAACCATGGCTTGGTTAATGGCACTTTGGGTGTGGTCCGCCGCTTAGAGAGGCCTGCTCTGAGGAGAGGCCAACTGGAGCCCGGAGAGGAGTCCAAGGCAATACAACGAGAATCGGAATTCGCATAGAACCCACTACTACAGAATTCGATGCGCTTCAAGGACAGGGAAAGATAGAACGTAAGATGCGTTTAGTGATTCTTTGTTGGGCACTTACAGTCCACAAGCTGCAAGGCAGGCACAAATTTGGAAAAAGCTGTGGTGGATCTGGGGCCAAAACTATTCGCAAAAGGGTAAGCCTATGAGGCGCCAAGCCGTGTAAAAACGCTGGATGGACTTGCTATTGGAGCCTCGAAAACTGCTCAAAAAACCTTTCAATGAATATTATTTTGATAAGTTGAAGCACTTACGGAGCCAACGACAAAGTAAACTTCTGTAGTACGAATCTGTTTGTCGATTGAGTACTTATGAAATTCGGTGAATATTCGGAGCTGAAACTAAAAAGCTATAAATAAAAAAAATATTACAAAAATAAAAAACCTGACTGCAAAAACATCAAGAACTAAGAAGCAATTAACAAGTAAACCCAAAACATACTTCCTCCTGTAAGGTAACAATCATCGTTTAATGACATTTTGTGTGAATTTAAATATATTGTGACTTCGTGTTAATACTTAGCCAAATATTTAACTTTTTAGTTCTTGATGTTTTTGCAGTCAGGTTTTTTAATTTTTTTAATTATTGTTTTTATTTACTGTTTTACTGTTTTTTAAATCTACCACATCCGATTGCAAATCTTACCTCTTCACATATCCGTAACATCACAAACAATATTGCGCTCAGATACCGGCGGGGTATGATAATCGCGTCAAAACGCACGTGAAGTGCTGCGGGATGGAACTGTGGGTGGAGAGGGGGTGTTAAGCCGGTGACGGCTTTAAAACGTACCCGATTATCTGACTGAGTGTACTTAGTCTGGGAGACGGTATGATTTATCGCGACTGACTGTACACAGGCAAATGTATGTATAGCTTTGAAATAATTTTTTGAATTAATTTTGGAATAGGCTATAGTACAACACTCAGTTATTTTACCCATTAAGTCAATATCATAGTTTTAAGCATTAAATCACCAAACACTGACCAGACACTGACTACACACCAGCTGAGCCTCGTGGTTTTACTCGCAGAAAACTTATTACCACAAAAAGTCTAGAACGGGAAATTAAACCGAACCATTGTGCCAATTTTCTACAATTTAATGCAAAGTTGAGTAATGGATAGGAGTAATGAAAATAATTAAATCAGTCATTTTGAGAATGGTATTTATTGAGGTTTCTACCTGTTTTCAAATCTGCCTTTAAAAAATATGTGATAATCTCTCCATACGTAAACTTTACACACCTGCCCACGTAGGTATACTGAAACATAATTTTTAGGTCTCCATACCCAAAGGGTGCCATCGTAACATCTCTGACCACCCATTCGGGGATTAGTATCGTGATTCTAATAATTAGTTTTATTTATTTTTATCTGGAGTCTCTACGTGATTTGATAATTCTGACTTTTTCCTCACAGCAGTGCTGTATTGTATATCTATCACCGGCTTTTAAGATTAAGATATATGCTAGATCGCGTAAACACGCATATTTAACAATTTTTATAGGATCTTAAGAGAAAAAAATATGTTATAAAACCTACTTTTGTCTAGTTACTACCTTATTGAGTGATTTTCATTTATTATTGTAGTTAATACTAAACAAACCGGGAGTGAACATTATTCGAACACTTGTGCAAATTTTCAAAGTTATAATAGTCTGTTAAATCGTTAGAATTTGTACTTATCTAGTAAATTGACTTGAATGCTTTAGCAAAATATCTAGAAATTTGACTACAAAACTGCAAAATGTTATATTCCATACAATTAATACGATGTTAAGCGAAGATTTTCTAAGAATATATTAACGAAAATATTGATATTGCCACATGAACGACATCTACGTTAATTTAATCTATCCAACGTAATGAATTGAGAGAGTGAAACGGTCTTGTATTTACATTGTCAGGACTTGCAACTGTCTGTATGTACACACGTGCTTAACAGGACTTTGAGTTCCCCACGTACGATGGAAAGGGATTATTTTAAATTTTTTAAAATAATTTTATCGAGTATTATAAAAGAGGCCAAAAAAATTAAAATATTTTTAACACCTTCGTCTGTCATCTATGTTTTGAAAGCTGTAGATTAAAAGGTCACATCCAATTGTGCTGAAACACTGGCTGTTACACAGGTGATAGCTTTCAAAATGAAATCAGACTTAGGGTAGGAAAAGTGTAATAAGTGTGTATCACAAAAAGCCCTGCTTATAATTATAGTAAGTTGTTACGTTGTGCGGCCAAACACTTAACTGAATTACAAGTATGTAATTCTGTTAGATTTATTAGTATTTTAAAGAAATTAATAACAAAAAAAAAAAATGGCCAAGTGCGAGTTGGACTCACACACCGAGAGTTCCATACCTACCACCATTTACGTAATTTACAAACACAAACAAAAAAAGTGTGCCGCTAAGCGTTCACCCATCCAAGTACTGGCCAAGCCCGACGTTGCTTAACTTTGAATATCATTTCCAACAAACAAATGAGTAAATGTTTCTCTTAACAAGCTAGATAGCGCGGTACTGGTAATTTAAAATAGTAATGACTTGGGCCCGTCTCACATTTGGCCATTTTTTATTATTTGTTGTTTTTACTTTAGAGTTCACACTATTTTTCACCGCAAGTTTAAAGTTTTTTATGTATTTCAGTTTTAATGATAATTCAAAATTAGTTTCTTGTATGGGGACCCTCTTAAATTTTAACTTTTTTAAATTTTTATTATTTGTTAATTATTCCTTCATAATTACACATATTCTGTGAAAATTTTAGGCTTCTAACTTTTTCGGTCTAGAAGATAGAGCCTTTTAATGGTCGGACAGACAGACAGCAAAGGCTTAGTAATAGGGCCCTCTGGGTACGGAACTTTCATAACTTTGACGATTCAAAAGTGATTGTAAAATCCTTATTTGAATAAAACATTTTGACTTTGACTTGGAACCCTAAAAAATCGTACTCGTAATGTGCGATTGCGCCACGTAGTACAGTTGCGAGACGTAGAGCAGCTACGACGAGCTACGTTGCTACGAATAACTGTACTACAAACTAACTAACCTGACAGACGTTGTTCTGCCCTTTCCGTTACTGACACCCCCGTCGCATCGAACACACGCGCTATCACTTCTTTTACGCTTGGATTTCTGTATGACTGTTTTCTTTTTACTAGGCTCCAATATACTAGGTCGTAGCGTGATGTTAAATAGCCTATAACCTTTTACAAATTTGGACCATCAAATGCAAAAAGAATTTCAAAATTCGACTAGTAGTTTCAAAGATTAGCGCGTTCGAATAAAAAACAATCTAACTCTTCAGCTCGAAACATAATCTAAGAACATACTTACGCAAGGCGATGGTAGGTAATGGTAACGGACTTGAAAAAGCTTACCATTAGAGTAAGACAATTGGCATGCTGCTGGTTAGTAAATTACTTTAAAACCAACACTACTAATATATGCATGATCTTAGATATAAATTTCAGCTGTATAATATCGCATACATAAAATACATACACAATTTATATACCAATCAATTAATACACATCATTAACGCGTCTTTGATTACTCAAATGAGATAATACATGAAGCGAGAACGTCTTTGTGCAAAGTATACTTAAGCAGGCAAGGGATGGGAGGGGAGATGAATTGATAACTTGTAACTTGGTTGTTTGTATCGAAGCTCAAACTGCATTAGGCAAACTCAAACTCAAACTTTTTTATTCAAATAAACTTTTAAACAGCACTTTTAAATCGTTAGTTTAATTATTAATTAAAAAAATTACCACGGGCTCGGAGTGAACCAACGTCTGACTTACGACAAGTTTTTCCGCTATCTAATTCTGTCTTGCATTTTTGTTCTTGTTTGTAAAAACTGCTAAAGAATAACTTGGATTAGATTTGGGATTAATTGTATATGAATTAAATAAAGTTATCGTGTTCTTTGATGTATTACAAATACCAGAGACTAAACAGTTTTAAAACCCTATCCAGTTCCGTTATGAGTGACAAGGACAGGGCTCGATGTTTTTGTGACACTTCGAAAATAACCAATAAGCTAGAAGCTTAAGTACATTTGTCCTCTCATATGAAAATATAAGAAGTTAAGAGTGTTATCGGTAAACGGGCCTCCCACCATACAAACTCCCGATTTGCACACGTAAATGTAAAAAATGTAAGCGCGACTTACACTCGTTGAAAAATAATTATAATGAAAAATAATTTAAAACATTAGCTTTTTATAACTGTGTTTTGTTGACCAGAAGTCTTTTTACAAATAGTAAAAATTTTTTAAGTTGTTATAGTTTAAGAATTATTACTGAATAGTGTCAAATTATTACTGAATGGTGTCAAATCTGGTAAAATTCAGTTTTTTTTTTTGAGGAGTTTTGTATTTCTATTCTTTACAAATACTTTAGCAGAGCATCTTACTTTTCCCGTTTTTTTTTAAATTACCGAATTTCACCGTTAATCCATAATTTCAGTTGAAAATTTACTTTGACCGGAAAATATCAAAAACATGACTCCAAATACTCTTTTTCTCCGATATATAATTAAAATAATGTAATTCTATACAAATACCAGATAAAGATACACTTAATGCGATAATAAAATAAGTTTACATGAAATTATTGCTATTTACGTATAATTTAACTTGAAAAAAACCTCAAAAATCTGTTTTTTACCGATAATCCTCTTAAATTGAAATTACAGTTCCATTATATTCGTAGCGACGTAGCTCTTCGTAGAGGCTCTACAATGCGCTATAGTGTAGCTACAGACTGCTGCTGGGATTTAAAGACGTGCTCATTACAGAGTTATTAGGACGAGGACTTTATGATAGAGCAATTGTGTTGATGCTTGCTTTTAATGCTTTTCTTCAATATCTAACTGTTCTTAAGAATGTGAAATAAAAACATCTGACCAAGCACATAATAGAAAATTGCAGTTTTGCGATTAGTATATAGGAGAATAGAAGGAAATAAAAACCCTGTATAGTGCGAGTCGGACTCGCGAACTGAAGATTAGTAATAGGCCTCCGTTGGCACCGTTTGGGCAAAGCACTTAAAGCGTGTCCCACCTGGTTTGTGTATGGGCTCCTTAAAAATATTTTGACAATTCGATAACATTAGATCAATCCATACTATAATATTTCAGTGAAGTATTTCAGTTTGTTACCTTTTGTCGTCCAATCGACGATGAACAGGTATAAATAAAATGGTTTCGGAAGATAGTTAACATTTTGGGAATGTATACAGACGTTACTAGAATTGAGCACAGTGACATTTTAGTAATATTTTCATATACAAGCTTCTTTTCCTTAGTACCTCCTATTTATTAATAATTTTATGATTTTCATTGGCCAGACCTGTGCCTCGATAGCTTAATTGGTAGAGCACTAACACGGATGGTTAGGATTGTTGCAGGTTGAAGTCCTGGCTTAGTGTTAATATTATGAATCCATTTACATTGATGATGTAGCCATAGGTATTGTATATACTAGTTTTATAAATTTTCTTCGAAGATTCTAACGTTCAGGGAGTCATAAACGATATTTCACTTGCAGAAAAACTTATTTCTGTGGGAACTTTCGATTGGGATAAAAAAATTGTATATCCTTTTCTGTCCTCTAACTATTACCAAAAATTAGATCCAACCGTTGCCTTGTTGCAATGTACTGGAACAGTGCCTTTTTCATTTAACTTTATTTAAAACTAGATCTTGCCAGCGGTTCCACCCGCCCTAAATTTGGTTGTAGGGTGGAACTCCTTAATTATACTAATAAAGTTTGCTATAGCAAGCTATAGTTCATTTAAGCGCGTTTATAGTTATTCTCGTGGGAACTTTGGATTTTTTCAGGATAAAAAGTAGCCTATGTCCCAGGATCTAACTTATATGTGAGCCAATAAGTTTCATCCCGATCCTAGGTCAAAGCGTGATTGAGTAACAAACATCCATCCATCTATTTAGACATACTTTCATAATTATAATATTAGTAGGAGTAGTATAGGATAGGATAGGATATTGGTGTTTGACATTTAACCTTGTTTTAATTAAAATAAAAAAATTGGTACGGCAGCAACTGCCGCACGTATAACTTCTCTTTGTGCCTTGACATCGAAGTATTTTTTTGGCATAAAAATGCGCTCATAAATATTTGAATTCAGTATCTTTGATTACACAACAGAACTTGTTTCATAAAAATCAAATAATTGCTAAAAAAATGTATGCCATATTGGATTTTTGGACTCATTATAGTAACTTCTCATTTCAAAGAGAAGTTAATAAAATTATGTATAATATATCGATCCTATTTTTAGAATCAATTCAGTAATTGCATAGATAACTACTTACACACAAACAAAATAGAAAAAACATACAGGGATGTGAGAATTGACGATGATCTCAATCTTACTTGTCTTATCGAACCCTTAAGTCTGAGGAGAGACTTTGCCTCCCTGTGTGTGTTCTACTGCTTGTATAATAGGATGTGTTCTGAGGAATTGTTCGAAATAATTCTCTCGGCTATTTTCTACCATCGCGCCGCTCGCCATCGGCAGGGAATTCATCCTTATACCCTAGAACCTGGTGAGGTTTTCTCTATGGACTATAGTATGAAGTTTATGTTCTTCAAGAATGAAGATTTTAGATTTTTTAAAGGTCGACAACGAGTAATGTCGCAAGCTTCTACATAGGCTGCGGTGACCGCTTGCCATCAGGCGAACCGCAAGCTTGTTTGCCACCATAGTGGTAAGACAAACATACTTAGAACAAACAGAATAATACAGTTTCCTACACGGGACACACTGTATACTTATTTCTTTTATTTCATTGTATAAACAATTACTCTTGGTTAATAAATCCAGTTCAATAAAATACTAGCTGACGGGGCAGACGTTGTCCTGCATGATACCGAATGCAGCGCCATCTGCCGGGCTGATTTGTGAATCTAAACCATCCAGGGCGCCACCCAAACACATACAGAAAAAAATATTCAAATCAGTCCAACCGTTTAGGAGGAGTACAGTGACATACACACGTACAGTAGAATTATATGTATACAAAGATATTAGCTTATGTACTTATAATAATCTAATAATTATCTTACAATAACACATATAACCATATAGTCACGCTTTGGGGATACATCAGATAAGGCATTGTCTGTCAACTTATAAGTATGCTGCAAGGTATTCCCTCACAGCCTAGTAGGTAGTGTGGCTGACTGCTGTGCAGAGGGCGTGGGTTCGATTCCCGCATCGGACAAACATTTATGTGATAAACATTTGTGTTTGTCTAGAGTCTGGATGTATTTTCTTATCATATGTATGTATTTACAAAAAAAAGTTACAGATATATACTGATATCCGTTTTCTTGTATCCATAACACAAGCTTTGATTACTTTGGGGCCAGACAGCGCTGTGTGTAATGTCCAAAAACATTAATTTTTCTTATTAAGATATAGATATGGCATGTATAATATATTTTCTTCTTCCTTCCGGGAGTCATTAACAAAGAAAGATTATTTCTTTGTATATATATTTATATTGTATTTCTTACTTCTATGAAGGTTTTGTGTGTTTATAAGATTGATGTACTAAGACTACTGACCTTAGTATGAGAGGTCAGTCAAAGAGAATATAATAAACTTGAGGTCAGTGACTAGGACTTTACAAGTCACTAGAAGTCGTATATTGTTAAGGAAATAAATTCAATTTGAAAAATAACAAACACAGATTGTAATTTCCAGTTACAGTCGCTTACGTACCGATTCTATCTGCCTACTTACCTATCTCGCAGTTTGTATACCTGCGCCTCCCCGTGGAGGAAAATAATAATAAAAACGTTATCGTATCGCTACACAATGGCAGGCTGTCGTTTACATTCAGTCACAAGACGAGACAAGGATCTATAAATATAAGTAAAATTATCTTTCGCAAACATTTTACGTTTACTCCGTAAATATCAAAAACTCCATGTAAACATTAAAAACAATATTAATTTGAGCTCTTGATAAGATGATCATGATATCGGTTTTGCGATAATTGTAAAATACTTTATGTCTCTTTCTGCTTCTGAAACTTTTTGGAACATTTCTGAGCTTCCGCTCCGTTGTTATTACCACTTAATTAAAACCGAGCAACAGAAAAAGGCAGCACCGTTTACTTATCGGGTCGGGGCGTTACGTTCCCTAAAACATATTTGAGCGCGATGGCTGATTCATGTGTCATACTCGTGAATGGGTGCTGCCTGTGGAGGCTGGTCTGCTCTTGCAAACTTCTTTGTATTCTTAGTATTTATACTGTAAGACATTGATTATTTCTAAGTGATGAATACATAAACTGTATTTTTTTTATATTTTGCAATTAGATACTTTTTTTATGTTGTGCTTGTGCTTTATATTTCATGTTTTTTATGTTGGTAATGGATAGTGTCCTTCTATGATAGGGAGGGCATTTTTCAATATTTTAATTGGACGCTGTAAAAGAAAGGGAAAAAAGAAATATCCTTGCTGAGTTTCTTGACGGTTCTTCTCAGTACAAGGTCTCCCACCCTATAGACTCACGAACCGATAGCGTAGTGACATTCAAAAGTGCTCAATTATTGTATCCTAAATTGAATAAATGATATTGATTAATTGATTGATTGATTACTGAGGAAATTTCTTTCATTTACCGAGATGAATTTTATAAAATATAAGTCCCCCCTTGTACCACTTGCAAGTAAAGACATACTAACCTGGCCTAGTGCAGGTTAGCGGACGTTGTCAAACTTGTGGCAACTCAACTATATTTCAAGCTTCCCATATGGCCTCTGACTTGGCTTAACGACTGCTGTCATATGACAAACGGCCAGGAGGACTTAGGGTTTAACGTGCCTTCCGAAGCTCGAAAGGCGGTCGTCTTTAACAGTTATAGTAGAAATCTTGACGAAATAAGTACGACTTACTGCATGTATCATATAAGCCACTTGTGCATGCCTTTAATTTACCATCTATTAGTATGCGCAGAGGGAGTGGGCTCGATTCCCGCATTGAACAAACATTTATGTGATATAAAAAATTTGTGTTTGTCTTGAGCCAGGGTGTATTTATGTATAATATGTATGAATTTACAAAACAAAAGTAATATATATATATATATATATATATATATATATATGTGTAAATATGTATCTGTATCCGTTGTCTGATATCCATAACAAAAGTTTTGCTTACTTCGGGGCCAGACGGCGCTGTGTGTGATGTCCAAAAATATTTATTTATTTATTCAATACAGCATTTTATAGCTTTTAAATAATACTGTTTTTATTATTCCAGTATTGTTATACACATGTTTACGTAAATATTAAAAACAATTTCAGGGAAAACAAAGACAGCTTCGATAGATCACCACTGAGGACGTTATGGCATGATACACATTTTTTTAAGGCAAAAAGTATATATTGTAATTAACTATACACTATTGTCGCTAACTGATTGGCTTTGCTAAAACTTTACTTTTGCTTAAAATAAAATAACCTTGATTTTTTTTTGTATATTACCGCTTTATAATGTTTTGTTTTTATTTGACATCGTTTGATTTTTTTTTATATACCACATCAACAAGGAAATTCTTACTCTTTGATTTAAGGATTTCTTTGTGAAGCGCTACGAAGCGCTACGCCGTCGTAGACAACGCAGCTACGACATCCACTTAGTATATAAGCAGCAGAAAATATGCTTCGAAGCGTCGCACGTCGACGTCGAAATTCTATATCATTGTCCCTCAAGATGCAATTTGCTTCGGAAAAATCTCTAATATTATGAGACATACAAACGGGCACTAAGTTTGTAAAAAATACCTATTAAATTGAATTCGCATAGTAGCTATAATAACTAACCTATAAAGATATTTAATAGATTCTAATTTTCTCAAGTACTAGCTGGGCCGGCAGACGTTGTTCTTCCCTTAAAGTTGATGCGCCGTAGCGCCATCTGTTACAACAAAGGGGTAGCTTTTGCGCACGACTACACTTTTTTTATTGTATTTCTATTAGATACTTACCAATCCGAAGATGTTTATGTCGATAAACTAACTTACACCGCCATCTGTTAGAAATGTATAGAACCCGGAAATTTTATGTCTATAAACTAACTTGCACTGCCATCAGTTAGACATGGATGGAACTCTTAGCCAGCGCACGCCATCTTAAGCTCCTAGTTGGCATGATTTTTTAAGACATCTTGAACAATTATCGTCATATTTCATTAAATTATCACAAAACAATATAAAACTATACGTATAAATCATCTTCTTGAATCACTATCTATCTATCGATAAAAACCGCAATAAAATAGTTTAAAAGATCTGTGCGTACATCGCTACAGACGTCGGGAATCGACTTTGTTTTATACAATGTACAGATATAGATAGGTAGATATCTAAATCTACGAGCAACAAACCGCTGGTTAATTTAAAGAGTAATACTGTACTAGGAGCTTGGCCTATATTTTCTTGGTTAATATTTTATTTTTCATAAATAAAAATATGTAATAACAACTTCATAACGAAATTTCATTTCAAAACTAATCCATATATCCATCCATATATTAAGATTACAAATGCGAAATAAATCTGTCTGTCTATCTCTAACCTCTTCATGCTGAAACCGCTGTACCGATTAAAATGAAATTTGGCATGGAGATAGTTCATGTCTCGGAAAAGGACTAGGCTACTTGAAAACGTCAAGTATGAATCGATTTTTTTTCTATAATTAAGGATTTGCCGTTGAAATCCTACACCGGTAACCGAATTAAGGGCTGGTGGAACCGCAGGCATAAGCTAATTACATAAAATGTTAACCTATATAACTATATATCTGCCCATTCTCAAATTCAAATCCCAAAGATTAAAAAATGTTCTTTGAATATAACCATTATCAACATATTATGTAACGTGATTCCAATCTGAATTGATCTGAGTGACAATTCCATTACTGCACGTAACACGTACATACATTGGTATACCGGTATCTGAAGAGTGTATTCGGAGCGAATGTATGCAAATGTGCGAGCTTGTTGAGTGGGTTTACGTGTATCAGTCGATCAGTCGTACCAACTGATACACGACATGTATTTTTATTCGATTTATCAGTAATGGAATAGATTATTTTCGCCACAATCCTTTCTACTACTAACAGCTAGAATATTTTTTTTGCATTGATATAAAAAAAACAAAGATATAAGATAAATGCTTATTAATTCTATTTTTATACTTAAAAAAAAAATAATCGCCATCTGTTAATACTTTTGAGAAATACGTGAAACATAGTAAGCTAGGTTGCTCATTACAGACAAGGTAGTGGGCTGCAGCCCGAGCGAGCAAGGGCGTAATTCAGCCGAGTGTGTCTGCGATTAAGATCAAGAGTGACATACGACTGTTTTCAACAAACTTGGAGGACAGTTAATACTTATATAAGTGTCAAAATGTTGTAAACTTGACCGTGACGTACATCGATTATGGAAAAAGATTTTTTAACTAAAAAGTTAGGTTTCTCCTATAATCCAACCGAAGTCAAACCTAAAAAATTTACTTAAAAAACTGCTAAAAGTCTCCAAGATCTTCTGTGAAATCCTCGGTGCGTGAGTCAGATTTGCACTTGCCCGGGTTTTTTTTGAAGTATGAAAGAAGAATTCAGTACAAAATAAAAATCGCATTGGGATTTAAATTTTGGAGTTTGCCACGGATTTATTGCAGTGCGTTTCCGTACAAAATTTTTGCAATCAATGAACTCATAGGAAAACAGGCCACTACAAAAAAAACCGCAGATAGCTGCAAATGCGCCCTTAACAATTCGAGTTTCAGGGTCCAAATTCTTTTCAGTTCAAATTCCGATCGCAAACATCAATTTAATTTCAACAAAGTATTTAATTTTTTAAACAAAATGCAGCGGAAATAAAAAAGACTTATGGGTACACACCGGACTTTATCTCCGCCCCTCAATATGCGAAAAATTAGGAACCGTAACTAATAAGGCCTCCACTGACCAACTGATTTTAACAAAAAACGTTTTACTAACCACTGATAAAACGAAATTGAGTCTTACACGTCTGATACTCTGTCTATGTAATAGAAATCATTGGCTACTAAATGCAAAACATCATTTGAATTAAAAGGTAGGACGATTGTCCCTGTTTAATATCTGCTTTGTATTGACCTTTCCTTATATCTCATCAAAGGATTCGGAAAGGGGCGTGATTTTGAAAAGATAAATAGTTGGAGAATTTAAAATACGAGTTTAAAGGTATCTCACAGCTGTAAGGATAGTCTTTTATTACGAATCACGAACTCACATTGCTTTGGGACATGAAACGTATTTATCATTATTTCAAAAAATAAAATAAATAAATATTTTTTAGACATTACACACAGCGCTGTCTCGTCCCAAAGTAAACAAAGCTTGTGTTATGGACACCAGACAGCGGTTACAAATACATACATATACTTTTATTTTGTAAATACATAAATATTATACATAGAAAGTCCCCAGTCTCAAGACAAACACAAATAACGACTTGTGCAGAAATCGAATTCACGCCCCTCGATTCAGCAGTCAGTTCATTACCCACTGAGCCACGGAGACGACGTATACAATCGAAATCAGCGATAGCGACGAGTAATCTAAAAAGCTTTATTTCAACTAACCATCTCGTCCAGACGCAGGTGAGTGACGGTAGATAGAAAGAGTACCTATGTAGAGCCCACACACACCGAGACAGACATTCATTCCTGACCGGCTCTTGTTCTGACGAGAACAATGAACCTTTTAACCGCAAACTCATCCCCCATCATTGCTGTTGGTCATATGCTATGCGTGTGTATTGCGTGTACATTCAAGTTTTTGTTAACATCACAGGTATATAGCTTGTCACCGCTGGACTTTGACGTTTTTTTACTGTAATGGAACGACTATATGAAAGAATTTTATTTACTAATCTATAAGGAATAAAAAGTTTGTAAATTTCGTCATTCCACCCGAGTTTATCTATTCATATAAAATACTTTTTCCTGAATGACTGACGGATCAACGCACCACCTAAACCGCTGATCGTAGAGACCTGAAACTTGGAGGGTATGTTCTTTGTATGACCTAGGAAGTATCCAATAAGAAAGGATTTTCAGAAATTCTACCCCTTGTTAATAATTGAAAGGTGCAGGTTTTTATTGGGTTTAAATGAATGAAAAGCTATAGAAAGGTTATTGAAGACTAATATATTAAGATTTAGATAAATTTGTATACACCATTTTTCACAGTTAAAACATTGAACGGTCTTTTGTTACACTTCTGACATATATAAAAAACCTAACTCAAAAGAGGTTTCTAACACCCCTAAGGAGTAGGTAGCTAGTCTCATCAATATATTTGAACTACACGATTACATACATAGATAGGCACATATCGTCAAAAATAGAATCTATTGTCATACAAATACAATCCTAATTATTGACAAAGGGCATATTCTTTCTCTGGCCTTTTTACCACTTATCACTCTAAAGTGGTATATATGAAGCCACTTTAGGTCAGTCATAGTGCTAAGCGGTTCGCCGAAACGGTTGCGCCGCACGTGCGTCTGTATACATGACAGTGTATAGAGCGGTATATCACCGTTTAAGCACAAGCACAGCTTAATAAATAACAATGGACAACTAGTTCAGACACGTCTCGCAGGAAGCGACACTAACTACACAGCTAATTCGGCTTCTTTTGTATAGGACGCCCGAGTAGTTCGGAGCGCTTTCGATTGATACAAACATCGGGGGATCGTGAATTTTGTATGAAGAGCTAGCTGTCACTCTTCTCAGTAAACTGTGGTACAACGAGACGCGCCGTTCCGGCCAACCGCTCTGGCGAACCGCATGGCGCTATCACCGCGCTTAATTCAGATGAACACCATGGCAAGCAGTGTTGCAGTGATGGGTTCACACGTGTAAGTCAAGTCATCTTTGGGCTCACCACTATTCACGCACGACTAATGTGAAAGACACTTTGATGTTTGGTTGTGTTCAGCCACTAGTTACCCCCTTCTGGGGATTAAAACTGTGAAGATAAGTATACATGCACACGCAAATTCATTTAAAATAATGCTGAATTTAAAACGGCTTTTATTAAACTGCCGTCGCCGTCGTGGAAAAAATAGTACAAAAGACCTAATAGATAGGTATCCAGTAAAATAAGGTTATCAAAAATCCATGTGATATGAGTAAGTAAATAAATTTAGACGTAGTTTTGGTTTAATTTGTTCCAATAATTAGCATTGAAAGTTTTCGATTGCCATTTATATTATTAGACAGTTCTGACGCAGACCATTTTTAAGTTCTTAACAACTTCAGTGTTTTCTCGCTTATTAGCTATCGATAACAAAATTTTTCAACTACCCGCAAGAATTCTAGTCAAGGCCAAAAACAGTAAAAAAACATGTCTAAGAACCTATGAGAGAAACTTAATAAAATTGCACCTACAGTAAACCTTACATTAATTGCTACATAATGTGCTACCAAAGCGTAGCGTCCCATCGTAGACTTTGCTACAGTAATCTACAAATAAATAAAATATATAAATTTTACATGTATACATTTTTTAAACTTAGATTATTAAGTTATTGTTATGTTTTGAAAATTGTAATTGTAATTTAACAAGTTTACCAAAAAAATAGCTTGTTAACAAGTTTTAATCAAATCAAAAAAATAATATTTAATTAAGTAGTTTTCTAAGAACACTTTTGAATCGTTAATACAATCTAAACAATTTTAATTTCTGCAAAAAGAGCCGGCAAAAAAGTTAACTATTCAAAATAATAATATGTACAATACTTTGTTTATCAACTAACAAGTATACATTCTATATTTAAACACTTGTTAATATAAGTAAGTTAGTAAGCTACTAAAAACAAAGTTGTGATACACATGACAATTATTAAGTATTTTTTGTTTTTATGTAGCATAGAGGGCGCACCATGTGAAGCGTCAAATATCGTCAATCATGGTAAGGAACGAGTTTTCCGATTTAATAGGACCAGATTAATACCATTTTACAGTTCATCTTTTAATTGAAGTAATTCTATCAAATTAAGTATCAAACAGCCATAATACTAATAAGCGCGCTTAAACGTTGAATACCTGGGCGACCAAGCTTGGTTTTTTTTTAATTCAATTTTTTATAAAAATATATTAAGACAGGAATAATAAGGCTCGAACTACATGCATCCGGAATCCGGACAAAAAACGGCTCCGGATGAGCCCGGATCGAATTGTTAATTTTACCCGAAAGCAACCGGAGCATGCTCTTGTTTCTCCGGACGCCCAGTCCGTTATTTTTCAGCATGAATGGACGTAGCCTATCAATAACGTTTTTCCGAACATTTGATAACCGTAATTGAAAATTACCAATGCATATGGAACACAGGTACAGCAGCATACCATAATAAAACTTTAATGACCACGGCTACTCACAAAATCTCAACAAAAGATACTGTTTCATTTTTAGCCAAAAGCGTCTCGACAACTATCTAACACAAGTGCTGGCAGCCGCCTGAGTTGATTTCTCTCCGGATCCAACCCGGCCGCATGTAGTCGATATCAACCGAAATTAGATCCGGGCTAATCCGGAGTCGTTTTTTTTACGGAGAAAAAGATTCCGGATACATGTACTTCGAGCCTAAAGCCAACATTTGTATAATGTTATACAGCGCCATCTTACAAAATTGTAAGGTAACAGTTGTTTATCATCCACCGGCAACAATATAAGTACCACAAACATTTATAAGAGATAGAGTTACAAGAGCGAACCAGGAGGCTATCATTAAATATAAATAGTTATTAAGAAAATATTTCATCTAAATCGTTGTAGCAGTTTCCGAGATACGCAAATATATATAAAAATGTATAAAATCATATATAAAAAATTTCAATATATTAGTTTTGACTTATAACATAATATTTGCACTTATGCGATGCGATGGCTCCATTGCTCCCATATGGCAATTATCGAATAAAGCCTTACCCTGACTTCGGTTTGAACATCATAAACACGCGTTCAAACAATGGTGTACAATAAGAAACCGAAATGCTTTCAAATCTCATCTTCAATATCTCAGCTAAATCTTATTCCTTCCTTCACTTCCCTCTATTGTTTACTGGTAATAGGGTAATTGTGCGTTCACGACAGATGTCTACAGACACTAGTAACACTAGACCGTCACTAGTCAACTCGCTTATTACAAATAGGAATTACAAAGTTTCCTGCGGCTCCGGTTATACTTTCCAACTCTTTTTTGTACCACATGTAACAATATTTTTCTTTTGTCGATACACCGTATGCCGTACTCAATGCTGTATTTAAAAAAATATGAAAATGGCTCGATACCTGACAGAGCTTTAGTAAATACTTGTAACGACTTTAGTTTCAAATAGGTTATATCAGTTCATAAAATATTCGGATTTCCATACTAATATTACAAATACTCAAGTAACTTTGTCTGTTTGTCTGTCTGTTAACCGCTGTACCGGTGTAGATGAAAGGCAAGGAGATAGTTTGAGTCCCGGGTAAGGACATAGGCTACTTACTTGAAAACGTCAAGTGTGAGTCGAATTAGCGCAGAGAGGAATAATAACAATTCGGTAGCAGCAGCAGCTAAATTAAACAATTTGGTTTAAATTAGAAATGGAGATAGCTTTCGCATCTTGTCTCGGTATGAGCTGACTCTAAGAATTAACAAGGGATTGCTGTAGGAATTCTACGATAATGACCCAAGCGAAACTGCAGGTAATAGCTAGTACAGATTTCTAATCTAAGTTTCCGATAAATAATTACAAAAAATAACTGTGTTTGTTAATTTAAATAAAAATAAGTCAATCAGTCAATTTTTACTTGTTGATTCACAAATCATTCTTGCAAGAAAATAAACAAGAACCCTTCCCCTTGCCGCAACTCGTCACCAAGAATTTATTGCATAGTCATAAATATTAAAAAGTTAAGCGCATAAATCTCGGCTTGTATTAATAAAGGCTTTGCGAGGAGGTAAAGACGCGAGGCAGACGTCATAAGCTGCGACGAAATTGCGCTCGGATAGGCTTTTATGCAAAATATTTATTCGTAAAAGGTTTCTGTGGAACGCCAGAGATTTAAAATTAATAATAATAATATATTTTGGAAAAATCACACAACTTCATCTGGTCTCAAACCAAGCAAGGCTTGTAATATGAATACTTATCAGACAACGGATCCAAATACGTATATATTTTTTTGTAAATACATCTAATACCTTTAAACGAGCAATTGTTGTATATATGTATGTATATAATCTGAATCTCGGAAACGGCTCCAACGATTTTCATGAAATTTAGTATGCAGGAGGTTTCAGGGGCGATAATTCGATCTAGCTAGGTTTCATTTTTAGACAACGTCGTTTCATCCGTTCTCCCTGACATCTATTAGCGAGAAGTAATACTATTATTTTTACCGACACAGCAACACTAAAGCTACTTGACAATAGATGGCGTTGTTAAAAAAACGAGGGAAGCTCGGTCCCCAGGTACATATTATACATATCAAAAGCCCAGACTAAAGGCAAACACACATATAAATGTTTGTATTGTGCGGAAATCAAATCCGCAGCAGGCAGGAAATTACCCACTGAGCCATAGAAACTGACAATTTGTCATCATCAAAAAAATAGCATAACCAAGATACAGAACTACCACGGATACTATGGATAGAAAACTTTATCTAGCTAGCTAGCGTCTAGCTATGTATGTCACACTAAAATAGGGTACCTTCATTTGATATAAAAAAATATAGTTTGTGATGAATCTCGAAGATAAAAGGCTATAAAAGGAATAAGGGATTGCAGTTATAATAAGAGCAGGTATGTGACTTAAGGTGTCAGATGTGTCTTAAAGTGCTGAATGTAAGTAAAAGTAACAAGACTAAAAGTTGCTAAAAGTTCTAAATGTAATTAAAAGTATCAAATGTTAATAAAATAATTAAATGTAGTAACTAAAAGTCTAAGCCTTTGCTAATGATTAATTTTGCAAAGAACACATTTATGTGAACAGCTGTTTGTGAAGATTGCCTCAGCCATGTACTCCCAACTGTAGGGGCGCAGGGCCCTGCTTGGAAAAGGCTGCTTAGGCCATAGTCCACCGCGCTGGCCAAGTGCGCAGTACAAAAAGAATTTAGCAAATCCGTCTATATATACGACAGAGTTATATCCGAAACAACTCCGTCATTTATAGACGGATTTGCAATATTCTTTTTTATTTTAAAGCGTATACTTCCGATGTGGTCCCATATTAATGTATTTAGTGAATTTAAAACTGAAACTTTTGGTCACCAAAAATAATTGGTGTAAATTTGAAACTAGTAAAATGGCTTTTATGTTTATAATTTTATTAAGTTTTGTTACGAGAATGGATGTTTTTAGTGCACGATAAAAACAATTTGTCACTCAAACTGAAGCTGGCTTCAAAAAGATGCACTGAAAAGGTAAAAATAATTACTTTTTTCCATAAATCTGATCTGAATTACAGTTTGAAGTTGTTGTTTTTTTTTTTGTTGAAAATTTTTTTATGTCCCAATTTTTCTGTTTATCGAATTCACGTCAAAGGAGAATCCACTTTATTAATTGTTTTAATAATTTTAAATTAACTATTTAAAATCATGTTGTAATTATGTAAAAGTAGATTGTGATTTACCGTTTTCCGTGTCGTCAAAAACCACGAACACTCAACTTTTAGGTATACCTTTGATCGTAATTTAGCCATATTCATTTCATTCCGCCCATCACGAAATTAATACCAACGTCTGCTGCCGCTTTAGAAAATTAGCCGCACGTTTCAACAATGGCGAACAATGACAAACTCAAATACCTTCAAATCTCATCTTCAATATCTCAAGTAAATCTTAATCCCTTTTCCCTCTCCCCGTCTTTTGTCTTTGTCTACGATTATTAACGAGGATGTAAGTCGGCGACAGACAGACAGACAGACGGTTATAGAAATTAATATGATGGACCATTCTCTTAAAGACACTCACTGAAGAGAAATTTGTGCCATTTATTTATAAGGGTATTTGGTAAAGCTAGAGTATATATCGAGTAAGCGAACTTGGAAACTGCGAACAAATCATTTCAACTATTTAATAAAATTCAACGGTCCGAGTTTTATAAAATACTTTTTATTCCGGCGAATAAATGGGTAGGAATGTCTGTCGGTGATGAGCGATGTGTTTCTTAATAAAATATAACGAAAGTATCATAAAATTGTTTTAATTAAAAAACCTTCATTCAAACAACTTTCGTTTAATTTTAAAAATAGCGGCGTCACCGAAAACAAACGGCAAATTAACAGACACCTATTTTAAAAACAATTACACAACAATAAGAGATAGGGGAAGATTCCCGACAAATATTAATTAGCATGAACCTTCTAAGACGTTTCATCCCCCTGATTTTATACCCCACTGTGTTGAATTTTGAATCGTCTGTTTAAATAATTAATCAGAAACAATTTCAAATAGGATTCTTTAATTTCTTGTCTTAAAATTGATTAATTGATCGTATCATTTTTATATTAGTCACTAGACATCCACTGCTGCACACAGGCCTCAACTTTACAGGTCTAATATCGGATCTCGCATTAAATGACTTTCGATGGCCCATACCATGCATTAAGTAACTTATAAATGGGAAGATTTCTTTACTTTACTATTACGTTCGCGTATTTGACAATGAAGAGCTTAGTCAGCACTGTATCACTACCGCATGCGAATAGTTAACGTAAACATACGTAAAGCGACAAGTTGGTATAAAAAAATAAACAGCGTCTTCTGCGGGCAGAAGTAGAACTATATTTTTTTCTACTAGTACTGTAAGTGATAATATTAAATAGTTAATGTATACATTAATACATTATTTTGTAGTCTTTAGGTCTAACACGCGAAAATCTACATATAAGAATCCTTGACCCACCTGATTATGCCTAATGCAACCAGGCTCAAACGTCTCTAAAAATATCCATAAAGTTGTTTATTTTACTAAATACCTAGATAGGTCTGTAGATTTTATGATTGTAAGGACAAAATTATTTTAATAAAACCAAAAGTAGGTGTCTACCGCTTTAACAGTTCACTTGCATGACACCAACTTCAAACTGTAATTCAGATCAGATTTTTTGAAATAATTATTTTTACCTTTTAAGAGCATCTTTTAAAGTCGGTTGTTGCTTTTGTCAAAAAAAAATTTTTTTCATAATGAATTTATTAAAAAAATTAAAATGTGTACAAATTTTATATAGTAATAACTTTACCCCTTCCTTTACAGAATTCAGACAAGCAACCGGATAGCTACCAATGCAAAGTACCTATCATCCGCCATATTGTTTTTCGCGGATTAATGGCGTCTTTTCCTGTCATCCCGGGAAAAGAATAGCGCTAATTAATCAAAAGTCGCCTTCCACAGATTTCCATGGAGATTTCCCGAAGACATTTAAATAGGCATGTCGGACCACCCGCAAAGTTTGTATTCTAATGGTTTCTTTTGTGCCCGGACAATATTCCGGGATTGAGTTTTTGTTGAGGATCTCCCGCTGTTCGTTGTAATCCCTTTGTAATTAATATTTAGTCGATTATTGAGAATCCACGCGAAAGTTTTTAGTGAAGATACAATATTGTTTACAATCATATTAATGTTTCATTTTAATACATCAAAATGAAATATTTATTATAAATTTTGATTTAATATTAAACATACCGGACATATTGGAGTCTTTTTTGGCAATAACTCATTGGCGCATAACTTAGAATTGTTAGATTTAAGTTATATTTATTCTTTTTAATTATTTCACTTTGATGTCGTGTTACTTCTTACCTAATAATTTTTTTTTTCTTCTTTTTATAAACTTTAATCTATAAATTGGTATTTTTTTAAATAAAGCAAAAAAAAAACAAAAATCATTCCATTCTATTAAAAAAAAAACTATTTGATTCCAAAAAGCACGCTCGTTACTTTTATTTTAAAATATAATATAAAAATATTTGAATAAAAGATTGCTCAATGTTCCAAACCTTTAGGTATGCATATTCGTAAGGTTTGTTTTTTTACTTTTTAGTAGGTTTTTGAAGGCATTGTAATTTTTTGATTAAATTTTGTTTATTTTTATTTATAGTTGGAACTTACACATACATATAATATCGGTAGGGAATCACTCTTGTTAATCAAAAAATATTGGGTTCTTAAAGAAGTATAGGGAGTGATGACAGTTTTTAAGGGACGCTAATGCCCGAGTAATGACCCTAGGTGGCGTTGCAAACGTCCATAGGCTACAGTGGCCGCTTAACAACAGGTAGTCCGTGTACATGTTTATCACCGTGTTGGTATAAAAACGGCTCACGAGACATGTTTTTTTCTAGTATTTGGTTCAAACAGTTTGGTTTAAACAGTACTAAGTATAATTAAAAAATGAATAATAAAAATAAGTAACTAGCTTACATGTACATACATACATACACTTAAGGACACACCTGTTAAGAAGCCCTAGACTAACATAAATGAATATTGTGCAATTATAACAATATAAGGTAGATAATTACGGGTCAATATGAAAACCTCCTCCTTTTTGAAGTTGGTTAAAAAATAGTACAACAAAGCTTAATTTGTTTTTATCACATATTTTAATTTCTTTAGCACGAAAACCTTTAATCGTTTTTAGTTAATGTGAAACATAATTAAAAAAACTGGCCAAGTGCGAGTCAGAATCCCGCACCAAGGAATCCTTACCGACCACCATTTACGTAATTTACAAAAACAAAAAGTGTGCAGCTAAGCGGTCACCCATCCAATAACTGAGCAAGCTCGACATTGCTTGACTTTGGATATCGTTTCGAACAAAGAAATGTGTTACTGTTTCTTTTGATAATAGCTAGATGGCGCTGTAAAGGTGATTTAAGATGGTACCGTCTTACACTTGGCCGGATTTTATTATTTGTTTTTCTACTTCAGAGTTTACACACACTATGATCACAGCAAGATTATACGTGTTACTGTTTACGATAGAGCAACTAGATTATAAGTTTGTACCCTGTACCGCCAAGCGCCGTAATTTCAATTCGAACGTAAATATTGTTATTAATTTAGTAAGCGTTAGTATTCAGAATGTTATAATTTTATTTTCTATAATGTTACATGATTCATAAACTTATATTTAATACCTGTTTTACACAAGTACTAAGTTCATCTAAGTACCATTTCATGGATTTTGTACGATTTTTTGTTCTTTTCTTAAGTTGGTCGACTATTTCTCATTAAGTTGTAAAGCCTACTTAGCTATGATAGTTTTCCTGTTAATTTCGTTATATATGCTATTCTCATGATTTTTTCCACACACCCAAGAACAGCCATTTAACTGGCAGTGGGGGGACACTAGTCTCTAATAAAAATTTGCACTTTAAAGCTTATTATTTCGCAAACGCATCGCTAAGTCAAAAAATGATTATTGTACACCCTCAATATTTAACAAGCTATTTAACAACAAAATCATTCCCACTCTTCGTGTAGTGGAGGCATCCTAAATTTTTATCTTTTCTAATTTTATTTTACCACTTTGTCGGCCTAAGGGGCCGTCCATTAACCACGTGATGTTTTTTTAGCATTTTTTAACCCCCCCGCCCCCTCCCCCTTGGTGATACGTGGTGAGGTTTAAGACTACCCCCCACCCCCCTCCCCACCCAAAATCACGTGTGTTTTTTTGTACCTACAAAAAATCTTAAAATTTTGAAGAAAAAATTTAAATACATGTGATATCTTAGTACACCCCCCCTCCCCCCTTGTGATATTTCGTGATGTTTGCCGTATATACATATCCATATCCATGCTAAATTACAGCTATCTAGTACTAATGATCTCTGATTTAGCCGTGGACAGACAGACGGACTGAAACTATAAGGGTTCTTTGTTGACTACGGAACCCTAAAACTACTGATTTCAACATAAACATAAAGAATTTGCAGTACTAGGTAATATATTCTGAAATACCTTACATTACAATATGTTCCGTGAACTTTTAAACGCAACGTGACGATTTTCTCCTTACCTCTTCACAATAACTTCATTATAATACAAGCAGGGAATGCAGGCATTATTGCTCCTAACTTTTTAATATTTATGGCCAAGCAATAAATTCTTGACGACAATTTTCTGTGAGGGAAGGGTTGATTATTTTCTTGAAGGGAGATTGTTTAAAAGCTACAAGTACCTATGCTTTTGATTTCTGATTAAAATTTGCGGTATTTAAGTAAAAAGTAAGTAAATATACATAACTACAATAAAAATATGTTTACAATAAGAATTCACTTAAATCTACCTAGATTTTTTCAATGTACATATGGTTTAATACGGTAAAGTCACCAACGCCATTTCATGCTACTATACATATTAAAGCCGTCTGTTCAAATATGAACTATGCGAACACAACAAGCTAGTAATTTTATAACTTTTAACTGTAGCCAAAACTTTTTAATTCATAAATTCTCTAGATATCTAGCGCATCTATATAGCGGTGGCGTTGTCTATACTTCTAATCCCGCTATTTCAATTGTGTTTAAGTAAGTTTATTTATTTATTCACCTTATAATTTTATTAATTTACTCGTAAAAGCGATGAAAAACATTGTGTGTAACACGGGCGGTACGGAAATTACAAACTCGAGTCATTAAAGCCTTCGATCTAAATAGCCTCTTTTTAGTCATTTTCTCCTTACTACCCCCTAGTACACAATGTTACTAATACTTTTTGTGTCATGAAGCTATCTTTAAACCACGGTCGTTTTTTGAAGCCAGCAGCTACTCGAGGGTTAGGAATAAAACATTCCATACCAGCGAGGATTGTCTCAGTGACTGCGGCGCGCATACGTCAGGATCTTCTGAGCTTCTTACAATCCACCCCAGTCAGCCGACTTATAGTGCCACACACGACGCCAATTAGTTGGCCCAGATGGATCGGGTTGTGTGCATGATACTTGACTCCGAACGAGATAGTGGTCCGATGAGCCAAGAGGCGCGTCCACTGAGAGAATCCATAGATCAGAGCAAATTCATGAGCAGATATCTCTGCGTAGTTATTGGTTCGAGAACTGAGCCACTCACGATGGTGGGCGTTGATTAAAGTCTCCCAAAATAACTAGTTCTGCTGTGGGATATTGCTCTAAAACATTGTCAGTCGTCAAACTCAGGTGCGTGAAGAGTCGAGCTACATCCGTGTCACTGCTATGAGACCTGTATAGGTACGCAGTGTGACCGCCGTGATCTACGCACACCCACAAAATCCACATTATATGTGGATGGAGTAGCCGCTGTGAAAACCTTTTTTTTTTCCTGATCCCCCTCTGTTGTAGTAGCCGGGTCCGCTCCGGTCTCCGCTACACAGGTTGGCAGTTCAGCCTCCCAGGGCGGAGATTCAGTGATCCCTGGGTTCGGGAACCCGTTCAACCTGCGGCCGGCCAGCGGTCAGCCGTTTCATCAGGTCTTCCTACCAGCACGCCGCAATGCCGGCAACGAGCAACGCCGGCCCTCCGCTGTTCGCGCAGCGAATCCTCAGGAGCTCTGTCAACCTAACTTACCGCCAGGAACACAACACTACTCAATATTAGCGGTTTTCTGTAAGGTGGAGGTACTTCCCCAGTTCGGGCTGCTCATTCGAGCAAGTACTCGCTGTGGTTTTCTTTAAGGACTACGATATGGCGTTCTTCAAGAAAGAAGTTATTAGATTTTTGAAGGGTTAGCAACGCGCGAGTGATGCCCCAGGTGTTGCAAGCGTCCATAGGCTGCGGTAACCGCTTACTATCAAGCGGACCGCAAGCTTGCTTGCCACCTTAGTTGTATAAAAAATAAATGTCATGTCTTCATAACACTTTTTAGGGTTCCGTACCCGAAGCGTGCCAAAAGCCCTATTAGGTACCAAACTGGTTAGAATCCTGATTTTAAATCTCAGAATATTATGTGGTATCATAGGGAATTACGTAACAAATAATAAAAAGTTCAAAAATAAAAAATTAAGGGGCGTTCCACACAACAAACCCGTTTTCGTTGTTTTTATAGGCTTTAAACTTGCAGTTATTATACTGTAAACTCTAAAGATAATAAAAATCGGCCAAGTGTGAAAACGGGCTTGGGCATGGGCCCAATGGAATCATCTTCAATTACCATATCAACGCCATGTAGCGATTATTAAGAGACAGTTAGTTACAAATTTAATTATTAGAAATGATATTCAAAGTAAAGCAACGTCGGGCTTGGTCAGACATTGGATGGGTGACCGTTAAGCGGAAAACTTTTTGTTTTTTTTGTGTTCGAAAATTACGTAAATAGTGGTACGGAACCAACGGTACGCAAGACCGATTCACACTTTACGGATTTTTTAAATAATTTAACACCCACACCAAAATTATTACGTTCTCAAAATAATTCAAGCATGACGCGCTTAGAGAATAAAATTATAGGTTAGGAACAAAGGCGTTAAAAAATAAAGAGGGGAATGTGCCCCCTTACGTATTGCAATAATGATATTAGTACGTAACCTCGTAAGGTCGGAGTATGTAATTACGATAGGGTTGTCTACAGTCCTGGTTGACCGGGAAACCGGGATAGTTTTAGCATGTTGTTGTTAAAGTGTATATATGGATATATACTTACTGAAATATATGATAATATATATTATTAAGTAATAATAGTGAATAATATCATGATTGTAATAACCGTGTTAACTAAACTGTATACTTCAAATATATTAAGTTACTTAATGTAAAGAGCGACATTGTGACTACATCAACCTAAAAAGGTTTCAAGTCGGGATAACTATATTTGTAATTTTGTTGTGTAAAATTGTTTTGGAAATAAATTAAAAAAAAAAATCTAAAATTAATGAAAGTTATACTAACTAGCGCCACCATAACATGTTTTTAGGGACCCGTACCCAAAGAGTGTCAACGGACTCCTATTACCAGTCTATACATATATGCTGTCTGTTTGCCCGTCCGACTTTCAAGAGACAACCTTCAAACACTACGAATTAACTACTTATTTTTAACACTAAAATCTTAAAATATGTTTTTATTAACTTTAAATCTTATATTGTAAGAAAAACTAGAATTCTGTATAACTTTTAAAAAATACAATTAAAGTCATTCGCCCGCACTAAGAAAAAAAATTACTAAAGCTTAGAGCGAAATAGGTAGAAGCTTTTATTTTTACACACTATGTATTATTTTGGCGGGTTTCCTAACAAATTAAAAAAAAATCACAAAATATAAAAATTTAAGGGGCACAAAAAACATGTAATGGTAATTTTCGCTTTTTTTATAAAAATATTAACAACTCAAAAAATTATAGAGTCAGCTTTATAGAATAATAAAAAACATTCTGTATGGTGGTACGGAACCTTCTGTGCGCACGTTAGACTAGCACTTGTCCGGTTTTTAATTTCTACTTAGCACGAAATGAATACCTACAAAAAAAACGGACAATTACCCGTCCGCGTCGTACACGCATTAAGTTAGGGTTCCGTGGAATAGAATTATTGTGGGTATATGAAAACCTTGTAAAACTTTGTTCAAAGCATTTTAGTTAAAAGTGACACTTATTTCTTTAATAAAAGACAGATTTTTTCTATTATTAACAGGCAAGTAAATACATGGTTATATTAAATATTTAATCAGCTGAAAAGTTATTTTGATAGAGTAATAATGTACCATATAAAAACCACATACCATTTTTTATTCGCCTTGAAGTCGATTGCCACTCACTGCCCCTAAAGCAGACATACTGACAGAACATTTAGCTAGTTTCTTCAACTGAACCTTTTTACCTATCTTTACTTTAGCAATCAATTTCAAGGAGAATAAATCGTGTAGCAGAATGTGCTGTCAATAAATCGTGTAGCAGAATGTGCTGTCAATAAATCGTGTAGCAGAATGTGCTGTCAATAAGGCTGGTTTGGGACTTATTTTTTACTTTTAGTGTATGTAAAGTCGGTTTACGTTTTCGTTAAAAAAAAATAGATCAAACACCTTTTTCTGTATTCGCTTAGTTCAGATATTTCCTTTTAATAAGTAACCTGATGATGATGATTAAACATATCTTGGGCATTTAGGAAGATCTTGCGATATTTGAAACCAAACCTTTTATTTTCACTCGCCAGTTTATTTTTGGCAGAAAAAAACTAGATATTTGGTCAACTTAATGATGTTTGCAAAATAAATAGTCCTAAGTTCCTGGCACAAAATTATTATTTGGTCAGCAAGACATAATCGGTAAGCACATAAAACATATAGTTAGGCACTGAGAAGGAGCGTAGCGAGGGGCAGTTAGGTTGTATTTATAAACAGCCAGAATTTAATTGTGTAATCTGGGAAAATGAAAATCAATTTAATAAAATCCGAATCACGATTTGCTGCTCTACCACTAAAATAGCTGCAGATATATTTAATTTTCTGCGACATCAATTTTAATGATGCCCAATATCTTATTACTTGCTGGTCAATATAGTTATTTTTGCTGACCACTCAAAAGCACCTTATTTCATTTTGATTGCTGACCAAATACATTTTGGTTTCGACCAAAATCTCTTTGATTCGCTGGCCGTTTGAATGTTACCAAAATAAAGATATTTTATCGGTAATTAGGACCTTAAATAGGTGACACCCAAGCAAAGTGCTAGAAGCCAATAATTTCTCAATTATATTCTTTTAGCTATTCATGAGAGGGACATTTTAGACGCTAAATGTCAGGAGATTTAATTTGACTGCACATCGCTACCGCAATTTGTTCCGCTTATGAGGAGCAGGCGAAAGAAATGTCAAACTAAGGGGTTCCGTCAATTTAAGGGGAATAAACGGTAGCCAAATAGCAAAAACCGAATCTAAAATAGTTTTTCATATGTGTCCGTCAGTTCGTTTGATGGTGACGTTTGTTTAATATTATTAATCGCTTATAGAGTTTTGTCATGTCTTTTTATTCTTTTGTTTTAGGGTTCCGTAGCCATTTGGTAAAAACCGAAACTTTATCCATTCGTCCTTTTCATTAATTTGGAGTTGAATTAAGGTTTTTATTAAATTATTATAGTAAACCTGTTATATATGAAAGCAAAATCTTTCTTGATTAGGTATTACGAGGCCTAGAGTCATTAATTCAAAAAATAACAAATTTCCTTTAAAACTCCCAACTCATATTTCTCTTTAAAAAATTGGAATCTCGCTGGTATCACCACGGAGAACCAGCTAGTATTATTAGGTATAGGTATGCCTTTTGTACATCTGGCAACATTTATATATGTTATTTTTTGCTAGGATAAATTGGTAGTTCCAAAATGTCGTCTTCAGAAGGTAGGTACATAGCTCTTTTGCAATACAAATCATATATTTTCGCAATAAAATTCCAGAACATGTATGTTAATTAACCTCCAAATAAATTTAAAATATATAACAAAGATAGTTTACTGAAAAAGCTATTACAAAGTTGATGAATACATTAATGAAAAAAAATGCTTGGAAGAATTAGAACTTAATTAATTTGAATTGGTATTGGTAATATTTTTAAAATTAAAACATTCTATATTACGTTATTACCTAGTATATGTAGCTGGTAATTTATGAATTTAAATTCGGTTATTGGCGTGGGATTCTTACGTCAACTCTTTAATTAAAATTATACTTATGAAGTTTGCTATAACGCTGTTCGTTTATATATCGGTAATAGTTATTTTTCGGAATATAATATTCCTATGTCCTTTTGCAAGAGTTAAACTATCTACATACCAAATTTCATCTAAATCGGTTCAGCGGTCTAAGCGCGAAGAGACAGACAGACGGACAGATAGATAGGCCTACAGAGTTACATTCGCATTTATAATATTAGTATGGATTAACTGCTGAGTTTCTTGCCGGTGCTTCTCGGTCCGAACCGGTGGTAATGTTTATTAAATTAATAATTAAACTGACGATTCAAAAGTACTGTTTAAAAGACTTCTTGAATAAAAAGTTTGAATATTGTGAGCTTCGATTCATGCTGTCGTCGTATAACAGCAGTCGCTAAGTCAGATCAGCGGTCTTGATGGCGGCTTGAGATATATGACTGTCGAGTGGCTATTCTAGTTCGACAACGTCTTCTAAAGACAACGAGCTAACGCGGTAGAATATGAGCTAAAACCTTCTTTTTTCTCTAAAAAGAGGCCTGTACTCCTGTAGCGGGATAAACAACGGCTGGTGAAACAGACTGATACAATAAATTTTGTAAATTTACAGACAAAAGTAGTAACACAATAAAACTGTGCATCTGCCTGTAGCGGTATAATATTACTCGTCACATCGGAAGGGAGTGATTGACGCGTGAATGACGAGGTCGACATGCAGGTAGGGGAGGAGGGGAGGGAATACATTACACCCCAATCGGGGTCGAATGAAAACTGGGGCGCATTCATTTAACATGTAGCCGCAGATCAAATATTTTATAGTTCTTTTAAGATGCGGTTATAACAAGTATTTCTATTTTTAAGTATTGTCTCGATTTCGGGTTATTATAAATAAAAACCGGCCAAGTGCGAGTTTGGCTCGAGGGTTCCGCGAAAACTTATTATATGTTGTTGTATATTATTAAAAATATATTTATTATATGATGTAACTAAAAATTTATGTATTTCGCAATTTTTCAACGACGTTGGTTTGTACCAAACTTCAAGATTCTGAGTTTACGGGAAGTACCCTGTAGGTTTTTGTTAATTTGCGGCATAAGCTGTATCTTTTGATTGTGTTGGCGTAGAAGTTTGATTTTTTTACAGCTTCAAGGGACAGTAGACCTGAGTATTTGTTTTTAATTTTAGCTTGATACCTTTACGCGTTCTTGAGAAAAAGGGTCTTGACAGACGCACAACAAAGTGATCCTATAAGGGTTCCGTTTTTTCCTTTTGAGGTACGGAACCCTAAAAAGGCTATATTTTTTACTATACCATGAAGGTGGCAAACATTCTTGCGGTCCACCTGATAGTAAGCAGTCACCGCAGTCTATAGACGCTTATAAAGCATGGCGCATCACTTTCGCTTATCTTACTTAACTTAATAATTAAAAATCTAAAATATTCTTTCTTGAAGAACCCCTTACTATTGTATTGTACTGTAGTCCCTAGACAAAACCTTGGAGGTCTTTCCACACCTAAGCGTCCGCGGGAGGAAGTTTCTCTGAAACCGCACTGTAAAAAACTTAACTTCGTTGTTGTTTGTTACGCGGGATTTGATTTATCCACATTTATAATCTAAAATGAGTGCAAAAAATCTTTCACCTATCATTTCTTTCACATACGATGCCCCTAACGAATGTCTTATTACAAGGTCATAACAGTGAAAATTGCTTAACTGGCGGGAATTAAAACTATGTGAAACTAATGTTAGTTAGGTACCTATAACACATATAATTTTTATATTACATATAATTCTTTTGTACTTGTGTACGTCACTGAACTCGTCTTTAACGTCTGCACTAGAGTTTCTGCGCAAGAATTCCCGAGGCGAGAAATCTCGAGAAATTTGTCTTTAGTTGAGACGAGAACAAAAAAACTCAACGCCTCGAGAACTCGAAAAATCAATTCTGTGCGCCAGGCAAAAAAAACACGCATACAACACGTGACGAGTCTAGGCTATCGCACCGCTGTCACTCCGCTTCAGACAAGACAAAACCAGTCCTATGTACTTACATAACTAGAAATTTAATAAAAAAGAATTTCAGTTGTATGAAAATATTTGCAAAGCTGTAATGACTATTAAATAATAATAATAAATATTTTTGAACACTACACACAGCGCCGTCTGGCCCCAAAGTAAGCAAAGCTTGTGTTATGGATACCAGACAACGGATACAAATACCTATATATTACATTTTTGTAAATACATTAATATCGTACAGAAATACACTTAAATGTTTATTACATAAATGTTTGTCCAGTGCAGGAATCAAACCCACACCCTCTGCACAGCAGCCGGCCACACTACCAACTTGGCTGCGAGGGAGCATAAACTGACATTGCCAGAGAATGAGCGTGTATTCTCGTTAGGTATTAGGAAACTTGAGCGTCTTCAAAACCTATGTATTCGCTATATATGCGGTTTACGTAAATATTACCATATCACCAATTTCTGAACTGAACTCAAGTGGCTCCCAATCCGTTTTCGACGTAATACTCATACTTAATCCCTTTTTTATAACATTCTCTATAAACCTTGTAGTCCATTATATTAACGTGAAAAATTTAATTTCGTGACTTCTTTAAATCAACCTGTGAGACCAATTACTTCACAATTATTGAAAATATCACGCAACGTTACTGGCTCTTTTAATAATTCAATTTCTGTTCAGGCAGCTATTTTGTGGAATTCTCTTCCGCATACGCTTAGAGATAGTTCAAGAGCACTATTTGAGGTACACTTGAAAATATAAAAAATAATTTACCATCGAACGCTTTGTCAGATATTTTATACCTACTTATTTTAAGAATAATTTCCTTTTTTATCTTATATATCATTTTGTATGTATTTATGTAATTATTTTATTTGTATTTGAATGTGTGTGTATATGTAATTATATTGTTATTAAATTTCATGTTTTTAATTTAGTATTATGTAGATAAAACTTTGTTGTACAAGCCCTTGCCACGTTTTTTTTGGAAATTTATTCTTTCTCTGGGTTTGCAGGAAGAAAAAGATCCGTCCAGTGGTTGAAGCGTGATTGAGTAACAAACATCCATCCAGACATACAAACTTTCACATTTATAATATTAGTAGGATGAAAAATGGTATCCCTAGGCTGCACCGATTTTGATATTTTTTTTTTTGTTTTCTAGGTCCATTTCTTTTATTTCATATTCATTTCCGTCCCACCAGCTATCGCTGCGCTTAAAATCAAAACTTTCCGTTGCTTCGAGGAAAAGTGATTTTATATTGACTTATAAATATGAATATAATATTTTGAACTAAAAAATTAAGATATTCAAAACAAATTATAGCTTATGTCCATATTGAAAGTCCATTAGAATGAAAGAAAGAATAGTTCCTGAGATTACCTCCTACATCTACCTCTTTATAATATTAATAATATACGTAGAATAAAAGTATAATTCATATATATATTTATACAAATGAGGGGGCAAACAAGCGTACGGCCCTCCTGATATTAAGCGGTGACTTTTTATTTTAGACAACTCTTGCCCACCCAAAAAATCTTATCATTCCCTTTTTGAAGAACCATATGCTCGATCAGGAGCTTTTACCACAGCCAAAGCGTTCGCGGAAGGAATTAGCTCTCAAACCGCACTGTCGGTGGCAAGCGGAGCGATGGAAGAAAGTAGTCGTGGGTATCATATTATGCGTTAATAAATTCCTCAGAACACTACCAAGCTACTAATTATACTAAGAGTAGAACACACACATAGCAACAAACCCTATTCCGAAACTTAATTCCACATGTAGATTTAGGATCGTGCGAGCGTGTGAGTTCTTGCAGTTCGTCTTTAAACCGAGTCAAAAGGCTTGTTTGTGTCAAGGCACAGGGCCCAATAATTTAGTGCTCCTTCTGGGTGAGTTTATAACTGCGAGTAGCAACTCATACCCCAAAGTGAAGTGAATTACTGCCCCACTGTGTTAATTACACGAAGTTTCTTGGACATCAACCTCGTCGCGTTGTATTCCACAATTCACACTTGTCCGGTTTTATTTTTATGTGTGTTAGAAGTGAAGCGGACCATATTGTACCGCTACAAGCAAGGCTGACGTCACGCGTCCTACATCGCGCTATCGAAGTTTCCTTCACAGTTCAGTATATAAAGAAACAGTAGTACAAGTTAAGTGGTCCCCGCCCCAACTTTTCGCTGAAGAGTGCAAGCAGCACCGCAGCAAAAGTTAGTCCGCGTGTAATTGTAAAGGCCATCTGCGGCCAAAAACAGTAGCCAGCAGTAAGAAAAAAAAAAAGTTAAGTGGACCACGGCGGTCCCCTAGGCATATAAAACACCTCGCCTGGCAGGACATCTCCTCTTTGCCGCCGCTTCTTTTAATAAAAAATAAAAGTACTTGTCCACCAGAATTAGAAAAAAACGTGTAACTGGGAGTTGCCCACGCCAGGTTCTTGGGATTTGGGAAAGGCCCGTAGGTTTATTATTTGTGTTACTAGATTCCAATGTAGAAAAAAACATATTAAGTATTAGTATAGCTTCCAAACATAAATTTTCACCTGAGAGGGGTTTTTTATATACCTATCTATAATTGATACGGAGTGTTTGATCTTTGCACCAAATGAAATTACAAGTTTTTAAATTTCCATAATAATTCTCATTCTACGGAACGCTCGCACTTGATCGGTTTTAATATTAGTATGGAATTGAGGTTAGTTTTTGAAAAAGACAGACAGACAGGATAAAGAATAAAGTATCGACGTAAACGTAGGTACTATTAATATTTGAGCAACTTTATAGTAAGAAAAACATGACACTAAATATACTTATAGCAAAATGTAAATGTAAATAATTTTCACAATAATTTCCAGTGAATCATACCTACTCAAAATATACTTTAACTTAGTGACGCAGAAGTAAAGGAAAAAATTCAACTGTTAAAAACCTTTACTCATTTAATAATTATGTAGATACCTACAGCTACGGCAAGTAACAAAACAAAAGCGACCACTCAAGAAAATGGGAAAAATTAAAAAGTAATAAAAACACAAATGCGGTGCTTTCAATCATCCCTCTGGCAACACCAGGGGTGGGTGGTGACGTCACATGAGATTAAAAAGTTTGACGTCTCTCCCACGGAAATTAGCATTTCGTTCTCCCATCGCGCCGCCATTTGCATACTGGCCGCGATCTAATTTTTATCTTTTGTCATTTTATTATACTCCAGGGTATTCATATGTGAAATCTTATCACAGAAATACGATCCCGATCAGCAAGCTGAGTTTTAAAGCGTGTAATTTTTTCAAATAAAAAACACCAGACAAGTGCGTGTCCTATACATTAAGGTTCCGTACTATAAGAATTATTGCGAATAGATATCTTAAAAACTTGTAAACTGATTTTATTTAAAACAATTTACGTTAAAAATATTTAAAAACTGTACAAATCTATAAAAAATCACAATCATAGAGCATGATTGTAAACGGTGGGATGTCCCACTCCCACACAATATGTTTTTAGGGTTCGGTACCTCAAAAGGAAAAAATGGAACCCGTATAGGACCACTTTGTTGTCCGTCTGTCAATACCATTTTTCTCAGAGACAGAGGTATCAAGCTAAAATTTATATCAAATACTCAAGTCTGTCCCTTGGAGCTGCGAAAAAATCAAACTTCTAAGCCAACAGAATCAAAAGATACAGTCGTTTATGACGCAAATTTCCGCAGTAGTACAGATAAAGGAAAAAATTTTAGTTTCATCATATAATGAAAATATTTTTAGTAATATACAACAACATATAATAAGTTTGCACGGAACCCTTAGTGCGCGAGCCAGACTTGCACTTGGCCTGTTTTACCCACCGACACACCAGTTTTACCCCATAGGTTCCTTTGAGCATTTTGGTACGGAATCCAAACAACGTTATTTTTATGGTGCTTTTAAGTGTTCTAAAAAAGTTTCACCTACAGACAGACTTAAAGATTTACATTATTAGAGTGCCTTTGTGAAATAAGAAAAACTGACCGAAGTTCGTGTGAGTTGAGAGTGAGTTTTTGCGAATGTCTTAAAACATCCATCTTCTTATGAACCAATTTGCTTTAAAACCAATTTCGTTAAGTGTACTACGTATATACAAATCTCTGTATCAGAGGTTCCTAGACTTTCTCAGAGACCACTTTCAAAAATTTAGCTGGTTCCGGTGGACCCCCTGCAGCTACGTTTCTACCACATTCCCAAAACTCGACAAAAAATGTGAAGATTAGATCCAACTATGGAAATTTGCTCTATATCTAATTATTGAATATGCAATGCTTCTTACAATATTAGCTGCCTACATTGATAGCTGAAGTCAAGCCAACATCTTAGGTCTTCACTATTGAAAGCAGATAAATTTAGAAAATTTTA
Organism: Apoda limacodes; assembly: GCA_946406115.1. Classification (NCBI taxonomy): domain Eukaryota; kingdom Metazoa; phylum Arthropoda; class Insecta; order Lepidoptera; family Limacodidae; genus Apoda; species Apoda limacodes. Next base: position 46,589,488 of record OX291541.1, read on the forward strand.
GCAGATATTTATCTGAAAAGCTTTGGGACCGATTGTGTTCAAAATCACTTTCGTTAGAAGTATTTATAGAGTTTTTTTTTTATTTTTTGTTATTCCACTAAGGTCGCAAACAAGTTTAAGGTCCGTCTGAAGTTGAGCGGTCACCGTAGTCTATGGACGCTTGCTACACCAGGGGAATTACTCCGGAGTCGCCGGACCTTTAAAAATCTAATCACTTCCTTTTTACAAAACCCCAAACCGTAGTCCTTGAGAGAAAATCTTGGCAGGGACCTCATTCCAAAACCTAATCGTTACGTTCCTCTGATACCGCACTGTATGTGACCATTTAGGTTTTAAAGGTATTAGAATATGAATTCCCTGCCGATGGAGAGCGGTGTGGGGGTAGAAAGTAGCCGTGGGCATCATTTCGAACAATTCCTCAGAACGTAGCCCATTATACATTTAATACCTTTAGCAGCAGGGATGTAGCTAGAGTTGAATCTAAGGTATGGCAGCAGTGGTTTCATGCACGGGTACGGCACAAGTAATTTTTCTACTTTACATTATTTTACCTGCTTGTGAGCGTGAGTAATTTAGGTAGAAGGTAATTGGGTGGGATCGCGGGAAAACAAGAGCAAAATGGTATTAATTTATAGTACGGGAAAACAATTTATATATATTATACCTTAGTTTATGGTACTTGTAAGGTAGGGCATAAATAAATAGATTTTATGTAATAAGTAATAAATTTTATTTCGAAGCTGCATATCGATTTAAGACATCTGTAAAATTCCATGACAATCTATTTAAAGATGGCGGAATTATAAGTTCTTTTGCGAAAGCTAAGTTTACCTAATTGCGCATTAATACGAGTATCTAAGTCCTAGATTAAAAAAAAATACCCAAAACTGACTCAAAATCTATGTGCAAACTTTGTAAACATAACTTTACTTAATGATCACTTTTTCTGGTAATTTAATCATAAATCATTAAAATACTTACATGATTACCTTTAATGTCACATTCTTTAACTGGTTTTCAAATCATGACACTGATTAAATATAAAATCTACAAAATTCCGAATTAACGATGAGAAATATTATACGTATTTATGTATATGTTGCATAGACTAATAAAGCGAAAGACGCGCGTCAATGTCATTTTTGTTTACCCGAATTGCAAATAGATTTTTAGTCAGGTTTAGTCTGTATATATCAATTCAGTAAATACTATACTATCTTGTTTTTTGTTGTTAATTTATATAATGTGCAAAATATAACATTTATCCATTAATATTTTTATGTTAAGAGGCCAGAAAGCTAATATCTGTATACGAACGATGCCCATGCAAATGTACTAAAAATCATTACAATATGTCAGATACATTACATGGGGGAATTACATTATCAAAGATCTTGGATCAAATCTTTTATCACATTTATATTTGAACCTTTAAGTCATATCTCTGTCACTATCAAAGTTCTATAATCCTAGTTTTCGTAATTGTCACAGTTTGTGGTTGCAATGGAGAATGAGTCTGGGTTCTGTCTGGAGTCTGGGAGAATAAGGTGTAGGTTGCCGTATAAAAAGATATTTTCTTCGTAGACTTTTGTTTGTTGCATTGCAAGTGTTTGCGTATAGCATCAAAACTCCACTCGAATGGAGACGCCATTTCGAAAAAAAAAACAAGGTACTTTAAAAGTTATGCACAGTTTGGACAATCTAGAATTTTATGGTTTGTAGTCTGTGCACTCGCTATTCATTTCCTACGAAATTCTTTTCAAAGCAATAGCATTTCCAGTTTTTTTTTTTGTTTTTTTTTTTTTTAGGTTTAATTGTTGCTTTTGCGAAGGCAAAGGGGCTTAGCCCATACAGCACATGTCTTAAGTATTGTAGATTTTTTTAACAGAAAAACATCACAACAACTTTATAAAAATATTTCATGGCGATTATTACTTCCACGCAGAGGCGCCAAAATGTTTTTCTTTTATCGCGGAAAAGGGACGAAATTTAAAAAAGTAAAGTCAGCTTAATGTATTAGAAATCAAGGTCAGAAAATTACGTTTCTCTTTTAAAACACCAACTTTTAGATAACAAAGCTAAATATAAAAAAATGTATTTATTTTAGTTTTGATATATTCTTTGATAAAATGACACAATGACTTCTAAAATTTTAGTCTTCAGCCTTATGTTAAAATAAAATGAAAATATTATATTATACTAGCTGCGGGCGACGTCGTCTGCAGGAACGCTATACTATAACATCACTTTTTGTGAACGAAACCATAGCAAATAGTAAACATTTTTATATGGTGAAAAATTATAACACATCTAAGTTATGACTTTACACGATTTTTTAACATAAAATGAATGGCTATGTGTGAGTAGAATAATTAATAATTAGGAAGAAAGTCAAATATGCGTCGTTGTTACAGAATGCGTTGAAGAAATAAAGGTTCACTACTCGTTCCCCGTAGGTGATAGCGTGATAATATGTAGCATTTATGTTGACCCGACTTCATAATAATATTCGTGCCAAATTTGAAGTAAATCCATGCAGTACTTTTTGAGTTTATCCCGGACATACATACAGACAAACAGACAAAAATTCTAAAAACTATATTTTTGGCTTCGGTATCGATTGTAGATCACACCCCCAAGTATTCTTTTTAAAAAATATTCAATGTACAGTTTTGACTTTCCTATATTATCAATGTTTCATTATTATTATATGTATATAGATAACAATAAAATATGTTGCGGAAAAGAACAATCTATATATTTTTAGTAATTTTTAAACGCATTAAAAATATATGAAATTAGGCACTTTAAAGCGCCTACCCAATTAAAGTATCTAAAAATTATGACAAGCATTCTTCAAATTATATTTCTTAAAAAAATACATTAATCATATTTTAAAAAGAAAAAATCTTACCTAAATATCTTTTTTCGGCCAAACTAAACAGCGACAAAAATTTCACTCGTAAAATAAAACTCGACAGCTGACAGTACACTCACTTCACAAAGACCAAATCCACACTGAACTTCGCGATTTTCCATCATCCCCCAACTATAAAGGCGGGGCTAAACCTGGGCGGGACCACTGCCGCAAATCAGCCGCTTTTCCACGTAACTTTTCTTGGATCTCCAAGGAGTAAATGGTCAGTCGACATAAGTGGGCTAAGCCTAAGCGAGCAACTGTGTTATGTATGTGACAGACTTTGTACATGGCCGTTTGTATAACCAGGAATTTACTTCGGGGAGTCAAACTCCTGACCATTTTTTAAATTTATTTAAAAAATATGTCAATCTGTCATGGTCGGTTGGCTTACGTGGTCAAGATTTTCGGAAGAAGGACGTCGAATAATAAATATAAGTACAAACCGCCAAAATGGGGTCTCTATAGCCAATTGTTAAAAGTTATTAGTATAATTTCAATAAACTAAAAAATTCTCACTAGCACATAATCTGCTAATTTTAATGATAAAAAAGATAATTAGGGTTCCCGTGCGTCTGAATGAAAAACAGAATTCTTACACGATCACTGGTATGTCTTTCTGTTCGTCTGTAACGGCCAATTCGTTCCAAATATATTAAACTATTTTATTTTTCAAATTTAACTGGACTCTTTATTGGTCAATATCTTATAATTTACTATAGAACTCAATAATTGCAATCCTGATGCCAGAAAGTTAAACAATATTATTTTTTATTAAACTAACAACCAAAACATAATTTTGGAGTGTGAATATTCTTGGAGGGTAAAACCTATGGGGTACTTTCCGTTGACCTAAATTCATGAAATTTGGCAAGAAACAAAATATTACAGTACAAATATAAGAAAAAATGCAAATACTTATAATTTGTGGTTATAAGTAGCACATAAATAGTACGGAAGTCTCGGTGCGCGAGCCAGATTCGCACTTGGCCGGTTTTATTTTGTCTTGATTTTCTAATTTTGGGGATTAAATTCGTGAGAACAAACCCCTTTCTTAAATTCGAAATAAAATATTTTTTTTAACAATAGTAAATGCATAAACAACATAAAACACACTAATATATATATATATAGCCTATATGTCCATACAAAACTGAAATATATTTATAGCTGTGTGTGTGGTCATTCAAACTATATTTATAACTGTGTGTTTGGTTATTCAAAGATTACTATAGAAAATTTATCGTAATATCGTTCGTTCGTTTGTTCATCGTTTCAGCCGAAAGACGACCACTGCTGAACGTAGGCCTCCCCCATATGTCTCCAGTCGCCGGTCCTGAGCCGCCTGCGCCCATCTGCTTCCTGCGGCTCTGACCAGATTGTCTGGTCGATCGTAATATGCCGTGCTATAATTTATATTAATATATATCATAGCTCCGTGTATGAGGGGCTTAAAGCTGTTATATTATGTGGCCTTAGAATGGTTTTATTAATATTATATTAATATAATAAAATTGTAGCATGCAAATGTACTTTATCATCTTTTAAATATTCCACACACTAAATAAATAAAATTTAATTAGGTGTTATTAGTCTTCATGTCATGAAATTTAGTCATAAAAGGATCTTACTTGAAATGTTGACTTACATAATAGCTTTAGATGTATGGAAACCTAAACACAAGTATATTAACATAAAGATTATCCAAGAAATAAATTATTCAGGGAAGACACCAAGCCAACCTTGCTCGTATTCTACACTACTCTGTTCGATGGACAACAACAAGCTTGGTTTAGGTATTATCCTTGTTCTTCGACCTTATTTCATGTCAACACCCAATAAGTGATAGCATTACTTCCAAAAAGACGAAAGTTGTACATCTCAGTCTACAGCCGTAACTTGCCGTGTATGGAAAAGTGAACAATGACCAACTAAACAATGAGGTAAGCGAAACTGATAGTGTTGTATTACACCTTACTTTTTTTTTTATATAAAAATAAATAATTAAAAGTGTACTATTAGTCCAGTCAAATTAGATACATTTTTAGGCTAAAAATACATTAATTGGTAGAGTTTTGAATTTTGGTGTAGTTGTTTATTAAGACATCCCGTTGAACATACTAAAAGTCCCCATCGATAGTTGTTGCGCTCGCGCCGCCATCTTGGAAAATAGGTACCCTTTTTTACTTTTTTGCTTATATTTCGGCAATTATTGCTGATACGGAAAAAAGTGCATGTAAGAACTATAGATTATTAAATATCCTATAAAAAAGCTCTTACATATGATTATTGTATCTCTAGTATTTTAGCTGTAATCCGACATTAAAGAGGAAAATTATTTATTTTTTTGCTGCCGATATACCGTTTGTTTTATGTTTTTTAAGGTGGCAAACAAGCACACAGTCCACTGATGGTAAGCGGTCACCATGGCCTATGGACGCTTGCAACACCAGAAGTATCACTCGCAAGTTGCCGACCCTTCAAAAATACAATAACTTCTTTCTTGAAGAAAGTATTCCTTAGAAAAAACCTTAGCAGGGAGCTCATTCCACAACCCAAGCGTTCGCGGGAGAAAGTTTCTCAAAAACCACACTGTACGTGATCATTTAGGTTCCAAGATGTAAGGATGAATTCCCTGCCGATGGCGAGCGGTGTGATAGTATAAAGTAGCCGTGGGCATCATTTCGAACAATTCCTCAGCACACATCCCATTGTACAAGCGGTAGAACACAACCAGGGAGGCAAAGTCTCTCCTCAGACTTAAGGGTTCGATACGGCAAGTGAGTTTGGGATCGTCGACAATTCTCACAGCCCGTTGTTGCACCGAGTCAAAAGGTCCAAGCTGGTATCCGGGTGCACCTGCCCAGAGATGGTAGCAGTACTTGCGAACTTGCGACTTGTAAAGCAGCAACCTCTGACCCGACGTGAAGCACTGCCTCGCTTTGTTGAGTACACCTAGTTTTTTGGACGCCAGCTTCACCTTACCTTGTAAATGATCTTGGAACTGAACGTCGCTGGAGATGTCGACACCAAAAATCCCAATGCTCTTGGAGATCGAGAGGGGAGTGTTCTGGAATTGTGTGACTACAGTGAATGGGGTTTTCTTAGCGGTGAACGCGCAGACTTGTTTCTTTGTAGGGTTGAATCGGATCATGTTTACCCGTTCCCAGTCAGAGACCTTGAACAGTGTGGTCTCGGTTTGAAACACACGTTCTGCGCGGTTTTTCTCCACAACGGAACGAGGGATGTTTGAACGACCCGTGTAATAAGCGTCTCCAGTACTGACATCTGCATAGCAATGCATGTTGTTGATTTCCAACATTTCATTGATATGCACTAGAAACAGCGTAGGAGACAGCACAGAGCCTTGCGGGACACCAGCATTAATATCCATGCTATCAGAACGACAACCGTCAACTACGGTTCGTATGCGGCTGCCGAACAAAAAGCTAGCCATCCATTTGCACAAACCCTCGGGCACTCCGTAAGATGGCAACTTCGATAGAAGACCCCGGTGCCAGACACGATCGAACGCCTTCGCTATGTCCACGCTACATTCCGATGCCTCCCCCTGACTCTCAATGGCTAGTGCCAATCGGTGTGTGAGATACACTAGAAGGTCACCAGTCGCGCGACCGTGGCGAGAGCCATATTGACGATCACTGACCAGGTCGTGTTATTCTAGGTATCTTAGAAGCTGTGTGCTGATCACACGCTCGATTACCTTGGAGAGGAGAGAGGTAATAGCGATAGGCCTGTTTTTCCCGTAACATAAATTAATAAACAAAATATTATTGTTTATTACGAGCGACATCTATTAAATTAATTCTGAATCAACCACGGTTTTTTACAATCGTGGTAATATATAATTCTTGCAGAAGCCCATAGATTAAATGCATAATGGTTACATTATGGTAGCATTTAAAGTGTGTATGTAACCATTTTGCTCTGGTTTTCCCGCGCTCCCGCCTCATTACATACATACATAACATCACGCCTGTTACCTAGAGGGGTAGACAGAGACCAAAGACTGCCACTTGCTACGATCCTGGCATACCTCTCTTGCCTCATCTATACGCATCAATGTTAATAACCTAATTACCTACTACCTTAATTACTCACGCTCACAAGCAGGTAAAATAACTAAAGATAAAAAATTACTTACGCCCTACATGAAACCACCGCTGCCCTACCTTAGATTTAACCCTAGCTACAGCCCTGTATTGGTGAGACGTATATTCTGGAAATATTTTTTCTCCTACAAAACTACTGACTGTCTTGTAGACTAAAAAGTCGCTTGTATATTTGCGTTTGTTCACACAATCGATGAAATAGTTTTTTATAAATTGCTCAGAGCGTCGGCAAATTTCTTTCACACTTACCGAAGGATAAATTAAGCCACCAATGTCACTGTAAAAAATTAGGCGTCTCTTATTTTCTGACAAGGATACTAACGCTTGTATGCAAGTGCCACATTTTATACGCTTAATCAGCGTGCTAGACACATATTCTGCTATGTATTCTATAACATTCTCGGAAAACTATGAAAGTTCTACAGTGTCCAACCGGACACCAAGTTCCTCTTCGTTTTCATGATCATCATAATTAACGTTTTCTTCAGTTTGGCTTTGAGCCGTCAAGTTTATTCTTGCTATTGCCAAAAAACAGTTAAGAATAGATTTATTTTTCTAACGGTACGCAGTTTACTATAGACGTTTGAACTAATTCGGTGTGTATATAGCATTTCTTGTAAATGGCCTCGAATACGCGAGGAGTGGGGTTATCGTTTGATCCACCGTGTGATCTAATGTTATGAAGAAAAGATCAAGTGATCCTGTGAAATATTATGCATCGGTAAGTATTTTATCAAATTTAAATCTTTGTACATGCCTTTAGTGCTTTAAATTGCCACACAGAAACCAAGAAATCCAGTAAACCGCGGTGAATCTATTAATTTAACTTGTTGAATCTTGTTTCGTATATTTATTTTTGCGGTGACAGCAAAAACTTTTTGCACTCCTCTAATCTTTTGAACATTCTAGTATGATTATCTATGTTAAAAGCTCGTTTGTATTCGTACCCATGAACTCTGCAATCTAAAATATCGAATAAATCGTTTATGAGATGGGTAATTTTGGATGTTGCACTAACACCTTGATATTCTGTCAATTTTAACTCCTCTTTACAGAAATCTAATGCTTTAGCTACATTGCGGCTAAAGAAGTGACTAGCTAGTTTGCCTTTCATTACATTGGTTTTAAATTGTATGTGTTCAGCGCGTAACTTATTGGCTAAATAAAAATTCTCTTTCTCTTGGAATTCTTGATATTCTTCAAATTCCGGGATTAAAAATATGTGTTGGGATTATTTTCCCTAGCTGTGATTAATTTACATACAGACAGACGGACGGACATGACAAATCTGTAGATAGGTAAAGGTTCCGTTTTTGTTATTTGGTTACAGAACCCTAAAAAGTGGGCAAACAGGTGGGTTAAGTATAAAAACCTATAACGGTAGGTATGTATACTATATAAGAAAAATATAAATAAGAGGAATAAATATAGCATGCACAGCATGCACGCTACCCACCTACCCATCTTTAGGGTTCAATATCTGTAAGGTAATTAGGAACCCTATTACTAAGTCTTAGCTGTCCGTCCGTCCGTCCGTCCGTCCGTCCGTCCGTCCGTCCGTCTGTCACCAGGCTGTATCTCGTGAACCGTTATAGTTAGACAGTTGAAATATATTTTTGTTGCCGCTATAACAAAAAATACTAAACAGAAAAAAAAATATTTAAGGGGGCTCCCATACAACATACGTGATTTTTTTGCTCGTTTTTGTAGATAATGGTACGGAACCCTTCGTGCGCGAGACCGACTCGCACTTGGCCGATTTTTTTGTTTTGGTCAAAACCACTGATATGAAAAAACCATTTATAATAATACAAGCTGACCCGGCGAACGTTATTTCTTGTTTTAAAACAACTGTGGCACCAACCTATTGTGAAAGGGTTGTACTAATTAACAACTTACCAAAATTTCATTACAATCGGTTTACCGTTATTGCGCAATTCCGACTCGCACTTGACCCTTTCGGAAAATCCTCTCTTATCGGAATATCCTACGTCATACAGGTCATTTCAGGTCTCTACGCAGAGGCGGATTAAATATCTAGAGCGCCCAAGGCAAGCACCTCATCGGCGCCCCTCTAGCGGCTATAGATTAAAAATTATAACTAGAACTATAGTATTATGTATTATACATTGATAATGATGACTAGTTGACGTAGACACTGACACTTGCTTATAAGCTTACTAATTGGAAAAGTTTTGGAATAGAGTCAGACAGTAAAATGAATGTAAAAGTAGGTACCGATTTGTAATGTAGAACAATTAGAAATAGAAGTAGAGAAATTTATTCATGATATAGGTACAACAATCGACATGGAATAATATACTCTACCTATGAAAAGAAAATAAAAAGGTTATAATTCCTAAACCTTAATAAGGTTAGAAGGGTTCCTACCTTATATATGAAAAAGAAAAACAAAGAAAAAAAATGGCACCAAACAAGATTTTTTTTTTTTTTTTTTTTTTTTTTTTATACCTATAAGGTGGCAAACAAGCTTACGGCCCGCCTGATGGTAAGCGGTCACCGTAGCCTATGGACGCTTGCAACACCAGGGGTATCACTTGCGCGTTGCCGACCCTTCAGAAATCTAATAACTTCTTTCTTGAAGAACTCCATACTGTAGTCCTTGCAGAAAAACCTTGGCAGGGAGCTCATTCCACAACTTAAGCGTTCGCGGGAGGAAGTTTCTCTGAAACCGCACTGTGCGCGACCATTTAGGTTCTAAAGTGTGAGAATGAATTCCCTGCCGATGGCGAGCGGTGCGATGGTAGAAAGTAGCCGTGGGCATCATTTCGAACAATTCCTCAGAACACAACCCATTGTACAAGCGGTAGAACACACACAGTGAGGCAAAGTCTCTCCTCAGACTTAAGGGCTCGATACCGCAAGTGAGTTTGGAATCGTCGACAATTCTCACAGCCCGTCGTTGAACCGAGTCAAAAGGGCCAAGCTGGTATCCGGGTGCACCTGCCCAGAGATGGCAGCAGTACTCCATATGGGGCCTAACTTGCGACTTGTAAAGTAACAACCTTTGCCCCGACGTGAAGTACTGCTTCGCTCTGTTGAGTACACCAAGTTTTTTGGACGCCAGCTTTACCTTATCTTGTAAATGATCTCGGAACTGAACATCGCTGGAGATGTCGACACCAAGGATCCCAATGCTCTTGGAGATGGAGAGGGGAGTGTTCTGGAATTGTGGGACCACAGTGAATGGAGTTTTCTTAGCGGTGAACGCGCACACTTGTGTCTTTGTAGGGTTGAATCGGACCAAGTTTACCCGTCCCCAGTCAGAGACCTGGGACAGTGTGGTCTCGATTTGAGACACAAGTTCTCCGCGGTTTTCCTCCACAACGGAACGAGGGATGTTTGCACGACCCGTGTAAAAAGCGTCTCCAGTACTGTCATCTGCATAGCAATGTATGTTGTTGATGTCCAACATGTCATTGATATGCAGTAGAAACAGCGTAGGAGACAGCACAGAGCCTTGCGGGACACCAGCATTAATGTCCATGCTATCAGAGCAACTACCGTCAACTACGGTTCGTATGCGTCTGCCGGACAAAAAGCTAGCCACCCATTTGCACAAACCCTCGGGCACTCCGTAAGATGGCAACTTCGATAGAAGACCGCGGTGCCAGACCCGATCGAACGCCTTCGCTATGTCCAGGCTACATGCCAATGCCTCCCCCTGACTCTCAATGGCTAGTGCCCATCGGTGTGTGAGATACACAAGAAGGTCACCAGTCGAGCGACCGTGGCAAAAGCCATATTGACGGTCGCTGATCAGGTCATGTTTTTCTAGGTATCTTAGAAGCTGTGTGTTGATCACACGCTCCATCACCTTAGAGAGGAGAGAGGTAATAGCGATAGGCCTGTAATTCGATGGATCTGATCTATCGCCCTTTTTGGGCACCGGGTGCACATTCGCAGTCTTCCATGTAGACGGAAATTGCCTAGTGTGGTAGGAAAGCGCGAAGAGGCGCGTGAGTACAGGACATAACTCAGGAGCACACTGCTTAAGCACCACTGCTGGTATACCGTCTGGCCCACTCGACTTATGAACGTCTAGAGAAAGCAACGCCCGCCTGACCTCCCGCTGCGTTATGGAGATTTCCGGCATGGACTTACCGCACCACGGTATAGTAGGTGGTACAGCGCCTTCATCGTTCATATTCGAGTTCGAGGCAAAGAGACTGCCCAGTAGATCGGCTTTCTCTTTAGCACTATGGGCCAAGTCACCATCGGTCTTTCGCAGTGGTGGTAACGACGACTGGCAGAAGTTCCCTTCGGCAGCTTTGGCAAGCGACCAGAAAGCACGACTCCCAGAAGGATAGCTCGCAAGTCGCCCACCTATTTTGCCGATGAATTGGAATTTTGCTCTGGCAGTTGCTTTCTTACTGAACCTCGAGGCAGTATTTAATTTGCGTTTTAACTCAGAAATATTCGGATCCTTATTAAAACGAGCCGTGGTCCAAGCCTCATATGCATTTTGCTTAAGAATTTTAGCTTTTCTGCAAGACCTATTAAACCACGGTCGTTTTTTGACGCCGGCAGCTACTCGCGGGTTAGGAATATAGCATTCCATACCAGCAAGGATTGTCTCAGTGACTGCGGCTGCGCAGACGTCAGGATCTTCTGAGTTAAAGCAGATCTGCCTCCACGGGTATGATGCGTAAAATTCACGCAATCCATCCCAGTCTGCCGACTTATAGTGCCACACACGACGCCAGTTAGTTGGCCCAGAAGGATCAGGTTGTGTGCATGACACTTGAGTCCGAACGAGACAGTGGTCCGAGGAGCCAAGAGGCGCATCCACTGAGACGGAGTACCCGTCCGGACGAGTAGTCAGCAGAAGGTCCAGTAAGGAGCTCGTATGTTCCTCTATATCTGGTATTCTCGTTGGAGAAAGTACCAGCTGAGAGAATCCATAGGTCAGAGCAAATTCATGAGCAGATATCCCAGCATAGTTATTGGTTCGAGAACTGAGCCACTCGCGATGGTGGGCGTTAAAGTCTCCCAAAATAACTAGTTCTGCTGTGGGATATTGCTCTAGAACTTTGTCAGTCGTCAAACTCAGGTGCGTGAAGAGTCGAGTTACGTCCGTGTCACCGCTACGAGACCTGTATAGGCACGCATAGATACGAGTGTGGCCGCCGTAATCTATGCGCACCCACAATATCGACAGGTCCCTGTCTTCAAAGCTATGAAGGCGGCGACAGCAGATATCCTCCCGGACGAACATACATACACCGGCACGACTCATAAAATTGTGTTCGAGTTTGTAGCCGGGATAATGAAGGTATGATGTGTCGGCCGGGCAGGATATCTGCGTCTCCGTTAGAAAAAGAATGGTCGGCTGCGCAGTTTCGAGATGGTGGTGGACTGCATTAAGATTTGCGTGAATACCCCTGATGTTGCAAAAATCCACATTATATGTGGATGGAGTAGCCGCTGTGCAAACTCTTTTCTTTTTCTGTCTTCTGGCCATAATATATATAAAAAAAAGTTACTAAGACTAAGGATGAGGATTCACTGCACAGACAGCATAGAGGACAAAGGGTGCGGTTCTAAGACTGCCGAAGCTCGCCACAGATGATACGGTTGCTGGCACGGCGGGCGGAAGGGCCCCTGATCCCCCTCTGTTGTAGTAGCCGGGTCTACTCCGGTCTCCTTCTCCGGCACGACTACCACTTCAGATACTTTACACAGGCTGGCGAACCAGGGCGGAGATTAAGTGATCCCTGGGTTCGGGATCCCGTTCAACCTGCGGGCGGCCAGCGGTCAGCCGTTTCATCAGGTCTCCCTGACCGCCGAACCAGCACGCCGCGTCTACGCCGAGTATGACAGCAACAAGCACCGCCGGTCCTCCGCTGTCCGCGCAGCGAATCCTCAAAGAGCTCTGGCAACCTTACTCACCGCTAGGAACACAACACTACTCAATGTTAGTGTTATTATGGCCGCGGTTTTCTGTAAGGTGGAGGTACTTCCCCAGTTCGGGCCGCTCATTCGAGCAAGTACTCGCTATGCCCTGCTTAGTTGTTCGGGTGGCTTATTCGAGCGAGTACTTGCAGTGCCCTACCTCTCTTTAATACACAATACAATAAAATACTCAATAACTTGACAAAATAACTTTAAATATAAATCAAAAATGTTCAGAAAATACCATAGATGCCAATTTACGACAACTTAACAATTATTACAGTTTTTATGTTATTATTTCATGCACCCCATCATCTTTGGATAGGTCTTTGAAAATGTATTTTAGGCTATTTTGCCAGTTATTGGCTACCAAAGTTAAAATAGTACTAAATAAAATAAAATAGATGCGGTGCTGAGGGCCTTAAAACACACGAGATGGGAATCGTCTTTCATCCCGAGTGATACATAGTGCTTTACACTACAAATGCGAGGATAATAAAATATAATTAATTAAAGTTTTAATTTACTCAACAAATTATAGTTCACTTTTATAAACATAGATGGCGCTGTACCGAATAAATACAAGCTATGGTTATGTTTTCTGTTGTTTAAAAATAGGGAGTTTTTTTTATCTAATTAATATTAGTTCGCTTTTATAATCATAAATGACTCTGTACCAAATTAAAAAACGCTATTTAATTGTTTCGTCAGCTTTTAAATAGAAAGTGCTGTTTGTTTATTATTCTTTTCACTGAAGAATGCAAGCAGCACCGCAACAAAAGTTAGTCCGCATGTAGTTGTAAAGGCCATCTGCGGCCAACAACAGTAGTTAGAAAAAAAAAAATACTACTTTCTTCCCTCTAAACAGGCAAGAGAGTAATAATCTCTGCAAACACGTTGTTTCAACCCTATTTTTGACTATGCATGAAGGTTCTTTTAGAGCATGTGTAGTGTAAAATAAAAACCCTCCTCCACACTTTAACTTTTACACCTTCTTATTCCTTATCAGCCACATGCGTCCTCACTGTTTGGGGCACGGCCTACCCTAGGGTGATTTGCGCATAGTCCATACGCGGGCCTAGTGCCCATTGTTGAGTTCAAATAAGTCGTTTTTTTTGACATGTGCAGATTTTGTCACGATGTTTTCCTTCACCGCTAAGCCAGCGGTGTGTGTGAGAAATTAGGACTCATTGGTATACGCCGGGCTCGAACGCCTCTGCCACTCAGAATGCAAGGTGAAATGAAAACCCCTGGACCTTTACCTACTCTTTCTTCTTTTAAACCGCGTGATCTAAAAATTTTAAAAAAAACATCTTTAGTTAATAGTTCCGCACTAATAATGCTTAAAAGTTAGAAATTGATCACTGTGCGACGAAAGAAAATGGAACAAACTTTTTTAAGCCTGAACATTGATAACTAAAGATATAAATCACCAAGCTTTATTGAAATTTCGGACTGGCACAACAAAAGGGATGCGCCATTACATTCAAACAAAAGTTAAAAAAAGCAACATTTGAAAGCGGCAAATTGGCGCAAAATGACCTTAACTATTTTTATTATTGTCACTACAAACAGTAGTCAATATAATTAGTTTTTTTACACGCATGTTTGAGAAAAGCACTATACAAGCCTTGGCCACAACTGAGCATAACCAGACTCTGTGATGCGTGCCTCGGCTATGACTCGGCCCGCACACTCACAATCGCCCGGTTATGCTGCGTTTGTGGGCCGCGGCAGTAATCTACTATTACCTACACTAAATACCAGACGTAACCAACTTATTGACGTGACAACGTCTTATAAATTGGTTTGCCGGGTGACACTTCAAGAAACTGCGTTACGCTCCGCTCACGTTATGCGCTCACAATGAGAGCGAGTAAGAGGCACGCGGCATGGTTAGCCCGCCTAAGAGCGAGAGAGACAGACATAAAAAGTGAAAGGCACAAGTTGTCACGATTCCGGACGGTTGTCCGACACTAATTTTTATTAAGATAAGGATTAATAATATATTGGCCAAAATAACTACGAAAAATGTATTTTACTACCATTTTTTTTCATTTCATACCACGGGCCTTATATTGTTCTTTAAGGTGTTAACTTCGAAAACAGCATGAAAATCCGTTGCGTACCTAGTTAGAAGATTTTAGCCTACATAGGAACAGAACCTCTAGTAGCAGTAGTCCGGTTGTTAGTCCGGTTGTTAGTCCGGTTGACCGAACTATTGAAACTTTTAAGTTGCAATAGTTCGGTTGTGACGAAGAACCGAACTATTGATACCTTTTAAGTAGCAACAGTCCGGTTACTTAATAATTTAAACAAAATATATTTACAAACTATTTTATTTCAAATAACATAATGCGGGAAACGACTTTGTTTTATACTATACCTACGTATGCGTTGTAGGAATAATCAAGAATGCAGAGCACGCTTCGGAAGCACTACTTCTCTATAAAATTAAGGAATCTTTTCACATAAGTACATACTGACACAATTATTTTATTGATATTTTTAAAAAAATTCGCGCACTATAGTGGCAGGTGTACAACAGCAATTTCGTTCGAAAACCGCAAATCGATGTAGAGTTTAGCCGTTTGGCACACAGGTACTTTAGGGCAAAACATGAAACAATGAAAGGGCTTGATGAGCCGGTTCTAAAAATATACCAGACTACTTTGAGCTACTTTTTTTCTTAAAATCCAAAAAGTATTTTCAAAACATACCAAGTTTGGGCCCCTCAGGGTATAAGACGGCTCAGTATTTTTCTCTAATACCTTAAATGATAGTTTATAGCCTAATTTTTAACCCCTTGAAAGCAATTTGGAAAATATTAAAATTTAGTATTTTTTTGAATATTTGAATATTGCAATATGAGACGGTTTCTTAAACTTCAGATCTCTATGAGACTTATGTGAACTGTACTGTACCTTGCTGCTTCTGTTTACTGGTGTTATTTAAGTGTCTTTTTAGAACCGGCTCATCAAGCCCTATCAACACGATGGGTTTCTGAATATTTTTTTTTAAATCCTATACAAAAAATTGATGACACCATAACCTAAGGGAACTATTTTGCCCTAAAGTACCTGTGTGCCAAACGGCTAAACTCTACATCAATTTGCGGTTTCTAGGCACATGCCTAGTTTGAGGGATAATCCGCCTCTGTCTCTACGATCAGCGGTTTAAGCTGTGCGTTAATCAGTCCGCAAGTTGTCATTCAGGCCAAAGCATTTTATATGTTTAGATGTTGAAAACGTGAAAACAAATAAAAAAATGCAATGCTGAGGTATAATAGAGACATCTATTGCCTAACAGGAACTATTATATAAACTGGGCGAAGAAATATCGTTTCATTAAACTTCTCGCAATACCTCACCTTTCTAGGACAAAATTAGAACGTAGCCAATCAATAGCTTTTCTTTGAATTGATTCAGATGGCGACACTTATGGTTACTTTGTTTGGCTGCGCAGACAAATCAAAATCTTTCAATAAATTTTAAATATTTTTCTAATAATAACAATTATAATACATATTTTTCGTTACGTTTAACATATTTTAATTTTAAAATTTATTGTTACAATTTTTACTATTAAACTTAACATTTTGAGTTAAAGGAGAGCATTATTGATTTCATATTGTGCGACTTGTCCTGCTCGAAAGAGCTTGCTTGTATGTAATTTTGTACCGCCATCTTACGTTTTGTGTGTCAACTTCAATTTGAGCTTGGCATAGTAATTTCGTGTTGAATGCAAGAAGAAAAATAGCTTACAAAGCGTTCTAGTCTTGTTTTATTGGTAAGTTCTGCATTTTAAAACACTGTAGTGGCGCAAAATTCAAGTCATAGTTTAGTATAATAAACAAGTGATAAAATCCTAACCCATATTTTGCGAGTTCAATGTCTCCTGTCACCTCGAAAATGCAATGCCAATCAATTGTTATCTTACAATTGAACAGTTTAATTCATAAACTTTTGATCACTGATGAATTACATAAATTAAAACTTGTGTTTCAGCTTGTACCAGAAAACTTGAAATGATTTTCCTTCAACGTTTGAAGTGATTGAAACAATGTCTGAGGCTAAACAAGTGAAAGTGGACAACTGGGGGATTTATTTCCTTCAGCGGCTAAAACACTTCTTTAACCGTACTGACTACTGTGACCTGACATTACAGTTTCAAGATAATGCCCAGCTAAAAGTCCACAGACTAGTCCTAAATGCTTGCACAGAATATTTTGAGCTTCTAGAAAGAACATGTGAAATGTATGAAGACTGTTTGGTAATGCCAGATGATTTACAAGCAGATGTTGTAGTACCTATTGTCAATTTCATGTACACTGGCCAGTTGGAATTCAGAACCGAATTATTAGAAAGGCTTTATCAAACCTCACAAGTAATGAATATGCCGGTTCTCACAAAACTTCTCAGTGCACAACTTTCATCAGATCCATTTAATGAAAATCTTCATAATAGTATAAAACACTACTCAAAAAGCCATAGTGCCGCAAAACAATCATCTAAACAAGTTACTTTGCCGTCTTCAAGTAGCGGTTCTAATAAACGCACATATGCAAAAACCATTGATAAAAGTGGAATATCGAAAGAAGTGAATAAATCACAATATCAATATGAAGTTCCTTCAAAGAAAAAGATATTGGCTGATCCTCGTCCATCGAGATATGAACTTCCTGAGGAATTGGATGTAGATAATGTTTTTGAAAACTCATTTACTAGTCTGTCATATGGTTCCAAACCTTTGATGGTTCATCCGGAAACTAAGCAGTATTCATCAAAAAGATCAAGTCTATTTGGCAGTGCTACAGGCTCTAAGAAATACTTTGAGGGAACTTCAACAATGGACATTGTTGAATGTAAGAAAATCAAAAAACACGATAACATTTTTGAGGACAGTGCCGACATGATTACTGATGATCTGGGAATGTTTGGCTCGAGCTTGTTAAATGTGAAAGAAGAGCAATCAGTAGACTCAAGTCAACTCTTTGATAAAATTTTGGAAAGTGACCAAGGTCCCAAAGTTACTATTGAAACTAAAGACAGTAAGAAATCAAAAAATATAGATCATGCCAAAATAATAAGTGAAGTATTAAAGAAGTATCCTCATTTAATGAAAGGTAACAAGAACATTAAGTTAAAAATTTTAGATACACCAAGAAAATCAAAATCTAAACCTATCACACCTTATAAGGCTGTTTCATTGCAAAAGCAAACAAAACAAGTATTTGAACCGTCTAATCAATCTGACTACACATATGAAAGCGATGTTTTAGATTCAAAAGAAGCAGCAAAATTAATAGCCATGGGAGCTGAAAATGTAAATGGGCCTTGGATATGTCTTATTTGTGGCACTCCAGGAAGAGCTCTTCACTTCTCATCTTATTATAAATTTCGACGTCATCTTGTGGATGTACATCATGAGAAACCAGTAGCCAACATGTGTGAATACTGTGGCTTAAAATCTCATAAAAGAAACTATTTACTCCATCATCTTTATACTAAACATGGTGTGGAACCACCTCCACAATATAAATTTCCTAAGTGCAATTTGTGTAGCTATATAGCACTAACGGAAGGTTTCCTTATAAAGCATAAGTTAACACATACAGAATCTAGAAATTTCCGCTGCAATGTCTGTCCAGCTGCTTTTGGCACATCAAATGAACTTTTAGTGCATATTCAAAGAACTGGGCATAAATACAGCTCTGAGAGAAAAACTAATCTGCAATGTATTTATTGTATGAGACAATTCTTGCGTGAAGCGAACCTATATGCACACTTGAAAACTAATCACAAAAGTGAAGCAAAAGCTGATGGCATAATTGATGATTCTGATGAAGAGGAAGCTAATTCTTTATTTAAACCTGACATTGTCAGATCTACCCCAGTCAAATATGAACAACCTACAACTCTGGAAATTCAATATGAAGAAGATTCTCAGTACCAGATACAGGAAAGATCAGATGGTAATATACATATCACAAAGAAATTGTATTTACCTACAACTCCTAAACAGAAAATTTTAAACACTGGTTTCAGTATGCCAATAACAAAGTCTACATCTACATCAAAACCTTACAGTACTCCAACAATGCACAATGAATTTTTTGAAGATAGTCATATTCCATCTCCTGATAGTGGTCACAATGAAGAAATTGTAGTAATTGGTGACAATGAATATATAATGAAGCAAAATCAGCTTATTCCTAAAAAATCTAAAAATAGAAATGATGAATACATTTTATCAGATATAGATCATGAACAAAATAATCAAACATACCATACAACTGCTTCATCTGTAGGATACAATGAGATTCATAATATCAGTTATCAAGAGTCTCTTCCAGCAAATAAAATGCTTAAGAAACATGCAACAGAAATTAATCAACCAATACAAATTGTTGTATCAAATGAGGATGAATATAAAGCATTAATGTCAGCGAATCATCCTATAATATTTGATGACTCTAATGCAGGTAAAACCTTGACAGTTTTAACCGCTCCACATAGTTCACAGTTAAATACTTCTGCTCTAGATATAGGAAATACACAACCAAATGAAATGACTATAATCCAACAAGATTATCAAATGAATCCAATTTCTGAGACCATTCCAATGGATAATTCGAATATAGTTGTTGTATACAGTCACCCTGCAGATAATCAATACAAACCATATCAGCTAATAACATCACAGGGACTTGGAACACAAATTATACAATCATCATCTATGATTACACAAAATTATGATACTATAGCCACAGCAACCCCAGTGATGAGTGCCCAATTGATTGAACCACATGCTGAGATTTGGCAGAATAATGTTCATAACATTGGAAATCACGAAGTTGAAATTTCTACTGATCCACAATATCAGGAAATGGCAGTGATTGAACAAACAGATGTCAATGCTACTGAGAATCACCCAAATACAACCCTACAAGATCTTCCTGAAGTGCATTTGATGCATGAGGAAACCCAAATTGTGTCTATTCCACCAAATGAGAATGAAGGCAATATCAATGAAACTGCTGATGTATCTAACGTCGATATGCCCCAGAATATGCAAGAAGTAATCATAGAAGAACCACAAAATGTGTCATTAGTGAATAATCTTAATTTAGAAGAAGCGGTAATGGAAGTAGTAGATAATCACACCCCAGAAATTGGAGCTGTTCAAGCTGAGCCTATAGCAGAAGTTAGTGATATTAATAGCTCAGTTGAGGAAGATCAAAATGAGCTTATACCATCTGAAGAAACAATTGTTCAAGAATCAAACATAGTCCTCCAGGAAGAGTCACAAGCATCTGAAGTTGACATATCTAAGCAAATTTATGAAAAATTAAGTGAAGATGCTAGGGAAACCATAGTTTCAGAAAAATCTGAAGAAATAAACTCTGAAGAAACTACAATAATAAATGCAAACAACTCTCCTGAACAACAGAATATTACAAATGAATGTAATCAAGTCACAGTAATTGTGCCATCTGCACCACCAAAAGTAACTAAAAAACAAATATTGAAATTAGCATCTGAATGGTCTGATGATGATGAAGCTGTTACCCAAGAAAAAGAATCTATCGAGAACCCTTGTAACCAAGGTGCAGAAAATGATGCATCTACAGAATTAGAAGAATCTATTGAAAATATCCAACAGGAAATGGAAAAATCAATTGAACAAAAATCAACTATAGCAACAGAAACAGTTGAAGCTGTAGAAGATTTAAATAGTAAAAATGATCATAATAGCCTGAATACACAAGAACCAAAGCAACCTAAAAGCACCAATGCTGAAGCAGTTGAAAAAAATATATCGCTTTTAAATGACTGGGACGAGGATGATCCCATCGAAGAAAATCCAGCTAATAGTGTAACAAATAATGCCCCTTTTCCGAAAGATAAAATGTCTGAAGAAAATTGTAACACTGAGAAAGAAGATCACAATAAAAGTTCTGAATCAGAAAATAATATTGAAAAGACTGACAAAATCAAAAGCTTAGTGAGTGACTGGGATGAAGAAGAAGAAGAGAACAAGGATTGAAATAGGGTAAGTTAGCAGAGTTTATCATTCATCACACACACAAGCAATTTAGTAGCAGTAATAGTAGTTTTGAAAACCTGTTTTCCTTTTTGATAAGTGGATATCTCACAAAAATTAAAACTAAAAGTTTATTGTAAATATTGAATTTAAATTAATAATGGATTATAAAACTTGATGCAGATGAATGAATGGCCATTGAGAAACATATTCCCTTACATCCTCTTTCAGTTGGTCAGGAGGATTTTTCTAGGACTTCTACAAATTCTTTTAGCCTCTATTTATAATTTCATTATATAACAAAGGAAAAAATGAAGACTTGTAAATAATAATAATAAATAATATAGGATATAAACTTAAGAAAACAGATAATGTTCTAAATTTTATGATTAGCATTAATAATATGACAAATTAACTAACTGATATTGTCTACAGGTGCAGTGGAAGTGTTAATCAACAACCATCACAACATTGAAGGGGTAGTCAGGTTTTGAATATTCCATGTCAACTGTTGCAATATCCACTTGTACCCCAAGGATTTGTTTTATCTCTTAGTCAAAGGGCGAAATCCATCAACCCTCAGGATTGACTAGTCATAGCCTGGTTCATACAAACTTAAATTCAAACGTAATTGACATAAAACAGTACCATATTATGATTAGATCGTGTTTTGTTAGAAGTTATAGTTTGTATAAACGGGGCATGATATACAAACATATTAATATTTGGGTATATTTCATTTCTATGTGACAGGTGGGTGAACTTACTGCCACCACCACTCATCAGCTGTTCCACAAGGGTTTACTCAAGGAATCTTTCACTTAGCAAATGGACGCACTACCTATGTGTCACTTCTGTGTTCTATACATATACTATATAGGCGAAACTGAAAAAAAAATTATACAAATTGCGTTACACTGAGTATCCCTATCTATTTAGGTAGTGGCAATGAAACTTTCTTGTTACTTTATTTTTTAATAATTATTTTACAAATTTTGACCATTTTACTAGTTTCATTACTTACACTATATAAAACATTAAAATTCCAAAATATTGATACTGTAAACGGTAGCTGCTATGCCCAAAATGTATTTCTATTAGTAATTTGGAATTAAAAACCCCATCAAAACGCTTATCCCGAAGGAGCGGTCAGAAATACCACGAACTCGTAACGTCTACGTTTCAATGAGGGTGGGACAGATCCCATGATATAGATAGGTGGTGAGACTATCGCAGTACCGGGCATAAACCAGAGTCCAGACAACTTTACAATTGTAAAATATTGGTTGTACCTATTAGGAATCGAACCCGGGACCCAACTTTCTACAACTGTCATGTAAAAGTACCAGTTCTAAACTACAGAAATTTTGTGTGCTCATCTTCAATTTGACATTGCTACCTGCTAAACTACTAATTCACTTTTTATTTGATTACAAGAGTTGTAATCAGGCTTATTTAAAAAATTAATAATTAATAAGAGCTTTGGTTCAGGACATAATCATTTTGATGTCTGTTTATCTTCAACATAGCATCAGGCTCGTATACTTACGGTATAATACTGAATCTCCCAGTAAAAAAAAATATTTTTTTAGATTTGATTCTATTGTATGTTGTCACTAGTATATAAGAATTATTTATTAGTTTGTATAAATAATGTAAGCTTTTAAATATGTACCTAGGAATGGATGTATTGATCTTTACTGTAAAAGTGTATTTTATTCCACAATGTGAAATACATCTGCATGTTACAGTACATTACACTTTTTGTAAGAGTTTTATTAGTGTATTTATAGCTAAATAATAGTGCCGTCTCATATATCTGGCTTTCTTTGAGACCATTAATGATGTAAAGATTGCCTAATTTGATTGTCAAGTAGTTTTTAAAAAGGAGTTACATTGAAACAAAAATAAATTATGAACACCAAAACCCTTAATACAATGTTGTATGTCTGAATGTATTGATTAAATTTTCTATCTATTTTACATCGTTATATAATTATACAAACATAAAATGTAAATAGAACATTATAATTAGTTGTTTTATTATGTTATTTTATGAGTATATTTTACCTGCCAAGATCAGAGAATACGATTCGCGGCGCCTTGTAGCTTGCCTACAAACGAATTTTCCACTTATTTTTGACAATTAATAATCAAACACCATGACATTTTGAAGAAGTGTAGGAATAAATACCTAGGTCTGCAGTGTGCTAGTTTTTCGTACAAATGATTTAATGATTCAAGTTAATAAAAACTTTTTCACAAATTTAAAAAACCACAGACATGGATCATGTCTAATAAATTTCAGTGTTTGATCAGTAAAAGTCAAAAACAAGTTAGTATTCTGCATACCGGGAGGCAAAGTGAGTGCTACGCCCTTCAGAGTGAGGCACGGACCAATGGCCTTAACAGGATAGCTGGATGCGAAAGGCGTCGGCGTAAAATGGGGCGCCATGAATTTATTGTCCAGCAGTAGACCAAAATCAACTGATGAGATCAAAGGGCTCAAGCTTCTGCTTAGAGGAGACTGTAGTCCGCTATACTGGCACAGTGCATATTACTGATCATTTTCGAAGTAGTGGCCAGTCAACTAAGTTTTCAATAAGAACTTTGACTTGGCTTACTGACTGCTGTCATATGACAACAGCCAGGTCTAATGGTTTAAAAAATGAAGGACCAGTAAAATATGCCACTAGGTCACACAACTTGTGACTGACCACACCCATTAGTGCTAACTTTGCATATTATATTTAATATATCTAGGCCACCAGTTCATCATAGACAAATGTAATTGGGCTACAACTACAAGGTCACTTGTGCATGTGTGCACATTATTTATAAATTTAGACATGGAGTGTTAAATGTGCATTGCAAGTGCCTCTCCAGCCTCGAAAACTTGAGAAGAATGAAAAAAAACCCTACTCAATTTTTTTTATTAGAAACTTCTTGTTCAGAATATTTTGGACCCTAAGGACTTTAGGGTTGCAAAACACAATGAGGAAGTTAGCACTCTGATTTTGGAATTCCCAATCAATCAGCCTATAACCATCTACTGTAGGACATAAACCTTTCCCAAAGAATGACACCACACTGTAGTTGGAATGCCAAGCTGAATTATCTACTTTACTATACATGTATTCACTTTTTTCTGTGTAAATATTGACTGCCAAACACTGATTTGATTAACCAACCTAACCTTACCTTAATAATAACAGTGTGGCATGATTAAGTGATTATCCTGAATGTTTTAAAGTATTTAAAAAAAGCATCAACTATCACATTATGCATGCATGGATAGGAATCCCTCTATAATTATATTATGTAAACAAATATAAAAAACTCTTAAATGATTACAAATTGAATATATACATTCCTCATGACATTAATAGAAATTCAAATAAAATGTTATATATTCAAAGCTATTAGGAAGGAAATGAAAGTTTAAACACAAATTGGAATAGTTTATATTTACAAAATAAATTACAATATTTACAGCAAACATAGGTTTAACTTTATTGCTTATTCATTCGATATTGATACTACAACATACTTCACCATGTATGCAAGAAACACAAAACCCACAAGCACAAACAAATTGGTCATTATATAGTACATGTTGGAATGTTGTTCAGTGACTACTTCACTTTCACTGTTAGCTGTTATATTGTCAGAGTTCAGCATAGCCTCTTGACGTTGTTTCAACTGCTGCTCAATTTCTTCTACATATTCTGGGAAAAGTTCGCAGAACATTTTGTTCTTTATGTTAATCTCAAGGGATTCTGCAGCTAAACATCTCTTTTGATAATCTGAAGTTTCAATTGAACCCAATGTTGGGGTTTTTTCTAACATAAAACTGAGTAAGCCAGTAAGAATCGTAGAAATTGACCAAGCAGGATTCCACGTGTCTGGGTGGAAATCTGTAATACTTAAGCAGAGTCTTGTATTTGTTCTAAACCTTCCATTAGGCGTTATCATATAGATTGATGGAGGTTTGAAAGGAAACTCTCTTGGGAATATAATCTTGCCATGATAATATCCTCCTTCATATGGACTTTTCTCTGGTCCTTTGACAACATAATGCCATTCCAGGATATTGGAAGGCACAGGCTCTGCTGTTACGTACGGTACGGGATCGTTTTTAAGCCTTAAATAGTCTTGTTTTAATCTGTTTGTAGCACCTGTCACTTTTGTTTTTGACATGTTACAATTTAAACGAAATGAGAAACATGAATTATTACAAAAATTTATGTAAAGTGTATTTTTTTAGCGAATTACAAACAATACAACTCATAACAATTGTCAAGTCACAGACTAACCACTTAAATAAATAATATATAGTAGTGTCATTTTTATATTTTATTTATTTTGATTTCTGCAGCAAAATTTTTAAAACTTGAAAGGCTATTCGAAGATAGAAACATATAACATGGCCATAAACGTGTTGGAGTAATGATGGGTTTATTTGATGTGAATTTTAAAGACTAACGCACACATAGAGGAAACAACAAGGGCGTAGTCAAGTATGGGCATGGGCAGTCGCCCCTCCCTTGCCTGGCATGGGTCGTATAAAATCACGTGCTGGCTGGGGGACGTCCCTCACTACATATACCTAGATTACCAGATTGCGGATCCCATCTCTATTTTTTTTAAGTTATTTTCCCGAACTGCACTTCTTGTCCCAAAAAGAGCAGGTAAGAGAACTGCAGTATTACTGCGTAAAGACGTGACGAAGCTGAATGGACCTTCCTATTGGCTTTCTTTTCGAAGTGATTTTTAGTTTACCCAACTGCACTACTGGTCCAAGGTAAGATGTATACTCTTGAACAACTTCAAGAGTACATCGCGCTATCTAAGTTTATGCGGCAGATCAGAATATATATATAGAAACCAAAGTGCAAGTTAGGTGGACCACGGTGGTCCTCAGGCAAAACCTTGCCTGGCAGGAGATCTCCCCTTTGCCACCGCGCCACAGGAAAATGACATCAGCGATAACATAAGATTCCTTTCGTCTTATCTAATCACCCGGAGGAGAGAAGACATTTAAAAAATTAAGCTTTGCTATTTGCGATTTCGCCATGGTTGCAATATCGTCAGAAAATTGTAGGTGAGAGATTGACTTGCTGTTAACATTTTTGCCTTGTCCATTCCAGTTTCAAGAGTTAAAAACTTCAAAGCGATAGTAAACAGTTTTGAAGACATAACATCCCCCTTTTTCACTCCTTTCTGTAGTTGTTTATAGCTGGATAGGTCTAATTGCCTGTTTTGTAGAACTGATTTCGTTGGCAAATTACACAGACATTTCAAACACCTTGATGTATTGCCAGTCAACTTTCTCATAGTCTACAGAGGCTTCACACACGGGCTGATATCCTTGGTCTTCTGTATAATCTGCCTCACTGTTTGGATGTGCTTTGATGCCATACCCCCCAAACCCAGTCTATTCAGGTAACTGAAAATCGTTTAAAAAAAGCAAGAAGATTCCTAATCTATTCGTGATAATGACCCTCGAAATAGCTCATAAACGTGGCGAGTTTTTGAATTTTCAGCTGAGTGTTATCTCCCTTATTGAAAAATAGGATCAAAATGTCATGCGAATGAAATCCAGAGCAAAAGTAGTTTCACGTGACCAAATGAATAATGGAGTACACTGCATATAATGCCATTCTTACCGTATGAAAACAACATTTTGTAGGTCTGCCCCCCCCCCCCCCCTAACATGCCCAACAGAACGGCCTCGCTGCTAAGCCATGTGTGTCGCAGCCTAAACCAGACCTAGGATTTTTCGCTTTCTCTTGACAGGATAGATTGCCCTCATTTTGCGAGTGTAAGTATACGCAGGCTTAAAGGTATTATTTTGTCTTTGCTATATGTATAAGCCACTATGGAGTATTTTAGTCGCAGTAAGTGCGGGCATCCATCGCAGACAATAAACATCCTGTCAAGTCCGTGCGAGTAGCCCGTTCAAGAAGCTCTTATATAAATCAATCGCGCTATGGACATATATAAGTGGGAGCGCGATTGCGTCTGCGGCGAGCTGCGTTACGCTCATTCATTAGCGACCTTATGTGCTGCGGCAGGATTAGGTGGTGGTAGTCACCAACCGGCATTTGTCTTGAGCACTCGCCAACGGTGACGGTCAGGTGGCTAGTGAGCGAGTCAATACCCATATAACAGGACAGGTTATAGTAGTAGTGCCCTGTTACCGAATGCACCGGCTAGGTGCTCAGAAGGAGAAGAAAAGATAGAGGGAGTTCAGAGGTGAGTAAAGAAACACTTTTCAAGGGTAAGGCAGGTTATATTAGTATACTCTTTCATTTTATCGTAACAGCTTTTAATGAACAATATCCTAATCACATAGGGTGATTCTTAACACTTAAATATCTAGACCACAGCTACCTATTTCACAATTATATAGGAAGATAGCAAAACGCAAGCCTGCCTACACAGATTTTTACAGTGTATTTTTAAAGCTTTTATTAGGGAACTAGTACAATCTGGTTTCTTCGGCCTAGAGCCAGATTCGACGTCTTGCTCGCTGCAGGCACCCCTCAGGTCACCGCCGCCGTAGAAAGGAAACGCGGACGGGACTGATTTTAAGTAGCCTAACAGCGTGTGATGAGTAGTGAATATGCCGCCCGTGGCAGGCACAAGGTAAGGCCGCACGTGGCTAGCACAGTGCAAGATCGCACGTGAGCGCAGCTCGCCAGTAGCTTCGGCGTAGAGCAGGTCGCCCCGTAGCCTTCGCGTGTAGCGGTGTTCAAGATAGTACCACTACTGCACAGGCCTAAGGTTTGGAGTCAAGGAGACTCCGGACAGGCAGAGGATTTGGAGTTCAGTAGACTCCGGCCTCCCACAGTATAAGGACAGCAAAGCAGCTGTACTGCGCCGTCGTTAGAAGACAAACGTGCACCAGCTCACAGAGATGTCTTCTCTCGGACCTCAGTTACGGCGTAGAGCCGTAGTAGAGTAATATATATACGTTGTGTATTTCTCAAACATGCTTTCTTATAGAAGAGAAGTAGATAATTATACGTGAAAATAATTATAAACAGAATTTTCACACCAACGTCAAGTAGAACGTAAAGTAATCTGTTTTGACTTAGCGATGTCAAACATTTAGAGATTCTCTGATCTCTGAATTGAAATTACCACAGTTTTAATGGACCTATGAGCGGATGCCTAGAAACTTCCTTCGTTTCCTACATCATCCGGTCCTTTACCGGAGACGGACCACCGGAAACGGTCGTTCCGTTATACCCACGTTTATATCGTTCGCGGAAGTGATATTATTGGCAACGCGATTTAGATGTAGCGAGCTGGCGTTTTCAAGTAATTGCCCGAATTTATCCCAGTCCGTCACGGTTGTAGCGTGTGTAGCTCCTCGTGTCTGATGGGAACCTAATCGGAGGACAGTGTGGTGGTCCGAGTCAAGTTCGTCAAGCACCTCTATAGAGCGAAAGTTTAGCTTCACAATCTTTAGAAGTGCTATGTCGAGCACGTTGGGTCTGCAGCGAGGGTTATGGGGAAAGTGGGTGGGCGTCATAGGAGCGATGATGTCAAAGTTTAGTCTGTCAACTAATTGGTCGAGGAGTCTACCTCTCCATAAAATGACTGAAGAGTTCCATCGATGATCGGCAAGGATGTCGGCGTCGCCTAAATTTAAGAGCGACTGAACGTCACTCTCAAGCAAGTCTTTTGAGCAGAGGCGGCTCGGGACAGTTTTTTAATGGGTGTTAACTAAAAAACAAAACCAAAAGAGGAATTGCTTAAATGCTAACCTTTTATTATTCTATTTATAACTAAAATAAATTAAATATTTAGATTTCCAAACGCGCGTCGCGTGTGTAAGCTATCATGTCACATTTTTGTGAACCCTTTGTCTTTATTTCAAACTGAGTTACATTTTAGGACTTTTTAATCACATCACAATAATCACATTTTATTTTGCTATAGTTACTTATTAGTCTATAAAACAAACTGTTTACGTTTGTACCTATTTAATTTGTTAATCAAAAACTCGCGCACGAACTAAAACATTTGTTGTGATAGGAAAGAGCGGCCCGGGCCGGACAGAAGGCAGGGGTCAAGCTGGCAACAGTATTTTTCATACAAAATCTTCTGTTTCACGTGTGAGACTGTGTCGATCTTTCTCTTTCACACTTGTGGATTTTAGCTTTAAGTCTCTGTACTGAAATTCGATTCATAGGAGCGAAATTGCTAGCGCTTTACTTAGTGACACAGTCTCCTCAGTGAGATTCCATGCTAAATCGTGAGCTAACTGTGTGTGTACAGAATGTTTTAGTAACATAAAGAGTAATAGAAGCATAATAGCTAATTATTTTAAGTAAAATATAAAACATATTGTTTCTTAAGTAGATAATTATTTATGGGAATGCGCTGCACCAGCGCTCCTTAGGACGAGCCGCCAATGCTGCTGATGGCCGGTCATCGCTAAGCGGCAGACGGATGCTTCTTAATTCGTAAAGGGCGGAGGATCGATGGGGGAGCAATGCAGGGAGCGTCTGTAATAGATGAGAGTGTCTCCGGAAGGCCGTTCTATCATCACGGACGGTGCGATAGTTCGTAATCGAAGGGGTGCGGATGGCGGGTTTGAGAAACGTTTCCTGGATGAGGAAGACGTCAGGTTTATGGTACGAGAGAAGTCCGACAATTCCTAGACCGTTGGCGTTAAAATAGCCGATGTAGACGGAGCGGGGTTTTTCGCACGCGGTTGTGCAATCCATTTCGATTTTGATGTTTGGGAATCGTCCTACGGAGGGCGTCAAAGAACGGGCGATGCTTGAATCTGAACATCTGTGGGGGGGGGGGCTGTTCGTATTTCACGAACTCGGCATCTATGTAGTCTGGCTTCGGAACTCCCTCAACGACTGTCCGTAGTAGTCGCTCGTCATATTTCTGAGAGGTCAGGAAAGCGCGTCAAAATTGAGATGAGAAACATGATACACAATCATATTAAACTTGCAAGCGCACTAACAATTAATGTTACACTTCAAGAACACTGTTAATCAACAATACTTACATTTCGTGATGAAAATATGTCCGTAGATAAACAGTAGCACTTATTTCATATTTATAAATTAACCTGCTAAATTTTGCGCCAAAATCGAAGATATAAAGGTGTTATTACACTCTATAACTCTCTTATAAATTAAACGCTAACTCTTTAATATTTAAGCAGAATCGACACTTAAAACGCGAGAATGCGTTTCAAATAGTGACCGACCGAAACATGTTATTTTGCCGAAACCGTAGGTTCTGTTTCATTGTAATTTCGGCCGAAACCGAACCTTTTATAAAAAAAAAGTCCTTAAAAAGTCGAAAAATGTTAGTAAGCCCGTTTTTTTACGAGCTTTTTATTAGCTTCACCTGTATGTTTGTTTGTAACCGACTTCTTTGGGCGCGATTTTGACCCACTTTAAACGGCCAGATTTCGTTTTTGTAGATTTATTGAGGACCGATGACAATACACTAATTTGATAAAATTATTCCATTTTTCAATTTGCAAAATATGATTTTTGTTAATTTATATAATTTTCATCTATAGTCGATAAGGTAAGAAAATAAAGCACTCTCTGATGCTTCGCATCATGAGTCGTGCAATAGTTTAAAATTAAAAAAAACAAGCTATTATAAATAATCCAAACTAAAAAGTAGAAAATAAATAATAGTTTAAAAAAACTAAAAAACACGCTTTTTATAGAAAACCGAACTAAAAAAAAGAAAATAAATTTTAATGAATTTAAATTAAGAAAATAGTGTTAAAAATTTCAATGAATATAAATTAATAATAGTGTGAATAAAAAAAAAATATTTTATTATAAAAAAAGCGTGGGGTGCATGGTGTCAATAGTTATAAATATTTTATAGACAGATATGAGTAGAGTATATCATCTTACCTTACTTTACGGTAATCTCCTGTGAATATGTACATCGTATAAAAGTGAGTATTTTCCTTGTTTGGTATTTTTCCTAAGTACCAGATGAACTTAATTGCATATTCCGTATTTGTGTGACATGAGTTATATGGTCATGAGAAATAAAAAAACCCATTAACATACTTATATTTTTTTATTATAAATTGAATATAACAACTTGTAGGAAATACAATAAGTGGATAAATACAAATATCTGGATTTGTTATAAAAATAATACAATCTGTATTTTATTTAATTAGTTCAAAATGGAATTTAATTAAGATTAAATTTGAAAATAATAAACTACAGATTTAAATACTTATTTAAGTTAAGTATAGCACACCTTAATATTTTGTTGTTTTTTAAAAAATCTGGTGTATTTTGTTATATATGCTATCTATCTATCAGTCTTTTTAAGAATATTTTGCAAATCTCAAAATAATCGAAAATTTTAAATCAACGCAAAGGTACTATGACAAACACTAACAAAAGGGATAAAACATAACATAAATCTTTATCCATCACTAATGTTAAATAAAATTAAAGTTCTTCAAATCATTTTCTAACATAGGGTGACTAATGTGAACCTACCTTTTTTTTTAACCACTAATACTAAAAACAACCATAACAACTAAACAGTTTAATATGTCAAAACAATATAAACACAGCTATACTAATTATTTATTTAACTATGACACAAGCACGTGTATTAAGTTCCTTATATATTGACAGGCAATGAAGCAGGAAAAAAATTGCAATACTTCATGGAACCTGTTTTTTTTTAATAGTGAAGCGACGTGCTCTTTAACTCCGATATTTATTGATTATGCATACTCAGAACTACTACGAACTACTCAAATGTTAATGTGTTAAATCGATTAAAACATCTTTATAAAATAATAAAGTCGTTTGTTATAAGTATAAATCGAATCGGCATCACTGGTTGATTGGTACTAGAGATTTCAAAAGTTAAATAAATCGTTGGTTTAGATTAGTATAGGTGTAACCAATCCACAAATAATTGAGACCCAATAACTTTGCATAGTCGTACTCGCCGTCGTGTAGTAAATTAGTATTAAGAGGTTAAAGTTCCTACAGTAACGGCAGAGGCGCTCCTGTACGACGTTTTTTGGAAATTTTAACTACACTTGCTAGAGAGTACCTTATCGAGCGTGCAAACTTATGGCAAAGGTACTGACTCTGAACCGTCTAGCTGGACTCTGAAATTCTCGATATTGCTCTTGAATTAGAGTATCGTCTATTCGAGATAAGTATCTAAACTATATCAACACTTGTACAGTTCAGTCTTGTTTGTATAAAGCGAACCCTCGCCTACATTCGCGTTCATAGAAGCCATCCATAACTTACGTCATGCTAACTGTGACAAAAGAAAATGGTCACTAATTATAGAAAAAAAACATGACAAGGGGAGACAGGGGGTTTAGTGTTTTATTTTGTTTATCAACAATCTTTATTAGACACTTGTATACGGTTGACTGCATACCGTTGTGCATCTGCCGGTCAACCATGGGTAAAACTGAGGAAACAAATGGTAATGCAACATAAATAAGTTCTCGTTTAATTTATATACTAACATTAAAAAGAGGTAAGATTTGTCAGTTTACATGTAAAGGGAAAATTATATTTAATTATTAATGTTTGTAAATGAAGTCGTTAGAAAAAAGGCACCATTCCTCTACGTTGCAACGAAGCAATGAGGTGAACTGATTTTTACTGTAATTACGTCGTAACAGTACATACAATTATTGGCTTTATATGTGACTCCAAGATAGGTGTAGGGACAGAAAAAAACAAATAAAATAATTTTATCCAGATCGATGGGTTCCACGGGAATAGGTTTTTCTGTAAGTAAAACGACAGGATGCGTCTAATAAAAAATAAAAGGGTTAGAAATACAAAAAAATACACAAAAACCCACAAACAAACATACATATACATACTTACACACATACACATCCAGTCTTTCTTTTTTGTTACTTGTCTTATTTTGTAAACAAAATTCTAATCTAAAATAATGAGCTTTAACTATACCTTGTAAAATATAGCTTAAGTGCTGCGACAGCTGTCAAAGTAACAACCCGAGGATGTTTATAATAGAATATACTTAAATGCCGATTATTGTTGATATTATTATATATATTTGAATATATTTTTTATTGAAAAATAAAATAACCTCTTCTTCCTCCTGTCCCTCTTTTGCCGGTTTCTCCTTTCCGCTCTCAATTCACTTATTTAGAAACCTTCCCGACGGCCATGTGCACAAAAACTCACCAAAGATTCAACGCAATGGGAAGAATACAAACAAGGCAACATGCATGTTTATATCCCTGTTTCTCCATTCCGCTCCCAATTCACTTATTAAGAAAAACCTTGCCGGCGGCCGTGGGCGCAAAAACTCACAAGGCAACATGCATGTTGATACCTATATATGTATATACCTATAGATATAGATAACAAAGCGTATATCCTTTATTTAAAATGATAAAGTAACTATGTTTGCGATTTATTTTATCTGCAAAATCGATAACTAATACGAGGAACGTCTCCTCTTTTGTGCACTCAACAATAATGTATGGCATTGACATGCATACATTAAACCGTCTGAAAATACAAAACCTAATAGACGTGATTCTAATGACAGCTGTCACAGAGCTGATCCCATATTTTAGGAACTATAGTGGTTTTTTATTTTAGCCTAAATCATAGCTTCCTTAATTTTGTGGGCAAAATTTCGTTTTTCTTTTACGAAATAAGTCCAGTAAGAAAAATGGGGTTTATTATTCAAATATTCCATGACGTAATTTTTGGATGGCCGCATACTTTCCTTTCTCAATTACCACAGTTCAGCAGCATATTCCTTATATCCTGGTTCAATTGTCTTAACAAGTCTTCGTCAGGATTCTCTTCTTGTATCAACTTATCCCTTTGAACTATTAACTCGTTAATTTTTTCGCTCATTGGGTTCTTTGGAACACTCCTGTGGGAATTCAAAAATATTCTTTTTCATATGTTATATTATATTTACTAGATATATTAAATATTCCCGTGGGAAATCTCAATCTGAATGAAAATCCAATTTGGTAATAAGGACCTGGGTTAATCTGTATGCTAAATTTCATCAAAATCTACTTAGCCGTTTGATATGTAGGCTTACCAGAGCAAAGTTTTAAAACAGTTAATAACAAGGTGTCGTGTAGATAGCCTATATCACAATAAGATATTGGAATTCCTTTCCTTCAATTTTATTTGTAAGTATGTTTAGACTAGATGGTTACCCTCGCCGTTTAAATTATCCTACTCTTCCTCTATTATCCCCTTAGGATTTCCCTTAGGTGATTCTGAGGAGGCCGTCCACATATTACATCATCGATTTGCTCATTTTCGCCTCCCCCCGCTCTACAATCATCCTCCCATCGTATTCTAATGACCACCTCGTAAATAGATTACATTTCCAATAAAGTTAGTATTTGTCCTAAAATCAATATTCTTCTATATATTTAATCGAATGCGTAAAATTTATATTACAAACTCAATATCAAAAAAAACAATTTAGCTTAACGTTCCATCTCTGTAAGGGTTATTTTTCACTTTTTAGTTTAGTTTGAAGGCAGGTGTAATTCTTTATATTTTTTTTTACTTGGTTACCTTATTTATACATGCATAATGCTCAGATTCATTCATGAAATTTAGTATACCTTTTTAGATCCCCACATAGACTAAAAAAATATTGTGCAAATCTAATACAGGTCGGTTTGATTTTTTTAGTCGGTTAAAAATAACAAACGTTGGTGAAGCTACTACACACATTAATAAATGCGCTCAATTTCTTCGATGTGTCAAACGAAACAGCCACCATCTAAGCTATCGCCTAACGGCATTGTGAATGCCGCTTTAGCATTTAGGCGCTAATTCGTGGCTATATATTTCGTGTCAATTAATAAAATAATTCACGGCACTAAGCCTTGTAGCCAATGTAGCCCAGCCCTATGATTAACTGATAATAGGTACTAATAGTGGTTAGGACATTATTACTGCAAAAAAAATAAGTTCAATATTTTATATATAAGATATATAGATAAGACAACCGCCTCTGCGTCATGTACAGCCATCCGTAGATCAGAGCCCCCCTCCCTAATTTCAAATGACGTAAAATATGGACGCCCCGAGGTTATTCCTTATTCGGAACTTAAATACTATATGGCAGTTTTCATGGTATTATTTACAAAAGTAAAGTTGTTTTTATAAAGTTTTATCCCCTTTTTTACCCACTAAATTAGACGATCTCTAGCTACATTCCCTTATACATATAATAATAATAATAATAAAATATTAAGAAATTGGAGAAGATGTTTTGACCAAGATCAAGAGAGATCAGCTATAAGCTGAGCATATCGAGTAAAAAATAAATGAAAAATGCTTGCTATGCTGATTGAAAGGGTCAGTAGTAGTAGTAGTACTTCGGCACACATATTTCGATCAAATTAAGTTCATTCTCAGAAAAAGAGAGGTACCTACTTTAAGCCGTGATACGTGTATGAAAGCATCGATGCGAATGTATTAAGCCAAAAAGTGTGCCAGGATGTCATGGTATATTATTAACTACCATTTTTTATGTAAATTTAAGTCTCAAATACATTAAAACTTTCTATTTTGCATTATATAAATAAATAAATAAATTACAATTTATTTCAGACTGTGTCCATAGATTGTTATTAGTGAAACAATATTTAATCCTGTGTTAGTAACAGTGTATTATTTTTATTATCTAATCGTACCAGTGACCATTCCCACCAAGTGCCTTTATATTGGACAGTTAAACCTGGACGCAAGTGTTTTCAGAATAATATTATACTTACTTTAAATCGTCAAACATATCCAACGTGTCCGGACCCCCAGTGCCTGCAAAGTATAATAATTCCAAATACATAAATAGATAAAGTACACTATGATACAGCGAGTTACACATGAGGAAATAATGCATAATGGGGCCGAGACTGTAAAGATCACATACGTAATTTGTCAGCACACTTTCGCGGCGAAAGAAATAAAAAAAACAAGACAACACAACGCATCATATGGTAAGCGCGTTATGAATTATACACTTGTGGGAGAAAATGCACTGGTCAGCAAAGCAACAAACAGCCTATAATTTGTTGATTTAAAAAAAAATATATGAGGCACTAGTGATTACGTACAGTAAAACGCACGCGTGTTTTATAAGCTACATTATAAACCTAAAATTAATGTGATAAGAGCCACCTTACGAGTAAAATAACTTCCCATGCAGACTGCGCCATCTATTGAATTCTAACATAACCACCTTTACGACAAAATAAATAATTTGTGAATAATATGATCTTAATCGGTTAAGTCATTTAGTAGTGACACGGTAACAAACGCACCAACGGTTATATTAAAGCTGGCCAGGCAGACGTTATTCTACATGTTGATTTGCTACAGCGCCATCTGGAGGCAAGTTATACTAAAATGAAAAGCGCAAAAATATTACCCGTATTCAACATTTTAATGGCGATCGCTTGAACGGTGTTGAAGTTTAAGTGCTGCAGCGCCATCTAGTAGCGAGTTATAAAAAGAACCAATCAACCAACCAACTTTCTTGGTGATCGGTCAAACGGTGCCAACATCCATTTTTATTTAAAAGACCTAGATATATAGACAGATGAAATCTTTACTAAAACGTACCGAATGTTTTAAAAGATGGCGCAATGTATAACTCTTTAGAGAGAAAAGATCCTGTAATAAAATGTACCACTAGAGCGGACATCAATAACACCTCCAAGGCCAGCTACGTTGTTGCTGAAGGTGAAGGGGCCTTCAATGCTAAAAAGAAGGGGTCCGAGAACACGACGAATCGCGCATAGGGCCACAAGGTTTGGTCATAGAAATAACAGAGGGCAAATGCTTGTCGATTTCTTCCTTTTTCCAGAAAAGACCACAAACAAATTGGACATGGCAAAGCCCTGGTGAAGAGAAAGTTTATGTTAAGTATGTGATTAGGGACGCGAGTGAAAGCATTGGTAGTCCATAGCGCACTGGCATTTAATAAAGAATCGTCACCCAACAACGGGTATACACAGATACCCACTTATACTATACACAACATCCCTCCACCTAAGTTTCTTACATAGTAAAATAACTCAAAAAATTAATTAAAGGAACTTCTTATAGTCTACCGTTGAACGTTCTCGCAACGTTCTAGGATGCGATGTCTGTGACCTAGCAGTTTGTACTGCGAGGCCCACGCCGGGACTGGCGCCTGCTGAGTCGTCCGTTGCTGGAGCTGAGGCCAAGTCGGGCTCGGGCGGCTGGAGCGCACTCTCCACTTCTGTTGCCGTTGGCAGCGCCACACTCGCAGCTGAGTAAGTTGCAGGATTTATTGGTTGAGGGGCCTGGACATCCACTTCTCCCCTGTCAATATTGTTGGTATCTACCTGAGCCTGTTCCAACATAACTGGCAATGTCCACATCTGAGGAACGTACGTTTGCTGACTTGATCCATCCTTAGTAGCAATTTTCTTGCTGCACTCCTTATCGACGAATGGAGATATTTGATTTTTAAATTTTCGACCATAACGGAGTTATCTGCGTAATCTTTAATTAAATACATCACTTTCCCGATTTTTTTCTGTATAATTCCTCTAATCCATTCAAAATTGTTTTTGGCGGCAAATTTTTTGTACCAGACTTTATCTCCTGGACCATAATCTGCTCGTACAACACCCCCGTAATATTTACTCTGCAAGAACTGTTTTTCTTTTACCGACTTTGCGAGTTCAGTGGACGAGGGCGACTGCGGCTGATCGCGTGGATTAATAAAATCTAACACCGATCTTAATTGACGGCCGTAGACCAACTGGGCAGGCGAAAAACCGGTTGTAGAATGGACTGAATTGCGATAGTCAAACAAATATTTTAGAAGTTTATTGTTTAGGTCACTTTGATTTTTACATGTTAACAGAGCGCCTTTTATGCCTCGTTTTACTATTTTTACGTAGCTTTTCGCCTGCCCGTTGCTTGCCGGGTGGTACACAGGCGACGTTACGTGTGATATGCCGTTCAACTTACAAAACATTTCAAAGTCATTCGAGGTAAAACTTGTACCATTATCGCTAACCAACGTGCGCGGAACACCAAACCGCGACATAAATTCGTACATTCTACCTATTATCATTGAAGAAGTAGTATTATTTTTCATGTCATAACATTCTACCCATTTGGTATATGCATCGACAATTACATAGTACATGTGTGCATCGATCGGGCCGAGCAGGTCGCAGTGAATCCTGTCAAAGGGCTGCTGTGGAAACGGCCAAGGCGCTAGGCGGGCGCGAGGAGGTGCGGGCCGCAGCGCAGCACATATCTCGCACGCACCTATGAGTCGCTCCACGGCATCGTCTACACCCGGGAACCACAGTCTCGCACGAACTTCAGCTTTACTCTTTACAATACCCATATGAGAACTATGCAATTGCGATAAAACTTTTTCCTGTAGTGACAATGGAATAACAACATTATGGCCTCTCATTAAACAACCATTTTCGTAGTCTAGTTGTAAACGACATTGATGATAAGGCTTTAACTTATTGTTTTTCACGTTGCGCGGCCAGCCCTGTTGAACATACTTAATAACTTTTATCAAAACAATATCTTTTTTTGTTTCGTTACGTAATTGTTCGAGTGTGACCGGCAAGGTTCCGTCTATTATAAAGTTGATATAAGTCGCGACGTCGTCTCCCGCGCTTGCGTCGGCGCGCCATTCACTCGCACTCTGTCTATTACTCGTCAATTCTGGCAACGTCGCACGCGATAGATAATCAGCGCTGTTGTTTGCGCTCCTTACGAATTCTATTTCATAGTTATATGCAGCTAAAAACATTGCATATCTTTGCAACCGGTTTGCTGAAACTTCTGGAATGCCGCGTCGTTGCCCGAAAATTGATATTAACGGTTTATGATCTGTCCGTAATATAAAGGGGTCAGACCTCCCGTATAAATACTGGTGAAACCGTCGAACGCCAAATATGATTGCTGTTGCTTCTTTTTGGATCTGAGAATAATTTTTCTCTGCTGAATTTAAAGTCCGTGAAGCGAACGAAATTGGCCGTTCACTGCCGTTAGCCTCTATTTGTGACAATATCGCGCCTAAACCTTTAGGGGACGCGTCGACTGTTAGCACTAGTTTGGCTTTTGGGTCAAAGTGAGCTAATACCTTTTCGGATGCTAAACTGCACTTAATACTATTGAATGCTTTTTCATGCTCCTTTGTCCAGGACCACTCGACTCCCTTCCTTAAAAGGTTATACAATGGGCACAATATAGATGATGCTCCTGGGACAAAACTTCTATAGTAATTGACTAGGCCCAGAAAAGACTGTAATTCGTTTAGATTTTTAGGCACTGGAGCATTAAGTATGGCCTTAACTTTTTCTGGATTTTTCTTTATACCAAATTTATTAATATTATATCCTAGGTAAGTTAATTCATCCTGGAAAAAGGAGCATTTTTCCCTCTGCAACGTCAGACCTGCGTCTCTTAACCGTTGCAGCACTAAACGTAGTCTTTCCAGGTGTTTCTCTTTGGTGGCTGCTGTTATCAAAATATCGTCTAAGAAGCATTGTACCCCCTCCATATCAGCTAGGACACACGAAATAGCTCGCTGAAAAATGGCAGGAGCTGACGACAGACCGAAAACCATTCGAGTAAACCTGAAAAGACCGCGGTGTGTGTTTATACACGTGACATTTAGAGGGTCATCTATCTGAAATTGATTGTAGGCCATCGACATATCTAGCTTTGTGTACTGCTCCCCCCCATGTAGCCTCGAAAACAATTCATTG
This sequence comes from Apoda limacodes, assembly GCA_946406115.1. Classification (NCBI taxonomy): domain Eukaryota; kingdom Metazoa; phylum Arthropoda; class Insecta; order Lepidoptera; family Limacodidae; genus Apoda; species Apoda limacodes. The sequence goes on from OX291541.1 coordinate 46,629,314, forward strand.
ACAGTTGGTAAGGGATACGTTTCTATCAACAGCTGTTTGTTGACCGTTTGCGAATAGTCGGCACACAGCCTTACCGTTCCATTTCTTTTTAGCACTGGAACAATAGGCGACGCGTAATCAGAATGCTCGATTGGTTCGAGTATACCTAAACCCAACAGCCTATCGATCTCAATATTTAATTTATCCCTCAGTGCAAATGCTACTGGCCGCGCCTTAATACAAACCGGTTTCGAATTGTCTTTTAATTGCAATTTTACTTTGTATTTATTAAAGCAACCTAATTTTGTTGTAAATATATCTGAAAATTCTGCAATTAATTTGTCAATTGACTCGTTTTCGGAAACTGAACTATTACAAAAGTGTACTGAAGACAATTCTAGACCAAATCGCGAAATAAAATCCCGACCTAAAAGTGGGGGCCCGCCGCCACGCACCTCAAACACGTCCAGGGCCCGCGTGCGGCCCCCATACGTCATGCGCAGCCGTGCACAACCTACACAAACTATGGAACCGCCTGTATAGTTAACTAGTTTTTTTTTTGTAGGCGATAATGGCACACTTTGAAAAAAAAAATTATAAGTATCTTCGGATATCACCGTAACGGCAGAACCACTATCGAACTCAAAACGAATTTGAACACCATCGATAACCACAACATCGGTCATGGGAGCCCCATTCCGGCAGCGTATACTGAACAACTCACCGTCGTCCCCCTCGCTCACTGTTTCCAAGAAATTCACTTTGCACATTTTTCGAAGGTGACCTTTGACCTTGCACTTGCCACATTTGTAATTAGCGAAACGACACTGCGCTGAACTATGATTTGTACGACCACACACGGAACACTTTTTGCTGTCCGAACGTACGAATCCCGATTTAGAGGTTTTCTCCATCTTGAACACAGCATCGATAGCGCTGCCAGCGCCCACGACGCTGCCGCTGCTGGCCGCCGCTCCCGCCGCGGCACCAGCGCGGGCGCTCCGCACGCTCTCAGCGAGCTCCACCGCCTTCATTAGCGTCAGCTCACCGACGTCCTGACCGAACACTTTTTCGCGCTCGTGACCGGGCAGAAGGCCCATCACGAACTGGTCCAGCAGTGAGTCTTCAAGATGCTTAAAGCCGCAGTGCGCGGCAAGACCCCTTAGCCGTGCCGCCCACTGTACCGGTGTCTCGTCCGCTTGCTGTGCTGCTGCGTAGAAATAATGGCGTTCCGCAAATCCGCAGCGTTTGGGTATAAAATGGGCGTTTAAAATGCTCACAATGTCGTCAAAATTTTTTTCTTCCAACACATTAGGCAGCGCAAGATTCGTGGCCAGCTGATACGTCCCTTCGCTGAGTGCGCTAAGTAGGTATGCTCGACGTTTAACACCGGCCTTGTCCGATGACTCATCGATTCCACTCGCAATGAATCCTTGCTTAAGTTTTTTTATGTAAATCGACCAATCTTGATGTGCATGATCAAAACTCGACCACATTGCATTTGACGGATTCATATTACACAACACACAATTTAATCACTGTACGTAACTCTTTACAACGTGGGTACAGCTCGTCGCCACTGTCAAGTATGTGATTAGGGACGCGAGTGAAAGCATTGGTAGTCCATAGCGCACTGGCATTTAATAAAGAATCGTCACCCAACAACGGGTATACACAGATACCCACTTATACTATACACAACAGTTTATATTTGAAAATATCTCAGTGTTCAATAGGTTAAATACCGGCTTGTTTAAGGCATTTAGAATAAAGACTTCCAGCTCGAACAGTACCGCCAACACTCATCCGAAAAATTCCACTTGAAACTTGGCAACAACAGAGGCCGTTGATCAAGAATACAACGATTTTACGACCTTAGTCTATAAAGAGAGTCGCAAGACTCCGGATCTTATGAGGAAGAGACGGGAGATGCGCTTGGCATCGCCGGAATGGAATACCATAAATAAGCAAATACGCTTCGAAATTCGTCGCTCCAACACACGCTCAATGGACGAAGAATAAAAATCAGACATAGAAAGTATTTGTGAAACGTCTTGGATGAAGCCAACTGACGAAGCTGAGGACATCTGATGAAACAACCGGAGGTCAAAAAGCCAAAGCCCGCGCACAAAGAACAGTCGACTGTCGTGCACACTAGGCCCGCCACTACGGCGGGATTAGGATGTATTTGAGCAACTCAAGAACAACAAAGTGCCAGGTGAAAATGGTATCACGGTGGAATGGTAATACCGTCCTGCAAAACATAACTACGCCTGGAGTAGGTGGTTCTATTGTGGTGCTATTCTTCAAAAAGGGAAAAAGCGCTCCTAGTGAATAACAGGCCGATCTCACTACGAAGCCACGTCAACTACTTCGTCTGCTATTCCAGACGAGTGGGTCTCAAGATGAACGTAGACAAGACGAAGATCATGGCTTATACACACGTTGACTTAAGACTGGTGATCGACGGTAATGTCGCAATCGAAGCCATACGAATACGATAGTTCAGACAATTACGTACGTACATAAGAATCACATCGATAAAGAAGCAGATAGATGAATTCAGTTGGGCTGGACAGCCTTTGGGAAGTAGCATCTTCACATAGCCCATACCTTGATGCTTAAAGACAAAGGCTTTTATTTAAATCAATGCATCTTGCCGGTCATAACGTATAGCGCAGAAATGTGGACATTGACAGTTGGCCTGATCCAAACTGAAACTATAGAAAGGGCTATGCTCGGAGTTTCTTTGAAGGATATGAAGTCACCGACAGTATATGGAAGCTGTTGTGGCAATAGGCAGGTTATATGGCCGTTGGGGCTGACGTCTTAGAGTGGAGACAACGGATTGGTAAGCGCAAAGCGTTGTGAAGACTCAATTCCCCAGGGGAACATATATGAAAAGATAGGTGTAGTTCGTAAATACAATTTAATTATAGTTCCCTATACGATCGCACTTTACAAAAAATAATTAATTTCAATCCCTATTATGCCATACACAATTTTATTCTTCGTTTCGGCAATTATTCATTTTGCCGTCTTTTCTTATTTTGACGACCGTATTACAATTTTTACCCCAGTCGACTCTATTATCACCAAGGTGGCAAATCGTGGTACGACGTGATTAATCCAATGGTTTACGACAATCTATGTCAACTCCATATATTTCCCGAATTTTCAAGATACGGAAAAGGGAATTCGATAAAGGCAAAAAGGCCCAATCCACAAAAAATCAAGGTCTTCGTAGACCCTACTAATAAAACAGAATTATGGTACCTTCTGTGTGATTTATGGGGTAACTCACAAACCGTCGACAGATAATCCAGGAAATCAAACCTCCTTATGTGCTTTCCTTTTGATCGAATCTTTTCCCAAGCACAGGTTCTTATGCATGGTCCACGCCGATAAGATTGCACCAGGTAAAATAATAAATTATCTGTATCTATTTCAAATTTCTTTTTTTTATATCTTACTTTGAGAAAATCTTAACCAGACTGACTTGGAATATTGTTCCGATCTGTCATCTTTTTATAAATCAGATTTAAAAACTGTTGACGTAAATGAGTATGGCATTCCATGCCTGTATGGATATAGAATTTTACAATGATTTTGACATAACACGCAAAAGGGTAATTTAAAGCTAATTACACACTACATATACAAAATAAAATACTTCACTCGCTACAGCGTGGGTCACGATCCAGCCAAGTGACCCGATGGCCAGAAAAATGTAGCCGGAAGTGGATGGGACAGGCGGAGAACCGGGTGTGGTGGCGTTATAGGCTGATTGAGTGATTTGATTGAACACATTTACCAATCCAATGACTGACCACGTCTGAAGACTCTAGACTAATTGATCTGGAGCACGAGCTTTTTTTTTTCGGTTCGCCTGATGGTAAGCGGTCACCGTGGCCTATGGCTCCTCGTTTTTAAAAGAGTAGGATTCGATACTTACTAATTATCGAGTGAGATTCAAGAGCCGGTGTGTTGGCCAGAATGTCTACGTAGAAATCGTCCTTCTGCCGCTTTATATCCACCTCATCATCATTTCCCAAGTCATCGTCTTGGTCTTCGATTGTGTTCATTCTAAAAAATGACATTGACATACTGTAAATATAATGGTTTGCAATTTATCAAAAAATTTGGTGAAGCGACATCTATGCGACAATTTGCGCGTAAGAGAATATGTTTGTTTTTTCTTGGCTTAAGACACGTTTTCTGAAAGCTTTATTTTTCAAAGTCTACATTTTTTCTATACCACTTGGGTAGCAAACAAACATACCCTCCGCCCGATGATGTTTCTTGTAACAGTACCCGGAGGACCGAGCTTTGCTCGGCTTTATTTTTAAACAGCGCCATCTATTGTCAAGTAGCTTAAGCGTTGCTTAATAACGCCACCTATTGTCAAATAGCTTTAGTGTTGCTTATTACTACTCGCCAATAGATGTCAGGAAGAGTCATACTTTTCAGTTTATCACTGCCTGAAAACACGGATAAAATGACATTTTCTAAAAATCAAACCTAGCTAGATCGATTTATCGTCCCCGAAACCCGCTGCATACTAAATTTCATGAAAATCGTCGGAGCCGTTTCCGAGATTCAGATTAATACATATATACAAGAATTGCTCGTTTAATGGTATTAGACTAGTAATTTCAAAGTTACAATTCTAAAAAGATCATGCTCTGTCTCATAAGTGCCTTTTTAAACTTTTGCCGGTGGCAAAGTGTATGGACATTTTTTGAAGTGTAGCGTTTTGTACGTACCGGAGTTTATTACCCGGGACGTACCAACTCTTCGCCACCGGGTACCAGGCACCGGCTACGCAGCAGCCGGAACAAGTGAAAATGTACTAAGGGTGATTTGATTTGTTCACTCAGCCGTTCTAAACATATTTATAAACTATATTTTTTTCTTCTTAAACACTGTCGATTGGTTGAACGCGCTGCAAGTGGATAACCGTTTATACCTCAGCTTGAGGACAATGTGTAAGAAGACAGAAAGATTCCTTCAGACATTCAGAAGTTAAAATAGTTGAAATTTTCTGCCTTCTCATTCCCGTCGCGGAATGCTGCATGCTATAAAACCTTGTTTCAAACATTTTCTGGACGCAACTTTTGCTCTATGAATCTCGACTCGCGCAAGATACCCGGCTTCAACTACCTCGAATGTCTCGGCATTCCTATACTTCGCCACTGGCTCTCCGGAGCCGGCTACCTCCCAACCGGAACATTTTAAAACGCTCTGACTTTAGACTTTAGTTAGAAGTCTGTAATTTGAGTAAATATTCTTAATTGACTTTGTAGTCTGTATAGTAAATTAGTCATGTAGTGTTAGTTACCCGTGGGCGCCGGCGAGCTGTGTACGGTCACGACGCAGCTGGGCCAGCACGTGGCGGCGCGCGCGTAGCTTGGCCGCATGCAGTTCGCGTACCGCCCGCCCCCACTGCTCCTTGAAGAAGGACTTCGACTGCACGGCGCTGTCCAACTTCTCTTCTAGACAACGCTGAAAAAAAGCGTACAAAATAGTTCATTACAGTAAGAGTAGGAGCACTATTCACGTACTAAGGGTACGCCGGTTCCCTCTTCACCTTTACCTCTTAACACTCAAAAATATTACAACTAGATTAGCAAGATGATGCATGCACACGTGTTAAGGAAACACTTAGCTTAATGATTCCTCTGCGTAAAGTTTATTAATATCTTTCTCGTGCGGTTTTGAAGTAGATGTGATTTTTTTATTTTTAGCGTGTACTTGGGAACGTAGGGGATCACCCAATTCCCACTTAAACACCTTTATACCACTAAGGTGGCAAACAAGCGTACGGTCCGCCTGATGGTAAGCGGTCACCACAGCCTATGAACGCTTGTAACACCTGGGGAATGACTCGCGCGTTGCGACCCTTAAAAAAATCTAATAAATTCTTTCTTGAAGAACCTTCTACTGTTGTCCTTAGAGAAAACCTTGGCAAGAAGTTTCTCTAAAATCGCACGTACAAATTTGATTGGTTTAATTTTATATCATTATAGCTTTAGCTCCGCCTACGATAGGTTCGGTTATCAGAGTAGGATTCCTACGGCAACTCCTTGATTATCCGGGATAAACAATAAAAGATTGACTCGTCGCTTTGATTACTCAACCATACCCATTTGCTACAGCAAGCTAAAACTGTAGCCATAGGAATTCGTTTCTAGTTATTTCTGCGGAAAAAAAAACTGGGATTAAATGTGTTAGTTCAGGGTATAAGTTATTTCCAAATTAAAATTTCAGCCAAATCAGTTCAGTTCTTGTGGGCTTAAGGATAAAAAACATACTTACTTGCTAACTTTCGCATTGAATAATAGAAGCACAGGCTAAACAATAATTGCATTTAGTCGACCATCGAAGACGTCTAGACAGAGCAACCGTGAGGTAAGGTGGGCGGCGAGACAGAAGGCGAGCCCATCCGACTACTCTATATCGTTACATATGTCTAGTCGGGTGCAGTCCAACCAGTCCTACATTTTGTCGCGGCGCCATGACTTTTGTCGGATTCATCGAAGAAATCGATGAAAGATTATATATTATATATATGAACAGAATACTGGCTTCAATAGCATAATTTAAATTCTATACCAATTCCTGTATAAGACTGGCTGTTTGATCTTTCGTCAGACCGGAATATCTGGTGTCCGCTTCCTTTTCGCTGTTCTTCAAGTTGGTCTGAAACATTTTTTTCTGTTTTTAGGGGTCTGTGGCAAAATAGCAAAAATAGGAGCTTATAGTTGCGTTATGTCCATTCATCTGTATGTTGATTTCTCCATATTTCCAGTTTAATAATATAAGTACCTGCCGATTCAATTCCCGCACAGGACAAAAATTTGCATGATGAATGTTTGTTTGTATATTTTATAAGTATTTGTATCCGATATCTAGTATATATAGTATTAGTCATGCTTAGTGTAGGACCAGATAGCACTTAGTGTAATATGGGAATGTCCAGAAATATTTGTTAATTTAAGTTAGATCTGTACATTAAGCTGTTTCTTTTTTTATTTGCGCATTTTGCGTGTAAGGTATTATTGTAAATCCTTTTAAAAATGCGTTTAAGGTTTTTTTAGGTACATATTTCGCGAGCTTTTAGCTTCCAAAGTTTGGCTAATATATAGCCATGAAACACAAACAAAATTTATATTTGGATCAAGTTCACGCAAAAGCATTATAAATAATGTTCCTAATATTTTATTATATATTTAGTTACCACATACCTTCAAATTTTTCATCTGCTTCTCCAATTGCTGTACCTTGGTCTCCAACTCCTCGATCCTCATGTCCTTGAGCCGGATCTGGTGGTTCATGTCGTCTTCCATCTTCTGAGAAGCCTCTCTTAACTCCTGGTATTTCGCAGTGTAGTGGGCTTCTAACGCTTTCTTCGCTTCTAACAGCTGTAATCAAATATCATACAAAATTTTGAAACTAATGCATTAACAGGAAGTTTATAAACGATAACTTAGTAAATGTTGGTGTGGGTCGGTGGAGATCCAGGGGTTTCAATTTCACTTTGCGTTCTAAGAGGCGGAGAAGTTCAACCCCCCCCGTGTGTACCAATGTGTCTCTTACTTAATTTCTCAAGTAAATTGAGATTATTCACACCACAGGCTTAAAAATGAAGGAATACATTGTAAGGAAACCTGCACATGTCAAAAAAAGACATTTTAAGTCCTTCGTCTTTCTTCCGCACTGGGCCCACGTGTGGACTATGCCCAAATCACTCTCGGTGAGGGTAGGCCCTGTCCCAACAGTAGGGACGAATAATTCTGATAAGGAAGTAAATGTGGAAGTAAACTACAATTAATAGACCAACTGTAAGACTTTTTAACGATATAAATATATTTTATGGAAATAGTTTTATTACAAGTGAGACAACTTTATTACAAGTGAGACATGAACTCACTTGTAATCAAATTTTCAATAATTTATTTCAGTCAATGAAATGTTTTTAAGGTGAATCAACCCAGTTATTCCAATACATACATTAAATATTCTGAACTATTTACATTTTCCTACTCAACATGCATTAATTATTATAAACCTATAGCTATTTACCATAATTGCATATTCATTTAAGAAATGCCAATAAATTGTTGATTACAATGTTTTTCTAAAAAGATTAAAAGACATGTATCGAATTAGTATGGAGCTTCGTATTGTATTTCCAAGTAAATTTAACCAGCGTCAACTTTTCCATTTACATAAAGCCTAGGGTAAAGAACTTAACAAAATAATAAAAATAAATGTTGAGACCTGCATAAAAATTTAAACTGATTTTCAAAAATGTATGATTATTCGTAGTCAATTATCAGCACAGGCCATAACATTCTCAGAAAAAAGAAGAAAAACATAATAATATGTTCATTTGAGGCGCAATTTTTTTTATGGTATCATGCACTTACCGTTAGCCCATCAGCCAAAAGATATACGCTCCGTTTCGTAATTTTACGTTCCGTTCTACGTTAAAATTGATAAAGATTTTCTGTGAATGATGCAGGTTCAAAAAAAATTGTTTTTATTTTAGAATTTCTAGATTTTTAGTGCTCTTTAAAATAAATCTACTCATAAGCTGGTTAATTTTTAAATTTATTTTAGTACCAAATAGGAACAACTCTTTTGTGAATCTAATAAAACCTCTGCATAGTATTCTAGTCTGTGCCTCTGGTTATTAATTATTTCACTGGCATTACATGAATGCATTATGTAAGAAATATTTATGTTTGCCTTGATTCTGGGTGCTTTTTTCGTATCTGTGTATAAACAAAAAAATGCGTTTAAGTATTTGTATCCGTGTGCTTAGTGTGAGTTTTTGCCTATTCGTAATTCTATTTTCGCGTTCCATACATGTATTTCATTGACGCGAACGCGATAGTAGCGTTAAAAACTTACACTAGGCACACGGGTGTCTAGTTGAATACCAGACCAGTACAAGCCTTGCCGAGTTTGGGACCAGATGGCACTGTGACATGTCCAGGAATATTTTTATATATTACTTATTGTATTTATAATATTTATAAATGATAAGTATGACATGACTAGTGAACTTTACCTTCTTTTCCCGTTCTGTGTTCCGATAGCCCCTAAGCCTGAAGTCGTCGGTGGCTCTACTCAAGTCTGCCGCCAAATTTCGGCACTGTTCAATGCCTTTACTTAGCTTCGACTCCAGTTCTAATCGCTTTGTTGCCCATTCTCTGGCAAGAAGCTCAAGATGATAGTCTTCTTTGCGTTTCAACTAAAAAAAAAGATTCATTATGAAAATGTTGTCACTTGACCAGTTTTTTTAAGCTCCTTTGTGTTTCGGAAGGCACGAAAAACAGTCATCATGTCATGACAACAGTCGGTAAGCCAAGTCAGACTCTGATGACGAGTAGTAGTCCACTACCTCGAAAACGTTACCAAACCCGCACTAGGCCAGCGTGGTTGACCTACGGCCTAAGCGTCCTTCAAGGAGAGGCATGAGCATATGCAGTGAGACGTATAATCCTGATGCATTCACAGCCGGGAAGGATGGTACAGAGCATTAAATACGGCTAATTTGTTTTTTTTTTGCATATATCAAGATATCAAGTCAGTACTTGGCATTTAAACAATTCTTGTTGTTTCTCCTTCCAATCTTCGAGCTCTTCGACAAATCTTTGCATTATAGCGTCTCGGTCCGTTGCAAGTATTGTCATTTTCACCATGTCTAAAACAAAATGTAAATATTTTACTAAAGAATATTAAGACTTTCTCTGATTCCCTCCATGGAACAAATTAAAAGCGAGTTTAACGAACTGTTCCGGATGATAAAAAGTAGGTCTGTTTCTTAATGTCATCATGACAGTGGCATTTCGTGGTTCAGCACTAAAATCCTAATTTAATTTAGTTAGTTATTGGAAATGGTGTCTTAAATTAGGGTGTCCGCTACTCTAAATCCTAAAAAAAATTAACCATTTCATCAAATTTCCCTGGCCAATAATGTAAAATTTAATCTACCACACTTTCAAACTGACCCTTAAATATAGGTTTGTTTGACTATTTCTATTAGTTTTTGTCTCGCAATGTCACAAAATAGTTATTGTTTTTCTGCCCAATATCGTACAGACAAACAAAACTGAGTAATTTATATTTTTAGAATCAGTTTATTCAATCTATACGATTGCAAAAAATTTCATTTTTTACACTCGTTTTATTTTATTTTTTTGACTAAGGTGGCAAACCAGTTAACGGTCCGCCTAATTACCGCAACCTATGGACGCTCGCAACCCTAGGAGCATCACTCCCATATTGTGGTCCTTAGAGAAAACCTTGGCAGGGAGCTGATTCCACAACCCAAGCGCTCTAGGAGGAAGTTACTCTGACACCGCACTGTACGTGACCACAAGTAGTTTACTAAAACGGAGAAATCTAATTATGTTACTAAGAAAAATTATTATATTCCTTCATAGCCTGAAAGTAAATGTTAGACTGTATCAGGCTCAGCTAGAGCATGAAAATATCCATTATCTTTCACTGGGATAGTAGCATTTTTGTTTCACCTACGTTTTTTTATAAATAATATTATTTCCCTGACCTTACCATGAGCATCCCTGACTTTCCATGACTTTATGGTCAGGACCACTTAAAGCTCTATATAAAGAGGGCTCACGAAAAGATAGTGTCATGTAAACAGAATTTACTCCCTCATTTCAAAACATTTTCTTATTTATAACTTTTTTTTGACTTATGGCCAAAAAAAATTGGGCCGGCCTAAGAAGTCAGCGAGCTGAAAAATCTAGAATAATTTAGGCTGATAGATAAATAAATATATCTATATCCGTGCCCCAGAAGTGGGGACGTATGAAGGCTGCCAACAAGTATTTAAATTTAACACTAATAGTATTAGAACCTAGTAAAAACATTCTGTGTTTTTCTACGGTCTCCAAACCCTACTGCAAGTCACTGCTGTCTTCTACAAAAGTAATGATTTAATTACCTTTCAATTCATTGTGTTTAAGACAGGGATCACTTCTGCTGGTCTCCAGTTGTGTACGAACACTGCAAAAGTCAACATTTACGTGTTTTTTTTCTAGATACAGTTTAAATATACTATTTCTGATAAGTTTAAAAAGCTTTTTCATCTCTCATACTCTGCAAGTAGACCATAAGTTATCTAAAAAGCGAATGGGAAGTATTTAATGTCGGCCCTAAGGCCGAAAAGTAATCAAGGAATAATTTAGCCACATTGGGCAAGCCACACTTTGATTCATATATTTTTTGTTTGTGCTGTTATTTAATAACATACCTGGTTATACCAGATTCCTATGTGGTTTAATACTACCGAAAAACCGCTTTGAAATTGATTTAGGTAGACCATGACAAATTAAATAGTAGAGTGTATCACAAGGGATCAAAAAAATATTTTTATGGCGAGTGTGCTTTGAATGCAGCGTAGACCACATTTCGGACGGTTTCATTATGTTAATTTAAAAAAAAACCTTTTGCACGCAAGCGGATAAAGTAGGCGTTTCCACGCAGATTTAATCAGACCTTTTGTATATCCCTCCACCATAGCTGGGTTAAGGGGTCATAGAAAAGCGAAAGTTCGAAGCCGGCATGAACCAATGAGTCTTTTTATGAATACTCAAATACCAAACCAACCTTTCTTTCTCCTCGCCAGTGTTGCTTCCATTCATTTTGTCTCCCGCCCCGACTTTTTCGTCTCCACCTTCTTTCACATATTCGTCACATTGAACCTGCATATCACTTGTTTTAGTTCTCACTTGGGAGAGCAACTTTTCTTGGCTAATAGTAAACGAATCATACATTTTTCTTATAAGCTCGGTTAATTCATTTGTTTGAATCAGAGAATCACCGGCTGCATTCTTGTACCTGAAATTTATAAAGGGTTTTTGTAAACTAAATCTAACTTATCACTTTACTAAGTATAAAAAGATAATAATTAGCATTATCTTGTTTATTTTATTATTTTAATAGCGAACCTTGTTTTCTGCATTATGCTTAGGGCCTTAGCAAGCACGATGCTTTAAGCATAAGCAACCGTCGACTTATATTCTATATCACCAACGAAGTCCACTGTGACACATTTCATCCATAAAACGCAAATCTCTATGTCTCTTTTGCATTGTTTGTAATTTGGCATTTACAAAAACATAAAAAATAATAAATATTACTATAGAAAACAAATTGTATTACCTTGCGAACGAATACACAGAAAAAATATATAATAAAATGTCTAATTTTTTTCTCCTTGTTGAAACTGTATGCGCGATGTACTGAACAAATCTCACCTAGACGTATTTCTAACAGCCATGTTAGTATAACCGAATCCTCCTAAATCTTGATCTAGGTGCGTACAACTCCCGCTCCGGGCTTCCAGTATAGCGCTGTCCTGCTCTAACGCGTCTCTCTTTCTATCGTCCAGGTCTGTCGCACTGCGGGCTGTTAAAATGTTCAGCTTCTGTAATACATATATTTATGTATTTATTTATTATTTTAAGAATTCCTCTCACTGTGCCACCTACTTTTCGTTTTTTTGTCTTGTACCCAAAGTTTGTCAGGCTAAAATTCCCTTTTTTTTCAAAAAACCTACCTAAATTTTTCTACAATTTTTTTTTTGTTTCTTTGCAAGCGGTGCTTTTAAGAAAACAAAATATACTTTATATTATATTTTGTGTGAAAAAGCAGCGATTTAAAAACAAAATGAATACATTACATCCGAAACTGTTTTGCAGAGTATATATATAAACCCGACTCAAAATCTCTATGCAAATCTTGTAAACATAACCTCACTTTACTTAATATTAACTTTTTCTGGTTATTTAATCGTAAATCATTAAAATACTTACATGATTACCTTTATTGTCAAATTCTTTAACTGGTTTTCATATCACGACACTGATTAAACCTAAAATCTACAAAATTTCAAATTTACAATGACAAATATTACACGTATTATGTATATGTTGCATAGACTAACAAAGCGAAAGACGCGCGTCAAGGTCATTTTTGTTTACACGAATTGCAAAAAGATTCTGAGTCCGGTATATATATATATATATTTTGAAGTTACATAATCACCTCGAAAATAATTAATAATTGACATTTCCTTTACGACTTCCTTCCCAACAACATTCCGACGTCTTAAATCAATTACATATCAATTAATAATAAAATATGCAAATGTGGATTTTTAACAACCGGGCTGCCAGGTGATTTTCTAACCCCAATAGTAATCGTTTTGAAGTTTATTATTAGTTCTACTTCCGCGCGCGTTTGTATGTTCGATGCACAATTCCTACGCGCGTGGTAATAGGCTTAAAACTATCACAACTGGAGTTTTGAAATCACCCGGAAAAACCCTTTAAATCATCTAACACTTACATTTCCGCCATCTTTTAATTTGTCAATGTAGTTCAAGCTCATTTCAACGTCAATGTACGGCCTTCGCCCCTTCATCTCTGCACCGTCAAACGGTAGTATGTAGCATCGCTCATGAATTCTAAGCGATTTGCCTTCATTGCAAAAAGTGTCCAAAAACTTGTTTAAATCATCAGTTGGGACTATTTTACGAAGATCCATGCTACATATTCCTGTAAAGTTTATTTTCAGACATTCATCTATTGGAAACAATACGCGAGGTTAAGTAACGTGAGGCGTGCTCAATCATTAAATAGGTGACCGCCAAGTGGCACATTTTTCTGTGCTCCTCATGCTTCGGAAAGCACGTTTAACCGTCGGTCATGGCTGTTACATGGCAGCAATTTTAAATAAGTCAGAGAGTTCTGACAGTCCACTGGCACGGCACTAGGCCAGCGAGATAGACCATAGCATAAACCTCCGCTCTTTCAGAAGAGGTCTGTGCCCCTGCAGTGGTGATATAACGGCTGAGATGATCATAATTAGTACTAAGCGAAAGATCGATGGTTAAGGGGCAAAACCGCGTAAAATTTTTGCTTATCGTAGACGCGGCGTGCTGGTGTGGCGGTCAGCCGACCATCATCTTCTTAACGGAGATACACATATCCTGCTCGGCCGATACAGCATACCTCAATTATCCCGGGTACAAACTCAACCACATTTTTTTGCGAGTCGTGACGGTGTATGTATTTTGCTGTCGCCGCGTTCATAACGTTAAAGACAGGGACCTGTCGATATTGTGGGTGCACATAGATCACGGCGGCTACACTTGTATCTATATGCGTGCCCTGTATAGGGTGATCTTATAGCGGTGACACGGATGTAGCTCGACTCTTCACGCACCTGAGTTTAACGACTGACAAAGTTTTAGAGCAGTATCCCACAGCAGAACTACTTATTTTGAAAGACTTAACGCCCGCCATCGTGAGTGGCTCAGTTCTCGAACCAATAACTACGCAGGGATATCTGCTCATGAATTTACTCTGACCTATAGATTCTCTCAGCTGGTACTTTCTCCAACGAAAATACCAGATATAGAGGACCATACGAGCTCCTTACTGGAACTTCTGCTGACTACACGTCCAGACGGATATTCCGTCTTTGTGGATGCGCCTCTTGGCTCCTCGAACCACTGTATCGTTCAGACTCAAGTGTCATGCACACAATCTGATCTATCTCGGCCAACTACTTTAAGGCGTCGTGTTAGGCATTATAAGTCGGCAGACTGGAATGGATTGCGAGAATTTTATGCATCGTGCCCGTGGGCAGCTCAGATTTAGCTCAGAAGATCCTGACGTCTGCGCAGCCGCAATCATTGAGACAACCTTCGCTGGTATGGAATGTTTTATTCCTAATCCGCGAGTAACTGCCGGCGTCAAAAAACGACCGTGGTTTAATGGGTCTTGCAGAGAAGCTAAAATTCAATACCAAACTGCGTATGAGGCTTGGACCACAGCTCTAATAATAAGGATCAGAATATTTCTGAGTTTGAACGCAAGTTGAATGCTGCCACGAGGTTCAGTAAGAAAGCAACTGCTAGAGCTATATTCCAATTCAAAATAAGTGGACAACTTGCGAGCTATCCCCCTGGGAGTCGTGCCTTATGGTCGCTTCGAAAGACCGATAGTGAATTGGACCATAGTGCAAAAGAGAAAGACGATCTACTGGGCAATCCCTTTGCCTCAGACTCGAATATGAACGATGAAGGCGCTGTACCACCTATACCGTGGTGCGGTAAGACCATGCCAGGCATCTCCATAACACAGCGGAAGGCCGGGCGAGCGTTGATTTCCCTAGACATTCATAAGTCGAGTGGGCGAGACGGTACACCAGCAGTGGTGCTTAAACAGTGTTCTCTTGAGTTATGCCCTGTACTTACGCGCAACTTCGCACTTTCCCACCAAACAAGGCAATTTCCGTCTTCATGGAAGTCTGCGAATGTGCACCCGGTGCCCAAAAAGGGTGATAGATCAGATCCCTCGAATTATAGGCCTATCGCTATAACCTGCCTCGTCTACAAGCTGTGTGTGTTCAACACAGGTTCAGGTTGCTGCTTTACAAGTCGCAAGTTCGGCCCTTATGGAGTACTGCTGCCATCTCTGGGCGGGTGCACCCTTTTGACTCGGTTCAACGACGTACTGTGAGAATTGTCGGCGATCCCAAACTCACTTGCTGTATCGAACCCTGAGTCTAAGATATTTGGCGTCCCTGTGTGTATTCTACCACTTGTACAATGAGATGTGTTCTGAGAAATTGTTCGAAAATATGCCCACGGCTACTTTCTAGAACGCACACACTTTAGAACCGAAATGGTCGAGTACAGTGTGCACTTTCTTCCACGAACGCTTGGGTTGTAGAATGAGAACTCCGCCAAGGTTTTTTCTAAGGACTACTAAGTACTTGATGGGGTTATTACCCCTGGTTTTGCAAGCGTCCATAGGCTACGGTGACCGCTAACCATCAGGCGGACCATAAGCTTGTAAGCTTAGTGGTATAAATAAAAAAAAAACCCACTCGAGACAAACACAAAATTGTTTTGAGTGTGAGTGTTTTTAAATAAATATTTGTGCTGTGCGGCGATCAGACCCACGCCCCGCGTACCGGCAGGCAGTCACTCTACCAACAGATTAATTCTCGTACAACATACTCATACCGATATCTTTGTCTGCAGCACATATTTTAGTGACGAGGTAAGGACACTGCAGGAAGTAACGACCAAGTGCATTTAGGGAGGAGCGAAGACGCAACGAAGTCCGCTGGTTGAAATGGGCACTAATTCCCTCACCGGTTGTCTTAGCACACACCCTGAAAAAAATTATCATTTAGGTATATCATCACACAGTCTAAACTACTGGGTCTAGAAACTTGAAATTTTACACAAAGGTTTTTTGTTATAACATAGTCAAGTTACAAAATTCATTATAAGAGGCCAAAATGGGGGTTGGAAGTCTGTAGGGAAATCCGTCATTTTTGAAGCTTAATACATAAAAATTGGTTTTTGGACTTGAATTTTAATTGAACTTGACTTGAAAATTAAGATTTACGTATTGAAGCGTTATCGAAAAATCATTCCCTAGATGAGCAAATAGGAGATGAGAATTTTTGTAAGAAATTTAGATATGGAAGGAGATAAAATATTTTACCTGTCGGTCATAACGTTGTGTGTAAAAACGGAGTAGGTGACATAGCAATCATCGGTTTCTCTGTTATCCGAATTGTATTCGCGAAGCAACTAGAAACAAAATTTATTAAAAACTTGTCAGGAGCATACTTTAAGTTGTTAAATTTTCGCGTTCCACATTACTTATTACAATCTGTACGAGTATATGAATATAAAAGAAGGCACTGGCTGACTGATTCAATGAAATATCAATGCACAGCCCAAACCGCTTGGTCTAGTAACTTGAAATTTGGCATGGGGATTCATAGAGCTTCACTAAAGAGGATTTTGTAAAATCAATCCTCTAAAGGGGTAAAATGGGGGTTGGTCAGTTGGTATGAAATTCTATCAATTTTTAAAATTAGCAACAGCGGAACATCTGCTTAAGGCTATGGCATACCCTAGCAAAAACGTGCCGTTTCGACCAGTGTACAAAGACATATTACACTTAGTTTTTCTAACAATTTGAATTTAAGACCAAAAAAAGAGTGTTATAATGAATTGTTTTAATAGCCAAATTATTATAATATTAGCAAATCAACTTATTTAAAGTTTGAACTATACCATATATTTTTTCACATCAAAAAGAGTACTCAGGGCTGTAACAAAATCAAACAAATTCATGCAAACTTAACCCGTTAGGGTATGCCATCACCTTAACTCAAATTCCAACCATTGTATTGAGCTCTACCAGCCTCGTCCACTGATCACCAAAATTGCCGAGAAATGGTTTGGGTAGCAATTAAAATCAAAAAACATAATTTAATTCCTTGAAAATCACAAATATAAAATAATTAAACTATCATTGTTTTATTAACGTCACATACTTAGGTGAGTAGATATTAAACCATTAACATTACAATTACATATTAAATCTTCTTGAACTTAAATTGACTAACCAAGAACAATAGGGGTTGTTAGTCAACTAAACAAGAAATTCTATTTTGCAATGAACCCTTACTAAATCAAGGTTCTCCACTGTTCCAATAACAAAACTAAGGACAAACATTTGTTTCCCATCTCCAATTTGTATTAAGCCCTCATCACACAACAACTTAGGCTGAAGATCTGAAGATGTAACGGTCTTTTTACTTTCTGCAATGTATTCATCTGTAAAAAAAAAAAACATGTAAGACAAGACCTCACTGGTAACTCATATAAATTGCTTTCGTCTATAAATCTTAAAACAAAGAGCAATAGCAGCTTGACGGCTTTCAGTATGATGCCATATTCCTCACTGTAAATTTAAATCGCGACGGCGCGAAAATAAAAGGTTTTGATGGTTTGAATGTTTTTAAAAAACTTGATTAAATAAAAATATTTAGTGTCTAGGACATGGCAGGTGAGTCTTAGATGAATCAGCACAGTAGAGGAGTTCTAGGGGCTGATATGCATACTTTTAAATGTTTCAATATAAATGTTCATAGCAAATTATATTAACTAAGACTACTTACTGATAGTCATCAGCACAGATCTCACAATAGGTGGGTTGGTAGATAGGTAAGTTGATGGGAAAGCCACTTCGTTGCTGTGAAACATCCTCAGCTCATTTCTCTAAAATAAAATATACTCACAATTTTTACTAGCCAACGCCGAAGGCCGATTAAAAGCTTATAAAACTAAATATTATAATAAAAATAGCTAAGTAGTATTGAAGTGGTGCACACTTTTTCAATCCCGTCGGCAAGTAAGTATTGCTTAGACCTTTTTCAAACCGCACAAAATATATTTTATAAGCTCTTTTACAATAGACATAGACATCGAAAACTTTAAACAATGGTCGATGTTTCAAGATAAAGATTAGTCAACAAGTTTTTAATTTTGCCCCAACTTCATAGACAAGCAAAAAATATTAATTTTTGTCATCAATTGGTTCTTCAAAGTTTAGTATCTCAGTGAATGCCATATGTAGTTTTTACAGATATGACTTATCTTAATTCGGAATGTCCACTTATCATACATATACATACATACACATCATCACACCTTTATCTCAAAAGGGAAGGAAACACCAAATAATTATTTTGTTTCATTACTTGCATCAACGATCATCAATATCATCAAAACATACTCTGCATCCAGCATTTCAGAATAACATCTTAAGGGTAATTTGTTATGCTCCTAAGTTCATGAAAAACTTCGAGATACATAACAATCTTGAAACTCCAACAATTCACTTCACAAAGAACACCTATCCTAACATCCAAACCCACTCATTGCTGAATGGCTAGATGTGACAAAGTGGTCAGGAGGTTGAAGAGACCACATATTGTAATTGGGAGGTGCGGCGATGGCTGCTTCATTGGCTATGGTTACTTACAACAAACTTGATCCTGATGGATGGAGACCAATATTGAAAAAAACTTTGTATCAATGCTTTCATATACATTCAACAAAAAACAACATATTTAAAAGTAACTTAAAATACTAACAGGTGTAAGCATGTTCACTCTGTCTTCGACAGACAAGCTCAACAGCAGTTGTGGATGACAACATTTGCCTTCTGATCTAATTCCCAGAAGTCTATGCCATATATGTTTTACCTGAAAATAAAAAAACACTTTTTTAGAAGTTGTTCATTAATTCCCCCGTTCTGCCTTGACACACTATTTTTCCTATATATTTTATTTTTAAATGAAAAATTTGACTATTCCACTTTGGATGACAGCATGCTAAAGTGGTAAGTAACTGGAGTATTCATCCAATTTTTTTTAGATAGTTTTCAAAAATATGTTACTTCTATAATGTACAAAGATAACTAGAACTAGAACATAAAAAATACATATGTGAACAATATTAAATATTTGTTTTTATGGAAAGAAATGTATTAAATAGAAACTGTTCATTATCTTTCTTATCTTACATCAACAATTTTGTTTGTAGGACAAGGTTGGGCTCCAAGTAAACTGAGCAACAAATAACCCACTTTGTCCTTTCTTCCTTGTGTGCCCATTGTATACACCTCAACTTTAATTGGCACATTCTGAACTCGTAGACTGAAACAAAAATTACATATCATAATGTGCCCCTTTATACCTCCTTAGTCATGCCAGTGTTATAGGTGGTACATTCACCATGGCAACACTGCTTCTGACAGGGTCTTTGGACTAAATATGGCTTTTAATAAGTCACTTTATGATAAACCAGCTTTTGCCTAAATTCTGAATTCGGTGTAAGATTTCAGGGTGCGTTCGTTCTGGGATGCAGAATCATTATTTTCATTACTTTTGCCACCTGTCATCCGTTTGTTTAGCATTGGCATCAAAAATATCAAAATTTTAGTATCATCTGTGACAACCCAACCCAACCCAACCCCGTGCAGAGGTGTACGCACTTGTGCTGTATATGCTGGACGGTGCCGGTCCCAAGTCCGAATAAATGGGGAGGGCCCTGGCCTACATTTATCAAGGAGCCTATGAGCTGCAAAGTGGGCATACTTGGAAATGCAGTCACACACTAGTCAACCCACTACATCACACCAACATCACTCACCACATACACAATACACATCATACCAAAACCGGCAGAAAAATTTAAAAAAATGGAAGTGAATTTTAATAGGAAACTGCCCCAGGAGGGTACTAGCGTCCACGACGCTGGAGAATCCCTTCCTGAACCTTTGAGCTCAGGCTCGGGGGCTCATGCTGCTCCACGTATTCTGGGGGGGAGCAAAACTTCACAAACCCACTCAATAAACCTGCGCGAGCTAGCTAACGCTATGCCCAGCGCAGAAATAACTTCTAACGCCTCCTGGCAGCTTGCACCGCGTCGAGCAGATGAACGCAGAAATGCCACCGTCAACTCCACCAAGCCAGCAGCCCCTGGAGGGAGAAAACGCAACGGGCGCCGCCATCACCGGGGGGAAAAAACAACACTGTGCAACCAGGAAACAGCGAGCCTTCTAAGACCAACGCTGACCAGAGTGCACAGCAAACCAACGCGACTGAAGGGGAGACCCGACAAGAGGACCCAGCTCTGACCGATGCCGCTACGAGGTTGACTTGGCCGAAGCCCTCGACCAGTTGCGACGCGCTCAGTGAGGAACGCAGCCACAACGGGCGTGCGGGAACCACACAGTCAGCGGGCGGGCCTATGATGACGGCTAACGCAAGCACGACTGGACAGTGCGGAGCACTGGGAGGGGCGACGTCCGAGGCTCCTCAAAGCGGACTCCTGGAGCGAGCTAGGGACACCTCAAGGTCAACCCAACCAATCGCGACCACAACAAGTCCGAAGAAAAAACGGAAACGCGGACCTAACAAGCGCAGATCACGCTATGCAGCGAATCGACCTGAGGAATTGGGACATCCCGCACCGCCTGCAAAGGCGAAGAGGGAGCGCCCCGATGAAACCTTGTCGCCAAGGGACGGGCCGAAACGCGCTAAGCTGGATCTGACACGAAGGAAGACGTCAACTAGCTATGCCGATGCGAGTAAAACGCACCTGCTCATAGCTATTGCTGCCACGCCTGCCACGGACCTGACGGTGGAGCAAGCACAGCAGCTCGAACTCTCCATCGAAGAGAGGATTATTGAAGCAGCGCTTGCTTCACCGACAGACAACGAGCCACCATTCGCACCCGCATTTAGAGGGAAACCTATCATAGCAGAAGGCGTACTAAAAATGTGGTGTGAGAATGATGAGTCGCTAACTTGGCTCAAAAACACTGTAGCCACCCTACAGTCACCAATCTCGGACAGCAAACTGACCGTCATCCGACAGTCAGATATAGCAAAGCGAGTCCGCGCATCGCTGTGGCTTCCGAAGTCAATTGGTGTAGACCTAACGAGGACCCATCGCCTGCTGACCGCGCAGAACCCATGGTACAACGTAAAATCATGGAAATTGTACGGCGCAACCATGCAGGAGAAGGGTATCTTCCTGACCCTGGGCATTCCAGAATCCAAGGTGGCGAAGATTCTGGGAAGGGATAGACGAGTCGCCTTTATCTCCGGCAGTGTGTACATCAGATTCAGCGCTGTTGGAGGTGGAGGTGATTCGGCGGACACAGAATCCCCAGATGAACCCAACACAAACGAGGCTTAGGCTACTGGCACACTACCACCTAGCAACCCAACTACCTCAGCCTTAGCCTCCACAGAACACGCACCTATGGACACACACGCAGCTCCCAAACCGAACATAGGCGCCTACGACCACACGTCGTCTGATGGGGAGTCGTTGGACAGTAAAATTCTCGGGCCCCTATCAGATTAGCGTGATCCAAACTAACCTCCAGCACAAGCAAATTGCAGCGGCTACCCTGCGCAGACTGCTGGAAGTTGACAAGAAGACCATAGCCCTAATCCAGGAGCCGTGGATTAGAGGAAATAACATATGCAGTCTTAACAACATCGGGGGTAAGTTACTACACAAAATCTCGGCTAATCAACCGAGAACATGCATATACATACCCAGATCAATACCAGCCCTACTACTAACCAATTTCTGTTTCAGAGACCTTACAGCTGTAAGGCTTGACACAAGAACAGACAAACAAACGCTAGTGCTAGCCTCAGTCTACATGCCCGGGGATGAGGTGATACCGTCAAAGGAGCTGACTGAACTAGTGCAACACTGCGAAGATCATGGCTGGGACATTATAATATCAGCTGACTCAAATGCCCACCACCCTCTATGGGGGAGCCCAACACCGAACCAACGAGGTGAGTCTCTAACAGAGTATATATTCTCAACTAACCTCTCTATAATTAACAACGGCTCGGAGCCCACTTTTGTTAATTCCAGATATCAGACCATAGTAGATGTAACTCTCGCATCCGATGGGGCAACGGATCTTGTGTCAAACTGGCACGTCTCCGCTGAACCATCCTTTGCAGACCACAGGAGAATCTGCTATACCATACAGTGCATGAGAAGGACGAGCAACCAAAACGTAACCCACGTAAGACGGACGTTGCAAGGTACACGACCCTTCTTCAATATGAGGTAGACACAATCACCTTTAAAGACATGACCAACAGCACTGACAACATAGAACATAATATAAACACACTAACCACGTGCATCCAACACAGCTACCAGCAAGCTTGCACCCCTCCCTACAACACCAGTCATAGGGGGAAAGTCTCACTGGTGGGGGCCAGAACTAGAGAGACTCAAACTCAATCTGAAAAGACTCTTTAATCGAGCCAAAAACACAAGAACTGAAATAGACTGGGAACGATATAAACAAGCCCAGTATCACTACAAGAAACGCATAAGATATCGCAAAGGTGAATCCTGGCGGCGGTTCTGCGACAACATCAATTCCACCAATGAAGCAGCTAGAGTGAAAAAAGTTTTATCACAAGATAATAACAGAACTCTGGGCTCAATAAAAAAACAGGATGGTACATATGCGACCTCCGATAGCGAGATAAGCGAGGTGCTTATCGAAACACACTTTCCAGGATGTGTAGTCACTACCAACCGTAACTGGGAAAATGTGGAACACTGAGAACCAACCCCTACAGACTGGAATATAGCCAAATCCATAGTCACTGCAGACCGAGTTGTGTGGGCAATCGAAAGCTTCCAACCCTTCAAATCTGCTGGCCTAGACAACATATTTCCAGCACTCTTGAAATGGGGACAAACAACACTTGTGTCACATCTAGTTGATATATTTAGAGCTTCCATAGCTCACAACTATATACCTCCGCCAGTGGAGAGAAGTCAAGGTCATATTTTTACCAAAACCGGGTAAATCTGACTACACACAAGCGAAATCTTACAGGCCAATTAGTCTGACCTCCTTCATGCTGAAGACTCTAGAGAGGCTAACAGATAGATATCTAAGGGAGGGTGCACTAACGCGCATGCCAATTCACCGCCAACTACATGCTTACAGAAAGGGTAGATCGACAGAATCAGCCTTACACGCTGTCGTAGGAACTATAGAAGCAGCCCTCTCTGATAAGCTAATGACACTAAGCGCTTTCATTGACATCGAAGGAGCGTTTGACAAAACGAAATTCAACAGCCGCTCTCTTAGTAGATTTGGAGTCGAACAAACCATCAGTGGGTGGATTGATCAACTCCTGAAGCTAAGAGCAGTGCAATTTACAGTTAACACTACCACGAGAGGCATTGTAGCCAAAGGCTGCCCACAAGGAGGAGTACTCTCTCCTTTACTGTGGAACATTGTGGTGGACGATCTGCTGAAACGTCTTAACGATAGATGCTACTACACAGTAGGTAACGCGGATGACATTACCATTCTGATCAAAGGCAACTCAGAAAATATTATCTGCACTCGCATGCAACTAGCCCTCAGAATCTTGGAAGAGTGGTGTCACCACCATGAACTGACGGTAAACCCCAACAAAACAGAATTAGTCCTTTTCACAAATAAAAGGAAAATTCAAATAGCTACCATGCCAAAACTATTTGACATTGAGCTTACCCTTTCAAGTGAAGTCAAATACCTTGGGGTAATTTTAGACAACAAACTAAATTGGAGTAAGCATCTAAGCACAAAAATAACCAGGGCATGTACAACCTTCTGGCAATGCAGAAGACTAATAGGCAAGAAATGGGGCCTTAAGCCTTCCATAACCCTATGGCTTTATACAGCCATAATACAACCCATGATAACATATGGTGCAGTAGTTTGGTGGCCCCGAACTCAGTTAAGCACAGTAAAAAACAAACTACAAAGCCTGCAGCGTCTTGCCTGCCTAGCAACCACAGGCAGTATGAAAACGACTCCCACGACAGCATTAGAAGTCATCCTCAACCTCAGACCCCTTCATCTTGTTATACAACAAGAAGTTGCAGCTGCAGCCATACCACTTGAGAAAGTAGGGCTCTGGAAACGGGACGGCAGAATCACTCATGCACGGCTCAAGGAGGCGGTGGGAAACGAGCTTCCGATGATAGAGGCGACATGTGACATCATCCCAAAAACCTTTGTCTTTGACAAAAAATACTGTATCCAGCTTAATGAGGAAGAAAAGGATAGCTCCGGCATCCATGAAGTCAGGATCTACACCGATGGCTCCAAAACGGAATCAGGAACGGGCGCAGGAGTATTCTCCCATGACCTGAACATCAACATATCAACGAGCTTGGGTGCACTCAACACCATCTTCCAAGCAGAATGTGTTGGGATTACCCAAGCTGCAACAGCGGTCCTGTCTAAAGGAATAAGCAATGCGTCGATACGCATCATCTCCGACAGTGCCGCTGTGCTACAAGCTCTCAACAACAACCGCATCAACAGTGGACTAATCCTGGAGTGTCACTGTGAACTGCAAAAAATTGCATTGAAGAACCAGGTCACTCTTAAATGGATACGTGGTCATAGTGGGTCTCTAGGCAATGATGCGGCAGATGAGTTGGCAAAGAGAGGATCGGGCACTAAAATAATGGGACCTGAACCAATTGTACCGATACCATTCATCCAACTCAAAACATGGTTATGTGACAGAAGCTTACAACACAACAAACAGTGGGCAGACAAACAAACCAAGAATGTTCTTACATCCTTGGACGCAAATCTGTCGCACAAACTGTTAAAACTCAGCAGGAAAAACCTACGCTACATAGTTGGCATAATAACAGGTCACTGCCCGCTAAACAGGCACTTTTTCAATATTGGCGTTACTGACAGTCCTCTATGCAGGGGCTGTATGGAAGCCGAGGAGACACCGTCTCACATGGTTCTTCATTGCAAAAGCGTGAGCGACCAACGGACAAAACTCCTTAAGAATCCACAAACCATGAGAGAGGCGCTGAATAACATCAGATGCCTCCTTAACTTTTGGATGGAGCTGGGATGGTATGAGTAACCAATGATAGGTATTGGTTACCTACGTACAATGGCCCTATTATGAGGCTAAGTGCGGAAAACATAAGTCCAACTAACTAACTAACTAACTATCTGTGACAAACTGTCATGCTTTCGTTTACGATATTTTTGTTATTTTTGTCACTTTTGCCACCAAAAAACTTTAGACCCATGTCCGGAGGTGGGGTTTTAGTGTTAATCTCCAAACTGCCTATACATATTCATTGTTTATGGTAGTGTGTGTGTGTTTTATCATAGTGTGTACTTCAACCATTTGTTTTGCAAGTTTTGTAACCAAAAAATTTGTTAGTAACGTTTCAAAGCTAAACGAACAGTTGGTGTCAGTGGCAAAACTGGCGTTATCAAAAGTGTGAAAAGTATCATTCGTGGGAACTCTTAATCCCAGAACGAACGCACCCTCAATGACAACTCCTTAATTATAGAAAAAAGCCGACTCACACTTGACGTTTTCAAACAGCCTATGTCCTTCCTTGGGACTCAAACTATCTCCATACCAAATCTAATCTTAATCGGTACGGCGGTTTAAGCATGAACAGACAAACAGACAGACGGAGTTACTTTCGCATTTATAATAACTGAGAAAAAGAGAAAACACTAAGAGGGATCGCGAGACCCAATCGTATCGCCGAAAAAAAGCAAGTACATACTTAAAATTACAACTATTTACCAACCTTCGGAAACGCCTTTTATCAGCTTCCCAAACAAGTTCGGCATCGAAAACAGGAGCATGACATGGAACACTAGGATCCGTTTCTAGCATATATCCATTTAGTGACCCGCTCACAACAAACGGATTCTTGAGAAAACCAAAACCAAGACCTATATAGTATTAAAAAACATATAAGTCAAATACTTCCGTGATTTACTAGCATAAAGTAAAACAAACAGTACAGAAATACCTTCTTTGACATGTAAAACTATCTGAATATTAGGCCCATGTAACTCTTCCATTAAATATAAGATAAACCCAACACAAAGCCGAAAACCAAATCAAACGTAACGAAAACTCAACTAATTCCCAAAATAAACAAAGCAAAAACAAAAGCAAAAATTAGGGTTGCCAGCCACTTTACTCAAACTTTACCAAAGTAGCTAAACCTACAGGTACCACATGTCCAAAAAGCAGCGCGATTTGAGCAATCTTATAAGACTGGGAATTTAGACATAGGAGACCGGGGCTGGATGTGACAGGGGTAGGTTGTTACAGTGGCAATGGTCACGAAACAGAGAACACAATACTGACGTTAGAAAGGGACAAATACTGCCACCGCCGCCGGCTAGCACGCCGCGAAAGCCAGTGTCGCCAGCGTTTTTTTGAGAGGAGACTGCGCGTGCTGCCATTAAAATCGCAGGTTAGTAAAATTTTACACTTTTAGTAATATTGGTTTGCAACCTATGTTCCATAAAGGCAGAGATGTCTTCGTTGTAATTTTTACGCCCTAATGATTTGGTTTTGCAATGAATCTATGTTTATACAGCTATGTCTATTGCCGTTCTCACTGCATAACCTTAACAAATCAGATTTGGCGTTGAGGCTAAAAGTTACATTTGCTCGGGGCAGGTTGTGATTTGTCATTACCTGCCCCGTAGTGCTTGTTGCCGACTGACATAATGTGTCTTACATTTTTTTTTGTCAAGTTTTTGCCTTTTTTTGGAGGAAGAGGAAGTATATAAGAAAATCTGAGTGGGGCAAAATATTTTAAGGCATTTACGAACAAGCTTTTTTGGAGCTTACATTTTTTTTAGGTAACAGTACTGTGGTCACACCTGTTTCGTCTACATTCCATATGCTTGACAAAGGACCTTTATATCTATCCAACACGTCATATCCTCCATATATTTGTGGAGGAAAAAACTAAAACAATTCGTGGCATTGCAAAAGAATTTGGATTATGTCATATATCGCTAACAAGATATTTAAAGAAAACAAAAGAAGCAAAAGTGAAGGGTACACCTGAGGAATGAGGGAACACGTCATGTGTTGGATAGATATAAATTTCCTTCGTCAAGCATATGAAATGTAGATGAAACAGGTACTGAAACCTAAAAAATTTTAGCTCCAATTAATTGCTCCAATAAATTAGCGTGGATATTAACAAGTTGGTTCCATTACATCAGCAGATAAAGGGACTCTTGCAACTCTCTGTGTAGCAGTAAATGCAGCGGGGAACTCGGTGTCATGTATTTTTAACTTCCCTCGAATTACATAAGGAGACTAATATGTTCACGATTGACCTCCAGGCTGCATTGGTGCTGTAGAAGATAAAATATTAAGTTTGTAATTTTGTTTCATTTTAGATTATTATGTTTTCGTTGTAATGAGGCAAAAGACTGCTTTATAGACATAATGTTATGTTATTTTAATTCAGAAAACTAACTGATTGTGATTATTGTTCCTAATAAAAACTCTTATAATATGTTTGCTTTTTATTATAACAATTTTCCCCATGTAGTGTACCAACCAGCCCCGAGCACGGGGTTGAAAGTTACACGGGTATTTTTTTAGAATACATACATTTATGTCATTACTGTTAGTCTGCCACATAAAAAATATTTTAAATAAAGATCCTGAACAGGTACCTTATCCAACAAACCTATACTTAGGTAAAATAATCAAACCAATATAAAAATATGACAGTTTGTAAAAAAAATTCACATCCAGCACCGGTCTCCCTAAATGAGTTAATGGTTTCGTAGATGATTAAATTAGCATAAGGATTCTTGCATCATCACGAGAGTATTGTATCATAGGCGAGTAAAAAGTTAAGAAGAAATTTTGGTTAAGATTAACATTTATTGCCTGATGGCAAAAAAAATGTCGTCTCTGTAGCACTTTTCCTCCTTTTTTTCATAGCAGACTAGATAATTTACTATGTCTACGGGAGATACAAAAAGCAGTATTTAATAAAAATAAGAAAAATTAAAAAACGTGATGTAGATTGTTTACTGGTTAGATACAATAAGTAATTTCAGGACGTCACCCAACTATGCGCAACTTTTACTAAAAAATAGAAATAGAATAGATTATAAATAATAAAAAATTAACGTATTTGGTTGTAATTTCAAATAACGTCCTTAATTGTTAATAAATAATAACTGTATTAAATCATAAATAACATATCTTTTGTATGGACTATGGAAGTTTAGGCACAGAACAAGGAATAGTAGTGCCTTAGGTACAACATCTTTTACAGCTAGGTACATTTTTTTGTACCATTTGGTAATAAATGTTTATCTTTGCCAAAATTTCATCTTGCGTGCTTTTTTTTGCGTTTTCATCCTACCTATGTAAAATGTATGCCTTTGAATTATACAGTTTTGGAATGTGTTTATCAAGGCCTTCAATTTGGTACTTACTCAAATTGTAATAATGGAAGAAATGATTTTTTTCATCTTAGAAAATAGACGCTTAATTGATTTTTTTTCAAAAAATTTATAGCCTGTGTCACTCAGGAAGCATTCTAATGATACAGCATACATCCAAATCAGTTTAGGCATTAAGAAATTATAGTGGAATAAAGAAACTCACATACACAAACCCTGAAAGCATTACCTACTCCTTTGGGCAGTCGTGTAATAAGTTTAGGCACCGAATCAATTTTAAAGTTGCCAGATCTAGCCAAAAAGTGACGAAAGTGGCAACACAGAAAATAAGAGGAGATTATGTTTTCATGACTTAACAAGGAACCCTTGTAGATAGTTTTGCCCTGCCCATCTGTGTGTTTGCCTTCATTTATCTAAGGCATTTGACCGAGTCTCGTATCACGTGTTATAGCAGAAGCTAAAAGATGTTAAATTACCAGCTGAACTAATAAATATTTTTAAGTTTTGGTATGGAAACCACGTCAATCACGTCAGGTGGGCGGGGACACTATCTTGAGTAAAACACTAAGCTTGAGTGTACGGTGAGGCAGCTGCCCAGCTTTATTCAATATTTATATGGATGCATTAATAGATTCCCTCAGCAGCGCAACGCATGTTGGATGCCATGTTGATAGGGTCGTGTTAATAACATAAGTTATGCAGATGACATGGTGCTGCTAAGCGCCTCTATCTGGGGTCTCAGGAGACTCTTAAATATATGTGAAGCCTATGTAGGGCGCTTGGGCTAAGGTATAACCCACTAAAAAGTCATTATATGGTGTTTGGTTCGAGGATACCAGTACAAGTGTCACCTATCATGCTAAATGCCGTACCTTTAGACCATTTTATAAACCTACCTAGGCCACAATATAACAGTTCATCTCAGAGATGATATGGACATTGAAAGGAAACGAAAAGCTCTGTCAATCAGAGTTAATATGATAGCACGCAGGTTTGCACGCTGTTCCGGTGAAGTAAAAATTACATTATTTAGAGCCTATTGCACAACTTTCTACACTTGCAGCTTGTGGAGGAAATATACGCAAAGATCGTACTAAGATCTTCGGATCCAATATAACAATTAAAGGGGCTGCCCCGTTATTGTAGTGTCTCAGGTATGTTCGGGAAGGCACGCTCCAGCTGTTTTATACCACCATGCGCAAACGAGCAGCGAGCGAGGATCCTTAAAATGATTGCGGACAGGATCGATTGCCCCTACATAATACATTGTATTCAACTTCATGCTGGACATATACTATTATCTGTGACTTCATGCACCGATCCTAGCATGTTGAGTCATATGTTTGTAATCTATATTACTGTCCTGTAATCAGTCATGTGTTTTTAATATCCATAACTTTATTTTAATTATATATTATGAATAAAATTTCTAAAAATTTAGGCTTCTTATTAGTATTCTGTACCTCCCTGTATGTCGTAAAAGGCACTTGTTGGGGTTTTGTTTGAAGTTGGCCCTGCCTTCTTTAACCTATAATGCATTCTGTACAGCATAGTTTGTAAAACATATTCTTAGCTTTAATAAAAAAAAAATAAGATTTTATATCACTGTTATTTCACTATTAAGATTTTACATAGATATAATTGCATATATTTTTATTATAAAATGAATAGGCTAAGCTGACTATACTAGCTACAGAGCCAATGATTGAAAAAATATGAAAAATCGGCCAAATGCGAGTCGGACTCGCGCACTAAGGGTTCCGTACCATTATCTATAAAAATGGCATAAAAAAATCACGTTTGTTGTATGGGAGCCCCACTTAAATATTTGTTTTATTGAAATTCAATTATTTATTTTTAAAGTGACTATATAACTAAATATTCTGTGAACATTTTAAGCATCTACCTGTTGCCGTTATTAATATTGAGCAAAATCGAGCAAAAAAATCACTTTGTTGTATGGGAGCCTCCTTAAATATTTATTTTATTCTATTTTAGTATTTGTTGTTACAGCGACAACAGAAATACATCTTCTGTGAAAATTTCGCCTGTCTAACTATCACGGTTCACGAGATACAGCCTGGTGACAGATGGACGGACGGATGTACAGCGGAGTCTTAGTAATAGGGTAATAGGTACAGAACCCTAAACAAGCATCAGTATTATAGGATCCAATTATAGGCAACTATATAAGTTGCACGTACGCCCTTTTATTTTATACCCACTAGGGATTTTTTTCTTACCTTATAGTTTAACCAATCCTGCTCTTGATCAAACTTAAATTTATTACTATTGACCATATTTAACTACTCGTGTGTCAAAAGTCATGAATATCAGAACGGTACTCAAGTTATCGTTGAACTAACATACAAAATCACAAATATACAAACGCTTGAGCATCTCACGACTTAGACGCTCGGTCAATTATTATTTGACAATATTTCTAGATTTCCTTAAAAAAGTTTCTGAGTCCGTTCTCTGAAAGGCGAAGTCAAGCTAAACTGTCGAACATGTTTGTAGAGCATTGATGCGTATGCGTTTAGATGAAGCAGAAAGTGGTGTGCCAGGATCATATACTAGGTTTATAAAGGATTGAAGCACGTGGCAGTATTTGGTCTCTGCGCAAACTCCCACCCCTTTGAGCAATAGGCGTAATGTTACGTATGTATGTATTTTTAAAACAAAGCTCTCTTTGCTCGTGTTCAACTCTTAATTGATTGATTAAAATCGCGGACCAGTATAACCTAACCTAACCTAACCAGAAAATAATCCAAAAAATTAAGTAACCAAAATTTAGTACTTCTTTTTCGCAAACCAAATTCGCAAACCAAATTCGCAAACCAAATTCGCAAACTCACGTTAAAAGTCACAAGTCGCTGGGAGAAGAGTTATTGATAGCCTTAATGTGCTGTAGGCGTAAATCCATAAACAGTTTAAAGCTTTTTTTCAAAAGTCTGTAATTAATTAATTAATTGAATATTCTTAAATAAAAAAAAGTATTCCACAGAATACTTAAGTGGAACAACTCGCGTTCATCGCCTGTTTTTTTTCCTTAAAAACAGAAATGGAGCTGCCACATGCCATAGATACCTAGACTATTTAAACAAATACTTAAAGCGTACAGAAAATAAAAACCAATCACGTGCGAGTCTGGCTCACGCAAGGAGAGTTCCGTATAAACTTATTATAAGTATGTAGATAGTTCTTTCATCATGACATCAAGTCTGTCAGGTTTATTACTTTTTTGCCCAATATGTTTTAAATTTTCACCTAATTCGTTAAACTAGTCCCCGAAACGTATAACTAAAACATGGTACTTTTAATTCGAGAGTGAGTAGGTATTTAGCGGATTGTTGTACTTCGAAATATTACCTATACTGTTACTCTATCGTCATAAGGTAAAATTGAGGCCAAACTCGGACTTAGTAGAAGTTTATATAAAAATAAGAAGTTAAAGTCATACTAAGTCCTTATGAAATGTGAGCCGATTTGTAAGTGATGGCGGCATAAAAACTATATTTTGGCGGTGTTTTTTGATTGCGTTGATTCAGAAGTCTGATTTTTCTATTATTTTGAGGAACTTTAGAACTTAGTTTCTAATATTTCATATTAATTTCAGTTTGATACCTCCACGCGTTCTTGAGAAAAAAGACATTTTCTTTATGTGATATCTATAATAAAAAAAAACAGTTTTTGATTTTTTTTTATATTTTTGATGTAACATCTTACTTCTTGCCAAATTCATGATTCTAGGTCAACGGGAAGTACTCTATAGGTTTTGATTGATTTGTGTCACAATAAGCGACAAAAATGGCCTTATTTTTTTATTGCGTTGACTTAGAAGCTTGGTTTTTTTAGAGCTTCAAGGGACCATAGACTGAACCGAACTACGATTCGATATTAATTTTAACTTGATACCTTCACGCATTCCTGAGAAAAAGTGTCTTGACAGACGGACATCAAAGTAACCCTGTAAGTGTTCCTTTTTTCCTTTTGAGGTACGAAACCCTAAAAATACATAAAATCTTCATATACGTAAATACTGCCAGCCGCTATTGCCATGGCAAACAGCTACCTGGTGTTGAGCGGACACTATCTCTATGAATTCTTTCAACACCATGGGCATTACTTGTGCGTTGGCAATTTAATTAGTTGTACTAGAAACGTAATTAGTTACTGCGGTTACTCCCTTGTTTTAGAACCAGGGGCAGAGAGTTCATTCCACAACCTAAATGTATTTTAGCAAATTTCATGGACGGAAAGAGTCTTAAAAAGTTATATTCGCCTTTATTTTCATGAAAACTTATATTGTGCTGTAATATTTTAGGATTATGCCGATTAAAAACATGCGTCTTTGAAAATTTTTGTGGCGATAATTCAACATTTAATTTTTATATTAGAAAAGGAGGTACTAAAATCATGAAACAAAAAGGATCATCGTCGATGTTTTTTTTGTTACTCATAAGCTGAACAGGATTTAGATATTATAGCCGATGCCCTGGATTATATCCTAATTTCAAAACATGTCTATTTAATCCAGAAAAGTTATTTAAAGTTAAGTGCTATATACACTATGATTTTTCGTATTTTCCGCTCTGGCTAAATCTGGCACTGGTTAGCTTTAAAAATGATACCTATTGTAGATATAACATGAGTGACTAATTTACAAATATAACGGGATTAAAAATTTATTTTTAAATTAGTAATGGAACACGAAAATTTTTAAACTTGTATAACATGAGTAAGTTCTATAAACTATAAGTTGTACATTTGGGTAACATACAATAGGTACAGTATCATTCTCACTCATTATGCCCATTCTACATCAAAGTTCTTGTTTTTGTTTGTGGATACTATACTTTTAGACTTTGGGTATTTAACCTAGTCTAAAATTCTATACGATCGGAGATAGCCCTAATTGACCGGAAGTGAGGACCTATTTAAATTTACTCTTTACCACAAATTATAAAGTATTATGTAAAAGCTCTATACAGAAAACTTAATTATTTTTTACAGTATAAGGCACATAAATATATTATAAATATTATTTTAAGCTAGCAAAGAAATATTATTAATGACGATTTTAGAAAAAAATATAAATTGAAGTTGTATTGACTATTTATAACCTATTTCAATAAAAATATTTTAATTTATATATCTCGTACGTAGCTGTTTATTACACTTTGAACTGTATTGCAGCAATAACTAAGATGAAAAAGTTTTTATATGAATACAAAGCATCGCGCAGTAAGTCAGAAACAGAAACTTCAAAAAGTAAACGGTAAGTACCTACTAATAACAACATAAATATTCCTTGATTTCAAAACTACCCTTCGCCCTATCAAAATGATGTGATTTACCACTCGTAACGGCAAAATCCCACCTGCAACCACGTAAACTCAACAGCAAAGTGCACTACCTTAACTGTGCATACAGGTAGACAAAACAGCGAGGGCCGGCAGAGCGAACGCGCGAAGTTGAAGTGGATCGACGGAGCGCGACGAAAAGTAATTTGTATAAAAAACTAAATTCAGTCCATTGTAAGCGAATGCCCGGTTGTTCGGAATGTTTTGTCTGACCGCACAATATATCGGTGGTCATTGTTGCTTAGCGTTTTTATTGCGATTGGATTCTAATGCTCTGCCGCCGCCGGTAAAGTCTGTAGGTTCGCTGTTCGTCTCTGCAAACTTTCAGTTTTAGTTGTGTTCACTTTTAATTGATGTTATAAAGTTAGCTCTTATTCATGCTTGTGATTTAGTTACCTGCTTGAAGTACTGTTACAAAAAGTTTAACAGAAAGTGGATTCACCAAATGACATGGGAGTTTTCAAGTGGTTGCGTCGGTAAGTACGTAATATTCTTAATTAGTTCTTGTAGTACTTAGAATGTGGCATATAATTAACTGGAAATAAGTTCACCAAACTTTAGTCTTGTTAACATATAATTTTACACACCAAAATGACAGGAAGTGTTTGCTATTAAATGAATCAATACATGTTTATACTAGAGATTTTTTTTTACTTACCTTCATTACCCCTGACTAGTCTTCATTATTCATTCCTCTAAATGTATTTTGGGTGAGGTTGCACTGTGATGTTGAGTCACCAGAGTAGTTGGTATCACTGATTACTATACATTGAGGGCATCACATTGTGGTTTGTAGGTATTGCTAATACCCACCATTGTTGCATTTGATGCAGTTTGGTGATTTCAGTACTATTGAGTGCTACTGTTTGTGAATCTGAACTATCCTCAACATTTAAGTGAGTTTTTAGGTCAAATTGAGTAATTAAATATTGTTATTGTATGTTGATGCACTTAGCTTTGTACTTTTTATATTCCAAGTAGAATCCTATAGGACTTCAATACCTATTGTATTACATAGGAACGTTTAATTTCTGATTCAAGCAATGTAGACTTTTGTAATATATCTTAGAAGTCTTGTTGAATTAGACAACTTATCCAATATTAACATGCATATTTGAACTTCAAGTTACACTTGTAAGTTTCTATTTGGTTTTGAAAATGTATGTATATGCTTAAAAATTTATATGTTGTAATACACAATACCTTTATTGGAAAATCAAATTAAAATAATAAAGAATTTGAAATATTGTCAACATTTACTAATTCTCTCTAATTTTTGAGGAAGTTTTACAGCTTTACACTGTAAAAAACAATATTTTAGGTAGGTAAGTCCTTTTTTTTAAAGTACCTTTATGTCACAGTGGGCAGTCACTTAATTTTTTAATAAAAGGTTCTTCAGTATTAAAACAAAATCTATCTTAATTTTTAGATTATAAGAGAGTAAACATTGTTACTAGTGAATCATGTTTTAACTTATGTGACATAGTGGTCAAATAAGAACAAGATGGATATAAGTAATACTTTATAGCATGAAAATGCAGATAGTTAATAATGGTATCAAAATGTACTAGAGGTTATTAATAAGGTAAAGTAAAAAGTGCAAAATTTGTTAACTTGTCTAAGAAAAAGACTACATAAGAAAAACCTATCATGTGGATTCTTAAAGTTTTTTCATTATAAATATGGCAATCTAAATGTCACTTTGGTTGATGACTTACAGATGTGTTCTTTTTATTGATTTGATTTCCTCAACCATATCTAATTAAATACCATTGTTACTCAATTTTTAAGCATGTGACACAGTATCCTTTACTTGTTAAAGCACAAGGGATATTTATATTATGTATATGATAAACATGAAACTCTGAACGGTCTTATATTGATTGATCATCTTAGTTTTCATATATTTGATGAATTGGATTTTACAATATGGTATTTTAAATCATTTTATTTGTAAGAATGTGACACAGTAGATGCTTGGTGCTTTTATAACACAGATGAATCTAAGTGTAAAAATAAAATCTTTAAAAAAAATAAAAAACAATTGTATTTTAAATATTTTTTTTAAGTATGTGACACAGTAGATGCTTGAAACTTTTATAACACAGATGAATCTAAGTATAAATATAAAATCTTAAAAAAAAAATACTTTGAAAATTAATTACAATGAAAAATATAAAGTATTTACTATTTATAACTGTATTTTGTTTACCAGATTTTTCATAACAAATAATTAATATTTTTAAAGTTGTTATAATTTTAGTTATTAAATGCTTAATTCTGAGGCTGAGTGATGTTACATTTTGTTAAATTTAGGATTCTAAATGTTTTTTAAGAATTTTACAAATTATATTTGCTTTTTGATTCTATTAACAGAATCTTGTCAGTTAAATTTTTTTCAACAGCAACTTATAGAAAAAAAACTGACTCACACTTTACGTTTTCAAGTAGCCTACCTACCAGGTTCCAATTGTGTTATGAAACGTTGCAGGGACTCACTCGAAAGTACACAAAAAATATCATTAGAATCTTCCCTGCGGTTTAGGAGAAGATCAGTGACACACCGACTGTAGCGCCATCTACCAGGTCCATTTGTGAATTCAAACCTTACAGGGATCCACTCGAACATACACAAAAAATATCATTAACATCTTCTCTGCCGTTTAGGAGAAGATCAGTTACACACCAACTGCAGCGTCATCTACCGGGTCCATTTGTAAATCCAAACCTTGCAAGGACCCACTTGAACGTACACAAAAAATGTCATTGAAATCGTCCCTGCTGTTTAGGAGAAGATTAGTGACACACCGACTGCAGTGCCATCTAACGGGTCCAATTGTGTTTTCAAAACTAGCAGGGGCCCACTCGAACATATACAAAAAATATTGAAATCATCTCTGCCGTTTAGGAGATCAGAAACTCACCGACTGCAACGCTACCTACCGGGTCCATTTGTGAGTCCAAAAACCTTGCAGGGACCCACTCGCATGTACACAAAAAATATCATTAAAACCATCCCTGCCGTTTTTTTATCAATGACACACCAACTACAGCGCCATCTACCGGGTCCATTTGTAAATTCAAACCTTGCAGGTTTTTTTATAAATTTTCTTAAATAATACATATTAATATTATAAATGCGAAAGTAACTCTGTCTGTCTGTCTGTATGTTGCACATGGCCGATTTTTTTTTTATAATTGAAGAGTTGTAGACCGGGAGATAGTGACAGAAAATACTGGGTCATTTGTACCAGTATGGCGGTTCTTCAGGGGCCTAACATCTAACCACGTAATTATGAAAAGAATAATGATGGTCATAGCGCTGGTACCGGCGGCCCAATCGCGTGGGTGTTAGTCGAACGTGTCGGATAAATTACGAGTGTCGAACGATTTGTTCCACAAAAATCCTTGTTTTTTCCGATAGTCCCTAAAAAAAAGTAGGTAGTAGCATAATGCCATACTTCTCCGGTGTGACTTACAGCCCGCCATACCGACGCAAACACATTAATTTAAAAAAAGAAAAAAAACAATCAACCATCAACAACATTTGGAACCGTCCGAAAAGTATGGCATGGTGATGTTCGTGAATGGCTACTCGACGATGATTAGCTGTGCAAAAAATAGCTTGGTACAAATGGTTGAATAGTTTTTTTTAAAAGATAAGTAGAACTACCTGCCGCTAATAATGCAGAAATACACATATTATTATAGTGGTTTGTAATTACCAATCCCAAAAAACTGATTAATTTAAGATTTGAGAAGTTGTTATGGTGCTGTGCATATAGGCATCTGATGTTCCAGTTATTTTCCTGTCTTAGACTAGTTTCCCTGGAAATTCTTTTGAATCGTTCCTAATGATTGAACACATTGAATGTCTTGAATATATTATCCTATCATTTTCATAAATAAATCTATTTTTTGTCGCTAATAGCTTTGAGAAGAGTACCTGATGCTGAAAGTAAAACAAGAAACGGTCAATAGCTAGTGAATTCGCAAATAGATTTTGAGATTGTATTGCTCTAAAACTAATAAATTAAAAAAATACGTTGGGTTCCACACCTAAACTATACTTCTAAAGTTCCAGTTTTTACCTAATTTTTTACAGGAAGATTTTCATTTGTTTTTTTTTAACATCTGCTATCTTGCTGTTTACAGCCTGAACCATGGTAAACGACGTGGAACTTTCGCGTTCATTTTCGACATGTTCTTGGCTGTTTTTTTTTAAATTGGAATAGGAAGGAAACTTTCGGCACTTTCGGTATGAAATGCTATTTACTTACACTGTGCTTCCGGCGCCGCGTCTTTTGTTGTGACTAATAGCTAAGCTACCTTATGTAATAGACGTCTTTCTTACCTTAGAAGTCTTTCGTGTAGAAATTTGTTAACTGCCTATACTGTGGTACTCCGACGTTTTTGTGTGGTTGTTTAGGGGAATGTTACTTTTCTTCCGCAACTCGCTTTTTCGAAGATTAACTGGGGGCCAAATATTTGCCGTGTTATTAACTTGTGGCTAAGATTAATCTCGTAAGTCTCAATATATGAGCCAAATACGTTTATGTGAAATAGTTTTTGAGTTATGAGGGGGTCAAAAGTGGCTCCAAATGGTTCGTGTAATATTACACACGGTGCTGCTCGCCAGTTCTGTTACATGAACTTTGCTTTGATACGTCTATTTGATCTTACACTGGCTGACCGGGGCGAACGTTGTTTTGCTATAGTCCTTTTCCCCTTATATACATACTAGCAGTCCCGGCGAACGTCGTTCCGCTGCCGGCCCTCTGTTACCCGGCGAACGTTGGTTTTTACCTAAAGTGCCCGAGTCCGGCTCGCACTTGACAGATCAAGATAAAAACTATCCTATCTTTTAAGTTAGATCAAATAACAGATAGCTGACCCGGAGAACGTTGTTTCTCTTTTTTAAAACAACTGGCGCGCCACCTATTTTGAAAGGATTGTACTATTTCAGAAATCCCACCGTATACTTGACCAATTTTTTTTTTTTTACAAAAACCTTCCCTGGCGTTGTGCATAACCATTTACCAAAATTTCATTACAATAGGTTTACCAGTAGGGTCCGACTCCCACTTGACACTTTTTTATTTCATATAAACCTTGCCCTAACAATAATAAACACAACTTGAATTATCCAATATATATTTGACTACTTACTCAAATCTATTGGATACTTACTCAATCCAGTTAACAGATATCGCCATCTGTTAGAATCGTTTGGAGCTAACAGATAATTGTGACACGTGGTGGTTATGCTTTTAAATTGTAGCTTATATGGAACGTTTGTATTTTTAACGTAGCGCCATCTATTGAAGAATCGTTCGGAGCTAACAGACAATAGACAAATAATTTGCAATAAAATAATATTGCTACTATAAATTGAGATGTAAGGTATCCTATCTTTCAAGCTGGATCAAATTGTACACGGTGTACAAATCAAATTTAAAATCAGTTCAGTAGTTTAGGAGTCCACTTTATTTTTATATATATAAAGATTATATAATCCACGTGATATTTTCCTGCGTAAAGTTATTTTATTACGGAACCCTCGGCACGCGAGTCGCCTTGCACTTGACTGATTGCAAAAGGTGCTGGTCAAATTTTATATTTTATTATTGAAGAAACTTGCTAGTGTTAGGTTGGTGGCTTGGAGTTTAGGTTAAAACAAGTTTTGCATGAGAATTAGTGTGGTTATCTACCTTTATGTAGTTATTATATTTCCTTTTCAAAGGACTACAGTACAGGGTCCTTGAAGGGGAAAGCGATTTGAGTTAGTGTTGCAGTGCATCACCAATTACCATATACGTCCATGATCACCATATACACCACAGTAAGATGCCATGCTAGATTTCGACTTAACCCACAAATTGACAGTAACCATGTTTTGACTCTAAGAATTTTACCTTGTGTGTGTTATTAATCTGAATATTTTATTTAATATGATTTTTGAGTATGAGTTACTATTAGAAACTAGTTCGTTACGCCGTCGCACGGATGTAATTAGCATTTAAACCTGGTTTAAGAGGCGATAATTACGGTCTTATTATGTATTTCCATTATGAGAGTGCGGAGGCTAATTGTCTAATCCAGGGGTCGGCAACTTTTGCTATAGCAGGGCCACAAATGTTGCCAGAGTATCAGCGCGGGCCGCACGTATTTTTATATGTAGGGACATCTATATTTCAAATTTGAAATAAAATGCATATCTACATTTTTAATAAAAAATACAATCATATTTATTTTAATTGAATTACTATAGTAACATTAAAGTAAAAACTAGTGAGATTTTTGCGGCTGCATTTGATTTGCAAGTTTTTTCACATCTGCTTTAATTTTAGTCGTAGACAAGCGCAGTATCGCGTCTTAATGTGCACCTGTTAACCGCGAAAAATTCTTATTTTTGTGGTAGTTTAGAATTGAAAAAGTCTGCTCACACAATGTACTACCAAATAAAGTGAGTATTTGCTGAGCAAATTTTTGCAATTTCTTGAAGTTTTCAGAACTCAAACCTCGTAGAACTGTACCAGGTTAAAGCTTTTCTTAAATGTCGTTTTAAGTGTACCATTGCTTTGCAAATCTACTATGTTCTTTTGCAAATTGCTTGATACATCATAAATATTAATTGCAAAAGGATTTTGGGAAATTTCCATATTAGGGGAGATCTTTATTAAATCGGTGAATCGATTTGCAAACTCGGTTTGTAGTTGTGTGAACATGTTTCTCATTTTAGTATTTTGCCACTCAAAATTATGTCCAGCTTCTTTCAAGGCTTTCTTGCAATTAGAAAAAAGGTCAAGGTTTCTTTCATCGATATGCTTGATGAACAGTTTCCCTTTCATCTCAAGGACTTCACATCTGAATACATATCGCAAATTTATTTGCATTTTTCTTGCAAGCGTTTGTTGAGCTGATTCAGTTCCATTGTCAATTCAGTCAAAAAACCAAGATCGATAATTAATCCACTGCTTGTTAGTAAGCTCTTGGACTGTCTTTTCTTTCATCTCCATGAAGTTGCCAATTTCTTTCCTCAAATCAAAAAACCGCTCCAAAACAGCACCTTGACTGACCCACCTCACTTCACAGTAGTAAACCACGTCGCCATGATCATCTTTCAGATTCCAAAAACTTTTGGAAGTGACGGTGAGTGAGCCCATTTCTTCTTATAAATTCCTTTATCCTTTATAGAAGTTAAAACTTCTTTAGCGGCGCTGTGAACTTTTTTTGTGATGGGTAAAAAATGTTAAACTCGCGTCAGGTCACGTGTCCTGATCGAAAATTCATAGAAAATTCGTAAGACGGAACTCGCGTCGCGTTTATTTACAATTGACTACGTCAGAAAAGTAAATAAACAAACATTATTATTTATAATAATAAAAGTGCGGATTACACATGTTAAAATGTGATACGATACGATACGAGTTGTCTTGTAACATATTTGAATGTTAAGCGCGAATCGTGTGTAAGGTTTTCACTTCTGCCGGCACTCCCGGAGTGCAAACCCCTTTTATTTTATTTTCCAGGATATAAACTTTGGAGCACAATGCCTTTTGATGGACAAAACAGTGAAAAATCAATGGCACAGTAGATCAAGAGTGTTTCACTATGCTTATGATTCTCCCAACAACTCCTTTGATTTGACCGCTCATATTCTTGCCTCCATTGGTAGTGAAACTTGTTAACTTTTTCCAGTTAAATAGCAATGAATCCAGGGCTTGTTCCAAATGGTGAAATAAATCCTCTCCTTTCAAACTGCACATTTTCACAATCTCTTCATAAACAGTAAAGTTTTCGTTAATTCCGTGTACAAATATGAGAGGCTGTGCTGAAGCCGACATGTCCGTACTTTCATCCATTGCCTTATCCCTGAGTTCACACAAGTTAGCGCCCAAGTCTTCGGTACGTGGGGTGCAAGTCTTACCAGAGAGACCACGAGTTTCAGACATTTTTTCTGCTCCGGACATATTTCTTCTGCGATAGCTAAGACACACTCTTTTACTTTTTCTTCTTCTTTTACTATAGGTGAATGGACGTCCACTTTTCGCTGGAATCTCTGCTACCCTGTAGCTGGCACGAACATTTAATTTAGCTGTTATCTGCCACAACCTTAAATATGTTTTGTTGATTTTTTAATGACGATTTCAAAGTGGAAATTTTTGGAAATTTATGTGCCAGTATAAATCCACTGTTTCGCTTTTTTCTTGCGGACCTCACTTGCAGGCCGCGGGTTGCCGACTCCTGGTATAATCCATTGATGGCAACCGGCAAACCTTTCCTCTAAAATACAGTAAACCAAGATTGTAATCGTTTCGTGCCCAAAGGATTAGAAAATAGAGTCTTTTGTACAGAGATTGCGTTAATCCTACAATGGACCAGTAAAATAACTCCAGATTAGATCTGGTTTTTAAAGCGGTGTCTATTTTTTGTTGAGGCGTTGGTGACGTAACATTGATGCTGCAGTTAATTTATCTACTGTCATAATCGTGGATCAGTAATCCAACTTGATGTCCGTGTGGCAAATTATAAAATGTTTGTACGTATTTATTGTGACATTAACAAAACTG
The DNA here is from genome assembly GCA_946406115.1 of Apoda limacodes. Lineage (NCBI taxonomy): Eukaryota > Metazoa > Arthropoda > Insecta > Lepidoptera > Limacodidae > Apoda > Apoda limacodes. Next base: position 46,671,959 of record OX291541.1, read on the forward strand.
ACGTACCACAAGATTATTGGGGATAAATAGAAGAATATATAAAGATTTTGTTGGTAAAGTAAGTTTGATAAGAATTATTAGATAATCGGGTATCCGTACTCACTGATATTATAAAAGTGAAAGTAAGTTTGTTTGTTTATTACCTCATCACGCGCCGAGTGTGTAACCATTTGAGCCGAAATGTGGAACGGAGCCGTAGTTTGCAGAGGTCACGAAGAGTGTCGGAGAGCAACATGATCACTATCCGAGTCAGTCAGTTTTTGAGTATTCAATTGATAACTGTCACAACGATAATAGTCCAGAAAAAGAATATGGGATACTTTTAATTTTCCCTTTTAAGGGTCTCGTGGAATAGGTAAAAAATCTTGTTGATATTTCCTTAGACGGGTTAGCTTTAGTTTTAAAAGGAAATAGGATATTTTATATCTTACTGGAATATATAATTCTCCCTGGATCCTCAATTACACTGGATTAATACTATTTTATTTAAACGTAAAATACGATAATGAAGCGGTGTTATTGGTCTGCCTGACCGATTGATGACGACTTTTTGCTGAGAAATATTTAAGTACGCCGTCAAGGTTGGCTCAATTTTTTTATGACTTATTTCTGTGGGTAAGAATTTTTGTATATTCCTTAGGTCCGTACCTATCACTCGTCTTGTGCGGAGCGAGGCCGATACACTGTACCATCAGGATATAATAGCATATACCTTGTAAAATATAGCTTAAGTTCTTGCGACCGCTGTAAAAGTAACTTTTCTGGCGGCCGTGAGCACAAAATCTCACAAATATTCAACGCAATGGGACGAATATACAAACAAATAAGGCAACATGTCTGTTTCTACCTATACATATAGATAATAAAGCGTATATCCAATATTTAAATTTATAAAGTATTTTTAATATTTAATTTGTTCGTTTAATTTTATCTGCCAAATCGATAACTAATACTTTATAGCTAAGACAATCGTAAGAACGTCTCTCTTTTTGTGCACTCAACAATAATGTATGGTATTGCCACGCATACATTAAACCGTCTGAAAATACGTAACTTGATAGACGTCATTCCAATGACAGCTGTCGCAGAGCTAATCCTATACTTTAAGAACTATAGTATCTAGAGCTCCATAAACAAATGCCAACTCTTATTATCTTTCGCCATGTCCTCCCGTGTATGGTCTATGTCACAGATTTGTTATTCCGCCCATCGATTACTCTAAAAATAAATTTTTTTTTTTGCTTGCAAATGTCTTCGTTAGCCGCGATCCTAATGCCGGTCATTCAATCATTTTTTGAAGAGGGTGATATAGGCCGTAAAGCTAATTTCTGTAATACTAACGATGTGCATGTAAATGTACTAAAAACAATTACATGATGTCATATACATTATGAGATATATTTGTTATATACTTCTTATGTAATTTATGCCATTATGACGCCTTTTTGTTTGGAATTTAACGTTTTTACCGTTTCATAGTCACATTTTTTGACTTTTTACTACAATTTAGAGTCAATGCACTAGATAACAAGCTATTCTAATTATTTAACAACTTTCATTACAAGCAAATGCAATACACGCTTAAAAAATTTGCACAAGTGTTGAAACAATGGTCACTTCCAGATTTTTTAGTGCGTTAGATACAATAAATTAAAATCACTCAGAAAGGTAATGCACTTGACAAAAGCAAGTTTTATAACATACATTTTTTTTCAATCCTTTAAATGCTATAGTTTAAAATGGCGTATTTACGCGATCTAGCCTATATCGCAGTCTTAATGCCTAGGCTGTAACATTTTTTCCATTTTTCTGTATGTCGTCGAAGCTTAGATGTGTAAAAATTGTTACCTTAAATTCAATTCAAATGTAAGTAAGTATATATAAGGATATCCTGGAGAGAAGAGTTAGCTATGACACAGTGTTTAATCGTATAAAAAGAAAGTTTAATAAGTTCTTCCTACATTTAAGAAAAGAAAGTTGAAGTGTAAAAAATTTATATCAGGGCAAGATTATCGGAAGCAGAAATGTAGGCCGACGAAGAGCATTCTACCTGTAGAGAATACGCCATAATGATTTAGTAGAAGCGCTCGGGCAAAATTCATTAGAGCTAGTGTGTCAAATATCCAGACTACCAGCTCCGAATTTAAATAGAATTTTGGTCATTTCCTTTTTAACCTACTTCAAAAAAGGAGGAGGTTTTCAATGCGGATGTTAATATTTATTTGTTTTTTTTTATGTTTGGGCATTACTCCGTCATTTAAAAACTTTCTTTTCTTTTTTATTAAAAAGAGTATACTTCCGAGGTTGAATTTAAAACCTAAAGTTTTGGTCAAAGACAATAATTGGTGTTAATTTGGAAACGGTAAAACGCCATTTATGTTGATGATTGTACAAAATTTTGTTACGAGTTTGGACGTTTTTAGTTTACGAAAAAAGCAATTTGTTACTGAAAAGTAAAAAATTAAAAAAAAAAAAACGGGCTTCAAAAATATGCACTAAAAGGTAAAAATAATTACTTATCTAAATTTTTATATTTTCCAAATTGCTTTCAGGGGGTTAAAAATTAGAGAAAAATACTGAGCCGTCTTCTACCTGGAGGGGCCAAAACTTGTATGTTTTGAAAATACTTTTTGGATTTTAAGAAAAAAAGTAGCCCAAAGGTAATAGTGTGGTATATTTTTAGAACCGGCTCATCAAGCTCTTTCATTTGATACACCACACGATGGGTTTCTGAAAAAAAAAATTTAAATCCCAGACAAAAAATTGATGACATCCTAAGGGAAATATTTGGAGGAACTGGGGTCAAAATTATTGTTTTGCCCCAAAGTACCTGTCAAACAGCTAAACTCTACATCGATTTGCAGTTTTCGAACGAAATTGCCGTTGTACACCTGCCACTATTATTTCTTCAACGCATTCTGTAACGTGTAATCTAACGACGCATATTTGACTTGCTTCTTAATTATTTATTATTTATTTTATATTAAAAAATCGTGTAAAGTCATAACTTGATGTGTTATAATTTTTAACCACATAAAAATGTTTCCTATTTGCTGACTAGATGGCGTTGGCGCCGAATTAGATCGCGCTATGGTTTCGTTTATTAAAAGTGATTTTATAGTATAGCGTTCATTCACTGCGTTCACTCAGACGACGTCGCGGGCAGCAGCTAGTTTCCAATATATGTCTATGTACCAAAAAGTTAATAATTTACTTGCATAAAACCAACTTTAACTATAATTCAGATCAGATTTTTGGAAATAAGTAATTATTTTTACATTCTTAGTGCATCTTTTTGAAGCCGGTTGTTTTTAAGTTTCCGTACCTCGAAAGGAAAAAACAGAACCCTCATAGGATCAATTTGTTGTCCGTCTGTCCGTCCGTCTGCCAAGACGCGAGGTATCAACTAAAATTTATATCAAACACTCAGGTCTACTGTCCCTTGGAGCTGTGAAAAAATCAAACTTCTAAGCCAACAAAATCAAAAGATACAGCCGTTTATGCCGCAAATTTTCAATAATATACAACAACAAATAATAAGTTTGCATGGAACCCTCGATGCGAGTGCCAGACTCGCACTTGGCCGGTTTTTTTTTGTTAAAAGTTTTTTTAATTCTGTGCAACATCGCGTACGCCTGTCACAGCGCGGCGTCCGTCACGCACGACCGGCCAATTCCGCCACAGTTATAGCACCATCATTAAACTCACACGATCTTAGGGTAAATCTTCGAATTAGCTGGTCAAGTGATTGATGGCTCCATTAATGCGTCACTCACTGCCTCCGACTGTATTCACTAAAACTATTAATATAGTCGCTTTCACCGAACAGTTCGGCGAACGCTCCAGACTGTTTTGTTGACAACAAAGCCGAATTGATGGTCCACCAGATATGTTCTTATTTATCTTAGCATTACCTTGTCACCTGTCACTGAAATTAGTTGCTTTCTTTGAATTGGCGTTCGGTTTTGCGCCAGTCACTTATAATCATAATTCATAATCTTACTTTTTGATTCTTTCGTAAGAAAGTGAAGTGCAACAAAGGTAGCATTTATGGAATAAATTGATACCACAGATAAATTTAATCACGTATAGCGTGTCAAAAATTTATTAGACACGAAAACTTTCTTGAAAATTTAATTTTAAACAGTAGGTCAAAGAACAGTATGACTTGATAGTAAAGTCAACGGACGCAGACTAAATTTCATGCCTAAATTTCAATCAGTAATTTCTTTATGCATTTTGAGAAGCATGTCTGCTACTACTAGTGATATGTGCGTTATATTTACAGTGCAACATTTTTTTCTGACCCAGTGTCTGCCACTAGCGTAGCGTAAGTTCACAGCATTTTATTAATGCGATTATAGTTTTGATGTTTGACCACCGCGTCAGAAAAGTTTCTTGCACTATATATTCTACCCGACAATTTGCAACGCGATTTATCTATATCAAAAGGTAACAATAAATTATTCCACAGAACTCCAACTCCACATTAAAGAGTTGAGGGGGATATGGGATTTCCGACAAAGCTTTGCGTATTTTTCAAAAAGCGATTGTATTTAATCTAATATATTTAAACGAGTTATGATCTAAATCTCGGAAATGGCTCCAACGATTTTCATGAAATTTGGTAGGCTGGGGGTTTTGGGGGCGATTAATCGATCTAGCTAGGTTTAAATTTTAGAAAACGTCGTTTTATCCGTGTTTTCAGGCAATGATAAACTTATAAATATGATTCTTCCTGACATCTATTGGCGAGTAGTAATACTATTATTTTTACCGACACAGCAACACTAAAGCTACTTGAGAATAGATGGCGTTGTTAAAAAGAACGATCTAAGCTTAGTCCTCCAGGTACTTTCATTTATTTGTCCTTGCGCAATAAAAATCAACGTCGTCATCGTTTCGGCCGGAAACAAACCCATCCACTGTTGAACTATCTGTACAACGGCCGGTCCTGAGCCGCCCGCGCCCATCAACTTTCTGCAGCTCAAACCAGGTGGTTTGTCTGCCTGGTAGGAGGTCGGCCGTCCCATGCTGTGAGTTCTGATCCGAAGTTGCAACTCGATAAGCTTTCTTCCCCATATTGGTTCAGTTGCGACGAGCGATGTGACCTGCACTTCAGCTAGCTAACTTTTTGTACAAACTGTCGGTTACTCTGTTTCTTCGGCGAATAGAGCTCGTTGAGCTACTCTGTGCTTATTTTAAGAGGCCAACAGTTTGAGACCACGTTTCTGTACCGTAAGTCATCACTGGCTTGGTTGTAGACTTACGTCTTTAGGCACTGACGGAGATGTTTTGGATAATAAATATTTAGTGAAACACATACCCTCTATAATATATAAGGTGCCTGCTAGTTTTAGCTGGCCCTACCGTTTACCGGTGGCGTGGAAAGCCTATGAGCCCTTGTATACCCTCTATAATATATAAGGTGCCTGCTAGTTTTAGCTGGCCCTACCGTTTACCGGTGGCGTGGAAAACCTATGAGCCCTTGTACATCTGTCCGTTTTTTCACCGGACGCCAGGCCACTTACTCAGCGAACCGTGTTGTAAAGGTTACAATGAGAGCGTTTACACGTGCCGAATGATGACAGACCGTACCGGATGCATTTGTATTGGACGCTTTTCACCGGGCCGTGTTAAAACGGATCGTCTATGAGGGCTCTATAATGCATCTTTTTTATTAAAAAGTAAATGATCTGTAGCCATAAAAATTCAGATATAATTATCCCTTCGGAAACTTTGGATTTTTTTAACTAAATGTAGTTATGTGTTAATTCAGGGTAGTTATCTTAGTTGTGTTAGTAAGTAGTTGTAAGTTATCTTCGTCACAAATTTCAGCCAAATCGGTTCAGTTGTGTTTTTAAAGACTAACTAACATAGGTACACACCTGCACACACACATTGATAATATAATACATATTTGTAAGTAGGGTGTTTCATACCCTGATGTGCTGCAGCGCCACCTGCCTGGTCCAATTGTAAATTTAAATTCACTTGAAATATTTCATCAAAATCGGTTTAGCCGTTTAGGAGGAGTTCACGATGAAACAGACAGGCGGATAGTGAGTTTGTCTTATAACCTATTTAGTGATTGATAGTTGATAGGTTGGACCGTTATAGCCCATCAAACAGCAATAATACTGAAAAACAGTCTTGGAATTTTTAGGGTTTCGTACTTAACGGATGCCAACAGCTTATCCAGGCCTCACTTCTAGTATTTCGTTTAGAACTGGCTTTGGCCGTATTTATTCTGTTTTAAGTCTTTCATATTACTGATGTATTGCTCTGAAGCTGGTGGTTAACGACTTACTTCCTCGCAGCCCAGTTCGTAGTGTGGTCGACTGCTGTGCAGAGGGTGTGGGTTCGATTCCCGGACTGTAAAAACATTTATGTAATAAACATTTGTGTTTGTCTTGAGTCTGGGTGTATTTATTTATGATATGTATGTATTTACAAAAAAAAAGTTATAGATATGTTTTTATATCCGTTGTCTGGTATCCATAACACAAGCTTTGATTACTTTGGGGCCAGTCGGCGCTGTGTGTAACGTCCAAAAATATTTATTACTATTATTAAGCTACATTAGTCTTGACATGTTACCATCTGTCACGCAGGTGATTGGTGAAAAGGTTATTATGTTGTGGGTGTGTATCCTATGTTACCCCTATCCCCCCTGGTTTATAAAATAAACCAAGCTAAGCACTGCGGATGAAGTCAGCAGTACCTGTATGTAGGTCTGTGAACAAAATGCCGTTTCCCGGCAACATTTTAGTTATTGCAAGCTTCATTAGACCGTAATTGGTAAAAGTGTATCGACCATTGACCCGCCAATCGTGATCTCGCTGGGTAATCACTGGTAAATCAAAGAGTGCTCTACTGTGAATTTTGAACTTCCTTATAAATAACTAGTGCGTCATTCACTCCTAGATTGTTACGTAGGTAATTTTAAGAAAAATAACGGAACTCTTTAGGATTACCTCATTGTCCGTCTGTCTGTCTGTCAACACCTTTTTCCTTCCCAACGCGTACAATTATTTTCACACTTTTGAACCTAGATGGTCGCGTACAGTTCAGTTGCAGAGAAACTTCCTCCTGCGAACACTTGGGTTGAGGAATGAGTTTCCTGCTATAGTTTTCTCTAAGGACTACAGTATGGCGTTCTTTAAGAAAATAGTAATTAGATTTTTGAAGGGTCGGCAATAGGCGAGTAATTCCTAGGTGACCGCATACCAGACCGCAGGTGGATAAAACTTAGTTCTACGACCCCTTATAGTTGTAAAAACAGTCAATGCAGTAAAAAAATACAGCCATTCATTTATGGGGCACTTATACCATCCGATGTTATATCGGACGACCATAAAAATCTACAATATTTCCAATGAATACATATTCTAATGATGCAAAGGTGAAAAACTCTTACGTTGAAACGGTTTTTATCAATTAGACTATATCAGTCTACTGCTGGACATAAGCCTTTACCAAGGAACGCCACCGCACTCGGTCCTCCTACTTGCTCATGCATCCACTCCTAGCTACCTCCTTTTGGTCACTGACCTAAGGTCAGGTTAAATAGTTTTACAAAAATAAAAAAAAATACTAATAAAACTTAATACCTACTTTTACTGAAAACTTTTTTAACTGTTCTTTTCCCAGTTTTTCAGATATTCTTATTATTTCTCATGGTACAGAACCCTATGTATTAATGCGAAGACACTCACTTAACGACAAAGACAGTTTTTTTTAATGATCTGTTTATATTTTTACAGGGAACGCGTAACAGTATCTACCCAAAACGTCAGCCCTGGACCGGCGACCCCCGAAGAACCTCAGTCTCATACACAGAAAAGTCAAAGCGTCACACAAATCGGCACAATCCGTACAGAAGAATACAAACGTGACTTAGCTGAATTCCAAGCGAGAAGATCCTCTTGCAAAAGTGAATTACAAGAAACGCCGGTGAAGAAAAAATGCGGCAGACATTCACTATGCACTGATTGTACTACAGACCATGATAATACTTTCTGTTACGAAAGAAAATCCGCACTGAAGTACAAAAAGAAATGTCAAAAGCGTTCCCAAAGTGCTAGTCCAGAATCCAACTGCGAAACACTACCGAACATACAATTCTTATTCCAAAATCAAGTTTTCATGCCTGGCAACTTCTTCGAGTCTCGATCTGAACCTCGCCAGACAAAGAAGTATCATAGACACAAAAAATCACCAGAGATGAAGTTTATAGAACCAAAGCAATTGGATTTTAAAGATGAAGGACATATAGACGCGCCAATTTTATTTCAGAACAACACTTTGTCTTTCGACTTGAAGAACTTCCTAGAAGGTCACAGAACAGAGGAAGAAGTTGATGGGGTCAAAGCGGCGGGTGATGTGAAAGTTTCTAGTCAAAGTTCGTCAGGGTCGAAAGATGACAATAGTGAGGATAAGCTTTGGGAAGTTATGAGTGAGCTGAAACATTTTGATCAGTGGGCAGACGAGCAGTTGAAGTCAGCTAATACCAGCAAATCTGATGATAATAAGGTTGGTCCTTCTGTTTCATATATTTTTAATCTTTAAGTTAATTATAAAACGATAGCTTTAAAGTAGCAAACTTTGGTGGTGCCACTTACAGTACTTGTTCCTATAGTCTAGGCTCTTGCTTATGATCACACATTCCGTCCGCTTGCAAAGGACGCTTATGTTTGTCTTGATTTGGGTGTTGTTTATGTATATATAATTTTAAAAATATAAGTGAAATGTATGTATTTACAAAAAAAGTAAATATATATATATACCTATGTATCCGTTGTCTTGTACACACAGTTTAGGGCCTTTTTAGTGTGGGACCAGATGGCGCTGTAAGATTTGTCAAAAAAAAAAAAAAAAAATAGTAATGGATACGTTTTTATTGAGCTCTTACTAATATTTGCAGGATCATATTTCTCAGCATTACGTATAATATCACATACGGAATTTAACTGTTCATATTATTAATTGGATAAAAAAATTTAGGAATGCAAGCCCTATGTGTTTGGATGTTTTTAAGTCTACTGTTAGCAACGGCCGGTAATATTTATTCACTTAGGTCTGTTTGACTGAGAAAACTATCAGGATATTATGAAAGACTAAGTATAAATATTTCAAAAAAGGGACATGTAATTAAAAAGGTTTAGTGATAGTAATTTAATTTTAAATATTTTTCAATTTTCATTATCATTTTAAAAATCTACTTAATGGGTTATATATAATTTTTACTCATTATCTTACTATAAACATGGATAAAACGAAGTTAGGTAATGTTCAATGCCGATATCACGGCCAAAGGGTTTGTTGTTGAGAATGCTACTCTCGAAGTTGATGACGAATTCTTATACACCTACGTGTCCTTTGAGAAAGAAGTTACCTTTTCGAAGGAGGTACTTTTTTTGTCTTTAAAAGCCATCAACTCAAAAAATATAAATCCAAGAGAAAAAGTTATTTGGTATCTAACTATACCCAACCCAATGGGGGTACGCGCAAAATACGACTTTAAAATCATTATACTTACATCATTTCTTTTTAAATATTGATGAATTATTGAATTCTTTTACTTGCTAAGAAAAAAAAAACAGAAGTCCGAGTTCGGTTATACTATTTAAATATCAAGTCATAGTTTTGTATTGACAGAGTAATACAAGCGCCTACGGACTGCCAATCGTAAGTCCAAGCGACGTGGACGTCTCAGGGGATGAAGCGGGCGGCTGGCTGCAGGGGAAGTGGGGTGTCATTCCCGTGCAGGTGAAGAAGCTGCAGGGGGTCACCGTCGAGCATGTCAGGAAGAAACGGAACTCGGAGATAAATATATTAAGGTTAGTTTAGTTTATTGAGTTATCCATTAGCTTTATAACACACTCTAAGGCTACGTTCCAGTTCACTTTTACTCTTTGCCGTGTGATTTTCGTCCGAAAAAGTTGATTTTCCACCCATTTCGGAACGGGAGTTAACACTGAAGGGAGTGATTTCCAACCTTATCTATGGGAGTGAAAATAATTCAACTTAACAGCTGAAAAAATTATCCTAAGCTGTTCCAAAACCACTTTTTTACCTCCACGTTGCATTTTGTTAATCAATCAATGCTTAAAGACGAAGGTATTTAACCAATGTATCTTGCCGGTTACCTATGGCGTGTAACTTGGTCACGCAGGTGGCCTGATTTATATCATATTTTTTGTATAAGAATCGATGCAAAGACGGCGAAATTTTCATTAATTTAGAGGGGACACGTCAAAAATCACGTTTGTTGTATGGGAGCCCCCTTTAAATACTTTTTTATTTTAATTTAATTATTTATTTTTAAAGTGTATATTTCAAGCGTCTACCGGTTGCCGTTATCAATATCGAGCAAACACGAACAAAAAAATCACGTTTGTTGTATGGGAGCCCCCTTAAATATTTATTTTATTCTTTTTTTTAGTATTAGTTGTTATAGCGGCCACAGAAATACATCATCTGTGAACATTTCAAGTGTTCAACTATCATGGTTCATGATATACAGCCTGGTGACAGACGGACGGACGGACAGCGGAGTCTTAGTAATAGGTACCCGCTTTTTACCCTTTGGGTACGGAAAACTTTATACGCTATATAATTTGTGACGGTACCTTTGAAATATTCACAGAATATTTCGTTATATATTCACTTTAAAAACAAATTATTAAATTTAAATAAAACAAATATTTAAGGGGGGCGGGCTCCCATCCCATTCAACAAACGTGATTTTTTTGGCGTTTTAATAGATAATGGTATATGGAACCCTGCGTGCGTGAGTCCGACTCGCACTTGGCCGATTTTTGTATATTTATAATATTAGTAAGATAGCAGGATTATAATATCAAACAACCCTTTTCTCACGTACCTATATCAAAATATGTCGCCGGAACAGCAAGTAATATACATGGTTACAAAAGGAATTGTGTTATTACAAATTAAATTCATTTTTAGGGAAATCAAATTTGTACTACATAGTTATCATCAAACAATAATTATATGTAAGTAGGTATGTAGGTAGAAATTTTAATAGCAGTAAATGTCACATCTGTTTTATTATTCTTTATCATTTATGTCATGTTTACTGATGTCTGAAATATAATAAGATGTGAACTGTATTTTTTATCCATATGTACGTATATAACGTCTTCCTGTGTGGATGGATACACAACACACTTAACTTGCAATGATTATTTTTTGCAAGACATCAGTCTCCAACGATAGACGTACGACGATCACCGTCTCGTCCGATTCAGCAAAGTCGGGCGTGTTCAGTACTTGGATGGGTGATCGCCTGGTGATGTTGGCTTTGTTTGCCAAATACATTACAGTGACATATTTTTTTCGGTATTCTAAGACACTTGTCATTCGTCCTCCTGTTAAATCAATTTTTATACAAAATTAAACCATTATTATGGAAGTCAATTTCTCTTTTATTTTTTCATGTTACAGAAAATGTCGCCACCCAAACGTGATACTTCTGATGGGCCTCTATCCTGACGTAAAGGGCAACGTGCATATAGTGTGCGAAACCTGCGTAGGCACTCTGTACGAGATACTACACGTAAAGGTAATAACTGAAAAAAGGTATAACGGAAAAGCCTCAAATCCCTAAAGAAGGCAAGAGTGCACCTACTCAGCAATCACTATTCAAAATGTCACACTGAAAATTGGCATTTCAGTTTTTCATACTAATTTCATTAAACTATATTTTCGTTCTGACTTGACCACAAAGTTTAATGAACCTTAGAATATGCCACTCGCTAATTTATGTTACGAGAATCTAGTACTTTCCAATTCGTACGACCCCAGTAACACAATAATTACCTACAACGTGTACGACGTCCTGTCGTTTTATGAGTTCTTGGTACTTTTTTCAGCGTAGAAACGCGAATTTGTACGCCGTTACGCAAAAATAGTAAATCAGCAAAAAAAGGATGACTAAAAGCTACCTACTCATCAAAAAGCTTCAGCAGCAGCATACTTCTTTAATTTACTAAACTTTTTCACTGAACACTGCATTAAAGATTTTCAGTTTTAGCAAAAATGGTTCAGTGACATATGTACATTTACCGACACTGTACTTATCTTCTTTTTCAAACATTAACTACGTATGTAGGTACCTAGTTTTATTCTCAAAAATGGTTCAAAGTAACCTCCGTTTACTAAATTACAGAAATAAAACAATTTTTAACTTCCTATTTTAAAAAATAGCTAGGTAGGTTCGTTTTTACAAAAGTGGTTCAAAGTGAACTCAACACTGAATAAAAAAAACTTTTGAGTATTTTAAGTTCTATTTCAAACATTTGCTGGGGAAGAAGGTACGTAACATTTACAAAACTAGTTCAAAGTATCTCCATTGTTGTTAGCAAAGAGACGCGCCGCAGCACGTAATGATACTTTTCGTAGCATTTCCACTGTTATGAAGTTGAACGCGACTATTATCCTCTCTTCCATATCTTCTGTAGCTTCGACGCCACTTCTTCACACCGTAAAAGTAGCATGTGCCAGCCGCAGCACAGCCGCAGTGACATGCTTTTGCAGGCGTCATATGACGGAAACCTTAGTTGCTAGTGCGATGGTCTCCCGTTGATAAAACGCTCAAAATACTCAACCCTCATCCCAAATCGTTATTTTCAAAGACTCCAACACACGGAATCATCTTGTAGTATTTGCTATTGAATAATTCAGCCATTTTATTAAAATAAACAACTTTATTAACCAATTTTATCCCGGCTACGAACTCGGACACAATTTTGTAAGTCGTGCCGGTGTATATACATACATTCGTCCTTGAGGATATCTGCTGTCACCGCCTTCATAGCTAAGGAATTCATTAAACCTGTAGATATTATGGGTGCGCGTAGATCACGGCGGCCACACTCGTGTCTATGCATGCCTTTACAGGTCTCATAGCGGTGACACGGACGAAGCTGGACTCTTCACGCAGCTAAGTTTAACAAAGTTCTAGAGCAATATCCCACAGCAGAAATAGTTATTTTGGGAGACTTTAACGCCCACCATCATGAGTGGCTCAGTTCTCGAACCGATAACTGCGCAGGGATATCTGCTCATGAATTGGTTCTGACCTATGAATTCTCTGAGCTGATACTTTCTCTAACGAGAATACCACCTATAGGTGCCATACGAGCTCCTTACTGGATCTTCTGCTGACTATACGTCCGTACGGATATTCCGTCTCAGTGGATGCACCTCTTGGCTCCTCGGACCACTGTATCATTCGGATGCAAGTGTTCATGCATTGTGTGCATCCGATCCATCTGGGTCAACAAATTGGCGTCGAGTGCGGCATTATAAGTCGGCAGACAGGGATTGATTGCGTGAATGTCATGGATTGTATCCGTGGAGGCAGATCTGCTTTAACTCAGACCTGACGTCTGCGCAGCCGCATTTACTGAGACAATCCTCGCTGGTATGGAATGTTTTATTCCTAACCCGTGTGTAGCTGCCGGTGTCGAAAAACGACCGCGGTTTTAAACGTCTTGCAGGGAAACCATTTTATATTGTGATAGCTGTTGTAAACATGACCTGTATTTATACCGGTATTTCGTATTAATAATCATCGTATTTTGAGTTAAAACGATTTCTCTGGGACCTCCAGGCCTGCGTCATTAGTTAACTTGATGGCATCCAGAAGGAGATTGAGCTCGGTTTGCAGTACTCCGCAAACTAATTACTCCCGATTCTACGTTTTCTTGGCAGTTCATTTCGCTTTTGGATTCTTTACTTCGAGACAACTATTTCTAGAGCTTTCAACTATCTTCCCAGGGTTGAGTTACTGGCATTTAGTCAGTTGTCCACGGAAGTACGCCCCATCGATATGAAAAAACAATAGATATGTCCAAAAAGCACCGGCAGGCTAGCCGCCCATAGTCTAATTTTTAGACTATGTTGAGTAGCGCATCGATTTGACGCAATAAACACAAGGTCACCCTCGGCGAGTGAACATCTAAAGATATTTTGTTTGTTTTATTTGAATAATGTCGTATTGTGCTGTAAAAAGTTGTAAAAACTATAAAAAAAAGGTAAATAAGAGTTCCAGCGACGTAACTTATCACACTTTAGTATTATTTTTTCATAAATAACCGATTTAATTTAATTTATAATAAATTACTTTAATAGAGGTGCACTATTTTTATCGAAATCATGTTAGTCATCACTGTAATCTTGTTCATAAAAAGTGTTATTTTTTCAATTTCATGGCATAATTTTAAACCTTTCTTTTTATTTGTGATAAAAAGAATAAATTACACTTGAACTGTGACTGTTTTTCAAGATTATTAGGATATTGTTTCATAAATTCACAACGAAAATAAATCGAAGGCAATAAAGTACCTCACCTCTATTTGAGTAGAAATTGTTGTGGAGTCTTTATTTCGAAAAATTATTGACCTAAGCTAAACCGTATTACAATGACATAAAGAATAAATTAAATATGTGATGCGCCATCTACCCGTGAGTAGCTAAACTAATATCTATATCGCTTAGCGAAATAGCTTAATTTGCTTAGTGTTGTACGCATGAGATAAAGATATCGATGTTTTTTACCCGTTGTGGTCAATTTACACCTGTGGAAATGAAGTGAATTGATGCTTGTAGTCAATGGAATGTTTTAGGGTTGCGTTCAAATTTCAAAAGCGTTGGAATAATTGAATTATTTTTAAAAAGTTAAATAATTCTGTCAACCTGTGGGTACAATCAGTTAAATGAAGATTTAATTATACATTTTAACGCGCTTATTTAATGCAAAATACATCTAAAAATACTGCTTTTCATCCGACTAATATTTTAATGCGAAAGTTTGGATGTTTGTTACTCAATCACGCGTCAACCACTGGACGGAGCGGGATGAAACTTGGCACACATTTAGGTTTAGTCCTGAAATAGAAAGAAAATAGGCTATTTTTTTATCCCGGAAAATTCACAAGTTCCCCACTTTTCACAAATTCCACTTGTACGAACTACAGCTTTACAACTTTCATAGTACCATCAAGGAGTTTCCGTAAAAATTTCCTGCCGATAACTAGTTAATTTAGGGCGGGTGGAGCCGCTGGGCAAAATCTAGTCAGTAAGAAACTGTTGTATAATATTGTGTCAAAGTACATATAGTTTAAGAGAATTTGTCTAGCCCCAAGCTTTCCTGTGATTTATAGAAGTGTTTCGTTGTTTTATTTAATATACAGAATGATAGACTTGGATAATGTTTTTATTTCGCTTATTTGTTAAGCTTTATGTTATGTGATCGTTAACTTTTGCATTCTTTTGCGAGACTTCTTAACGTCTGGAAAATAATACAACGAGTAGTGTATGTGGAGTAAAACCTATAACTAGCTTTTGCCTGCTGCTCTGACTGCACTAAATTTGGTTATCAGTGTTAAATTTCTACGGAAACTTCTTGTTTTTAGAAAGAAAGTTTGCAATAGCAAGCTACAGCTGAAGCTATAATTCGTCTGCGTGTAATTTAGTTATAGTTATTTCTACGGGTACTTTGGACTCTCGGTATTTTATACTATCTCTGGGCCAAATTTTAGGTTTATATGATGCTCCAGGGCGTTGTAAAGGAAGAACAAACAAACTTTTACATTTATTTTATAATAGTATAGTCAGTATAGATTACTTTTCAAATTTCAAATCATATTATTAAATTAAATTAAATTAAAACTCATATTATTTATTATTTTTATGATAAAACTTTTAGCGTTCATCTATATATTTTCATGCCATGAATCAAATTCTATAAAACAAGCCGAGGGTAAAGTTTAAATTTTGAACTAATTTAGCCGTCTTAACGTAATGCGTGTTCATACAAAGTTAAGTTAAAGAATAAAGGTACAAGTAAGGTAAGGTAAAGTATATCTATATTCCAACTATGTACTATCTAAATCACAATATTATTTGCTGTTTTATATGTCCACTGCTAATTAGAATTAAATTATTTAGGTTCATTCATAATTTAAGTATATTTCATTAAATTAGACTTTTAAAAAGCCTAAAATCGCCAGTTTAATTAACGATTTTATAGATTCAGAATGATTTTACTACCGATAGTATAAAAATATGTGTTGATAGTTAGTTAGGACTTTGAATGTTCCAAAGATATTTTTGATCATCAAGCATCATAGTAATCTATCGATAATTTTATTCATATCGCCACAGGAACAACACTGGGTCTAATGTAAAGTTAAAGTACTCCTACTCATCACAAGATGTCACTAGTGTCAACGTGTAAGCCTTATGTAATGAACATAAGGTTTAAATTGGAAAAAAAAATGTGACTTTCTTGCCCCACTTCACCTACTCCACCCCCCCTATCAACGGCTACGCCGGTTTCCGAACCACAGTGTCATGTTACCATATCTATTGTTTTTTCATATCGATGGTACGCCCTGACTACTTCAAAAATAAAAAAACGCGTGAAATTGTATGTGTGTATGTATGCACAAATGTGAGCGTGTTTTATGCGGCGTAGTCGACTCTAGAGAGCGGCTTAGATTGGCCATACTGCATGCAATAGTATTACTTATAATATAATGACAAAAATCTTACCGTAACAATCACTTTTGTAGGGATGGGTTGAAGAGGGAAGTGTTTACCGGAGTCACAATGACAGTATTCTTTAAGGTTATTTACTTAAGAGTTTAAGTTTTATTGTTACGGGTAAAAACTGTAGACTAGGCACGCAATAGCAAGAAAGAATTCGAATAGTACAGGGTTAGGCCCCATATCCACGGTAATATATATTACTAATTGTATTTAGCGCCCTCTTGTGGAGATAGGAATTACTCACAGCCATTACATTTGGCAATTTGAAAACGCTACTATGTCAGCGAATTGTGTTTCTGGCCACTAGGTGGCGATATCACATTAGTTTATTAGGCAGGTATATTAAACAAAGTCCATAATGTGTTGCTATCTCAAAATGCCACGTCATGTCGCGTCTCGGTATGAGCCATCGATATGAAAAAACAATAGATATGTCCAAAAAGCACCGGCAGGCTAGCCGCCCATAGTCTAATTTTTAGACTATGTTGAGTAGCGCATCGATTTGACGCAACAAACACAAGGTCACCCTCGGCGAGTGAACATCTAAAGATATTTTGTTTGTTTTATTTCAATAATGTCGTATTGTGCTGTAAAAACTTGTAAAAACTATAAAAAAAAAGGTAAATAAGAGTTCCAGCGTCGTAACTTATCATACTTTAGTATTATTTTTTCATAAATAACCGATTTACTTTAATTTATAATAAATTACTTTAATAGAGGTGCACTATTTTTATCGAAATCATGTTAGTCATCACTGTAATCTTGTTCATAAAAAGTGTTATTTTTTCAATTTCATGGCATAATTTTAAACCTTTCTTTTTATTTGTGATAAAAAGAATAAATTACACTTGAATTGTGACTGTTTTTCAAGATTATTAGGATATCGTTTCATAAATTCACAACGAAAATAAATCGAAGACAATAAAGTACCTCACCTCTATTTGAGTAGAAATTGTTGAGGATTCTTTATTTCGAAAAATTATTGACCTAATCTAAACCGTATTACAATGACATAAAGAATATATTAAATATGTGATGCGCCATCTACCCGTGAGTAGCTAAACTAATATCTATGTCGCTTAGCGAAATAGCTTAATTTGCTTAGTGTTGTACGCATGAGATAAAGATATCGATGTTTTTTACCCGTTGTGATCAATTTACACCTGTGGAAATTAAGTGAATTAACGCTTATAGTTAATGGAATGTTTTAGGGTTGCGTTCAAAATTTCAAAAGCATTCGAATAATTAAATTATTTTTAAAAATTAAAAAATTCTGTGTAAATAAACCTGTGGGGTACAATCAGTTAAATGAAGATTTAATTATACATTTTAACGCGCTTATTTAATGCAAAATACATCTAAAAATACTGCTTTTCATCCGACTAATATTTTAAATGCGAAAGTTTGGATGTTTGGAGCGGGATGAAACTTGGCACACATTTAGGTTTAGTCCTGGAATAGAAAGAAAATAGGCTATTTTTTTATCCCGGAAAATTCACAAGTCTCCACTTTTCACAAATTCCACTTGTACGAACTACAGCTTTACATAGCAGACTTTCATAGTACCATCAAGGAGTTTCCGTAAAAATTTCCCGCCGATAACCAGTTAATTTAGGGCGGGTGGAGCCGCTGGGCAAAATCTAGTCAGTAAGAAACTGTTGTATAATATTACAGTACATATAGTTTTAGAGAATTTGTCTAGCCCCAAGCTTTCTTGTGATTTATAGAAGTGTTTCGTTGTTTTATTTAATATACAGAATGATAGACTTGGATAATGTTTTTATTTCGCTTATTTGTTAAGCTTTATGTTATGTGATTGTTAACTTTTGCATGCTTTTGCGAGACTTCTTAACGTCTGGAAAATAATACAACGAGTAGTGTATGTGGAGTAAAACCTATAACTAGCTTTTGCCTGCTGCTCTGACTGCACTAAATTTGGTTATCAGTGTTAAATTTCTACGGAAACTTCTTGTTTTTAGAAAGAAACTTTGCAATAGCAAGCTACAGACTTCTCGGTATTTTATACTATCTCTGGGCCAAATTTTAGGTTAATATGATGCTCCAGGTAAAGGAAGAACAAACAAACTTTTACATTTATTTTATAATAGTATAGTAAGTATAGATTATTTTTCAAATTTCAAATCATATTATTAAATTAAATTAAATTAAAACTCATATTATTTATTATTTTTATGATAAAACTTTTAGCGTTCATCTATATATTTTCATGCCATGAATCAAATTCGATAAAACGAAAGCTTACGATAAAGTTTAAATTTTGAACTAATTTAGCCGTTTTAACGTAATGCGTGTTCAAACAAAGTTAAGTTAAAGCATAAAGGTACAAGTAAGGTAAGGTAAAATATATCTATATTCCAACTATGTACTATCTAAATCACAATATTATTTGCTGTTTTATATGTCCACTGCTAATTAGAATTAAATTATTTAGGTTCATTTATAATTTAAGTATATTTCATTAAATTAGACTTTTAAAAAGCCTAAAATCGCCAGTTTAATTAACGATTTTATAGATTCAGAATGATTTTACTACCGATAATATAAAAATATGTGTTGATAGTTAGTTAGGACTTTGAATTTTCCAAAGATATTTTTGATCACCAAGCATCATAGTAATCTATCGATAATTTTGTTCATATCGCCACAGGAACAACACTGGGTCTAATGTAAAATTAAAGTACTGCTACTCATCACAAGATGTCACTAGTGTCAACGTGTAAGCCTTATGTAATGAACATAAGGTTTAAATTGGAAAAAAAATTATGACTCTCTTGCCCCACTTCACCTACTCCACCCCCGCTATCAACGGCTACGCCGGTTTCCGAACCACAGTGTCATGTTACCATATCTATTGTTTTTTCATATCGATGGTATGAGCTGACCCTTATTGCCAACAAAGCACATAGCACCCTCTAGTCCCAAACTAAGCAAGGCTTGTTATTTGGATGCCAAGAACGGATACATACCTATTTATATGATATACTTTTTTAAGGGTTCCGTACCTCAAAAGGAAAAAAGAACCCTTATAGGATCGCTTTGTTGTCCGGCTGTGTCTGTATATCAAGACCCTTTTTCTCAGGATTGCGTCAAGAGAATACGATTCGAAGCGCCTCTCAGCGTGCTTCCTACAAATTAATTTTTCGCTTATTTCTGACACTTCCAGATAAAACACCACGAAATTTTGAAGACATGTTCTAGTAATAAATATCTAGGTCTGCAGTGTGCCAGTTTTCTATTAAATTTTATAGTTCGAAAGATATACATACAAATGGTTTTAAAAAATATTTCTAAATAAAAACATAAGTATTCGGCTTCGGATTATGACTAAGAAATTTCACAGTGATTGATCAGTAAATGTCAAAAACAAATGAGAAATTCGTTTGTATGAAGCAAGGCGCCGCGAATCGAATCCTTTTAAGTGATCAAGATGAAATTGATATCAATTGCTAAGATCTACGGTCCCTTGAAGCTGTAAAAAAATAAAGCTTCTAAGTCAGCGCAATAAATAAATACAGCTGCAATACGGCCACTTTAGTCTCATATTTTGACATTCACAAATGAATCTAAACCTATTGGATACTTCGTGTTGTCCTAGAATCATAAAATTGGACACGAAGCAATGCAAAATAACCGCAACCGATGTCGATGTATTGGGACTACGGTTGTCCAACGGCTAAGTTAAGTTTGTCCCTCAATATAGTTAACCTTGTTACGGAATCCTAGGTGCGCCAGTCTGACTCGCTCTTGACCGGCTTTTTTTTGTAAATACATGCATATTATATAAAAAACAAGCCGACTTAAGACAAACCAAATGCAGTGCCTTTTTTTTTATTAAGTTTTGGCAATTTATTCTATTATAACTTTGAAGTCTTCTACCGCCAACTTCCATACCACGTTGAAAACACCGGTTCTCGTCCGATCACCGAAGTTAAGCAACGTCGATTGTGGTCAGTACTTGAATGGGTGACCGCCTAGGAACACCACCTGAGGCTTTTTGCTACTTCAAGTGACTTGTTTTTTATTTGAAGGACCTATTCGACTTTGTCTTCTTCCTACTTTTACTTGAATGTAATACAAATATTTTTTTCATTAAATTAACGAACTTATGTGAATGGCGTCATCAGGTGTTGGTACTTTATCTTCGTATAGTAACTTTTAAGCTTTCTGTCGCCAACGTCCATACCACGTTGAAAACACCGGTTCTCGTCCGATCACCGAAGTTAAGCAACGTCGGGCGTGGTCAGTACTTAGATGGGTGACCGCCTGGAACACTACGTGATGTTGTTGGCTTTTTGCCTCTTCAACTGCCTTTTTTTGGTTTGAGAGATCTGTTTGACCTTTCTGTCTACCTCTTACTTTCACTTGAGTGTAATGAAAATATTTTTCATTAAATTACCAAACTTGTGTGAGTGACGTCATCAGGTGTTAGTAGTTGACTAGGTTCTAGGTATAATAAATTTGAAGCCTTCTATCGCCAACGTCCATACCACGTTGAAAACACCGGGTCTCGTCCGATCACCGAAGTTAAGCAATGTCGGGCGTGGTCAGTACTTGGATAGATGACCGCCTGGGAACACCACGTGATGTTGGCTTTTTGCTACTTCAAGTGACTTTTTTTTTTATTTGAAGGACGTATTCGACCTTCTGTCTTCCTCCTACTTTTACTTGAATGTAATACAAATATTTTTTTTATTAAATTATCGAACTTATTTGAATGGCGTCATCAGGTGTTGGTACTTTATCTTCGTATAGTAACTTTTAAGCTTTCTATCGCCAACGTCCATACCACGTTGAAAACACCGGTTCTCGTCCGATCACCGAAGTTAAGCAACGTCGGGCGTGGTCAGTACTTAGATGGGTGACCGCCTGGAACACTACGTGATGTTGTTGGCTTTTTGTCTCTTCAACTGCCTTTTTTTTTGGTTTGAGAGATCTGTTTGACCTTTCTGTCCACCTCTTACTTTCACTTGAGTGTAATGAAAATATTTTTCATTAAATTACCAAACTTGTGTGAGTGACGTCATCAGGTGTTGGTAGTTGACTAGGTTCTAGGTATAATAAATTTGAAGCCTTCTATCGCCAACGTCCATACCACGTTGAAAATACCGGTTCTCGTCCGATCACCGAAGTTAAGCAACGTCGGGCGTGGTCAGTACTTGGATGGGTGACCGCCTGGGAACACCACATGATGTTGGCTTTTTGCTACTTCAAGTGATTTTTTTTTTTATTTGAAGGACCTATTCGACCTTCTGTCTTCCTCCTACTTTTACTTGAATGTAATACAAATATTTTTTTTTATTAAATTATCGAACTTATTTGAATGGCGTCGGGCGTGGTCAGTACTTGGATGGGTGCCCGCCTGGGAACACCACGTGATGTTGGCTTTTTGCCTCTTCAACTGCCTTTTTTTTTGGTTTGAGAGATCTGTTTGACCTTTCTGTCCACCTCTTACTTTCACTTGAGTGTAATGAAAATATTTTTCACTAAATTACCAAACTTGTGTGAGTGACGTCATCATGTGTTGGTAGTTGACTAGGTTCTAGGTATAATAAATTTGAAGCCTTCTATCGCCAACGTCCATACCACGTTGAAAACACCGGTTCTCGTCCGATCACTGAAGTCAAGCAACGTCGGGCGTGGTCAGTACTTGGATGGGTGACCGCCTGGGAACATCACGTGATGTTGGCTTTTTGTCTCTTCAACCGCCTTTTTTTTTGGTTTGAGAGATCTGTTTGACCTTTCTGTCCACCTCTTACTTTCACTTGAGTGTAATGAAATATTTTTCCTTAA